>OX387346.1:5708000-7135000 GCA_947563465.1 Archips xylosteana
ACATTTGTAACGATGTGTTACGGGAAAAAAATAAAGATTTACTTGTCAGAAATGATTACGGAACATGCTTTCCGCGTTTCAACGTTGACAAAAAAGTTGAAAAAGGCTAACGAGTAGGAAATCTTGTTTACCTCCACGAAAATTTCGCGGCGCGAGTGTTTGGGCCACATTTGGGCTCATAAGGGCCGCAGGATTGGCTGTTTGGCATTCGGTCCTTTGCCTCATTCAGAGCGCAAAGAGGACAATTTGCTTCTTTTACGCGACCGCAACAGCTGCGAGTGGACGTGTGATGGCGTCTAACTGAGAGGGTTCTTTGTACGCCGACAGTCCGACACGACAAATAAATAAACTACAATATATTTTACTACGGCGGCACTCGGGCCCTCCTGTGACTCCGCTTGCGTGATCTAAGTTGTGCCAATTTCACGCTAGAATTTTGTGTTTTTCAGGGTTAAAAGTACCTACATAGGTACTTGTTCTATACCGTATTGGATAAATAATTTCCGCTTTCCGTGGTGTCGTTCAGGGAAGGCTTGAAGATGTGGCTCATACCATCTCTTTAAAATATTGGGAACACTGCTTATGTATTGTACTTAAGTATGTATTATTGCAAAGATGTGGGTATATTTTGCGCATAGTATTATGTTTTATAATAATTGGCTTCCTTCTATTTTATTAAACAACTGTACTATACTATTTCCGATCTGACTTTTAAACTTGCCTACTCCTTGTCAGTCCCTTACTAAATACTTATTATAGTCCTGGTTTACATTTTAAACAATTTAGCTATTACGGTCTCAAAAATGAGTCGTCCTTGTACCTATTTTTATACTTTTGATTTAGTACAAATATTATTTGTTTTTATTAGCAGTTACGTCTGCTAAATTCTATTAAATTCGCTTTTAAATTTTTGATTTAGTATTCTTAAAATTAAGTATACCTCTGTTTACAGGGAGGTTAAGTCTTTAATTACCTAATTTAGGGCGAGAAATTCGAAGGTCGTTACTTGATAAGACCTCGCCCTCTTTTTCTGGCGGTAGTGTCTAATTAAAGGTAACAGATTTTAAAAGTAAAAAATGCGAAGGCCGCAAATCATTAAAGACTTTATTCCAAGATTTCAGCTTATTTAGCTTTGCCCTGCCTACTGGGTGCAAAAATTATTTCTATGTTCTATACAGTTCATCATCACCATCATCATTCCAGCTTATATAAGTCCCACTGCAAGGCACAGGCCCCCTCTCAGAATAAGAGGGCTTGGGCCGTAGTTCCCACGCGGGCCTAGTATGAATTGGGAACTCCACACACACTTTTGGATTTCTTCGCAAGTGTGTGTAGGTTTCCTCATGATGTTTTCCTTCGCCGTAAAACTCATGGCAAATTTCAAATGTAATTTTGTACATAAATTGCGAAAATTTCTTTGGGCCACGACCAGGTTATTGGGACCGTGCACGACGGTGGCGCCGCGTAGCGTTGACAACATTTCGTCCTCATTTACTTCCAATTTTTGCCATGTTGTGCGCTGCGATCGATTTCTGTACCGCATCACCCGCTTTGTACATAGCCAATAGGTCCAACCACTAGGCTACTAGGTACGACTTTTTTACAGTTAAGTAATAATTTATTGTATCAGGCGTTACTTTGCGTAGGTCCATATCAATGAACTGAAACAATTACTTTGCTCACCCGCAATGCGCGGGGAAGGAGAGGGGGTTTTTGTTTTTTTTTCGATTAACAGTAAACGAGTGAAGCCGTAAAGCGGTTCAATATCCGATGGGCTACCAAAATCGACGAATATGTCCTTGAACTAAAACCTGTTAAGTACTTTGCTACAAATACGACCCCACACACCTGTAGCTGAATGCCAATGTAGGGCACTTTAGATTGTGAACAACAAATTATGAAATTCAAAGAAATAAACATAGATAATTTGGTTTTTGAAAGGTTCGCAAGTGGAGTCCACAGACGCGGAAGATGCAGCGTAATAGGCATTAAGGGCCTACCGTGTTTTTGGCGCATTTATTGCATTCATTTAATCTCGTACTGTATCATTAAAAGTAAAGCTATAGTCTTGAAATTCATGTGTAAGATATTTGAGTACGACGCTAATACTGCACGGCAGGTCATGACTTTTTGAATGTTAATAAAACAAGATGTTTTCTAGGGCGTAGTGTTGCTACATTTTTAAAATATGTATTTGTTTTAGTATGTAATAAGATGAAAATACCCAAAAACACGCGCAGTCCAACCAACCTATCTTGAGCCATTGTGCCTCCCTCACGCCCGAAATCGCCCACCCAAAATCGATTAGCGCGAAAAGCTCGGTAGGCCCTTAAACAAGGTATAGCGACAATCTGGTAAAAGTTGCGGGAACACGTTGGATACAGATTGCGCAGGACCGCTCTATTTGCTGAACCTTGAGGAAGGTTAATGTTCAGCAATGGACGTCTTTCGGCTGAAATCATAGCATGATGATGAATCTGACTTTGAGATATAATGTAGATAATTGTTTTATTAGATTTAAATAAAAAGTTATTTACTTTTGATCTGCGTATCACATGAACTGAAACACGAGGTGACGTCATAGAGGTAAAAAAAAAATATTAATGCAACTTAATCGGAATGGGTAGTAGTACAATTTCGTGAGACTTCGGTACGTAAACATAGTGTGGATGCATATAACTTATAACACCGGGATTTTATTTGAAAAGTTTTTATGTGTTTTGTTTTGTAATTGTATGATTGTACATATTTCATATTCCTAATTTTATTAAGTGACTGTCAAACTAAACAAGTCAGATATGAAGTATCTTTTTTATTTATTTTTCAACTTCATTTTTTTATTACTTTTACGGTCATCCCATGAAATCATATATTTCAAACTAAATACAAACTGAAATATAGATGCACAGAAAAAACCCCAGAAAAAAGACCAATGCTGGGAATCGAACCCAGGTCCTCAGCGTTCCGTGCTGCGTGCTTACCCCTACACCATCACTGGTCTAGAGGTTAGCGACGAATCTTTCCCATACATCGTACACTTCAGTCTGTTATAATCACCTTATGCAGTGATAAAGCACTCATCTATGTTTATGCCCTCTACCGAGAGACTTTAACACTCCTTCGGAGCTAACCGCCCACCTGGACCAAGAGATGGCGCTACTGTGCAACTTTAAACAAGTCAGATATGAAGTATCTTTTTTTTTTTATTTTTCAACTTCATTTTTTTATTACTTTTACGGTCATCCCATGAAATCATATATTTCAAACTAAATACAAACTGAAATATAGATGCACAGAAAAAACCCCAGAAAAAAGACCAATGCTGGGAATCGAACCCAGGTCCTCAGCGTTCCGTGCTGCGTGCTTACCCCTACACCATCACTGGTCTAGAGGTTAGCGACGAATCTTTCCCATACATCGTACATTTCAGTCTGTTATAATCACCTTATGCAGTGATAAAGCACTCATCTATGTTTATGCCCTCTACCGAGAGACTTTAACACTCCTTCGGAGCTAACCGCCCACCTGGACCAAGAGATGGCGCTACTGTGCAACTTTAAACAAGTCAGATATGAAGTATCTTTTTTATTTATTTTTCAACTTCATTTTTTTATTACTTTTACGGTTAGCTCCGAAGGAGTGTTAAAGTCTCTCGGTAGAGGGCATAAACATAGATGAGTGCTTTATCACTGCATAAGGTGATTATAACAGACTGAAATGTACGATGTATGGGAAAGATTCGTCGCTAACCTCTAGACCAGTGATGGTGTAGGGGTAAGCACGCAGCACGGAACGCTGAGGACCTGGGTTCGATTCCCAGCATTGGTCTTTTTTCTGGGGTTTTTTCTGTGCATCTATATTTCAGTTTGTATTTAGTTTGAAATATGTCAAACTAAATATGTAATGTTAAATGAACGATCTATTTACAATGGCGAAAACTTTAATTTTTCGCGTTTTCCCATATAACTTCAATTAATGTCATGTCAAGAAACTATTCTGTAAAAAATACGAGTCCCGGAATCCCGAGTCTTCTTGGGAATCCATATTAAGTATAATTTTTAAGGTTATTCACCCGAAATTGCACTACCTATTCCGATCACTGGTCATCTCATCACATTATTTTGTAATATCGCCATATAAACTTTCAAAAGAAACTGCTTTATCTACCGATTCCTGCACGGCTTTACCGACAGTGCAGAGTGCAATTTTATCAACAAAGCAGGACATTGCTTTTCAGAACTCACTGAGCGCGAATATAAAAGACCATGGAGCTTTAGGTACTGATAGCTCCAAACAAAAACGAATAAAAATAAAATAATCTTTCTTTATAAAATAAAAACCAAAAGAGTGGGGTATGAATCAAAGTACAGAAACAATTGAAATTAAGGAGGCATGTGAGAATTTTAACATGGCACTCTTTCACAGAGCACCTACAATGACAAGTTCAGGGAAAGTTTATTTTAGTCTGTCTGCGGTCAAATGTCTCGTCCGAATATTCACTTTTTAGTTAATCAGTCACACGTAGGGTATAATCTTCTAATAAGTATATAAAAATCTTGTGTCACGGTGTTTGTTATCGAACTCCTCCGAAACGGCTCGACCGATTTTTATGAAACTTTATTCTCTGCATTCGGTAGGTCTGAGAATAGGTCGTAGGCTATTTTTATACCGCTATTCATCGCAGACGGAGTCGCGAGCAACAGCGAGTAAAATTATAAAATTAAATATAATGCAGATGGGTTTTTATTATTTAAAAGCGAAGCTTAAGTACGCGAGCTTTTTAAGTGAACGCATGCATCTAATGCGTGCAGTTGGTTCACTTTACATTTTTTCCATAATATAAGGGCACATTATGCCTGAATGCTTGCACAAAGGCTTGGCAGGTCTTTTTATAAGCGAGCACAGCCACAGCCGGCCATTGTACTCGGATCCAACCACACATACACTAATAATAAAAATCCTGCAGCTCTGATATTTATAACATGCAAAACCGCTTTGATTTAATTTCTAAAAATAACGAGTGCACCTGATGTTTTTCACGGAAAGTGTTGTTAAAGTCCAGTCATAAATAAGTGAAGAACGGTTTAAACTCATGTTAATATTATAAAGGATTTGTCACACTGAATGCATTCTGCGGTTGCGGTCAGGTCAAATTGATCGCAGCCCGCATTATGTATGAACAACATTGTCGGTCTCTATATATTTTGTATAGATATGATATATAGAGACCGACAATGTTGTTCATACATAATGCGGGCTGCGGTCAATTTGACCTGACCGCGACCGCAGAACGCATTTAGTGTGACAAATCCTTTAATGTGAAAGTTTGTGATTGTTTGTTACTTTAGTCTTACACGCTAAATTTAGATGAGACGTCGACGAATTTAGATGAAAATTGGTACGTAAATAGCTGAATCTTGGATCTAACGAATATGATTATGATACATTTTATTCTACTATTCCCACGAGATGGAGAAGTACTTACGCTTGTAAAATCCCTAAATCCCTTCATCCAACGTAAATGAACACTACAATGTAATGGGAATGGTCATGGGAATTCAGGAAAAAAATGGAATTTCATTTACACTGTCAGGTCTAATGGTTCACGTGACTACAGCCGCGAAAACAAGATTAAAAATAAATTTATTTTTAAAATCATCATTGAGAATACTTTATTGTTGAAAGATATCCGGCGGACCCCGAACTAGGAACAAAAATTTCATAAAAATCGGTCAAACCGTCTCGGAGCAGTTTGATAACAAACACTATGACACGAGATTTTTATGTTATACAACAACTAAGTTAGAATATAGGTCTTCTATTGACTTAGTAATTAATTATCCAACCTACTTAAGTAAACTGCTGTTGAATCAATAATATTAATTAACCAATCAATGGAGTATACTGACTTAATAATTAAAATTTAATAGAAATAGAAGCGATTTCTTCACGGTACAAACACACCGTAGAAATAAGTAAGTTCACTCCGCTTTTCCTTTAGTAAGAACAATACAACTGCTTGTTTCATTTCGTTTAGCAGACACATACCCACGAGGAAAATAAGAACTCATCTCAAGCCATTCATCGCCGGCAGTTAGGCGCACAGACAGATTGTCCCGCCACTACAAAGTATTAAAGGAGCTAGAAAACAAAGGACTAAGCCTCGGGAATAACAACAAAGTGGTCTGATACTTCTGTGGATTGTACTCCTCACGGATGACATTTTAGTTCGGAGCGAAATCTCTTTGCGGAAAACGACTATTATACTATTTAGACGGCAGTAGACAGTTTCCGAGAATGGTACGGCTAGTCTCTTGGTATAATGCCACTTTAATAAGTAAGTAGACGCTTAAGGATGCTACAGAAAACGTCGCTTAACTCAGGCAGTATCATACCGTCTAAACAAAATTCGAATTTCGTAGTAGTTTGCTATTGCTTTTATGCCGATTTCTTGTCCGACTGCACGAACGAAAGATTTATAGCCTTACTTATTCCCGCGGCTTCGTTCGAACCATTAGGTCTAGCAGTTGCATTGAAATTCTGGGATTTTAAAAATTGTGACGTGGTCTTCATTTACGTGGCAAGAATGGCATCCGAGCAAAATGTTCATGTCTCTAGCTAGGCTTAGCGGTTGAGATATCGGGTTTTTATTTGCGTAGGTATAAGTATCCCGATTCCGTGAGTCGTCGGGGATAGTTACTAACTGGTGTTTTTTCATGGCATCTAGTGGTATTTTTTCATTGTATAGCGCTTTTATTTTTTTTTGTGGTTTTTAGTGGTTTTTCAATATGGAATCTGGCAACATATTTTTGAGAGGGAAATGCCCTATTTTTCCGGAATTTCATAATGTTCTATGCTTACTCCATGACCGGATAATCCCTAGGCGTAGTCGTTAGTTAATATTTTTCTTTTTAGCTGTCAATGCTGTCATTCTATGTCTGGAATGTGGTTACTGGTTCGTGTAATTCGTGTTATAGAAAAGTCTTAGTTTGATAGAGTCGTGTTTTGCAACGTTCTGTGAGGTCTTGAACCTGTAAATAATATCCAATAATGGAAGTATAGTCGGGGTAAGAAAAGGTTCGTCACTTTTCGACCTTAACTCGTTGACATAGAGTCGAAAAGTGACGAACCTTTTCTTACCCCGACTATACCATTCAAGAAAAAAAATGTTTGTTAGGTAAATTGTAAGTTAGTAAAAATTTTTTATTCCACTTTGGTAAACATGCACAAAATTATAAAAATACATAGATCTAAGTAATATTGTAAAATTTATTAGAACGAACGTCGGATACAACTATTTTTTAGCGTCTCATACATAATTTATTCGTTTTTCATTTAAAAAAGGGTGTTTTTGGTCTGAGATTTAAATGCAATAAATTTAGTGGAATTTGGTGGTTTCTGTTAATCCAAATTCTTTCAAAATCTGGCGACATTTTGTTCTTGATCTAGCGCCTTAAAAAATCCAAGGTAGCAACACTGATAGTTAGTGCGAATCCGCTTAACTGCCATAGGTACGTAAACACCGCGTTTAACTGCACTACATGTAGTTTTACAGGGGATGGTTATAACATTTGTTTTATTTTAACGAATTTGCAGTAAAAGTTGGAAATTGGCTAAATTTGACAGATCTGCGGAATAATCCAATGCTAGTTAAGCGAATTTGCACTATCCCCGACGCTATGGATTATTCCCAAGATCCAGCTATTTACATACCTAACTAATTTTACTCAATACCGTCCAGACGCTTTAGCGTGAAGAATAAAAAACTCTCGCACGCACACACACACAGTACGCACACATCCATACTCACTCACAAACATTCACGTTTATAATAATAAAGTTAAATAAAATTAAATGTTTATCCGGTTTAAATTCATTCTCAGCTTTTTTATGGCATCGCCTGGGCAATTAGCTAACATACGAAATCTATGTTCAGTCCGACGACGACATTCATTTCACTTTTAATATTTGAGACGTTTAAAAAAAATACCTACGCAATTTAAGGGCTTTAAATAAAGCAAAACTTAATTGATTCCTTTGTGTAACGCAACTTATCTATATAGTTTATTATGACTTTCTAAACTTTCGTTTCATAAACGACGAGATCGTGATTTTAAGCTTTTAATATACAGGGTGGAAAAATAAGTCGCGCCCTGGATGGAAACTACCTTAAAACCTTAAGTTGGCTCATTTTACTTTAAGGAGACATTCCTTTATTTTTAAAAAGAAACAAAACTGCATTCAAAGATTTTCTAAAACTCGCTTGCCTCGCCCGGAACTCGAACCAACCAAAATTAAAAAAAAAAAACACTCTCTATTTTCAACCGGCGAAAACAAAAGGAGGAGGTTCTCAATTCGACGTGTATATTTTTTTTTTTTTATTTTACCTACTAATCGAAAGGATTATTATTCAGGATAAAATTTATCTAACAAACTTTAGGTCTTAAAAACAAATTGTTCGACATGAGCCCCCTCGTTCCGGATTTAGTCTCCGTTGGAATTCATTTACAAAACAATAAAAGGCATACACCACAACACTTTGCTGAAGGCTACCCGAAATGAATTTCAACGGAGACTAAATTTGTGTACCTATCTGGAACGAGGGGCCGCATTTCGAACAATTTATCAGTTAAATAATTTAAGTGTAACAAATTAATAATAAAATAAAGTTAATGTTAGATTTAACGATCATTTTTATTTTTAAGACCAAATGTTAGTTAGACATATTGTTAGAACCAAATAATACTCGCTCTTCACTTTACCAGTTAATTCATTTCAATTGCTTAAACTACGATTTTTAATTTCGTGGAATTCTGACAAATGCTAGATTTTGACGTTTCAGAGGCAACAAATCTTTTTTCATTTTAAATCTATTTATTATTTTAGAAACATAATAAAATAGGCACATTACTAATTAAAAATATAGTGAAGGAGAGCTTTTAAGAAGTTATCAGTTTTCATTTATTAGTCTTTATTTATTTTATAGGTTTTTAAGAGATTCGTGTATTCATGGTTCGTGTGAGACAGTTCATAATGATATTAGTCCTCTTTAGACAACATAATACATAGCAAAAAACAAAATTTTTTCAAGGAAATAATAATATCAATCAACGAAAACGACAAAAATAATACGGAAACAGGAGAGCGAGCACATTCGAACATTCAAGACAGAAGCCGAATGACTTTAATATTGTCTTGTCAGAAGAATGATATTTGATGGTTTTTATTATTTAAGTATGTAACTTGTCTATGAAATTTTAAATTACAAACCTCTTGAGACGACGATTGAAACTTAATACATAACTATTAATTATAATTTAAGTCCGAAAGTTTGCGATATATGTCAATCATCGCAATGATACCCGAGACAATTTATTTTTTACTCATAAAAGGGTACATTCTTCAACAAGGGACTAAAACAAGCCATAATGACACGAGATATTTAGCCACCCGAGCGATAGCGAGGGAGGCTATAATTCGAGTTGTCATTATGGTAGTTTAGTCCCGCGTTAAACACTCTACTTTTCACTTTGAATGCGAGGAAAAAAACGACGTACAAAATTACTTTTTTACAACGTATGCTCAATACGAGCAATGGACATCTGTTCAAAATTCAAATAGCAAAAAAAATACCGCTGTCTTTTCTTTTCTTTTATATTTTTTTGTAAAGTGACGCTTTAAATGCTTGCATAATTAGCCAACAGATTCTAACTTAAAGACTATGTTAAAACTAATTGGACTATGCATGTAAGAATGATAATTGTTCATTCATTAGAATCGGCAAATAAATTAACCTAATTGATCTAAGTTCACACACAAAATATATTGTTAACTGAAACACTTACCCGTGAATAAAGAAACGACTTTTTAAGTTTATTTTCTATATGCCAATTCTTTGTTAAATTATATCTAATTATACTTTCTATTTACTATTAAATGCAACTGACATCGCATTATTTTGAAGTCACGTCATATTAACTTTCAAACGTAACTGCTCTATCTACCGTACACTCCAGCACTGCTTTGCCGACAGTGCGGATTGCTATTTTATCGACAGAGCAGGGAACTGCTTTGCCGACAGCGTTTTTAAAAAAAAAAGAAATTAAAAAACACCTAAGCTAAAGGAAATCTTTCTTTACATGCAAAATAAAATGAATTCATCTTTAATATTTTATAATTAAATAGATTAATACTCGTCATTATTCAATGTGATTCACGAAATTATTATTTTTTAAATATTTTTATACAGTTGTCATTTTGAGGTTATTTCCACGCCCTAAAGGCTTCCACAGACCGAAGCGCAGGGCGCTACAGTGCTTCCGCAGCGCGCTTCGGTCTGTGGAAAGCTTTAAAATTGTCTATACCCAGTTACTGAAAATGGCGATAATCCTCCATTCACAAACACCGTGATTGGCAGTTTAGGGGTTTCTATAGTCAATTAAAAAAATTTTACTTTAATCCCTAGAGATCAAAAAAGAGCTTTAGTCCCGATATGCAGAGACTAAAGTAACATTTTAAGAGCATGAGAAGTGAAATAGTTATTTGTGTCACAAGGGAGCAAAATGATGTATTTACGGCGAGGGCAGTACATTGAATCCAGAGTGAAGCGAACAATCCTGAGCGTAACGAAGGATTCAAGTGTTAACGCCCAAGACGAAAATAATTTTGCGCCTGAGTGACACATACAATTTTTCACACCGACTATGAGGAAAATGGATTGTTGTGATAGAGATAGAGAAAGGTCACCACAGATAAAGTATTCCTGTGCTACTTTTAGAATGGAATCGAATATTACAATGGTATCGGATACCAATATTCATTAAATCACAATATTAACAACCAACGAAACTATTACGAAAAATTCATCAATTTTCATATAACGTTGTTAAAGTTAAAACACGAAATACGTTCGTTTTTAATCGATTACGATGAAATAATTACAATCGATTATTTTATTAAGGTCTATGTTCATTGGCACATTGAGTAAATGATACATGCCAATGAATAAATTAAAAAAGTAGCATGAACAGAAAAGTGGCATTTTGATCCCTGTCGTCAGGGAGCAAAATCTACTTTTCCGAATGAAAGGTGTGAAAACAATATTTTATCCTGAATAATCTTTTGTTTTTTTTTTTAATTTTAATTGGTTCGAGTCCCGGGCGAGGCAAGCGAGTTTCAGAAAAGTTTTTGTCTTTTTTTATCTTCTTGGTTCTTTTGCCAGATATTAGACAGGGGTACAGTGAAAACAGTCCTTTTGACAGATAGGTAGGTATGTGGTTAGTATTCCATTGACCCACACGAAGCGATCCGCTTCATCTTTCCTAATACGAACTGAGACACAACCTAGGTCTCTTCAAGGCTAGAGTGAATTTGCTGTTACTGGACCAGTTAGGTTAGATATATCATCTGCACTTTTCATCAGGTGGTGAGATAGAGGTCAATCAACCAAAAATAAACCTGTAACTTTTATAAGAGAGTTAAACTTTACGGCAGACCCACGTCGCCTTATTTTCGCGTGACTTGGCTCCGTTTAAGATTATCAAAGTCCTTTAGCTTGAAAAAAAACTTTAAAAGAATCCCACACAATACACAGAGATTCAGCAAACAAGTGCGCGTCTTTGAAGCGTCGCTCGCACGTGTAAAACGCACTCGGGGCTGATACGATCTTTAATCTTCGCACCTTTTCGTGCGGTCTGTGCTAGCCAAGCGTTTTATAAATAGAGCGCCGTGGCCGCTTTGTGAGCTGAAATGAGACTAGCGTGAGATAAGATTCTTGAAAGTACTCCAAGTGGGCTGGACGTCAAGGGCGCTAGATCTATTGCGATCTTCATTAGATGAGGCGGACACTTCCCATATCGGACGCCGTTGGGTATAAGTTTGATATGATGCTGACATATTACACTTCTTTGTATTATGTAGACCACTTACACCTACATATGTTGGCGGAAGGCACCCAATATTTATTAAAATGGTGATGACAACTCCACCAATCAACTGACGTACTTTCTATATGCTGTCAAACACGATCCTCCCGTAGTTTTTAGTTATTACTAGTGATGCAACGATACCGATACCGATTATCGTGTTTTATTACGATAATCGGCATCGTAAGCACATTATACGATTTTTACGATACGATATTTGAAAGAAAACATACATGTTTTGCTTGAAACGAAACGCAACTCGGTGTTAATAATAGAGTAATAATTTGTATCCGAACCTCAAGAAATTGGCAAAAAAGTATTTGGTTACCAGCCAAAAAAGAAAGACAAAGAGGTTTAGTGGTAGCCAGCTACTGTGGACTCAGAGAGATTGTTTTCTACAGCTGGTTTGATTCAAGAAACCGACTTAAGCCAGATAATTTAAACATGTTATGTTTTCTCAACAAAAATTTGCCAGAAATTAATTTTAAATATTAAAATTCATAAAGTATTTATGTAGGTTTAAGTTTACTTAACCTTTTCAACGCTCTGTCAAATACAACAGCTCTCACTCATACGCCGAGACAATGGAATGTCAAACGCGAAGTTGAACCCTACAGAAACGCGTGTAGGTAGATATCGCTCTGCACGCCGTGACTGATATATCAGTCGTTGGCGTAGAACCTGCGGTGCTGATATATGTGTCGTTGGCGTCGAAAAGGTTAAGTGTACCTTATATCAGAAACAGACTGAAACAAGACATTTATGTGTTCGCTACTTAACTAGTATTATTAGATAGAATGAGTAATTGGTAAGTTACCTGATGTTAAACATATAAAGCACTTATATTAAAAACTATAATAGATGTTGATTTCAAAGAGATTTTTAGTTTTTATTTAAAGTATCGTAATGTATTCGTATCGTATCTGTATTCGTATTCGTATCGTAATGATATATCGTAATCGTAATAGCTTATACGATATTATCTGTATTCGTATCGGTATCGTAATAGAGATATCGTTGCATCACTGGTTATTACGTTTCACCAACTCATTTGACTAACTATTAATTTGCTTAAAACAACTAAAAATCTAAATTTTCTTGGCTAAAATTTTGTATTTTTTACTTGAATCTTAGTGTTTTTTTTTGTGCGCGTTTGGCAGCCGCCGTGAAAAGCATGTCGGTCGAGTTAAACTCGTTTTAAGACGTGAGTGATCCGTTTATTTTCACTTTGAATCTTAATCTTGGAATTATTGTTATAAATATTGTGTTATCTACCATATTGCTGAAACAGACAGCTTAAATTAACTTGATAGAATGAAGTTTTGAACAAAACAACATGGCCATCGAAGTGGATAAAAATTGTCTTGCGAAATTTTACTATCACAGAGGTCAAGTAAAATAAATAGTAAATAGACGCCATCCTCTACCTTAAATTGTTAGGTACTAACAAAATGGCTCAATATTTTGGTCTGAAATAAAATTCATTCATTCTATGTACCGATGCACGATTGTCCCACGGAACGCCCTCTTTGTCTTGGTAAATGAATACATGATTTTAACGTGGGCAATGTAGGTAATTTTTCAATTAAAGATACACAATTATTGTCCCAATCATCCAAGCTCTACATTTACCAAGATCTGTAATAAAAGGCAATCACTGACACTATGTTCACCATCTGTGTGTGAAAGCTTGAAATGTTATTATAAAACCAAGAAGGGTATACCTCTAATGTAGACATACATACACGTCATACAAAACAAATATTGGATAGGCACTGGAGCACGGAATCCATTATAATATGGGTAAGTGTTTTGTATAACGCCTATTCATACTAAGGAAAAATTCACGGAACTAATATTTAAGTGGAATAGCAATGTCAAATACGACCACGCATATGGCCAAAAAGCCATACATTTATTTTTCCAGCTCAATCTGTAACCCGTGGAGTCACCGATGAACACCATTTGCCTCTCAACTTTTTGTGCCAGTAGTGTAGTGTCCACTAAATTGACCACAAAAAGTCCACAATAAGTTGAGGCGCAAAAATGGTGTCCATCGGACACTCCACGGGGTAATGAAGTTAATGCAGAGATGGTGGTTGGAATCACATTTTTATTTTCATTGGTGAGTCGACCAAGTATTTAAGTGTTTTGCTTTACCATTTATTATATGACAGTTCCTATATCAAAAGAAAAACAATAACATAGGTAGGATACTTAGAAAAAATTACCCAAAAAAGTCGTTGGTCGTGCGACGGGTCGTTGCGGTGCGCTGGTAGTGCGTCACATTGTCTTGCAAGTGAAAATGAGTTGATTAATATCAAACTCCAATATGTCCGCAATAAATGACATGGAGATTATGATCCTTATTTTATTTTATTTTTTTTTATTTTCACTAAAAATTAAGAATCACCATAGGGTGGACATATTGGAGTGAAAGATTTTCTTGATCTACCTACAATACATACCTTATCTACTAAAACCTATAGAACTAGTACCGATAATTAAGAAATTGTTAACAGGGAGTGAAAATTAGTCCGTTTGGTTACGCACTTTTTGAAGCCTTTACAATAAAAAAAAACGTAACAAATCGGACAAATTTAACAATGTTTAACAAGAAGTGAAGAATTGTCCGATTTGTTAAGTTTTTTTTTTATTGTAAAGACTTGAAAAAGTGCGTAACCAAACGGACAAATTTTAACTACCATTTCTTAATTTTGGGTAGGTACAACGAAAAATAGAAATGCCCAGCTCTGTGAACTGTAGACCTCGCGAGTTTTGCAAAATGGCTGAAATGAGATATTTTTTTAAGTTTTCAACCCCCATAGTCGCGCCTTGTAAGAAACTTTTAAAAACTGGACCGTCGAAAAATTCGATATACCTAATATCAAAAACCTGCTCACAGCTGGACATTTGCACAGACATACGAAAGCATTTTTGCTCTAGCTGAAGTCTCGCGCATCGCGTTCGCTCGATCAAATACGAAAAACTTGCGAAAAACGTATGCTCATTGACAGCGAGAGAAGCGAAGTAGTGGCAACATCGCTTGTGGAACGATATACATTCGCTCTGAAACCAGGCCATAAAATCCAAAAAAAAAAAAGATATACATTCGATAACATTTTTAATACATAGAACTGACCCGTGATTGACCCCTATCTCACCTGATGAGTGCAGATGAAGCCAAAGGTGTATCTCACTGGTTAATCATCATTAACCCAGACTATATACGTCCCAATGCAGGGCACAGGCCTCCTCTCAGAATGAAAGGGCTTGGCCCTTAGTTTCCACGCGGGCCCTGTGCCGATTGGGAACTTTACACACACCATTAACCCTTTCACCGCCGCGCCTCGACAAAACGTAATCCTGCTTTGAATCTTATGTCATTGTGTCAAGGTCACTTCGACACTGTACTTTGTGACACCTATATGTGTCGTTGGCGTTGAAAAGGTTAAATTTCTTCTTAGGTGTGGGCAGGTTTCCTCATGATGTTTTCTTTCACCGTGTAAAGCTCATGGTAAATTTCAAATATAATTTTGCACATAAATTTCAATATATCTCTTAAGGTGCAAGACCGAATTCGAACCCACGACCCTCTGCTTGAGAGGCAATAGGTCAAACCACTAGGCCACCACGGCTTCAGTAACAGCCTATTCACTCTAGTCTTGAAAAGCCCAAGATTGATAGGTTAGTAGGTTACAGTTCTGCGGAAAAATCAGAGAATAATAAAAAACCACTGCTGTTATTTAATATATATATATATTTATTTTGTAAAGTAACTTGTTCAAACTAACATAGCAATATATTGTCTCAGGCGCGTCCATCCACAATCCTTGCATTCCATCATTTAACAAACCATATATTTCTCCATCCGTCCTGAGGATCAATTTCAAATACAATGTGAACATCAAAATGATCAAATTAACAATAACTGTGCTTCTAAAACGCTAATAATTATATAAATCCAGTATTTAATTTAACCACGAATTTAACTGAAAAGCGAGAGAACGTGCTATAGGTGTGAACCGAAACAACATTCCTTTACATAAGTAACATATATATGTTAAATTATATTCTACGCAGAGATTAGGTAACGACATAACTCGATTTATTAGTCAGATATAGTTAACAATACGCGTTGGTTTATACAAAGCGAGGGACGTTGGTGTTTCTCCTTACAGAGCCGAGAGCGGCGGTAACTACGGGACTTGCCGTTTAGTATACACAAGCGGCCGGATGCAAAACATAACGACCGAGGTGGCTAATAACTTATTACACCCACTAATACTTTCTACAGTGCAATATCTTCGGAAATAGTGCTCGGCTACCGCTCATTACTTTAATACTAGCTAATATAATATCTCATAGATAATATCGTTACACGAGTGCTCCCTAATATTAATCGTAAACCGATCACGAACAATTTACGTTTCGGACTAGCATAAGGAACGTATTAATTTTAACCCGTTAGCAGAGAAATCACTAAAGAGTTATGTAAAATCATACAAAAAATAAATCCTTTAATATGTTTATGTACAAAAACAAATTACAGCAAAACGGTTACATTCGGACAATTTATATCAAATTTAGCGTAGTAAAGTGGAGACCACGTGATACTAGTTTATTGCTTTAATTATAAAAATAAATAATGTAGAAACTACAAGTCACGTATTATGCTACGTTTAAATAAATAAATTAGAATTTATCTAACTATCCTACCTAATCGTGAAGAGAATTACAGCAAAATACTGACAAGTAAATAGAAAAGACGAAAAAACGCAGTCGAAAATAAAATTCCGTTTCGAGATAAATAAAGCCTATTAATACAGTGTTGAATAGTGTAACTATTCATGAGTGTACTTGAAGTGGTATGGCGATCGGTAAGATTTGGCCGAAATGTCGGCACGTCTGTGAGCGCGCCGCGGGTGACACAGGTTTGATGACGAGTTTGTTGGATGAATCGTTTATATCTGACAGAATTCGTTAAGGAGGCTCTTGAGCTCCTTAGTGTGGGCTGCTTTGGAGCCAGTAGCGGGAGAGGCGGCGGTCGGGCGTCCGTTGTAGCTGCAACAAGAGATAAATGTTGTTTGTTTGTTTGTTTGTAAGGGTGTTCACTAAAATTACAAAACTGATTTTATAAATCCTTCATTAACCATTTCAACACTCTGTCAAATTCAACAGCTGTCACTCACACGCCATGACAACGGAATGTCAAAAGCGAAGTTGAACCCTACAGAAATGCATGTAGGTAGATATCGCTCTGCACGCCGTGACTGATACTCGTATATCAGTGGTTGGCGTAGAACCTGCGGTGCTGGTATATGTGTCGCTGGCGTCGAAAAGGTTAATAAAAAACTTCCCTGTCCCTGATTAACATAGCTACGTTTCACCCGGAAAAGAAAAAAAAAACAAGGAAAGCAAACAGCATTGCGATCGATAAAGAAATCCGTTAGAAGCTATTGCTAGCTTAAACTTTGTTCTAAATGTCGTGACATAAATGAAAATGAGCAATAATGTGTGTGTAATTTTATTTTATTACGCATAAAAACACGATTCTTGAACGGGAACCCGCTTTAACGATTTACTTTAAAAATGACTGAAAATTTCAAACGTCCAGCTATTACGGTTCATAAGATACAGGCCTTGTAACAGACTGACGGACAGACAGCCACCCTTCCCTTTGACGCCCTTTGAGTACGTGACCCAAACAGATAAAAATAGCTTTACTGATAAAATCCTGAAGTATTTCACAAGCAAGTTGATTGTTGATTGAAAGAAAACTCACGTCAAGCAACGTAGGCGTTCCAAGCAGGAGTTTTCTTCTCGGTAGTTTTAATTCAATCATAAGTGTTTGGTTTACGTTATATGGCTTGCAGGTTTATGTCTCTCTAGACGTATAATTAAATTCTAGAGAACTTTTTACCTGTAGGTAGGTTAACGGTATATATTTTTTAAATATATATAACAGATGCGTTCTTATAAGAACGCAAGGTAACTGCGCAAACTTGCGTCTTTGTTTGACGTTTATATTTTCAGCCCTTCACAGAAATCTAACATTGAATTTCAAGATGTCTAAAATAGGCTCACTGCCTCGATACAAGTAACTATGTCATAAATAAATTCAATAGCGTACAAAGTAAACAACATACGCAGAAATTCGTTAAAAACAAGCCAAGCCAAGCTGAAGCAAACATTCGTTTGTTAACATGTAAGACTAGATTTTTAAGAAGAAACGTTAAAAATACAAAATACATTGACACAGAGAAAAGTTATATCAAAAGAAACAAAGCAACCACTATAGTGACCAGAGGCCATATTGTCTAACGCGCGGCCGCTTGCCTTCGCTTTCACCATCTCTTTCTGTCACCATCTTATACCGTTTGACAGAAAGAAATAGATAGATAGATTCATTTATTTCAGATTGAAAATTACAATTATATTCGGCTCTATATCTAAATCCCTAATGATTATTTGTCCTAATGTAATTTTTGTCCTAATGATCGTTTGTCCTAACTCTTTTTGTTTAAAATCTATTAATTGTTCTGGATTTTTATAAAACAAACCTAACCTAACCTATAGAGTTCTAGAGGATAATCACAAAAAAGTTCCTGAAAAATTCACGGTTTCCGAGAAAAAATGTGTTAGGACAAACGATCATTAGGACAAACATTACATTAGGACAAACGATGTTAGGGATTTAGAATGAGACCCTTATATTCAGCATTCCAAATGACACAGATATAAAGAATTCACAAAAAGATCGTCAAAAGAATTTGAAAAACATAAATGAAAAATACATTAATATAAAATGTCACAAAGATAGTAATATTAAAAACAATAAAAGTATAATAAAACAAAAATGTCAATAAAAATATTAAATCACATAGGTAATGTGTGAATGTCAAAGAAATTTAAAAACTACAATATAAAAATGTTAAATGAATAATATTAATTCACATAATGTGAAGATGTCATAAGACCAAATAATTAATAAATAATAACAATAAAAACAAAAAGAATAAAAATTAATTCAGATTCAGATGTCAAATTTAAATAAGGATAATATCATATAATAGTGATTGCGAAAGCAAGCGTCAGCGCCTTAGACAATAAGCCTGCTGAGGTCGTATTGTCTAACGCGCGGCCGCTTGCCTTCACTTTCACCATCTCTTTCTGTCACCATCCTATATCGTTTGATAGAAAGAAATAGTGAATGCGATAGCAAGCATCCGCACGTTTGACAATAACGCTTCTGGTAACCATTCATGATGAAAATGTCGATTAGCAACCAAAAAAAAGATGTGTGATAAAACCATGCAGAGTGACAACAGAAATATCAAGCCCCTTCTAGCAGATGACAGAACTGTTTCTTCATTGCTGTCGATATCTCACCTAATGGTGCGTGGGACAGACTCCACGTCCGATTCGACAGATTGAGGCGCGGGCTCTGCGCGGCCGAAAAGTTGGCTAAACCAGCTACCCCCCTGGGCTTGGGACTTTGCCCTGCAATCAACAGCCGATTATAGTCACCGAAATAATTATTTTCCCATTTGACAAGGCTCGAACGAGTACAATTTTAACGAGTATTTTCTGTGTGCGGTTAGTGAACGGTCACGGACTTTAATTGATGAGCCCCGTGCCACTGTTCGTCTTTTAGCCGTGTAATGCAAATCGGCTTTAGCCGCTCATACACATATATCGACGGGTCTCTAACTCGACCTCGTATAACAAATTTTACTACATTGGAATAACTAATTTAGACACACGGCTTAAAGCGGTCAGTCCAACATCGTAAAATTTCATATACGAGGTTGAGTCTGAGTACTGTCGATATCCTGATTTGATTTCACAGCTAAAATACGAAATATAGCAAGTGGATCATCAATTAAAGGGCGTGACCGTACAACCTATGAGTTGACCCGAAATGAACGTCAAAAATGCAAGACCTGATAATTCAAACCCTTATGGCAATATCATTAGGTCGTATTATTGTCATTCATTCCGGGTCGAAAATTACGGGTCATATTTTAACCACACCCAACATCCTGATTGAAATATCGCTAGATGGCGTTAGTGTCGTGAGGTCCGTTGGAAATTACAGTTTTGCTTGAGATTGACTTATTTAGTTGTAAGCCAATATCGTCATGCTTGGTAACGGACGGTAATGTCGAACGGACTTCACGATATTTGGTTATTTTCAATTTAAATGCCACAACAAACCGGGAGCGCGGGGCGCCGACGGAGCGTGCCCAGTGCGGTCAATAACACTGAATCAGATATGGTGTGCCGCACTGCCGGAGTGTGTCACCGTATATTTGATTCAGTGTTATAGAGCGCGCTGGGCACGCTCCGCCAGCGCCTCGCGCTCCCAATTTGTGTTGGCCTTCAATCGTAACATTTACTTTTTTTAATGAGGAAAACGATTCATGTTCTTAAAGAAAAAAAAAGGCTCCTTATTTTTTAATTCAGTTTTGTGCCTTTTTCGTACAATTTATAAAGCACAAACAAAATTTGGAAAGATAGGAACATTTTTTTAAGTCATCAAAACCAATAACGCTTGGTTCTGATTAAGAAAACCTCAAAACTACTTAATTCTGAAAAAAAAGTGCAGGTAGGTACATTTTAAATTGACAATGCCTTTTTACTCCAACTAGCGAAATTCCACTTGTCACAAAAACCCTTATTTGGGTTACAAACTACTAGAATGACGGTTGTCAAATGGGATTATAAAAATGTCGAGGACTACAGGTTATGGCGTGGACACGTTAGTACATGCGCGACACACAAACAATTATAAATATTAAGCCCCATATTATAGAATAGGAATTATGACACCGCCAATCAACTGACGTACTCCTTATGAGCTGTCAAGACACGACTCTCCCGTAGATTTAGCAGCTAGTAATGACGGCATTTATTTTCCAACTCAATCTACTAATGTAATATATTTTATTGTAATTTAATTTCATGAAATTTAAGATAATAATATTGTTACTTACTGATTAAATAAATTATTAACCGTAAAATTGCAACAAAAATCTACAATTTATTAGTTTAAAAACAACAAAAAATTAATCTGGTCTTTAGACCTAAAATGAAGTGTTTTTTTACAAGAGTCGCGTCTTGTAATTATTGTTTTACGGTGTCATTTACCCAATTATGGCGAAACGTACACGTATGATTCCAAAATGGAATAGAGCGTAATCTATCAGAATACTTAAGTAATATACAAAATAGTCAAAAAGTTTTCGGAAATCAAGTTATGCTGAAGTACAATGACATGCAAAAATAAACCCAAATTATGAAACGTCCTCTGCACCTTAAAACTATTTCCATGAAGTTACATGCCCTAATTTTTGTAGTCTGACCGTAAAAACGTCATATTTGCACTAGAACTGTTTTCAAAGACAACCTGCAAGCCACATTATGCACCCATTTCTTGAACCACAACAATATTTCCATGGTAAGCTAGGTAGCGTCACAAAGTATGATGTGCACTAAACCAAGTTCAGAAGCCTCTTGGCATTCAGAAAATAACAACGGTAAATATCATTAGCCCAAGAAAACATACCTATTGTAGACGCCTCGCATGAAATAGTATCTGTTTCTCAATTAACCCCTTGTCCTACGCGACCAACGGTGAGCGACACCTTACGCGACGATTAAAGCCAAGTTTACAAAGGTACAACTACTCTTTGATAGTTTACAGTGCCGTCTTTCCTAAAATACAATCAAAATCGATAAAAGTCGAAGCTTAGTCAATGACATTAACTTTGCTATTTTCCAACGGAGCCCATATTCGTTGGTGCCCAGGGGCATGCCGGGCATGCATTAAAGCGGTTCTGATCGTTTATTGCTCACGTAGGACAACGGTTAAGATAGGAAACAGTACCTCTGATACTTAATCTAGGTATCCTCCACCCTCCACAAAATCGGTCGCCCAGGGCCATTACAGCAAAATTATATAAAGTTTACCACTGACAGATGGTTTGCCTTCATTTCATATTCAACTTTAACGACCTACAAATAAAGCCAATTTTAGAATACTGTTACCCACGTTTGCAGATTTTGTAATAGCTACTTTATTTGTTTGGTGTTGAATTTGGAAATGAAATGAAGGCAAGCCATCTGTCAGTGGTAAACTAAAAGTAAACGTATTGTACTAGGGTTGCCAACCTTAGTGCACAAATTTGCGATGTTTTAGTTATGGAATGTACCCAAAACCTTCTGTTTTGTCGACGGCGAAGCCGTTGTCGCCGTCGATATCAATATAAAAGTACGATGAAGCGTGGTTTACTGGCGTTTGCTCTCTGTGACAACTGCGTGAAAACTGTGGCTATGCGGCGCGAAAACGGTTTTAATACGAATGAAAATCTACTGTGTGAACACCCGAGGCCGTATTGTCTACCGCTTCGGACGCTTGCCTTTGCCTTCACCATCTCTTTCTGTCATCATCTTATACCGTTTGACAGAAAGAAATAGTGTTTGCGAAGGCAAGCGTCAAAAACGTTAGACAATAAGCCTGCCGATTGAAAACGAATGGGTAAAAAACGTGCAAGTCATTGCCGTGTGAACCCTAGCCTCACAGGATATCCGGAGCAGTTTACCTGATATGCCTCTGGTTCTGCAGCAGCGTGCGGAAGCGCGGCTCGATGTAGCTCCACGAGCCCATGTTCTTGTGCTCCTCCTGGCTCCACACCAGCTGCGCGTTGCTGTACTTGGCCGCCTCCGCCTTGATCAGGTCGTACGGGAACGGGGAGATCTGCTCCAGCCTGACAACCAAAACCTTTTGTGAATATCACTCGTCTATTACAATTAGTCATCTTTTTTTCAGTAATCAGCAGAGCTCGTCGGGGGTGAGCTGTTTTCAGTTTGCCTAACATGGACATGCCTTGTCATTCAATGGTATATGTGGTGTAATTTAATAACTAAAGAAATTATTTTATTTAGGCTGCCTTTCCGCTATGATCTTAAAACAAATGAATTTTATAGTAAGTTTTTTAGCAAACGTCTTTAAATAATATGTATATCCTTATAATACTATTAAAGTTAATAAAGTGATATGATATGATATCAAATCTCTTTAGATAGGCAATAAATCTGTTTAAGGATGCCATATTCAGCTGAGTGAAATATCATGACAACGTCATTTCATTATTCTATTATTCTGTTGTGTTATTTTGTAAGCAGCCCCTCAGTTTGAAGTAAGCGAATAAATAATTAGTATTATAATTAAAAGAAAGATTATTCCGATTTTAAGTATGCCGAAAATTAAAGCAATAATAGTCCTAAAGTGGAATCTATATTAATACTAGCTGACCCGGCAAACGTTGTTTTGCCATATTAGGGGATTTAGGGGTATAAAAAATAGCCTACAACCTATTCTCAGACCTACCGAATATAGAGAAAAAAGTTTCATAAAAATCGGTCAAGCCGTTTTGGAGGAGTTCGGTAACAAACACCGTGACACGAGATTTTTATATATTAGATCTACACTTGACATAAGTGACTCAACCCTACCGAGCTCTGGTTGATAAGCTCCGAAAGCGCTGGTAGTCTCAAAAATAATTAATTTTTTGATTTTGTTCTTGCAGTTGCCACCCATTGCTATGGTTACACAAATTTTGACTCATGGACAAGCTAAGAATTTTTTACCCAACTGCCGAAGGAGGGTTATGTTTTTATTAAACAGTATTTATGTTCAATGTCACTTGGACAACTGAGGACTTAGTAAACAACGCGAAAAAGTTGATTCACCCATTTGCTCAAACATGGTACAGTCACAGAATATATAATAGTACTGACGTACAGCATGGAAACGGTCCGCCCCGCACCGATTCGAATTACCCCACCCCTCAAGGCGCAGATAGCCAGAAACCGCCAGAAACCAGAAGAGTGCGCGCGCGATGTATGTAGGCGTACGCGTGTACAGACGTCGTCGTGCTTATGTAGATTCAAGAACGCGTATTTGTACGTCGTGTCCGCCGCGTGGTACAGTCGAAAATATAAAAACAACAACCATATGGTTAAAAACATAGTTGTATAGATATTTTTTTGATTTTACTCTCTACGGGTTCATTCTCAGGGCTACAAAGACCCTTTGTTTTATTTGGCAACAGATGTGTGTTCGGATCTTTATCTGAAAATCTTATTATCATTATGTATTTGTGAACTTCATATTATTATCCTTTCGATGGTCTGTGACACACGTTTTCGGAGAACGTCCCCATATTTTCTAGAAAGATGTCAGAATTTAAGTTTACCTGACGATAGCGATATCCTTCTCGAGTGCTCGTTCGCGACGCTCCTTGATCATGTCGTAGTAGACGCGTCCCGTGCAGAATGCGACCTTCTTCACATTAGCCGGATTCTCGGACGCCGGGCCCTCTTCGGGGATCACTCTGGGTAAAAAAACAAAAAAAAATCAGGTCAATCTGAAACAACGACAGGCTAGCGTAAAATGGCTACTTATTCGTTAAGGGCCTACCGAGCTTTTAGCGCTAATCGATTTTGGGTGGGCGATTACGGGCGTGGGGGAGGCACGATAGTTCAAGATAGGGAAAACAAATACATATTACATATTTTAAAAATGTAGCAACACTACGCCCTAGAAAAAATCTTGTTTTATTAACATTCAAAAAGTCATGACCTGCCGTGCAGTATTTACGTCGTACTACGAAGTTATTTTATTTTTTAGAGAAGACTGGATTTTTCCTATCGAGCGAACTACAAATAATAAATAAATAATATTAGGGGACAATCTCACACAAATCGACCTAGTCCCAAACTAAGCAAAGCTTGTACTATGGGTACTAGACGACGATAGACATACTTATATAGATAAATAAATACTTAAAAACATAGAAAACATCCATAACTCAGGAACAAATATTCATGCTCATCACACAAATAAATGCCCTTACCGGGATTTGAACCCAGGACCTCTTGCTTCGTAGGCAGGGTCACTACCAACTAGGCTAAAGCGGTCGTAACAAGTAATCGTGTTTCGATAAACACTTATCACTAGAGTGAATCCTCAAATATCTCACACATGAATTTCAGGACTATAGCTTCGCTAGTAATGATACAGCACGAGATTAAATGAATGCAATAAATGCGCCAAAAACACGGTAGGGCCTTAAGTTTCGTGCTAAAATATACATGTGACGCGCATACTTATACCATATCATAAACCGATGTGGCACTAAAACTAGCAGAAAACCGTGCCAGCTTATCCTGTTCGACTATACTATGAGGTAGGTACCTCCTGAAGTTGGTGCCCTCCTTCATGTCGTCGAACGAGCTCTTGCACTCGGGGTGGCGCAGCAGCGACTTGGGCGTCATGATGATGAGCGGCTTGCGGAACGGCAGCGCGATCTGCCGCCGCAGGATGTGGAACAGCGACGCCGGCGTCGAGCAGTTGGCCACGATCCAGTTGCAGTCGTGCAGCTGGCGCACTGTTGCCCGTAAACAAAAAACACGTTTAAAAAATAGCTATTATAAACATACCCCGAGGCTTTCGGAGCACGAACGATTTGCTAAAGAGTAGACATTAATAGATAGGTTACTCTGACAAAACATCATATGAATAATTACCTCACTGCGAATTGTAAACTATACTAAGTTTACTTTTAGTTTACCACTGACAGATGGCTTGCCTACATTTCATTTCCAACTTTAACACCATACAAATAAAGTAGCTATTAGAAAATCTGCAAAAGTTGGTAACAGTATTCTAAAATTAGCTTTATTTGTAGATCGTTAAAGTTGAATATGAAATGAAGGCAAACCATCTGTCAGTGGTAAACTTTATGTAATTTTACTGTAGTACTTTAGGTTTAGTACCCACGCTTATGTTATGGGATAATAATAAAAAACGTCAATTAATTACCTGCAGTAAATTTAGTAAATAAATTATTAATATCTTTTCTAAATTTGGAACAGTTAAGCAGCGGCACTGAAACAATTACTTTGCTCACCCGCGACCTTAAGCGATTCAGGTCGCGGGTGAGCAAAATAATTGTTTCAGTTCATTAAAAGAATGAAAGTTACAAAAATTTAACAGTTACAAACTGGCAACATTGGACACTTGTAGGCATTTTTTTATTAAATCGTAAAATTATGTATGTGAAATTTTCACAAATTAATGCACGTTCGCTCATAAAAAAGTTCAAAAAATCTAATAGTTACACAATGGCAACATTTGACATCTGGGACCTGTTGCATAACAAAGTACAACTAGCGGAACTCTCGATTCAGTTATAGATATTCAATACTTTTAGAGTTATAGATAGAAAGGGAGTTCCGCTTGTAATATAAGTTGTAATTTGTTATGCAACAGGCCCATGAAGGTGATTTTCATTGGATCTCATAGGCTAACCTTCGTAGTCGTTGCTCTCTGGCGGCATGTAGTCGGGATCGTCGGAGCTCATTTGCAGGAAGCGCTCGAGGCGGGCCGAAGAGTGCTCGGGACCCTGGACACCACATAATACAATACACTACAATGCCTCTTTAATGTCCACCACAAATAATATAATACAGAAAAACAAGTCCATGGAAAATAATAATAATATAAGATAAGCAATAGCCGGCCTTATCGCTTCGAACCGATCTCTTCTAAGCAACCTTTTACAATAATCATATCTTATAGAACTCAAACCACAAAAATTATTTTGCGTTCTGACTGGGCGACTCAAGGTCAGGCAGGGCCGAGCAATGTTGGGTAAGTACATAATACGCTAGATTACAAGATATAAATGAACAAATGACGATCATAAAACGCGTGTTTTTTTATGGAGAAAAAGTAATATACTCAAATTCCAATACACGAGTCGACCTCGTCGGAGTCGGCCGCAGCAATGTGGTGGAAACGTCAAGTTATTTTAGCAATAAATAGTTCTTGGTTAAGTCCCAAAGAATGTAAGCTATCACTGTCTACCAGTTAATTTTTGTAGTAGTAGAGCCATTTTGTAGCTAGCCGCTGCATCACGAATGGGCCGGCTCGTCCGGGGCAGTACCACCCTCTCACAGAACAGCAGCGTGAAGCAGCAGTACTCCTACTGCGTTTCGTAGTCAGCGAGAGCGCCGGGGGCCCTATACCTATCCCCCTCCCCTATTCCCTCTCCTTTTTCCTTAGGGCTGACAACGCACTGGCATCGCGTAAAGCGCTGCGGGTGTCTATGGACAGTGGTGATAATTTAACATCAGGTGACCCACTAGTTCGTTTGTCTGGCCTCTCTTTTATTAGCCTGGCATAGTGTCCCACTGCTGGGCAAAGGCCTCTCCTCTTGACCTCCACAACTCCCGGTCTGGTGCAATATCAGGCCAATCCTTTGCATGTATACACGTCCAAGTCGTCCCGCCATCTCCTTCTTGGTCTGCCTCGTCGTCGCTGGCCGTTCTCCGGCACTCACCAAGTAACTGAGTGAGCCCATCGTTGTGGGTGCATGCGACAGACGTGTCCAGCCCAGTCCCATTTTAGCTTCGCAGTCTTTTTCCCAACGTCGACTATGCGTGTTTTTGAACGCAGCGTGGTGTTCCGGATTCTATTTATCCTCTTCACGCCTAATATGCTGCGCTCGATCGCTCGTTGGCAAACCTTAAGTCTGGCCTCTCTAACATAAAAAAAAATTCATCATCATCATCTCAGCCGAAAGACGTCCACTGCTGAACATAGGCCTCCCCCAAGGCTCGCCAAACAGATCGGCCCTGCGCCATCCGCATCCAATGCGTTCCCGCTACCTTCACCAGGTCGTCGCTCCATCTTGTTGGAGGCCTACCTACACTGCGTCTTCCGGTCCGCGGACGCCACTCGAGAACCTTTCGGCCCCATCGGCCGTCAGTTCTACGGGCGATGTGCCCTGCCCACTGCCACTTAAGTCTAGCGATTCTTCGAGCTATGTCCGTGACTTTAGTTCTCGCGCGGATTTCATCATTTCTAATGCGATCCCGTAGAGAAACTCCAAGCATAGCCCTCTCCATCGCCCTCTGAGTGACCTTGAGCTTCCTTATAAGACCCATCGTTAGCGGCCACGTCTCAGTGCCATAAGTCATCACTGGCAACACACACTGGTCAAAGACTTTTGATTTGAGACACTGCGGTATATCGGATGACAAGATATTGCGGAGCTTCCCGAACGCTGCCCAGCCGAGTCTAATTCGTCGATTGACCTCTTTCTCGAAGTTGCACCTACCCAATTGGATTGTATGTCCCAGATAGATATAGTCGTCAACAACTTCGAGCAAAGTATCTCCGATTACGACGGGAGTTGGTACAACATGGGCGTTCGACATGACCTTCGTCTTGTCCATGTTCAATTTAAGACCAACTCTCTCGGAGACTCTTCCGAGGTCAGCGAGCATCGCACTGAGGTCCTCCAAGGTCTCAGCCATAAGCACCACGTCGTCGGCAAATCGAAGGTGAGTGAAGTATTCGCCATTTACATTGATGCCACGCCCTTCCCAGTCCAGAGTCTTGAACGCATCCTCTAGTGCAGCGGTGAACAGTTTCGGAGAGATAACATCTCCTTGTCTGACTCCCCGCTGCAATAGAATGGGCTTCGACATCTGATCCTGAAGTTGGACGGACATTGTGGCGTTATTATACAGACACTTCAGCACTTCGATGTACCGGTAGTCTACTTGGCACCGTTGGAGAGACTGCAGTACAGCCCAAGTCTCGATCGAATCGAAGGCCTTCTCGTAGTCCACAAATGCCAGGCAAAGGGGGCGGTTATACTCCTCGGTTTTCTGTATAACCTGCCGCAACGCATGTATGTGGTCCACGGTGCTAAAGCCTTTTCGAAACCCGGCTTGTTCGGGAGGCTGGAAGTCGTCTAACCTGCGCGCAAAAAAAAATTAATTAACATTTATTCACTTACCATGCCTTCCATGCCGTGCGGCTGCAGCAAGACGATGCCAGACTGGCGCACCCACTTGGCCTGCCCGCTGGAGATGAACTGGTCGATGATGCACTGCGCCACGTTGTTGAAGTCGCCGAACTGCGCCTCCCACAGCACCAGGGCGTTGGGGTTCGTCACCGAGTAACCCACTTCGAAACCGAGCACGCCTGACGACAAACACCAAATACGACGTGACTATACACTAGTGGCCATAATTCGAGAGACACCTTTGACAATTCATTTTGCTCAAATGTTGCCACAGACATGGTAGTGCTGTTCGTTACGGCTCATTACGGCTTTGGCTACCTGTGGTATTTATTCATTACTTACGGTGATATGATTAAATTAATTTTACAATTTACTTTTCAATGTAGCATATCTTTTAAAGGAAGTAAATAAAAATCATGTTATAGTAAATCATATAGTCCAGTCGACACTGATTAATGATTATCGATATCGGCCACATCGCTATTTAATTTCGTCTAACCCTGGTAACCCTTTAATCGTCAAGCTTGTCTCTCGAATTATGGCCACTAATATAGCCACTAATTTTTAGGGTTCCATATCCAAAGATGGTAAAAAAGCCGTAGTAGCCTAGTGGTTTTACCGGGTTAGGGGACATCCATAAATTACGTCACACATTTAGGGGGAGGGGGGGAGGGTCAAGCGATCTGTGACACTAGAACAAAATAATGGCGATTTTCATAGTAATAAGTGTGACAAGGGGGGGGAGGGGTCCAAATTGATCGAAATTGGTGTGACGTAATTTATGGATGGCCCCTTAGACGCAAAATTACAAATATGTATTGGAAAAAAAAACCCAGAAGGACCCGAACGCGTAATGACCAATATCTAATACGCATATTGACCAATCTTAGTAGATGTAGGTCATGTTAGTTTTGCATGGGCTCGAAGGGCCAAAAGCACGCAGAAGTAGCTCCGTCGACACTGTTTTATGTCGATTGGAATTGGGAATATGTGTCAATACGTATGTGGCATTTCGCGTATATGTCAATTTATGTGCGTATATAATAATATGTCATTCATTATACGAGTACCTAATCGGTCTGACCTATGGCTGCTTCAGCTTAGAAATTTATATGAAAAATTACATTTGAAATCTACCGTGAGTTTTACATCGTGAGGAAACCTGGACACATCTGAGAAGAAATTCAATGGTGTGTGTAAAATTCCCAATCCGCACCAGGTCCGCGTGGGAACAACGGCCCCAGCCCCCACATTCTGAGAAGAAGCCTGTGCCCTGCAGTGGGACATAGGCTGGGATGATGAAGACAGGTCAACAGGCGTCATCCACTTAATACGTTCCGTGGCGATAAGAGTTAAAGACTGACCGTATTCGGAGAGCGAGCTGTTGCAGACGGTGTAGGGAGCCTGGTCGGGGTAGAGGTGAGCGAGCGCGCAGTACGTCGCCTTGTCCACCTTTTGGTGGTGCAGCACGTGATGCCTGCACAAATTTAAACAGAGTTACAACAATGTCTCACTGAGTCTTCAAATAAAATCATTCAGGGCACACTGTGCACAAAGCAAGCGCAAGAAAAGCGTAAATTATTTATATAATTTTTAGGATAAAATAATATATTATTCATTGATGAAGTCAGTAAATAATACATATATATCGTCGGGATAGTACAAATCCGCTTAATGAGGGGTTTACACGGGTCGATTTTCGCCGTGCGGCTACTCGCGCGGCCAAAGTCGGATGCTACCCAACTTTGGGGCTTTAGTCTAGCCGAATTGCCATTTAGACGGTCGATTTTAGCCGCGTGGCAAAAATCGGGCGGCTTTAGTCACCCGTGTAAGCCCCGCTTAACTGGCATTGGATAATTCCGCGTATCTGACAAATGTAGCCAATTTCTAATCTTTACTCCAAATTTGTTAAAATAATACAAATACGAAGTTAAAATCATTCTCTGTAAAACTAAATCATGTAGTGCAGATATCCAGTATTTCCATATGGTAGATATCTTATGCCCTATCTCCGACGTAAGTATAATAAAATAAATATCCATGACCAAGTCGATCACTGATTTTAATCGTTGGTTGAGGCAAAGCAGAGAAATACATGTTTATACAATAATACGTTTATGAAAAATATTGATTATGTAATTGAATCTTGGGTCTTATGAAGTTAAGCACCCCTTCTTTAAGTCTGAATCTTTAACCACTAGTAAGTCGCTGCTTTGAAATACAAAGACTTGCTCACCTATGCGAGAAAGTGCCTCGCTCGACATCTTCGCCGGACAAGCGCACGTGGATGCCTTCCTTCAGCAGCGACCCGAAGGCCATGGCTTCAGCCAGCGCCCAATCCACGGTGCGGTTCTCGACCATCTCCATACGAGCCTTGAGGATGCGGAGCAGACCCTTGTGGATCTCGAACTCGGCCGCGTTGGGCGGCGGCGCGGAGAAACGTTTGCCGATGTGAACTAGGGTCTCTTCCACGACACCGGTCGGAGATACCTGCAAAATTATTAAATTTACCCCCTGTTTCACCAGCCATTGATCAAATTTATTTGGCGGATAAATGTGATGCCGCCTCTGTTTGTTTTGTTCGAATAGCGACGGCATCACATTTATCCGTCAGTTAAAATTAATCAATGGGTGGTGAAACAGCCCCTTACGAGTCGCTCGATTGGAAGCCAACAAAGTGGTCTATATCGACCCCGGGTTCGACGAAGACATAACGAGGGGTCTACTTATGCGAAAAAAAACCACATTCGCTGTCGACTTTGCAATATAACAATATTACCTGCTTATTAGCAGGGGGTCTACCAAAAATTTAAATTCTACGAAACACAAAAGTTTGGAGATCTCTGCTCTATACCATAGGTTTTCAAGGGGGCCGATAACGCCCCTTTGCGTTGAAGGCTTTCAGGGGACAAAAGGCAGCAGAACGCTCAGAAAAAAATTGTAAGTCAGAAAATGAGAGCTTTAAAAAAACCTCAAAGGCGTAAGGGCATAATAAGGTTGACCTAAGCTCTGGACCATGGGCTCGCAAATAGTTGGGAGCGTCCTGTTGCGAACCGTAGTATGACCCAATGGGGGCATGGGGTTAAAAATTCAAGTTTAACGACCGCAATTAAATCGGCACTAGTTTATTAATGACTAGCTGCTCCCGCGATTCCGTCTGCAAAGAGTTCGTTTATCGCTATCCCGCGGGAACTGTGCAATTTTCCTCCATCCTATGCCCATCCCAGGTTCTCAAACTATCTAAATACCAAATTTCATCTAAATCGGTTTAGCGTTTTAAGCGTGAAGAGGTAACGGACGGACAGATAGATAGACAGACATAATTTCGCATTTCTAATATATAAAAATCTCGTACGGTGTTTGTTATCGAACTCAAACGGCTTGACCGATTTTTATGAAATTTTTTGTCTATACCTGGTAGGTCTGAGAATAGGTCGTAGGCTACTTTATATACCCCTATTCTTCGCAGACGAAGTTGCGGGCAACAGCTAGTATTAATACAGATATTATGGTATGGATCTTACCTTCAAGGGGTCCTTGCCCTCGAAGAAGCCGGACCAAGGCGAGTCCAGCCAATCCTTGTACTTGATGTGGGTCTCCTGCTTAGCCTGGCTGTAGGCGTCCTCGCAGATCTTGACGTATTTGTCCTTCACGTCCTTCACTTCGTCAGCCGTCACGACGCCTTCGGCTATCAGCTGTTCCGCGTATTTGTCCAGAACTGAAAAAAAAATAGCAAAAATAAAAATAAATGTCATACTTTATCTTTGACTCAAATTTGGTTTGGTCAAATCTCACTCAATCTCAGGTGGGGGAGTCCTGGCAAATAGGGTAAATCGCCAATAACTAGCCACCTCCAACTAAAAATTAACTCTATAATAGATATCATATCTATTCACCCATAATAGAATTCATTAGCGACTCCAAGTCAGCAAACTTAACCCTTAATAAGTCCCCAATTAGGCTGCGTTTCCACCAGAGATGTGCGAGGATGCGTTGCGAGGGATGTGTTTGTCATGAACCAATAGAAACACTTCATTCACTTAGGACCTTTTAAATGAAGTGTTTCATGACAAACACATCCCTCGCAACGCATCCTCGCACAGCTCCGGTGGATACGCAGCCTTATAGGAGCATACTACCACAGAATCAAAAGCAGCTATCGAATGCACATCTGATAAAGTATATTTTTAAAGATAGTCGTATTTTCAATGATTACAATGGATATTGTGACGTACTACAAAAGCAATAAGGTTGAATTTCTAAAGCAATGTGGTCGGTAAATCGCCTCCGTGCCTTTTTAAAGCTCCAACCAAACGCACAGACAGAGGTGTGGCGGTGCGGTGGCGGTGACGGTTGTAATATTCTAACTTGTATGTACGGTTGTGCGTTACCGTACCGCGAACTCGTTCATAAAAGTTTGAATATTACAACCGTCACCGCCACGCCTCCGCTGTCTGTTTGGAGCTTAAGGGATAAGATTTATTTTAATCGGCTGAAAGTTGACCAGACGCACACGTCGATGTAGACTTGACTAAAAAATATTGGCTGTAGACCCTTAACTTTCGTCACGTCCACAGAAGAGACGCGAACAATAAAATGTGTATGACCCCATAATCGCCTCACGTGATAAACAAACTGCCCCTCACCACTTCCACTGTTTTTGACGTGACAACGTCTAATAAATCGATGAACGCCGGCCGCCGGGTGCAAACACGAATAAGGATGACGCATTGTAACGTTACGTAAATGTAACGTTACATGTACTTATAGAGAGGCGTAGGTCGGGTAATTTCGTCGTATTCGGCTCTCGAGCCGGTATTATGCTGAGGTGGGTCCGTTTCGTGATAGTTGCTTTACATTGTAATCTTTATGCCTGTTTTTTATGTAACTGTCACGAATAAATGTTTTTTCTTTCTTTCTTTCTAATTTTTATTGAATGTTTTGTTATGACGTCACGTTTACTATCGTCCGTAAACCACTTTACAGACAACCGGTTTTTTTCTGTTCCGTGGTAGTAACGTACCTGGCTTAGTGTTCCTAATCTTCTGGTACATGAGGGGCTGCGTGAACATCGGCTCGTCGACCTCGTTGTGGCCGTTGCGGCGGTAGCTGACGATGTCGATGACGACGTCCTTGTGGAAGGTGGCGCGCCACTCCGCGGCCACGTTGCACACGTGCATCACGGCCTCGGGGTTGTCGCCGTTCACGTGGAATATGGGCGCGTTCACCACGCGGGCCACATCTGCCAAATAGTAAGTTCATCATCATCGTCATCTTCGTTATAATGAAGGGCCCGAGCCCGGGAAGGGCTACGGATTAGCCCGAAACATGTCGGGTTAACCCTTTATAAGCCCCCATTTATTGGAGCACACTACAATACGTTTACTTTTAGTTTACCACTAACAGATGGCTTGCCTTCATTTCATTTCCAACTTTAACACCATACAAATAAAATAGCTATTACAAAATCTGCAAAAGTGGGTAACAGTATTCTAAAATTGGCTTTATTTGTAGGTCGTTAAAGTTGAATATGAAATGAAGGCAAACCATCTGTCAGTGATAAACTTTATGTAATTTTACTGTACCACAGAATCAAAAGCAGCTATCGAATGCATACCTGACAAACGATATTTTTAAAGCTAGTCCTTTGATTAATTATAACTGTAGATCCACAGTCGCGCGCCCGAAAATGTCCGAGCCAAATGAGCGCCACTTTGATAAAAGTGGCCTTCTTTTTTCTCAGTACGTTGCGTGAAATTGTCAAGTTTAGCTGTCAAGTGTGAACCGAAATTCGACTGTAATGAAGTAAAGACTACGTTCAAATTTCTGTGTAGGTGATGATTTTAATTGTTATGCAAAAAAATAAAAAAGTTCGGACATTTTTTGAAGGGGATTTTGTTCGGCAATGTGTGTCTTCAGTTATAATTGATCAAAGAGCTAGTCGTATTTTCAATAATTACAATGGAAATTGTGACGTATAGTGTAATCAATAAAGTTGAAATTCCAACTCAATGCATGTGGTCGCTAAATCGCCTCTGCCTTATAAATGGTTAAACTCGTTTTAAGACGTGAGGGATCCGTATATTTTCATTTTGAGTGAGTCTCACGGCAGTTTCATGTTAAGTGATAAAATAATGTCCCTAATTTTACATACAATTTTTTTGTGTCAGTTTTGTGGCGAACCGAGTAAAAAGAAGTCACGAAACTGATTAAAAAAAGGACACTTTTTTTCTTCGAGTAAATAAGTACTCGTGATTTTGGATAAGAAAATCCCAAAATTTCCTCACTACAAAAAGTAAAGGTATACTTTAAATTGAAAGTGCCCGGATATCCAGGCGAGGGGAGCGACTTCATCCATATGTTGTTAGGTTAGGTTAGCCCGCCATTGGCCCGCACGAAGCGGTTTGCTTCATCTTTCCTAACAAGAACTGCTAAGAACTCTTATTGTCTGTATTTCCAGGTAGATACAAGTTAGGTCTCTTCAACAACAACATCTTTGGTCTCATCTGCACTTTTCACAGGTCAGTTCTACGCAAAAAAATGACCTAAACTCATTTTTCGACACTTGACTTGGCGTATGGGCCAAAATATCTGCACAAGCGATAGGTAGGAACTATTTATATCGTATCTGGCATCGGCGATAAAGATGCCAATAGAGCAACGCAAAAATTTGAACGCCAAATGAAGTGCAAGCATTACATTGGTTGCCAACAAAGTAAGCAACTATGCAAACATATCAATCAATCACAATGGTTTCTCGCGTTAAAAGCAAGGTCTAGAATGGGAACCCCTAATTAATGAATGATGCAGCACATTGATATATATATATTGTTACGAGCCGTAGGGTTCGTTAGATAGATAATACGCCTTTAACGTAAAACTAATTTAATTGAACAAAAAGGAATCTCTTTCAACACTAAACTTATTCACTTAAATCACTTAGTAATCACTTTGATCTCTCTTCGATGTTTATCTTTCGGTATCTCTTCCAAAACTGACTCTGTCGGCACCTTGTCTGCCTTTATATAGGTCCAGTGAATCGGTCCACAAAGTTCGAGAACATTCCAGCTGGAACTCTCTGGCACATACGTCTAGAATATTCCGGAAACAGGATCATCTGTCTGTCTCTTTCACGAATACGCTATGCTATCCCGCTCGCACACTTTCTAGAATGTTCCGGAACAAGATCGTCTGTCTCTTTCACACATATAGGCTATCCTTGTCACACACCTTCTAGAATGTTCCGGAATCAAGATCGTCTGTCTCTCTCACACATATAGGCTATCCTTGTCACACACCTTCTAGAATGTTCCAGAGACAGGTGGACTGTAACTTGGCCTGAAACGGCCTGAAAACGGGTTTTCAGGAAATGGTGTCATGTGACAGTTAGTGCCCTGAAACGGCCTGAAAACATGTTTCAGCCTGCTGAAAATAATGCTAACTTGGGGTAATTTCTGATTTACCGTTATGTGTTAGGACTTCTTCCAGAACGGCCTGAAAACAGATTTCAGCCTGCTGAAAACGACTGCAAGTGCTACTAATTTCATAAAAATGTTTTTACTGGTTTCCCGTTGACCCATCTCCGTAACACTGCCCCCTCCTTAGACATGCTCGTCCCGAGCATCATTAGATCCATTGAAACGTGCCAATCGATTCACATGCACAATCTTGGGCAGGTTCCTGGCGTTACCCATTTTCTTTATGCGATAAGTTACATCATTAATCTTCGTAATTATTGTGTAAGGACCGTCCCAATCAGCTTGCAGTTTGGGAGATTTTCCTTTACGTCTTACAGGATTATGAAGCCAGACGAGTGAGCCTTCTTCAAAGTTCACGTGATGCATCTTCCTGTCATATCGAGTTTTTGTCCTTTCACTCATTTTGCTTTCTGACATCCTGACATGTTCATGGATTTCGTACAGTTTTTCTCGTAATTCCGCGGCATAGTCTGTTATACTCACTGGTGAATCTGGGACTCTTCCGGTGATTATATCCGCTGGCAATCGAAGCTGCCTACCATACATGGCAAGAGCTGGAGTCACATTCGAGCTCTCATGAACCGCAGATCGATATGACAGTAAAAATAACGGAATATACTTGTCCCAATCCTTCTGATGGCTATCCACTAACTTGGCCAGGTGTCTTTCTAACGTTTGATTAAACCGTTCGACCATTCCATCTGACTGTGGGTGGTAAGGCGTAGTTCTTGTTTTGTGAATTCCCATTATTCGGCACATTTCTTGAAAGAGTTGGGACTCGAAATTTCTTCCTTGATCACTGTGTATCTCTAAGGGTACCCCAACTCTACAGAAAACCTCGTTCACTAGTACTTCGGCTACGGTCGTTGCTTCCTGGTTAGGAATGGCGAACACTTCCGGCCACTTTGTAAAATAGTCCATCACTACCATTATGTACTTGTTTCCTTTTTCAGATACCGGGAAAGGTCCAGCTATGTCAATTGCAATCCTTTCCCAAGGAGCACCAACGTTGTATTGCTTCATCCCAGCTCTACTTCTGGTCTGTGGTCCTTTTACAGCTGCACAAGCTGTACATTTCCGGCACCAGTCTTCTACATCCTCGCGGCAGTGTATCCAATAGAATCTTTCTTTTATTTTCATCAGGGTCCTTTTTATCCCTAAATGTCCTCCCGATGAACCACCATGAAACATTTCTAAGATATCACGGATCTTGGATCTTGGTACAACTAGCTGTAAATGGGATGCATCACCACGAGCATTTTCCCATTTTCGGCATAACACATCGTTGTGAAAAACCAGGCTATCCCATTGAGCCCAATAACTCTTAGTTGTGGTGCTGGTGTTGGCGATGTCATTCCACCGTGGCTTAGTATCGGAAGATTTCATCCAATCCAAAATTGGTTTAATGTCGCTATCTTCTTGTTGTGCCTTTTGTATTGCCTCCCCACACCAATCCGGACTAATGGTGTCTGTCCTGAGTAGCCTCACGTAAGCGAGGTCTTTTCCCTCGTGCCTCACGCAATATTTGCAATCAACATCACATGGCCGTCTGGACAGTGCATCTGCATTTCCGTGAGATTTGCCCTTGCGATGCTCAATCGTAAAGTCATACTCTTGCAGTTGTTCAATCCATCGAGCCACTTGTCCTTCCGGGTTCTTGAATTGTAGTAGCCATTTAAGCGCAGCGTGATCAGTTCTCAGATGGAACTTACGTCCAAGCAGATATTTGCTAAAATGTTGTAGCGTCTTTACAACAGCAAGTAGCTCCCTCCGAGTGACACAGTAGTTCCGTTCTGGTTTCGATAATGCCTTACTGAAGTAGGCTATTACTTCTTCGCGTTCGCCCTTAATTTGGGATAGTACTCCTCCAATGCCAGTCCCACTAGCATCTGTGTCCACTATAAATTTGTGCTCTTGATCAGGATAGCCTAGAATCGGAGTCTCACACAGGCGATTCTTGAGCTCTTCAAATGCAGCTTCACATTCTGCGTCCCACATAAACTGTCTTTTCTCTTCGGTCAGTCTGTGCAAAGGTTTCGCAATATCAGCGAAGTTTTTCACAAATCTGCGGTAATAGGAGCACAATCCTAAGAAGGCGCGCACTTCGGTTTTATCTTTAGGAACTCGCCACTCTTTTACGGCAACTATCTTCTCCGGGTCAGTTCGAACTCCATTTTCAGATATAAGGTGACCCAAGTAACTAACTTCCTTTTTAAAGAACGAGCATTTCTTTGGGCTTAGTTTTAGATTAGCTGTGTGCAATCTGTTAAGTACTCGTTGCAGGTTCCTGATATGATCATCAAAATCCTTTCCAATAATGACCACATCATCCAAATACACTAGACATGCTTCTCCAATTAGTCCTGATAGCACTCTTTCCATTAATCGTTCGAAAGTGGCAGGTGCATTACAAAGACCAAATGGCATAACTTTAAACTGCCACAGTCCTTTGCCCGTGGAGAATGCCGTCTTCTCTTTATGACTCGGATCTATTTCCACCTGCCAGTAGCCACTTTTTAAGTCTAACGTGGTAAACCATTTTGCCCCGCTAAGCGTGTCTAAAGTGTCATCAATCCTTGGCAGTGGATAACTGTCCTTCTTTGTGATATCGTTCAAACGGCGATAGTCGACACAGAATCTTAGACTACCATCCTTTTTTTTTACCAAAACCACCGGAGAGCACCAAGGGCTGGATGACGGCTCAATTACCTTGTTTTGCTCCATGTCGGTTACCATTTTCTGTATTTCACTTTCGTACGCGACAGGAACCCTGCGTGGTCGGAGCCTTATGGGTGATTCCGTTCCAGTCTCAATTCTATGTTTGACTATGCCAGTCCTTCCTAAATCTCCATCATTAATTGCAAAAATATCGGAAAATTGCCGTATCAGTTTCCTTGCTTTTACCATTTCTTCCTTTGACAAGGTCTCTCTGCACGTCTCAAGTATAGCATCCAGTTGTTGTTCGCTACTGCCATGGCCTTGTGAGCTTCCTGAAGCAATCGTTCTTTGAAAATCGTAGACACCTTTCGACATTGCACCTTTTAAGGCGATTTCCTCTAAGCCACATTTGAACATGCCGCTTTCTAAGTCAATTTTGCAGCTTTGGTTTTTCATAAAATCTAAACCAATGATGCAGTCATCAACTATGTCTGCAATCACAACTTTGTGTCGGTAGAAGTTTCGACCAATTTTGAAAGTAGCGACACCCTCTCCTCGAACGGTTATGTGCTGGCCAGTAGCTGTCAGGAGTTGAATATTGCCACGTGAGGTTGGGTATCTCTCGCCAAAAGGCTTCAGAAGCTGGTACCTGATTACCGTGCGCGAGGCTCCGGTATCTAAAGTTAACTCGCATTTAGTCCCATTGACTTCGCCTTCGATGACTAAAGTGTTCCCATCTTGAGTCTGAGAAATCATGATTTTTGGGGCCGTCCTCACATTACCGGCCAGCACCTGCCCCGCGGTCCTGGCGTTTATTCGTTTCCCTGCCGCGTTTCTGCGGCAGCGCCTGTTACCACATCTGCAGCTCTAAAATCCCTGTGATGGGTTTCCACATCACATCTGGGGTCTTTTTTAGGGCATGAAAATCTCATATGCCCTACCTCCCCGCACGCATAACACGTAGGCCCGCTTCGCGGTTTTGCTTTGTCCGTCACACCTCGGACGCGATAAGACCGATAATCCCTGCGAACTGCCTCTACTTCTAATGCGTGAGCGAGTGCATCTTTTAAAGTCTTGTGATGACCGAGACTCACAGTTGTCTTCACTTCACGGTCTCTAATGCCATCTATAAATGCCTGCACTAGCATGCTGTCCACTAGAGACGGTGAGGACCGGTACGCCTTTCTAACCAACTTCTCGATTTCCAGGCACCATTGCTGCAGGCTCTCATTAGCTAGCTGCATTCTGTCCTTCAACTGTGCTCGGTAAACGTGTTCCAGGTGGGAGTCACCATAACGCGACTCTAGGGCATCCTTCAGGCGTTCTAAAGTCACTTCTCCAGTCATAGTGTCTAATACTGTCAGGGCTTGATCCCGCAGCCCTAACATAAGGGCGGTTACCGCTTGTTTATCGGTCCAACCGTTCGAATCGGCTACGGTCTCAAACTGGAGCTTGTAGGCCCCCCAAGAAGAAGTACCGTCGAATGGGGGCGCTTTTAGTTTGCCTGCAGACGCACTAGAGGTCACAATTCCGTTAGACTTTAAACATTTTAGCTCCTTTTCCACACTTAAAATTTGCTTGTCATGCTTTAAAAGTCTGTCGTCGTGCTCTTCTACTTCTAATTTTAACTTCTCTATTTTCTCCTTGAATTGCACGCCGATTGCCTTCAAGTGCTCTTCTAAGAAAGCACGAGTGTTCTTCTCTTGACGGTTAGCCTGCTCCTCTTGACGGCGAGCCTGCTCCTCTTGACGTCGAGCCTGCTCCTCCATCAAGCTACGAGTTTCCTCTTGACGGCGAGCTTGCTCCTCCATCAAATTCCGAGTTTGCTCCTCTTGACGTCGAGCCTGCTCCTCTTGACGTCGAGCCTGCTCCTCCTGACGGCGAGCCTGCTCCTCCATCAAGCTACGAGTTTCCTCTTTTTGACGTCGAGCCTGCTCCTCCATCATGCGTTGCATGGCCAGTAGCAGACTGGACTGGTCGGTATTTTCGCTTATGGCGCGGTTGTTGTCAAAACTTTGACGACGAGCGGCGTCACGTGCTGCTTGTGCCCGCGTCTGCATCGCTGGCGCTTCTCCGCCGGACTCCTCCTGTTCGTCCCTCGGTGTTATAGGCATTTCTCTATCCCACTTCTGACACCAAATGTTACGAGCCGTAGGGTTCGTTAGATAGATAATACGCCTTTAACGTAAAACTAATTTAATTGAACAAAAAGGAATCTCTTTCAACACTAAACTTATTCACTTAAATCACTTAGTAATCACTTTGATCTCTCTTCGATGTTTATCTTTCGGTATCTCTTCCAAAACTGACTCTGTCGGCACCTTGTCTGCCTTTATATAGGTCCAGTGAATCGGTCCACAAAGTTCGAGAACATTCCAGCTGGAACTCTCTGGCACATACGTCTAGAATATTCCGGAAACAGGATCATCTGTCTGTCTCTTTCACGAATACGCTATGCTATCCCGCTCGCACACTTTCTAGAATGTTCCGGAACAAGATCGTCTGTCTCTTTCACACATATAGGCTATCCTTGTCACACACCTTCTAGAATGTTCCGGAATCAAGATCGTCTGTCTCTCTCACACATATAGGCTATCCTTGTCACACACCTTCTAGAATGTTCCAGAGACAGGTGGACTGTAACTTGGCCTGAAACGGCCTGAAAACGGGTTTTCAGGAAATGGTGTCATGTGACAGTTAGTGCCCTGAAACGGCCTGAAAACATGTTTCAGCCTGCTGAAAATAATGCTAACTTGGGGTAATTTCTGATTTACCGTTATGTGTTAGGACTTCTTCCAGAACGGCCTGAAAACAGATTTCAGCCTGCTGAAAACGACTGCAAGTGCTACTAATTTCATAAAAATGTTTTTACTGGTTTCCCGTTGACCCATCTCCGTAACACTATATATATATATATCTTTTTAATTCACTTCCAAGTGGTCCAGTTAACATGAAATTTGTCACCACAAAGAAGTTTTTTTTTATTATTATAAAAGGGAAGCAAACGAGCAAGGGAGGTCATTTGATGAGAAATGATCGCCACCGCCCATGACCATTAATATCAACAACTTAATAGTAGCCAAGGGGATAAAGCACTGTATTATGTCGCGGGCGCGATATTGAATCCTGAGCGTAACGAGTGACTCCAGATTTAACTCCTGAGCGTAGCGAGGGGGTTTTTAGTTAATTCCCGAGCGAAGCGAGGGAATTAAGTTGGAGTCCTGAGAACAGTGAAGGATATAAGCGCGCCCAAGGCAAAATCAGTTTTATCCCCGAGGAGTATACTCTACTTTTCTCACCTTTTGCGAGACAACATAAACCATGGCTACTAGAAAAATACTCGAAATAGACCAGAAGCATTGATTCCGACGCAAACTTTGCGCCTTTCGCAGTTTTCCATTTGTCTAAATCGTCTTAAGCTTTTAAGTAGTTTTCCTTCGACTTCTCTGGGAGTAGATTATTGACAATGCCTAAGGCCGGCTTGCGCGGACCTGCGTTAGCTACTTAACTCCGAGTTAACTGCAAACTCATGGTTAACAAGTGTCAAAATGTATGGATTTGTCATTCTTAACCCAGGGTTACCGATTTAATTTTTTAACCCTGAACTGTGCAAGTGGCCCTAAGGCGTCTAATTTAATGGAATCCAGAGTCAAATCACTTTCGTCATTCGATATTTTATTTTTGTTTTATTTTCTTTTGCAGTTTTGATACTTAAAATTGCAGCGTATTGAAACACTCGCGGCTTTTGTTTTAAGTAGGTATTTGAATTTATTTTCGTTCGCCCGCGGAGTCGCAAATAAATGAGGCGCGGCGCGGCCTGCCCGCCGCTCCCGCAGGGCCCCGCCCAAACAAACAGAGGCCGTATTGTCTAACGCGCGAACGCTTGCCATAGTTTTCACCATCTCTTTCTGTCATCGTCTTATACTGTTTGACAGAATGTAGTGAATGCGAAGCGATGTTGTCAGCGCGTTAGACAATAAAGTGTCCGACAAAGGCATCGTCCTAACAGCTGAAGCTCACCTGTGCAGTATGCCGAGGAGCGGGAGTGTCGGGGGTCGGTGGTGAAGCCGATCTGGTTGTTGGCGACGATGTGGATGGTCCCGTGGGTCGTGTACGCGGGCAGGTCGGACAAATGCATGGTCTCGAATACCACGCCCTGGCCCGCGAACGCCGCGTCGCCGTGAAGAAGGATCGACATCACCTAGAACAAGAGTAATTAAAGAGGATAAGGAACGGTTGTGCACGGTGTAACTGAACTAGTATAGTAGAAACTGGTAATGTATTGTGTCGTGTCCGTGTGATATATTATGTAGAAGAGGTAGGTTTTGTATGAAAATATACAATACACGGGTTAGGCAAGTAAAACGCACTTTCCCGAAATGTGCACTTTCTCTAAAGGTGCACTTTCCGCAAAATGTACACTCCCAAAATGTGCACTTTCCCATTAAGGGCACTATCCCCGTAAGTGCATTTTCCCAAAAAGTAATTTTCTCAAAACGCACACTTTCCCAAAATGTACACTAGTCAAAAATGTCATCTTCACCACAAAGTTTTCCTTAGATGAAGATCCTAAAAGCTATGATGGCGATGTTAACATTTTTACCTATGTACCTAGGTAAATCCTTCGTGCTCGTTCATTTTTACCGTTTATCGAATAGTCTATATATTTAGGTATAGGTATAGTACATACTTTTCCAAATCTAGTGCTCTATTTGAGAAAGTGCACTTTTTGGGAAAGTGCACCTTCTGAGAATGTGCTCTATCTGAGAAAGTGTACCAATTGGGAAGTGCACTTTTTGAGACAGTGCACCTTCCGAGAAAGTGATCCATTTAAACAAGTGCACCTTTAGAGGAAGTGCACATTTCGGGAAAGTGTGTTTTACTTGCCTAACCCCACTACACGTAGTAACCATAAGCGCGTGGTTATTAAAGTTACACCCGTAATATAAATGTCCGTATCGACAGTGACGTTAGATAAAGTACCGCAATGTTGACAAACTTCGCTCGACATGTTCATTATGTTGCTTGCCCAGAAATCATCACCATCATTTCCACTGCTGAACACAGGCCTCCCCCCAAGGTTCGCCGAACAGATCGGTACTGCGCCATCCGCATCCAACACGTTCCCGCAACTTTAAACAAGTCACTCCATCTTGTTGGAGGCCCACCTATACTACGTCTTCCGATCCATGGAGAACCTTTGCAAGATATACGAAGCGTAATAAGGCCGTGTTCATAACAGCCGTATTGTCACTGGCACTGCAAGCATCTTATCAACAGTTAATCATATTTTTTAGTCCTAGCTGACAATAAAAACCTAGTGTCAACACGCCTCAATAGTGTACGGACACAGCAATGCATATCTTGCGATAGAATGCGTGCAATGCGATATTTATAACGCATGCGTTATTTTCTCAGTACCAGTCTTATCCATCAATCAACCTTAGGAACAACACATTAAATGGAAACTCTCCAAAGTACTCCAAGAGCCGTCAACCTTTAATTAAAGCCATATCAGTTATCTGGGCTAGGAAATATACCATTATTGCGATAACCCCTCGCCCGCACTTCAGTAAAGTGTTATAGCGTAAGATTAGATGCGAGATGTCTAGACGAAGATTAAACTGATCTACACCAAAGATAGCTTTGTTTTATTGCGAAATAATGAGTTTTTATTGTAATACAACCCGCGCGTTTAGAGAAAATAGTTCACAAATTATGATAAAGTAGATATCAAATTAATATCTTATTCTCTGTCTACCTGCTCCTCTAATCGCCTCAATGTACAGTCGCCATCAATGTGCTCAAAGTATAAGAACACGCACATACGCGATTGACAATACGGTCGTGTTCAGATATTTTTGACCACCTTGACTGCTCCGATGTTTATGATGGCGACTGTACATTACTTCTTTAGTTCAAAAGGACTCTACGGAGAGCCGACAGATCCTATGGTAGGCACCCTCACCACAAAGGAAGTGATTTATTTTTATGTTAGAAAGGCCAGACAAACGAACTAGTGGGTCACCTGATGTTAAATGATCACCACTGTCCATAGACACCTGCAGCGCTTTACGCGATGCCAGTGCGTTGTCGGCCCTTAAGGAGAGGGAATAGGGGAAGGAAAAGAGGGAGGGGGAGAGGGTAGGGGTGAGGTATTGGCCCCCGGCACTCTCACTGACCGTGCGAAACGCAAGCAGAATTACTGCTGCTTCACGCCAGAAATTCACAAATACATAAAATAATAAAAAAAAACACATTATGGGTGTCTGTTGTTTCTGCCACCTACATTAGTCTGTTCATGTTATTTAATTTCTGAATAATTGGTTGTCTGGAAGAGATCCCTTTTTAGCGACAGGACCGCTTATTATCTGCCTATTATTATTTTTAATGTCACTGTACTGTTTTTGGTGTCCAATAAAGAATATTTGTATTGTATAGTATGGCTCATTGTTATTTGTGTTGTTGTGTGTGGTCGTTTACCTTTTTGCCTTCATTGTCGCCGCGGTAGAACTGCTCAGCGCGAGTCTTGCCCTGCACGACGGGGTCGACGGCCTCCAAATGCGAGGGGTTGGCGCACACAGCCAGACGGATGTTCTTGTTCGTAACGCGGTTCAGACGCTCGATGTATGTGCCCAAGTGGTACTTCACGTCACCGGAGCCCTGAGAACAAATATTTGGTATTAGCGGTCAATCTCATCTCTGACCACGGTTGGACACAGGCCTCCTCTTAGAATGAAAGGGCTCTGGTTATAGCTCCCAAGCTGACTCAGTGCAGATCGGGAACTCAACACACCATTGGATTGCTTCGCCTCACAATGTTTTCCTTCATTACTCACGGTAAACTTGAAATGCAATTTCACACATAATTAAAGTCACAAGGGTGCCCTCTAGCTTGCTTTATTTTTATCTCAGAATTCGAACTGTCTATACAGACAAAAATGAAGTCACTGATCGCAAGAGACAAAAACGTTTATGGGTTCGCCTTGTGCATGAGGTATCTTATGAATTACTTGAGCAAACATCCTTCTAGTAAAACTATAAAAAATCTTAAGTTTATGCAAATAACAAATACACAGATGCATGAAGCGGGCTCTCAAGCAGAAGGTATTGGCACTGCCATAAAACAAAATAACAGAAAATAAGATAGATATAAAACTAAAATTTATAGAAAGTGCACCCCCTGAAAATAATCCTGCCGGCGGTCCAACGTTCGGTTCTTATCTACAAATCTGCTAAGTTAAGAAAACATTGTGAGAAATCGTACACATAGATAATGTTAATTGCGCAATTCTGTATTATTAAGAGAGGTCAAATTATGTTGATAAGTTTAAAGTCCAGCGATTATAATCATTGATTGAAAAAAACACTTGATGAAGCAATTTCTTTCACCAAATTTTTAGGATAGACAATCAGGTTTCACCATACGAATAGGTTAACATAACAACTATCAAAATAAAGCCATAGCAGCCTAGTTGTTTGACTTATTGCCTCTCAAGCCGAGGGTCGTAGGTTCAAATCCGTGGACGCACCTCTTAAGTTTTGAGTCGAAACTACATTTAGAATTTACCATGAGCTTTATGGTGAAGGAAAGCATCGTGAGGAAACCTTGCACACATCTGCGAAGAAAATGTAATAGAGTGTGTGAAGTTCCCAATCCGCACTGGGCCCGCGTGGGAACGACGGTCCAAGCCTTCTTATTTTGAACCCTACAGTGTGACATGTATGTATAGTATAGAGGCAGGAATGATGATGATGATGATGAACAATTATAAACTCACGTCGTCTTCAGCTTCAAGGCCGGCGAATTGCGTGAAGAGCTGGTGAAGCGGTTTACGGCAGACATTAGCCAAGACGTTGAGGCGACCTGCGAAACAAAGTACCTATAAGTATTGGTAGGGTTAAGATTGACTACCGAGTTCAGTGAAAACGTTTATTTTTAATGAAAAATGACTTGGCATAGGTATTATATTATTCAAAACAAACCACCTATTCTTATCACGTCTAAACTAAATTCACAATCCTAATATCAAACGTATTGTTCATTAATCACAGCATAAAATGCAGTAACAGATTCTAATAAAAAGTAAATAATAATAAACGTCAACACAACGTCAAAATCCCGCTGTCATTACATGAGATGTGGTTGTGTGCGTGGCCTCAACTCTGGTGGCGTTACCTTTACCCGGCCGAGCGTGGCCGGATTAAGCCGAGCGCTCCCGATGCGAGCCGCGAGAGGCCGCGAAGTAATTTCGGCCCGGCCGAAGGTTTCGGCCGGATTCTGGCCGAAACCGCAACTTCGGCCGAAATCACTTTATTGGCCGAAATTGGCCGAAATCGAAACCGAAACCGAAACTTCGGTCGGACACTAAATAAAACATACTAAGGGGGGTTCCTATACAAGAAATCTGTTTTTTTTTTCTTCAGTACGATGGTATGGGATCATTTTGGGTCTGACTCGCACTTGCCCGGTTTTACTTTTGAAATTTATCGATACATGAATGCATATAAAAAGTGATTGCTTATCGGTAATATGTGTCGCCAATAAATTTGATAAAACTGGAACAAGGGCAATGCAAACAATGGAAAACATTATGTCATGAACATATTTAATCAAACCGAATACACGGGTCACTCACGTATTTGTGAATGAAGTATGCCCGACACATGGATAACGAAACGAGAACGGCAATCCCATTCGAGCACATCTGGATAAAGAACCACAGATTGGTTCGACACATGTCGGGCATGGGTAACCTCGTCTACAAATCGTGAGTGAGTGTATTCTACTTTTATATCTCACGATATTTCGTGGACTTTGATGTGTGTTATATTATTGTACTGTCACTAAAACACTTCTGAAATAAAATAACGTGTTTGACGTCAAAGTCTTATTGCTATTATTTACATCTATTAAACAAATGCAGTCCGATATAATAAGTGTGCAAACATCTCTTATCTACCACCCGGTATTTAATCTTTTTACAGAAAAATACACGATGAAAATAAAAAATAAATGAAAATTCTTTCGAAAGTATCCAGCAGCTTAGTTTCCCAAGTGAAAATCAGTCACTCGTAAAATTCGCTAATGCGTGCGCTTTAAAAAACTATGTGTTGGTATTTTTGCAGTTCAGACCAGCTATTAAACTCAACGTTTAATCCCAGTGCGTGCCAAGCCTAAAATTGGCATAAACGAATTCAAGCAGCGGAAATATAAATAAGGACAATACTCTCCTAAGGCATTATTTGGACGGTGCAAGAAATATCATACCAGTTTCGTTACATTGTTATGCGCGACTATGAATACACAGCGTGGACACAACAAACACGCCAGAGTCACAAGACAGATTTCTGAGCCCTCAGAACTAAAAAACGTTACATGAACTAGGGGTCTAATTGGCTGCTTTATTACAAACAAAAAAAAATCCGAACTTCAAGATAACAAAGCCTTAGAACGAACTGGCATCGCATTCTAAATTGTTACGCTGCCTATCATTATTTTTTTACAAAAGTTTAATATCTCTCAAATTAAGCCAAATCGATGTGACTTTATACACTTTTGGCTTGAAAATAACCTAAGGCCTTAGCTCTCTATATCGACCAGGGGCCAACGAAGACTTGCCAGGGGTCTAAAAAAACAGGTTTAAGTTACTTTGCAAAAATGCAACATTATGTATGTGCATCTGATTGGAAATGATCACCACCGCCCATGAACATCAACAACTCAAGGAGAGCCACTGATCTGTTGCTGGCCCTTAAAGGAAGTATAAACCCTTTCTGGAAAGCTCCAATGTCATAATTGTCTGGAAACACTGTTCTATCTCAAACCGAAAGAAAAGGCAAGGGGTCTATCAGACTAAGTTTGGGGACCCCTGTCCTGAGGGATCTATGTTCTAAACCCGTTGGGTTACTCCTCGGGCACGGCGTATTAAGCGGTCGATCATCGACGGCAATGTACGGCAACTTGCATCATATATCTCACTCCCTCTAAATAACACTGAATGATGCTCACCTCTGTGGGGCATTCCCATGATAATAGACTCCACGCCAAGCTTGGTGGAGACGTCAATGACCTGCTTCATGGCAGGGATCAAAATCTCGCATCCCTCAAGACCGAAGCGCTTCTCAGAGGACCATTTCTTCGCGAGGAAGTTTTCGAATCTAGGTGAAACAAACAAAGCATTACTTTGATAGCGAATGTGAGGGTAAATATACATCGCTGCAACGGCATTATCTTTTGAGAGCACTGGTTCGTAATAGAGTAATTAAAGTAGAACAAAACGCACAAGAAAACTTTTTATCTAAAGTTATTTATTGTTAAACTCAGAAGTAAAAATATTAGGGCTAGAGACGTCACGTGAAGTAAAAGCGCGACCGATTCGTCTGGGTAAAACGTCAGATATATATAATTTTTCCTGCATCAGTCTGTACAGCGAAGTGTCGCTAAAGTTTAGGATATGATTAGTACTAGCACTTTAAGCTGCCTTTACAGACGATTCCCTAATTTCAAAACTACAACCTAGCTCTTCAACTGCTACTCTGATGACGGAATAATAATAGTCTCACCCCGTGGATCTGGTAAGGCGAGCGAGCATCAGCCTCTTCTGTTCGGGGCTCATCTTGGTGACGCCGGGGGGCTCCATGCGTTGACGGATCCAGTTGCACTGTTCCAGCGAGTTAATGAACATGAACTCGATGCCGATGTTGTTGCAGTACGCCTGTTCGAGACGGTACAGGATTTCCCTGGAACATCACGGTTGGGATAACAACAAGCCGTGGTAGCCTGTTGGTTAGTCAGACCTATGCCCTCTCAAATAGATGGTCGCAGGTTCAAAGCCAGGGTACACAAAGAAGAGAAGACACTCAGAAGAGTCTTTCGGAATTTACGACCGAAATTACAATAACGACTTATTATCAGTTTTTTGGTGGAAACACATCGTGAAGAATGTGTGAAGTACCTCTCTATGAGCTCTGGTAAGAACTATAACTCCAGCCCTCTGATTCTAAGGAGGCCTGAGGCCAGCAATGGGACGTATACAGGCTGCAGATGGTGATGATGGTGAGTTATAAAGTAAGCCTGAATGACGATACTAGAGTAAGGAAATTTAAAATAGAAGAACATTTTGCAAAGTGTGGTAGCTTCTTAGCTATCTTGGCCGTCTGAGCTGGTGACACATCCTCGTTGTGAATATTTCTGCGCAGGTTAGAACGGAATGAAAATAATAAATTATTGTCCCATTACTAAATTATGTAATTTTGAATCGAGGGCTATTCCAAAGGATTATTATTCCTCGCTGGTAAGAACTATTTCATGTATATTTTATTGAAAACTCTCTTTTGTTCGTAGTCATGTATAATGCATTCAAATATTATCAGTTCTTTGACAAAAACATTCCCAAAAAAGAATCTTATCTGAACATTGATAATCCATGACAGCTTCAAGTCCGTCTGCATTATGCAATCATTCCATTTGCAGCACTCATTACAACAATCATTCAAATTGTGTGCACAATTTTGTGGAAAGATGTGGTATGAACCGCTTTAGCAGTTAACAACAGACACACCCACACAATAATAGTTACATAATGACCAGGCTAGTCTACAGTTTAAATTGCATTTTGTATCTCTTACTAACCACATAATATGATTGATGAGAAATAAAATGTCTGAAACATAATTACCTCAGGGGGAGTGCTTTCTCTTTTTCTCCAATAAAAGTAGTTGAGGGTAGTTTGAAAACCCTGTCCATGTCGGCTTCATCTAAAAACAAGTGCTTATAAGAGAAGGAACATCGGGCTGGCTGCTACATACAAAACGCCCATAGCCTTATGGTTTACTTCTGAGATATTACCAACAATTTGGAAATATGATTAATATGAATAAGAGCTGAGAATACGGTGAGCATGTGTGTATGTGTGTATTACATATGTTATAATGATTTTTAGCAATAACCACAGCAGTGAATATCTAGCTAAGATAATTGGAGCTTGGTATTGATATCGTTGAGCAGTTGTAATAACACACACAAGATGGAATATCTCAGAACAAACCTTGCTGTAGAGAAAATGCTAGCAGATTTTAAAGCAGGTTGTGAGAAATAAATATCATATCCCTTTACTAGCATGTCCTATTGACGTTACAACAACACAGTAGACTTATATACCTCAGGGACAGCCCAATTATTGGTGGAGCACATTTACCAGACCATAGTCGTGCATTTATGGACAAACCCACGTGCGTAGTAGAGTACAGCGACCAACGCCAATATAAGAAATATACGTAATGATAAAGATAACCAAAAAAAATGAAAATGTCACACCTTAATATGCGCTTGAATATTGATGGCTATGACTAGTTATATTATATTTGTTCATTATAAAAAATGGATAAAACAACAAAATTTCATATATAACATAATTGTAAATAAATAGACATAATAATCTGCGATTGTGAGTATAAGTAGATTCATACATTCTGTAATATAAATAAAGGTAAGTATAGATAATTTTAAGAATAATTAATCATAGGCCAAATTAAGTTTAATTATTTATCTACTAAAACACATGACAAGAACAGCTTTACTAATATAATATACAATGCGGAGCATCCTTGAACAGAGTCTAAAGTAAGACAAGACAACAAGCCCACGTGACGTTTTTTACGCATATACTTTCTTTTTTATTAAAGTTAGCAATTTTAGATTTGTTCTCCGATCAATCACGCTCAGTGGTATCAAATTCAGATAAATAATGTCATGCTGCGTTTGCTATCAAAATATTTTAAACAATTTTACATTATATTGAAATACATTGCAACATTATTTTATTTTACATCATAAAACTATTTAAGAAGATACATATTAAAAATAAAAATTAAAAATAATAATCAATAGTATAGTGCAGATAACTTAGGCATCATACTTTTAGTGGGCATAACATGCATGATCTGGGCTATTGTTACAATTACTTGAGCACCTAACATCGCCATCCAATAGCATGCAATATTGATGGATGAATGATAAAATAGGAATTTGCGACAGATGAGAACACGGAGCGTGCGAGCCGAGGACCTGTGCTAACATTCGGTTTGCTGACAATAGTTATGGCGCCCAACCAAATAAATTACGAACAGAAATAAAATCATAACAAAACGCAAATGAATCCAACGTCTTTGCACTGCAGTTGATTCGCTTCTTCGCTTCTTAAATACCAAAATATTACAAGGGATTCTTGAATTCCGTTCTTTTTTATTTTTTGTACCAGATTCCCAGAAGTGGGAGGAGGTGAGAATAAAATATTTCCGAGAATCTGATATGTACACATTTCGAAATGGCGGCATTGTGCGAGTCTAGAAGAATTATATATAGAAAAACTACCGTGAGACTCACATAATGTAAACACCGGATAAATCACGAGTTATTATGTCGGATAATCGTCAGATATAGTTGAGTCATACACAGCGAAAGAAACAAAAGTTGTCTCACATGTGGACATAAAATTAACGACTACGCGTCAGCATAGTTAAGATTTGTTTAAATGGACCGAAAGGCCAGGCCAGACCGACCAGGCGTCCTACACTATTGGCTATAGAACCTTAGCTTTTGCCATGTCCACAGGGGAGACGCGAACAAAAAAATGTGTATGACCCAGTTATACGTTTGTTTTTCGAATTTATGGTATTTCAGAAATCGAAGTGATGTGCGAAGTGGTTCTGTTCATAAGTTATTCCAGCCATAACTATATGCTACCTCGAGGTAGGGTTCTGTCTCTTACCGAACCGGTAGCTGTTGTGTATCACCTCCCTCGGGTTTTTACCGAGCAAATCGGCGTTCGATATATCCAACGGGTCGAGGCGCGCTATATGATGTCCTCGAATCTGTTTTTTAGTTCACAACATACCCTTTTAGTATGTGAAAGTACAACTGCATGTGCAATTGTTATTGAAAATAAATTAAATAAGATAAGAAGCTTACGAAAGATCAAAGGTATAAATAAAAATTATGGAGTCATGTAAAGTAATACCAGTCAGTTTGACATTGTAAATGGAAGTAACTTTAATTACATAACGAACTACGCTGAAAAGTGTCTAGGGTAAATCAAACACACAAACGATTATTTTCAAAAAAAAATACATATTACAATAAATATTTTTAGAAGCTTCCTCAAAACAAAATCACAATCGCTTCCTTTGTGTAACGAAAAATAGTCATACTAAATATATGGGTAACTTTCGTTACACAAAGGAATAAATTAAGTTTTGTTTTTATTAAATCCCTTGGAACACTTTTGAGCGGAGTATTAACGACACTAAGGGAAATCGGATTGATTAATGTGATCATCAATACGAACTTAAGACAGTAAATATATTATTATGAAAAACTGACTTTATAATTTGATATCATTAATTGTTGCCAAAAACAACACCTTCACACTATAATGAATGATTGATTACATCAAATGTTAATGTAGTTAATAATTAAGCGTCTAACGGAAAGTCATAAAATTAGTCGTTGTTACCATAATAATACACGAGACATAATTAGCTACCGATAACGTGCAGTAAACATTGGGTTTTTATCACTCATTATCATTCACAATAACCGGGGGCTTCACCTTTTACAATACGCTGCGAATATAATCTAAATCTTTTATTATACCGTTCTAAAAGCGCATAAATATACCTACACATTCATTTCGAAAACCATAAAAATTTCGGTAATAACTTGCAGTGTTACAGTTATTAAAATAAACCCTGTGGATTTCCATGTGTTTTCTAGTAAAGGAATATGACTGTATTAGTGTGTTGATGTGAAGCTTACAAGTGTGCGCCAAAAGCTATACTATTATAACTTCGAAAGCTTGTTAGTAAAAGCTTGTATTAAAGCTTGTTTTAGAAGTACAGTGACCGTATTTTTTAAAAAGCTAGTCTCATAGATTAAAAAGTGAACATTATCGTTTACGTCTGAAATATAAATACCTATTTCGTCGATAACCAAAACGTTAGTAAACCGAAACCTAAGGGATATAAAATGTTTTTGACTAAATAAAAATAAAGCTTTAAAAATACCAAGCGTCACAGATACATAAATAATTTGACAGTCGCGACATAACAAAATAACGAACTACCAACTTAAATAAACGTAATCGTAAGCTAATATCTACAAAATAAAGCCACCAAAAATAAAGCGTAATAAGAAGGAACTACTCCCGCTACAGTAAGTGGAAATGCCGTAAAACGAACGAACTTTGAATAGAGCTCGCTGGATCAATTGATTAGTGTCCGCAAATGCGAGTGCCACCGGAGAAGCAAAGATCCCTACACCAATTTTTGGTTTAAGTATCGCATGTTGAAAGTCAGAAGGATGTAAACTATGCACCCGGAATCTATAAAAGCGTCTTGATCATAGAAAGTAACTTGATAGTATTTTGTAATTTGCTTTGAAGTGAATACATAATGGAACCAAATAAGTACGTGTATAATACATATAAATATGTAACAGTATTAAATATCAGGCAGACAGTAATAGGTACTTTAAAGTAAATAAAACGGTCCCACAACCAAACAAAAAAATAAAATAATAATCGACGAAATAAGTTGTCTTTAGTCGACATCCCGCTAACCGTCAACGGCGATACACGTGTATCAAATTAGATCATCATACCGAATCGCACGTGTTGCCTAATGACCGCTTCGCTAGCGAAGCCTCGCAGGCCCCCGTGCCAGTCGCCGCTCGACACGGGGTCCCCGGTGGATATGCCCAGGGGGTCTAGATGCGCCACGAGATGACCCCGCGACTACGTCGAACAAAACAACCTTATTACACGCAACGACCACACTCAAACCCCTTTTACATCGAACATATCAACACCACTCCGTATTAAGAAACAATTGCAAACCGTATAAAGCGTTGCACTATGTTTTCATAAACCTCCATGGTACGTACTGGCCATTTAGAAAATAGAAAATTCTTAATCATTGATTGACTTATTTCTTGCACTTTGACTACTTGGCAAAGCGAAAGTTTCTATTTAGTTTTCAGTAATTTTTAGTTAACTGTATCTGACTACGCCATATCTTTTGACTCTCCGATCTGCTAGCCGTTTTGTTTTTGAATGTAACTACCAATAGATTCTTAGAATGTCGTATGAAAGTAAAAATTTTGCCACTAAAATACATGCATAACGATTACGCGCTGACTGGCCTCGAAAGTCATTTATATTTGCGTACCAAAATAGCCTACATTGGCCGACTCTTGACCTGCCTAAACAATACTTATTGTTCAATTTATATTTGATCTAGCAGTCAGACAACCTAAATAATTACCTAATAATTTAAAAGTCGACATTAAAAAAACTTAACATCATTCGTAGATTGAACAAGAAATGGAATTTTGAGACTAGCTATTGTTTTAAGTCGGTCTTGTAGTCAAGATATTAGTAATAAAAAAAAATAAAAAAAAACCTTAGTTGAAAATGGATTATGTTGTTAATTTAGTACTGAGTGAATATAGAAACGAATACGTAATAATGTAACAGTTAATGAACACTCTACATAACGATTCAAATTAAGTACATTACGTTTGCCATGAAATTTAGTCAAATTGATTTCGGTAGACCAACTTATGCTTGTTATTTTTGGATAGTCAAAGCCAAAAGTTTGTTATTTGGGCGAAATTTTAAGTCTACCGAGATCAGAAACACTGTTTCACACCCAGGTATTGGAATCAACCACTCGTAGAAAGAATAATATTAATCACAATTGAAGATTCGAAGAAATTTAGAAGAAAGAATTGATTATCAGGTAGCAGCTTTTTACAATGCACACTACACACAAAGTTTAAACGGGATTCAAACCTCACGGACATCGATGCTAAGCTTTATTCGACCCATACAAGCGACGAAATACTACACTGATATTGAAAGCACAAAACCATCTAAACGATTCAACGGAACGTGAAAATTGAAGCCCGTATCACGAGTGGTTGTTTCCGTCAGTGGTTGGCGACAGTATTGTTTCCTGCGTACCGAAGTTGAAATATTTCCTCATGATGAGCTCGGAGCGAGGCGCCCGCATGCCCAGTTGGGGTAGGTTGGCCGTCGTGATGCCGAGCGGGTCCACATCGGCCGCCAGGTGCCCGCGAGCCTGTCACGCGCCCGCCATCACGTCATCACTTAAGCCCAACACACACACGACCCAGAGACTGTCTTAGACCGTCAACCATTCATTTTTAGGGTTCCGTACCCAAAGGGTGCCAACGAGATCGTATTACTGATACTCTGCTGTCTGTCCCTCTGTTCGTCCATCTGTCACAGGGCTCTCTCTTGAACCGTAATAACTAATAAGAAACTTGAAATTTTCACCGATTGTCAATTACTGTGGCCGCTACAACAAATACTAAAAATAGAACAAAGTTAACAATTAAAGGGAGTCTTCATACAAGAAACGTGTTTTTCAGCGTTTTTAACTCGATCTTTATAATGGCACTAATAAGATACTTCAAATTTTCTCAGAAAATTATGTATTTTAGCCGCTATCAAAAAAAAATACACAATTAAGAGATTTTAAATAAAACAAAACTTAATTGATTCCTTTGTGCAACGGAAGTTAGCCATATAGTTTGTTTGTATGACTAACTTTCGTTACACAAAGGACGCGATTGTGATTTATTGTATTATTAAGTCCTTAATTAAGTACGTTTTTTTTAAAACGACCCATAGCCATTTTTACAACAATAACAAAAATAAATTGTACGGAGGTACGGAACCATTTATGTACGAGTCTGACTCGCACTTGACCGATTTTTACATTTAACGCTGCCGCGAATATCGGCAAAAAAATTGCAAGTTGACCCAAAATCTGATGACTTATGCTACGCAGCCATGCAAACCCGCAATTTTATGACCCGTCGCTAAGTCGTGTGATGTAATTTGGACAGTTTGTATGAAAAATAATCGGGCTTGGAACCGCAATGCCAATCAGTTACATGCAGTTGATTTATCTTATCGTTATTTAATCGTTTTAAACTAACAATGGTTCCTAGAATACGTTAAAGTTTTGTTGGAATTGTAGTTATACTATACAGCTCTGGAAATTGTTATCTAACCCAATTCTATCAACATTAGTATCTCCACATTTGCAAAGGGAATGGACATGACAGTAGCCAGGGTAACCATGTGTGGATCTAAACAAAATGTGCAAACCATAAATAACACAGATGCGTGAATATAGTGAGGTAATGGAACATATTTCACCTGGTAACTTCTGATGATAGCCTGGACAGCCAGATGGTCATCAATGATTTTCTCGTTGATCGGAGATCCTACAGAATAAACCAAATTGAATATTATGAAACCCTCGATAAATGTGAGTAGAGTAGTATTGTATCCTTCTAGTCAGTGGCGGATTTACACATTTGCTGCCAATAGGCTATTAAATTTTAAATTTTTGCCGCTCTACTAAACTCTACTTAAACCCACCCAAACTTTAAACTGTAATATTGAAACGCTTTTGGAATATTATAAAAAAATCATGTTCCCAAAAGTATACTTTGCAAAGGGCTTAGTAATTATTCATATTTACATACAGACGTAGTATTCGGTATACCTTCTAAAATAGGGCGAGTTTTGTTAAATTTTCTCCGTGTATATAATTTTTTTTCTCTATGACAAACAATAAAATTTGGAGACAAATTTGCTCCTCCCCCCCCCCCCCCCCTAAAATTTGCCTCCCTAGGCTACTGCTCTCAGCCTGCTGGTAAATCCGCCACTACCTCTAGTACTTTAACTTACCAGCAGAGATGGATGGCATGCCACCTGAAGCCGGTACCAGCGCAGTAAGAGGCACCTCATTCTTGGAGTAAGGCGCCAAGTTAGGAGGAGAGGTGTACGCTGCACCGGGCTGAGCACCGGCTGACGCATTGCGGAAAAATGCGTCCCACGACTACAAGACACATATCATAATGGTTTACAAATGAACGATGTAAAACCTAGATGTTTTAAAGTTTCGTGATTTCACTCACGACTATTAGCACTAACGGGACTTATCATAGTTTTAAAACAAAACAAAACTTAATTGATTCCTTTGTGTAACAAAAGTTACCCATAAAGTTTGTATGACTAACTTTCGTTACACAAAGGAAGCGCTTGTTTTTTTTTTCATTAAGCCCAATAATGATAAGAATTAAAGGAAACTCCAATTCTTTATGATATTTACTCTACTGCTTTTCGTTTTCGTTAAAAGGATGGATCGTTGAACAAGTATAGAAGTGTTTTGTCATTTTTTATGAAAGTTCCTACATCAGAATAAAACCAATAAGGTTGATTGTCACCTTGGTTTGCTAGTAAAACGAGCATTTTTGTTTTAAGCCTTACAACTGACATTTAACTTTAGGGTGGAAGGAATTTCTTGGTCGACTAGTTATACTACACATACTATACTATGTATATCCGTAGCTCCAAATTCATAAGAAAAAATTATACTTCTCAAATTTATTTTTTTTGTTAGAAAAATGTATACCATTTTTATTATTAAACTGTACCCCAAAGATCTTAACCATCAAAATTAAGTATCCCAGTTTGTCTTAAAATATAGACGTAGTGTTCGAATAATTTTGCGCACTCATTCTGGGCCCAATTGCATAACAAATTACAACTAATATTACAAGCGGAACTCTCGCTTCAATTATATTAACTAGAAAGGGAGTTCCGCTTGTAATATAAGTTGTACTTTGTTATGCAATTGGGTCCAGTTTGCGTTTCGCTATCAGTAGCGCAGTAACTATATTAATCAATGACGACAAGCGATGCTTAAGTATCAATGTAAAGTTAGCGTCACGTTTCATAATTGTAAAATATGCGCAAAACGCAAAAATAGCGTCATAGAAATCAACTTCAAAATACACCGTGTCCGTATACCTACGCTTATAGCGACAATGTTATGTGACGCGATATTTAATCTGTGTACATAGCTGGAATCGTGTTGCAACAATTTCGTCATGCTGGGGATGCATGATAAAGACTACCGTTGTTACAAGTGCTAACTGGATTGAGTTAGAAACGACCCACGAATTGACAATGCATGCGGTCACAATTACTTTTCCTGTGGGCCTAGCACGCTAGTTTTCGTCACGGACATAAAGGTTTTATTTAGCTTGTCTAAGAGACGGATAGCTGTGGTAGCCTAGTGGTACGACCTATGGCCTCAGATGCACAGGATCGTGGGTTCGAGCCCGGACTCGAAACTCTGAGCTATTCAGAATTTACGTGCGAAATTACATTTGAAATTTACCATGAGCACTGTGGCTCTAGTGAAAAAGGTGTTAAGTCTGCAGAAATTAAACAGCTATTTTCTATTTTATGTGCAAAGGGGGCTAAGTCGAAATCAACAGCTGATTTCGACTTAACCCCTTTTTCACTAGAGACACAGCATTAAGGTGAAGGAAAACATCATAGGGAAACCTGTGCACACACCTGCGTAGCAACTCAGTGGTGTATGTGAAGTTCCCGATTCACAAGAGGTCAGCGTGGGAACTACGGCCCCAGCCCTCACATTCCTGTGTCCTCCAGTTGGACGTATGTACGCTGGGGTGATGATAATGATGATGATGATGATGGATAGACAGATGCTTAAGTCCGCGATAAACACCAGTGTTCTAGAACCCCTTGTCAATATTCCTTACAAATTATAATAGCTATTATTCCAAGAAACCAGCGTTCTACGTATACAATTAACAGAACGCTATCGGTGATTGCGTTTAATCGCGTGCGACATCTTAATTAAACTACAAATTGTTCGTAAAATGAATAATCTAAAAAGAGAACAAAACATTATCAATTAAGTAATTCACCGCAATTACTTCATCCTAATTTGTTTTTGATTTGAAGATGTTCACTATTAGAGGAAAAACGTTATTTTCCTGTTGACTCCAATACGAATCCCACGAAAACACGACGCAGTTTAGATAAAAAGATAACCAACTTAATATAACTTTTCCAATTATTTGGCCTTGCTAATATCTCTTGTGTTTTATGATTAGGATAATTCTAACGTTACTAGATACCATAAAATTGCAGAAGGAGACAAAATAATTATGACAGCACACTCTTCTTGATACGACGCGACAATTTATTTTTAAACCTGCTGGAAGGAAAAGTAGAAGGAAGACGAAGCAGAAGAAGGCCAAGATTGACCTATTTTGTCCAAGTAAAGGAGAAAGTGAGTGTCGTGTCGTATCAGGAAGTCAAACAGCTGGCCGAAGACCGTGCGGAGTGGAGTAACCAACGACAAGAGCATAGCTCCTAAATTTAAGAAAAAGATTCACTCTAACTAAAACAATTATAGTATCTGTACATACTAAAGGTCAAAAGCAGTTTAACCCCTTAGTACTTTGTCGCAGGAAATGTCACTGAGACAGTTTAACCTCTTCACCGCCACAAAATAAACGAAGTGACGTGACCTGTACGCCACAGAAAAGCTTCGACAAATCAACTTGATTTTCAATTGCATTGTAGAAGGATTAATTTAGAGTTGAATGTTGGTCATGTTTAGCTGACCTTGGCGTGTGAGGCATTCCATTGGCTGTCACGACTAGACGACTGGGGCGGTGAAGAGGTTAAAATGTAAATTGGAGACAATGACAAAGTACTAAGGGGTTCAGCTACTATTGAATTTGTATTTTTATATTTGTGTTTTTGCCCTTGAATCTCACAATATAATGAATATTTTACAAGAATACGTGTAGAAATACTTACAGCATGTACGGAGTTTGGGTCAGAGAGCCATGAGTTGTACATGGTCTCGACGTACGCTGAACTGGATCCATTGAGGAAGGGTTCGGCCGCTGTTGAACTTTTCAGCCTGTTGGCGTTTACTGTCACAGCGGCGGTCTGAGAGACACAAATACATTCGAGATTACTACATATAATTTATTTGCTACCGAACAATGGCCCACTGATAGTGTCTTTTTCAACCTCAACATTGGCAGACTCATCGATAGTGAGTCGTTTTCAAAAAATGTGTACATAGTTAAAGGCTTAATAAAAACAAAATCACGATCGCTTCCTTTGTGTAACGAAATTTAGTCATTACAAAATATATGAGTAACTTTCGTAACAGAAAGGAATCAATTAAGTTTTGTTTTTATTAAATCTGTTAACTGTGTACAATTTTTTTTAAAACGACTCTAGTATCGATGGAGCTATATTTTAAAAAATTTAATTGAATACTTTAGTTGACACGCTGTTTTTTAGTACACATAAAGTTCATCAATCGGGTAAAATAAGAAATTTACAACTTAGTTGGAAAGGGCGAGTTTAACATATTCACTGTCGGCAACGCATACATGCGAATTCTTGACTTTTGCCTAGTGCCGCTGTCATAATTTTGCAGGTAATTGAGCGCACATGTGCGTATGGGCCATCTGACAAAGTCGCAAGTTTAACAGCCGGCAGCGAATGCGTTAAGGGTTCAAGTCCTGTCTTAAGAGATAATGGGCGTTTTCTCTAAAAAGTGTACACTTTTATAATGAGGAAATTTTGGGTATTTCTTACTCAGTATCAAGAGCGCTATTGATTTTAATGATTAAGACAAAGGCCCTAATTTTCCATACAATTTTTTTGCTTGAATTGAATTGTGTCAGTTTTGTGTAAGTATAAATTGCATAAAAAAAACGTTACAAAACTGACCCAAAAAATAAGGACACTATTTTTCTTTATGGAAATGAATTGTACTCGTGATTTAGAATAAGAAAATTAACTCATTTAAAAAAAAAGAGTACACTTTTTTAAAAAAATGTAATATAACTACAACTATTCCCAGACCAAGTTAACGAGCTAATACAAAGAGAACACAGCCGCAAATGATTGGTTAAAAATACGTTGCTAAAACCGCGTAAACCCACCAGCGGCTTTAACGGTGTATCTCGAACCAATCACGTGCAGCTGTATTCCCTCAGTACTAGCTCATTATCTTGGACAGGGTATAAGTAGTTATCACTTAAACATGTAATGTAAAAGGTGGAAATTAAAAAATCGGTTAGGCAATTCAACTGTTCTGTCTTCGTCTTTGGCCATCAAAATTCATGGAAAATTAGAGTCGCGATTAGTCGAACCGTGACAAATAGCCAGACAAATAATTTCTACAATAACATCCATGTAAACAGAAGTTTAGTAAATGAATAGGTACTGAGCGAAACCCAAAGTGTTTTCCATTAAAATATAAATTCTTGAACTTGTTCACGCAAGAATGCGACTAACATGGCGATTGGCGTTTAATATATTACACAAAGGCGTTGAATGATTGAGGTTTTTATTACTGAGCATCTCAGGGCAGCTACATTTACATAATAATAGAAATTACATAAGCAGGCTGTAGCGAGTAATTGGAAGGTCGAGGCAGCATTTCTAAACGTAGGTCTCATTTACTTAAATTAAATGCCACTGGCGAGTAGAGATAATCTACGATAACATGGCCCGCCCCTCCACAAATCAAGAAGTCTTCAATGTATTGTGAAAGTATTCATAAAACACACCATAACTTTCAACGCATGTGTGCGTGTTGAGACAGCCGTCAAACAAAAGCAGATATACTACTAAATAAAAATTATTTCGTAAATATGTGACTAAACACATTGAAATAGTAATGTGAATGTGGGCGGGCCATGTTATCATAGCTTATCTCTACCGTGAAACATTGTATAAATTTCAAAACAACAATGTTGTAGGTATTTTGTTCTGTTTTAAGGAGTGTCATAACGAGACTGATAAACAAAGTCTAAACTATTGTATGCTGTTTATTATATTTCCAGCTGTCTGATAAGTCTTATCAGCTGACTATTGGCACTATCTCGGAGGCTCGTCCAATCTCCCATTGATTGAAATTTGAAATGAAACATGGGATGTCATATTTCATAACAAAAACAAAGCTTGGAGTTTAAACAACGCCAGACTAGGGACAGACGTAAGAATAGCCAACAATAGTTACGTAACATACATAAGTAACATAATTGATACAGTATCTACCAAGTAGGCATATAATTTACTAGGTTCATAGTAATTCAAAGTGTGTTTCTCTTATTTCTGATGTCTTGTCAATCATTCAAAGGTAAACTGGAAGAGATCCCTTTAAGGAATAAGTACGCATTTGTGCATCTGTTTCTCAACAACTGTTAATTTTATGTTTTATACACAATAAAGAATTTTACATACTACATGTTGCAGGTATACATATAAATTCTTCTACTCTCTTCAACTTTTTCTAAAGAAGTCAAAAATCATCATCTTCATCTTAGGCAGCCTATATACGTCCCACTGCAGGGCACAGGCCTCCTCTCAGAATGAGAGCGTTTGGGCCGCAGTTCCCACGCGGGCCCAGTGCGCAATAGAAACTTCACACACACCCACTGAGTTATATAATCTAGAGTGACAAACTTCATACTACCGCCTCAACAAAACGCGTGCCAGTTTTGAAATTTGACAACGTAGCTTTGAAATCAACAAAATAATAAATGAGACATATGTTTGTCTCTCTTCCACTAGTATGCTCGCATTGCGCCGTTTATGAATGTGATAAAGATGACGATATTTAAGGCTTGGTGTTGCTTACCTTACGCAAATTTCCCCCTAAATAATAAATTACACGAAGAAATTTTTTATTAGTTCATAATGTTAACTGGGTGGGCAAAACCATAATTAATTGGGTTTCAAATACTACTACTACTACTGCACCTACTAGCAGCTGTTGCCAGTGCCATTTTATAATATTAGTGCGAATTAAGTATATCTATTGAAAGGCGTAAAATAAAACGAAAGTTTTTTTCATAACACAAATATAATATAATAAAACCACAATATAGAAAACACAACGACCATTAAAATAGATATATGTAAGTATTTTTGTCTCGACCGTTTTATTTTTTTTTGTTTTTATGTTTTTCTGGGTACAATTTATTTTAATCATTTATTTATTATACCTATACTCAAACCCGAGGTAGCCTAGTGGTTCGACCTATGGCGTCTCTACCAGAGGTTCGTTGGTTTCGAATCCAAGCTCGCACTTTCGAGTTCGCTTCACGTTCACTTATGCATGAGTGAACGTAACCACCATCTGTTGTTGTTTTTTTTTTATGTTGCTCAAGAAAATGTTTCGAGCAAATTTTTGTTGATTTTGTAGGTAGCCAGTCGGTTTCCCGTCTTAGTAATCTGATTTTTTCTATCCAGATCCGACGGCGCACTTCATCTTTCGATACCCGACAAAGTAAACATGCAACATAAATTTAATAGCACAGGTTAAATAGAGATTCCATACAATATGCGAAATTCCCCCTAAAGGTTGGGAAAACCAAACTATGATTATACTGGCCACACTGAAGTTACAGTTCGATATTAGATATTTTTATTAGTTTTTGGTCACATACAGAATAATATGAGTAACTGAAAACTGAACTTACGCATGAAAAGTAATGCCACTTGCTTTATTGTGTGTGTTGATAGCGGAATCGCAAGATTTTACCGTGTATTTCCCCATTTTTCTCCCGGTATGTAACGGTCGGTGTCACAACGACGACTGATTAGCTGTCAGTTGAGTTCGAGACTGCAGTCTACATCTGAGGTTCCTCATGTTTGCGATCTGTCTACAAATCTAGTTTGTATTACATCAATGCACACACCATTGAATTTCTTCGCTGGTGTATCCAGGTTTCCTCACGCTTCAAATTTCAAATATAATTTCGCATATAAATTCCGAAAAACTCAGAGGTTCGAGCTGGATTTGAATCCTTGAGAGGCGATAGGTCAAACCAATAGGCCACCACGGCTCCCTAAAAATGTGGGTATGTGACAATGTGAGTCAAGTAAAGTTGTGGTAATGTGGTTCGTCGATTGTGTGCATCTCCGCTCCTCTCTGCTTCTACAGAAATACATATTAGGGATTCTGCATCCCACAGTAAAACAGCAAAAGGAAAATCGGCAGCATGCCTTGTACCGCTGTTTACATAAAACAAGCCGAAAGCGAGTTTTTTCTTATAGAGTTAAAAAAAATTGGCAGCAATGACGAACCTGGCGTTTTGGCCCCAGTCTGGTAATTTCTACAATAACCTCCCCCCTTTGCGTACTGTGCCTACCGCTGGCAGCGTCCCAATCACAGCACTATTTGGCAGAATAGCAGAATAGTAGACCGGTACGGCAACGGAGATTATATTTGAAATTACGAGCTTTACTGCGAAGGAAAACATCGTGAGAAAACATGTGCACACGCCTGCAGCAATTCAGTGGTGTATGTGAAGGTCCCAATCCGCACTGGGCTCTCATTCTGAGAGGGCTGTGCCCTGCAGTGGGACGTATAAGTATAAGCTGGGATGTAGCACCAGCTTGTGGACGAACAGTGTTAAAAATGTTTGACTGCTATTGATAAGTATAAGTACAGGGTCATTTAGACAGAGCTATTACAAAGTCATGTTTGACGTTAACCATATGGTAAACATGACTTTGTAATTTGTAACATGATTTTGAACATATGTTGTATGTTCAGGTAGTTATTGTTGTTTAATTTGAGAAATCTGCTATAATTATCCCATTAAACGTTACAAGCATACTATTATGTACTTACTAGCTGACCCCGCAAACGTTGTTTTGCCATATATCACCTAGGGGTATAAAACATAGCCTACGACCTATTCTCAGACCTACCAAATACAGAGAAAAAAGTTTCATAAAAATCGGCCAAGCCGTTTCGGAGGAGTTCGGTAACAAACACCGTGACACGAGATTTTTATATATTAGATTAATCCTGTGCACATTGAATTAGTATAACATTAGAGTTTTGAAGGAGACCGCATAATAAAAAATACCAGTAAACTTGTCCCTAAAACAATTGAATTTAATTTCCATTCCTTCCTCTTTATTCCAAAATAATTACTATAGCTTGACCACGACTTCGCGTGCACGGGCGGTGCTGCGAGCGTTTTCTCTGTTCATTGCGTGTCGCCAGGTACCCACTGTGCAGTGAGCATTTCGGCCGCGCAGTGAAAAGTGAAAACGCTCGCCGCGCCGCCAGTCGCGCGCAGTCGTGACCGGGCCTTAAGATGATGCAAGTGGTTTATCTACTCCAGAACATAAAAGATATCTCCTTAGTTAAGATACCAAAAGCTTGATCACTATCTAGTTATTGGGCAATTCATGATAAGGTCACTGTTTATTTTCTACCTTGACAATGAATAAACAACTTGCGCAATATGAGGTAAGTAACCAACCAAATTACCCTGTACTATACCTATAAATGAGAAAGTTTGTGATCATGTGTGTGTGTTTTTAGGGTTCCAAAAGGTAAAAACGGGACCCTATTACTGAGGCTCCGCTGTCCGTCCGTCTGTCCGTCTGTCCGTCCGTCCGTCTGTTACCAGGCTGTATCTCATGAACCGTGATAGCTAGACAGTTGAAATTTTCACAGATGATGTATTTTGGTTGCCGCTATAAAAAAAAAATACTAAAAACCAGAATAAAATAAATACTTAAGGGGGCTCCCATACAATAACCGTGATTTTTTTGCCGTTTTTATAGATAATGGTACGGAACCCTTCGTGCGCGAGTCCGACTCGCACTTGGCCGATTTTTTACTCTTTCACGCTAAAACAGCTGAACGGAGAGACAGCTTGATCTGGTGAATAATACATAGAGATGCAAACAAAAAAATGTGTATGACCATTTTATAGAATCAGACGTTATTTTGTTCTGTGCTTTGTTTTTTAAGGTCGCGGGTAAACAACGTAAACAAAGGTTGTGATGTAGTTAATGGAAATTTCCAAGGGAATTTAGTTAACTACTTATTAAACCTAATGGTTCATGTGAGCGAAGCCATGGGTAAAGGCTTATAGGATGTAAAACAATAACACACTCATAGATTGTAATGACAACCGGAGGTAGTTTAACGAAAATGATCCAACCCTCAACAAGTCGCTTTTTAATTTTGGATCTAGTTTCAGTACCAACAAAAGAGAAATTAAAGAAGAAAATGTCAGTAGTTTGGTCCTCGCCCGCGCGGTACAGGGGGGGGAGGTGCGGGCGGCGGGTGACTCAGTTAAACGGTTTAGCTGTAATGTATTCGGCCCGCGTACCCGAGCCGATCAACGTCTTTTTCGCTCTTATTGCGTTGACATAAAGGTTGTTCCGATCGGCAGAAGCCAATTCCGCGTCGATAGATGTGGGGAGACTAACGCGCGGACGCTCGCAATCGCATTCACTATTTCTTTTTACCCTCATCCTATACGGTGTGACAGAATGAAGTGGCCAAAACGATATTGATTCCAAGTGCTTTAGACAATAAGGCTCAGATTAATATGAACAGTACAACACTGCATTGTAATCTTAAAAACTTCAAGGAAAACCGGGCAGGCATAGCAATATATTGTAATCCATTGCCTATGTAAATTAAATAATTAGCTTAACTGTTCAGGGATTTTCCATACCTTTTGTTCATAAGAGGATATAGGTACATAGCAGCTATAAACAGATTGTGGAAATAAGTGACTCATAGATTATGCTTTTGACACTAAGTCAATTTTTTTCTGTAACAAGTACCTTTACAAAAAAAATCATATCAACAAGCTCATTAAAATTCTTGTACCTATTTCATAAACATTCAGTAGGCCTATTTTTTAGTTGAAACAGTTGGTGGGAAAAAGCTCAAGGAAACATGTAGAAAATAAATTATGTAATTGTTTATAATTGTAGTTTAATGATTAAGTACCTGGGCGACCGAGCTCTGCTCGGGCAGAAACTCGGTACCAAGCGTTTTCTCAGAGATAAGACCAAGCTAGATCAATTTTTCATCCCCGAAAACCCCCAAATACCAAATTTCATCGAAATCGTTGGAACCGTTTCCGAGATCCTGATTATATACACCGGAGGGGTGGGGGGTGGGGGGGTGAGAGGGGGGGGGGGGAGGGAGCGCGGGGGTATTAAAGGGGGGATGAAAATTTCATTGATTTTGCCGTAGGATGCACCGTTTTCAAGATATTTGACAAAAACACCGGAGGGGGGGGGGGGGTGAGTTACGTTAAACTATCGTCCGTAAACCGACTTTACAGACAACCGGCTTTTCCTGTTCTGTGCTCCCAATAGGGAACGTGCACATAGACGGTGCTGCCAACTGGTGCCATAAGGGTGCCATCAATTTGAATGTTTAATAAGATAAGTTTGTTTTACTGTCCGCATAGTGTCTCTTCTGTCGCATTAGTGCTGCCGCCTATAGTTACTGCACGTTCCCTATAATACTTTTTCTAACAAAAAAGTAACTTTTTCTCACAAAAAAGTAACTTTTTCTCACAAAAGAAGAAACTTGACGTTTTCTCATGAAAAATAAACTTAAAATAAAAAACTAAAAATGTTGAAAAAAAACGTGGTATCGAACCGAGGTCGGCTGGATCCGCGACCACCCGATTTCTAATGTGCCATTATGATCTGCTCGAAGTCGACGAAATTTAGCTTTATATTCTAATGCAAACAAAAATAGCCGGAAAACACGAGTAAAAGCGATTTTCTGAAAATGAAACATAGCTAGATCAGTTTTTCATCCCCGAAAACCCCCACATACCAAATTTCATCGAAATCGTTGGAGCCGTTTCCGAGATCCTGATTATATATATATATACATATATACAAGAATTGCTTGTTTAAAGGTATTAGATGAAATATATATTACCTGTGGTTTGTTGAGGAGCCATGATGCGAATCTCTCTGTGTTGCCGAGTTTGTTGGAAATATTAAAGACTACCCTTGCACGATGCATGATTGTGGTATGCCTGGCTCCTTACTGAAGAAGTGTCAGGTCTACGGACAAACAAATGAAACACTATTAAAATCAATCTCAGAAGGCAAGAACCATTTATTCATTAGTTTATTTTTAATTTATAAAGCTAGGTACACATATAATGTTCAAGCTTTTTAAGATTTTTGTTAGGTTGGTACCTTGTGGCCATAAAAAAAAAGTGAAAAAATTATAGTTGACCAAGTAAGTGCTTTGCCATTTTTTATGTTATGATGACCGTACCCCGGGGCTTTCGGGGTCCAAACGATTTGCTAAAGAGTAGACATTAAAAGATAGGTTATTCTGACAAAACACCATATTATGCCTAATGAATAATTACCTCACTGCGAATTGTAAACTACACTAGTACTTTAGGTTTAGTACCAAGGCTTATGTTATGAGATAATAATAAAGAAACGTTAATTACCTGCAGTAAATTTAGTAGTTGATATGATTTTCGAAACAAATTATTAATATCTTTTCTTTCTTTATTTTATCTTTATATTTAATCTTTTCAAACTTAATTTGATTAAGATTGAAATGATTTCATCTTATGATAATTTAATATTTTTATGTTTTAAATATCATATTTTTTTTTCTAATTGATTAATTATTCATTAGGCAGAAACCACCTAGAATGCACTCTGTTTTTTAATTCAATACCTACTCTTTGGCTAATGTCGATCTTCCATGCCCCAAAAGTCCCGGGGTATGATTATGACAGTTCCCACATCAGAATAAAGTGAAAATAAGGAGAAAGAATTTCTTGGTTGACTATACCTATTCACATTTATGATTTGAACTGGTTATAGTAAGAAATTTGATAGTTACAAAAGGATAGATACATACACATTTGGATGATATAAATTTACAGAAAACCATAGATGTCAAGTGTTACATATCAAATTTAACATATCTAGAGGGAATAGCAAGTCTTGTGTTCTCCCCTACTTTTCATATTCAGTTATTTGATTAACATAAAGTGCATTGTCAGTGTAACAGTAACATTATAAGATAAAAGACTCACAATAATGTCAAGGTGGTTTTGTTAACTGTATCAGAGTTGGAAAAGTAATAATAAAAACAGTATTTAGGCCACCTTGAAGATCACAATGTCAGCCTAACTGGCACACTGACACAACTGAATGTGAATGTTTATGTAATGAGTGAATGGTGTGATCAATTACCATTATTTTCTTGTTACAGCATTCTTACTTTGTAGGGTACTATGGTTCATAAGTGTATGAAAATTGTGATATTGCAATAATAAAAATGTTTATTTTTGATTAGCTTGGTAATATTGATATTTATAAGGACATCTGGAGTCCATTAGTAAGTAAATGCATACCCATATCAGGAGTTCCAAACTTCTTAAAGTTTTCTTAGGGATTGTTTTTACAGAAAAAAAAAAATTTACACATATTATACTGTAAAATCAATCTTAAAAAAAGATCTGTTGTTTTTAAAACATCTATTATTTATTAAGCTACTAGCTGACCCGGCGAACTTTGTTCCGCCTTAGAGTACCCGCTCGCCGCTCTCTTGCCACTAGCCCTCGCTGCTCTCTTGCCACTGGCCCTCACGGCTCATGTACTTACATTGCGTCATTAAATGGGAAACATAGTAAATAAATAAATAAATAAATAAATATTAGGGGACAATCTTACACAAATCGACCTAGTCCCAAACTAAGCAAAGCTTGTACTATGGGTACTAGACGACGATAAACATACTTATATAAATGAATAAATACTTAAATACATAGAAAACATCCATAACTCAGGAACAAATATTTGTGCTCATCACACAAATAAATGCCCTTACCGGGATTTGAACCCAGGACCTCTTGCTTCGTAGGCAGGGTCACTACCAACTAGGCTAAAGCGGTTGTTAAATAACAATATATTCTATTTAGTTAAGTACAGTTTCATTTAATCATAGTTTCATTTGATGGATTTCATTTTTTGCTGTCATCACTAAATGAAACAATACTAAATATAAAAAAATCTTTTAGTTAAAATTAAAATTTCCTCAAACAACATATCAGCATTGCTATACAGCGAGGTAATGTTTTAAAAAAAACTTATTATGTAAAAGAAAACTTATATTAATTATTACTTCTAATAGTGAATGGATTTCTCTTTCAGTTATGGACATAAGTCAATTTTTATGCGTGTTCAGGCTTGGCACATGTTCAAGTTCAACTGAGCTATTTTTATGTGGATGTGAATTTATTTCTAGTCATAGTTCAAGATCATTGGAGAAATTATTTACTATTATTAAATAAAATTAACAGTAAATAAACAGTTTTGGCATTACCTAGTAGGAAAAACACTAGAAATAATATTTCAGATGGTGTTTTATTGACATTAAAGCTTATTCACATTTTATGTGATTTTTTTAGTTTGTAATTATATTATTTTTGAACTATTAATGCTAAAAAAGTAAAACTCTTACTGAAAGTCATTAAGCATGTAAGGAAACAAAATAGGTATGCCATTCTGAAATAAATTGAGCTTAGTCCAATAGCCAAAACTTTCTTCATTGCTGCTGTGCGTTTGGCAGCTGCCGTGACATGTGACTCTAAGAAGAAGGGCTATGGATTAGCCCAAAACATGTTGAGTTAAACTCGTTTTAAGACGTGAGTGATCCGTTTATTTTCACTATGAGTGAGTCTCACGGTAGTTTCATGTTTAAAATTAAAGTAGACCTAAAGAAATGTCATAATTTTAATTACTTTCTAAATGCAATGGAGTGCCGATTTTTTTTATTAAAAATTCATCATCACAGTTGATATTAAAATATGTAAGCCAATAGTAGACGTATGCTAAGCTAAGTATATAAATAATAATAAATAAAGGTAATTAATAAAAAAATGTGTAAAAATAATTAAAATACTCAAAAATTCAAACATACCTGACATGAACCGTAAAACGTTTTTAATTTTAAGGAAACTTAGAAATTATATGATCAATACTGAAGTCCCGTGATTCAAGGTTATGTAACTCGGTCTTATGCGATTAAATCATAGCTCACAAATTCACATAAAAAATATCTTTCTTCAAATAACACTTGTAAAATGAGGTTTCGTTTTTTTCCGTGATCTTTATCTTGAACGATATTTACCTTTGACACTATTCGAAAGTAGATCTCGCAAAGCAAGCGTAGTAATTTTTTGATTTTAAAGAACAACCACAGATAAAATCTAATTTAACTAATAGCTACGTAACTTTTGCTGCGGCAATTTACTTTGTCTATGGTCTCCAGTCAATGAAGGGTGCGTTCGAGGAGTCGCAAACAGCTCGCTCAGCCTAAACGCTAAGAATGCTGATCAATCGACAAGCTAATTACGTGACAGCGATGGAATAGCAAGTTCCATCATCATCATCATCATTTCAGCTGAAAGACGTCCACTCCTAAACAAGGCTCGTGAAACAGTTCGGTCCTGTGCCATCCGCATCCAACGCGTTCCCGCAACCTTAACCAGGTCGTCGCTCCATCTAGTTGGAGGCCTACCCCAGGGGGGGCACACTTACATATATCATCACTTTTCATGCGACTACAGCGATCTCTGGTGTTTGCCGAAGAACTAAATTAGCGGCCATCTTGGTTGACTTGTCAAACTTGTCAGTTGTCATTCATCGGCCATGGCCATGGCGTACCAAATTGTACGGTCAAGGACTTTAATTGATAGGCCACTTGCCAATGGTCGTATTTTAGCCGTATAATGCAAATCGGGTTTAGCCGCTTATACTTCGTATATGCTGATTTGAATTAGACGGCTAAAATACGAATAGTGGCAATTAGCCTATCAATTAAAATTCTTGACTATACATTGCAATAGGTACGCGTATCTATAGCTATACATCACTACCAACATATACATATAGATAGGTATACATCTATAGAAACGTCACATTAGTTCTTGAGCAGCCGTAGGGCGGCAGCACCTTCCATACATGCATATTTGACCATAGAGTTGCCACTCTTGTTCATATAATATTACAATACTCTTTGGCCTACCCACACCGCGCCTTCCGGTTTGTAGATGCCACTTTAAAAACTTTCGGCCCCATTGGCCGTCAGTTCTACGAGCGATGTACCCTGCCCTCAGTGCCCACTGCCACTTAGGTCTGGAAATTCTTCGAGCTATAACGGTGGCTTTAGTTCTTGCGCGGATTTCATAATTTCTAATGCGATCTTCCAAAGAAACTTCGAGCATAGCCCTCTGAGTGACCTTGAGTTTTCTTTTTAGGCTGATGAGCCTAGCTAGCTCTATGAAATCTATTTATGTTCACATTTCATCACATCGCAGGACATGAAGAAGAGTAATTTCTCTTGAATATTCTTCTAGTGTCTTCGTACAAAATTAATTTCGGCAGTTTATTTCGGAAGCTATGAAAATTTAAATCGAACGAAAAGCTACTTAAGTATTCACATTTGCATGAATTCACGAGCCAGCATGACATTGTAAGAAAACATTTTGTATTAGTTTTAGAGGGACCAGTTGGTGTGTGGTTAATTTTGCAGAAAGTGCACGAGTTTATGGGTTCGGTCCCTGCATTGTTTTTCAGAACATTTATACAAGGAACAAATGTTTGCGCGTATGCAAAAGTCCTCTGTTACGTTTTTGTGACAGATATTTTTTTATCTGTAAAATGTGTCGTCAATCCTAATTTCCTTTTCTAATTTGCCGCCAATTTCCTGTCGGACGACTCGCTGTCAGACTGTAGCATTGGCAGTGAATTGTTAAGACGTCAGATCACAAACAATTGATAACATCACGGAAATCTTCGATAACACTACCACCCATCTCCGTGAATAAATTTGAGCACTAATAGCGGCAAATAGGAAATTCCCGAACGCATCCGAAGATAGGACTATTTTTTCTTAATTCAAAAGATGGTATGCTCTACAATTTTATTTTACTGAGATCTTTGGATCTTTGTTAAATTATCTAAATGATGAAGATTCTCAACTTTGAAATGAATTCACATTTTCATGCCTTTCATTTTACCAAATGAATATTATGTCGTTGCTTTGTACCTTTTAAGTCTTTCACAGACTGCCTCGGGGCGTGCGCGCATCGCCGAGGAACGTGCGCAGCGCGTTGTATAACGCCCACTCATCATACGATGACACAGCAGACACACACAGCGTATATGATTCAGTGTTATACTTTGAGAATTTAGCTGAATCCTCAAAGGTGTTGTGTTATACAATGCACTGGGCCTGCTCCATTAGCGAAACGCGCTTCGGTATGTGATAAAGGTCTTTAGCTCACTTCAGCTTAATAAAAAAATTGGTTTGACATTGACATATGACATTACACTCTGACAAGTGACAACTGACAGTGACAGTTTCACTGTGGTTTTCTATTCGAGTCGAAGGACTTTTCTGAGCAAAATAGAAATAGAAAGTAGTGTTTTGTGATTATAAGTGTCTTCTCTTTCAAAATGTATAGCATTTCTTCATATTTTCTGAAAATGCCAAAAGATCTGGCTACATTGCGTAGAATAGCATTGGCTACTGAGAGAACCAAACCTTTACTTGCTTCCAATTTTGTGAGAAATTATAGTCACTATAATAAGATTAATGATAGTAAAGAACGTCTCCGTCAAAATCCTTACAGTTTTTTATGTTATTCTCTGCTTTTTGGTGCTGCAGCATACTCTTCTTACAAACTTTGGTAAATATTTTCTTTTATGTCTAAACTGACATTACTAGTTCAAAACTTTTCAGAAGCGTCACTGTATTTGCTCACTAGGATTGAACTTTATTGAATTCCTTATTGATCATTCATTGTTTCAGGATTCGTTACCAAGTGTTTCCTTCCATAACAGCAGCAGAGCAAATATCAGAAACTGATTCGGAAGACAGTGATGCTGACACTAAGAAGAAAAGATATAGAAAAGAGAAAATCGGGTTCAGGGATAGAAAGGTGGGCTGATTCATAAAACATTTATTCTTGATTTTTAATTTATTTATTTGTTTTTTTTTTCTTTTTCTTTGCCACAGATTATTGAATATGAAAATCGCATGAGGTCATATTCTACACCAGATAAGATATTTCGTTACTTTGCTACTGTCAAGCTGACTATCAGTGAGAGTACAGAAGTATTCATGACCCCAGATGACTTTTTGAGAGCTATTACACCCGGCATGAAACAACCTGATGGTATTTTTTTTGGTTTTGTTTAATTATTTCGAGGGTGAGGCCAAACAAACGGAAATTTTCGAGTTGTGTGTTGCATAAATTTATTTTCATACAAAAGTCCCATTTGTGTTAAACTCATTTTACGCCACCTCAGGCACAAAATGGACTTTTGTATAAAACTGAATGTAGCTGTACTCAAAAAAATATGTTCTTTTGGCCTCAATCTAAGTTCCTATTCTTCTCTTCAATGTTACATAAATAGACAGTCTTATTTATAGTGTCATTATTAACCAACTTCAGAAAAGGGAGGAGATCCTATGTTTGTCTGTATTACTTTTCGATTATCATGACACATTGAAAAGGGAATAGCAATGAGCAAAACATTTTTTTTAGCATTACAAAGATGGTAAACAAATTTGGCCTGTCTTAACTATTGGAAAAATTTTATAATCATAAAGCAATAATAAATAAATATTAGTTATTATGTTGTTACTAGGCCCTGTTATCAAGCGGGCAGTTTGGTGGCCACCTAACATTAGTGATGTGCAATGTCAATAAAAAACTTTATTTTAATTGAGTTTTCAGGTAAATTTTGGAGTTTCCCATACATAGCTACAACGTCGAGACTTGGATAGTTTGTATTGCACATCACTAATGTTAGGTAGCCACCAAACTGCCCGCTTGATAAGGGGGTGGTAGTGTTAACGGGGTATAGTTGTTACAAATGTTGAAGTAAAAATTTCTGAATTTAGTAAACATTTTTTCAGTAAAAAGTCAGGTAAAATTGTTTATCTTTTTTTTAATGCAGAAGTGTATGAACTAGGACTGTAGATGGTCTAATACTTACTAGTTGAAATTTTCTATTTTTTTCTTATCTCAGGATTTTTTTTCTGAACCAGATGTTTTCACTATCAGGGAAATGATTCTAACTATTAAAATTCTTTGATAACCATTCCATAAGCCTAAAAATTTCCTTGACCCGTATAAAGGCAGAGGCAATGTATTGACCACATGGATTTACTGTTATCTTATAATGAATCTTATTTGTTAAGCAATAAAATACAAAGTTCACTATTTCTTATGAAAATTCGACTTATTCAAAAACTATTGGCATTGAGTACCTAACAACACCTGTAATTGATATTTTGCTACAGTGTTATAGTAGGGACTGTTTAAGGGTTAAGAACAATCGCAAATAATTTTAGAAATCTTTATTACGCCCTTGGACGCTGCCACGACAGATCATCGAGTATGAGAACCGCATGCGTCAATATTCCACACCTGATAAGGTATTCCGCTACTTCGCCACCCTCCAGGCCCAACACCACGATCAGCATGAGGTGTTCATGACACCCGACGACTTCCTTCGTTCCATGACACCTGGTGTTAAGCAGCCTGATGGTAAATGTGCCCAAAAGCAAGCTGCAGTTAAATTTAAGCACAACCAACATATTTTCAATAACAATTTCAGTGGTTTAAGAAAAACGTGGGTCCCTTGGCTTAACATGCAAAAGTTATTCAATTATAGCAAGATCGTTTAAATGAGTCTTCACCCGCGTGGTAGAGGGGCTGGGGGGTATGACGACAAAGGGGCCGAGAGAGGTGCCGGCGGCGGTTTAAACGGTTTTAGCTATAGTTCATACTCGTAGGATGTATTATTTTTGAATGGCAAATTTTATTAGATTTTTTTTTGTATGTTTGAACATTTATTTAAGGGAACCATCAAATTGTAATGAATTTTGCCCTTATTAAGTCCAACTACATTATATGTAGGTATTCGCGCTTCACACCACATCGCCACAACTTTAAAAAAAGCTTAAAATTCATAATCTTACTGAATAAGTGAACTTTTCCCTGTGTGCTTAAGGTTCAGTTTAGTTTACATATTGATTATAGATACGAGTTTTTTCGGAGTAGTGACAATATGCTAGTGATGATTAAAAATTGATTTGTGCTTTTTACTGTTGTGGCTTAGTATGTATTTCAATCGTAAAATTCATGATAAAATTACAGTTGCATTATTGTAAACAGGGCAATGTTTACGCGAGCGTTTTTTGTAGGTTACTTAATACTTTTATTTAATTTTATATTCACAGGCTTGGGGCTTGATCAGTATAGGAGATATGATCCCAAGGTAAGCCAGTAGAAATATTTTAATTTGAAGATTTTTAATAAATTATGAGATACAATGACTGTTTCATACATGTTTTTCGTAAAGTACTTATTACTATTTGTTTGATCTTGACCTAGGTTTCTTTTTTATCTTGATATCTATGTTCATAATTATATAATTATCTTAATTCTATATGATTCACTTTCAGCAGCCACACATAAATTACCTTGCACAGAATCTTCTTAACTAAATGGATTACTTAAACTTTATAAACCTATTATTAAAACTGATAAAAGTTGTAGCTTTTTTACACTTTTTATATTCCTAAATACCTGCTTAACTTTATTCATTCGTAACACAAATGAAGTAATTTAAAAGCATTTTCAAATTTTGTTGAAATCGGCTTTGTATCTTCAGCAAATTAAAAGTATTTTTTTTTTATTGAAGTGATCATTGAACTATTTGCTAATTTATATTTTTTTATACATTTACCCCCTACTTGCACTGGCACCTTCTTTCCTGCCACTCACGCCACTTTCTTATCTTTTCAGAACATCAATGAGGTACTGTCCTTTCTCTTCTCGGTTGTCCACCTTTCGATTCTATAATATTTTACATTTGCACCGTTTTCTAAATTGGTTATGTTCCCCTTTTCCTTGTCAGTGCAACCGCCCCTGGCCGCGATGTGGCTGCGACATTGTATTATTTAGCATTGTTTTGTTTCCCAGCATTATTTTATAGTTTATACAATTTAATATAATATATATGTATGTATATTACATACATGGTTCACTATACTTGTAGATGTAGACACAGTAGTTTAGCTCTCTCTATCTGCTTGAGTTTATTTATTTTCCGTTTTGTAGGTTTACTTTGTGCTTAGATAGTATATCTTAACTATTAGATATTTGTTTTAAATATAGTACTTTAATTTAAATGAATAAGTAAGTATGGGTTTGTCTTTTGGCATGATCCTGTGAGAAATATGATTAGGTATTTTTTCACTCCAACTTCAGCAGTATCATCTCATCTGTTACTAAATATTTAGTAGCTAAGCACTTCATCGCTAGCTGCAGAGAAAAGGTATCCCCAGGTGTGATTGCCGCCATTATTTCTCCGGTAAATATTTCTCTGCAGCTGACGGTACCAAGGGTTTAACATTATGCACCATTAGGATTACCTGCATACCGTTTAATTGAAACTGCTTCCCACCAAATAGTTTACATGAAACGAGTTTGTTTTCACGTTGCCAGAACAAGTTTAATGTTAGATTTTCAGCTTATTAATATGTTTAAGTGACTAAACAACGTAGCTCGAACGTTGTATTATTATTTATGTATTTATATTAAACAGAACTAAATAGATTATAAAATAAATAGCTAAATAGAATTTTCGTAAGTAGGTAGTCTTTTCAAATCGCTCGAAGTAGTGTACAGCTTACTTACATTTCTAATTTGAATGTTTCCATTAACATATGTTTAACATTGCGCAGAGCATCAGTCAACGTCTAAACTTGGATCTTGACGAGGACTCGATCTTCTACAAGCTGGGATCATCAGGACTGATCACATTTAGTGACTACATCTTTCTGCTGACTGTATTGTCAAGTAAGTACTCCAATGCCAATACTATTTTATCTATGTATTCATAGATCAAAAAAATATATTTTAAACAACGCAGAACAGACTGCTAAAAACTCAGAAGTATATTTATTCTTAAATAGTTTAAGCCTATTAGGGTGTGCTTCCATTGAAGCGAAGCAGGGTACAGACGTGTTGAATCCGACAATCGCCTTGCACCCTTTGTAATGTGAAAATGTGATATGGACATTTCAGGATCGATCAACTTTAGATGAAATCTAATGTGATAGGTTGATTCTGCTGTGTCTGGAAAAAGCAAATAGGAAAGCAAGATAAAGATAGTAAGTGTTTATAAATGTTAAGTTTCCTTGACCAAGATTTCTCGATTATTTCATGCCTGCACTGCATACCAGTTTATAAAAGTGGGGAACTGGTTCGTTTTATAATAAACATAACACATTAACACACACGTAGATTTTATTTACGAACATAACGACTATAAATTTTAGGATCATATCCAAACATCTCAAAATCTATACCATATATTTTCAACAAGTCATGTAGCATTTGCTCATCGAGCTGGCTAAAATAATATCTCAACAATGCCGAGGTGTTTTTTCCGTCTCGAGACTTGTTCATGACGGTCCTCAGCCTCGTCCGCCGGTCCCGCACTCCGCGCCCCAACACGTGCCCCAAGCCCAGCTGATAAATCACGTACGCTGAGTCCCTTGACAGAGTCTCCACTTTAGCAATAACACTAAAATTGACAGCACACGGCGAGCAAAACTGATAGTATGGCGCCCAATGTTCATCGAAAGCCACCTTATAATCGAGCGCTTTGTGCCTCTGTATCAAATCAGCGACGAATTCATAAAATGTCGGTCCGAAGCTTTTTATTGGTCCTAAAATCTTTGTTGCTTTCTCTCTGTGTTCGGCTACGATTGCTCTCGCTAGCTTCCTGTAATAAGGAGGTGTGATGTTTTCAAGTTTATCACGGTAAGCCGACAGTAATCTTACGAAGGGCTCACGGACAACTAGCAAAGAGATCACTCCTGGCGTGTTGACGGCGTCCTTTAGTTCGTCTTCACTGGGACGTGGGAATTTTAATCGAGCTAATGTCAGTGGCGTGTGCCTGCTTCGCGCCAAAAATTTCTTATCATAACCACCTGTAAGAATTTCGAATCAAATTAATGTTGAAATCCACATTAGAAGTATCATAAAAGCAGAAAAATCAGAAGTACATACCTAGAATGTTAAATTTGTATAGCCATGACGAGCTGGCCGCTTTAAAAATGTTACACCATACGAGATTATGGGCATGATCCACGAAGAATTCTTTCCTGTTGATGGTCTGTGTCGAAATACCCCTTTCTCGACACACTGTCTGAGTCCTAGCCACTCGCTTCTCCAATTCGACTATCGTAGCATTATCAGGCTCCGACCAGTCTATTTTAAGCTCTGGTTCCTTTTCATCGTCCCCTAAAACAGGTGCCTGCAACTGTTTATAAAGATTAGTTATCAACAGGTAGGTAACCTATTTAGGATATAAATCACTGTCCTAAGGCGAGAGACCTTTGATCCTACCAATAAAATAAAAGTGTTTTGACATTTGCGTAAACAAACACGAATATTTACCAGCCACTTGGTGTAGTTGTCAGGTACCACTGACCAGTCCTTGACAGGAGCGTTCGTACTGCTCTTGAATATAGTCATCTTCATCACTACCATGTAGAGAGAAGCCCAAAATAAAAAGGTCACCGTCTTCGCACCACATCTCAAGTAGTGAGAAGTTTTTGTTTTGATCCTCGTTCGTAAACGTTTGACTGAGATATTCATTTTGGCGTGTCATGTGGTAACGAAGTAAAGGAGATTTGGTGTGAAAAGTAGTAGGTAAAAGTTTCGAAAGGTTAATTTTTAGATGAATCACAAAGACATGTTTTTGGAACGTAATGTTTGGGTCGACTTGTCGAGCGAGAGATCTCACAGCATCCCGTGGGATGGGGGCTGTTACTGGGCATGAGCGGGTTTAATGATTTTATTATCCCGCCCGCTTGAGATGCTTCTCGAAGCTGGGAGATGAAAGTGTAAGTGGGTCATCGTGAAATGTCAGGGTTATCTACTTTTGTTGCTATTTTTAAATAAATAATATACCTACAATTTTTTAAAATATTAAACTACAAATAAATTAAAAATTTTAAAAACCCCCATCGCAATTATGTCAATGCCACTCGTATGTTTGTCATTAAGTCAATGCCCGTTATTCGTCTAAGAGGCTGGTTAGATCAATTTACCAAAATCGTAATTTCCTTGTAGCAAAATTTCCGTTCGCAAATTTTCCTAAATGCTTTTTTCTCACCATAGCTTTTTACTGAAGCTTATTTTCACAGTAGCGTTTTTTCCTAATTTGAATTGACAAGAAACAGTGTCGACGGAGCTCCGCTCACGCGGAGCTCCTTCTTCTGTGTGCTTTTGGCCCTTCGGGCCGATGAAAACTTAACATAACCTAAACCTACCTATGTTTCTTTGTCAATTCAAATTAGGAAAAAACGCTACTATGAAAATAAGCTTCAGTAAAAAACTATGGTGAGAAAAAAAGCATATAGGAAAATCTGCGAACGGAAATTTTGCTACAAGGAAATTACGATTTTGGTAAATTTAACTAACCCTCCGTCTAAGATCCCTTCCGCAGCTAACAAAAGAGCTGATAACTTTGAAATGGCTAAACCGATTTTGATGAAACATATCTAAGAACCATCGCCAAGAAACCTGCTTTCTATTAAGAAAAACCGCATCCAAATCGGTGCACCTGTTAAAGAGCTATGATGCCACAGACAGACACACACATAGCGGTCAAACTTATAACACCCCTCTTTTTGTGTCGGGGGTTAAAAATATTTTTCACCAAAAATTCAATTGCTTAAATTTATTTTAGAGTACCGTAGTAAACTAGACACTTATAGTTTCGTCATGTCACTCATGTCTTTCCGGTCCTCTGTCCGTCTGTCCATCCGTCTATCTGTCGACGTTAGATTCTGTATGAAAAAAAATTCTAGTAATGGATACTATGTCTTGAAATATACAAACCTAAGATATATTGTATAAAATATATTTTTCTATATCTACACTAATATTATAAAGAGGAAAGATTTGTACCTATTTTTGTATGTTTGTAATGAATAGGCTCAAAAAGTACTGGGCCGATTTAAAAAATTCTTTCACCAATAGAATGCTACATTCTTCCAATTTGACATAGGCTACATTTCATTTTGAAAAAAATTAGGGATCCTTGGTAAAATTTGAACAATGTAACCGAAGGTGTAGAAAAATGAGTCTTAAAATGCCTTTCGTCGAATGCGCTGCCGAAACTATTAGCGATAGAACAAAATAATGTACAACAATATTGAAGAACATCATAATGTCTACAAAAAACTCCGCGGTAGCATATGCCCAACTATTGTAGTTATGTCACTACAACAACTTTTTTAATTTTAAACATTAATGAAAATGCTAACCAAATTCAAACCATGCTATTTATGTGTTTATGTTAATCCTTATCCAAATAAATTATTTTATGGTCAAGACCATTTAACTACCTATAAAATAGTTTTTAAATTATTTAAATTGGACTTTCCATTCAAAAGATATTATGAATTAAAAAATTCAAACAGTAAACAAAACCGCCATAGCGCCGTGGCCGTTGTTTGCGATGCAGTCTGAAAAGCGCGCCGGGCATCGCGGCGGGCGGGGTGGAGGGGGCACTGAAATACAGGAGTGGGGCGTGCACGTCTGTAAGATAGGTAGCCGCTAAGATATAACTGTGGGATTTTTTTTAATATATAATTAATAAATAAATAATAAATAATAATTTTTTAATAAATAAAAATATTTGTGAAAAAAAGTGTTTTATATCCAAATTTCCAAAAATAAATAATTGTCTACCCCGTGCGAAGCCGGGACGGGCTGCTAGTTTAGTATATTTTTAAGCTTTTTTTAATTTGTACCCAGATCGATTGGTGTAAATTCGTTGCGGATTGTGCAAATAGTTACCATAAGTAAATACCGCGTACCTGCATTATCTATCTATATCTAATCTAATACCTTTAAACGAGCAATTTTTGTATATATATAATCAGAATCTCAGAAACGGCTCCAACGATTTCGATGAAATTTGGTATGTGGGGGTTTTCGGGGATGAAAAATTGATCTAGCTTGGTCTTATCTCTGGGAAAACGCTTGGTACCGAGTTTCAGCCCGAGCGGAGCTACTACGTGGTTTAACAGGAGATGGTTGTAACTTCGTATTTGTTTTATTTTAACAAATTTGGAATAAAAATTGGTAAAATTAATCAGTAACGCAGAATTATCCAATGCCGAATGGATATTCACTGTCCTCGACGAATTCTCGATTGATGTATTTATATTTATTTATTTTAATTTTATTTGAAGCTTCCCGACGTCACTTCGAGATTGCGTTCAGAATGTTCGACTTGAATGGCGACGGCGACGTGGACTGCGAAGAGTTCGAGAAAGTGGCAGCGCTGATCCGGCAGCAGAGCAGCATCGGCTCGCGGCACCGCGACCACGCTAACACCGGCAACACCTTCAAGGTCTGTACCATTCACAGGTTGAATGCTAAAATCATGTTTATACCAGCGTCGCTATCATCTGAGCTCTGTGGCCATTAAACCCCATGTTCGTACATCTCGCTCGCTCTTGGGAGATTATCGGAGCTCACGCTCGCACTTTGCAGCGGCTTGAGTGACGTGCATTGCAAAGTGCGAGCGAGAGATCCGATAATCTCCCAAGAGGGAGCTATAAGTTTGAAAACCCGGTTTCCAGGGCTCTGCTGGTATGGTATAGTAGCAATGGGTCGTCCACGATTTTAAAGTTAATGAAACTAGTTTATTTATTTTCATCGATTAGTTGAATTCGTCGACTAGTCGACGTGATGTCTGTGTTATGTAAATGTTCAAACTTAACGGCACGTCGATTTCTACGAATCTTTGTCTGTGGTTACTGTTGTCTACATCATCATCATCATTTCAACCGAAAGACATCCACTTCTGAACATAGGCCTCCCCCAAGGCTCGCCAAACAGATCGGTCCCGTGCCATCGGCATCCAACGCGATCAACCTGACCATAGTATCATTCTTATTCAAATATGATCTCTATAGTCTATGGAACATAGTTCAAATTTGTTTGGTTGAATGAACTGTTTTAACCGACTAAGTACGATTTTGTGTCGGCGTCGCGTTCCTAGTAATAGAAATGATTGTAAACTCTTAGTTTAGCAGTCTAAGAATTCGACTAGCTAGTCGAAGCTCGGTCGATGGACCGTCCAAGCATTGATTCCACCTACATGGACCGTTCAATCAACTAGTCCGTTCATTCACCATCCATAGTTAATGCTTAGTACTTGATGGTTGAGCCAGGGGCATAGGTCAAGTCGGCGCTAATGATCAGAAGTGATAAGAGGGATGATGCATCAATGTGGTCGACCGAAAGACTTCTTTAATTGAAACATAATTTTTGTTTTCTACCCTTTTAAACGTAAAAATGTATGTTGGCTCGTATACGTCAGGGAGTCTATTAATTTCATGTTGTATTTTCTGTTGCTTTCCTAGGGAATCAACTCTGCACTGACTACGTACTTCTTCGGTCCGAAACTGAATGAGAAATTGACGATAGAAAAATTCTTGGACTTCCAACACCAGCTTCAAAAAGAAATATTGTCCTTGGAGTTCCAGAGGAAACAACCAGGTACTAAATCCTCTTTGTCGGTAGGGGCAGTTCCAATAAAAACCGTACCCATTTTGTAGTGGTAGAGCCATGTTGTAGCTAGCCGCTGCATCACGAATGGGTCGGCTCGTCCGGGGCAGTACCACCCTCTCACAGAACACCGGCGTGAACCAGCAGTACTCCTATGTTTCGTACGGTCAGCGAGAGAGCCGGGGCCCAATATCTCTCCACTCCCCCACCCCTATTCCCTCTCCTTTTTTAAAGGCCTGGCAACTGATCAGTGACTCTCTTTGAGTTGTTGATATTTATGGGCGGTGGTGATCGATCATTTTCCATCAGATGACCCACTTGCTCGTTTACCACCCTCTCATAATAGTGTCTCAGAATATCAGTGTTTTGCTCCTATGAGCAATGTTGACCACTGAGTCATGGTTATGGCCTTTTTGCACTACTGCAGCGCATACAGACAATATAAAATGTTTTACTTTTAAGTTTGTACTGATTTCTGTATTGTTGGTAATCTTAATTGTGTGTGCTTGCAGTACCAAATAAACGTCTTTATCTATCTATCTATCTATAATAAAAAACCGTTACTTTTTTAAATGAAGACATTTTGGGGTTTTCTTACTCATAACACCGCTAAAAGCAAAAAAAAGCTTTGGGCTTAAAACAACTGAATTTCATAATACCTTATTCACTAATACCCCTAATTTTCAAATTACCATGGGCTCATAATACCTAAAAATACCTAAAATTTCAAATTTTAAGATGAGACAATTTGAAATTTTAGGTATTTTTAGGTATTATGAGCCCATGGCAATTTGAAAATTAGGGGTATTAGTGAATAAGCTATTATGAAATTTAGTTGTTATAAGCCCAAAGCAAAAAAAATGCGCTATTGATATTGAATATTAAAAAAAAATGATCCTAATTTCCCATACAATTTTTTGGTGTCAGTTTTGTGATGAGCCATATATTTATTTATTTCACTATAAACTGACTGAAATGAAAAAAAAGTCATAAAACTGACTCGAAAAAAAAGACACTTTTTTTATGATTTAATTTTCATACGTACTAACTGTCTGTCTGTCCGTCTGGCTGTTATCTCTTCATGCTTAAATCGCTGTACCGATTTGGATAGCCTTATCCCACATTGCTTAGTTCCCGCGGGATAACAAATTCTTCGCAGAGTCGCGGGCAACAGCTGGTTACCAATAAATCAAGTGGTAAAGATCGTGTATATTACTTCCAGATGAAAATGGTCGCATCACCGAGGCGGACTTCGCCGAGCTTCTCCTGGCGTATGCCGGCTACCCCGCCAAGAAGAAGGCTAGGATGCTGAAACGTGTTAAAAAAGCGTAAGTGGGCAATAAAACTGACTGAAAGCCAGAACTTCCCACGCTGAGGGTTCTGTATAAATTTTAAAGAAGGCAAAGAATAAATTTGTATGATATTTCATAATGTTGGTACTGATGAGTGACTCTGTGAGTTTTTCGAAATGGCTGAAATGTTATTTAAAAAAATCATATAATTATCGAACCTGTTCACAAATTTTCACGAGAATCTGTTGAAAAATGCGACCAATACAAACGAACAAAGTAATTTTGCTTAAGCTGAAATGGAGACATTTGGCTAGCCCTTCTTGCTCGCTCGGTCAATGAATGAATGAATGAATGAATTAAATTTATTTCAGACTAAAACATTGGCCCATTTTGTTAGTAACAATTGTACTTAAATCTATGTTAGTAATAAGGAAGTCAGAGAACATAAAATAGTCAATGCTGCTGTAGTAGTTGCAGCATTCATATTGCAACGACTACAACAGCATCCTCCCGGTGAAGCAACACGACGTCCGAAAAACAATGAAAAACAAAATTAGTTTTTCATAATCAGTAATTTTCGGTCTTCTTCATTAACTTGTGCTATTAGGTCTTCCCATCTAAACTCTATCAACGGAAAGTACCCTATAGATTTTGATTCCCACCTTTCTTGTAAAAGTAACACTTTCAAAAGGTTCGTGTGAACTTGAAACTTGTTAATTTTTACAGCTCTAAGAGACTGCAGGCTTGATATTAATTCCAGCTTGATACCTCCACGCATTTCTTAGAAAAAAGGTCTTGGCAGACAGACAACACAGTGATCGTAAAATGCTTCCACTTCTTCTTTTCTACGGAACGCATTTTTTTTTTTAAATAAACTTCGCCCTAATCTAATAAAATTGGCTTCTAAATAAAATAATTAACTTTTTAAAAACATATTTATATTCACTGTCTCTTTTTATCGAACGGTGTCAAATAGTTTTTATAATAAAATTCCGAAAACAGTAACCGACCAAACGGATACAAAATTCAAATCCATTGTGAAGAAAACATTAATACATATCTAAGGCGTACTATAAAATTAATGACTATATCATTTACATGTTTGGAAATAATTCCGATCCGCATTGGCGATCCCTAGTCTCAAATAGCGTATCTACTGTGTTAAAAAAATTAGTTGTATTAAATACTCTAGATGTATGTAATTTAATAACAATGTAGATTTGAAAAAATACCTTGTTTAGTTTCTTGCAGGATTCTTCTCAACAGGGTTTTCCGAACCAGTGGTAGATTCTTCGACGTTCATAAGAGGGCCATTCCATTATCGCGGGTGCAACATTCAGACGCCTTTTAGTTTTAGTTTCATGTAATTAAACAAAAATATTTTTAAAAATAACTGTTTAAAAGACTACATTTTAATGTTTTCACTTTATACTAGATCACAAGAATTTCAATACAATATTTTAAAAGCCAGGAGGAAGGCTCAAACTGCCCAAGAGCATCAAATGCTGCCTAAAGTGAACAAAAAAAAAAACTGTCTTGGGCGTTAACACTTGAATCCCTCGTTACGCTCAGAATTCTAACTTAGAATCCCTCGCTACGCTCAGGATTCTATTGTAGAATCCTTCGCTTCACTCTGGATTCAATGTACCCCCGTGCCATAAATACATCATTATGCTCCCTTGTGACACAAATAACTATTAATTCCCGTTCCAGCTTCCGCGACCACGGCGTCGGTATAACAAAGGACGACTACCTCAACTTCTTCCACCTGCTCAACAATATAAACGACGTGGACACGGCGCTCACGTTCTACCACATCGCCGGCGCGTCCATCGACCAGCCGACGCTGCGCCACGTCGCGCGCACCGTCGCGCACATCGACCTAGACCCGCATGTCATCAACGTAGTGTTTACCATATTTGATGAAAACAGTAAGTCACTATTAACCTTTTCGACGCCAACAACGCATATTTTTTTTTATACAATATAGGCTTGCGTTTGGCCACAATCACGCCTGATGGAAAGCGAAGATGAGGCCTACGATGGAGCACGCTTGCCTAGTAAATGCTCATTCACCCTAGACTTGAAAGCGGGTCATTTTCAAATTTTGTGCATGTAAACTTGTCCCAACCTAAAAAAAGTTGTTTCCGTTTACACTGTCTATTTTATGCGGTTATTTGAGTGAAATGATTGACGATTTGCAATCAGCTATGCATCACAGATAATTATTGAGTATCGGAATCGAAAAAAGATGCTTAGTATGTTTTTATTTAGGTTTAGAACTTTATTTCTCATTAAGAATTATAAACAAATTCACTTACATGAGAACATAAAATATAGAAAAATTATAAGAAACGAGCGCACAGTAACAGATTGACTTATTTAAATAAAAGTGGGTACATTCAACTTAAGCTAGGTAGGTAACAAGTTAATATTTGTAATAAAATAACAGACCCATATTTTTTTTAGCTGCCCAAACTCAACCTATTAGGGGAAATTGTCCTCCAAAGTACTAATAAAAAGTGACTAAACCCTCTAACTTCTATAGAATTTCTTTTTTTCTAGCAAGTTGCGAATTATTGCTTGTTTTGCACTGGCACCTCAAAAATGAACCTACCCGCATCCGCCTAAGAATCAATTTTGTTCGTAACAAAAACGATGTGTGTCGTTCAAAAGGTGGTGTCCAACTTTTTGAACTCTAGTGAGTAATGAGTTTATTTTACTTCTCAACAGTGGACGGGCAACTCAGCAACCGAGAATTTGTAGCAGTCATGAAGAACAGACTATTGCGAGGTCTGGAAAAACCCAAGGACACTGGTTTCGTGAAGCTCATGCACTCACTCATCAAATGTGCACGGGACACCAAACCGGCTATATTAGATTTTTAATAGCAAATGTGTTTTGTTAATAATATAAAGCATTTAACACGTTCACAGTCCAGTGTCTCATGTACGGAGTCTAATCTAGTTCCACTAATCTGTCTCATATTCGAGACACGACAAACTGGCTTCACAAGTCTGTCTCGTATATGGGGCGCGATAAACTAGCTCCAATAACTTGCGTGACTTAGAAGAACAATTAAAATATTGTGTGACGACTGTGAATGTGTTAACTCTAAAATGAAGCGAATATATTGTCGATCTGCAAATCATTACCAGTTTTGATAAATAGATAGAAATCAATTTTAATTGTAAAACTGCCCTTAGACTCGGACATATAAGTGTAGAATGAAACGTAAACGAGCAGTTTAACTATCAGAGATCCCTTTAAGATATTAGTTGTTCTCTGTACATTTGCTTGGTGGTCAAGTGTAAAAATATGGGTGCCTACATGTTGCTCATAAATATGTCTATCTATATAAGTATGTTTATCCGTTGCTTAGTACCCATAACACAAGCTTTGTTTAGCTTACTTTGGGACTAGGTCAATTGGTGTGAATTGTCCCCTGATACTTATTTATTTATTTTATTTATGTCCCATGGCTCTTATGTCGTCGAAGTATAGTATCGGTACAGTCGCCATTATAAATGTCGAAGCATTCAAGGTAATCAAAAATATCTCAACATGACCGTAATGTCAATCGCGTACTTGCGTGTTCAGATATTTTTGAGCACCTTGACTGCTCCGATGTTTATGATGGCAATTCGACTGTACATAATTAAGAAAAGATTAAATCGATAAGCACATATTTTTGCACTTGACTGTACGCTGCCATAATCACAGGTTTGACTGTAGTTTTTACTCCCCTATAGAGTTCTATGTTGTCATTGTAAAGTACTGTGGGACACCTGTTACACGGCTTAAATACATTGTTGCAACTGGAAATCTCGCCAGATACTTCAATAAAAACGTTTTTATTCCAAGGCTACGGATCAATGGTTACTCTTTCATTTGACTTTGCTAGAGATCGTCAAAAAAGTAGAAATAGGCTAGTTTCCTAAAAAAATCTAATAAGTTCGTCATTTAAATTATCAAAAAATATTGGACACGTATTTTTTCTTTTGTCAATTGAACAAAAAATGACGGAGATATTGTATGTTGAAGTTCCGCGTGACGTCACGATTCGCTACACTTTTTAGCGAACCGTGACGTCACGAGCCCCCACTCCCGAACTTTGTCGCGCTTTATCTTTGTCGTTTTTTGTTCAATTGACAAAAGAAAAAAAAAGTGTTCAATATTTTTTGATAATTTAAATGTCGGACTAATTGTAATAGTGTTTTTTTTACCCAGGACACTACCCTATTAAATGAGGGCAATACTTTCTTCGTAATTGTCACTTTAATAAAAAAGTGCAAATGCCTGAAAATGCCATAAATATTTTTTTTATAAATGGAAAGTTTTTCTTAATTATATGCAAATGACGAAAGTCGAAGTAGTGAATTAATATTTTAATCATAGTTCTCATGGACATGTGCGTACTACCAGTTCTCACCTACGGTGCTCAAACTTGGTCTTTGACGGAAGCTCTGAAGTCCAAAATCGGGGTTTGCCAGCGGGCCATGGAGCGCAGCATGCTAGGTGTTAAATTAGTGGATCGGATCCGGAACACCGACCTGCGCTCCATGACTCAGATCACTGATGCAGGTCGAACGGCGTGTAAGCTGAAGTGGGACTGGGCTGGCCATGTTTGCCGCATGCCAGACGAGTTGTGGGCCAAGATAACCACCGAGTGGAAACCCAAAAACGCGAAAAGGCGACCTGGTAGACCCAGACGGCGATGGCGAGATGAACTGGACTTCTTCACGGAGGACTGGCCCTCGTATGCAGCGGACAGAGAGCAGTGGAGATGTTGGGGGGAGGCCTTTGCTCAGCAGTGGGACAGAATAGGCTAGTAATAATAATAATAATAATAATAATCATAGTTAGCTCTCTATTCTGGTCATTATTATATTTACACTCTTTTCTATTATACTAAACATAAAATGTTGCTCACAATGAAGGTAATGAAGTGTTACTATGTATTATGAACTTTAAGGTAAAACGTGTGGTAAATCTAATCAAGAATAACATTGTCTTATGTGTATATTATACAGGATTATTTTTATTTTTGTCATAGAAAAATTGTTCATTTTAATTTAAGTCTTTTAAGTGTGTCAAATAGTTTTTTCGTTTTAAAAAGTTACCAGAATCTCCGCTTTAATAGTTTTTTACTGTGACCGACAGATCGACCGACTTGATCATTTTATACAACCAGTCGATTCATAAGAGCTGGCGCGAATTGGTCGAACGAGCGAATGAAAGTATCTATGTGTTACCTATTTGAATACACTTCACACAAATATGGAAATGACCTGCATCAGTCATTTTCCTACAAAAGTGTCAAAGTGACATTACTTTCATTCAATCCATTCGTGCCAGCTCTTGTGAATCGATCTGTACTAGTTAATTTCAAAAACTTGTTTTTAAGTTTACTTTACACTAGTTTTGGTTGTATGTGATCTTTATATATGGGTAATTCTACGAGCGTTTCAACCGCTATCAGTTTCCCGTCCCATATATCAAAGAAATGAGCTATTGTTTGCATGGAATTTCAATTAATTTATATTTTACAGCGAGCGCACTGTATCGTTTTACAAAAACCTTCCGTTCGGTGCGACTCCTTTCTTCACTAGATATATGCGACAGGAAACTGATAGCGGTTGAAACGTTCGTAGAACTACCTATATCTACTTTATTACTTATAAATATTTTAATTTATGTTATGTTTAATGTTAATAAAAAAAATTGAATTACGAGTACACAGTTTTCAGTCATAGAATAATAAAAAACGCTTCAGACGCATGTAGTAGGTACAAATACTGGTTTGATTTTGTAAATGTTTATTTTTGGAGTGCATTTTTACTACAAAATACTGGCATGAACCAACTATAAAAAAATAACTTTGGCTAAACATAACATCGATTGGCAAACATTAACATATCGCACCTTTAGAATTAGAGCGACACAATTCGAATTATTCTAGTTTCAAAAATAAACCTGATTATCTTTTGACACTTAGTTTATTTCTGAAATGAGAATAATTTGGATTGTGCCAGTCTAATTCTAATGGTGCGATATTGATGGTTGATTTTCATATTGAATCTTATTACCAAGGTAAGACACAGCGAATTTTTGTCGATAACTGTGCACCAATGAATTCTATACCTTTTAATAAAATATGGAAAACTGCTCGTAAGATTTCAACGAAAATCGGGTAAAAAGATATTGTGAGTCTCAAAATTGATTTGCGAGGACATATGTACATATTCGAAAATAACTTCGAAAAAATATTTTTCGGTACACATATTTATAATGTTTGATAACGCCATCTTTTAGTGAGTAGCTGAACTACCTAGAAAGAACCCCAACAAAGCTCGATCACTCAGGTAGTTTAAATTAAAGAAGATGGCTTACCCTATGTCATTTGTGATCGTTGATTTCCAAACTACATCTTGTGGCCAGTAATCCGCTTACCTGTATTTTACAATTATGAGAAATGTTCATAGATATAATTACTTGCTATATTTTTCAATACGATTAGGCACTGGTCCCACCGCCGGCGACGAGAGTTAAACGAGTAGAACTAGAACGAGTGGGCGAGTGGCGAGAAGCGAGTGTGTAGTTTTGATAGTTTTGTCGCTCAGCTATAAGCGAGTGTTCGAGTGCGACGGGCGATTGTTCGGCAGAATGATTGCTCTGATCGCCAAGCGTCCATCCCCGAGTACCGCTGAGCGATTTTTATTGTTGGTAGCTTTTACCGCTGCGATCAACTAGTGAAGAGAGAGTCCACGCCGGCAGTGTGTACAGCCAGCGATGAACTATAAATATAATATCTCTCTCTTTTATTTACACGGGAGCGATTATCTTTTGTTTCTTTTCTTGGGCGAGAAAATCGCCGATAACTCATCGCTTTCTCGCCGGCGGTGGGAACAGTGCCTTAATAACTAATTCAAACATATAATGAGCTAAAAACTAGATAAAATAAAAATATCAGCTAAAATTTTATTTTTTCGTCTAGTTCTTAGCTTATGATATTTTCCTATGAACCTAACTATGAATTTAATCTGTCATGTTCTAATAAATTTTTGAAAATTCACAAAATTCATATTATTGCGCATACAGTTGACGTAGGCCCACATAATCTATAGATTCACAAATCGATAAAATTCCATTATACTTACACTATAAATGTGCTAGTTTGGCAACAGAAACTGCACCTACTGTTTGTAACAAACTAATTATTTTTGCTATTATAAATACTGTAAATACAGCTTAAAAATGTCTAGGGATTAATCCTACAAAAATCATACATGGTACCTAATGTTCCATCTCTATACATATGTAGATAGATATTTTTGATCTACCTATACGTAAGAGTATAAAATTATTTTAACGTACTGAACACTTCAATTTTACTTTTGGAACAGCACAGATCGAATGTATCCATTTCCCTATACATATTATACGTTGAAGCTTATAAAATAATAAAAAACATTATTTTTTTCCAGTACGTATTCATTTATGCTATTCTGAAAAGTACGCTGTCACTTCTAAGAGACATACTGTATATTTACGAGTAACCATTCCATTTTTTAGTAGCCACCAAAAGAACTTTTTATCTCGCACTTCATTACACTAGATCTGAAATTCAAATGTGCTATCCTAGAAACGTCTTAACATTCACGCATTTCGGGAGCAATGAACCGGGTGCGAGCCGAGTCCAAGCGTGGATTGTTGGTTTGTTGCGAATATCGGATTGCCCCAGAAACAGCCGCGACTGGCCCCGTCCGCTTGCTGTAAATCACTCGGGGCACCAGCCGTCGAACCGACGCCTCGCCTCGCCTCGCTATCCTCGCCGCGAAAAATAGACGTTTGATGCCGGGAATAATTCGAGATAATAAAAACCGGCACTAACTGAGCGACGCTGAGGAAGACACGACGGTGCTCCACGCCCTCTGGTGAGAAACAGACATATCTCCAGCAGCCCCATAGACCACAGATAAAGCTGGCCCCACGTGGCACACCTTTACATGTTTGGCCTTCGTTATTTATCAAAACAGGTGATTTATAGCTTGGGAATCCTTGCCAACCGCCCACGGCATCTTTCGCTGCGAAGAATGTATGCCAATATTTATTTATCTAACGCATTATCATCACTTTGGTACAGAGTTTGGTGAAGAGTCCACTAACATGCCGCTGTACCAGAGGCCCCCTTTCTGGCGAGTCCCTCACCGGCGCCCCGAACCGGATGAATCCAGGGATTTTGGCCAACGGAGACGGGTAAGTCATAATAATATACAAACTGTTTTCATTTCTGTGTTCATAGAGGTGTCACTGTAACGATAACTATAACAGTCCAAGATAGATAGTCAATAAGTTGAAGTAGGTACTTATAAGATTTCTAATTACTTGTAGGAACTATGCTCAAAGACAAAGCAACTGTGTCTGCATTCTTACTTTAAACATTCTGTAACCTTTTTGATAAAGTGTGTGAAACTTTTTCGTACTTTACAATTTAATATTATATTGATGGATAATCAACTGAAATAGAATAGAAATGGATAGTGGAACAGAATTACCAGTTAACATTACCACTACAGTCAAAGTTGCTTCTAATTATCCCAATTTAAATATCAGTCGTGAGCTTTACTGTCATTAAGGTACGTTTGTCATAGCCGTTTCCAAGAGCCATGTAGCCGACTAGTGATAGATCGGATAACTAATCGACTTGTACCTAATATCGGGGCGTCGCAAGTACGATCCTGGCCGCACACCAACTTTTTGTGTTAGTTTCGATTTGCGACGTTTGCGACTAATAAATAGTATCATTAAGAAATCGGAAAACTGTACGCCACCTGTCACTCTTGAATGGAACATGCTCGGCGATAGGTTTTTTTTTAATTAGTTCACAAAATTGACAATTTGCTTCGGTAATTAATCGAATCATGCGTCAGTTTGCTTTAGGTATGAGGACCTCAGACTAGGTAACCTGCTACTCCGCGACGACACGCACAAGAAAGCTACGTCTGTGCGACACATGTCAAATTTCAAGCATGTTAAGCTTGATTTCCTCCTACGCTGACGTCAGTCGCTGACGTCGGTCGAGCGTACCGTCGGTCGTGTATGACAAACGCGCAGCCATCAGCGTCGCTGTGCAGTGCCCCATAGAATATTGTGTTTATTTGTACGCACGACCGACGTCAGCGGTCAGCTTTGCACTGAGCGCGCGACAGTGGTAATAGCGCGCCAGAGCCGTCAGCGCACTGACGCGCGTGGCGCTGACGAGCGAGACCGACGCGCGCCATCAGCGGCGCGTAGCAATAAATCTGCCGCGGACGTCAGTGTCGCTGTGCGGTGCCCCATATAGTATTGTGTATATACGTACGCGCGACTGACGTCAGCGACCGATGTCAGCGTAGGAGGAAATCAAGCCTTAGGCTTGATTTCCTCCTACGCTGACATCGGTCGCTGACGTCGTTCGAGCGTACCGTCGGTCGCGTATGACAAACGCGCGGCCATCAGCGTCGCTGTGCGGTTCCCCATAGAATATTGTGTTTATTCGTACGCACGACCGACGTCAGCGGTCAGCTTCGCACAGAGCGCGCGATAGTGGTGTATAGCGCGTCAGCGCCGTCAGCCCTCCGACGCGCGCGGCGCTGACGAGCGAGACCGTCGCGCGCCATCAGCGGTGCGTAGCAATAAATCTGCCGCGGACGTCAGCGTCGCTGTGAGGTAGCCCATAGAGTATTATGTTTATTCGTACGCGCGAACGACGTCAGCGACCGATGTCAGCGTAGGAGGAAATCAAGCCTAAGGGTTCCGTACCCAAAGTGTGTCAACGCGACCCTATTACTAGACTCCGCTCTGTCTGTCTGTCCGTCCGTCCGTCTGTCACAGGGCTCTATCTCTTGACCGTTAATAGCTGGACACTTTAAATTTTTACCGATTATGTATTTCTGTGGCCACTATAACAACAAATAATAATAATAAAATAAAGTTAAAAATTAAAAGGGATCGTCATCGTCATACAAGAAATGTTTTTTTCAGCGTTTTTACTGCTATGTGTTTCATTTGCGTTCGAACTTTATATTTTTTGAACTTTTTTTTAAACTATGTACAGAGGTACGGAACCGTTGATGTACGAGTCCGATCCCCACTAGACCGGTTTTTTTATTTTCTTTTTGTTTTTGCCGTGAATATATACCTACACGTGTTGCAGAGACATAGCTGTCTTAGACGTCTGGTCGCGAAATAGGAAGGTAATTGGTTTTAGTTGATAAACGATATGAGTTTCACTACCAGAAAATGAGAAACGTTTTTATTTTTGTAACATATCTAGCATACACATTGGCAATATCATTGATTTACTATAAGGAAACGCCTAAGACGGTTTTAGCCTCGCCAGCTGCCAATTCAATGCGTGTGCGTACTTATGTCGATCATATTTAGGTCATGATTAATAACATATATAAACTACTTTATCCCGTTGACTTTGCCTGCATCGTAGTAAGGAGTATATTTCGCGGGTAAATTATTAAACCTACATATTACCATCTTCGCACATCCATCTATCAGTTTGTTTTTATGTATGTAATACAAGTTTTACGTTAGGGATTAACTTTTAATAAATAAAAGTGAATTTTATAATAACTAATATTTCTAAAAAAAAAAAAAAATATCTTAGTATTTTCCTAACTTCCGGAAATATTAATTTTCTTGCAATAAGAAGTAGTCGTAAAAGATACTTACTAAGTAAACATGACAAACCTTTGCCATTTAATAGAGCAAACTTGAAGATGTCACAAATATAGGAATGTTTTTCGAATCATCTGCTTTCAGAATATTAATCACACCTGTCACCCAGCAACACGAAAATGTGTCGTACACTATTTACAAATCCCCTGTCACAGCTTAATTTAGCCAATTTAAAATTTCACGTTATGCCTTACAAGCTTGCCAAATATTCTGTCAAGGCAATTATTTTAATATTAATAAGGATTTCGGTGTTTACAAGGAGCGGACAACACTTTTTAATTGCACACAAATCAAGACACACTTCCTTCACACTTCGCATCTCTAAAACAACAATGACGCAACTGCATCTTTTTCCAAAATGACTTATTGATAGAGAATAGTCAAAAATATGTACCTAGGTAAATCCTTCGTGCTCGTTCATTTTACCGTTTATCGAATAGTCTATATATAGGTATATAGTACGTACTTTTCCAAATCTAGTGCTCTATTTGAGAAAGTGCTCCATTTGAGAAAGTGCACTTTTTGGGAAAGTGCATCTATTGAGAATGTGCTCTATCTGAGAAAGTGTACCAATTGGGAAGTCCACTTTTTGAGGCAGTGCACTTTCCGAGAAAGTGTTCAATCTAAACAAGTATACCTTTAGAAAAAGTGCACATTTCGGGAAAATGAGTTTTTTGAGCCTAAGCCATTTAATTCCTTAAGTAACCGCCAGCGGGAGATTGTGTCGTTGTGTTATTGGAGCAATCCTTGTAGTTTATAGACATGATGACATACAGGGTAATTTTTTAATCAGTGCACAAATTTTGATACGTGATTCAGTATCGTTAATAGATCATGATTATCTGTTCAAGATTTTTTTTTTACATTTTGAAATTTAGGTTGTTCATAGTAATTCATCCAATAAATTAAAGGTCGAGTTACTATGAAAAATAAAAAAATAAGTGATAAATATTCTAACGAAAAATACTGAAATTTGTTATTTTAACGACAGGTATCACATATTAAAATGTGTGCACTTATTAAAAAAATACCCTGTATATATCAGACGTAAGTAACTTTATTTGACATCAAAAAAAGAAGAAAATATACTAACTAATACAAAAAATCAAAGAATATAGTTAATGATGCCGAAAAGGAATTTGGCTGGGCATTAAGCTGCAGTAGATATTTTCAGTCAAACCATTCATATCATTGCATCAAACGTTTACATCGACTGCATTTACATTTATCTCGTAAAGTTGAATTATTATTTTTTTTATTGTGAGAGGGAGGAAAACGAGCAAGCGGGTCATCTGATGAAAATTTACGTCAGTATTGTTTTAAACGTGTGATACTTGTCAAGATAATTTCCAAATCTTTAACTCTGAGAGTTCGCAATGGTTTCCAAGTAGGACAGCATTACCCACGGTATAATATATTGCCCTAGGTCTGTGCCTAGGTTTACCGTAAATCGAAGTAGGTCGATTGCGAAGGCAGGGTTGCATGCAAGGCGGGCGGGGGGGATGTTTGGTGTGTAAGCTAATTTAGCGCGCACAACGTCGCGTCTTGCCGCCGAGACCGCACAATCCGCGCAAGTAGCGCGCGCGCCGCGCAGTGCAATAGGACCCACGGCCATGGGGCGGCTGCATACATTCGTGGTGACCCTCCGCCGGGAGCACAGAGACACCAACTGGGGCCTCCGTCTCGTCGGGGGCGCGGACCTCGCCACTCCTCTCATCGTGACGAGGGTACGCCCTTCTAGTTTTAGGAATGTCAACAACAATGCATGCCGGTGTAAACAAACAGACGTCGGCAACAATGTGCCGGCCAAGTCTGGAAAAGCGGCTATGTTGCTCAGCTAGATCAAATTAGAATGCGTGGGATCCTAGCCACACGCATAAGTGATTGGATATTGATTGATGTATGTAGGTATTCTTATTTTGGCCAAAAAAAACAGCTGCGATAGGTACATAATTTACTTTTGATATAGCACTGATTTTTTCTGTTGTCTGCACCCCGAATCATAAGGATCAATTCGTCTCTAACTTTCTTATTTTGAATCAAGTAGATGTCTAGTTTATCTAAAATATCATAGAACAATTTAAACGCGTAGTGCTACAACTAGTTCATCATGAAATTCAGAACGACAGCGATGTCTCTTTATAACCGATGTATTCTTGGATGTGTATCGTGTCGTTCGACAGCCGCTGACAAAGACACGTGTTGCTTGACCCCATTATAATAGCTACAATCTATAGACGAATACCCAAATCTGTTTTTTACGGAAGGCAGTCTGTGAATTAGGTTAAGCTTTTTTAACTAGATACTTATTTTAAGCTTGTTTACAAAGGCGATTTGGGTCTAGAGCTTGATAGAGCCAATGTTTTATTTATTACACTTTATTTTAAGCGCAATAACAAAAAGTAGGTCTTTGTGGTTGATATAGTATGTTCCAGTTAAAATGACGAAAATGCACTTAACATGGGTTTTACAATTTCTTTTGTTGCTGAATACTTATGAAAGGAAAAGATAACAAAGAGACGTAATAAAACTGACCGAAGTATGGCCTACCGATACACCTGCATAATAGTTTTACAAGTTTTACAACCCCACTTGAAGATAACAATTAAACAATAGATGTTGGTTTTAAGTACTTTTCGTCATTTTAACTGGAACATACTATACCACTTCTTTTAAGAGACTAAGGCTGTTGCGTTACTTATTAATGAAATTTATGTAAAGACTCTACATCACGACAGATACACAAATGCAGTGGTGCATACAAGCTATATTAAATTGTAACAACCACAATTGATAAAGGTGTTAAATTTTGTCACATGTCCACTCATTAGTCAACTGCCAACCCGAACCAATCGGGGTGTTCATTTGGCACTGTCCAAGGGATGTGGCAGCGGTGCACATTTTTCTTACGCGTAATGCGTGGATTGCAAATCTCACTTACGCATCACTATAATATCCTTATTCTAGATGCTGTTGATATAGCCGTGGTGGTCTAGTGGTTTGACCTGACTTTTGGTCCTTTGAGCTGTTCGGAATCTATGTGCGAAATTACATTTGAAATTCACCTTGAGCTTTACGGTGAAAGAAAAAACATCGTGAGGAAATTGCGAAAAAATTCAATGGTGTGTGTGAAGTTCCCAATCCGCACTGGGCACGCGTTGGAACAATGGCCCAAACCCTCTCATTCTGAGAGGAGGCCTGTACCCTGCAGTGGGGCGTATATAGGCTGGGATGATGATGATAGACGCTGTCGAAGAAGCCTGAGGCCATATCGTCTATTGCACTTTGTATATGACTAACTCTTATGGGCTCCATCTATCTCATCATTTCAGCCGTTGTATGTCCACTGCTGGACATAGGCCTACCTCATTGATACCCATGCAATCACAACGGTTGGAAGCGGCTTGCATCCACCTTGAACCAGCGGCTTTAACCAAATCGTCCGTCCACCTTGTTGGTGGACATCTCACGCTGCGTTTGCCAGTCCGCGGTCTCCATTCGAGAACTTTTCTGCCCCAACAGCCATCTGTTCTGCGTGCTATACAGCCTGCCCATTGCCATTTCAACGAGCTAATACCTGATTCGATCCCGTTAAGAAACCCCGAGCATAGCCCTCGGGCCTCTCTATAGCTCGTTGAGCGACTCTGAGCCTATTCATTAGGCCTATAGTGAAGCACTACGTCTCGGATTCATATGTCATCTCTGACAACACACACTGATTAAAGACTTTCGTCTTAAGGCACTGAGGTATTTTGGACGAAAAGACATTGCAGCATTTGCAGCACCACCATCACCACAACCTATCTAACAAAACTTTATTCTTTTATTGTTACCAGTAGAGCGTGTTAGTTACTTGGGTAGTTCTACAAGCGTTTCAACCGAAACTTTAATAAATTGAAGTACAGGTATTATCGTTTTGTAAAAACCTTCAGTTCGATGTGGCTCATCTTGAGTTTACATTAGGTACACTTCCTTTAATGGTAGGCAACAGACCAAGTGACTCTGCTTGAGTTGTTTGTTGGTCATGGTCGATGGTGATTATTTCCCATCAGATTACCCGCTTACTCGTTGGCCTACCTCTACTCTAATAGTAAAAAATAAAAATAAAATAAAAGTTTTTGATTGATTTGTATTGACTTATCCGATATTATTGCCGCAGACTGTAAGAGCTCCGGTTATGTTATGTTATGAGTGAGTGTTCTTAGATGCGGCGAGATTAAGAATGATCAGATTTATTTACGTGCCTTAATTTTTCTCTACGAATACATATGACTGGCATCAAACAAATTGACTCATCTGCCGCCCGACCTTCGATGTAATAAAAGTAATAAATCATCGATAGCAGCCTTGATCTCTTTTTCGCTTATGCTCAGATTAAAATAATTTCATTACATCCTCTCCATATGGCAGGGTGAGTCAGTCATCCGATATTGAAAGGATATTAATGCACATTAGAGAAAGTTATATTTTTAGGATTCCGTACCCAAAGGGAAACGGGACCCTATTACTTACTGAGGCTTCGCTGTCCGTCACCAGGCTGTATCTCATGAACCGTGATAGCTAGACAGTTGAAATTTTCACAGATGATGTATTTCGGTTGCCGCTATAACAACAAATACTAAAAAACAGAATAAAATAGATATTTAAGGGTGCTCCCATACAACAAACGTGATTTTTTGCTCGATATTGATAACGGCAGCAGGTAGACGCTTGAAATATTCACAGATTTTTAAGTTATATATTCACTTTAATAATAAATAATTAAATTAAAATATAACAAATATTTAATGGAGGCTCCCATACAAAAAACGTGATTTTTTTGCCGTTTATATAGATAATGGTACGGAACCCTTCGTGCGCTAGTCCGACTCGCACTTGGCAGGTTTTTTAAATATCAAACCACCGCGGTACTCATACAGTGAAATTATCGTATCACTCTCATATACAATACCCAGTAAGTGGCATGACAAAATTAAGGGAGAGGTAGGTTGTCAGATCATCCAGCAAATATACAAAAAAAGCGGTCAAGTGCGACTCGTACATGAAGGGTTCCGTGCCTCCGTACAATGTTTTAAAACAGTTCAGTAAAAATATCGTCAAAATTTAAGCACTAAAATCGCAAACTTATAGGTAGGTAAACATCCGAACAGCATAGGGTCACTTGCGTTGCCTAGCAACCGCTGGTTGCCGCGTTGCCTAGCAACCGTCGCCGGAGTTAAAACGCTGAATAAAACACGCTCTTTGTATGACGACCCCCTTAATTAATTTTTAACTTTATTTTATTTTTAGTATTTGTTTTTATAGCGGCCGCAGTAATACATAATCGGTGAAAATTCCAAGTGTCTAGCTATTACGGGTCAAGACTCAAGAGATAGAGCCCTGTGACAGACAGACAAAAGAAAGACAGCGGAGTCTCAGTAATAGGGACCCGTTAGCACCCTTTATGATTTAATCAGGATTTTTTAATGGATTATCTTTTTTTTTTCATTAAATATGTAGACAGTCACGATTTTTAACCGACTTCAAAAAAAGGAGGAGGTTCTATGTTCGACTGTATATATATATTTTTTTCTATTGCTGTAGTACACTTGGAAGATCGATCAATGCAGGTGTGGAAACAATTGTTTAAAAAAGATCCTTATAAACATGTACAAGGTTTTTCAATCAAAGTGACCTACCACCACCTGCTGAAATATACAGGTTTTTATTTTTATTTTTTATAGACCATACAATATCTATTGTACAATAAATTGCAGTGTTAGTTAGTGCCTCGGGCACTAAGCTTTGCATGGACTAAAACTCGAAAACAAGTTTTCCCAGAGATCGATTTTTCGCCCTCGAAAACCTCCACCAAACCAAATTTCCAAAATCAAACCGAACCAATTTTTTTATCAAATTTCTTCGAAATCTTAAGAGCCATATCCGAGATGCCCGAAATAAACACATAAAATATACTTGCAAGAATTGCTCGTTTAAAGGTTTAGTCAGATTATTTTAGACGTTACAAAATTAGTTCAGGAAGTGTTACTCTTCTCTTCCGTAGGTGTAAACGACTCCAGTTGCGTAGTTACGTCGGATGTTTTTCCGAGGCGGATTTTAACCACAACAAACAAGTCAATCTCACTGGCTCTGACATGTTCACCCCGAAGTGATTTGTATTAAAATAATATCATTAGTTGGCTCGTGAAACGTATCTGAAGTATTCCTAGAACACGATCCTTTTACGAGTAGCAGAACTACTTATTTAATTTATCACTGTTAATTTCACAAGAACTTATTTTATTTAGATTATGGAGTTGGTATCTACGGAAAAAGAATACCTACCTGCAACTTTGTTTTGGTCATATTTCGGGTTCAGCATTCACAATCAATGACGTAAGTAAAACGTCGTATCACATTTTTCAACTTGTAACCACGTAATAAAATAATGTGTAGTGTAACCGATTATCTTTGTTTCACAGAAATTTTAATCTAACTCCACTCTTGACACTTGATAAATTGGTCATTTAGGTCGTACTTCGTTCCAAGATCAAACCTGAATTCATGTCGATTTCTTAAAATCAGAAATGTTTCAAAATGTAATTAAAAATTTATCATTATTGTCATCATAAAAGTTAATATCTTAATTCTAAGTTCTAACAATTCCAATGTACCGAATGATTAACCCTTTCAACGCCATCGACACATATACGTGTCACAAAGTACAGTGTCAAAGTGATCTTGACACAATGACATAAGATTCAAAGCAGGTTTACGTTTTGTGGAGGCGTGGCGTCGAAAGGGTTAAAAAAAATATTTCTAACTTCTGATTCGTTTTTTTTGTGTCTAAGATGACGACTCGAGATTAATAAAATTATGATGAATTATTATTAGATAATTAACTCGAGGCTCGGGCTCGATAAAGACTCTCAATGACGAAGACAATATGCCCCATAATTTTGAATTCTGCAGGAGAAATAGATGCCATCATAAAATAATTCCATCATTATATAATCCCAAGACTCAACTCTAGTAAAAAACACTTGCCTTGATGACTAGATTAATTTTTAAGTAACTGCAAAATTAGATTTTAAGCTTCTTTGAAATGAGTAAATAGTTAGTCGATTGAGTTTGGCAAAGAAGTGACGCCATAACTTGTTATTGCCCAACAAAATCTACGGGAGAATCGTGTTTTGACAACTCATAAAAAAGTACGTCAGGTTATTGGTGGTGGTAGTGGATCTCTATTATACTAAGCATCTTCCCTTCCTTTAAAGTGTTTGTACTATATACTTACTCATAGTCAAAGCACCTTAAATACTTAATTCATAATTCGTTTATTGCATAATCATAATAATAATCATGTCGTTCATAAGATCTTAAATAATGAATAGTATCCAGACATGAAGAATCGCTAGACTTAAGTGGCAGTGGGCAGGGCACATCGCTCGTAGAAAGGTTCTCGAGTGGCGTCCGCGAACCGGAAGACGCAGTGTAGGTAGGCCTCCAACAAGATGGAGCGAAGACCTGGTGAAGGTGGCGGGAACGTATTGGATGCGGATGGCGCTGGGCCGATCTGTTTGGCGAGCCTTGGGGGAGGCCTATGTTCAACAGTGGACGTCTTTCGGCTGAAATGATGATGATGATGATGATGATCCAGACATGAATCCTGACGGGCACAGCAGTTGATAATACATCATTATATCACTATACACTAAGTTCTTATACTAAGTATAGTCAGGGTAAGAAAAGGTTCGTCACTTTTCGACTCTATGACAACGAATTAAGGTCGAAAAGTGACGAACCTTTTTTTACCCCGACTATACATTATAAATGTTTCATATATTACATGCAAAACATAACAAGAATTCGATTTTTTTTTAAGCGCAATACAATTAAGTAATATTCGATCAGGTCAATGTCATATCATTCATAAATTCCTCTATTGAGTAGTAACCATTTATTGATTAATAATTCTCTTAGTTTTCTTTTAAATATTTCGTCTCACGTTTCGTCTTTTATTGAATCGGGTATTTTATTTGGTGATGCTGATTACGTAAAGTAAATGAGAGTGAATCTGATTAACAACAGACGTAACGCCCATCTTTTTAAAAACCGAATCGTATTCCGTATACCTACATAGTAGGATGTTATGTTTTAATGTTATGTAAGCTCCAATGACATCCGCAAATCTTTTTCGACTCATAACTGGGTCCTAAATTGTCATCGTTATGCACTCGTAAGTCAAATGGTGGACGTTTTTCCTACTCTTGCTAAATTGTCAAATGGCTTAGACTTGCTAAGTTACTAGGTTATTAGTTTCTTAACCAAATACTGGATAGCGGCCAGAATCTGTGCGTCATTTTCAAGTGAATCTAATGACATTTACCTTTCCACACATTGTGGCCACGTCTCTAGGCTAGGTCGTGCTATTTAGTTCAGTTGGGCGATGACGCAAGCATGCAGTGCGTCATTACACGCAAGTGAAATGCGTAAGAGTATATAAGCGTGGACTTCCGCCAGCTGCGGCATCTGGGCATCAAAGACCAGCCGAAGGTGCCCGCGACCGGCCAGTCGCGTCGAATTAACGTCGCTCCGAGAATTCCGTGCGACTGTCACTGCTCGCTTTCGGTGTTGATGGACAAGAGTATATTTAGTCGCATGTCCTCGCCATTGACTCGAGGAAGTTTGTGATGGATTTGCGCAGGTCGAGCCGTCGATGCGACACGGCCTCCATCCGATCCGGCGGTTGTTTTCAATAAAAATGTCGACGGTGGTTGGCGCGGCGTCGCCGGCGGACGCATTTAGCCTGGCCTCAGGCCAAAGCCGGTGCATATGTCTCCTCCTCCCCCCTTTGCGTAGCTACAAGGTCGACTTAGCTATCGCTGCACGTCTAGCCTTCGTGCAAAGCCCTCAAAATGCAATTTGATAACTCAAGCGGACGACCAGCGTCAAATTTACCTAAGACTATCCAACATTTTTAAATAGATACGTAGTAAATACTTAGAGCTAAATACTTACCTGTGTTTCTGTTTATATCTCGGAGGTGAGCGAACGAATCTTTAGAATGTCATGGCCCATCTCTCTCACCTTCAAGTATACTTGTTCTGTGACATAATACGAATGCAATGGTATTGAATCATACTTTTACAAGAATTTAAGAGTACGGTTCCATTGGCAAATACGCATTCGAGTAATGAAAGACGGAGCTAAATCTTTATCTACGTTTCATTTTCTCAGAATGAATAGCTGATGTCTAGTTTTTTTTTTATACATTAAACTGACCCATGCCATGTTTGGCCGCTACCTCACCTGATGAAAAGTGCATATGAGGCCAAAGATGTATCTCACTGGTTCAGTAATAGCCTATTTCACTACATATCTATCTAGTTATTTAAAACAAGTACCTATCGTGAGACTAATTTGTTCTCTCCGTAACCACTGACAACAAACTTTTAGAATCATCATAATCCCTGCTTATACTTTTGGACCGGTAGTTCCCACGCAAGCCCAGTGCGGAACAGTGCGATGCGTGCAGTGAGGAACTTTTCGAATACAATTATGGAATGCTCCAATCCAAACATCCTTTGAAGTCTTAAAGATATTTTCTTAAATTATATTTATTCTCCATTGCCTGAATCAATTAATGCTGAAGTATTGGCAGCCTACGCAGTCTTAAAATCGCGTTTTGTTTATGTCTGGGGTCCTGTGGCGTTGAGTTAATTGAAAGTGATTTAAATTTAATTGAAAATATTGGGTTTGCAGGTGACGCCAGGCACGCCCGCCGGAAAGGACTTGCTGCGAGGCGATATCATTGCTAAAATCGACGACTACGATGCTCGTGATCTTCGACACGAAGACGCTCAAAACCTTTTCAAGAATGCCCAAAACCACATCAAGCTGGTTGTACAGAGGTAAAATAACATTAGATCAACATACGCGTTTGTTATTTGAATAATTTTGAAGCTTTTCATATCACAGACGTGCATATCTTACGACATCACAAGGCTGAACCAATAACCAAAGCTTTGTCCCATAGCTTCGCTGACATTACGCGTCGCGTCGTGTCCATCAAGTATGCCAAGATTTAACGGACACTAAAATTGCGCCAAGAATGTTATCTAACCTTGGTTGTATCAGGAATTTCAGCTTAAATTAAAATAACTGAGGTCAGGTCAATCTGTCAGATGGAAAGATGAAATCTTCTTAAAATTAAGAACTGTTGGTAGAGTAATCGCCACTCTGCACGATCTTCGGCCAGATGTTTGACTTGCTGATTATTCTCCTTCATCTGGTCAAAATAGGTCAATCTTTACTTTACTACATCACTCTGCCTCGTCTTCCTTCTACTTTTCCTGCCACCAGGTTTAATAAGAAATCGTTGTCGTATCAAGTGGATGAAGATGGAAAATTTTGTAACAAATAAAAGGAAAATTTTGATGATAGAAGTGTTATCACAGGGGTGGATCGAGTTCTCATCTGTACACACTGCCGCGTGTGTCTGGCGGCTATGTAGGCCGAGTACCTACGCCCACCTTCTATCACGAATTCGCTGAGTAAGATGGAAACCCATTCATCCTAGGTGTCGTGCTATGTACATGTACCCTTTGCCGGGAATAACTATGATTAGAATCCAAATTACTTCCGTATGCAAAAAAACGTGCCTACTTGCTAATATTTACTGAATGGATGCCCATACAATATTTTTAAAGGGTTAACTTGCAAATTGAAGGCGTTAATGTTTTATACTTTTAAAAAATGTTACCGATTTTTTAATCAAGCTTAAGCTAGGCAAATCCATAGATAAACAAGTGTAAGACGAAGAAATTCTGAGTTTGTAAAATTAGTTATTCCTGGATACTATGGGCTGATACAGACGGACTGCATTCCAACTGCATGGTAACTGCCAACTACCGACTGCACATACATTTTCCATTGGAGTTGTATTGCAGTCGGCAAAACTGCACGCAAACTGCACGTTAGCTGCGACTGAAGTGTATGGGCAGTCGGCAGTTGCAGTTACATTGCAGTTGGAATGCAGTCCGTCTCGATTTAAGAGGTCTGAAACGACTGCAATTTGTGGATTAACATATTATTACATTTTGAACCTTCTTCAGTTCAGTAATGGTTTTTATTTTTTATTTTGACCGCTTTTGTCTGAGATAAAGGACTAGACGCTCTAATTAGTTTTCTACTCAGGAGCACAAGTACCTAATGACATTATTTTAGAGCTTCAAAACATTAACGCCTTTCATATTGAAATTGTCTATTTTTTTTAATTTCCCTCCTGTATTGGCATGGTTGTCCTGTAGAACTCTTAACGATCTCCAGTAATTATATTATTTAAGTGTAGGTACCTAATATTATTGTCCAGTAATAATAATTTAAACAGATGTTAACAGAATTCTTTGGAATGTTTAAAATAACACAATGATGTCATGTAGGTAAATGCATTTCTTACTTCGCAAAGCTAGCGCGTTACAAATCGCGTACAATGCAATATTTAGCATTCAATGAATTACGTGTACTCCTTACCTACTTCTTGTACATATTATTTAATGCCACTTTAGCCTATTGAACATGTACATATAAGACGACACATGCTTTCAATAGTGACAAACATACCTAATCTTCGATCAACAATACTACTTGTATTGTTGGTCGAAGTACCTAATGTACGTCAAATTATTTAATAAATAATTTTGTTGAGTCAGTCAAATCCTACTGGCTATTTCGAAATAATTAACCGATATACAGGTTTCCCCGCGATGTTTTCCTTTACCCTAAAGCTCGTAGTAATTATCAAATGTAAGGTAATTCCGTAAAACTCAGAGGTGCGATCCCAGGGTTTATGAGTAACTCACACACAATACTCTGCTGGAGGGATTAAACCACTAGGCTCCTACGGCTTCTCAAAACACTCTGCAATCTCAAATAAAACACTTATTTGTAATAGGATTAGGTGCTTACATATTTAAATAGCACAATCGTTAGGCAAGAACACAGATTTAGGTAAAGTTACCATAATATTAATAAAAATAAACCTCCAGACTTACCAGAACTAGGGCAACATTTCTGTTTACGTGTTACCATGTGCTCATAATCCTATGTTTGCATGAACGCATGCGCGGCGTGTTTAATATTTTACTGCATCTCTCCTTCATCGTTGCTTTTAGTTTTTAGGCCATAGACATAAATGTTTTTCTCAATTAATATTTACAGACTTATCCATTTTCGAAGTTTTATGATTTCGAAACAAGGAAAGGTTTACATTATACTAGTTGAATAAGGAAGATGGAAAAATAACCAATGAAATCGCTGGATTGTGCCACCATGGAAGAGTGGAGCAAGGTCACTGGTTTTCTAATATTTTTGTTATTTATTATCAGAAGGATTGCTTAATGGAATCTACACGGATAGCCAAGAGATGCTGGTACTGCTGGTTCAAATCTCGTCCGGCGCAACAGAAAAACTTTTTCGTTTAAAAAATCTGTTTTTGTTTTCTAACGGCTCTCAGCTTCCTTATAACGGCTTTAAAGAAAAGCTCTCCCGTGTTTGATAATGTCAAAATGGATAATTCTGCAAATTAATGTGTATTGATGTAGTTTTAGTAACGCCAACACGATTCAATCTATTATAAACAGAGGTGGCTCTATTAAATCCATAAGCCCATGGAGTGCATGTCACCGTTTGATTATGCACTCCTTTAGTCTATAATTAATTTGTGAGATAATAAACTAAACTAAGTAAAGCGAATTCTCTGATATATCCAATTTGCCTTGAGAATTTTTACATGTAGTAATAGAAGTGAATGAAAGGTTGAGGCGCTCAAAATAATTTATATTCCCTCTTATTACCTTGACAATAGAGTCGAGTGTAAATCATTTTGAGCTCTACAACCGCTTATCAGTTCTGCTGCTGACTGTCCGAACGATAAAGCTAGGAGAATATAATTATATTACGTCGGATTGACGATTGAGGGCCATTCGATCGTTTGAACCGTCTTGAAACCGAAACCGAATTAGCTCAGATTTTGGTATCGTTTTCGGTTATTTATTAGGGGTCCTATACTTCTGTCAGATACCTGGAAACTGTATCAGAATCTCCTGTCATTTTTACAAAAAATTAGTGATTCAGAACATACGCTTAAATAATGTCCCTTGATTGGATTTAGACACACACAGTAAATTTTATCATGATTCTCAATTTGAACTTGCACCCCAGCTCACGATAGGCTAGAGCCCCTTCTGTCTTATTGGGAAAACTATTTAAACAGTTTCGTATTGGCGCCATTGACCATTACCTCATAATCATTAATTCACGCATATAGGGACGTCGATCGCGAGCAACAGCCTCGCAGCGCGTCTTCGCTCGCGCCGCGCTCGCCGGCCTTCAATGCTGCTTCACCATACAGGTAACCATTGCACTTCAGTCGATAGATGGCGTTCTTTTAATAGGGATTTTGACGCCATTAAAAAATAACTCGAAGACACGACTCCAGTAAAAAACGCTTTATTTTAGCCCTGAAAACCAGATTAATTTTCGATTACCTGAAAAATTAGATTTTTTGTTGCTTTATAACAAATAAATAGTTATTTGATTGAGTTGGCGAACAAGTGACGTCATAAGTTGCTATTGCCGTTCAAACTCTATGAAAGAATTGTGTTTTGACAGCTCATAAAAAGTACATCAGTTTATTGGTGGTGTCAGCATCCCTATTGTTTAATTTAATTACAGCCGGCATCACAAACATTGGAGTATTCAAGGTGGTCAAAAATATCTGAACACAACCGTGGCGTCAATGACGTACGTGCGTGTTTAGATATCTTCGAGCACCTTGGTTCTCGAGTGGCGTCCACCGGAAGACGCAGTGTAGGTAGGTCTCCAACAAGATGGAGCGACCTGGTTAAAGTTGCGGGAACGTGTGAGGTGCGGATGGCGCAGGACCGATATGTTTGGTGAGCCTTGGGGGAGGCCTATGTTAAGCAGTCTTTCGGCTGAAATGATGATGATGATTATGATGAAGCACCTTGACTGCTCCGATAGTTATGATGGCGACTGTGGACAAACTATGTCATACCTGTAAACAGACTCAAGTTGAAAACCGACATGGCGTTTGAAATATCAGGAGCTTGGGTTTCATCCAATAGTGGTAATTCCAGTAGCGGACATGGAAACCACGCTATGATTTTTTCCTAAGACAACGACTCGGTGGCACTGCTATGCTATTAGAAGAAACCTTGGATTTATATTCTGAAGTTTTGTCACCTAATCGTATTTTACGTAACTATTATGTGTACACACTATAATTCATGCCATTGTTTAATTTACAAATACTCGTTAAAGAACATCTTTATTATGTATTCTTGGATCATGATTTCGTAATCGTCGACTGAAGTAATTAGCCAGTAATTTAATGAAGAAAAAACTTATGTACACACGAATAGTTTGTTGGCACACAAATATCTCTCAACATTTCAATGTCGAATTCCATTAAAACCGATGCCCTTGTGAGTGTGTGTGGTGTCATTATGTAAGTCATTTCATATCGTGCCTACCTCTATCCAGTTTCATTCAAACTTTGCTGAACTGTGAAGTTATATCGTTACGCAGTAACTTAACGAACCTAAAAAGTTAAGGCAAAAACTTCACGTGAAACAAGATGAGGATATTTATGTAGAGTTCTGAAATAAATGTTCGGAGAAATTTAGAATCTGAGTTTCTGTACTGCAACAAAAAGTTTCAAATGCAAACATAGTTAATCTAATCTTCTAATATATAAAAATCTCGTGTCACGGTGTTTGTTATCGAACTCCTCCGAAACGGCTTGACCGATTTTTATGAAACTTTTTTTTCTGTATTCGGTATTACTGAGAATAGGTCGTAGGCTCTTGGCAGATGTTATTTTTATAGGTACCCCTATTCTTCGCTAGTAACATATAGTAATATGTAATTAAATTACCTATATAGGACCCTAACAGTGTTTATAACTGACACAGCATAGCAAGTTCTTACCTACAGTTATTTTCTTTGTAAGGCAATATTTATGTAATTATGAAATTATCTGTGAAAAGGTTCCACACGGTCGCGATGCAATTGTTTCGATAGTATAGTCGGGGTAAGAAAAGGTTCGTCACTTTTCGACTCTATGTCAACGAGTTAAGGTCGAAAAGTGACGAACCTTTTCTTACCCCGTTTATACCTACTTGAACTTGACCTGAATAATAATTAAGTTCGCTACGACTATGTTGCGCTTTGTCTCAAAAGTTACAACCTCCACACTACTAAAAATGAATTGGGATATTACACACGAATAATATACAGAGGCAAAGGCAAAGATAACAAACAATAAGTTAAACCTAAGCTAAGCTTAAAACAAATCAGCTGTGATGTATAGACTACATTCATCTCATTCCAGCTTTTATACGACTGATTGTGGAGCACAGCCTCCTCTCGGAATGAGAGTGCTTGGGCCGTATTTCCCACGCGGGATCAGTGCGGATTAGCAACTTCACACGTCATTGAATTTAGTCGTTTGTGTATGCAGCTTTCCCTAGATGTTTTCCGTCACCGTAAACCTTATGATAAATTTAAAATGTAATTGCGCTACGGGCTAAGTGGCGTGCTCTCGTTTCGGAGGCCAAGACTCACTTTGGGTCACTGAGCCAAACTAGTTAGTTAGTTAATTGCGTACATAAGTCAAAGATTCGAACCCGAGCTCAAACCCTCAGCTTGAGAGGTCATATATCAAACTCAAACCACTAGGCTACCACGACTTTTTATACAGGTTGTAACTAAACTGGTCTCCCACAGAACCCCAAGCCCCATGCCGGCGACCGCGTTCCGCGGGCCGGATTCCCTGCCCCGCAGCACCCCAGTGCCGCAGTACTCGTACCCGCCGCAGTTCAACGGCGAGCAGCGGACGGCGCTGCTGTCGCCCACATACTCCACCAGGACCGATGACACCGCTGACGAGTCCATTGGCAGCCAGGTCAGTGCAGTAGAAGTTTAAGGCGGGTTGTCTAATGGAGCGGAGCGGTGAGCGAAATAATAATCATAATCAACCAATAGAATTAAATAAATAAATATTAGGGGACAATCTTACACAAATCGACCTAGTTCCAAACTAAGCAAAGCTTGTACTATGGGTACTAGACGACGATAAACATACTTATATAAATAAATAAATACTTAAATACATTGAAAACATCCATAACTCAGGAACAAATTTTCGTGCTCATCACACAAATAAATGCCCTTACCGGGATTTGAACCCAGGACCTCTTGCTTCGTAGGCAGGGTCACTACCAACTAGGCTAAAGCGGTCGTTAAAATCTCCGCTCTGCTCCAGTGGACAGAGAGTTGCAAAAGTAGTTTTTTTTTAATTAGCCTAATGGATGTCCCACTGCTGGGCAAAGGCCTCCCCTTTCATTCCACCCGTCTCTGTCCCTCGCAAAATCCCGCCAAAATGGGTCAAAACGGTCCAAGTCATCCCGCTATCTCCGTTTTGGCTGCTCCGGTGCCAGTCGCTTGGAACCCAATCGGTGACGATTTTTGCCCAGCGATCTGGATGCATTCGGCAGACTAGACATGGCCCGCCCAGTCTCACTTGAGTTTGGCGGTCTTTCCCAATCGACAATCTGAGTTATGGAGCGCAGGTCGGTGTTTCTGATTCTATCAGTAGTTTAATTAATAATTTTAAAAACCCTCAACGCAATAAAGTCTAACATCCCTTCCGCAGCATACCAAAAGAGCTGATAACTTTGAAACGTCTGAACCAATTTTGATGAAACATGTCTAAGAACCATCGCCAAGAAACCTGCTTTCAAACAAAAAAACCGCATCCGAATCGGTTCACCCGTTTTAGTGTTATGATGCCACAAACAGACACATACTAACACATAAAGCGGTCAAACTTTTAACACCCCACTTTTTGTGTCGGGGGTTAAAAATTCATATAAGACCTGGAACCGGAGCGAGGAAGCGGGGCGGAGAAACGAGTATGGACTAGCTACGCGTATGGAAAAATACAATCTGCAACTCTGCTCCGCAATAAAATCTCCGACACAGTCCGCGACTTCGCTCCTCATTATTACCTCCCGCGCGTTAAAAATACGGCCTCAGCAATTACATGATCCTATAGAAACAAATTCGAGTTGTCAATATAGCGATATTTTCGTGTGATCGATCAGTGTTGCTACTCGCTATATTCTACTTTGATTGACAGACATTGAATAAATACAAAGTACTACATTATTTAATACATATGTATATGGTGGATTTAAACAAAGCAATTCCAAAGCGTATCGAACTTTACTATTTCTAGACCTTTACTATGTCTAGACTGTCACTTTCATTATTTATATCCGGTTCGAAGGACCAATAGACTAATTCGATATTTCGGTTTCGGTTTAAAGAATTTATTCTCATTATAACAAAAGTACATGTTCACTTAAATGAGAACTTACAAGCTATACATAATAATTAATCTAAGATAGTAGTAACAAGTAACATGCAAGTAACATAATATTAATCTAATCTAAGATAGGTAGTAACATACTTATTACATTTATGCAATACTAAAAAGTTATATGCTCCTGATTTTTATTACAAAAAGGTGCTATGAAATATCAATTGTTTCGTAAACATAATTTTTAAGCAGTTTCTTGAACATATTTAAAGAATTTTGATTTCTGATATCTATTGGTAGATCATTATAAAGTTTCACTCCTCCATGCGTCAGCATTCTCTTGCCGTAAAATTTAGTACGAGATTTAGAAATTTGTAAATGTTATAGGTGTTTTTTCGTTTTGCTATATTTATGTATTTTTATCTTGAATGTGATCTGTGTATGTACGTGTTTTTTTACAATTTTATGGATTAGTAAGTAGGTTTTAAATGTATATAATTGTTTAAGGTGCATAATTTTTCTGTCTTTGTATATAGTAGATGACGGGGTACGAAATGGTTAGTTAAACAGAGTTTTGATTAGTTTGTTTTGTGCAATTGGTAGTCTTTTCAAATATTTAGTCGCAGCGTTACCCCACATCTCAATAAGATATTCAAGATGGGATTTTATTAGTGAGTTATAAATAATATATTTCACGTGGTGTTGGAAACAGCCTACTATACGTCTAAAGGATTCGAGCCAGTTAGTTGAATGATTTTCGTCCGTAACCTTTTAATATGGTCTTTCCATGTTAGTTTAGGGTTATTTGAATGGCTAATCATTCAACCATCCCACTGCGTATCTCTCTACGCAGCCCGTAACTTGCGACACCCACTCGCGTCCGTTATAATTTTTCGGCATCGTTAATTTGAAGCCATGCCAAAGAGTAGGCCCATCGGTCATGTCACACAGTTCAGCATTGATTTTAACTAAACCTTTCTTTTGACGTCTTACGGCTTTATTAGCCACCAAACTGACAGGCTGTGCATGTAATAAATAAAGACCACGGGACACGTGACTCCAGTTGGGCTTGTCCCAATGAAAGCAAAGCTAGTGTTATTGGAAACTAGGCAACTGATAAACATGCTTATAAACACCCAACACTTGAGAACCTATTTTCATACTTAATGTCTATCCCGGACCGGGGATCGAACCCGGGACCTCAATATTTGTAGTCAAGTTATCTAGCCATTGGCGTCAAATCGAATCGAATCGGTATTGTAACCCTGGTGAGACCCAGCGTGGACGTCCACCAATGAGGTGGACGGACGATTTGGTAAGAGCCGCTGGTTCAAGGTGGATGCAAGACGCTTCCAACCGCAGTGATTGGGTATCAATGGGGGAGGCCTATGTCCAGCAGTGGACGTCCTACCACTGAAATGATGATGAAGACCCACGTCTAATATCTATTATCAGAATTTTAAACTTAATATCATTCAATAAGAGTTGACATTCGCTTTGATAAACGTGCTAAATTAATACGATGGGCTTAAAATAAGATGAACTGCTTTATACCAAAATAATTGGGACTCTGATAGTATTTTCCATGTCTACCAAATGTGATCGAATAGTCGAAGCATTAGTCTTTGAATCTGGTTTAAGCTTGATACCTCCATACATTTATATACAACTAAATTGTTTTTTCCAGTAAGTGGCCATTAATGGCTTATCTAATCTACAATCTACATTATCCCTATATGAAAGTAGGTAAAGAACACATAAATACCAGTGGATATTTTGCGAAAAAAATCTGCATTTATCCTGATAATTACTACTAACAAACTATATTTTCACTAAAGCGTTCTAGTTAAAAATATTTATCTTCGTTCTAACTAACTAATGGCGACTTTTATTGACAGATTTAGCTCTGTTTAGTTATCTTGTCATAAAATGTGCTCGAGTGTTTATTTATAGGGTGAAAGATAAAATGTCCCTGGAATAATTTGACTCTATATTTTGTCCTTGGCGTTTTCCACGATATAGGTTAAGATGAACGCGCGTTACGGTTATTTTGGAAGCCGGCCAGAACGCTATTATGTCTAAAGATACGTTATTAATTAAATCGAACCACTTTAACGACGTCAACCTACGAAGACAGAATATCCAGAAGATATGATATCAGGTTAAATGTACGCAACAACTGCTATTCATTAATGCTTTCAAACATCGTATGCGTCTAAATCGCATTTCTGATTCATGTAACGCAATTAGACGCTATGTTACTCTAGCTCATGCGATTTGAGTAATGAATTGCTACGTCCCCGTTACGCAGATATGTGGCAATGATGCAAATAGCGAGCTACGGTTAACGAAAATTTGTATTTAGCCTTAGACACTCAAAATTATTAACCTTAGTTAGTTGAGGCGTTAGTTACGTTAACAATAAAACATAATGAAAGATAATTAGTACATACTTTAATGTTTGCAATAGGGTATTTTATGAGCTGTCATAACTAGATTTACTCATAGATTTTATACTGCAAGTGCAATAGTTAGTTGTGACGTTACCTAATTGCCAACTCGATTGATTAGTCAGTTTAAATTTGTTGCAATTTAAAAATCTAATTTTACGGTTGATTAAAAATCAATAAAATTTAATCTGACTATCAAGGTTAGAATAAAAATATATTTCTACACTGACGAGCAAAAATAAAGGGTCGGTTACAAAAATGACGATAACTACAAAACCCGCTGTAATAGCTTCTTCGAGTAAAATGAGTTTAGTAAAGAGTTTAAGTTATTCTTAACAAGAAAAAGTATAATTGAGAATAAAACTCTTTACTAAACTCATTTTACTCGAAGAAGCTACCACAGCGGGTTTTGTAGTTATCGTCATTTTTGCAACCGACCCTTTTTTTTGCTCGTCAGTGTATATAAACATGCCATGGTAAATTGATCGAGCAGTATTATTGCTTAGGCGTTCAGCCCTTCTGGTGTATATAAAACCCTTACCTCACTATCGTTCAGTTAAAAAATAGCAAAATTTTCAAGGAAATGTCTGTTATCTAAGGACTCCATGCTCAAACTAATCTCCAGGAACTAAAAGAAGCGTGGAATGTATGTGATCAAGTATCGGATAATAAATAATGACTGTTTAATGCTGGCGTCTCGCAAGGCTCCGCGAGAAGTTCTCGCCCACTCGACGCCTATTTTCCCGCTATATTTCCAAAATAGAATGCATCAAAATCGCGTTGTTTACTCGGGAGGGAGCGACTGGAGCGGCAGTTCGCGATCGCACGCTGTACGACACACGTCCGCGCTACTCAGTGATACCTCACACCACAATGTCGGTCAACCCCAATTTCTTCCCCAACGGGTACCAGGACCCCATGCATCCCGAAGACGAAGTCGTAACGAACTGGGTGCGTGCAGCGCTATCACAGCATGAACTAAAACCAATCAAACGCGTTAACCATCTAATCCCTGCGACATTATGATTACAACCATGTCGCACCGTCTAAGTGATTTATAGCGATGCTTCTAATTGAAAACCAGATGTTGTGATCGTCAATGTAATTTAACTGTTCGGGAAATTTCCGAATCCTTTTCTCGAATGTTCCTAATCTAATTTTGGAGCACTTGAAACGCGCGTTGTGTTACAAAATATGTGATGTAATAACTCGTGAGCTTTTACGACGTAATTTTCCGCAAAGAAGTATGTGAGTGATTGCGTCGGAAAATGTTTTTTATACGTCCGCAATAGTTATTGAAAGCTTTCATATAATTTTGTGTTTTTGCAACTAACTTTTAAATATTTAAGAATCGCAGACTCATTATTTTCTTTACACAGAGTTAATATTTGTTTATTTTATTATATGGTTTATTATTAATTCACTTGATAAAACTATTTTTCTCGTGTATTTTAGATTATTTATGGATTTCTTTTCAAGTTAGATTTATTTACGATTATTAACGAATAGCACAATCTAACGCTTTTTGTTGTTTCTTTTCAAACTTGCGATCTTGAGATAACTTATTTTTTAATGATGCTGCTAAGTTTTTACATAGTTGTATTGTAGGTAATCTAAACTTCTTCTCCACGTCGTCGTAACAATTATTTTTTTATATATTTTCCCAAATAGCCTTATGATGTAACATACTTTGTCCTATAAACTACTTATTCTATTTTAATGAAATTCTCATAATCGTAATTCGTTTTTTATCACCTTGAATTTCACCTTCACCCCTGTTTGATATAGCATCGTCAGCTGTATCGCTATTTTCAGCGCAATGTCATATACCGTAGCTTCAACACCCACTTGAAAAATTACGAACGTGTAACGTGTAATAATGATAATAAATGTCAACTGAAATGCGCGCGAGATAAATAGGATTATGATAGAGTAGGTGGAAACAAAGCTTAATGGCCGTTTAAATCAAAATAACAAACTGTTAAACTATTAAACTATCAAAAATAAATACGTTGCATCCCAAAACAATCGCTATACTATCGTAACATGCAAATTTTTGCACGTTGTTGTAAGTCTGAAATAACCACATTCGTTATAAAACCTTATGTCTCGGGTATGAATAACTTACATTTCAAACTAGCGTAATCATTTTGCATATTGGGCACCTTAGGATGAAAAAAGTATATTCCAATAGTAAGAAACAATGTGCTGAGTTTTTCCGAAGCTCATTAACTTTTCTTGTGTTAGAACATCATTGAGTAATTAAAGACAACTGTCTTTTATTGACACGGTAATTAGGTCTCCATAGAGCAAACATTTCCTTATTTATGGTCGCATAACTATATAAGTTTATGAGTTATATTATGAACCCTTAAATCGATACCGGCAATATATTTGCTGTCAAATAGAAACCGAAGCCAATTAAAATCAGAAACATTTACGGGTCAAAATAGAATGTCTAGACAGAGTTGTCAAAGGGTTAATTATTTTATGCTGACAATAATTACCTAATTCGAATATAATCAAAAACAAGATAATTAAGTTAGGTTATCGGCACAACCAGAGTTGCCGTTCTTTTGCAAACCACCGCGTCTACTCGAATGTTATTACTGAAATATTGTATTTATTGAAAATACTAATAATAGCTGAGAAAATGGCAGGAATTCGCAAGTTTTATAGATGTTTGCGCGGTACGTGTGAGTAATGCGTTGCGTCAGCGTCTCTACAAAGCTGCTAGTAAGTAAACACACGCTCGAAATAAACGGCGGGCTTATTGTTCAACGCTCGGGAAATCCATTTAGTGGTAGCGTTCGGGCTTTAAAATATGACAGGTTGAAGAAAACTAGGCATCTTTTCGTAATACTCGTATCATTTGGATCAATTTCGGTTGCCAATTTTTTATTTTATTACACTTTGATTTAATACGACAATTGATTCCTAGAATTACCTCGACGTTTCGACGACATTGCAGCGGCCGTAGTCTTGGTGGTTGAGTTTACTCGTGACCACGGCGCTGCTATGTGGTGGAAACAATGTAATTTTAGCTATACATTCTAGTACGTTATAAATCACTGGTGTAATAATTACTAAAATGAGTGAAAATCGCGAAAGCTTAAAAATAATAGGTATACTGTAGGTATCCTATTTTTTTTACTACTACGAGTAGGTAGAGCGTGTTTTTAACATTGCTTTATTTAGCCAATTGCTGTTTCTGAAGCAGTTGCAGAATCCTAGTAGACTATGTATACCCCTTGAATTCCTATAGTTCCTATACAATATGACAGGACTGTCAGCCTGAAGTCGGTCCCAAATTAAAGCTCGTAACTGTATTTGTATGTTTGCGTGTTTATATCATGAAAATTCAAGGGAATTGTACCAACTATTGTTCGATTGCGAAATGTTTATCCATGAAAGCGCCTTTATGACATTCGTAATTCGACATCTGTAATTCGCTTGGCCTGTGGAAAAACATTTCGCTCTCGAACTATATAACTTAACGTTTATTTTAAAGCCAATTAAATCAGTAAGTTGTTTAAATACCGCAGAGCGTACTCACAAAATTATCTCAAAAATAAAGATACTATTTATGTCAAGCAATTAGGTACCTATGACATTAGTGGGGGCGTGACTGTGAGGCTGAGGATACGTGACTAATGACACGAATGAACGAAAATATTCGGTAAACATTTGTTGATCAACTAAAATTGATTAAATAACGCTAAGGTTCAAACCTCAACAGATTAAGTCGCCATCACTATTATTGAGCGTAAGAGTTTTACTTATTCGCTTATTTATATTATTCCATTGATGGTTTCTCTGACATAGATGGCGCTAGTATGGTGAGATCAGTTTGAAAACTGTGACATTCGAGTCATCCTTGGGATTAGTTTAATAATAAATGAGACAATCGCAAGCAAGACTGCGGGGCTACTATGAAATTCTAAATTCGAAGTTCGTATCGTGCCGTCTCTTTTACTCTTCTGTTTATTACTATCCTACGGCACGATACGAGTTCGAAAGTCAAATTTCGTAGTATAAGGCCTGTAACGTCGAACAGAGCTCACGATACTAGTGCCATCTGGCGATATTCCACCTGTCTGGAAACCCTCGGTAGTATTGTTTTCAACGCATTAGACCCTATGCTTGGGCCAATTATTATTTTGTTGTATGTTTTACTGTTTTAAAAATTTGGAATATTTTATGTCCAGAATCCAAACAACAAAAATTGACCCACTTATCTTGGCTACGTTCTAAAAAGTTGTTCTTCTTCCAATTTAAGAGCCGACAAGACACAAGAGCCGGTGTAGCCGATGAATTTGTAAAATAAATATTTAATGAAATATTTTACTGCTCAAGGCGGCCTCCTTATACGACAGGGAAAAAAGTTGTTACCGTATAACTAAATGGTTTTCATGATCGAACCGAATACGACAGGCTTTTCTTTCCATTTATAATTAAGTTGTAATTAATGCGATACTAAGAAATCAATCAAAGCCGTATTACCCTCATCCAAACGATCATCATTGGTTATCCCATACCGTGTGTTAAAAAAAAAATGGTGAAATCGATTGTGATTCCCAGGGCCGGATTAACCATTAGGCAGAGTAGGTAACTAGGCCTAGGAGCCCCCCATCGCCAAAGGTCAAAGAAATTAAAAAGGTTTCGGAGTTAAAATTGAATTGGAAAATTTGTATCCGCCATGACAATAAGTAGGTATTCTCACTATTTTTCGATGCATGCTACCAGTTGATTTGATTTGATTTCTTGAAAAGTGCGGTTGATATTTGGCTGAAAGGGGGCCCCAAAAGCATTGCCTAGGGGCCCCAACATTGTTAATCCGGCCCTGGTGATTCCTAGTGCATTAGACAAATAAGGCATCTTGTTTTGCTTTGATATTGAGTTGTTGACATTGATCAAACATTAGGTAGCCACACTGCATTAAAGACGTAAACATCATAATATCAAAGGTATTGTCTCCAACCATAACTGTTTTACAGCATTCCCCCATCTTTGAAGTGGTTTCAGATTTAATATAGCTATTTTATAGTCGACCACGACCCACATCGATTCTGCGTCTGTATAAATAGTAGGACGAAATGGAGTAGAAATCATAACCCACATGAAACAACCTCGCGGTATAAATAGCGCAGCCGCGTTACTTTTGCTTATAACCTCGATTCCTTTAATTAATAGTGTGGGAGAAATCATGTTTATCACACCACAGATTACATGATTACTTTGACTTTCGTTTGACACGTGCAGATTACATGATTAGAGTATGCTGTGGTATATGTATGCACCCATTATTGAGCTGTAATGGTCCTCCTCCTCAGTTCGTATTCCTCATTGCTGAGGGTCGTAAAATTCCCGTGGAATTAGCTTCTCTCTGACGGTTGCCCGCTATCTTTTACTGTTCTTGGCAATATGTAGAGCGACGTGTGGTGGAACGGGCCTGGTATGAATTATAAATTATTACTTAGTCGCATATGTATAAATTAGGAAAAAACTTCGAGTTCGACCCTACGATCCTCTGCTTAAAAGATCATAGGTCAATCCACTATGCTACCACGGCTTTCTTACTTACTAACCGACTTTAAACAAAGATGTCTCAATTAGTTTTTTAAGTTTGTTACCTCAGGGTAACGTAATTTATAAATCGATTTGCAATTTGTGGTAAGCCGTAAGGAAGTTTTATGAAGTTTTTTTTAACTATGCCTTATAGTGCAAAAATACGAAAAACACGTCTATAAACGAGTGTAGCTCGACACGTTTCGACGATGCTCGACGAAACCCGACGAATTAGCCCGATACACATGTCGAGTGAGTGAGTGAGTGAGTATCCGTATTTTTTCACTCTCACGGTAGTTTCATGTCTAATTATGTCTTATGCTGTTAATTTCCTCTCCTTAGCCGTACCGCACGACTCCATTGGTCCTGCCAGGCGCGAAGGTGCGCCGGGAGCCGGGACCCACAGAGAGCTACTTACGCCACCACCCCAACCCGGCCATGCGCGCACCTCCCAGCCACGACTACCGCGATACCCTCATGAGGCAAAAGGTACAGTAATACACAACACACATCAGACTCACCAATGTACCTGCGCGGAAGACGCGATTTAGAAGCCCGGGAAATACAATTAGCAATCGGCATACGCTACGCACAGCGTGTCTTTTTCCTGTGCCGCTATTGGTGGGTTGCTGCCGCCATGTTAGCGCGCGTCGCCTGCCATGTTAGTCGGCTGACCATACCTCAAAGTCCGATTTGTCTAGGAGATATTTAACTTTTTTTTAAAAAGTTGCCATTCTTAATAACTTCGCCAATACATTAATACGGTCTTGTAATCTTGAAGTTCTAAATAGGGATGGTGACGCCATTATAAAATAATTCCAAGACTCCAGTAAAAAACGCTTTATTTTAACCCTGAAAACCAGATTAATTCTCGATTAACTGCAAAATTAGATTTATTATTGCTTTAAAACAAATAAATAGTTGATTGTGTTGGCGACATCCCTATTATTAATTTTAGCGTTACAGCCGCTATAGTCACCAACCAGCCGACTCACCGACAACGGTGTTAGTCGTAACCACAAAGTACATTTTCGCGTACCCGAAAACCTATAAAATTAATACTTAATTCGCGATTGGCATTCGTTGAGAAAAACTGACCAGGCACATTTTTTTTTATTGTCCTGTTGTGTTTATCCCAGTAATTGCAACAGGAAACCTGAACAGTAAATTTTGAATTTAATGAGCAGTATTGCGACCATCAGTAACAGTAGAAGTAGAATTCAAGGCTAACAGTAAAATCCATGGACGTTGTATTTCTATTTCAGGTTTATTGTATGGTTTAATAGTCCACGAGGTTACAGTAGCTAACTACAGTGTGAATAAATACGAAAAATACGGATAATCAATTACATAGTTACAACACCTTGGCTGTGGAAGAAAAACAATTGTTTTAACTTGTGACTGTCAAACTTTATATTTGCACGTACTCTTTCTAAACACACCACATTACTATGCACGCACACATTATCACACACTGCACAACTTAAACAAGTGAAAATAGGAACTAGAGCCAATACATTCTAAGTTATTTGTGTTTTGCTCTTTATAATTTGATTGATTTGCAACTGTATTTTGTTTTCGCAGCTAGATAGAAGTATAGCTAGAGAAGCTGATTACAAAGCTGGGGTCTCAGGTCTGGGCAGATATTTGTACCTATGTAGAACACAAATATTTTCTCTAGACTTTACAATTTCCCGATCTTGCTTATACTGCGGCGCTCTTAAACATGTTGTATTTTATGCGCGACGCCCTTGTAAAAGAAAATACTTCCGTGTAGCTTTTAAAAAGTATGCAAGCGGCTCGAACGTACCGTTTCGAGATGCCCCTGACACAGAGCCACGACGCACCGGGGCGTAGCTACGCACAGTTTGAGAACCCCTGCTCATGGAGTGTGATATAGATACTTATAAATAAATGTCATCAAGTTCCCATGGTACAAAATATAACTACTTGTGACAAAGTCAATTGCTGTGAATTGGGCCATATTTATTTATTTTTATCAAAATGTTTATTTATAATGACAAAGGTGCAAATTTAGGTTCCAATTTTGTGTACGTTTAAAAGAACTAAGGATTTATTGGCTTTACATTTACATGTATAATTTATTAGTGTAGCTATCGTAGTACAATTAGCATCAAATATTGTTTAAAGCTTCAGCAAATTATTTTTTCAACTAGGTACTACGGCCATATTGTCTAACGCTCTCGGAATCGCGATAGCTTTCACCACCTTCTTTCTATCAAACTGTAGAAGATGAGGGTAGAAAGAGGCGGTGAATTCGTCCGCGCCTTAAACAATACAGCCTTAGCACCAAAATTTGATGTGGAACTGTTGCTATTTAGAATATGTTCAGGTACCATTTTTTATATAAAGCATGGCATTTGCTACAGTTTACTTTAGACAACAAGAACATTAGTTTTGATCTAGAAATCTAACTTTTTTTATTTAGAAGTGTGCCAATATGGAGCTGAAAATAGTTGGCCTCTATTAGGCTTTGTACACGAGGTTACGCAAATCTTGCATACCCGATGATTTTGGTCTCTACCGTTATATAATTTCATTCTTTGGACTACCGATATAAAAATTCATAGAGGTTCGTACACAGGCACGCTGTAGCCTTGTGTACGAAGGGCGTTAGGCTCTCTACACGCTCACCAGTATTTTTGTCAACTGAGGAACGAGGTGAAACGTTATGTCAAGTTTACACCTGCAATAAAAAACGTGCAAGTTTCATTTTATCACGAGACCGTAAAGCAAGTCTGAAGTGGTTAATCGAGCTCTACAGTGTAATGCAATTTCCACGATTTTTCTTGCACGTCTAAACTAAGCTTTAGAGTGAGCATCGTGTTTTTCCGTCTCACTTTACCATAGAACTGCGTCCTTCAGTTGGCAAAGATGTGCGCCAACGCCAGAGGCGACCTTACATATTTGGTGTTATCCATCACCAGACATGGGAATTTAGGGAGCAAAATTTAATGAAAGGTAGGGAGTTCCTTTATCGATAAACTCTACTATCGACACATTTCCCATATAATAGTGATCGCTCCAAGTTTTTACTGTAAAAATATGATTTTATAGAAAGTGGAAAAATAAAACAAACTAATAAATCAATTCTCTTCTTCTTTATCCTCGTAAAGCCCGCGTCAAATTTCGACTATCATAATTTGAAACTTTTTGTCAATCAAGAGAAGTTAACATTTCCTTTGACATAATGTGTATTAAAGGGTATAGCCGGGTAAGCATAGTAAAACTGCCCTTAGCGAAAAAATGATTTTCCTTTTACCAGATTATTAACCTTCATATATGTAGTGGGGAACGTATCAAAATATATAAAGTTTAAAACGAATAATGGACGAAATACATAATGGTCATAATACATACTAAAATTTTCTATGAAACTATTGATAAAACGAACTTTTTAATCATGTAATCTACAGATTGGTTTAGGTTAGGTTAGGTTTATTTTATGAAAATCCTGTAAAGTTGAGAATTTCCAAGAAAATTGCATTATATCAAATGACCATTATGTATTTCGGCCATTATTAATTTTAAACTTTAGATATTTTGATACGTACCCTATGTAGTGCTTTCACCAAAAATTAAGCCTCAAATGCTTCTGGTTTAAAAAAAATGCATAAAAAGAAAAAACATTTTTATTTTTTTTTAGCCAAACTACTAATCCGATTTATTTGTAATTTGGATATATTGTAGATATAATTAAGGTCGCTTTTTGAAAAAAATATGATTGATTTATCTTTTGAAAAAATAGTTAATATTTGAGTTGAAAGTTTAAAAAAAAAAAAAACTTACGAGTTAGCGACAGTTACCAAATTTATATATTTCATGTAAAATTTAATAATGTTTAACATATATTTTTTCAAAAAAATAAAATGGGATTAACAGTGTGAAAATATCGAATTTGTAACATCCCATACATTCTCTCCATACAAAGCGTAGCTAAGTAGACAATAAATTATTAAGTACTACCTATATATTTCGAACGCAATCTTTACGAATTTGAATTAAGAACGTGACGTATTGCACTTTAAATTACTTTCGTGGCTATATACGGCTAGGACGTACGCATTTTGTAATATATCTCATAATTGGTACATATTCGTATTATTACGTAGTTGTACATACTTACCAGCGATTTACATTGTAGCCATGGCACAGCCGGCGTAATTTTAGTTCATTTAACAAAATAATATTTATCCATACCTCTCGCGTTTTCAAATATAATTGTGTCCTGAAATATAAGGGCAGAGCACTTTAAAAACACTATAACTTCTAGTAGGTATCATCATCATCATCATCATCATCATCATCATCATCATCATCATCATCATCATTTCAGCCGAAAGACGTCCACTGCTGAACATAGGCCTCCCCCAAGGCTCGCCAAACAGATCGGCCCTGCGCCATCCGCATCCAATGCGTTCCCGCTGCCTTCATCAGGTCGTCGCTCCATCTTGTTGGAGGCCTACCTACACTGTGACTTCCGGTCCGCGGACGCCACTTGAGAACCTTTCGGCCCTATTGGCCGTCAGTTCTACGGGCGATGTGTCCTGCCCACTGCCACTTAAGTCTAGCGATTCTTCGAGCTACAACTACGTAATAATACGAATATATGTATTATGAGATATATTACAAAATGTGTACGTCCTAGCCGTATATAGCCACAGAAGTAATTTAAAGTGCAATACGTCACGTTCTTAATTCAAATTCGTAAAGATTGCGTTCGAAATATATAGGTAGGTACTTAATAATATTTATTGTCTACTTAGCTTCGCTTTGTATGGAGAGTATGTATGGGATGTTACAAATTCGATATTTTCACACTGTTAATCCCATTTTATTTTTTTGAAAAAAATATATGTTAAACATTATTAAATTTTACATGAAATATATAAATTTGGTAACTGTCGCTAACTCGCAAGTTTTTTTTTTTTTAAAGTTTCAACTCAAATATCAACTATTTTTTCAAATGATAAGTCAATCATATTTTTTTTTCAAAAAGCGACCTTAATTATATCTACAATATATCCAAATTACAAATAAATCGGGTTAGTAGTTTGACTAAAAAAAAATAAAAATGTTTTTTCTTTTTACGCATTTTTTTTTAAACCAGAAGCATTTGAGGCTTAATTTTTGGTAAAAGCACTACATATATGAAGGTTAATAATCTGGTAAAAGGAAAATCATTTTTCGCTAAGGGCAGTTTTACTATGCTTACCCGGCTATACCCTTTAGCAAGAGGCTATTGTAAATATTTTATAGTGCAATGATACTCATTTCATTACCCAGCTATTATTTAAAATATGCTTTGTGTAAACTTTATCATATTTGTCTCCACTTACAAAATACAAAATAAAACAAACTTACGCAAACAAAGCTGGGGGCCGATGACTACCGTATGGGAAAAGTGTCGATACTTGAGTTTATCGATAAAGGAACTCCCTACCTGTCATTAAATTTTGCCCCCTAAATTCCTATGTCTGTCCATCACTCAATAAATTATTCCTAACATGGCGCTGGCTCAATCGGAAGTCAGACAAATTAAAAAAAATATCTTAGTTGCACATATCAATTGGTTTGAAAATTAGTTAATTGCTACTTGATCGAAACGCACGGCTGTACTATATTTAGAATTTTTGATAACAACTCAGGTGGCTGAATCGGTGTTGCAGCGAGTGGTCGGAGAAGACAACAAGGTGGTTAAAGTGTGCCGTGTTAGATGCTTCGAGCATGTTCAGAAACTTCTGTTACGACGACAGGCAATCAATTGCAGACTTTTAGTAGCGATGTTAACGCATTTACGCACCTTTACCACGTTCCCTGTCCAAGCCTTAAAGTAGAACCTTATTACAATGGAATAAAAGCTATCGTGTCCCCACATGTCAAACCTAAGGATATGTAAATATTATCCATGTTCGAGGTTGTACATATTTATTTCGAGACGAAACTCAGTGATACCTACACCTACGACAGTTAACGACTGCTATGAAGTTAAATCCTGACACGTGACACAACTATGAAGTTTGTGAATATTGACAATGTCAAATATGGGAAAATACATGCTATTACATACCTACTTCTTGAGTGTGACAGAATAAAACTACATTGAAAAAATCTCGTATCTCAAATCAATATGTAAACCAATCTGAACTTCATTGCACACTCAGTAAAGTTCAATTAGCCAGATTATCGATTTTGAGATACGAGCCTTTTTCAAAGTAGTGAAGATAGTACGTATAGTATTTTTTTTCTATGGGTCATATTGTCAATATGCTCAGCTTCTCAGGTTTAATTCTGACGGCTGCTGACTTTAGTCACCTTCATATGACGCGCTTATCTGTTAAGTTAATATCAATAGGTATCTACCTACATTTAAGTTAATTCTAATTATGTCTGTTACGGTAAGCCGTCTTTATGAGTTATACTTGTAAATGCGTTTTCATTAACATCGCTGCATAAAATCCCAATTTCCTTTTATAAATCGCGAATTATTTATTCAGAATCGCTTGTATTTAAATCATTCTCAATATACTTAATAAACTCTGCAAAGGATTGCCAGCTTATTCACGTGTCTATTATGTCATTGTATGAAGCTTCTCATTCTCATCGTTTTGTTTCTTCACATTTAAATATCAGGTGTTTTTCTTCTGTCATGTCACAAGTTTCAGTATTTCTACATAAAATGGTTTGATCTAAAACTTACTCTAAATACTGTATCTTAAGCTGACGAGAGGCAGTATCTAATAATAATCCAATTAAAATTCTACGGTACCACGTTTTGTACAGGAATAGAAGTGTTAAAAATACATAGGGTAAATCGCCAATAACTGGCCCCCTCATACTGAAAATGAACTCTGTTCCCCTACAAACAGAATTTAATTTCAGTATACCTAACGTGGCCGGTTATTGAAGGGTGGCCAGTAATTAACACCTCATACTAAATATGAATTCTATTATCGGTGAATAGAGTTAATTTTTCGTAAGAGCTGGCCAGTTATTGGCGATTTACCCTATCTGGGTTGTACACAGCGTAAGAAACATAAGTTGATCCTGTGGACATAAAATTTAGCGACTCCGAATCAGCAAACTCAAGATTTATTTAAATGGGCGGCAAGTTAACCAGGCGTCCCACACGCCGATGCAGACTTGACTAAAAAATATTGGCCATAGACCCTTAACTTTTGCCATGACCACAGGAGAAACGCGAACTTAAAAATGTGTATGACCCAGCTTTGCTCATTTTCGTTCTCGTTACTGTTACATGTAATCTTCTAACGACGCTTTGTCTTTTCAGTATGTGCACAAGCAATTCAACTCCCCAATCAATCTATATTCGGACCAAAACATCGCCAACTCGATTAGGCAACAGACCTCGCCATTGCCGTGAGTATAAAGATCATTAGTGTTAAACATACACATAGATTTAAGTAGATGATGAAACATAATAATAAACTTAAGGCTGATTGAAAATATTAAAATCCGACATTAGATATGCCTAAATGTTGATACTGTGGCCGGAACCTTTTGTCTGATTTGACAGCGCTGTCGGTTCAAAACAAAGTTTAATCTAGATCGGTTAGGAATTAAAAGGAAGTGACAGGTGTCAAATAATTGGCAACAGTTTTCTGGACCGCTTTAAGGTAACTTTATTAGTAGGGTAAACAACCCCTCTAACGGTATGAAAATACCTACAATAAGGTAGTCTACCTTATCTATGAAAAGTGGCACCTACCTTCAGATCGGGTCGTTGGGCGTTAAAGATAATGCTGAGCCATAGCCAGCGTTTATCGGCAATAATTTTATAGGCCTATATGCCTTTTATTGAACTAAATGATGCGTGACCCATTGTGGAAGCTTTTCGCTGTAAACCTTTGAATGACACCGAATTTCTTGACGAGTAAAAATTAAATAATTTATTGAATCAGGCGTTACTTTGCGGAGGTCCATATTAATGAACTAAAACAATTACTTTGCTCACCCAATTAATGTTTTAACATTTGGTAGCATAGCATACGGTTGTGGTAACTCCGAGGATGAGCTCTGGTTGAGTTCGAAACGCGTCAGTGTAGCTTGGTGGTGGTGATAGTTGTGTTTATGTGATTTGTGTGTGTTCGTACAGTGTGGAGGTGGAGGAACTGCATGAACACACATTTCTTGCATAAACGTAACTATTGTAAGGTCGCGGGTGAGCAAAGTAATTGTTTTAGTTCATTTGAGTAAAAATTAGTTTATGGAATTTTCTGTGAGAAAGTTCTAAGATAGGTCATGTTATGATTTAAATGGTTCGACTGTACAATCAGCATCAAAAGTAGTTGCACTCTTTACCTTGTTGCTTTATAGCTTAGCTATATCATATAACAACGCCATACATACCAAATAGTGATCCGCTACTTTTGATTCTGAGTGTACAACTGTACACTGAATCTGTTGATGTACATCAACTCTTACTTCACAGCCAAAACATTCAATTTTGAAATAAGCCAAGATATCTCGTACTTCCACTGGTTGTTTTTCAAAAACCAAATACCTTGGTTATTTAACGTGTATGACTAAGCCGAACTAAATTTTAAATATAAATTGGTATATTTTGGTTAATTTTGTTTACACAAACGATATCAGAGCAGCGAGATATCTAGAAATATTTGAGTGTCATCATTCTGGGACTACGAATATCTTGGCACTGAATTTCAGGAGCATGGCTGAATGCCAGGCTAGTCATGTCCACACATTTAACGTGCGTCTCTACGACGCTTCGTTTATATTTATTCTACGTTTTACTTAAAAAATATGTACCTATTGCTTACCTGTACGTTTTGTAGAGTTCTCACTTACTCTATGCCCCTGATAGAGGGTTTATAATATATTATTGCGTATAGACTTTATGCTAAAATTAATGAACTAGAAGGCACTAGTGACGTCTATGCATTGGCTTATTAAGTAGTATTTCAAAGTTAGATTACCTAGTTATCCCTCTGCTTTGTGTGCAATACAATGGAAATAAAAAACATCTACCCAATTGTCGCAAACATCATATTATAAATTATTCACAACAGCAATGTACAGAAGTTCATTTATAAACTCTTGGCATAATCTTCTACTTAAACCAATTAAAATTAAGTTTCGTCCTGTCATACTCATGTAATACTTACTGATAACTCCACAGGTTTCTGTGTCTTCAAAAATGTTAATGATGATGCTTAATAACGGGCTATTTCTCTGCTTATATAGCTCTAACGGCCATTATGGACGGCCACACGTTGTCAAGAGGCAAGTGTTTTACTAGAAACGCCGCCAAAACAGTCGACGCCCATCTCTCATGACGCATTAATGCTTATTTATTTTTTATTTTTGCTATCTTTCGACTCTTTCGAAACTTGTCTTACCGACACTACACTCTCGATCTCTGTCGTCTCCTTCGGCCGGGCCGCCCGGCCGCCACTGAAGTGTCCAGCATACTTCACCCGCCCCACGTTCACGCGACAAACATTGTGTGTGTCATCGTGTGGGTGTAGCGATAATTACTGTCCATACACAACTAGCTTATAAGTTAATTTAAATCTGTCTCTATATTGTCTTTCTAAATGATTGATGTTAGTATTTTTATCGACCTGTCCTTCCTTAAAAACAAACACGACTAAACGTTGGGTGCGTTACTAACCGCTTCCGCGTCCCCCTAACGGTCACTCGGTTCTAATCGTTTCTGTCTATTGTTTTGCGCCCGCTAACCGACTAAATACTAACGTCCCGCCCCGTCCGACCGTCCGTGATGCAGCTACAAGCCGACCATGCTGTACGACCCGGCCAAGTCGGAGACGTTCCGCGCGCTGCAGGAGGAGGGGCTCGGGGACGTCGTGCAGGAAGTGCCCGTGCCCGTCGAGACCAAGGTCTTCACGGCGCCGCCCACCAAGGTAAAGTCACAAGAGAAACCCGTATTTTCTTACGCACTTGGAATCAAAATCCCATTTACCATTTTTTCTGTCAAATGTTATAGAATAAGGGTGGAATAAGATCACAAGCTCATAACCGAAGGCTTAGCATAATACGGACGTACGTATATAACGATGGGAGGATTAAATCGATACTTATTTTTGCACTTGACCGTACACCGGTTCACAGTATTTCCCAAATAGTCCGAAGTGGCTACATAATAACTTAATTTTTCAAACTATTCGAAATGTTGAGACCACGTTGTAACGCAGAATTTCTTTCTTTGTTTAACAGAAGCCTGCGCCTACTCCGAAACCAACGAAACAGCCGCAAGTGAACGGCAACAGCAACGGAAAACAAACGACCTTCGTAAGTTTATTTATCTTTAACTATATTAATAAAACAGTTTAGTTAGCAATGGATATTTCAAAAAAATTGTTCACCAGTACAAAGCCAACCTGGGCGCTAAATCTTTTCCCAGAGATAATACCAAGTTAGATCAATTGTTCGTCCCCGAAAATCCCCAGGAAATTTTCGTCGGGGTTTCTGAATTTCCCGAAAGTATTATCAATATCAGCTAGTAACTCAAGACTATATTCATCCCGGAAATGTTTAAACTTCCCACGTTACGCCCACAATGTTACGATACGAGCAACACCACAGAAATAAGATAAGAAACCACAAACGAAGCCAAAAGACCTTTGGAACGCCAGTGTCGGGTATAGACGACAATAAAGTAATACAAAAATTAACCTACCATTCTACCGCATAAGAATCAATTTTGTTCGTAACAAAGACAATGTGTGGCGCTCAAAAGGTTAAAATTCTATCATTTCCATTAAATTCAGGTTGTTTTGTTTTCAGGTAAACGCATTAACCGAAGAACACATCCAGCAATCGAACTCTTTTAAGCGTCTCATGTACAACGTTCTCGGCGACACGGAGTTTTAGCGCCCCGACAGCGCCCTCGATATTCCTACGGCACACCAGTACAGCAACTGCCTCTCCCATCATTCAGCGCATAGCCCACTATGTGCTGCCATGAAGTAAACGTAGAAAGCAGTTGCTTTATTCATGTGACCGATTAAAGTTAGGCGGTTAGACGGAGGCGCCAAACATTTAGATACCACTGACTTGATGGTTAGTAATGTAACGATAAGACTAACAAAAATATTTTAGGAAGCTATTATATGTATAAAATAAAGCTCCCAGCAGTGTGTAATACTATTTTTCGGTGAATTTAATTTAATCTAATACTCGAGTATTAGTGATATGAATTATATTAAGTAGCAATGTAACGTTTATTACTAAGTGTTGATTTTCTGTTTGAACAGAAATTTAATTGTTTATGTATACATAATGAGAAATGTTGAGTGTACAGTCTAGTCACTTCGACCCGAGCTCCGGTCGACCCACGCGTATGGAATTCGATCACTTTAATAAATTATTTATTTTTATCTAGCAACTTGTTTTACTCTAATCCTAAAATCCCTGAGTAACAAGGTTATTAACTAATTAGATAGAAAAGGGTTCTAAAAATAAAAAAAATAAAATACAATCTCAAAATAACTATATTTATAACCTGGAGCTAACTAACAATGTTACACAACAAAATAAAATACAGTCTTACAAATTTCATGAATGATAAGTACACAGGTCAAGGGGAAAGAAATTTTGAGCAAAAAAATAAACTTAACTATATCACAATTACACAGACAGTGGTGCTGCCTCATGCGCCAGAAGTAAATGGGTTCGCAAATCATAGAACAACAATAATAAATTGTGATACAAAGCTGTTCACATTATTTTCAAATAAGGCACTAACTACACTCGAAACATGACAAAAGTATTATTTTGTACTCTAGCTGGAAACGATTCGGATGAACGCTTGACTGAGTCGAATTATCACGAAAAGAACTATTTACACACAGCCGCAGAACATTCATTTAATAGGTACACAATAAATTTGTGATATGTGAAATACATAAATAAGTACACTAAACAATTGTCCCAAATGTTACCTGCAAAATATCGCCAAGCACTCAACTTCCAATTTCATATTTATACAAAAATATAAATAGTTTTTGACGATATATATCGGTAAACAACTCAAATTGTTATCACATAATAAACAGTGAAGCTATACAAGGTAGTATAGTGATAATTTAATATTTATACTTAAACAAAACTTTTGCTCAAAACTAAAACTGTTTATAATCGAGCGACCTGGTTTACGTAATATTAGTACATTATTTGTAATTTACATGAAAAATATATGTATTATTAGTATTTTACAATAATTATACCTTTTAAAAGTAATATATTAAACACATTTTCACTCATGCAGTCATGACTGGTATACAATAATGAAACCATTATAAAGTAGGTAAGTATATGAACGAATGAAAACTCACAATTAAATCCTCAGCACAGACAACAAACCTTACTTTGGACTGATTTCCTTTTTGTTTTATTCATTAGCACCAAATGTCCAAACTATTTATTAACTACCTAACTACAAATATAATGAGCTGTGACTATTTTGTGGCTCTAACATATTATGATTTGAATTGAACTATAAATCGACAATTCAATGAAATGTGCAAATATTGCTTTTGTAGTGCTTCGTTTTATGTTTTATTTTCTTAATTTCTATAAGAGTTATTATTGAAACCTCAAGTTGTTAGGTATAATTAGAGCTGAATGCGCAATATTTTTAAATATATTTTAATTATTGTTTAAAAACAAGTGATTAAGTAAGAAGGTTAAACTTTTTCCATACCTACACTTTTTGCAAATGAAAAAAATCCGCATCCTATTATCGCTATTACTAGCGGACCCTAAAGATATATTAACACACTCGATGTCAGTGACACAATGTCTGTGATCAAAAAAATCTTACTCGTATGCCAGTGGCACTCATTCGTCACTACGATCATTTCGGCTTAGCGTAAATGCTTAGCGGAACGTTGCCGGAGCCGAACGTGTTGAATAGAATACCAGGATCACTTCTGAATTTGTAGTCAACGCATGCTTCGAACAGCCGAGCTGCGCGAGCGTGTTCTCATTTCACTGTCCGCTCCAGTTTTACAAAGGATAACATGTCGAGAATACCTTAATTACAATTTGATAGCCGTATATTCTTTTAATATATCGGAGTTTCACGGTAGTTTAACCTTTTCGGCGCCAACGACGCATATATATCCGCACCGCAGGTTCAACGCCAACAACGGATGAGTCACAGCCAGCAAAGCGTTATTTGCCTACATGCATTTCTGTAGGGTTCAACTTCGCGTTTAAGATTCCGATGTAATGGCGTATGAGCTTTTGTATTTGACGAATAAATATCGAAGACCTTAATTAAAGTTGTGTTCACTTAAAAATTAACACTTTGGTCTCCACCTCTCTGACTAACAAATGTTTAGAAAGATAGATTTCAAAGGTCTGTTATTCGATTCCACACAATTTCGCGTGTTCAGGCCAACTTACTTAATCACCTGTTGATAGACGTATTATGTTTGACACCCGCTAATAAAGAGCCAATTTTAATCTTTTAAATTAATAATAAAATTCATAGACAAAATTGACCTTAGGCCAAGATTGGCAGCGTTAATAGCTGCATTATTATTAGTTTGGAACTAAATAATTTTGAACTTACTGATTTCGCAGTTCAAAACGGAAAATTATAATCCCAATCAATTTATTCACTCTAAAAATCCAGAATAAAGTTAATTTACTCTTAGGTTTCTTTTGGCAGAAGACCTGCTGATCCATGCACGAATATTAAAAAGTGTACACACTGAAAGATTAAAATTTACTTCAGTTTTTAAAAAAATCAACTTTGTTGCTTCTAAATAAAAATAAAATCGGTGTTCAATTTCGAATTAAAAAGTTACTAACAATTTCATTTTATATCCTGCAGTGATTGCGATAATTTTTAATACGTCACAATGGAATTTAAGCGACTCACATTCACTGATATGATAAACGCGAAATGTTATGTTTATAGTTAGGTATTCGATATTTTTTCTTTAGCGGTATATTGTGCTAGTAGCAAGCCGGTGGAGGGTGATTTAGCGATGTTAAGCCGCGGACAAGCATTAATTTCTTAACGCGACGCGTATGCATCGATATATTGTTAGAGTTTATAAATGCTTTCTAAATGCATGACTAGCGGACCACAGAGGTGTCACGAATTTGATTTACAACGTGTTTTTGTCCTTTTAATACAAATATACTTTATTTTATGATTATGAGTTGTCTAACATTTCGATGGTGACAAATTTACTTAATGTTTAGAAAAAAAATTGATATTTTTTACAAAAATAACGCATTTAAAAAAGTTTAATTTATTCTTTTGTAGAGAACTACAGGGTTGATTTGATACTAAAGAGAGCCTTAAAGAGATGTAAGTTACAAGGAGATTCAGTATATATTAGACTACATTTCATTATCTACAGTTTTAATCTCCAAGCCATGCCCTAAAAGGCGAAGATAAAATTGACAAGTAGTAGAGCGGGTCTATTCACACCAGAGAGTAAGATAGAGAAACGATTACAATAACTTTGTCAATAATAACATAATCATGATTAAATTATAACTATATTATAAGACCTAACTAAATTCACGTGAATAAACTCGCTCTAAAAGAGAGAAGAGAAACGCATAGAGGAACACAACATGTTTCCTTCGTCATTCAACAACACACATTGCTAATCTGATAACTGTCAACAGCAAAATTAGGAATGGATAAACAGCAGCGTTAACATAACTTTCGTGTAAGACTAATTTAAAATACAACTAAAACATAGTCATTCAATCTTTCCGACGTCATGTCTGGAGTTGGCACCCTTGAAGACCATACGTTTGTACTTGTTGACACATGACGATGATGCGCCAACATGGCACTAATTCAAGTTAGGTATTATAAACTATCTCTCTGTTGGTGGTTTTCATCGGAATACCAACTGCAGGAAAGTTCAGAAACATCGGAAGTTCAACTATTACCGATCACAGATAATGTATAGGCATGACATAAAACAGTTTGTATCTTCATACATGATAATGAATGTTCTAATAAGAAGCTTTCTAGCCATAAAACAATTACAGCAACACATCAAAATCACGTGTAACCCAAAATGGCGTCCTTTACATGTAATATACAAATAAATTTGTAGACCCTGACGAGTTAACAAAGTAACCGAACATAGATCATTCTCGTAATTATAATAATTATAAATTATTTACTATGTACATAATCCACACTACTATATACAACACTTGATCGCACAACGCACAGCACATGGTTCGTTACGGTAAAAGATGATGTGGTGTATCGTTTCCTAAAATACGCAGTTTAAAGCTTAAATGTACATGACGAATTCACTGCAAGACGGAACAACTTGGAGACTCGGCTATACTATAGTCTGTAGGACGATGGTGATTTGGAAGCGACCTTTCTAAATATTATTATCGAATCGGTTTAGAAACTAACACGCGTTTGAGACGTAGGCACGACGCCGTTCGCGCGCCTCGCATCGCAAAGAATAACAATCGTATCTGTTGGAATCTTCAGACCCTATGAATATTGATCCTATAAATAACTAGAATAGATATAATGAAAGAAAATCAAGTAAAACTTACGATTTTCGAGAACACATAACATAATTTCAGTTTTCCAAAAAAAGAGATAAAAAAATTGTCATCCGGCAGAGCTTAAGTAGCTTCTTTGGTTTTCGGTGCCTCGCCTTGCTAACTAAGCTGCGGACGACTTGATGGCGACCACAATTTGATAGATCATTTTAATTTGCTGGAGTAAATATAAAGAGGAATACACCAAATTATTATAATTTCGAAATTCACTTTAAAAAGTCTAAATAAACTATCTAACGCATGACCGGCCCAGGCTGGCGATCGATTAACACTCTTGAATTGTAACGTTTCATTAAAACAGTAAAACGTCGACTAGCGATTATCTATTCTAGATATTTATAATTAAAACCGATTTCGATACACCTTCGCCCGCCGCTTAAAAATAAAACGTCCCGATCTTTACAAACGGAAGAAGCAAAGGTAGCTTAAACGTCAATTACACTGAACAACTAAAAGTACCTTGAGCCACCGTCATGATCCGTGGCTACATCGTCTAACGCACGCCATCACAATCGCACTAATCATTCCACTGTTTGATCGTAATTATAAAAGTGATCGTAATTGTGCTCTAATGGGTGAATCAACTTTTTCTTGGCACCCGTTGCTATGGTTACACAAATTTTGTCTCCAGGACAACCTGAACTATTTTCAATGAAACAGTATTCATCTTCAATACTACTTGGACAACTGGGGACTGAGTAAACAACACGAAAAAGTTGACTCACCCCTATAGACAACAAGCAAAGCATACGGATGGACTTCAAAAAGTTGGACATTTACGATCAGTACTTAAAAAAAAAAATAGTACGAAACATTCCGATGTGCAACAAACAATAGGGATGATGACACCACCAATTAATTGAGATACTTTTTATGAGCTGTCAAAATAAGATTCTGCCAAAGATGGCCGACCGGATAGCCTAGTAACTAGGCCCTAGTTGTTAGAGAACCTGACTACGAAGCTTGAGGTCCCGGTTTCGATTCCCGGTCGGGGCAGATATTTGTTTGAAAAATGTGAATGTTTGTGCTCGAGTCTTAGAACATGTATTTAAGTACGTAATTATCTATATAAGTATGTATGTATGTAAATACTTTATTGTACATAAAACACAAGAAATAACACAAAACAAAAACAAAAAGAGTAAAAAGGCGAACTTATCCCTAAAAGGGATCTTTTCAAGCTAACCAGGTAGTATGCGCTATAAGTATGTTTTTGGGACTAGTTTAATTGGTGTCAATTGCCCCAGGATTTATTTTTATTATAGATTTTGTATAGCAATTGCTACTTATGACGTCACTTCAACAAACTCAATCGATTAACTTATTTATTTGTTTTACGGCAGCTAAAAATATAATCTCAAATAGTCTTAAAATAAAGTGTTTTTCAAATAGAGTCGCGTCTTGGAATTATTGTTTTATGGTAGTGGTTTTCCCCATCATCCCTATTAACCCATAATATCGTCAGTACTTTGAAAAAATCTCGTATCTTAAAATCGAAAATCTGCCAAGTGAACTTTTACTAAAAGTATATCAAGGTTCAATTTGGTTTACGTATTGATTTAAGATACGAGGTTTTTTCATAGTAGTGACGATATGTATGGGTAATTTTCAAGTCACAACGAAACCTTTACAGGCAGCCATTTTATATGATTACCTATCGGTTGACATGGCCCAAATTTTAGACCTGTAGCCTTCGATCATATAATAATGCGTAGATGTACGATCGCCGCTCGAAAAATAGAGCCATCAAAACAAGGCGTAAATCATCAATTGCCTTCTTTCGCTTTTTTCGTTCGTACCAAAATAACGAAACTCGAATATTTTAGTATCGAGATTGTACCTACTACTTAATTTTAGATTCATTTTACAATACACTTTCTTTTAGATATTGTTTTATTTCTCAACGCCGTTGTCAGGCCTTGTCAATGTTGTCATTCCATTTTTGGTAATAATAGGTAACAAATCTGAAGCTCACACAGATGATTTACGACGTTATGTACTAGTACGTAAGGTATATATTAAAAAGTACTACATAATGTAGTCTACATTTACTATAATATCACTCGAATCTGTCAGTGTTGTCATAATCATAGGGCAGTATTGGCGCGACGGAGACGATTTTTAGGGTTCCGTACCAAAAGGGTAAAACGGTACCCTATTACTAAGACTCCCCTGTCCGTCCACCCGTCTGTCTGTCCGTCTGTCACCAGGCTGTATCTCATGGACCGTAATAGTTAGACAGTTGAAATTTTCACAGATAACGTATTTCTGTTGTTGCTATAACAACAATGTGATTTTTTTGCCGTTTTTATAGATAATGGTACGGAATTCTTCGTGTGCGAGTCCGACTCGCACTTGGCCGACTTTGAATTTGTACAGAACCTTGCATCTGCGTATTATATGATCGAAGCCTGCACCGAAAACATAGGCAGCGCCTGTTTGTTGTTCAATGTAATCGACGTCAACGTTTGTAGAGGCCGCGGCGTTTAATAGACGTTATCGTCTGGGTAGAGTAGGAGCGGCGGCGGAGGGTGTCCTCAGGAGGCGGCGGGCGCGGCCGGCGCCGGGGACGGCAGGAGGCTCTCGCGGCTGGCGCGCAGGTTCGGGAGCGAGCGGGCCGCGCGCGCGTCCAAAGCCAAAAGCTCCCTTATGTCCGCTTCTAGCGGGTCCACGCTGATGTGGTACACTGCAGTACTTTCCCGTTCCACAGCCACACTTACAAGCCTAGTGTCGGAGTACCGGCGGGCCTCGTCCGCCGGCTCGGGCCGCAGCGCCCCGAGCGCGGACAGGCGCCGGTGCGGGTTCCCGCGGTAGCTTTCGAAGCCCCCGCTCTCGTCTTCTTCGTGGTACGCGGCCGGCGGAGGCGGCGGCGGCTCGATGTTCGCTACCACCTACGAGAGGACAAGTCAAAGTCAAATACTTCATACTAAATACGAACTGAAACATGGATGCATAGAAAAAACCCCAGAAATAAGTTTTGTTAAAAAATTCATTTTTAAAGCCAGCTTTTTAGCTGACTGTACTTTTTGTTGACTGTACTTGCATTGTCATCCAACCTACATAAGTATACCAAATTTGAGGTGAATCCAACCACTGGAAGTGGGTCAAATTCAACTTCTAAGATTTGACCCAAGAGTCACAATACAATACAATGAGCTAAATAAAAGCTTGTAAAAAGACCAGCGCCGGCAATCGAACCCAGGTCCTCAGCATTCTGTGCCGCGTGCCATACCCCTACACCACCACTGGTCAGGAGTTCAGACACAAATTATTCCCATACATCGCACATCTCCGTTTGTAAACTAATCACATTTTATAAGCCGTGATACAGCGCCATCTATGTTACACCCTCATCGAGAGACTTCAATACTCCTTCGGAACTGCCCGCTGACCCGGACAGGAGATGTCGCTACTAAGCCCACTTTAATAAGTTTGCTATCAAGTGTCTTTATGTATTTAAAAAAAAAATACAAAAAGATGCTTCATAGCAAACTTGACAAAATCAAATGACTGTGGAATTTTTGTGTGTCTACTATCTTAATTATCTAGATCAGTGTTTTTTAATATTTTTGAAGACGCGACCCTTTTTCAATTTAAAATATTTTAGCAACCCCCTAGGGTCAAAACCGAAAAAAAATCTAAGTCGACTTAAAACTGAAAAGAGTGATTGATTGCTACTTCCATTTTTTTTTACTGGGACCGCCTAGATAAGGTTTTGCGACCCACAGTTTGAAAAGCACTGATCTAGATAGTGTCGCGATATCATGCATGATAGTTTATCTCCATCATCATCAACATCACCGATGTACATCGCACTGCATGACACAGCCCTCCTCTCAGAATGAGATAACTTGGACCGTAGTTCCCACGCGGGCCCAGTGCGGTATGGGAGCTTCACACACCCCATTGAATTTCTTTTCAGGTGCGTGCAGGTTTCCTCACGCTGTTTTCACCATAAAACTCATAGTTTTCAAATGTAATTCAAGTTATTCTCTATCTCAAGTCTGTGGTATTACCTGTCCCCTCGCGCTGCGCTCGCGCCGCTTAGTGCGCGCGCGCTGCATCGGCGGCGACCCGTGACTGATGGGCATCTTCTCCGGCGCATTTTGGATGAGCAGTATTCTGTGTACAAACACAAGTATATTATACCACTAGCATATACCTGCCGGCCTTATTCATATGAACCATTACATTTGACGGTTGAGTTGAAATTCCCGGGATTTTACTAAATTCCATTAGGATCCCCAATAATTGCATCATGGACTTAACTTAAGTAGTATGAATAACACGTGTGCGAAATTTCATGTCTTTACTTCGTTTATTTAGCATTGGAAAAAGGGTAAACAATAATGAAGTCTTTTATATTGAAAGACGCTTTTAAAAAATACCTAGTAACTGTTACATATCAAACCAACAGAATGTAAACGGCAAAACATAGCGATCTATAAAAAAATTGTAACACCTTTATAACTGTTTTAAAAATAAATAAATGATTGATTGATCGTTTAAGAAGTGTTTAACATTTCATCTTTAACGGCAGGAAACTCCTATTTGCGGCTTTTTTTTAATAGGCAGACATATTACATCAAGCACAAAAAAATTAGCTTTAATGTGGTATAATTGAAATGAATATAAGCCCAAAAACGAAAAATTTTAGCAAAATTATACCGGTCTACACCTGGGGCCTGTTGTTTAACAAAGTACAACTTATATTACAAGCGGAACTCCCTTTCTAGTTAATATAACTGAAGCGAGAGTTCCGCTTGTAATATTAGTTGTACTTTGTTATGCAACAGGCCCCTGGGTGCGAAGAGATTACGGCTAAGCGATCAATAGCAACTGTACCTTTTCAAAGTCCTTAAATACATTGCTGTGAAGTAGAATATGCTTTATTTTCATAGGACGTAAACGAAATGCTTCACGAAAAGCCAATTAATAATATTTTAATTAATAGTAATGGCGGCCACTTATTAATTGGCACCTCATGAGAAATGGGTTACCCCATCTATAAAAATATGTAAAGATTGTATTGATTGTACTAATTTTGCAGCCGGATCCCGTACTAACGTACTATAATAAGCGCGATCGACCGGTTGGCGACCCCTGGTATATAAGTATTCGACCGGCATCCCCTTACTTCCCGCCCTCAGTAGTAATGTACTATTGTCACCTGTTATGAGCGCGCCAACGGTTGCAAAGGTGCAGGTACTGGCGGCACTGGATGTACATGAACACCGCTCCGCCCGTGAAACCCACCGCCACTACCACCAGCTTCGTCCAGAACGGCCACGCTGCAAACAACATAATTAACTAATGAACAATCTTTCACCTTGCTACTCTTCTAAGTGCTACATGATGATGTCCTCCATGTCGTGTCCGACAAAGGCGAACCTTTAAGCTCTTTTGTTACTTGTGTGCCCGAATATGGCTGGCAAAGCCAAACTTTGTTTTGAAGGTCCTATTACAAGCCGCGCAATGTAACTGATCACCACCATTGTAAGTGTAAGGTGTAGGTAGGTCTCGGACGGGTCTTTATGATGAGACGTTTGGCATCCAGGTACTCTAAGCGATGCTTTTCAAAATCTGCAACAGCCTTATTAACAGAGCTGCGCCATTCTGGTCTCTGTTTCGCGAGATTTTCCCAACTCTCGCACGGGATGTTACATGCGGTGAGGTGACGCTTTAGGACGTCCTTGTAACGCAAGAACTGGCCTCCAGGAGTCCGCTTTCCCTCCTTTGTACGCACAATGTGTCCGCACCAACTAAGTGGTCCTTTAATTAACAATGACTCAATGCCATTGGAGTTGGTTAATTGCTACATACAAGTACAAGGACAGCCACGTCTATGACATGCGTGTTCATGAAATCCACTTACACTTCTACAACAACACAAACAATTTATAATTTATGATATGGATTCATGTGATCTGAAATTAACGATTTTATTTATTATAAATCATAAAACTTACGTATGACACACAGACTCAACTGCTTATTCCAGAACTTGTTTTTGGTTGATATATTAATATTAATACTTAGGAGTGGTTATTAGCATTTGTTATTATACGGCTAAGGCTGCGTTTCCACGAGAGATGTGCGAGGATGCGTTGCGAGGGATGTGATTGTCATGAACCAATAGAAACACTTCATTCACTTAGGACCTTTTAAATGAAGTGTTTCTATTGGTTCATGACAAACACATCCCTCGCAACGCATCCTCGCACAGCTCCGGTGGATACGCAGCGTAAATGGCGAAATTATAAGAGTAGCAAACCATTGTCTTCAGTAATGATGAAAAATACCTACATAAAAATCGTCAAAATGTTAGTTAGGAGTTCATGGTACTACGCCTTTGACATGCCCATAATCATGTTTTCATTTGGTTTTATAAATGAGTTTAGATTCGAAAACGAATCAAAAATGGAGTTGTCATTGACATCCACTAATTTCTACATTTCGTTCAGATTTGATGTTGATCGTTTTGAATTCCGGGGCATATATGGGTTATCAGAAACACTACATAAGATACTAACGTGTGTCACCCTCTACAGGGTTATTTGTAATTCACTAGCATCCTTTTAACCCTAAACTCCTACCACTTAAACAAATGTTTTTTGTTTTACGGCTTTTGTCATAACTTAATATTTTTGGTGTAATAACGTTTTGAAAACTTGATTCTGCCTCTTATTTTTACGATACTCTGTGTATTTGTATGGGAAAAAATGTGCTTCATTTTAAAAAGTCGTAAAACAAAAAACATTTGTTTGAGTGATAGGAATTCAGGGTTAAGAGGATGTCAGTGAATTAAAAATAACCCTGTATAAGAGTTCAATCACAGAGCTGTAACCAGCACACAACAAAACGAATGACTTAATGAGGTAGTCGGGTCTTCAAATGCTTCAAACCATAAGAATAAAAAATAACAGAGTAGAAGGAAAACTCTCGCTCCGGCCGGACTCATGGTCACGATATTAGAGTACTCGCTAAGCGGGAACTCAGTCAGGGTGTCACGGCCGGCGTCGCCGCACTCGCGTTTGCTTTGCCTGTTTACTGTTTGCGCGTTCGTTTTATTGAAAACAAATAACAATGGCGTCAAGTTATTGTGGTGTATTTGGGTGTGTAAATAATGGAAAAACGATGCCACACTTAAGTTTTTTTAGTTTGCCTAAAGATGATGAGCGGTAAGTAATATTTTTTAAATATTATTTCGTTTTCGTACCTAATTAATCAAAAAGACATGAACCACAACATGAACAGTTCTTTTTTAATTTATATTAGTAGGTAGCAATACTTACTTAAATGGCTTCATTTGGTATGGCACTTGTAATAAAATAACTTCTTACTTAGAAATACCTATCTATAATATGTAGTACGTACAGTCAAGGATTTTAATTGTTAGGCCACTTGCCACTATTCGTATTTTAGCCGTGTATGCAAATCAGCATATACGAGCATAAGCGACTTCACCCGATTTGCATTACACGGCTAAAATACGAATAGTGGCAAGTGGCCTAACAATTAAAATCCTTGACTGTACCTAATGATTTATAATTCTCATATTTTGTAAAACTAGAATAAAATAATGATTTCAAAGTAAATAAAAACTTATATTTTAGCGATATTATCTTTAGACGTAAGTAATATTTAACAGTAAGCAACCCTAGCATCACGCCTGGACGACAGAGGGGTGTAACGACGTGAGGGGGAAAGTAGGTATATAAATGGCGGCATTTTGGACGCGGTCAAAAGAGATTCCCTTCTACTCTGTTATTATTTATTCTTATGTTCAAACCCACAATGTAAGAATATAAATACATATAACACAATTTAAGCATGGGAGTAATATTCGTCGTACATTTTAAGTTTCAAATTCAACTCAAATTCAAATTAAGTACTTATTTCTAAAGTCGTAGCTTAATGTTGCTTGGCTGCACAATAAAATCAACATATTAATTTCTCGTATTCTTAAAAACAAACTCCGTTTTTAAGAAAATTAAATGGAATATCTGGTACCTATACACCTTTCGTATGCCGATTTGTTACGTTACGGAAATTCTACATTTCAATCCCGTTATCAACAAGAACGTTATTAATTTAAACATGAAACTACCGTGAGACTCACTCATAGCACGGTACACGTTTGGCAGCAGCCGTAGCGTTTTCCTCCTAGAGGAAGGGATACGGATTAGCCCGAAGCATGTCGAGTTAAACTCGTTTTATATTACGTCGCTAAAAACGGTCGGTCGTTATATGCGAAGTCGTAGTAAGCGGACTACACTGTATTTATGTTTAAAGAAGGTTTAAAGTGAATATATAACTAAATATTCTGTGAATATTACGAGCGTCTACCTGTTGCCGTTATCATTATCAATATCGAGCAAAAACGTGCATAAAAATCACGATTGTTGTATGGGAGCCGCCTGAAATATTTATTTTATCCTGTTTTTTATTATTTGTTGTTATAGCCTTATAGCGGCAACCGAAATACATCATGTCTGCCGTGTCCCGCCTAAGTAACGTAACTTGAGATACGTTAGTTACGCTTAACAGTGCTAAATCGACATTTTTGACGCTATACTATCTGATACATATCGAAGATTTTCATTTTTTGCCATAATTCAATAAAAACACCGATAGCCGAACTAACGTATCTGGGAATTTTGTACGCACTTGTAATGGATATCTCCCGTATTTCAAATACGTTAGATAGGTCATACAGAACTCGCCCGCAGAATCGAAATTGAAAAATCTTTTGGTGCAGTTTAATTCAAATCAGGTTGTTGTTATATGTTATAAAAGGCATTTTAATTATATTTCATAAACTTTCTGAAACGGGAACGTATCAAAATATATAAAGTTTTAAACGAATAATGGACGAAATACATAATGGTCATAATACATACTAAAATTTTCTATGAAACTATTAATAAAACGAACTTTTTTAATCGTGTAATCTACGGGAACGTATCAAAATATATAAAGTTTAAAACGAATAAGGGACGAAATACATAATGGTCATAATACCTACTAAAATTTTCTATGAAACTATTAATAAAACGAACTTTTTTAATCATGTAATCTACAGTTTGGTTTAGGTTAGGTTAGGTTTATTTTATGAAAATCCTGTAAAGTTGAGAATTTCCAAGAAAATTGCATTATATCAAATGCATTATTTAGTAAAAAAAGATACCTAAAAGTAAAGAATTAATAGAAATCCTGTTGCTGTGATAAAATTCAATTAAGTAAAAGTTTTCAAGCTTCCACTTTACTTATTATTAACCTTCTTACCTATTTGTATATCTATAAAATAAAATAACGGGACTAGATAAAAGAGTCAACCCACTTTTAATTTACTTAAATGTTCAGTTTCTTGGTTCCAAAAAGTAATGTAAGTAAAGATACAGGTCATAGCCATTACACAGTTTTGGGTAATAAAAAGAGCATGGTCACGCTTAACTAACGTATATGCAGATACGCAACTTTGCGTTACAGAATTTTGTATGAAAAATAAGGCCGCGAAAACTTTAAAAACCGTCTTTTTTCAAATTGATTCGTAGCACAGTGTTAAAATTAAAAATACATCGTCACAATAATATTTCTAACCTACTGTATAAATTTCAAATTTTAAACTTCAATAGTAAACAAGCAATGAGATGTGGATAAACAAAAACTTTGATCGCGTTTTTCTCTAATCGTCGTTTTTGGAGATACGTTACTTAGGCGAGACACGGCAGATGTGTGAAAATTTCAACTGTCTAGCTATCACGGTTCCTGAGATACAGCCTTGTGACAGACGGACAGACGGACGGACAGCGAAGTCTCAGTAATAGGGTCCCGTTTTTACCCTTTGGGTACGGAACCCTAAAAAAGATTGGCTCGGCTCTGTTCAGCCAGCCGAGCCGAGCCAATCGATTAGCTGTCGATTATTTTCTCGCTCGTCTTGACACGAACAACAGATAGGTACAGATCCCGTATATATTAATAGTTGATTGCTGACTGTTCAGACGGCAGGCGAGAAATCTCTCCACTCCACTAATTTGTTGCAGCGACCAGAGCTATTAAGATAGAACTTCCTCATCGATGTTCGCTTGGCAGTCAAAACTGGCAATAAACTAAGAAATTCTAATTTCGAACTTCGTATTGTGCCATCAGCTTCACTATGGGTCTAATGAGTAGGCTCAGTGTCGCTCAACGAGCTATGGAGAGGGTTATGCTAGGGGTTTCATTACGAGATCGAATCAGAAATGAGAAGATTTGGAGAAATCAATGGTCACGGACATAGCCAACCGGATAAGCTCGTTGAAATGGCAATAGGCAGGCCATATATCACGCAGAACAGATGGCCGTGGGAGCCGAAAAGTTCTCGAATGGAGATCACGGACTGGCATGCGCAGCGTGGGACGTCCACCAGCGAGGTGGGCGGATGATCTGGTAAAGGCCGCAGGTTCACGATGGATGCAAACCGCTTCCAACCGTAATGATTGGGTATCAATGAGGGAGGCCTATGTCCAGCAGTGGACGTCCTACGGCTGAAATGATGATGATGATTGTACCGTCCTACTTACGCTTAGTATTTAATAAGAGTGAGAGAGACGGTACGATACGTATTTCAATTTTCGAATTTCTTCTAATATTCGAAACACGTGGTTAGTCAAAAACTTACATACATACAATCACGCCTTCCCAGCAAGGGAAAAAACTTCGTTAGACAAAATTCAAGAACGCATATGGGTGCCGGCAGTGATTGCGTTAAGTGTATATTTTGATTGTATTGCAAATACCGAACGCGGCGTAGGCGCTACGGACGTGCGATGATAATAAATAAGTGAACAGCGAATTGGCTTCTGCTCGAGATTCCATTTCACGTAATATTTTTCTAAGGATTTCGTATGTGTACGGAATCTTCCAAGTTAGGTATCGTCAATAGTTTGAAAAAAGCTCGTATCTCAAAATCGTTAATCTGGCAAAGTGAACTTTATTACACGCTTATCAAGGTTCAGTTTTGTTTACATGCTGATTTGAGATACGAGTTTTTCAAAGTAGTGACGGTATGTTTAATACCTTAGGCTACTATTTACTCTTAAACTACAAATAATTCCCAAGCAATCTTAGCCGCTATAATTTTCCTTGTAAATTTAATATATTTACTACCATTTTGAATTTTTTTAATTTTTTCCACCCAACAGTTTAGATTTTAGAGGGGGGGGGACGGTCGATTTTAATGAAAATTTTCACTTTAAAGTTGAATATTTCGCAAACAAATCATGTAAGCAACCCCCCAATGGTTTTAAAAGACCTATCCAACGATATCCCACACTATAGGGTTAGTCGAGAAAAAAAAAAATCACCCCCACTTTACGTCTATGGGAGGTACCCTAAAAAAATTTTTTTAGTTTTTTTTATTTGACCACTTTGTCGGCGTGACTAATATATATTCATGCCAAATTACAGTTTTCTAGTACTAACAGTCTCTGAGCTTAGCCGCGGACAGACAGACAGACAGACGGACAGACATGGCGAAACTATAAGGGTTCCTAATTCTCTACGGAACCCTAAAAAGAGATTAGAGTATATTAACTGTGGCATATTTGCTGGCCTATGTATTACTTGAGTTTTTCTTTAAGTTCACTCATTATATTGTACCGTTTTTTGCCCAAATAAACATTAAATATTAACCTTTTCAACGCCAACGACACATATATAGGTCACAAAGTACAGTGTCAAAGTGATCTTGACACGATGACATAAGGTTCAAAGCAGGTTTACGTTTTGTCGAGGCGCGGCGGTGAAAGGGTTAAAAGACACCTATTATTTCATAAATTTAAATTATCAAAAAATCTCAATTCCTTCCATTTCACTATCTGTGCTCTCAATTTGGTCAATATCACTGTCACTATCAGCAGTATTTATTATTAGTCTATCAGTGTAATCCATCATACAATTTAAAATTGGGGGGTTTCAATAACTCTATATTATAAATTTTCACCGGAACGCGTCCATACCCTACTGCACCTGAACAACGACTGACAAACGTCACATAAGTAGTGTAGTGTGTGACAACGCTATACGAAGCCGACATTTGCCGAGTCTTTTTCCAAAGACCGATGTGCAGTCTTTATGGCCGGGTACTGTACAAAGAGTATTGTAATATTATATGAACAAGAGTGGCAACTCTATGGTCAAATATGCATGTATGGAAGGTGCTGCTGCCCTACGGCTGCTCAAGAACTAATGTGACGTTTCTATAGATGTATGTATATGTTGGTAGTGATGTACAGCTATAGATACGCGTACCTATAGCAATCTATAGTCAAGGATTTTAATTGACAGGCTAATTGCAACTATTTGTATTTTAGCCGTCTAATTCAAATCAGCATATATGAAGTATAAGCGGCTAAACCCGATTTGCATTATACGGCTAAAATACGAACATTGGCAAGTGGCCTATCAATTAAAGTCCTTGACCGTACAATTTGGTACGCCATGGCCATGGCCGATGAATGACAACTGACAAGTTTGACAAGTCAACCAAGATGGCCGCTAATTTAGTTCTTCGGCAAACGCCAGAGATCGCTGTAGTCGCATGAAATGTGATGATATATGTAAGTGTGCCCGGCCTGGTACTGTGCATCATGCCGTCCCAGCCGCATACACGCGACGAACTCGCTGCGTGTTCGCGACGAAAACGTTACGCATTCACGGCGAATAGGTTGCGTGCTCGTTCCGCTTTTAATACGTTCTCAAATCGCGAGTGAGTGTGATATGACTATTAGTAGAGTAGGTACCTACTTTATTTATTGTAGACTGGATGACGATGGAAAAAGATAAGGGCCTGTATGATAGTAACAAAATTAAAGGATAAATTCTGTTAATTGGAATTTACCCGTTACGCGTCAAACAATATTACCGCCGATTATACAGACTACCTATTGTGGTTTTACGTAAAATATATACATTTAACTTGCTATACAGTAGTTACAGTAAAATTACATAAAGTTTACCACTGACAGATGGTTTGCCTTCATTTCATATTCAACTTTAACGACCTACAAATAAAGCCAATTTTAGAATATTGTTACCCACGTTTGCAGATTTTGTAATAGCTACTTTATTTGTATGGTGTTAAAGTTGGAAATGAAATGAAGACAAGCCATCTGTCAGTGGTAAACTAAAAGTAAACGTATTGTACCCGTTATTTTTCCTCGTCAGGCTCGAAGTATCGAGTTTTAGGGTGACGTTAAAGTCGGTTTTAGGGTGAAGCTCCACTAGTGCGTTGCGTCGCGTTATCGCAACGAACTAACGCATTCTAGAGACTCTCCCCCGCTTCGTCTCTTGTCCGTCGATCCGTTGAAACGTCGCGTGCGACGACGCAACACAACAAATATATCTAAAACGTAGCAGCGTCAACGTTGCGACGACGCAACGCACCGCACCAGTCGAGCCTCACTCTAACTATTGGTGAAATAAATTTAAAATTAACATTTTAATAAAAAATCACTGCATAAGTGATGATGGCAGGCTGGAATATATGATGCATAGGAAAAATTTGCGTGTAAACTCCTGACCAGTGGTGGTGTAGGGGTAAGCACGCGGCACGGAATGCCGAGGACCTGGGTTCGATTCACAGCATTGGTCTTTTTTCTGGGGTTTTTTCTGTGCATCTATGTTTCAGTTTGTATTTAGTATAAAATATTTGAATAATGTAAAAAGTTTTACCGATGAGACCGCGATTGACTTCCTCGACGGCGCGCTCTATGAGCACGAAGAGCGACCACATGACGCAGAGCGCGGCCACGCAGTGAAACAGCACGGCGCAGCAGAGCCGCCGCCGCTCCACGCCAGACATCTCCAGCAGTCGCCACTGGAACAACGAGCTTCAGGTTACATACCAGAAGCCTAGCTATTACAGCACAAGAATTAGACCCACACCAGAGGGGTTTCACTCCGCAGTTTAGGTATGTTCGGCCGGCGCGCCTCCCGGGGAGGCGTATGGCAGTAGGTTGTCGGTCGGCCTTCGGTTCGCACGCTGACCGCGTCGCGCGTAATTAAGCATCTTTTTTTCTGTGATTTTTTGCAACAAACAATGACTTCTAAACGATCTTATAAATAACTTACTTAGTTACTAAAGGTAGTTTACTGAATTAATACACACTGTTTCTTGATTTATATACCTACCAAATATCGGCGAGTGGAAACCCTTGTGCTCTTGGTTTCGGATCAGCGGTGCCCAACGGAATATGAACGCTCGTATCACACGATAAGTTTCAATTTCGCGTGCAAGCAGTAAGAGTAAGCAAGTTTTTATACCTAAAGTTGACTTTTGTTCGAGAGTGATCCTTCTGTACGTTAGTACTATTACTTATTCTGTGCCCACACTTACCAAACTCTCTGACAAAACATATCATATCACGATACGCTTTAGTTGGATACGGTTTTGGGCCTATTCCTCAGATCGTTTATTTACCGAAGCGTTCGGTGTTCGACAAGTTTACTACCAGATTTATTTTTCGTCAAATTTTGTAAGAAATAAGGACATTCCATAATCAATTAATCAGATTAAGGAAGTCTTGAAGAAAAGTCAGGTCTAGAGTACCCGAAACAGGCAAGAATGCATGAAAAAACTGACTGTTGAGGAAGCGAAAGATGCATGTCAAAATCGTAACAGGTGGAAACAAATAGTCAAAATTGTATGTATGTATTGTAAGCAACAAAATATATTTGAAAACGACAAAAGTTGACGAAAGAGAAATCAGACAATAAACGAGTTTTATTTTACGGAGAATTCATTTGGTAATTATAGTAACTTGCGGATATCCTAATATCCGGTATTACCAATACCTGTCACGTAATAACAGCAACTTACGATAGAGTGGTAAAACAGACCCATAACCTCTCAAATCAACGGAATAATTAAAGAAGTCCGCCTTTTTACAATTCATCCAGATTCATTAAAAAAAATTTAAACTGTTTCTTTCCGCATATAATCTCTAACAAGTGGGTTTTTCATGACACTATGGTGAGTTATTTTCGTTAGATAGCTTCATATGACCGAAAAATAAACCGCAAAGACATAAGAGCCCGCCGTGCGGGGGACCGTCGACTTGGTAGACGAAGAAGGAACTTTAATGTAAGAAAGTGGAAAAAAATCAAGGCAATTTGAAGGAATCTGTAATTGCACGCAACAGCAGGGTTAAGAATTTAGGCGGGATTTCTGACTTGTTTTTTAATAATAATAAGTAATAATTTTTTAATAAGTAATCATTTTACTGCAATTTTACGGGTTAATTTTTATTACAAGCTTTTACCTATTTCATTTGACTTTTGTTTATTTCCAGTTACTTTTGCATCTCATCTTGCAAATACAAGTGTCAGAAATAAAAATACTAGTTAGTAACAAATTAGTAGTCGCTACTTACGCAACACCAGATAAAGCCAGCAGGGACTACTATCCCATACACAGAGATTTTTGCATAAAATCAAGAACATATTTATTTGTAAAATTCCCGATCCCGCCATCAACTCATAATTTTTTACGGTGATAACGTAATTAAAGTGTTACAAGGCCAGCTGTGAAGTAGCGGAAATTATTCTTGCAAAACTCAGCAAAACAAATCAATATCTAATAACATAAGTTTATAGAAGAGCACGTTTCGTGGTACCAGAAACGTAAATATCAACTGTACTAATTTCCATAAATAAGAATAATTGAAATACCTCGTACTTGAACAATACGAAAGTTAAGGTCGTTTAAGAGCTGTAACTTTAATTATCGATTATTGGGTAGTTAGGAACCTACGCAGATACAAGACACGCAAGCTCGAATTGCGTTAGAAAACTTTGCAGAATTTATATGCATAGGCGGTAAATTTATTATTACCTAAGTGTAGTTACTATAATGCGAAGTACACTTGATAATATTTCCAAGAAACAAGGCATTTTATGTTTTTAACGAGAATGAAGAATCATTAAATGTGATTCAAACTATTTTTTTTATTCACTGCCTATTCAGGGAGTTTTATTTTTTTAGTACATATTAGGTATTGACGGAGTTACAGAAGACAAAATTGAAGGTTTGCCAAAGAGCAATAGACCGGAGTGTGCTAGGGGTGAGGCGGGTTGACCAGTTCCGAAACACTACTCCTGCGTTCCAAAACACACATTAACGATGTGGGTGCCAAGGCTGCCAAGCTGTACGCTTAGTGTAAGTTTTACTTCACCAAAATACTTCTCGATCGCGTTTACATAAAAATTTCAATTCTATGGAAACATGGACAGCGCCTCCGCGCGCGCCCGTCCTTGTTTAGATAGAATTGAAATTTTTACGTAAACGCGATCGAGAAGTATTTTGGTGAAGTAAAACTTATACTAAGCGTACAGAAGTGGGACTGGGCAGGCCATGCCAGCCGCATGGATCCGAATCGGTGGGCTAGAATAGGCTCGAACTGGATTCCATGAATGGCGGCGACGACGTGGGACCAGGAGGCGTTGGCGGGACGACCTAGACGTGCTAAGGTACACTATGAGTATGAGTATGAATATGAGTAAACTTTACTTCTAATATCGACTCCATAGTTTTCTTTCATCTTACCGTGCGACGAAAAATCCGAGCCTTCATCATCATCATCCCAGCCTATATATGTCCCACTGCAGGGCACAAGCCTCCTCTCAGAATGAGAGGGCTTGGACCACAGTTCCCACGCGGGCCCAGTGCGGATTGGGAACTTCACACTCACCATTGAATTTCTTCTCAGGTGTATGAAGGATTCCTCAGGATGTTTTCCTTCACCGTAAAGCTCATGGTAAATTACAAATGTAATTTCGCACATAAATTCCGAAAAAATTCAGAGGTGCGAGCCCGGGCTCGAACCCACGACCCTCTGCTTGAGAGGCCATAGGTCAAACCACTAGGCCACCACGGCTTTCGAGCCAACGAAAAATCGGAGCCTTGGGTTATGATCAACCCTTTAAAATGGTGATTTACATTAGTGCAACGATGGATGACTCACGCATATTGCATTTAATCGACAGTTCAGTAAGTTTGAGCGTGCGCATTCCTAGTACAAAAGTGATTTATGGTAGTCTGCCGCGAGTCTTTGTGTCGACTAATAGATTTTTGTCAATAATTAAAAAATAAAAACATAAAACCTAACCTAGAGCGCCGCCGTTAGCGGGCGGGACAACGATATTTACCTAGGTATTTTTTTACGAGAGAGAGGCAAACGAGCAAATGGGTCTTCTATGGGCAATGATCACCACCTCCCATTAATATCAACAACTTAAGAAGCCACTGATCTGTTGCCGGACTTTAAAAGGAAGTATAAACCCTTTTCGTCAAAGCCCCAATAACATAATTGACTCTTAAAACTATTGATTCGCATCGCATCGCCTTTTGCGTCAGTCTTGAACAAACCGTCAAACGAGTCTCTTGAGGTGTCAGTCGACTCTTCACTGAGACGACTATACTAGGTGCCAGATAACGTTGCCTAAAAGTTCATTACTCCTCAAGTATTATGTTATCTCAAGTTTAAAAACGACTGTCGCTAAATGTATGAACATTATCGCTAAATCAACTTTACGCGGTTATCGTGGTACAGGGTTGAGTTCACTTGCGGTCATTGCAGAAATTGACAACATTTTCTCACTATTAGATTACACATAAGTAAAACTTCTATAGCTCCATCTATATGATGTATATCTAATATATAAAATTCTCGTGTCGCGGTGTTTGTTACCAAACTCCTCCGAAATGGCGACCATGTGCGAGCAGGGCGGGGGTGCGAGGGGCGGCCGTATTACATCAGCAATAATTCAGCTCGACGAATTAACACAAAGTTAAATTAAAAATTAAGTTAAGTACGAAAATGGTTGCCAAAGGTTCTTTACCTTTTCGTAGCAATTAACTTTTAGGCAGCGTTATCTGGCACCTAGTATATCGGGAGGCTGATCACATGGCGAGGCGATTACGTCATGGGCCAAATTAAGTTATTGAATTAGACATTCTAGACAAGAGGTCCCCGAACTTTGTTCTCTAATAGATCCCTAGCCATATTTTTCCGTTTTAAGTGAACCAGGAATCTTATTTTTTATTTTTTTATAAAATGTGACTTTAAATGTTATTTTTTTTCGCGTTCGTAGATCCCTGCAAAAGGTCGACGACCCCGGGGGGTCGATATAGACTGCTTTAGGTATCTCTGTTTTAGACCTTCAAGAGTTCTCATCATGGAGATGGCATATGTAAAGCTGCGTACGGATTGCGCGTAGGTACATTTGTACGCGTAGTCGATTACGCGTGTCCTGGAACTCCATGTACGTACTTGCAGTTCCCCTAGAGTGTACGCATAGCTGCAAGTACGGACATGGCGTTCCAGGACACGCGTAATCGACTACGAGTACAAATGTACGCACAATCCGTACGCAGCTTCATGACTACGGCGTAGGGATCGGTCTTTTAGGATTTAAGTTTTATTGGCCAAACTAGTCATGGCCATGATAACCGATTAGTATTTATTATCTATCCATGCTAATATTATATATGCAAAACTAAACTGAACTGATTTAGATAAAATTTGCTTTGGGGATGGTTTGAGACCCTGAGAGGGACTGTTGCCCATGACTTCATCTGCAAAGAATTCGTTTATCGCTATCCCGCGGGAATTATGCAATTTTCCAGAGAAAAACAGAACTATCCTATGTTGTTTCCCGGGACTTAAACTATCTCTATACCAAATTTCATCTAAATCGGTTCAGCGTTTTAAACGTGAAAAGGTAGCAGATAGATGACACACTTGCCCATTTATAATATTAAGTATGGATTTATAGTAATACAAGCAGCTGTTATTCTTACAATAAGCTAGACGACTAAAAAAAACTGTTTAGTCCGTCAGTTAGATTATTAAAAAATATTGTACACGTATTTTTTCTTTTGTTTGACAAACAAAAAATGAGGAGGATACAGTGCTTAGAAGTTTCGAGTGACGTCACTATATGGTACAATTTTTACCTAAGGGTGACGTCACAAGCCCCCACTCCGGAAGTTTGATGATCTATATCTTTGTCGTTTTTTAATAATTTGATAAACCAAAAAATACGTGTCCCATATTTTCCCATAATCTAAATGACGGAATAATTAGAATGACCAATTTTTAACCCAGTCGTCATCCCTATTGATTTGTAATTTTCTGTGTTTGTAATGTACAAAGTACGCTAGGATATAATGCGGATAAACAACACACCAATACCACACCACTTACCTCATTGAAGGGCTTTATTTTTGTGTGCATTATGAAATTGAATTTGCAGAGCTCGCACGATCGTGTCTCCGACGCTGTGAGCCATTGCTGCAGGCAACTCTGGTGGACATATTTCAAGCTTCCTGTAACAATCACAACAGGATATTAAACAATTGTAAAACAAGTAAATTAATTTAATATCTCAAACTTCCTTGAATATAAATTTCCCTCATTGGAACATTTTGTAACAATTGTCTAGCCCACCGATAGTGTCTTCTTCAACCTTGACATTGGCAGAACCATCTATAATAGTATTGAAGGAGCTATATTTTTAAAAATTGAATTGTATTGAACAATTTTCTAGTTACTGTAATAAATAATTAGTTACGTTGTCTATATATGAAAAGGCCTGCTTCACCATTCACTTGTAATTGTAAGTTCCTGTTATTTTGAGTAACAGATATCTGTGATGCTGTCTTTGTTTAATCAAACAAAATAATCAGAGACAGGATAACAGGAAGTTAACAGAGAATGATGAAACAGGAGGTAAGGACAAGAAATTTCAATTTCAAAACTAATTGAATGTTTATTAGCAGGGCTCCAACTTTTAGTGCGGATGAAATTTAACCACACATAGAATGATTTCAAACAGTATTTACGTAAACAATTACAGTACCCCGCCATAAAGATTGCACACGGTCTTTGAAAAATATCTTTATGGCCGGCCACTATACCACTTATCAACCTCTTTTATTTAAATGATACCACTTGAAATGAGCAGTACCATAATGTCTTGACTGACATTGTCATTCAGATTAAAAATAAATTGACTTTGTGATAATAGATTTATTTGTGTTGTCTATTTTAGGTTCTCATCCGATTACTGCACACCAAAGTCACCAAACAACGGCCAACCGATAGTGTCTTTCTCAACCTCAACATTGGCAGAATCATCGATAGTATCAATGGAGCTATATTTTTAAAAATTGAATGGAATTGATATAGATTTAACAATATACTGATATTCTCAAATGTATTTTATTATCACACTTATCTACTTTTGTTATAGTTACAAAGACAGTGTCCCACTCACATACTTTTTGCATTTTCTGTCATTTAGTCAGGAAGTGAAAAAAAAACTGCATTCTAGTCTCAATTGTTTCATAAAGCCAATATTAAAAAGCAAAATAAAAATACAAAAAAAAATGCCTTAAATTTGGCACGGATACATGGCTAAGCATATGAGGGGTTAAAGATTATTGGGGTGGATCAACTATTTCTTGTTGTTATTCTGTCCCCTCAGCGAGGGGACAAAAGTAGTACAGTTTAATTAGAAGAAATGTTGTGTCACATTAACTAACATGCTTATTAGATGACCAATTGTAGAAGGGGTTTAAAACTACCACAAAATTTTAATCAGATAAATTTAAGGTTTAAAGAGTTACTCAGGAGACCGTCACTACAGCAACGAGTGACAAAAAAAAGTTGATCAACCCAGTGGTGCACTAATGAAATTTGGCATAGAGCTGGTATGGCCAAAAGTTCTATGGCTAACATCAACAGGATCTAGAAGAACCAAACTAAACAACATGACACATATAGAGCACTTGAAATAGAATGTAGGAAAAGTATGCTCCTTGCCTTGTTGAGAACTAAGTCCATTATAAAAGAGCTTAAAATTGCCATACTACTCTCCATAATCTGTTTACAAAAAGCCCTCAGTTTCGAGATGCAAGCAGTTCACAAAGAATTTATTTATGCAAAATGGATGGCAACTGATCTATAGAAGGTGGTCTGACACAGTGAAGAAGGCAGTGGACAGCAAAGTACATAATGATCACACCCCTTAGAGATTGCTTATACATGGTAGCAATCCTCGGTAATGAGAGAAGGAGGATAAAGTGAGAATAAGATGAAAATAGAACAAAATTAATAACACATTTTAGTACAATATGGATTCAAGGGTCCTTGGGTTAAAATGAACATTAGAAATAAGCACAAAAATTGCTTGCATTGATGCGTCTGAAGTTTAAAAATGAGCATCATCACTTTCCTTAGATCATCATAAAATACACCACATGAACTTAGTGCACTTCTCAGTATAGCCCTTTAGTCATTCATTCTACCGAAACCCTTCAATTGTCAATTGTCTGTAGGATTGCCTATATCATCCCACAACATAGCTTGCGATAATAATAGCAGCTGAAGATGATTGTAGTACATTAAAATAATTAATTAACATTGTAATGAAGTAAATCAAATAATTTCCATTAGTTTCCTCCAAAGCTATCTCCAGTGTAGTTGTTGTTTTTGTAGCCATCCTGTCAATTATTATCACAATGCAAATTAATTTTAATTACTATTTATGAATTTGTGATGGGCTCAGGCCTGAAATGTCCATTTTCCTAAAATGTATCATTCCCAAAATGTCTGCTTTTCCATATAAGTCACGTCTTTTTATACAAAAGACAGCACATATTATGGAAAAGCAAACATTTTGGGAAAGATACATTTTAGGAAAACGGACATTTCAGGCCTGAGCCTTTGTGATCATTATGAAACAAAATATTAATTTAAAGATTAATAGCCTTCCAGGTTTAGCTGTAATCTAGCTGCTTGTTGAGTAAACTATCATTATTCATCGAAACCGTGATATTGTTTGTATAAAATGTGTGTCATTTTACTAACAGCTAAAAGTCAATGTCAACTCATGTCCATGGATGTTGAAATATGTTTGTTCAGAGTTTAACACTCAATGCTGCACACGATTTGTTTATGAATTTAAAAGATTTGGTACCAAATATTTTTTTTTACAAACAAATTAAAAAGTAATCTGTTTACAGCAACAAATTAGAAACAGATGATATTGTTTATCTATTAATTTAAAAGAGCTGATTGAGCAACATCTGATCCCTACCAAGTGATGTTTTCTTGCGTGTTTTTATCGGTATGCCATGCGTCGTCATCAGAGCTGGCGTTGGGCGTTACGCGGAGCAGCGCTCGAGGCTCGAAGCACGGACTGACCTGAACAGTAGCAGGGTGCCAGCAACGGGTTGTGCGCTTCGCTCTCGCAGTGGCAGATGCGGCAGATGTCCCCGCTGGAGTTGCTACACGACGTCCGACTGCTGTCCGACCCTGCCCTGACCGCTTCTCTCCCGCAACCACCACCCCATTCCCAACTTTCAATCTCTGAAGAATTCTTAACATTAATCTGCTGTACTGGCATTGTGATACAAAGCTCAAAAAAGCACACATAACATTACAGAATCACAAAAAACTAGTTATCTCGCACTCGCATCGGATATCGACAAAGCAAATATCCCAAAACATGTCACTGGCTTCAACAGCACTGTGGAGTTAACAATATTTATCTTTTCGCGAAGAGTTAAGATATTAACGTTAATGAAGAGTTACATTTCTTGTGATTATCCTAGCTTTTTACGAAAATATCAATAAAAATTATTAGTTACTCGCCTACTGTCAAACGAAATCTGATTCCTCCCACAGATAATAAAAAATAAATGGTTCTAATCTACATCTACCATAGACAATCTAAGCGTAAAACTTTGCCTGCACCAAAGAGTATTGCCTGCACCCTGCACAGACCGCAGCATGGGGCGTGCGGGTGCGGCGACGGCGCGGCATGTGACCAGCGCGCTGCATAACACTGAATCATATTAGCTGTGCCGGAAAGTTGGGGTGTGTCACTGTAATATATGATTCATTATTATAGACCGCGCTATAAAGGCACTCTCCGTCAACGTCGCGCACATGTCCCGCGCTGCTGTTTGTAGTGGCCATGAAGCGTCTGTTTCCCAAAGGGGTTAGGCAGACCACACGAAACGCTACATTTAGGTTTTGGGACAACTTTTAGCAATTGGCTGTAATAAGTTCCGAAATACGCATGCCTTTTTCTAGCAAATTTTTTGCCAGTAGCTGGCGCACTTACGTCAAAGTTTATACAAATTACTTTACAAAATTAAATATGACAAGCGTGCAAAGTACTTGTCCGAAATTGTGGGAGCTACTGGCATGTATATTTCGGGCCTAATACAATTTAATTAATATTTATTAAAAGTATACAAAAAATAACAAAAAGGAAAACAAATATAATAATTAGCACTCAACTGCCTGTGTGAGACCAGCATTATGTAGTTAGCAGCGCCATCTGCTTAATTTAAATTCTTTCATAACTTTCTGTTTCAGTTCAGTTTAGTAGTCTAGTCTGTGCTTCTACAGACCACTGCCGATGCCGAGACCACTTCCAGCGGTGCCAAACTTACGGAAAAATCCGTAGATCTACGGATTTTAGGTCTTGTGCCCAGACCTACGGAAATGCTTGGTTATATTCTTTTCACTGTAGCAAGGCATGGTGCGGGTGACACTTGACACACCGTTTCGTTACACTTAGACAAAATTGCTGTGGTGTATATTCATGGCGAATTATTTAAATTCTAGTCCGAATATGTCAGGAGTTAAACATTTAAACTTCGAAAAAACCATCGTGCACAAAAGAAAATTAACCTAAATAATTTTTATTATCAATGAAAAAATTAAAATACGATTAAGTTAAGAAACGTAATATGCGTGTAACTAAACATTTAATGATGGGACACAATCTACCACGAGTTTATCGATACTTATTAATTTGTAATGTAAATAACGATGCGCTTTAAAAAAATATATTCCATGCCGTGGTAACAGGTTGGTATGTCCGACAAATACGTAATGCTTCAGAAATAATGACTTATTTTATTCTATAAGGTTCTGTTAAAATAAAAGATACATGTAAGTCATCATCATCATCATCATAATGCGTGATCTTCCAGGTAATCAAAGCTATTTGAGAGCTTTATTTGAAAGTTCTTGAGATTTCGATCTGAGCGCGAGTAGGCAAAAGCGTGGACTTCATCAGACGGGACCATTCCAGTTTAATGTTCAAATTCCATTTGCCTCTGACTATTAAGTGATCACTGCCGGCTTTCGTCCTATCTATCACAGAGACATCATTGAACACCCATCTCTTGCCTGTTATAATGTAGTCTATCTATCGGCCTATTTTTGACACACCTAAAATTTGTACGGAACCCTTGACTAGACTGGTTTTTTTTTCATTATAATAGAACTCCGGTACAACATAATACAATGACTCTTTAATGTCCACCACAAAGAAAACAATACAGAAAAATAAGTACATGTAAAAAATATATACGGTAGGCAATAGGCGGCCTTATCGCTTCGGAGCGATGTCTTCCAGGCAACCTTCTTACAAAATAATGACAGCAAGGAATATATTACAGCAGGTGGTGCAAATATATATAAAAATAGTAATATATAAAAAAAACATTATACAACAACAACCTAATATACAACACATAGATAAAAACAATATACTTTTAAATATATAAACAGGCTATAATTTTTATATACAAGACAGTAGTAAATAGTGCTCCTTAAGCAAGGAGATAGGTAAGGATTTGGCACGCCTTAGGTTTATTGGTAGGGAGTTCCACAGCCGAATAGCCTGGACAGTAAAAGGGTATACATAAAATTTAGAGTTGGAAAGGGGACAGTAAGGAGAAATTTTTGAGAACATAAACAGAGGTGACAGGTAAATCGCTTTTTGAGGTAGCAAGGAGTTGCAGGATTAAAAACAATGCCGTAGAGAAGGTGTAGTATGTGAGAATTTCGGCGAAGGTGGATTGGGAGCCACTTGAGCTGTAAAAAAATAAATAAATATCACGGGACAATTCACACCAATATTGACCTAGTCCCAAACTAAGCAAAGCTTGTACTATGGGTACTAGACAATGGATAAACATACTTATACAGGGTTATTTTTAATTCACTGACATCCTCTTAACCCTGAATTCCTATCACTCAATCAAATGTTTTTTGTTTTACGACTTTTTAAAATGAAGCACTTTTTTTCCCATACAAATACACAGAGTATCGTAAAAATAAGAGGAAATCTCAAATTTTCAAAACGTTATTACACCAAAAATATTAAGTTATGACAAAAGCCGTAAAACAAAAAACATTTGTTTAAGTGGCAGGAGTTTAGGGTTAAAAGGATGCTAGTGAATTACAAATAACCCTGTATAGATAAATACATACTTAAATACATATTAAACATCCAAGACTCGAGCACAAACATTCGTAATTTCACACAAATATCTGCCCCGACCGGGAATCGAACCCGCGACCTCAAGCTTCGTAGTCAGGTTCTCTAACAACTAGGCTATCTGGTCGTCGCTGTGATCGAAAATAAGAAACATAACCGTATTTACGTAGGCCAAATATGAACCGAGTGCACAGATTTTGAATTCACTCAACGGAATTCGGTACTTACTTTACTTTATATGATTTCATGAAATAATCGTAATCGTAAATTTATATTATTAATTACACCTAATATGAAGTATAAATTTATAGTTTTATCGATTCTAGTTTTAATGTTTCACTTCTCTATTCTGTGGTTTTGACACCTGCCACCCGCACCATGCTACAGTGAAAAGATATATAATATAATATAAAGATATATATATTTAACGACCACTTTAGCCTAGTTGGTAGTGACCCTGCCTACGAAGCAAGAGGTCCTGGGTTCGAATCCCGGTAAGGGCATTTATTTGTGTGATAAGCACGAATATTTGTTCCTGAGTTATGGATGTTTTCTATGTATTTAAGTTTTTATTTAATATAAGTATGTTTATCGTCGTCTAGTACCCATAGTACAAGCTTTGCTTAGTTTGGGATTAGGTCAATTTGTGTAAGATTGTCCCCTAATATTTATTATTTATTTATTATTTAATCTACGGAATTTCAAGCTAGCCTCATTTTTCTTAAATCACCTACTAGTTTCGCTGATAACTAGCAAAAATTAATAAAACTGAACGAAATGGACGGGAAACCGAAGCGTATACAGGGTTATTTTTAATTGGCTAAGTAAAGTTTTTTTAAGAGGTGCTAATTATATTTTTTTTCGACAGTCGGCGTTCTGAAGATCGAGAAACTGCAGCTGTTTTATTTTTATCTCCTATTGTTTACTGGAAATATTTTTTTAAGTGTTCGAGTTGACATTTGTGAGATTTAATGGCTGACAAGCGGTTCGTGCTCAGTACTTAGTAGAAACAGAAAAAAAACTAAGTCATCTGTCACTTTTGTCCATGTCAAACCGTTTGCGTTTCGTTTGCTTTGCGTTTTGGTGTGATTTTTGGACTATTTTTAACAACCTCCGCACAAAATCCGGATTTACAATTTTACCGCATTTCTCCACGACTTATGCACGATAATTGAATCACGATTGAATATTTTTGATCATTATTTTGGAACTGCTTTTTGGACAATGCAAAGTAAACGAAACGCAAACGGTTAGATTTCATTTGACATTGACAATTGACTTCGTTTTTTTTTCTATTTCTGCTAAGTACTGAGCACGAACCGCTTGTCAGCCATTAAATCTCACAAATGTCATCTCGAACACTTAAAAAAATATTTCCAGTAAACAATAGGAGATAAAAATAAAACAGCTGCAGTTTCTCGGTCTAGAAGAAGACTACTGTCGAAAAAAAATATATTTAGCACCTCTTCAAAAAACTTTACTTAGCCAATTCACTGACATCCTCTTAACCCTGAATTCCTATCACTCAAACAAATGTTTTTTGTTTTACGACTTTTTAAAATGAATCACTTTTTTCCCATACAAATACACAGAGTATCGTAAAAATAAGAGGAAATCTCAAATTTTCAAAACGTTATTACACCAAAAATATTAAGTTATGACAAAAGCCGTAAAACAAAAAACATTTGTTTAAGTGGTGGGAGTTTAGGGTTAAAAGGATGCTAGTGAATTACGAATTGTAATTCACTTCCTCTTAACCCTGAATTCCTATCACTTAAACAAATGTTTTTTGACTAACGATTTTTTAAAATAGAACACTTTTTTCCATACAAATAAATAATAATAAATAAATACTTCTAACACAACTTCGTACTCTATGAAATTTGAGGGCGGGGCCACGCGCTGCGGTCGTGGCAGGCAATGATTGAATGACTTACACGGTACAGAGTACCGTAAAAGTAAGAGTTAGTCTCAAATTTTCAAAACGTTATTACACCAAAAATATTAAGTTATGACAAAAGCCGTAAAACAAAAACAATTTTGTTTAAGTGGTAGGAGTTTAGGGTTAAAAGGATGCCAGTGAATTACAAATAACCCTGAATAGGAAATTTGTTTCGTGTCAGAATTCTACTTTGTACAATCTATATTGGACATATGATCGTGACAGGTTTTCATTACAATTGCAATAAAAAATGGATTCCTAATATATTTTTTTTGGAATTTGTGTTTATTTTCTATTACCAACTTACGTTAGCCAGACTATTATCTATTTTTGAATAGCATTTAAAGGTCTTAGGTGCAGTCAAATAGAACTTAAAAAAAAATCCGTAGAACTATGGATTTTTCTTCGGGTGAATTACGGAATTCTATTCTACGGAATTTTTCGCCTGGTTGGACCTTCGGATTTACATAAAATGGATATGGCAACACTGACCAGAGTCTATCTGTGCGTGCCATCGAAAGGACGAGTCGCTTTGCGTCTCGCTACAAATTTAGTAATTTTTATATGTGCTGTGATAATACGCAGAAATGACGTCGCATGCGAATTTACGAGCAGAAGCTCTGTCCTTAATTCATCAGTTTATGTTGGACGTGGACAAATCTATGGCTTCTATGTTTTTGAACAAAACTAAAGCGGTAAGCAATTTAACCAAAAAACCACGTGTGGGAGACCACACGTGTTTTTTACTATCCGGTTTAATAATATCATCATGATAAATCTTAAAATATAAATTCTAACCCCTTTTAAGATAAATGAAGATAATTATTGGCGAATTACCACGTGTGATCAAAATCTTATTCAGATTTTGCTATATCTTTACTCAAGTATCAAGCAAACGCGCTAGTTTATTTTCTTACACGTGTACTTAGTTGAATAACTGACTATATTTCATAAATTTTGGCTAAAATTGTTTTTTATAGTAATCATTTACAAAATGAACGGTTAATGGAAAACGTTCACTTGTTTTAAAGTATCTTTCTATCTTGTTTCAAAGAATGTTTGAATTACGGTGTTAACTATGATGTTACTTGTTCCATGATATTTTGTGATTGAAGTTAACACTCGTCACTACCTCTGATTTTGTCCTACAGGTTTGTAACTTGTAGATTGTGCAAATTTTCTGTAAGTAATATTGTTCTTAACTTTTTTCAGAAACCCCGAGCTAAAAACTTGCCTACGTTTATGGATATACTAACAGACTACAGTAAAAGAAATCCACCTAAGAAGGCAGCAGAAAGGTTAGTATTTTTTTTTAGGTTATGTTAGTGTAACAAAAGTTCAGTGGCCTTGGCAAGTTAGTTTAATTTATAATATTTGTATTAATTCTACCTAATTAGTATTTGCCATAAATTATTAATTAGCTCCAAAGAATTTGTTTCAACAGATGTGAACATATTACCAGTAGGGGAGCTGTGCAAGGCTATAATTAAGAATAACAAATACATTATTTGTTATATTGTATGAAAAGCCCACAAATCTTGCCTATTTGTTATTAAGGGCCTACCAAGCTTTTTGCACTAATCGATTTTGGGTGGGCGATTTCGGGCGTAGGAGAGGCACAATGGCTCAAGATAGGTTGGTTGAACTGCGCATGTTTTGGGTATTTTCATCTTATTACTACAACAAATACATATTTTAAAAATGTATGTAACTACGCCCTAGAAAACATCTTGTTTTTTTAACATTCAAATAGTCATGACCTGCCGTGCAGTATTTAGTGTGGTACTACGGTTTTATTTTTTAGAGACAACTTTGGATTTTTTTTCTATCAAGCAAACTATAAGTAATCATATTTTGATAAACACTTGTCATCAGAGTTCATCCTCAAATATCTTGATTTCAAGACTATACTATAGCTTTACTTGTAATGATACAGCACAAGATTAAATGCGCCAAAAACACGGTAGGCCCCTAAGATAAGTTTCGTTGTGTGCACATGTGGGCCATGTGGCAGGTATTTTATGTTTTTTTTTACGTTACCAATGTCAGTTATATGATTATTAAGTACAATAATTATTAGAGATGGGCCGAGTACTCGTTTACTACTCGGTACTTGGTGTATTTGGCAGTTTTTTTTATACTTGGCCGAATAACTTAGTCCCAATTACGAGTATACTCGGTCTAAATAAAATAATTATTTAAGAGGAATAATGTGTATTAAAATAAAACAGGCTCGTAAAACATACAAATTCGCGATCTTTTGCGTATACTCATTGTGTCAACAGTCACTGTACACAATCATCTATTTCTGTGCACAAACAACAATGTTTTTAAAATATTTATGCAATTAATGAGCGGACCGAATGCGATTTTCTCGTTAAACAACAACTGACTTATTTGTGGGGAGAAGGCGGGGATCCCCGCGACGTTCGCTCGCGCTGGCTGGTAGCGCCGCGCGAATCTGTCAAGCAACTCGGCCGAGTACTTGGTTAGAGAAACTTTGAACTGTGTATACTCGGTTACTCGGTAAAAGTTATACTCGGCGCAGTGGCGTAGCGTGCTTTGGCGGGGCCCCGTATAAAAATTTGTTTGGGGGCCCTTATGAAGGGTAAAGATTAATCACAAAAGAAAAAAAAATGTTTGCATAAAATTAAAAGAAATATTTATTCATCATAATTATCCTGTGTAATTATCTATCTGTCACTTTTGCTTTTTTTTTTACTTTTGTCATTTCTGAAATAAAAAGAAATTTGGGAAGTTTGTATTAATTTTTGCTTACGCACGTCGGGGGCCCCGTATAATTGATACGGCGGTAGCTACGCCCCTGACTCGGCGCATCTCTAATAATTATTATACTTTGTGGTCTTAGGGGTCTATTATAGGTTCATGAGACTAGACTCCCTTACTCTTATATGTATAGTACAATATCCTTAGGGTATTTGAGAACATACCCATGCTGTGACCAATTTTTACATTTTTCTTCTCCCCTCAATGACCACCCACCCATAGTATATGCAACGACTCCCCCCTCCAGTTTTGATACAGTAATTCATAAATATGCTTTTAAATTCTTTTTTTACAGAAAGTTAAAAAAATAATAATTTGACTCATATTTGTATTTATTAATATGGTGCTTGGCACATGATGCCTAAAGCGTATGCTTAAACTCCTGCTAATTTTTCTAGAGAATGTTGGGTATGTTAAAAAAAAAAAAGATGAAAGCTCTTGTTAACAAGTGTGGTATTTTTGAAGACCCCCTTCCTCCTGAATGGTCACATAATATGGGTATGTTCCCTTATATGCATGCAATTTCTGATAGTCTCTATGGAGAGATTATCCCTGTGCCAAGGTAATTTATGAAATGATTTTTTTTTTACAGCTCTGACGACTCTAGTGATGAGGAATCACAACCCGCTGTAAATGGAAAATTACCCAATGCACAGGTAGCTATTTATATGAGATTAAAATTTCATTTATTGTGTCATTGTCATTAAATTCAATTATAATGATGTAAAAATATGTATGAACATTTGTGATTTTATACTAAGTTTCGTCACTACCTCTGAATACACAGTTAACCAAAAAATAAATACATATATTCATTGGGACAATTTTAGATGACATATTTTTTTCAGAAATCAAAAGCGCCTCAGACACCAGCTAAACCTGCAGCTAAAAAAGCTGAATCATCTGATGACAGTGACAGCAGTGATGAAGATGCCACATCAAAACCAAAAAAACAACCGGTTAAACCACAAGCCAATAACAATGCTAAACCAGCAGCAAAGAAACAGGAATCCTCAGATGATTCAAGTGATGAAGATGACAAACCTGCACCAAAAGCAGCTGCAAAACCAACCCCAGCTAAAGCTGCAGCTAAAAAACAAGAGTCATCATCTGGTGATGATAGCAGTGAAGATGAAAACCCCAAGCAACCAGCTAAGGTGCCTGCCAAACCACCTGTAAAGGCTGCTCCTGCCAAGAAGCAAGAATCATCATCAGATGATGATAGCAGTGACAACGAGAAACCTAAGCAACCTGCTAAAGCACCTGCCAAACCCCCTGTAAAAGCTGCTCCAGCTAAGAAACAAAAATCATCTTCTGACGATGACAGCAGTGAAGATGAGAAGCAACCAGCTAAGGCACCTGCCAAACTGCCTGTCAAAACTACTCCTGCTAAGAAGCAAGAGTCATCATCTGGTGATGACAGCAGTGAAGATGAGAAATCTAAGAAAGCAGCTAAGGCACCTGCCAAACCACCTGCAAAGGCTACTCCTGCCAAGAAACAAGAATCATCATCTGATGATGACAGCAGTGAAGATGAGAAAACTAAGCAACCAGTTAAGGCAGCTGCTAAAAAACCTGCAAAGGCTACTCCTGCCAAGAAGCAAGAGTCATCATCTGATGATGACAGCAGTGAAGAGGAAAAACCTAAACAATCTGCTAAGGCACCTGCCAAACCACCTGGAAAGGCTACTCCTGCCAAGAAACAAGAATCATCATCTGATGATGACAGCAGCGAAGATGAGAAAACTAAGGGTGTTCAAAAACCCAAAGCAACCCCTGCTAAACCAGTAGCTAAAGCGGCAGCGAAAAAAGATTCGTCATCTGAAGATAGTGATGATAGCAGTGAGGCAGAGAAGCCTAAACCTGCAGCAAAGGCCCCCGCTAAAGCTCAAGCTACTCCTGCTAAGAAGGATTCTTCTGATGATAGTGACGACAGCAGTGACGAAGAGAAGCCAGCACAAAAAACCCCAGCCAAAGCCAGCAAAGCAACACCAGCCAAGAAGGACTCATCTGACGATGACAGTGATGAGGATGATGAAGATGCTCCCCCCAAAAAGGCAGCTAAAAAGTCATTTGCCGAAGATGAATCAATGGACACATCAATGCAGGTAAATACATGTCTTTTTTTTAGGGTTCCGTACACAAAGGGTAAAAACGGGACCCTATTACTGAGGCTCCACTGTCCGTCCGTCCGTCTGTCACCAGGCTGTATCTCGGGAACTGTGATAGCTAGAGAGTTGAAATTTTCACAGATGATGTATTTTGGTTGCTGCTATAACAACAATTACTAAAGAATGGAATAAATTAAATATTTAAGGGGGCTCCCATACAAAAAACGTGATTTTTTTGCTCGTTTTTGCTCGATATTGATAACGGCAACAGGTAGAAGTTTGAAATATTCATAGAATATTTAATTATGTATGACCTTAAAAATAAATCATTAAATTAAAATAAAAAAATATTTCAGGGGGCTCCCATACAACAAACGTGATTTTTATAGATAATTGTACGGAACCCTTCGTGCGCGAGTCCGACTCGCACTTGGCCGGTTTTTATTTTGTTAATTTTTTTTTATTTCAATTCAATAAATTTTTAGAACTTTAGAATTAGTTTAGTAATTTTTAATTATTTTTAACAGACTGGAAGAAAGAGGAAAGCTTCTGGAAGTGAAGCTACTCCTGCTAAGAAGCCATACAACAATTTTGTGAAGGTATGTAAAAAAAGTCATCTGTTAATTCGAGATAGTTTGCTTGCACATTAAAACAAATATCATTATTTTTCTTTTATAACTGAAGCTTCTCTTCGTTAAAGTCTAATCATATTAACTATACCTTTTAGGGTACCACAAACAATACCTCTACTCCTGGTGATACAACTAACAATAAACCAGTCCCATTCCGGCGGGTTGCGGCTGAGAAAGTTGAAGTGGACCCTAGACTTAAGGACAATTCTTTCGACGCTAAGGTAAATGCCCACAAATTTGACAAGCCAAGGCAACTCTATGTATAGACTGTCATAATCAGAAGCAAAAGTGTTGGAAAACCAGGCTTATAATTTCGGGCATTTACTTTATTGACGCATTACATAGGGTTGTCTCTGGTGTTTACTTATAAGTCTTCATCTCACTCAGGAGGGCGAAAATGAAGATGGTGAACAGGAGGAAGAATCTGGAGGCTTTAAGTCAGGATTTGGGGGGCGTGGAGGATTCAGAGGGCGAGGGGGAGATAGAGGAGGCTTCAGAGGGCGCGGGAACGATAGGGGAGGGCGTGGCGGCTTCGACAGAGGCCGTGGCCGTGGGGGCTTCGATCGCGGAGGCCGCGGTGGCCGCGGAGGCTTCGACCGAGGGGGTCGCGGAGGCTTCGACCGAGGGGGTCGCGGTGGTTTTGACCGTGGAGGCCGTGGTGGCTTCGACCGGGGTCGCGGTGGGTTCCGCGGAGGCCGAGGGAACGACCGCGGGGGGCGCGGAGGCGGTGACCGCCAGTCGTGGGGAGGCAACCGGGGGGGAGGCTTCAACAAAGGAGGCTTCAATGACAGGAAGAGCTTTGATGGTGGAGAAAACAAGAAAACCATCTTTAATGAATAAATAGGTAAGTTAAAGGTTACTTATATGCGCTTAAAATATAATTTAATGTTAGTTTTACGAGGGAGGTTTTGCGTTTTTGATAGGAGAATTCTCAAGAACAATTTGATTGATTGGATATTTCTATTATAGCCAGATTTCCTATTTAAAAGCATCTATTATTGCCAAAATTGATGCAGTTTCTTTGTCTCCAAGCTTATATTTAAAACCTCTGGTTTAGTTAAGGCAAAAGAAAAAAAGGCCGTGCCATGATAAGCTACGTGATCTTAGCTAGTTTCGCCTTTAACCCTTTCAACGCCAACGACACGTATAGGTGTCACAAAGTACAGTGTCAAAGTGATCTTGACACAATGACATAAGATTCAAAGCAGGTTTACATTTTGTTGAGGCGTGGCGTTGAAAAGGTTAATTTTTACCAAAGGCGACTCTAAATTAGCATCGATTATGCGAAATTTCATCTCTCAACATAGTTTTTATAAAAAAAAAATTATGTATCTTTATTTTTAAAATTTGTACCTCCAAACGAGAAAATTAACTATGGGTCACTTCACATAAACGATTTCATGGTGTATTGTTTTTAACCCCCGACACAAAAAGAGGGGTGTTATAAGTTTGACTGCTATGTGTGTGTGTGTGTCTGTCTGTCTGTGTTTCATCAAAATCGGTCAAGCCGTTTTAATCAATTATCAGCTCTTGTATGCTGCGGAAGGGATTAGATTAGACTTAATTTTGTTGGGGGTTTTTAAAATTTTTAATTTATACTTATTGTCAGATCTCTTCCATTGAGGTTTATACATCTAATCTAATATATAAAAATCTCGAGTCACGGTGTTTGTTACCGAACTCCTCCGAAACGGCTTGGCCGATTTTTATGACACTTTTTTCTCTACACTCGGCAGGTCTGAGAATAAGTCGTAGCTTTGATCAATTATAACTGAAGATACACATTGCCGATCAAAATCCCCTTCAAAGAATGTCCGAACTTTTTTATTTGTTTGCATAACAATTAAAATCATCACCTACACAGAAATTTGAACCTAGTCTTTACTTCATTACAGTCGAATTTCGGTTGACACTTGACAGCTAAACTTGACAATTTCACGCAACGTACTGAGAAAAAAGAAGGCCACTTTTATCAAAGTGGCGCTCATTTGGCTCGGACATTTTCGGGCGCGCGACTGTTGATCTACAGTTATAATTGATCAAAGGGTCGTAGGCTATTTTTTATCCCCCCCCCCCCATTCTTCGCGGACGAAGTCGCGGGCAACAGCTAGTATGTATATAAAAATCTCGTGTCACGGTGTTTGTTATCGAACTCCTCTGAAATAGCTTGAACTTTTTTTATGAAACTTTTTTCTCTGTGTTTGGTAGATCTGAGAATAGGTCGTAGGCTATTTTTTATTCATCACAGACGGAGTCGCGGGCAACAGTTAGTAATAAAATAAATAATATAAATTTAACACATGCTTTTTTATTTTTAGGGTGGTGCTCGCGGTTCCTGGGGCGAGCGCGCCAGCCAAGACTTAAAGCACACCCGCGGCAAGTCGTTCAAACATGAGAAGACGAAGAAGAAGCGAGGCTCGTATCGCGGCGGCGCCATCGACACGGGGGTCCATTCCATCAAATTCGACGATTAAGTTCTAACTTGCAAGGCTGCCCAACACCTGGCGCATTGCATTTATTACCTAAGCTAGTGATTCCACCGCGCCATTCATTGCATTGAATATGGGTATATATTTTTTACTTAGTAGGTCTGCTTCATTTCAAATAATAGTAGGGGGAGCCCAAGAGGGGATTTGTGAAGTTACTCGAGCGCGGCAGATTAATATACGGGGGGATACCTTATACCCTCTAGAGTACCCCCATTGAATATGAGCACTTCATGTGGGGGGTTTGCCTGGGGCACCCCGTCAAAATACTTGGTAAAAAAATTTATTCTTTAAAATACTCGAGCGCGTCAGATTAAGATAAGGTGGGTTGAGTGGGGTTTTTTCACTTCCAAATCGTCAGTCTTTGGAATTAACATCCCCTATGAAAACCTGACTCGCGCCCTTCCGTATGGCCACCCCCACCATGCAAAGTAGCAGATTATGATACATTTATTATCTGTGGCACGCTGGAGTATCAAATTATAAAAATCTGACGCGCTCGAATATTTCAAAGAATCTATAACAGATAATAAATGTATCATAATCTGCTACTTTGCATGGTGGAGGTGGCCATACGGAAGGGCGCGAGTCAGGTTTTCATAGGGGATGTTAATTCCAAAGACTGACGATTTGGAAGTGAAAAACCCCACTCAACTCACCTTATCTTAATCTGACGCGCTCGAGTATTTTAAAGAATAAATTTTTTTACTAAGTATTTTGACGGGGTGCCCTAGGCAAACCCCCCCCACATGAAGTGCTCATATTCAATACTACTCTACTCTAGAGGGTATAAGGTATCCCCCCGTATATTAATGTGCCGCGCTCGAGTAACTGCACAAATCCCCTCTTGGGCTCCCCTACTATAATGGTCCGACCGATCAAAATTTGACGGCAGTCTTGTTCTAAATCAGTGTTTCTTACACTATTTCGTGACGTTTAGGAGAATATATTAGCAACAGTACTCTTGCTATCATGTTCTAGAAACGATCACGATTTAATTTTAAACTACACTGTTCTAAACCATTCACGTGTATTATGAATAGACATTGCAGGGCTGGAGGAGTTCTTTGCTGGTTGTCCAATGCGATCTAGACGTGAATGAAAACTGAAGTTCGTAATAATTGTTTCATCCAGTATTTCCTATTATTTATTTATATTTTATTCCGATTGAAGTGTCTGTAAGCCTTGACTGTATAATGATTTAATGTCATAGTAGTAAATCTATGATCGCATTGGACATGTTGTGTTGTGTAAGAGTAAGTGGATTTTCTTGTTTATTGATGCATTTTCCACGCAAAAGATTATTTTTGTGTATTAACATTGGTATATTAATTATGCCTAACTATAGATTTTATGTTTTGCGTATGTAGTATTACAGAACTAATTGGGAATTTTCAAAAAAGTGTACCCTGTTCGTAAAAATAAATCCTAATTTTCTTTACAATTTTTTTGTGTCTGTTTTGTGATGAGCCATGTAAACTGTAGGTATGAGAAAAAAGTCACAAAAGTGACAAAAAAAATTGGGACATTTTTTATCATCAAAATCAAACATGCTCTTGGTTATAGTGAAAATAAACAGATCACGGATCAGGACACGTCTTAAAACGAGTTTAACTCTACATGTTTCGGGGTAATCGGGCGGGGGTACACGTTTGGCAGCCGCCGTGACGTGTGACTCCGAGAAGAAGGGCTACGGATTAGCCCGAAACATGACGAGTTAAACTCGTTTTAAGACGTGAGTGATCCGTTTATTTTCACTATGAGTGAGTCTCACGGTAGTTTCATGTTTAATGCTCTTAGTTCTGAATAAGAAAACCCTAAAATTTCCTCATTTGAAAAAAGTATAGGGTACATTTTATTTTTTTTGAAAATGCCCAATTAAGTATATTTGAACATGAAACGTTTGACATAAATTTTATACAATTCTTCATGACTAGGTAAATTAGACGAAAATGGCACAAGTTTGTATTTTTTTTGTTTAAAAAAAACCATAATGAACGGCTACTGTATAGATGCCAATTTTCGTTGATTCTAAAAGTTTATTATTTTGCATTGATGTTTGGATTAGTGTTTGTAAATATGACGTAATTTTAAGCTAATACTGCTTAAGGTTCTACCGAGCTTTTGGCGCTAATCGATTTCGGACACGGGGGAAGCACGATGGTTGGTTAGACTGCGCGTGTGTTTAGGTATTTTCATCGTATTATTAAAACAAATACATATTTTATATTTTAAAAATGTAGTAACACTACGCCCTAGATAACATCTCGTTTTATTAACATTCATAAAGTCATGACCTGCCGTGCAGTTACGTATTTATTTTATTTTTTAGAGAAGACTGGATTTTTTTTCTATAGAGCGAACTACAAGTAATTGTGTTTCGATAAACACTTGTCATTAGAGTTAATCCTCAAATGTCTTTCTTACACATGGATTTCAGGACTAAAGCTTTGCTACTAGTAATGAATGTAATGATACAGCACGAAATTAAATGAATGCGATAAATGCACCAAAAGCTCGGTAGGGCCTTAATTATCAAGTTAATTGTAGTCATAAGGTAAAGTTATGTTTTATCTAGGTACATAAGCCGCCTCGAAATAAAAATATAGATTTCAAATGTGGTTTTTTTTTCGATTTCGCTCACCGCAGCACATCTGGCGGCTTTTCTCTGTTCTTTGTCAATTCACTTGGGACTTTTTGCCAATGTCAAGTAAAAGGTAGCTCTAAAACATGTCTGCCCTTATTTGGTAATACTCATAGACCTATACCTATACTTATCTTCTCTAAGGTAAATACTCTACAACCCCAAAAATATTGGAGGTATGTGTATGTTTGTGCTTATTACATCTTCCCGCTAAAACTGGTTTGGATGAAATGAGAGCTAGAAGTCGAATAACGACCATTTTTTATCCCGATATTCGTACGGGATTCAGATAAAATCCCAAAATCTTTACCGCTAAGTTTAGAAACATATAATTTAGCATGGATGTTTGTAATACAACGTTTATAAAGACCACGTAAATTTTGGGAATTTACGAAAATCGGGTTAGTCGACCTAGTTATACGATATAACAAAAGGTACCAAAAAATCCAATTAGTTATACTGAGCACAATAACTAAACGGATTCGGTTATTTTGGATCGGGTTAGTTATATTCGTAAACTAGCTTCTGCCAGAAACTTCGTCCGCGTGGAATAGTTAACCCCCCGTACCTCCCATTAAAAAACATTTAAAAACCGGTGTTTTGTCTAATATATTGAAAACGGTGCATCCTACGGCAAAATCAATGAATTTTTCATCCTTTGAAACACAATCATATCACCGTAAATAATTAATAAATACATAAATACCACAAGTAGCCAAAGCCGTAATGGTTTTTTTATTATCGACACGAACAGCACTGCACTACCCTGTCTGTGGCAACCTTGGTGGCAACATTTGAGCAAAATGAATTGTCAAAGTTGTCTCTCGAATTATGGCCACTACTATACTACCTTATTTATTCTCTCGCCTCGTGCTTCGTCTCGTCGTCTCGCTCTGGGGGGTTACTACGAAATTCGAAGTTCGAAGTTCGGATCGTGTGGTCCCTCTCACTCTCGTAATAAATACCATTAGCGTGAGCGGAACGGCATGAAACGAAGTTCGAATTTCGCACTTCGTAGTATAGGGCCAGGACGCGAGCCTGCAAATCACGAGACGAGGCGCGAGGCGAGCCTATTCATACTCTCGTCTCGTGCCTCGACTCGCAGTTCGTCTCGCCACTCGTACGCGCGCGAGTGTAAGAGGCCTTCTACACGGTCGGGACCAACCGCCGACCATCGTGACCTTGGTCGGGTTGATTTAAAAATGGACAGTGTAGAAATAGGTTGACCCGACCGATATTTGGTTGATGTCAACGGCCTTGGTTGCGAGCGCATTGTCCGTGGTCGGCCCCAACCGTATGGAACGCTGTCGGCCGACGCGAGCGACACGACGGTCGGCGGTTGGTCCCGACCGTGTAGAAGGGGTTTAAACCAGGTACCAGAACCATACACAGCTTTGTTAATTTATATTAGTCATCTCCAGGGCTACCCCCCACAAGGCACAAGGCTTGTCTACACAAGTTAGAGCATTTGGTTTTGACAGATTTGAAACTTAATTACAGCGCCATCTCTTGAGATCACGTAGTCCCCAGCTCTTTTTGGTCTCAAAGTTTTGTCGCAATCATGCAATAGATGGCACTAGTGTGCTAGTATCTAGTTTTAAATACACACTGTTAGTTTTTAGGGTTCCGTACCCAAAGGGTAAAAACGGAAACCCTATTACTGAGGCTCCGCTGTCCGTCCGTCCGTCTGTCACCAGGCTGTATCTCGGGAACCGTGATAACTAGAGAGTTGAAATTTTCACAAATGATGTATTTCGGTTGCCGCTTTAACAACAAATACTAAAAAATGGAATAAAATAAATATTTAAGGGGCTCCCATACAACAAACATGATTTTTTTGCTCGTTTTTGCTCGATATTGATAACGGCAACAGGTAGACACTTGAAATACTTTTGGAATATTTAATTATATATTGACTATAAAAATAAATCTTTAAATTAAAATAAAAAAAAATAAGGGGGCTCCCATACAAGAAACGTGATTTTTATAGATAATTGTACGGAACCCTTCGTGCGTGAGTCCGACTCGCACTAGACCGGTTTTTTTTCATAAATTTCTATCTTAAAATGCATTTTATAATTTTCATTCATCAAACGCAACTAATTAAAGTGTTTATTTTAATTTATTCAAAAAACATGTACTAATTTCTTTTAAAATTTGACAAGGTTTTGTTAGCAACACAGAAGAAAAAATTTCATTTACGGTGTACGCCGTAGAAATGGTTGCTTGACTTAAGAAATTCGCTCTCGTCTTGAAAGTTTCCTAATGTGTTGTGGGATTTTACGTAGTGATAAGACGCTTTTGAATTATTATTTATTGTGTTTGCGATTTGGACGCTATTTTTGTTTCAATTTGTGTTTATCGCGACATTCGATACCTATACATACTGTATGGCGTCACCTATACATTAGGTTACCAACATAGTGGTAGTGATTACTAATAACGATGGTACTTATGACAAAATTAAACAAGATTCTTAGTTGTATTATGTGAAACATAAAAATAATAAAGCTTGTATGTAGTATGTACTTGTTCTTTTTTCAATTCCTACTTAGACTATGTGAGTGGTATAGACATAAAGTCAAACCAAGCTAACTCTGCAGAGAATAATAATGGTAACACTGTATTTTAACGTCAGATCACGTACATGATGTGCGTAGATTTACAGTGTTACCATTATTATTTTCTGCAGAGTTAGCTTGGTTTGACTTTATATGGTTATACATATACATTACGTATGTATATGGCATCCACAAGACACCAATTTACAGAGGGCAGCTAAGTAGTATTTTAAAAAAATTTAAATATGGCGGCATGCAGCGGCATGTCAAACGGGGTGACAGATAATTGGGTTGAGTACACGCTCTCTATTCCTTTTGGTATATTTATCTTACTCTATGGTCATATCTGACACTGTGCCATCTCAGGCCATCTGTGGTCAATCAAAGTCAAAGAGAAGCACGCACGCACGCACGGTGTAGGGTAGGGTAGGCAAGGCAGCTGGCAGATAGACAGACAGATCGCCACACACGACGGACGGAACGGAACTATTCACCGGTATATTTGATACCTAATTAAAAGTACCTGTGCGTGGTTTACAGAAAAACACCTTAAATTTAATAACAATATCAATTTCTTCTCATACTCACCAGATGTGCTGGAGTAATTGAGTTTGAGTACTATTAGTTTCGTTTTGGTGTCGTGTGCCTGTTACTGCCAGGGAACTGAAGATTTTGTGTGCTTTAGTAAAATGAGTAGCTCAGAAGAGGTATCATGGATTTCTTGGTTTTGTGGACTGCGTGGGAACGAGTTCTTTTGCGAGGTGAGTGAGACTAGTTGCCAAGTTGTAATGACACGCTTAAAATGAATATGGTGTATTAATCGTAGATTATTGCAGGTGGACGAGGATTATATTAATGACAAGTTTAATCTGACGGGCTTAAACGAGCAAGTGCCGCATTACCGGCAGGCGCTCGACATGATCTTAGACCTGGAACCTGGTAAGCTTCAAAATCCAATAATGAACTATAAATCAGTTGTTTACTAGGCAAATTGAATATTAAAAGCATTTGTCTTGTGTATAATAAGATCTAAAACTGAATCGTTGCCTGTCCAGTTTCCAAGAAGTGCAAAGATACCTAAAGACACAACTCCTGCATACTTGCAAGTGCTTTGTGTACCTACCTACATCATTATTTATTTTGCTTCTTTTTTGCATCAAGCATTTCTTTCAATTGATGCATGCAAAAGCTGTGTAATGTAATGATCAAATATTTTGAATATTGCTAATGATTGTAGATGATGACCTGGATGAGAACCCCAACCAGTCAGACCTTGTGGAGCAGGCTTCAGAAGTGCTGTATGGGCTGATACATGCACGCTACATATTAACAAACCGGTAAGATAAATTTTCTGCAACTCCGTCTGCAAATATTTGTTTATTGCTATCCCGCGGGAACTATGCAATTTCCCGGGATAAAAACTATCCTGTCTTACCCAGGGTCTCAAACTATCTCCATACCACCTTTCAACTAAATGGTTCAGTGGTTTAAGCGTGAAGAGGTAATAGACAGACACTTTCGCATTTATAATATTACTAGCTGATCCCGCAAATGTTGTTTTGCTATATACCACCTAGGGGCATAAAAAATAGCCTACGACCTATTCTCAGACCTACCGAATATGGAGAAAAAAAAATCATAAAAAAATCGGTCAAGCCCTTTCGGAGGAGTTCGGTAACAAACACTGTGACACAAGATTTTTATATATTAGATTATGGATTTATTGAGTGTTTCAACCTCCTCATTTATCTGGTCATATTTTTTAAAAAATGGCTGTAGATTTTGATTTGGCTTTTGGTTATATATTAGAGGTTGCATATGTCTACCTTATAACTGGAAACTGTATCAGAATCTTCTGCCATTTCTAAAAAATGTGACCAGATAAATGAGGCAGTTGAAACCCTGGAATAATCACCCGCTAAGTAACTGACAGTAACAGTTGCATAAACTTTTGAATGAATTGAAATAATCCCTCGCAATAAGTTCTTCCTGTGTTGTAATTAAACTACTGATTTCACATGTTATTTCTTCCACAGAGGCATCGGGCAAATGTTAGAAAAATTCCAAGCTGGAGACTTTGGTCACTGTCCAAGAGTGTACTGCGAATGCCAGCCCATGCTTCCTCTAGGTATACCTCAATCTTTAACTATTATTTCAAACCTAACTAAGATTATACCAATTATCAAACTGGTTGGTCCACTTTTATGTCATGTTCACAACCTACACAAGCTAAGAAAAAAATACAACTGATTACTTGGTTCAGAGGCGGCGCTAGGCGTGAGCTACGTGGGCCACCGCCTACGGCCTCGCGATCTGAGGGGCCATGCGCCTCGAAAGTTTCACGTGTTTTTGCTCATGTAAATCATGCATAATCAATCAAATCATCATCATCCGTATTCTAACGTGTGGTGCGCCATAGGGCATCGCAAAATCAGACAAAAGACGTCCACTGCTGATCATAGGCCTCCCCCAAGGCTCGCCAAACAGATCGGTCCTGCCATCCGCATCCAACGCGATCACGCAAGCTTAATATATCTTGCCCACACCAAATTTAGGTCCTGCGCCGCCACTGACCAGGTTCAAATGGGGTTAATTTTATCGACTACAATTATCGTCTTTCAGGTTTGTCTGACGTCCGCAGCGAGGCTATGGTGAAGCTGTACTGTCCTAAGTGCATGGACGTGTACACGCCAAAGTCGTCACGCCACAACCACACGGACGGCGCGTACTTCGGCACCGGATTCCCGCACATGGTGTTTATGGTACATCCCGAATACAGACCCAAGCGCGCCACCGTGCAGTTTGTACCCAGGTATAGACACGCAACTCTCCGAACGCATCAGTATCGGATATACACATTTGCCACCACTATACTTCTTTTTTTTTGCATTAGAAATAAGGTAAACAATCTTGATGAGTCTTTTTTAATGAAAAACGCTTTTCAAAAAATAATAACTATTACTTATGAAACCAAAAAAATGTAAATGACCATTATGTCCTTGTTAATTGTTACATATTTGCTGTAATTTATTTTTCAAAAGTGTTTTTCAATAAAAAGACACTTCAAGATCGCTGACCTTTTTTCTAATGCTAAAAAAAAACGAAGTATAGGCTATCCAATTTTCGCCGCCCCACCTAACCTGTGCAATTCGACACCCTAAATTTAAATAGGACGTAGTTCTGTAAACCAGAACCAACCCACACACTGGTAGTTTTGAGAAAAAACCCGATTTTCTTAGAAAAATGTCCATAATATCAAAATTTTACAAAATGACGAAATTTTTCATGACATGACGATTACGCAAAATAGGCGCACAAAGACGTCGAGTTGCGGAAAATAGCCCGCTATTACCTGTTACCTAACTAATGACAAATCAACTTTACATGTGAATGTTTATAAATCGGGACTTACTTATGCTGTTCCAGGTTATACGGATTTAAGATACACCCGCTGGCATACCAGATTCAAATACAGGCCGCCGCCAACTTCAAGGCACCGCTTCGGAGTCTCTCATACAACAACGGTAAACGCTAAGACACCCATCTCTGTAACAACTACAGTGTGCCAGTACTGAAGAACTATATAAAATGGGTTATTATCAGTGATCGGAATTAGGCGAGTTAAAATACTTATTCTTCGCAAGAGGACAATAATAAAGAGTGGTTACAACTGGGTAGTAAAATATATTTTCATCTCTCATACTCGGAAAGTGAGGCAAATCATATCCAACATACGGGAGCAAAACTATACTTTCTTCCCAAGGGTCGAAATGAATTAAAAAAATTAAAGGCATTGGCTGTCAATGGAACACGTACGTATTCAGCCAAGCATTACGGCATATACATGGTATAATTAAGTATTGAGTTTTTTTTTTCTTAATTAGTCTTATTACAAATTTTATAATGCCAGTGAAATATTATTAAATTAAATATTAATTTACATTAGTATCTTATTTAGTGACTTAAACCCGAAAAGATAAAAAATCTTAAGAAAAAAAACACTGTAAACGACAGTGTTATATGTCCACACAGCCTATCTCTATACAGCTTAACTCCTTGGTTCAATTTGGTACTTACTTATTTTACAAATAAATTTACTAAAATACCTACTTTATCTACTGTTTTCATTGATTATTATATTGAACATTTTAAATTTTGTTAAATTAATTATTGCTTAACAATAAACTCTACTGAAATATTTTACAACGATCATATTGACCAGTTTAGGGATTTTTATTTATTTATACTTATATTTTCTTACTTTCCTTGTAGTCGAAATGAAAAGCAGAGTGTTTAACACGGGAAAAATACCAATATCAATATCACCATCGAAATATTGGCACTCTCGCTGTGCTCGGGTGCCAAGTAACCTCATGTGATATTGGTTATTTTCCTCCCTTGTTGAACAATCTACTATTTTTCTTGAATACCGGGTATTCTATATTTATCCGAGTACTATTTGTAATGTTAAACGTTCATGTTTTTACTTACACAGTATGGGATGTTTTATGTCAGTTTGCTGTAAAAAGTGCTAGACATAAGGTTTATATTATAACTTTTAAATCTAACCTTAACTACTCTATATTGTCATCTCACTAATTCAGCTCACCTACTTCCGATCACTGGTTATTTGTTGGTTCCCTTATGATTGTTCCTTGGTCCTCAACTTACTATTATGTGACCAGAGCATCAGTTATGAGGATTGATGAATAATCCAAATAAACAATGGACAGTGACCAATTCAGTAGTTTACTTGACCAAATTACTCCAGCCTAAAGTTCTAAATGGTTTAAAATTAAACATCTTTACACTACTTTTTTAACACTTATTGGGGGTGAGGTATACGAACAAGCTCTAAATCAACCAACAAAGTTCAGTCACAAGTATATGGCTAAGACACTACTGACTTTCAGCCTTTAAAACTGCCGGTCTTGTAAAAACGAGAGAGTTCAAGCTTAGGGTATTTAGTCACTGGTTAAAAAGTTCAAGGTAAAACAGAGATAAATTGTCTATGCTAGTTTACGAGTATGTTAATATTAGTTTTTATCTCGCGAGATTATAAACTGTCTGATAGTTAAGTTAGTTTATAATGTCACTGGATGAATAATAAAATAACAGCTTTTACGATTATCGCTGACATCTTTCCGAACTGGCTTGATAGATTTTTATGAAATTTTCTTTTTATATTTCGCACTCTTAGATCAAGATTCAACTAACTCAAAATAATCCATCATTTAATTTAGACCCTCCTGAAAGTAGATGAAGTCTAAATTAGAAAGGGGATTATTTTGAGTTAGCCAACTCTTTTATCTAGGTGTGTGATATGGTAGGTCTGAGAATAGGACGTAGGCTATTTTTATACCCCTATTCATCCCAGACGGAGTCGCGGGCAACAGTTAGTATACGTATATTCATTCCATCCAGAGTGATTGTGCAAAATGGATAGAAAGATTTTTTTGCACATGATAAAAGAAGGGCCTCTAGCTCCTGTCTGATGGCTGGCTCCTCTATATGTATGGTTGGCCGATTCACGTATAATTGACGAGATTTCATTTTTTTAACACCTGATAATTTTGCCTCCTAAACAAGGAAAAATATTTATTATAATTTATTTCTCCATATTTAAAAAAAAATACAAGACATTAAAAAAAAATATCTGAATTTACCAATACTACCACAGAATAGTTATGTTCCGTTTGCCCTTTTCACCAGAAAAAGAACTGTAATCATTTTAAATTTGATAACAACCTCAACGTCAGATTTACGTCATCCATCACTTTTTTTTTAATAGAGACTAGACAAAAGTAATGGATCTATTGTGTGGTAGTTTTGGAGTAATGCCCTTTTAGAATAAGCAAATCTTGAAAAAATTGTTATAAATTAATTGGGTCGATCAACTTATCTTTGTCACTCGTTGCTATAGTGACGGTCTCCTGAGTAACTCTTTAAACCGTAAGTTTATCTGATTAAAATTTGCCAAACATGCATTTTTGTGGTAGTTTTAAACCTTTTCTACAATTGCTCATCTAATAAGCATGTTAGTTAATGTGACACAACATTCCTTCTAATCAAACTGTACTACTTTTGTCCCCTCGCTGACGGGACAGAATAACAACAAGAAATAGTTGATCCACCCAATTAATAATCCTAGAGAAAATTTAAAACGATCAGCGTCTATCTCTTTCCAAACAGAATATTAGAGAACAAATCAAATTATAGCCTTAGAAATATGAAATCTTGTCAATTATCTAACACTCTATGTAACTGAAAATAAGTTCTGTGTATAAATAGTCGTGGATAGCCAGATCTCCACCGAGCGAGCCGCCTCGCGAGGCAAGCGCATGAGGCATGATTTTATTCTACACAAAGCTCAAAATCGCACCGAAAATGGCTGCCTCGCGAGGCGGCTCGTTCAGTGGAGACCCGGCTAACGGATAGCTATTGATATTGGACAACTCGACTACAAAATCGTTCGATTTTTTCACGTTTAAGAAGACGCGGATCGATGTATTGAAAAGTTGAGAAACACTGCCGAAGTCGGAAGATTCAATTTGAAGCCTTGAAAGATACCAAAGTAAGGTACAAGCGGAATATTCCGATTCGGTACTGAATCTGCAGGCGTGTTGCAAATCATGACAGTAAATACTATTAGAACTGAAACTCGGACGGCTTACTCATACTCATACATACACTTGAGCTGTCAAAAGTATTTTATACATGGTGCCCGCCTAGTAAATAATGAACAAGTTTCTATCTATGTTAGAACTAGTTCGTTTGTCTGGCCTATCTAACATAAAAAAAAAACCACCGACAGGCCATCTTAAGCTGGTCCCTAAAATTTACTTATAGGCTTAGTAAAAGTTCCGTAGTTTCAAAATAAACGAACTTTTCTTTATTAAAAAAAAGTTCGATTATCTCTAAAATCACGGAACTTTTACTAAAGCTATAAGTTAATTACAAGCTATTTTATTAACTTGCAATGGTACCATACATTGCCAGCAATCAAGCAAGCATTGCAAATGTTGCAAGTTAAATTGACCCCCTTCGCGGTTTCCGATTGAGCTGAAATATTGCATGCATGTGTGAATCAGATGAGAATGCAATATTAATATGACATGGAACTGCTGGCTTATTGTCTAACGCTTCTGACGTTTGCCGTCGCAATCACTATTTCTTTCTGTCAAACGATATAAGATAATGACAGAAAGAGAAGGTGAAAGCGAAGGCAAGCGTCAGTAGCGTTAGACAATACGGCCTCTGATCTGATGATGCAGTTGGATCCCGCCATAGGAACTGTAATAAAACGATACGACCGCATCGAGTTAGCTCGTCTGATTCGTCTTGAGTACTTCGGTAACCCAGGGGCAAAAACTACAGTCAGCCAAAAAAGCTTGTATTAAAAATTGAATTTTTATAAAAACTTATTTTAGGGACCAGATTAAGTTGCCCTGTCGGTGGATAGAAGCTTGCCCATTATTTAATGGATAGTTGGATACCTTGTATAGGTTACTGCATTACGATATTTTTAATATGTATGTACTTGTTTACATAATGATAATACGTACGATACTGTCGCGTGCGTGTGTTATTTTGAACTGTCATGCATACGCAGGAATTTCTTTTCTAATAGTGTTTATTTTTATGTCAAAATGTAGTTTTTGGAACTCATAAATGTAAATTAATTAAAAACTAGTATTTATTGTTGCTTATATGTAGTTACGGTTTCCTTTATTTAACATAGAAGTGGTAGAACTACACTCAAGAGATAAAGAACCTGTATCTGCTTTTGTGATGTAAATTATGCAATTGGATGCAGTTTACTAATCTCCCAGTAGAAATACAGACAGACTGTAATACTAGGACTAGAACAAATGGCAGTTGAATTGATAACATTTAATTATTTACATATCAGTATTTGTAAAAAAAGGTAGATGAAGTGCACCCGCATAGTATTTTTGTAATTATTTAAGACATGCATTTTTTTTTGGTAGCTTGATTGTACTTATTTTAAAAAAGAAAATATATTTAGAGGCTGGTTCTATCTATTATACTGAGTTCAGCCTTTCCATTTTGGTAATATTGTTTTGGAGATAAAATTGTTGTTGCATAACTTAGAGTATTTTTGTCTTAACTATGCTACCCATTTTGCTTGATACGAAGGTATTATCGTTCTTTGTATAGATTCGAAATATAAACCACCGGCAGGCTTATTGTCTAACGTTTCTGACGCTTGCCTTCGCAATCACTATCTCTTTCTCTCCAACGGTATAAAAGGATGACAGAAAGAGACGGTGAAAGCGAAGGCAAGCGACAGAAGCGTTAGACAATACGGCCTCAGGATAATCGCCTTAATTTGTAATTCAGATCTGATTTGCTATTTTCTAATAAAATTGCTCTTTGAATAATAGATCGTGTATTTCGAAAACTGCGGAGGTTTTATCCCTGGTTAGTAGTAGTATTACTATTTACGTAGTATTTTCTGGAATTATTTAAAATTTAATTTCTGTATGTCTGTGTTGATGTTGAAACCTATTTATGTCTTAATGACTTACATCCTCCTTCAAAAAGTGGTGCGATTATCAGCTGTTAATATTTGTCTTAAAGATTAAAAATAGACTAGTGGACATGAAGATTTTCTCGTTTTCTTTCTATAGGAATCCTAAATAAAGTCCACAAATAATTATATGGTTGTCAAACCATTTTTTTTATTAGGTATCTTTAAATCATCATATGGTAAAAGTTAGCTATGAAGTATCTTTTTGTATTTATTTTTTCAACTTCATTTTTTATTACTTTTACGGTCATCCCGTGAAACCATATATTTCATACTAAATACAAACTGAAATATAGATACACAGAAAAAAAACCCCAGAAAAAAGACCAATGCTGGGAATCGAACCCAGGTCCTCAGCATTCCGTGCCGTGTGTCATACCCCCTACACCACCACTGGTCTAGAGATAGACACGAATCATTCCCATACATCGTACATTTCAGTCTGTTAAATCACCTTATGCAGTGATAAGCGCGCATCTATGTTACATCCTCTACCGAGAGATTTCAACACTCCTTCGGAACTAACCGCTCACCAGGACAAGAGATGGCGCTACTGAGCAACTTTTAACAATTTAGCTATGAAGTATCTTTTTGTATTTATTTTTTCAACTTCATTTTTTATTACTTTTACGGTCATCCGGTTTATATTTAGTATGAAATATATGGTTTCACGGGATGACCGTAAAAGTAATAAAAAATGAAGTTGAAAAAAAAAATACAAAAAGATACTTCACAGCTAACTTGTTAAAAGTTGCTCAGTAGCGCCATCTCTTGTCCTGGTGAGCGGTTCAGTACGTGAACGGGCAGAATCAGTACGTGTTATTTAATTAGGTACGGATGATTGGCCGGAGTAATGCAAAATTTGAACTGATCATCTCCTTTGGCACATTACTAATAAAGACCATGAAATAAAATGTGGGAGTATAGTATAAATATTCCCAGGTGAATTTTTCGCTTCGAGCCATTACATTAAATTTGAACCTTAATACTATGACGATACCGTTTGTTTTGAAAGATAAGGGCTCGAAGCGAAAAAATCACCTGGGAAGATTTATACTATTACTCGTAGACATGTGTAAATTGGATTTTTCTTTTGTTAAATCTCAAAATTAAATGAATGTTACATTGCTTTTTAACACGCACGTCTTATATGGCTACGTTCAACGATATAAAATGGAAAAAGTTATAAAGAGAAACAAATAAGTATTAAAAAAAAGTACAGTTTGTAATTGATGTTTATCTCGTTGTTTCTTGCATGAACAGTACGCGAGAAGATGAAGAGCACATTGACAGCGGCGCTACCGTCTCTGCAAAAGTGAATCATTTGTTATAAATTATTGGGTTCCATTTTTGACCAAGCGTTTTTCATATTCTTGCGTTCTGTACTTTTAAATGTATAAATGTACCTTGGTAAACATTGTTTTGTGCTAAATTTGTCCATGTCGTTTTCAGTGCTCAATAAACAATGTAACAGCTGTGGGTTTTTTCTTAATACCATTTGTGTCTAAGATTAAAGCTTATATTTGTGCTTAATCTTATACCGACTTAGTGGAGGGTCTCCTCTAGTTCTCGCTCTTTACCAAGTTTACTTTGTAGGAATCCTGGCCATAGACAAAATATGTAGACTGCAGTACCATAACAGCCCGATTTTCTGAGAGATAACACAATTTTTTTTAATTGAACCTTGACATATTCCATCGTGTATTAGTACGAAAACATTTCTACCTAGTCAGACATTAAGTAGGTATACGTAAGAAATTCACTGTTCGCGTACGCGGGGTTCGCTTTACGTGACAAAGGCGACAAGTTGACGGACCGCCCGCGGTGACACCTCGGCTTCTAACGTTACCCTCATGTTTTATATATGAAAAAATAAGATCCTTAACTACCTACAACTTTAAATTTAAGAAAAAATACTGTATATAATATAATATGTATGTGTGTGTGTGTGTACGCGTCGTCTACAGCAGTGCTTCTCAACCTGTGGTCCGTGGTCTCAGGGGGTTCGCAGTCAAAACCAAAATTTATAGTTGAAATAGATTTGCACACGTATTAGCAGTTTTAAGGAACCGCGGATGATGGCGTCAGCGTCAGTTTCCCAACCCTTGAAAAGGGATGGGGAACGCTAGACTACAGTATAGGTCACGGTAAAATAATGAAACCAGAGCTGCTGTAATGATCTTGGGTTAATGTGGTGAAGGAGTGGTTGGTAATAAATTAGGGTTCTGTGGCCCGACTTGTACTATGATTGTTATCTTTTATGGCCACTACAAACCGGGAGCGCGGGGTGCTGACGGAGCGTGTCCAGCGCGCTCTATAACACTGAATCAAATATACGCTGAACACACTCCGGCAGCGCGGCACACCGTATTTGATTCAGTGTTATTGACTGCGCTGGCCACGCTCTGCCGGCGCCCCGCACTCTCGGTTTGTTGTTGCCTTTATCTAACTTCCAATGTTCATATGTATGTAATTCGTTGGTTGATTATAACCGAAACAACTAATTCGCCCATCGGCGGTAATTAAGGTTTGTCTGAAGAGCCTTCGAAATTTATTAATATGTGAGATATTGCCGTTCTCATGGCATCAAATACAAAATTAAAATATCCAAATAGCTTCGCCTTAACAAAATAGTTGCATGGTTGAAATGCCTTTGTTTTACTCAGAAGGGCTTAGAAAAAAAACTGTTCTGTCAATGTCAGTCATGTGTCAAATTGACAGAACTGACTAACGAAATAAATAAATGTTTTAGTACCAGCGTCGTGCATAAAATGAATATACTTGAGTTACTATAAATTCAAAATGTTGCATGGTAAAGTGAAATCAGTTCTAAGTTCAGCAACATCTTTAGTGATTCCTATTCATAGAAACTATAAAAATTTCGGCCACAAAAGACAACCTATCGCCGGTGTAACAATACTATGGCATGGATTTCTAACATTTACTTTTATAGGATTAGGAGTTGAGTGGAAACGGTAATAATGATTTTTTTTAATTATAGTTTAATTCCGCAACTATCTTTTCAGGACAAAAAACTTATGGAACAAAAAGTAACCTATCCAAACAACATCTAGTTCAGTAGGTAATGTTACTAATAATATCCAGCCTGTAAAAAATAGAATTAACACTGTTGAACAATTATTTCCGCAACTTGACATAGTCCCCAAACCATAAAAGCTTAGCCACCCATAGGGTAGAAATTTTCAATTTTCTGCAAAATTTTCTAAAAATGGGGAAAAAATACTCTAAACAATCTACCACATAGTCACGTTTAGCGTGTTTGTGTTTGTGTCTTATGATCTGAACAGAAAATAAAGTAAAGTAACAAAATAAATCAATGTTTCTTTTTTTGTTTCAGAGTTGTGAAGTTTATGTTGGGTGATGATAGTGAAAATGTACAATTATCATTTGACCCGACTGACCCAGTTCCACCAAAATAAATAGGTAAATGTTCTTTTATTCGCACAAATCTGTAAATATTGTAGTAAATGACCACATTCTCTATTAAGCAAATTATTATGTAAGTCTGTGATAGTCAAATAAATTTGGTATTTTGCATTACCAATTTGTATTTTTATTTGGTTAGTACTGCCAAAGTCACAAACATCTATTATTTCCTCAATTGGAATACCATGAGAAACAGTGTACAGACAACTACAAAGAGATTAATATGGCCAATGTAACAAAAATATATGCGTACACAACTTTAATGCCTTATTATATTTTTGTAATTTTTGGCCATATCAGTCTCGCACATCACAATCACACACACACACACATATAATTATGATCTTGACTAGAGTCATAAATAACTGTTTCGTCAGAAACAATTCAGCATTCTTTAAAATTAGAAATTTTTCACCGTGGTGTTTTTAGGGTTCCACACCCAAAGGGTAAAAACGGAAACCCTATTACTGTGGCTCCGCTGTGTCCATCCGTCCGTCTGTCACCAGGCTGTATCTCGGGAACCGTGATAGCTAGAGAGTTGAAATTTTCATAGATGATGTATTTTGGTTGCCGCTATAACAAGAAATACTAAAAAATGGAATAAAATAAGTATTTAAGGGGGCTCCCATACAACAAACGTGATTTTTTGCTTGTTTTTGCTCGATATTGATAACGGCAACAGGTTGAAGCTTGAAATATTCACAGAATATTTAATTATGTAGTGACTTTAGAAATAAATCATAAAATTAAAATAAAAAAAATATTTAAGGGGGGGGCTCCCATACAACAAACGTGATTTTCATAGATAATTGTACGGAACCCTTCGTGCGATAGTTCGACTCGCACTTGGCCGGTTTTTTAAATATGTAGCCATTTTAAAGGTGTAAATTACCATTATAGTTCACACCACGGGATAATTCACACCAATTGACCCTGTCCCAAAGTAAGCTAAGCAAAGCTTGTGTTATGGGTACTAGACAACGGATAAACATACTTATATACATATTAAACACCCAAGACCCGAGAACAAACATTCGCATTTTTGATACAAATATCTGCCCCAACACGGGAATCAAACCCGGGACCTCAAGCTCAGTAGTCAGGTTCTCTAACCACTAGGCCATCAGGTTGCCTAAAATATTTTTTTTGTATTCTGCAGAAAAATGGCTTGATCTTTTGCATTTGGTTATGAAGAGCTTACTTAAGGACTCTGGCAAAACATTTACTTTCTTGAAAAAAGTATAATGTTTTTAATACCCTAATAGCTTATCCACTCTAACCAGAGGTAAATAAAATACTTATATATCATATCTAGAAGGTGGTGCCTTATTTGTGTTTATACAAATCTTTGTCATCTTCTGTTAATTGCCCTGATTATATTTTTACAACTTCATTATTGAAAAATGTGTACCTCAGGATTGCCACCTTTTGGAAAAAAAATCGGGACAATCGGATGGTTATCAGAGATGGTCGGATTACAGTCCAATTCAAGTCATTAATAGGCTATTGGGATGGGAGAGAATATCATTGAAATCTGGACTGTCCCGGCAGAAACAGGTTGTGTGGCAACTCTGGTGGAGACAACTAAATAGTCATGTATGAAAACTCATGCAATTTATTAATCCTTCATCTATAAAATAAACTAAATACTGATATATCCACATATGTATAGTACCAATACCAATCCTTTATTCTTGACAAAAAGGGAGATTTATTTGTAGTGTAACAAGATAACAACCTGAAAATGTTGCACCAAATAAAACAATATTACAATAAAATAGTTTATTTAAGCTCAAAATTGCTTATCAATGTAACGATAATTGTAGTAAAGTCTAAATAAATATATTTAATTAAGATTATTCTCAACAAAAAATATAAAAAAACAGCAAATTTTGAATTCTTAAATAATGTCCATTGTATAGGTGTCATAATTAATATTATGCATCTACAGTAAAGTTCTTAATACTAACATGTACTATCAAATGGTAGATTTTGATATTATATAAAGGGCTATGTTTATATTGATTATTAAAATAGTCAATAACAATATTAATACCTCATTAAAAAGTTAAATGGCTAAATATTAAATCTAAAACCATGTTGATGTACTTATTTCTTTCCATTTGGTGCACCAATCATAAAAATACCTAACAAATCAAATTTTGATTTTGTTTCACGTTGTTCATAAAGTAACCAAAAATTATTAAAATAACTACTAAGCTTTTGTCACTTTCTATTTTCCATTATTGCAGAACCATGTAGTTTTAAAAAAAACATGTTGTGATGATAATACAACATTGGTGGAGAAAAGTGATTATGCTTTGTTAGTAATAGTTAACTGCAACATTCCGGAAGCTGTATACAAAGCCTTTAACTAAAGGAAGGTATCCAGTGCCATGAACAGTAACACTATTGAAACTGCAAAGTCGGGAACTGTACTGTTTATGGCACTTTATATTCTTCCTCAATTAAAATTAAACTGATAAAATATCACTTTTATGCGAGCAATTAAAAAAGCACCAATTGTTAATTTATAATTACTCATACACAAAGGACAGTGAGTTAATGGTTATCTTCAATTATGTACATCGGTTATTTTCATAGTGGAGGCATCCATTACTCGACACCTTATAAAATGTATAAAGATGTTGGGTGCCAACAAATCCAAGACTTTTTTTAAAAATTGATTGAGTAACTCAATGACTAGTTTAATAATGCATTTATATTTGACTAAATATTGGTAATTTTGATTGATAAAACACATGTTATTTTTTACCATGACAATTTTCCTTAACATATTGATAAATAAGATTATATACAATTAAGAAGAAACAAAGAATAATGGCATGATAATGTATCGGCATGTTATAGATAACATGCAGCACTCCCGGCTCCTTATTTTTGATACTGTTTACTTTAGACTTTGTCTTTATTTCTTCCATTGAGGAGACTACCCCTGACGTTGATGGTTGAATGTTAGAATCCTTTACAGTCTCCTCTTTTTGGTAACTGGTTGTTGAATAAATGATACTGGAGTTTTGAATTGTCTCTTGCAGTTTACTTTGGGTTTCTTTGACTTCCCTTAATGTCTCTCCTTCTACCTGTAAGACCGGCACTCGTACCGGCGTAGAGCGACCCTCGCCGTCACTTCCTGAGCACGCATCTAAACTTTCTTGCAAGTAATGATCTATCTTAGTTAATTGCTCTGAGACGAGGAAGTTCGCCAGAGGACTGGGCGCTCGTTTGACAGGTTCCATTATGTCGAGACTTTCGAAGCTCTTTGACAAATTCTTTTTATCCACCAGGAAGTTTGATAAAGAACTAGGCGGTCTTTTAATAGCTTCAATCATATCAAGGTTATCAAAGCTTTTCGAAAAATCTTGACTTTCAAAAAGTTTTTCTTTACATATGGAATTTACTATTTTATAGCTTTGCAGATCTTCGAATCCATCTTTGATATATGGAACAGGTCGCTCGATTTGGAATTGGGATGGTGTGAGCAGACGAGGCGAGTTACTGAACTCCAGTGGCACTGGAGTGAATTTTACTTTGATGACTTCCTCGTTCGTTATGGTCTCAGTTTTAACTATGTCGTCAACGTAATCTTTGGCTCCGTGGGATCCAATGCTTTCGAACACGCTAGGCGAGTCTGTGACATCGTGGCGTGACGAGCAGTGCACCCGGTCGACAGTTACTTTGCTTAACAATTTGCCTTCTGTACTCCTTATGTCGGAAAACAATCCTCCATCGAAGTGGAGGGGTGTTTCCAACTTCCGAGTTCTTTGTGGTGATACAGAACTAGGCGCGGGGGATGTGCGAGGAGAAGGAGAGACTGGACGGAAAGTAGTAGTCGAATAAACAGTATCAGAGTTGTACATTATGCATTTGCATCTAGCGGGCGTGTGACTTGCAGAAAGGTCGTCCTCCCTTAGCGAAGAAGCTCTGTCCTTCGAGGTTCTTTTTGCAGACCTGAAAACAGTCGAACATTCGTAATAATTATTTGTTAATAAACACAAAATATTTTTCCATTAGTAATAACAATAACACATCTACATTTTTATTAAAACAAGTTGAAGTATCAATTATCTATCTTAAATATGATAAAAACTAAACTACTATAATTTCAATGAATTGAAATATAGATCTAATAACATCAAAAGACATTTATAGTTTTGTCATTAGAACCGCGTCTACGATATTGTATTACAGACAATTCATTGAATATGTAAAGTGTACATAGGTAAGGTACATAAAATAGCCAAACGATGCCACTAATAAGTAATGTATACATGTCACTCAAACTCGTATATTTTGACGAAACAGAAAGCATTACTGGGAATAACTTTATTCAAGCATCAGGACAAGGGCCAAACGACGTCGAACCTTCAAATATACATAGGGTCATTATAAATCTTCCTGAACTTTGGGAAGTTTTTATAAAAGGTATAAAATCGTTATATACATATTGGGTATAAAGGTAACTACGAATTTACATAGTTAATATTATTCTATAGGGAACACGCACGCATGACAGGTAATTGTTAATCGGAAAAAACTTAACAACTGTTAACTGCGTATGATGAGATTTGTATGTTCGATACCTGGTTAATTCAACTGTGTTTCAATTGCTCCTGTTTTATTCTTAAGGAGCTCTATGAAGTGTAGAGATTACTATTTAGTTTAATAATTAAGTACTTATATAACTCTACTACGAACAGTTGTTCAGTCAGAAGTGGAATCAGGAGCATTTGAAATAGCAGAAAATCATCCACCTAAGACATTGCGTTGTATTTAATGAAAAGAAAGAATAAAGTGTGCAAAGGGACTAGAAACTGTAAAGTGTGTATTTCATTGCTATCATTGTAGGTACCTAATCTTCTTTCGTATTGAAAATGATGAGAATATAAGTTGAATCTGGTTTGCGAATATCTATTTGAGCTGAAAAAGTAATAAATCTGAACAGAGTGAAGAGACTAGGTAGGTAGAAAGACGACTTAGGAGAAAGTGGGCCATTTTTGATTTGGTCTCTCTTTTTCTTAACAAACTCAAAATAGAGTTAAATAAGTAGGTAGGTAGGTACTCTTAGTATATTTTACCTATTAAACAGATTTGCTTAGATTTTCTAAAGACTTGACTTTCATGAAATTTCACAGTTTTGGTGGAATCTTGCTACAATCGTCGTGTCCACTTTCCCCATAATTTCATTACTGCTTTCTGTACTTTTGACATTGTGATTTCGAGACTCCATCATTATTGAACTTTCAATATGATAACTACAAAAATTATAAGTAGTCTCATCATCTCAAAATCTCAATGTTCCAATATGCACCGAAAGATTATTTGAATGGAACGGGATGGTCGGGATGTTACTGTTACGGGAAAAAAGAGAAATGCCGGAAAGTTTCAATCAAAATTTTACGTCGTTCGATGTAACATTTTACAGTTTGACTATTTTATATATATATTTTTTGCTATCAATATTGAATACATCGCGAATAATGTCGATAAAGGACGAGTTCTTTCTTATCATGAGTAAATGGGAAGCCCTTTGCTGTCGCATAAAATTTTATGTCATTCATAATGTAATGTTAATGTTTGAACAAATGATCGTTTCGCATAATTTTATTCTAGTTTTAACTGAAAATATTTCGAAATATTTAAATATTTTACAAATTTCCCGGTAAGTCATAGAAAAATGTAATTTCAACCATGTGAAACGATCATTCGTCGGAACATTAAACTATGACGTTCCATTTTTATGCGACCCATTATAGACTCGTGTGAGTGTGATGTTGTATTTAGTAAGGTTCGCATCATACGCACCGTGCAGTTGAAGCAGTGACTGTGGTAGTTATTGTTGAGCGCCTCGACCCACCTGTCGCCCGCTTCCACGGGGAACCCGCACGCGAAGCATTTCGTCGTGAACAGCTCATTCCAATCTGTACGCAATTTACATTAACATTTTACATACCTAAATAAACAATTAAAAATTCTACTCACTGAAGTTTAAATACGCACTCGCTGCATGAATTGAACTTACATTAAGATTGCAGGAAATAATTGCATGCATGCACGTAACCGCTGCGTCAGCGTATTCTAAGCTTGTGTGATGGATCCCTTATTTTATTCCTAACTTAAATAATCAACTTGTATTAGTTACCTGATTCACAATACGGCAGACCATCTTCTAAGAAGAACGGATTATTACCAAACAGCTTCCCGCAATAAACGCAGTTGAAGCATTCAGGGTGGAAATGCTTTCCAATCGCGTTCAAGCAATCCTGAAATAATTAAAGTCAGTGTAGAAAATGTTGTGAAATATACGTCGATAGGTACTTAAAAAAATACAAATGAAAGACAGTGGTGTCTCATGATGTTATGTTGGCTTTTTTTGGATCTGTACTTTACTAAAGTCTTAAAGAAACTTACGCCCTTGATTTTGGCGTGGCATTTGTCGCAAGCGGGGGCGATATACTGTTCGAAACAGAACTCGCAATACAGCTGGCCGTTTTCCTCCACAAAGCCAATGTCTTGGAGCGGGCGCCTGCAGGTCGCATTGACGCAGATGAAGTGCTCCGGACACCAGATGCGGCCCAGAGCTGTTATGAACGGGCCTCTGTACAAAAGAATATAAATTTAGTTTATTTTGCGACCGACTTATGAACGTATTATTTTTTTTTCCATTAATTTGTTAATTATGTAACTCACACTCATGCTTCATTCGGAACAAACATGCTTGTTGAACTTACTTGGATATATTCTGGTTGTATATTTACTTTGAATTATTAAAGTTTTGTTTAATGCATTATTGTTTTTACCTGGTTATAGTTTTGTCACATATGTGGCATACTGGTAGGAGTCCGTCTGCAACATCGGCGGACGTCATCGTACTTTGGGGACGAGCAATAATGTGAGAATCTCTTCTTCCATCGGCATTTCTGTCATTCCTTTTCTGCCTACGTTTTACAACAACATCAGAGTCATTGTCATTTTGCTTTTCTTCATTATTACTTAAGGCAGTCTTTTCTTCTACAGCTTCTACGTCATCGGAAATATTCCAATTACGTGGAGTTACATTATTGGCACCATTTGCTTTCACAGGTTTCAAAGTGTATAATGAATTATCATATAAATGCACGTCATTCTTCGGGATTTGATCATCGTGGAATTGATTGTTACTTTTTTCATTCGAAATTTTCTCAAAGAGATTAGCCTTTTTCAACGTATTCGTGTCTGGAACTATATTGACGATTTTTTCTTTTTGAGTAACAGGATGTTCGGTACTGCCATTTGTATCGTTAAATAATGTATCTTTTTCAAAAGATTTTCTTTTTCCTATTATGTTTTTGTTCCTGCTATCAACATATTGCTCAGACTTGTATGTATCTTGTTTATTCAAACTATTAAGGAAGGAAGATTTTTCATTGGCGTCTTTTTTTCTTAATGTGTTTAAAAAGTTATTTTCAACCTTTTCTTTTTCGCCGCTGTTGAAACCATTGGCTCCGTTAAGTTTCTTACTTGTGTTTTCTGCAATTTGTGTTTTGTCTGTAATATTTGTTCCAACGCTTCCACAATATAGTGGTGACTTTGAATCTATCATATCTAATAATTGGACAGTGGGAGAAGTTCTAATATTGAATGTTGGTATTGGAGTATTTGGAATCGGCGGTGGAACCGGTGCGGTACTGTTTTTAATCGGTGTCGAATAGTTTTTGATAGAAGTGTCATTTAACTTTTCCAACGTGCCCATAGGCGGCGGTGGTGGAGGGACACCGTTTGAGTTGTGCACAAATGGCATGCCCTGGTTTGAATTATCTTTCAATTTATCTCCGAAGTTCATTGGTGGCGGGACGGGAGCATTTCCATTTGTAAAATTGGTCGGATGGTTTATCAATAGAGTATCTTTAATTTTGTCTCCAATACATTGAATATTGTTGTCCGGTTTGTAAGTTCTCTCAAAAGTGTTATTTGTGGGACGCCTTAAAGTATTCTCGCGACTGCTGTCCCCAGATGATAAACCATCAGTGTTTAAAGGATGCTTTGTCACGACCGTATCTTGGATTTTATCAGCCATGGACTGGATATGGTCGGCGGGTTTGATTTTTCTTTGCACCCCTATCTCGTAGCCGTTTAACGCCATTTTTGCCATTTTCCTAATAAGTCGTTCCTCGGCAGCACTTTTGAATTCAGGCTTGTGCGGGATATGATGTGTCGGCATCTCGTTAGCTGTTATAAAATCAAAACCATCTATTTAGAACAAGTTAAAAGCGTTATTATACAGAACATAACAAAACACACGTCATACACAAATTCTAAAGATTAGTTCCCTAACACGTTAGCCTATAGTTATAATAAAATCTTAAAACTTGAGAAACTACCTACGCACTCGAAAACATGCAACACTCATAACACTAAAAACATCTGCTTGTTTCGCATTTAAGTCACCTAATATTGCCGTTGCAGGAACCACAAAGAGGTACGCGAGAGCCTGGCAGGGCAGCTTTATTCAAAACACCTCTTCCGCGTTTTGGGGCTGAAGATACACCAAAGGCTTTGCCACGAGCGGCTGCTCCTACGCTGGAACCTGTCGATGGGGTAGGATCACACACTGGACCTTGGTTAGCACCAGAAATCGAAGGATTTGGGTAGCAGTTTTCAATGTTTCTACTAGCAGCAGCAACAACATTTTTATTAGTGATGTTAACAGATGAATTCTGTTGGGAAGATGGGAAACTCATGACTGGGGGTGGAAACACTTGCTTAGAATTAATGGAAGTTCGAACGTTAGAATCAATTTGCTGTTGCGCACCATACGATGATGAACCACCTTTCTGTATTTGTATGACTTTGGCAGATTGGGTCCGTTCAAACTCTTCATACGTTTTTCTACTTGTTTGTACAGTAGTATTTCCATATTCTGATACGTTCTGTGATTCCGTTTGCCGTTGGCCATAATTTTGATTAATCATTGAGTCTTCTTTGACGTTCATGATGCCTTTGTTATACGTTTCGCTTTTAAATCCAACATTAGAATGTTTTTGTTCTTTAATCACTGACGGTTGATCTTGTCCCCAGTTTTTGGCGCCAGATGCGTTGAAAACTTCTACACCACTTTGAAAACCTTTTTGTGCTATTTCGTGTTCTTTGCGAAGATTTGACGTAGCTTGCGTCAAAAGCGAATGACTGGTGTGTCGCTGTGGAGTGGATTCTTTGATTCGAGGTGCCTGAGCTTTAAGAGGGTTTGGCGGAGGTCCCTGCGCTGGTGATTTAGATCTCATCCTTGGAGTGGGCGAACGACTTGCTTCTGGACTTGATGGCTCATACAAATGAGTCTCTGGTGCCAAGTGTTCAACTGAGACTAAATTCATTTGATAATATGGAATAATGGGAGCTGGTTTGTTTATCATGCTAGGAGTTGTAGGTCGGCTTCTAACCGGTGACGCTCTTAAGAAATGTTCATCGGTAACTGGTTGAAATGTCATTGATATGGGAGCATCTTTATGAAAGTGTACAGGAGGTGGATTTTGTTGTACTGGGGTTTTTATCTGAGGTACAGACTTAACTCCTTGTTGAGATATCATGTTAGCAGGGGGGACTTTTGGTTCTACTGACTTATCCTTAGGTCTGATAGGCGGGTTGGTTGTAGGAGTAACAGGTCGTTGAAGGACAGCGGGTGCATTGCATATCTCTGGCGTGATGCCCCTTTGAGACGGTAGTTGGTCAAAATGCTTTTGGTAGGGTGGTATAGTATCTGGTTTATGTAGCCCAGATTTAGATCTAACGGCTACTGAAGACATGGTTTCTCTTTGGTCTAACTGCTCAAAAAAGCTTTGAGCAGATTTAACCGAAGAAAATCCTTGAGTAGTCATGTTGCTAAATGTATTAGACGAATGTTGCATCATTTGTGATTCAGTTATTATAGCTTCTTGCCTTTTCACTGAATTTTCAAAATTAGCTTTTAATTCCTGAGTCATTGGCGGAAAATCAGTAAGCTTACAAAATTCTTCCGGCTGTGGTGGAGGGAAAACCTGTTTAGGAACTGGCCTGAAAGCCGACATTTCAGATGACGATTGCAATTTACATGTGTTTTGCATATTCGATACTTCAGAATGAGTCATCTGTGTGGTGGATTGGGTTGCAATAGGTCGAACTATTTCCGATGAAGTTGATTGAACTTGCATTGTCGAAGTTGACGTATAGTGTGTAGATTTATTAGTGACATTTAAAGGTAAAGGACTGTAAGATCTATCTGGTGCAATTGTCAAAGCTTCTTTTAGAGAACCTCGTTCTATTGAGGGTATATTATTCACAGGCGTAAATGGTCTATCAGGGGCAGTAGTCAAAGCTTCAACCATTGGAGATGATGTCTCTTTTCGGGGAACTTTTGGTTCAATAATTATTTTGAAATCTGGTGGTATGTACGGTTGTGTTTCTGGGGGCATGGGTATTGGTACATCTTTCTTTTCTGGTGGATTATATGTTTTTATTGGTGGAATAGGTGTGATACCTCGTTTTGGGAGCTGACTGAACATTGGAGATGGTTGAGTAGGCTTAGCCATCTTTTGGAGCTCTTGTGGTGGCTGTGTGATATTTTGAGATTCAGGTGAAGCAGACACATTTTCATTTACCATATTGCTTGGAATGAGTAAATTATTTATGATTTGTGGTGTGGGTAGAGGGGAGTATGGTCTATCCGGTGCAACTGTTAAGGCGTCTACCATAGAGCCTGCAAATCCTTTCGGGACTGAATTAGAAATAGTCGACGGAGGCAGGGGCTTTATTACCGGAGGTTCGGGATTTTGTATATGGTTAATATTTTCAGGGAAAACTTCTTTAGGCGCTGAAATATTATCTATAGCTTTAAGGATAGGTTTATCGGTGCTTAGATCATTGGTAGCAGCGTGTTGTTCCGTAATCATTCTATCAACTTTTGGATCAGCGATAGTATTTGCATGATTTATATCTACAGATTCTTTTCTATTTTCTTGATAGCTTTGTTCAGTCGTAATTTGTGTTGTAGTCTCAGTTGCTGAATCCCTTCTAATAATAGATTTCGATTCAATTGTGTTTTCACTCTTACTAACAGGGGTTTCAAAAGACTTTTCAGCAGGAGGGGCCGTTTCTACGGTCACTATCTCTGTGCTACTCATAGTTGTTGATTCCTTTCGCTTCATAGTTTGCGAATCGATTATATTGTCAGTTTTACTCATGGAGTTATCGAAAGCCGCTTCAACAGGGGCAGTTGCTTTTTCGGCCACGTTATCTGTTGCATGCGTAGTTACTGATTCTCTTCGTCTCATAGTTTTCGGCTCCATTGTATTATCAATCTGAGTGGTAGGGTTGTCCGGTGATTTTTGAACAGGAAGGTCTGTTTCTTGGGTTATTATTTCTGTTGCACTCTTAGTTGCTGATTCCTTTCGCGTCATCGATTTGGACTCAATTTTGTTTTCAATTTTACACATTGGATTCTCGAAAGTTTTTTCAACGGGAGGACACGTCTGAGACTGGTACATAGTAGACATCTGACATTCGGAAATAGCTTGTTCTGTGAAAGACTGCACGGTGCAGCTTCTTACTTCGCTTTTGACTAGTTCTGATTGTTTACTTTCTACAACTGATACGCTCTCAGATTGGCTTGATGATGTAGTAGCAGTCGACATAGACGCAGAAGCATAAGAAGCACTCGACGAATATTCTGCGATTTGCTGAGAGGTTGACATTGACTGCATTGCGGTTGTATCTTGCATAGTACTAACTGGTAAAACTGCTGCCTTAATTTTGTTTTCACATTTTAATGGTTCAGTGGCAGACGCCGATTCAGTGCGCGTTTTTTTACAAACGGTTTGTGCATTGGAGACTCCCAGTATCTTAGGTGGTTCATCTTCTGGTGGATTTGGTGGGGGCCACACAACGCTTTTCACATTCTTGCCTATTAGTATATTACATGGTGTGAAGGTACAAAATGGTTGGAGAAAAAAAGAAAACATGAAAATAAAATATTAGTAATCTTGAAAAAGCTGAAGAAAAGTCTACTACTAAACAATTAGAAGCGAAAGAACACGTTAACGTAAAGTTGTGATACGATTGCGCAATAATGAATGATTGTAAGAAAGTCAGTGCCAGGAAAATAGTTATTTTAATGCTGCGGTTGACATTGGCTGCTCGCTTAGCGCATTCACATGTATATTTTAGATACATAAAGTAGCTACAAAAAGCTGATTTGCGCTATTTTGGTGTCCTATTTATATTTTACCTTTAAAAATGGAACCTGGCGACTCTGTCAAAAACAATAATAATTTAGAAAAATCTATTTATGTATTTAAGTTTAGAATTATTTTCTTCTTTCACAGCCGGCAGCCTTATACCAACCAACCAAACACGCAATGTCAAAAATCATCTTTCGGTGTTTTGCTCAGGATAAAACCACATTGCCAGGACTGTAGTTCTTGATAAGGAAAAAGCAACAATTTCAAAATAGTAATGGATAAGAGATCAACACAATAATGAATTGTTTTATTTATAAGTATCCATTTTATGACAAGATAGAGTTACAATGAAAGTGACTGGTACCTACAACAATATTAGCTTATGCTGCTTACCATAGTAAAGTGCGCATATTAACTTTGAGAATAATCTTCCTATTCAAAATAGTTGAATAGGAAGAGTTCATAATAATATTGTTTAAAATGAATGCAATATTGTCTTAAAATTAAAGATATAGGTAGCTAAAGCACTTTGCCCTGATATACCTACGCAGAGAAAGTGGAAGTGAACTTCAACTGTCAGTTTTTTCATCTGAAACCTCTTTAAAATTATTTAAAGGAATCGAAATTAAAAATCTAAGTACTTCGCATCTAGTCTCCTCTCAGTGACAGATAACCCTTATCTAAACGTAGCACTTAGGAATTAATAGCAATATTAATGAATATGAATATTAAACAGTTACTAAAGTACCTCATTACTTAAAGATCGGCTTTTAATTAATGTTTTAATACCAGACCCTTATTTGGATAAGAGTTAGAAATCTATTAAATGGCAAAAGTGACTCGCTTACTTGGGGCGAATGGCGCATGAGCGGGCGCGGGTGCGGCCGCTGGCGTGTAAGCGGGGGCGGGAGCGGGCGCGGGCGTGAAGGCGGGCGCGGGGGTGAAGGGCGCGTGCGCGGGGGGCGCGGGGGCGGTCACCGGCCGCGCCGGGGACATGGGCGCCGAGCGTGGCGACAGCGACGGGGAATACGCCGATCCGATAGATGAGCCGAACGGCTTTGGCCCAGACAGGTTGCTAGACGGCTAAACAAAAACAAACGTAAGAATCATTTAAAATTAGCTGAGTTGAATTTGAATTGTATACCTACTTAACAAATTAAGAAATAAGCAAAGGAAAACTTTTACCGATTCTTCGATAGTACCGAAGTAAACATTTCCACTGATGGCTCTAATGATTTTTGTAATGTAATGTAAGAAGTAAGTTGAAATAACATCTTATTTAAACTGATATTTATAGTATACTTACGCTAAACAATGACGAGGAGCCATTGCTGTAGTTGTTAGTAGTAAGCGGCGGCAATGGTGTCGAATACGTATTCGTGGGGACTCTGCCACCGCTGTAAAAAGACACTTTAGTTAATTAATGGTTTCCGGATTAACTGTACCTACAGTCGAAGGTATAAATATACATATACAGCCAGCGCGTCAAATATATGAAAAAAAAAAACCATCAAACTTAGGTTAACAGCGTATATTTATGACCTTCTGTTCCTATTGACAATGACGAACCTAGTTTCATAAAATGAAGGTCCTTCGAACCGGATATAAAATGACGAAAACAAAATTTGAAATGTAAGATGCAATTTAACTCTTGCACATATGTAAATGTATGTAATAACATAATAGGGCTTGTATATCAAATACTTACCTACTCTATTGTTTGCCCAAATTTCATAAATTTCATAATATACCTAAGTATACAGTTTTCCCATAATTTTCATTTGTCGTAATTATTTTTGTCACAATAGGTATTTTTTCGGTATTATTGTGGAATTAATTAATAATAAATTGACTTAACCTACTATATTCTATTAAGTAGATGGTATTTCAATAAATCCTAAAAACTTTTCACATTTCATATGGTCAGCGAAATACTACTAACAAAATTATTACATATGAAATTATGATAAACAAAAGTACACGCCGTATATTGAACCATCCGATTCCTGACCCAACAGAACATTCCAACGTTCTCACAGTAAGATTCACAATGAATTCCCTTGTCAAGCAATGCGATGTCACTGACTTTTTCTGTGAAAAGATCCCATAGTGGGTCATGATTCAGTTGGTTCACCAATATATCGTGTGGATAGTGGATACTAACGGTGGAACGGTGACGGGTTCGAGGTTGGGCGCGGGCGGGTTCTGGCGCGCCACGAGCTTGGCGTGGATGTCGCAGTACAGCTTCCCGTTTAAGTTGTAGTAGCCCTGGTTCTTCAGGGACGTGCCACAAGTGGAGCATTTGAAGCACTCCACGTGGAGATTCTTGTCCTTTATGCGGACGAACACGCCGCTACAATAAAAAAATACGCGTTAACATCAACGTTGACACCGGTTATTTCCTTACGAAAGTAACGATAAAAGAACGACTCATGTTTCAGAAATGAACCTAGATTTTGTACTACCTTTACAACCATGCTCACTGCTCACCCAGGTCGTGCGTGTCCATAATTCTACCAGGCAACATGGACAAATGCGCTATAAGATGTGACGAAGTGATAGTGATAGCCATGCTTGATGTACGGATACGGCTGCTGACAATGCTGTTCCTAAATGATTCGCATTCTCTTAACTAAAAGTACGACGAAGAAGAAGAAGATTAATGTAAAGAGTTGACGATGAGTACAAGAAAGACGAATGAAGTTGATGAAAGAATGTGCAAAAGATAGTTAAAGTACACAAAAGATTTTCATGACCAAATGAAAATATTAAGATACCGTTTCGGTATAAAAGTTTGTACTGTAACTATGATGAAATGTAAGAAATGGAAATTATTAACTAGCACAAGTAAGAGGTAGTACAATTATCGTAAACAACAAATAAATGTGCCAAGTTAATCTACATAATGTTACCGCTCCATTCAACTGTAGGTAAACTACTAAGTATGTGATTTACTCAGGGTAGGTAAACGAAACACAAGCTAACGGAGCCGCAACAGAATGACGTCAAATATATAACAATCTATACATTAGAGCTAATAGTGCACAGATCGACACGGTCGCAAACACTTCAAGGCATGCCACGAGGCGCCTCTTACATAATGTAGCGGTTACACTCGGAGCAATAGGGCGTGTCGTTGAGGACGGGGAGAGCGGCCGTGTCCGGCTGCGGCACGGCGGGCGCGCCCAGCGCCACGCGGCCGTCCGGCAGCACCTGGTGGCAGCCCACCGGGATGCTGGGCCGGTGCGGCGGCTCCGGGGCCAGAGACTCCGGGACCGGCGTCTGCGTGCCGGTGTCGGCGCGCGGCGGCGGCTGCGGCTGCGGCGTGCCTGGCCCCGCGCCCAGCACGCGCGGCGTGCGCGAGCGCGACCGGTGCGAGCGGTGCAGGCAGCTCGGCGTGCCCGTGCGCGCCACGCTCGCGCGTGAGTAAAAGTGAGACGGCTCTGCCGACCCGCAACATTTAGTTACACATAGCATCACAACACGATCAGGAACGGGAGGGACGCGATGCCGGAACGGGAACCATGCCGAAACCTAACCACACTAGGTACAATAATTGGGGTGCCGATTCCTGTCACACTTAATTATTTAGTTAGTGTCTAAACAGTAAAATATCTTTGATAAGGACAGAACTTTTCAATCAAGCTGTTAACCTTCTTATGATTCTTTGTATGTCACCCATCTAATTAAAAACGTCGTACCACGAAGTGATCATAAAGAATCAACAACTCAATTAGTGTAAGTATACCGGCCTCGACGCAATGAATCGAACGACAGCCCTATCGAGCGCGAAGTTTGGAAGGCCGCGATGTTTGCCACCGTGTCGGTCCGCACTTGTCGTCCGACTTACGTGATGAGTCGTTCGCACTCTTCGCAAATGTTCTGTCCGACGGGCAAGCCGCCCGTGTTGTTGAGCGGCGCGTCGGGCCGCGTCACGGGCGCCTGCACGTGCCGGAGCCCGGTCGCCGCCGGCGGCGCTCCCGGAGCGACCTCTACTAGCCAATTCATCGACGGTTATTATCGGGCAGACCAAATATTCTCGATACCAAAGAAATTTAAAATAAAATCAGGAAACATAAAGTCTGCGATATGATGCAGTTCCGCGATAAAACTGGGTTTTTAGCACCAGTGGTCTGTACGTTTTTTTATGATTTAATTATGAAGATAGATATTTCTGAAAGGTGAATTAGAGTAAATAAAAAGAAATGTACCTTTTTATCGATAAATTTTTTGAACTGAAGCACTTACAGTTTCGACCTTAAACTCCAAGGACCATGAAGTATTTACATGATGTGAGTCATAATGAGAGAGTTATGAAGAAAATAATCAACTAATCACGTCACAAAATTTACATACAGATAATAATTTGAATGGGTCGGTAAACATTGTGGGGGGGGGGGGGGGGTGACATTCGCTCATACCTGGCTCGGGGTCGTTCTGTTCTTCTTGCAGTACCTTGAATACTGCACTCTTCTCAGCGTCGTAGTGTTTCTCATTTTTCTTGAAATTAACTCTGCCGAATCGGAAACATTCAATGTATTTAGGTATTCCTTTCTACAATCAATTGTATTATTAAGGGAACAACATTCTGACTAAAAACTGTGACTATGCAATTGCAGATTAGTCTGGATCGGTTATTATGTATTTACTAGCAAGGGGAGGACAGATACAGTCATCTTAAAACCAATCTTGCATTCCGTTTCGTAATTACAGCAACTGGAGCCCATTGGCCACCTTTTCAAAGAGTAAATTGATAATAATTCAAGAGGGCGAGTTGAGTTGAGACTTTACTACGACGTACAAGCACTTGTATTTCTTAGATTAAACGAACTATCAGAATTTGCTGTGTGAAATTCTCCCAAATATCCAACGGGGACTCATGCCCTGTTTTGCAGTGCTTACCCCAACACTCCTCCAGCCAAGACCTCAGTCTGCGCAGACAAAGTCTCCGCGATTGTCTGGTCGCTGTACATTTTCACTGGCGTGTTGTACTGCTTATTCACTATGCTCTTCACGTTCTCATTGCCGTTCATCTGAAATACGTATTTTTATGTTTAATCTTATTCCTCAAAAGAATGACTCATTCTGAAATAAGCCTTTTTGGGTATTTTGGGCTTAGAAGTAACAATCTTCAAAATACATACCTACGATCTGGCCGTTTTCAAGTCTAAGGTGAATGAGCATTTACTACGCAAGCCTGCTCCATCGTAGACTTCATCTTCGCTTTCCATCAGGCGTGATCGTGGTCAAACGCAAGCATATTTTGTATGAAAAAACAAGTTAACAGTGGGTTAACTTACGTAGCCGAAGGGCTTAGCGACGTTGTTGTGGCCGGAGCCAAAGGCAAGCGAGGGTTGTTGGTTCGCCTTCAGGGAGGTGTTGGTGACTGGAGTCGGGCTGGCCCCGAGCGGCCGCGAGCCGGGTCTCGGCAGGCTGCCCGTCGGCGTAACTGTCGGACGCCAGGTGCCACCACCGCTGTTAAAATAACAACGATTAGGCTGTGGCAAGCTAAAGAGTTGATTCAGGAGGCATGCGTAGTAAAGATTATGAGGAATCCTTAAGAAGTTTTATGTAATTGATGTTCCTTCCGCACACGCTTGGTGTTCTATATCGGCTATTTTCGTTCTCACTGTTTGATATAAATAGGTGTAGGTATAACATAATTGTGATGAATTGGAACCGGAATGAGGATCAATTCGACGCTGACGCTGCATGTTTCATTGAGAAAATAAGTCAGATGAGTAACTCGTTGACGTTTTTCGGTGGAAACCAAAAACTTGGACCACGTACGTTGATGTCGTTGCGTTAAATTTTAACTACCGTCATTAACGTGTCCAACTTTTTGAACTTCACCCTTTCTCTCAACGAAATATTGTGATGAATTTGACCTCTCACTCCGTCGCGTCTCTATGCGAATTGACCCAAAGTCCTACTCCGGTGGAGGTGAGACTAAGGATATGTGTTTACTAGCAAGCTTAAAACCAATCTTTTCATTCCATTTAGTAGGTGATTACAGCAACCGTGTCCCCTAGGGCACCTTTTCAAAAAAAAGTACTGGGAGGACTTCATCAGTGGGTTATGTAACTGAGCCGATGATGCGGTCTTACTTACCGTTGGACGGTGAGTTCGAGCGCGACTCCCGCGGCGCGGATAGCGTCCTGCGCTTCTTGGTGTCGCAGCGTGAACACGTCGGTGCTGTTCACTTTGATGAGTGCGTCGCCAGCCTGCAGTCCGGCGCGTTCCGCTGCGCTGCCACCGTTCACCTGAAACAATTGAAGGGACACTTCATAATACAATCGCGAGGTTGAGGATGAGGACCCGGTTATGTTTCCTCTGTTCATTGCCTGTACTGCGAGGTGATCATAGAGCGTTAAACGTCTCGGCCACGCAATGGACAGAGAAAACGCTCATCGCGAAGCCGGTCGCGCGTAGTCGTATATGGCCAGGCCCCAATACCACAAACGTTACAAGTTTTTTGTATGAAATGAGAAAGTTAACAATACGTCGATTTGTATAGCATTTGTAATTTTTGCGGTACAGGAGGCAGGCCGTATATCGGGAACATTTGGAAGCAGTCCATGGTTCTGGAACGGATAGGTTCCGTTGGTCCTAAAGTGTTCAGAAATTTCAGAATAAACAAGGAAGTCCTAAAGCAATTCATACATACGGCTTTGTTTTCTAACTTTTGAGAGGTCATTAACGCCTAAAACATGATTTTAACTTATTACGTACCTAAGTATCTACAAATACAATACAATACAATACAATTCGTAACTGAGAAAGCACTTTTTTGACAAAATTAATAAAAGCCTTTGAATGTGACTAAGACCCACGACCACGTAACTATCGAACGTAGCCGAGCGTGACAGGGGTCAACTCGAAGTTGCCGTTGTTTATTTCTTCTCATCTCATCTGACTACAGTTTTGGTAGTGAACGTAGACAGGTCTGTATGTACTACCTTATCTAGTTGAAGCTGTTGCGGTCACACTGTTCTAGATATCATATGTTCCCGATTCCTAGTATCGAATGTGGAATGCGATCAGGCGGCGGAAGGAAGCCGCGGTGACGTCACAGCATGAGATCAGCGCACGCGCACCGTCTGCCGCGTCTGCGGCGGTCGTCGCATAAAAACTTGCTTTACTTATCGCGAAAGAATTTGCGGCTATTTATAGAAGGTAAATTGCATTGAACTTATAACCATTACATGCAGAAGCGCATTCAACATATTGGCCTTATCATAAAATGATAAACACGTTTTTAGAGAAAATTCAGTTTTCTATGAACTGTCATGTTTTATGCACGCGTTCAAGTTGTCTAAGTTTATGTAGTAGCGCGGTAGCGAACGTAACATGGACATAGGTAATTAGGGTTCCGAAGCCAAAATGGCAGAAAGGGAACCCTTTTAGTTTTGCCATGTCTGTCCGTCCGTCCGTCCGTCCGTCCGCGTATATATATACATATATATGTAGATTCAATCTGGGGCCCGTTTCTCAAAGCTTACAAGTCTAATAATAATATAATATTAGTGTTATGTCTCGTAAATTGGATGAGAAAATGAAACAAAACTAATATTATTAGACTAATACTTATGCTTCGAGAAACTGGGCCCAAGTCAATAAAAAGCCACAATATTTCATCTACATAAACTAGCTGCATGATATATTTATCATTTATACCTATTAATCTATTCCAATCAGATCTATGCCCAGTTGAGTAGAACCTACAGCGAAAAGTTAAAGAAAATCTTGTTTTTGCCGAAAGTAGATAAAATAAATAAATGAAAGTAGATAAGTAGGTATCTACAGACATGAACGTAAAGTTATCGTTATTCACAAGAGACGAAAAGTCCATTATTATGTCCTCCTACGAGAAAAGGTAAACAACGTTTCGAAGTTGTTTCATGTACCTATTAGCTATTTTGGATTAAGGCCAACCTGTCGTTCAGGCTCAGGCATCCGAATTTATTCTAGAGGGATATACTGCACCCACGCCGATCAATCTGTCCGCAATTACGTAGAGAATCATTTACGATAGGTAGGCATGTACTACGAATCTCAGCTTCATTACATTGCTTAAGTTATTTTGATTGTACATAACACTTTCGACTTCCATTCATTTAAAATTGGTCCGACAAACGTTTGGAAAATATATGTATCATTTGGCAAACATTTTGTTTTGCAAAGTTTTATTTTCTGGCGAATATGCCAGCGGCGTTCAAATTTGTGCAAAATTATGACAGAAGCACTGGGAAAAGTCAGGAAATCGTTTTTAATTTTAGGTAAGTAATAGGTTTGTTTTATGACTAATTACTAATTCCAAGGCAGGCCGGCAGGCAGGTGTAGGTAGGCCTCCAACAAGATGGAGCGACGACCTGGTGAAGGTAGCGGGAACGCATTGGATGCGGATGGCGCAGGGCCGATCTGTTTGGCGAGCCTTGGGGGAGGCCTATGTTCAGCAGTGGACGTCTTTCGGCTGAAATGATGATGATGACTAATTCCAAAAATGAACGGTTAATAAGATTATGGATAATTTTAGACTGAAGGAAATGCAGTTTTGCCTATCGATATGTACATTTGGTAATTGGTAATAGAGTTTGTTATTTAATAGCTTGTGTTTTAATACCTAAAGCAATTGAATGCATCAACACTTCTATAAGTAAATATAGACCAGGTACTTGTGCCTACGTTACCTACTGCGTGCGTACAGGTACCATATGCCTGCTGGCATGTACACGCATTTTTAAGAAAGGGCAAGTATGTGGTACATGTCCTTAAGAATGTTATTAATAAACAATGTCATCTACTTAAGTACTTACTTAAAAGGTAGTCATCATAGGTCAAAATGCTACGTGAGACGTATTTAAAGAATATATACCTACCTACCTAACTCTCATTGCTCAAAACATGTACAACTAAGTATACGTTTTTCGTAAAATGCTGTCTTGTAACTATTTAGTGAGTTTTCTTTGTATAATGCATTGGCGGTAATAAGTGAAATTGCAATGTGTTTTTTTTTAGATAAAATTATTTTGTGCCAAATTTTTTGCGATTCTTGATTGCTTCTTGGCAATCATAGTTATTTCGAAAGCGCTTGTAGACTCAAAAAAACGACATGTAAAGGAACCCTTAAATTTTGATTTCGTTTTTGATTGAGTAGGTACCTACGTACAGGTTCAGCACGATTTAATGCACCTTTCACATGTCACATTACACCTGACCTTATAACGAAAGCCTAACCCACCTTGAAATCTAAAATATGATGTTAATTTACTCGCAATTGCCGCAAGTAATTAAAGACAATCCACAGAGGTCACATTAAACACTTCACACTAACGACCAGATTCTGTCACATGATTTATCTCAACACATCAACCATGCGTCAACTTTGCGTGCCGTATCACAAAATGCACGCATGTATTAATTCTTGTCGTTTATATGGTTTTGCAAGCGTCCCCTCCATATTGGACAGCTGTCAGGATTTTGTTTCTGATGTAAAGGTTTTGTTACACTGAACGCGTTCGGCGTCCTACGCCCAGTCAAAGTCGACGCAGCCTGCAACGGATAAAGGCCTTGCGTACTGGTATCTGTGGACACAAAGGAGACATCTCTTTTGCACACGCCTATTGGTTACAAAAAGATAAAACCTAACCTAACCTAACCAGCGGTACGTTGAGGGTAGCATAGGGTTATGAAAGGGGCAGTGGCTTCTCTAAGTACTTCCACATACCCTCACGGGAACATCTTAAACATTTTATATAAAATATGGCTTATCATGGTAAAACATGAAGCAGATCCCGTTCGCTTTGATAATATTTGTTTATTGTCAAAACAAAAACGTTTACATGTCATTACAGTACTACAAGTAACCAATTTGTCACGAAACGTAGACTAACAATTAATTTGTTCACAAAGATTGAAAAAAAAAACAAATAATTAGGGATTTTTGAAGGATGTCTTTGTAGCTTCCCTAAAACGACGGAACACCACACCCTCCGGCCAAAAGTCGGAGCGTAGGAACATCTGCTGGTGCTTGGCAGGCACTCTGGAACCTAAACATAATGGGGGGCGATTTTGTAAATCACATCTGTGAAAATACCACTCGGAAAGAGTTAAGAATCTGTGAATCACTACGAAACTAGAAATTAAATAGGTATGCGTTCGACAATTTGGTAAATTATTTTTGTTATTCTACTCTTATTTCAAATTCAATACAAAATTTTACCACTTTCAAATGGTTTATCACAGATGTGATTTCAGATATCGACTCGCTGAGATTGCAGGACGCACGACGCAAAACGCATTCAGTGGTGTCACATCCTTAAAGCTTACTTCCGGTGGCCTCGAGGGCGGCGCTGGCGCCAATGTAAGTGCATGTGTGGTATGAAGTTATGACTCGAGTATGACAATACTGACACAACACAACCACTACAAGGTAAAAAAGGAATATTTAAATCATTTGTCACGGATAAGACAGAGCCTACTTACACCCCGCTAGCTAATACGTTAGAGCGAACAATCGAATAAATAAACTTCTTTGATTTTTTTAGGGTTAATATTAATGTCGCTACACTGTCCGTCCGTCCGTCTGACACCAGTGCTTGTATCTCAAGAACATAGATAAACAGCTGAAATTGATAATTAAGGTGAGGCCTAACGAACCAATATAAAATGACGCCACACTGCGTACATTTTACTCAAAAGCAGTGCTCGGTATAATACTAGATTCTTATACATAGATACGGCCGTTTATAGGATATATTTTGACATATCTAGCTAGAAATTAGTGCATAACCCTCGGTACGCGAGTCCGACTCACAATTGCCCGGTTTTTGGTTCTCCTAATATGAATAAACACAGTGATAAGCTACCTAATTATATTTCAATTGGATGATCGTGCATGGCGTGTAGGTACGGAAAGATGTTTACTGTTTGTTCATCATTCTTTTCGCTTGCAGCTATTATACTTATTTCTATGGAGCGGCCCTCGCTGCGCACGCGCTGGCCATTTAAGGCAGCGGAATAACAAGAACAAGAAATTAATGCAACACCATCACGTAAGGTAAGCCTTACATGCAAAACAGGCAACTTGGACTTCACGATTTAACTCCAGATTACGAATAAGATAAATAAACTTAAATGGAAAAACCTTTGTTGCGACTTAGCGGTAGTAATGCTAGGTAATTTAGGCATTTCACTAAAACTTTAGGCTCGTATTAATATTATCATTTTCATTTCCGAACGGAATGTCAAATGACTACATTTTAAGTCAAGCGCAGTAGCGCTTAAGTTTGGTTTATTAATACGGTCCTTAGAATCTAAGCCCTGAGCCTTAAACAAATAGCCTATATTTAACGGTTATTGGTAAACAAACGTTCGGCACGTACCCGCCTGGTAGGTAATTAGAAAATACCATTGGCGATAATCCACAGAAGGCGTTGTTGTCGCAGCCCGCCGTTCCAATTTCAAAACAAATCCCAGCCAGTACGTGACTCAGATTGTGTTCGAATCGGAGATAGAACCAGACCGTTGCATAACAAGTATAACAGCCACCAGTGGCCAGCAACTGCCCGAGTCCGGTTGTAGGAATAGGACTATCTGGTTCTGTTTGTTATTACTGGTTATTTGTACGCCATTGTATCGATATCATTTACAATTTTTTCCTGGACGGTATACCTGTCGGCTTTATAAATTGTTACACCTTACTGGCCATTCATACTCCTTGCTACATTATCATAAGTAGATAAAACCGCTAACTGCGTTACAATTATGTAGTCGTGCCTTGCTTTTGGTGTATTTCCACTCTAAAGAAGTAAAGAAGAAACAAATATAGGTTCTTATCAGAAAAGGAACAAGATACATAGATGGAAATTGTAAACATCGGAGGCTGGCAGTAATTATTTTATGCATTTGTTCATACAAATGTGCCGCCACTATGCTACACGCTTAGCTATATATACATCTTGACGCATCTACAGGGCCGGATTAACAGTGTTGTGTTGGGCACCCCAGGCAATGAAACTTTCGGGGCCCCAAATCAACAGCACTTTTCAAGAAGAAAAGAAAAGAAGTCTGTTGGATTTAGTATGTCTATGCTCTACACCACTTATTTGTAGTCTATGGTAGAGAATTAAACTCTTGTCTCTGCCTCTTTCCTGACATGGCCGTACCACCATTATGAGCATTTAACGAATCTTAATTTTCTTTTTACATTATATACACTATTTGTTTGTGTCGTCCCCGTATACACTCGAATCATATTTTCCGATTATATTATTATATAAAAATTAAGATACCTACTCGAATGGGTTTGTGAATAAAGCAAATTTGGATATCAGTTGCTGTGGTTTGATTCCTTAAAGCCCAGAAGGTCGATCTCAACATTCGCTAAGCCCGCTTCTCTACGCCACAAAGTAGATAATATATACCTACGCTGTTATCTCTCTAACAAAGTCAAATCAACTGGTAGCATGTATCGAAAAATAGCAAGAATACGTTTCTTTCTTGTCATCGAAAATACAAATTATCCAATTCAATTTTCACTCCGAATCATTTGCGATGCGGGGTTGCCTACTCTGCCTATAGTGAAAATAAACGGATCACTCACGTCTTAAAACGAGTTTCACTCGACATGTTTCGGGCTAATCCGTAGCCCTTCCTCTCGGAGTCACACGAAATGGCGGCTGCCAAACGCGCACTCGCCGCCGCCGCCGCCGCCGTGACATGCGACTCCAAGAGGAAGGGCTACGGATTAACCCGAAACATGTCGAGTTAAACTCGTTTTAAAAGACATTAGTGATCCGTTTATTTTCACTATGAGTGAGTCTCACGGTACTTTCATGTTTAAAGTACCTACTCTGCCTAATGGTTAATCCGGCCCTGCGCATCTACCTATATACTTACACTGTGGAAAACTTCATGTTAATTAGGAATTAATAAATGACGATGATCTTTGCGTAGTTTCGAGATAAACTTACATCTGTCGGTTCGTCTGAAACTGTAATAAAATTGATAACCGGACAAATTGATATTAATTTGTTTTAATAACATAGATAACGATTTTACTTCTAGTCTGATCATATCTTTATCTAGGTCCAAAACGTATCCACATGTAACTAAGGCGCCTATAATAATTAATTACCTACTAAGGCGCAAGCCACACAGAAGAGACGTGGGACAGGGGCGCGTCGTTTATTTTGCTGGCCGCGTCTCCGCCTCGTCTCTTCTGTCTGCTTTGGATCGCGACGCTTCTATAAATTTAGTATGAAAACTGATCCAAGGGGCGCCGCGGCTTACGCCTAAAATATGACACTTTAAGGAACTCACTTAAAATAACTCTCCTAATTAGGTAAGTCTTCGCAAATAAAGTTTTCTTAATTAATTCTGAGATCAAACTGCAAAATAATGTTATCCGGTTTCAGGAAAATGAGACCAGAAAACACTAAACACGAGTAGCTTTTGTTCATTAAGAACAGACTAAAATCCTTCGGAAATCAACGTGTCAGTAGGTGCACTTAAGTACGCTGAGGCCATGGTAAATTAATCATTCTGTAATTCTTGCTTCACTAATGATGTTTAAAGGCCTGTTTCCATAGTCTACGGAACTAATAAGAATAGAAATGTCACGTGTAACGACGCCTATTGGCTAAAAAGCCTTGCAGAGATTGTAGTTTAAATAGGATAATGTTAACATTTCATTGATGAGCTATCAATTAAAACTTACGTAGCTAAACACAAAAAAACGTGTGCCTATGGGCCTATGCATGCTCACGCACGGCGTATTATTTAGGCACAGACGACGCGCGTTTCATCATCATCATCATCATCCCAGACTGTATTTGTCCCGGGTATGTATTACAATACCGAAGTACGAAAGACCGAATGTATTAAAACATCGAATGGGTCAAAAGACCGACACGATTTTTTTCTGAAACCGTTACTTTTTTAAGATTGTTATAAAACAAACCTAATCTAACCTAATGGGTTCTGTATAATGCCGTTTTAATAAATTCTGAAAAGTTTACGGTTTCAGAAAAAAATCGTGTCGGTCTTTTGACCCATTCGATGTTTTAATACATTCGGTCTTTCGTACTTCGGTATTGTAAAACACACCCATTTGTCCCACATAATGAGAGGCCTTGGACCGTATTTCACCACGCGGGCCCAGTGCGGATCGGGAACCTCACACACACATTAAATTTCTTCGCCGCTGTGTCTAGGTTTCCTCACTATGTTTTCCTTCACCGATCACCGTGCAGCTCTTGGTAAAATTCAAATATAATTTCGCACGTAAATTTCGGAAGTTTCAGAGGAGCAAGCCCGGGTACGAAACCCGCGATCCTCTGCTTGAGCGGCCATAAGTCAAACCACTAGGTAACAACGCGCGTTTCGGTGTTGCTAATTCTCAAAAAGCCAGCACAAAAGTGCCTGGATCTCTTTTGAAGCGCACTACACGTCGTCTGCGTCAAAAAAATACGCCATTTGCATAGGCCCTAACAGCAAGAAAGGCAACATCGATTATGGAAGCAAATACACAGACGTTATCATATCTATTCCTCTTAGTATTAATTCCGTACTACATAAGGTTAAAAAATTAACAGACTTATACAGTAGGTAGTATTAAGACATCTAAGGATGACTACTGCAACACTAGAAACAGATGCTACAAATGTAGGTATCTAACTTGATACATAACGTTCCATATGTGAACTTAAAAGGTGTTGTCGTTAAGATAACACCTATTGACGCGTACTTTATCCAAATGGGCAATCCGTTTACGTTAGCATTTTATGAGCCACATTGTTCCAACGTATAAGGCAACGTACAAATTAACACCACAATTGACAATGTCTGTTAAAATGCAGTTTGTAAGTGCATGTTAAAATGATGACCCATTTTTCTTAAGCCACCCGTTAAATGTTGGAGTTGAGGCAGCGGAGTGAAAGTATCGGTGACGCCATATCTTCAGGAATGCAGTCCGAGTAAAAACCTGTCTGTCCCTTAGTCCCGATTAGAGGGGACGTGGTCATCTTCTCTACTTATTGCAATAGGGCTGCCTACGGAAAATATAAGACAACTTTGTTACCTAAATGTATGTCTATGTCTAGAGCAGGGACCTGTACATGCGGTCAATCAATTTGATTCCTAAGCCACTAAAGAATCGTATCATATTAACTTTTTATAATTGATTTGCCTTTAACAATGGTTATCGATACACACAAAAGTTGCGATGACAAGGTGTTTATGTGAGCTAAAGCACTAGTGAAAATCAAAACTGTACTGGAACACGAAACGAAGCAACGCCAACAGAACTGACATAAAATATTTTTATTGTTTCAGTAATGTTATTATTACTGAGAAGTAATATAAAACAGTATTATGGGTCATGAAATGGTCAAGAGCGTTCATCGGGTATTAATTCATGACTGGCTGTAGTCATTGCCGAGAGATTAACGCAAATGATTTGAACATTACAAACCGGTCGACAAATCATAGCTGATGGGACACCTTTCATGTACTTCGCAATGTAATGAACTCAGTTTAATTATTGAGATAGTATCCATTGACAGACGACATGATTTTACACTATGAACTTCGAAATTAAAGCATTTGCACTTAGTTTGTGGGTCTAATAATGTTGTGATAACTGTCGTCGCCGGCGTCCTTCCTTTAAATGACTTATCGTAGCATATTTCTTGGCATGCATTTCGATGTCATTATGACAAGGTTTCACTGTGGGTCACGACTCAACTGGCTCAATTGTACAGTCGAAAACACTTAACTGACTGTTAAAGACGAAATTGGGATACATTTTAGAATTTTTAGTAGTTGCAGTTATTACCTCCCTACATACAACAAACAAAGTTTACCTGCCACTATGTTAGTATAGATAGTACAATAAGATCCATCTTTGATAATTTCCTCAGCTCCGTCTTTGAGGGTCTGAATCGACCAATCACATCATTTGAAGTCCACGCCACGTCGCGACTCGCATGCAATTTCCCTTTGTAAAGTTTGGACGAATCTGCAATTTTCTGAGCCCTAATGGTCAATTGTAAGTCTTGGTTCTTGTAGTACATGTAATAAAATTTTAGAGTTCACTACGACAGGGTCAGGGACTCGGTCTGGACTCATGAATGACGCACTCTAGGCGAAGGCGTGGGACGCGGGGCGAGCTATATCGGGTGTCCACGATGCACGCGACACTAGCTAGCCTATGCGCTGTGCCAGATAATTTTGCGGCTGAACAATTTATTAAATAAACATTAGGTACTTAGTACATAGAATTCATTAGAAGTTTTTAGTTTAAAATATTGTTCGGCCGCGAAATATCAAAATGTAAAGACAGATCGAACTTTTATTAGTAGTATTTTATTGATTAGGATCTGGATTATTTTGCATACATTAACCGTTTCACAGATAACGAGGGCATCCATTCAGGAAATATGTTCTGACAATACAATACAATGACTTTATTGTACACCACAAAGACAGAAAAACAAGTAGGTAGGTATATAGAAACAATATATAAGGTAAGCGGCCTTATCACTTCGAAGCGATATCTTTCAAACGGGCAATTAGTACATGCAGCTACAGTTTAATTAGGTACGTTCCTAAGAAATCACGGCTTGAAATGAAACAATGAAAGAAAATGGATGATTTTTTTTTTTTGCTTTTGTCACACTAATTATATTTTATTATAATTATACTAGCTGTTGCCCGCGACTCCGTCCGCGAAGAAAAGTAGCCTAGAACCTATTCTCAGACCTGCCGAATGCAGAGAAAAAGTTTCATAAAAATTGGTAGAGCCGTTTCGGAGGAGTTCGGTAACAAACACCGTGACACGAGATTTTTATATATTAGAAGATTTATTTAATTTGTCCGACGTAAGTCGCGCAGTATGCTGTCCCGCACACCTCGCTGGCTCCGCAGAAAACCAGCGCCGTTGACAAACGCTAGTCGTGCCAACGGCATTGCTGAGTGGAGACCATTTTGGCTTCACATCCTTATTTGTTTGTTTTTGTATTCTTTCTCATTTGGTAAATTATTTTTTGTTGTGATGTGTTGTCTGAATAAACGTATTTCTATTCTATTCTATTCTACTTGGTGTGGTAATTAGCAGATTGTAGGTTAAGTACTTAAATATAAACAAAAGTTAAAAAAAATCAATGACAAATAGATAAAAGTTGAATTTAATTACCCGTTTATACCTACCGTAACTCATTAGACTTGTCAAGCGTGCACCGTTAAGGCTATTGAGAATACATCAACATCATCAAGCAATAAGCATCGCTGTTGACATTGTTTCACATTGTAAGTAGGTACCTACTTATTCGATACTTATGTCGGCGTCACGACACGACGCGAAAAATTAAAGACTTAAGAACCTAACTATTTAGTTATTCGAGCGATTAGACCAAATGAAAAGCTACCTAAAATAGATAATCAAATTTAAAGAAATTTTTGACTGTGACCCCTCTTCCCCCTCAATCTGGAGGTATCATGGAGCGTGCGGTTAGACGTATGAAAACAAAATTTCCGAAAGTCTTGCAATTTTCGAAATAAATTGAATAGTAAGAACCTAATTATAACAACTATAAACCTACTTAATAATTTCTTTGTCCTTGGTCTGTATCACTTATGATTATGATTCATGCCTGTTATAAAACTATTAATAAAGTTATAGTGGAGCATACTGACAGGTAACCTGCCAATTAACATACTTACTAATAGAAATTATTTTATTATCTAGATAAGTACATAAATTATCCAGTAGAAATACTGTTAATATAAAAGACAAGAAATAAATCAAGACGCAGCTACCTGCGCGTACTAAAATAATAAATTGATGTCTTTAAAATATATCGAACATATGTCACGACTGTCAAAAACTACTTTAACGGGGACAAGTAACCGTTAATGATGAGGTAAAAGCTCCTTCAGATAGCTTATCGAACTACGAGTATCTATATTGAACACAGAGTCAATAAAAAGTAATGTTACCAATTGACTAGTAAGGTAGGTACTGTAAAAGCTGTACCCAGGGCCGTACTGGAATGTGTAAATCTCGGAAATTCGACGGAAAATGAGCATTTCAAAGCTGTGTGTCCTAAGTGGTCGGAATAGTCACTTTGCTTTCTACATTATTCTGATAAGTACTTACTATTAAAACTTTACATTATATCTAGAAGCTTTATACAGGGTTATTTGTAATTCACTAGCATCCTTTTAACCCTAAACTCCTACCACTTAAACAAATGTTTTTTGTTTTACGGCTTTTGTCATAACTTAATATTTTTGGTGTAATAACGTTTTGAAAATTTGAAATTTCCTCTTATTTTTACGGTACTCTGTGTATTTGTATGGGAAGAAAATGCTTCATTTTAAAAAGTCGTAAAACAAAAAACATTTGTTTGAGTGATAGGAATTCAGGGTTAAGAGGATGTCAGTGAATTAAAAATAACCCTGTATTATCTTTTTGAAGTACCAACACAGAAAATTCACTAAATAGGTACCTACTTAAGTAGGTACAATTTCCTGTGTCGCCAGAGTGTAACACGTGGATTTGTTGCTAGTTTGGCACCGTTTATAGAAGTACGAATAAGTGCCTAAGTAATTGAATGGTTGCTCTTCTCCGACATAAGACGCCGGTTGTACTAACATGGATACATACTTTTTTGGAACACTACCCACGCGTAAAATTAAACTCACCTAAATATTGTACAGTTATTTGATCGAAGTGCTTCTTGAATAATTTATTTAAATTGTTTGATCAAGATGTAGCCGAGTTCGAAGAAGTGAAATATCATTCAAGGAAAACTGACAATAATTGTATGTACAGTCGCGGAATGAAAAGGTTCGTCACTTTTCGACTCCATTGTCGGACGTGAAAATTTCCACTGTTGGCTTTAATACTTTTTCAATTTTCAAAACTGTTCCAAATGTTTGAAGTAAGTTAAAATAATATCTTATTTAAACCTCGATATATTTCTGTGATTTAAACTGATATTTATAACTAAATGTATTTGTTTAATTTCTTCACATTTGGTTTCGATGACAATGCAATGATAAAGTACTTACCTATAACGTCAGAAAAAGGTTCGTGGTAATTTTAATCAATAAACTTATTAATCCTTACCTTTTGAACAACGAGAGGAGTGCCGAAGTCCTTCCCACCCTGCAGCCGAAAGCCGAGCGGCTCGGGCCCGGCTTTGTTCAGCCGCACAGTTAGCAACTGTGCCATCTGTCAACAATGATACAAACATTAACAAAACAATATTAATAATAAAAAACCGGCCAAGAGCGTGTCGGACACGCCCAAGATAGGGTTCCGTAGCCATTACGAAAAAATCAAGTAATATTTTTCTAAGGATTTCGTATGTGTACGGAATCTTCCAAGTTAGGTATCGTCAATACTTTGAAAAAAGCTCGTATCTCAAAATCGATAATCTGGCAAAGTGAACTTTATTACGCGCGTATCAAGGTTCAGTTTTGTTTACATGCTGATTTAAGATACGACCCTTACGTTGTCAGTATTCCCAAATTCCGCACAAAGCGTTTTCGCTCTTCCTTCATCAATCGCACAGCTATGGAGTGGAATTCCCTGCCTGCGACTGTGTTCCCTGAACACTACAATTTGGCCGCTTTCAAGTCTAGGGTGAATGAGCATTTACTAGGCAAGCGTGCTCCATCGTAGGCCTCATCTTCGCTTTCCATCAGGCGTGATTGTGGCCAAACGCAAGCGTATATTGTGTAAAAAAAAAAAAAAAAAAATTTAAGATACGAGTTTTTCAAAGTAGTGACGGTATGTTTTATACCTTAGGCTACTGTTTACTCTTAAACTACAAATAATTCCCAAGCAATCTTAGCCGCTATAATTTTCCTTGTAAATTTAATATATTTACTACCATTTTAAATTTTTTCAAATTTTTCCACCCTACAGTTTAGATTTTAGAGGGGGGGGGGGGGACGGTCGATTTAAATGAAAATTTTCACTTTAAAGTTGAATATTTCGCAAACAAATCACTGAATACAAAAATCATGTTAGCAACCCCCCCAATGGTTTTAGAAGACCTATCCAACGATACCCCACACTATGGGGTTAGTCGAGAAAAAAAAATCACCCCCACTTTACGTCTATCGGAGGTACCCTAAAAAAAATTTTTTTAGTTTTTTTTATATAATCACTTTGTCGGCGTGACTGATATATATATTCATGCCAAATTACAGCTTTCTACTACTAACAGTCTCTGAGCTTAGCCGCGGACAGACAGAAAGACGGACAGACATGGCGAAACTATAAGGGTTCCTAGTTGACTACGGAACCCTAAAAACACATCGAAAAACTCGAGCGCTGGATTAGTAAAACATCGTCTGTGTTGCTATAATTTTAGGAAAACTGTTATTTAGACTTGTCTGAGACGTGCTTAAGTTTTTTGTGGCAAGACAACTTGTATCTGATATTTTGACCTTTTAGCTTATAAAGACTGCTAAATATGTATACTATTTAAAACTTACGTCCCAAACAAAAATCTGCCGAAAGCCTAAAGGTACCTATAAATCTTATCGCCAGTCCATTAGGACACGATAACGTAAAAGTGGACATAAATCCTAAGAGAAAGAAAGCAGAGGGAAAGTAAATTGGCGATTAAGTATGACGCCAGAGCATTATAAGCGTGGCATTTGATCGACCCAATTGATGATTTATTTTCTCCCAGGCCGAGCCTGACCGCACTCACTATTCGCTACATTCAGACAGACATCGTGCGATCTATTTTATCTACAATCAGAATCTAAGTGCGAACCAAAAGACATCAGTGAAAGGAGGCTGTGAGCAAAACTTTCGTTTATTTGTACAAACTATAAACAATAAACGAATCATTTATCAATTTTCACAAGTCTTAGATTTCGCTTCGTGATATACCAAATTTAATTAAGGAATCTGCTGAATCAATCGCGGACAGCGAGTACCTTTATTCTTCACTGAGCAGATTCATATTTAGATAGCAAGGCATAGGTCGTTGGAATGTCCGAAATCATTAATTCAATAAGTAAGTATATAGTATTGTATGTAAGTAGATTTGCACAAAGCACCAACACATTAGGTACACAGTATGAAGTAGTACTAAACATTTATTTAAAAGTGAGAGTAAGGGCCAATCGCAACCTTGTAAAAGGATGCATCGCAGACGCAACATTGGCACAGTCACAACTCTCACCTCCGATCGCCTCGATGATAAGTCGTGTCATATCTTCATCAAGCCGATGCGCAGGCGATTCATCATTATCCAAGACAAAGAAAAAACAGAATCTACTTATCATATAAGTTATATGGTCAGTTCTGTACAGATTCCTCATTTACATATGTAATGAGACAAGGTCAAATTAGTCGCAATCGAGTGATAGTTAACTGAGCAATACCGCGATTGATTAAGGTTCAGATAAGTAAGCTAGCCCCACCCAACTATTATATTATCAAGAATTTTGATTTTCAATGTTGTGTGTCTCAGTAGGTAAGTAGACGCCATAATGATAAAAGTTGAAAATTCCAATCTTTGCATAATGCAATGCAAGTCCGCTGTGCAATGCTGGTCCGAGAATCAACTCGATGTTTATTTTTTGCAGCGTTAAAATGCACTTAGCGCGGTCGGTCTCATTGAGAAGTGCACATTCTTCATCCTTGGCCGATGCATCGGCGCCAATCAAAAGGTCGTGACACTCTTCAACTGACATCTTCATCAATTCTCTTCAATTCACAATAAAAAAAGATTGTAGCCGCTAAACAAGTCGTTTGTTATTAATGGCTAGTCATTCAGGCGGCAGTGCGGTGTCACAACGCTTTTTGTGTTCGTATGGGAGGTTCTTTTAAATATTGTGAGCTTACAATAGTAGATTGTTCAACAAGGGACTAAAACAAGCCATAATGACACGAGATATTTAGCCACCCGAGCGATAGCGAGGGAGGCTATAATTCGAGTTGTCATTATGGTAGTTTAGTCCCGCGTTAAACACTCTACTTTTCACTTTGAATGCGAGGAAAAAAACGACGTACAAAATTACTTTTTTACAACGTATGCTCAATACGAGCAATGGACATCTGTTCAAAATTCAAATAGCAAAAAATACCGCTGTCTTTTCTTTTCTTTTATATTTTTTTGTAAAGTGACGCTTTAAATGCTTGCATAATTAGCCAACAGATTCTAACTTAAAGACTATGTTAAAACTAATTGGACTATGCATGTAAGAATGATAATTGTTCATTCATTAGAATCTGTAAATAAATTAACCTAATTGATCTAAGTTCACACACAAAATATATTGTTAACTGAAACACTTACCCGTGAATAAAGAAACGACTTTTTAAGTTTATTTTCTATATGCCAATTCTTTGTTAAATTATATCTAATTATACTTTCTATTTACTATTAAATGCAACTGACATCGCATTATTTTGAAGTCACGCCATATTAACATTCAAACGTAACTTCTCTATCTACCGTACACTCCAGCACTGCTTTGCCGACAGTGCGGATTGCTATTTTATCGACAGAGCAGGGAACTGCTTTGCCGACAGCGTTTTTAAAAAAAAACAAATTAAAAACATCTAAGCTAAAGGAAATCTTTCTTTACGTGCAAAATAAAATGAATTCATCTTTAATATTTTATAATTAAATAGATTAATATTCGTAATTATTCAATGTGTTTCACGAAATTATTATTTTTTAAATATTTTTTATACAGTTGTCATTTTGACGTTATTTCCACGCCCTAAAGGCTTCCACAGACCGAAGCGCAGGGCGCTACAGTGCGTCCGCAGCCCGCTTCGGTCTGTGGAAAGCTTTAAAACTTCCTTGTATTTTTTTGTTTTTTGGTTTGTTTTTTTCTTTTAACTACAACTTGTGTTATGGAGGAGCGGGGTTTCCTGATACAAGTATATTGCTTACTTAATAGGAAACTCCAACCCTTAATTTTTGTAACAATGTTATTTTTTAGTGAAATAAATATTTTTCATTTTTTTTTTTTTTTTAAATTGTCCATACCCAGTTACTGAAAATGGCGATAATCGTCCATTCACAAACACCGTGATTGGCAGTTTAGGGGTTTCCATAGTCAATTAAAAAAAATTTACTTTAATCCCTTGAGATCAAAAAAGAGCTTTAGTCCCGATATGCAGAGACTAAAGTAACATTTTAAGAGCATGAGAAGTGAAAAATAATGTATATACCCGTTAACGTACTCAATGCCATATTAGGCATCACACTCGTTCTAGAAAGATTTGTTGTCAAACTGTCATCTTGGTATGCGCTATCTTGGTATGGAGAGACAGGATTACCTGCCTATGTTTTGATTCACGTACATACCTAATAGGTATGTAGGACAAAACATTATCCTTATTTTTCGGTTAGCATGCATTTTAATGTCTTCTATACATTCTGCAAACGGCATAATACTTAAAGTGAATTTAATTTATATTAGTATTATTTAGATACAGCAGAATTGCATTTGTATTATCATCATCCTAGTTCTACCTAGGTAGATGTGGCAATGTCATCGCGAGGCCTTTGTTCGTGATGAACCGCTGCTAACATGGACGGCCTTCCTTATCTAAGGAATGCAATGTTTAATTACATTCCATCCTGAAGCGACCTAGCTAACTGCTCCATCCGTTTTACGCTAACTAAGTAATGTTAGCGCATGTTTGCTAATAAATATAATTCGTTTCGCGCCAGATCAGCCTTTTCGCAAATTCCACTTTTGGACTTGACACACTTTTTGCTTCGGTGGACAAAGTAGCCATAGATCGTGAGTCAAATGCGCCAATTTAAATTTGCATATGGGAATTTCCTACCCACCTATATTGAGTACATTAGACACAGATGCGTACCTACCCTTCGGTAACAATCAGTTTACCGAAGCATTCTCGCACCTGCAGTTTATTTACATGAAGAACTGCCTTCCACTTTCCATTACGTAGTAAACAAACCTATGCACTACCACTGCGTAGTTAGACGCGGCCTTGTCAAGTTGTTGAACCGACACGCCAAGATGAAAGTAAAAAGGTAAACACGATGAGTCCCTGTGACCTAGAGCCGGCCTCAAGAGTAGGATTCACTGGTTAACGACGCAACCGAATGACCGAAACGTTTCTTCACCGTGAAGGCTTCTAAGAACGAGAAGTGATTGTTTAACAACACGTAAGTATTTGATTTTTTCCTGATTGTTACTCATTCGTTAATCGATGACGTCACCAGGGATGAGTAAGCCAGGGTCCGCGACCGGTCACAGCACAGATTATGTTGGTATTTGGGCGAGACCGAGATTCCTTTGTGAGATGGAAATGATGATGCATAATCCGACAAGCGGCCCAGCGATAGAAGACAATCGGCGAGCCCAGTCCCAGACATAATGCGAACCGTTTAATGACGGCATTAAAACCGACGGACAGTTTTTTAATGTAGTATTAGACGGTTATTGCGTTGTAAATTAATTACAAAGAACTATAATTAAGTGTGTAAAAAGCTCTCGTAACGGTTAACTTAATCATTTTCGACAGCTTCACATGGCTATAAATAAAAACCAGTTTCAAGATCATCTTGCTTATGAGGGCTTAGTCTATGTAAATAAAATTCTTGGGTCAGCCTGCACGTACCTTTATTTCACGGCACTAATTATAAGTCTTTCTTGTAGCGAAATCAATGGAGGATGCACGCGATTGAGCTGAATTTAAGGTCAATTACGACAACCATCATGTTTGACGACTCATGCAATTAATTAAAACAAGTCAAATTTTACATTTTTATAATGGTAGGTTATCCATTATCTTATTTTTAAACATCCGATGATCCTTTTGTCAATTTGTTATAATTATCTCTTATGAGTTTATAATGATAAACACAAGAGATAATTATAACAAAATTAATTATATATTTTTTCAGAAGGTTATAATTATAAATATAATTATCTCTCAATCTGTACGATCCGATCGGCGTCGGACGCCGATATGTAGGTTAGGTACCTATGAATTTTGTACTTGGGTACTTTCCCTGTACTATCGCCCCAGACGTCAGCTTGCCATTTTCAAAACAAATTTGCTTGCAGCCGTTGATGTTTATTGCTATGGATTGGTATGGACAGATGTCTAGCCACTGCACGCAAACTGGGCCTTTAAGGTGCTCAGCTGGCGTCTGGGCCGATGGTACCGTCCTATGTGAAAACAGATCAGTGACTCTCTTTGAGTTGTTGATATTTTTGGGCGGTGGTAATCATTTTCCATCAGATGACCGCTTGCTCGTCTGCCTCCCACTTATAATAAAAAAAAAGATGTGAAGGGAATAAAACTAATCATAATTAAAAATGTATAAAACACTCGTTTTTATCGACGGTAGAGCTCTACTACACGGTACCTACGGTACAAAATTTTAGAAATTAAATGTAATGTAATATTAGAAGTAAGTATGTAAAAATCGACTTTCAAGATTCGTTTACATGTTAGTTACAAATGGTCATGTTTGACCAGCAAGAGTGATTGGACTGTGAAAATCGCCAGTGAAATCGCTAGGCCATACTTCGTTCCTGGGCGGTCTGCTTTATTATATTTCTTCTGTACAAATATAATTTACACTTTAACGAGTAGGTGAAAAGTAAACATTCACACCTGCTACTGCGGTAGCGGGAACTAAACCGGGATGCGTGGGAGATTACGGCTATGGTAAAAATAGAATAATCCACCGTTAGCTGCGTAAAAACTGCAGGAAATCTAGCTTTCCTAAAGCTATGCATTACACCTTGAATTTAAAATTTAGGATCTTATGTTCTACTTACACACATAACGCGTAGGCGAAGTTCTGATTAACAATAAAATTAGTTTATTCAAATTGAGGTTGTAAGTGTTAACGTATCAATCTTTTGTGCTACATAAAAGATAAAGTTGTTATATGTTTCAGTTAAAGTGAGTGGGGGTAAGATGAAAAACAGTGTAAGATAAAAAACTACTCGTAGCACCCAAGTGATACGAGTAGTTTTTCATCTTACATTGTTTTTCATCTTATCCCCACTCACATTAATAATCATAGGTGCGTGGTGCGTTAGATTAATTCATAGCAAATCATTTTACTCGGATACATCAATTAAAATTTACTAATAAAGGAATTAAATATAAAAATTAAATTAAAACCAATTTTAAAAAGTCTCTACATTTAGGCTTTGCTCTAATTCCCAAGTGTCTATAGGTACCAGTACCATAGTTCGTAACTGTGAAAAGGATCAGTATGCATTTAAAGTAACAAGAGTAGCAAGATAAAAACTGGTGAAATGTTTTCTCAGTACCTATCCCTAGAACCACTTGACTATTCTATTCGGTTCAAAATGTAAGGAGAGATGTAAGCAATTAGCATTTTTCCCATCATGGAAACATCCGTTACCAGTCGTCGAGGGAAGTCATCGTGCCGTGAGAGTCACTTATTATTGTTATTAAGTAGGAATATCTACGATACGGCGGTGATCTCATTCGGTGTAATTACAAAATACATACGTGTTTCAAACAGCGTGTTTGTCCAGCTGCGGCCTTCTGAGGTCGCTTCGCTGATAGACTCTTGATTATTAACCGCACGGGGCTTTCACTGATATACCATAGCGTTAAGTTAGCCCAACTGTTAGTAAAATACCTACACAAGCAGAACTATAAAGACGCGAAGTATGCAAAATCAGAGATGCAATGAATCGATTTAGGCACGACATGTATTAGACGGACATGACATGGCAGCGGGGCGTCACCATTTGCAAGCAATATATAAAAAAAATATCTATCTATCTATCCATCTAATCTAATCTATCTATTTATCTATCTATGTAATCTAATCTAATACCTTTAAACGAGCAATTCTTTTATATATATATAATCAGAATCTCAGAAACGGCTCCAACAATTTCGATGAAATTTGGTATGTGGGGGTTTTCGGGGATTAAAAGTTGATCTAGCTTGGTCTAAACTCTGGGAAAGCGCTTGGTACCGAGTTTTAGCCTGAGCGGAGCTCGGTCGCCCGGGTACTTGTAATAAACAGAACAAAACATTGGCCAAGTGCGTGTCGGACTAAGCGCAGTGTAGGGTTCTGTACGACAAATATTCAATATTAAGTTTAGATCGATTTTTACCAAGGGTCTGAAAAACGCCCGTCATTTTACTTATGAGTGCATAACGACGACAATTTAGGACCCATATATGAGACGATGAAGTTCGTTCACAGTCTACGGATGTCATTGGGGCGTATTGTAATATTGTAAGGCAGTCTTTACTGCATGAAACAGGTTTAGCTTTTTAAAATGGCGTGCGTTTTCCGACCCTTGATTATTACACGTTAAAGTGTAAAGCCTACTAAGCTGTGATAGTTTTCCTTTTAAATTCTATATTTAAAGTAACATGCGAATAGGTACAAAATAAATATAATATTTTTATTCGTGTCTAAGTAAAAGACGTCAATCTGTTTACTATTCAGATCCTTCCATCTCATAGAAGGAACCTCGGCACCACAACTGGCATGCCAGGTGGTGCTTTCATTTCCTCGTGCAAGGGCACGGGATATCCGTCACGGCTATATGGGCAAGCTAAACAGCAGCTAAACAAACAAATAAATAAGGCGTACCGTGATCATAATAGTACGAGCATTTACGACTTGCGTAAAAGACCTATGGGTTTTCCGCAGGTTATTTTATTATACCACACGGCAAAATTGAATACCGCCTAATAAGTACCGTGTTTCGCTTGTTAATGATTGTAACAAGTATCATTGTCGCCTAATAAAAATAACTGACAGGACGGCTAAACAATCTTAGCAATTAATGGTGCCTGTTAATTACGCCTTGATTAAGTAATTTCATTTTAATTTCCAGTACGTACAAGTACCTATAATAAATGTGAGGGGAAAGTCTACAAAGGTAATTACATAACTTCGGCTTTAAACGAAAAGAAAACTAAAGAGAGGAGCTTTCAAATAATAAGCATCGGATACGGTACAAGGCTGGGCAATCACGGCATGGAGGATTACTTCCCTTATCGATCTGAAAAATCTTCATTGTAATTTAAAAATTCTTGTAAGCATTTGGTTGTTCTACCTACTAGCGTTTCAACCGTTAATTCTCAGTAACCTGTCGCATAATATTGAAAAAATAAGCTACAGTTAGTTTTAGAAAAACCTTCCGCTAGGTGTGGCTCGTTTCTTCATTGCGTTTTTTTTTTCAAGTAAGTACATTATAATTTGTATTTTAATTTTAATGGTAAATTATAATTTTAATTTGACGACCAGATGGCCTAGTGGTTAGAGACCCTGACTATGAAGCTTGAGGTCCCGGGTTCGATTCCCGTGTCGGGGCAGATATTTGTATGAAAAATACGAATGTTTGTTCTCGGGTCTTGGGTGTTTAATATGTATTTAAGTATGTATCTATCTATATAAGTATGTTTATTCGTTGCCTAGTACCCATAACACAAGCTTTGCTAAGCTTACTTTGGGACTAGGTCAATTGGTGTGAATTGTCCCGTGATATTTATTTATTTATTATTAATTATTTAATTTGAAAAACACAAACCCTAGGTATGATCGGCAGCAGAGAAATGGTACCCCCCGGTGTAGTTTCCGCCGTTACAGGGGGTACCTTTTCGCTGCCGCTGCTTAGCTGACTGAACCTGCAGAGATCGAACCGAACTAAAACTGCAACCATCGGCACCTTAGCGTCTAAGTATAAATAGTGTGCAATACATAGCATTCTAATAAAACGACTTGTTTACGTATCAACAAATGCATAGCCGATATTATCGACGTTGTAGAGTTCACTGTCCATACGGGACGGCTGATGTCGCAAGCGCTGGCCGATGCGCCGAAACTATTCGAATACCTGGCGCCATTGGAATCGCCAAGCGCGAGCTCGAGTTATACTTACTAGTTTGTTTAGCTTCATTGAATGAATATTGCCGAATTGGTGAAGTCGCAGGGTTGCCTTTCAAACGCCTTGTTCAAATCCCCCCCTAAATCTGCCCTAGTCATAATTTTGACGTGTTACTTAGTTGTTAAGAGGCAAACGTTTAGCATTAGTATTATAGGAGTGTATGATATCATATCGCAAAATGGGCCCGGAATAACTTACTTAGCCACTGTTGGGTATGTCCAAATGAACATTTCAGTAAAGATTTTTTTGTAAATCGTCATTCAAAATGAGACCATTTCTTAGACGCGTTACACTTTAAACAACGAACAAACTAAAAAAAATCTTTATTTTTTTACAAATGTTGTTCAGAGTACCTTATTTCTGATTCGTTTTGTGATGCCTTGTATTAAGTATATTGTGTACCTACACGCTCTATCCGTCCCAAATACTGAGACGTGTGCTGCGATTGGCAATTTTGCTGACTCAGCTATTTATATTACGAGTTAACGAGACCAGAACCTTGTAAAATCCTCATTTACCGGTATTTAATTAAAGGTGGATACCGGGCAAATAGATACGAATACCTGACATTAAAGATGTCACAGGATATGAAAAAATACACCTGCAGACGCAAGATGCGTGCAACTCGTGCAAGTAAATATTTACGAGTTTAAATTGTTTTCTTATTACGTTGTATGAGGTATGCGGCCAGGTAAACAATCTCTCAAATACCGGACTTCAGCACTATCGCGGTTCTTTTTGAAGACATTTTTTAGCATTGGCAGCGATTTTGAGCTAAGAACGTGTTTTTTATCGAAAATTATCCTCGCTCAAAGCTGTTGTTGGGTGCTGCTTTTAAATTTAAATTGGTCCCGACTGCGTTACATAAACTCTGGGTGGGTTTACCTACATTTATTAAATTTAACCTTGCGTTATTTCTGTTAACATTCAAGAGACGGCCCTGTCCGTCGATGCAGGGAGCCTCGATTACACGCTCCTGGCTAAAACTTGGCACTCTTGCCTCTATCCGCTGATTTTCTTGATATAGTTAAAATATTAAATAACATATTGTATAATACATTGTGTCAATAACCTCCAAAATGCAAAGTAAGAACCTTGGTGTAAAAATAGAGCAGTTGCGAAACATTTGGCGTTTAGCCATCGTTCGTGACGATCAGTCGGACTCCTTTGATAACACTCTTTGCTTAGTGAAATACAGTGATATCATATGCGAGGGCGGGTGCACATCACGACTTCAATCAATAGATAGGTGATAAATTAAAAAAATGCGATTGGCCAAGCTTTGCCGCAGAAAATTCATATGTTGAAAGCCGCTGCAGTTGCGTCGTAGCAATTCCGAAAAAAGAGAAAACTTCTTCTCGTAGATTCAATTAAGCTCAACTAGCTCAAGACGAAAGTAAAGTCGAAATTCGACAAATGTAAATTACATAGTTGTCTTGTCTATTTGTGTTCCTCGAAGGCAATTATTAAGATTAATGACTCTAAATGTTTTTTTTTTTATTTTAGTTAAACTAAACAATACTTAGTAGGTCCAACAATACTTAGTACCTAATTAAGTACTTAATTACATAGTTACACATAAATGTAAGTGGTGTTAAAAATGTAAAAACCTAAAAACATTTTAGATTGTGTTAAATTAAGAACATTTCTTTAATTTTAATCTAATCTTATAAATAATTTTGATTAAGTAATGACTTAATGGAAAAAACGCGCGTGACCTATCATTTAAATGAAAAACTTACTAAACTTTTAAACTTTACGACATATCTCCTTACGTCTCATACCCAAAAAAATACTTAACAAAATATCTCCTTATTGGTATATTACATCCGTATTTACATCCATAATATCTAGGTACTTAGCAATACAAACAATATAGAGCAAGTAAGTATAATATAAATAATTTCATCGCCCATAGCAACATCACATCAATGGGTAAGTAAACGATTTGGCAGACTGCCAATGATTTTAATGGCATAAAACTTTCGATTTACATGTGCTTTCTATGAAAATAAATCATTGATATTATATTCATAAATACCGAATTTCTGAACTATTTAGGTCAAGGAATATGCGCTTGCTGCTACTTTTCCTGTAGAAAGAATATTACTTTATAAAGAGGGATCGACGCTGACGTCACTATTTATTATTCCAAGTACCTAGGGACGTTATGAGTAATAAGAAGTAACACAGTAAGTTATTGTTTAGGTCTTACCATCAGGCCTGAACGGATGTGCATGATTGATCCAGCCATATTGGCATGTTTATGAATGGCGCACAGAACTGAAACACTACTTTTCCCCGCTCGTCTGTACTCAACATCACGATCATCCCAGCCTATATACGTCCTACTGCAGGGCACAGGCCTCCTCTCAGAATGAGAGGGCTTGGGCCGTTGTTCCCACGCGGGCCTAGTGTGGATTGGGAACTTCACACACACACTTTTGAATGTCTTCGCAGGTTTCCCTTCGATGTTGTCCTACACCGTAAAGCTCATGGTTAATTTCAAATATGATTTCGCACATAAATTCGGAAAAACTCAGCTCGAACTCACGACCCTCTTCTTTAGCCTTTTCGACGCCAACGACACATATATCAGCACCGCAGGTTCTACGCCAACGACTTATATATCAGTCATGGCGTGCAGAGCGATATCTACCTACATGCATTTCTGTAGGGTTCAACTTCGCGTTTGACATTCCGATGTCATGGCGTATGAGTGAGAGCTGTTGTATTTGACAGAGCGTTGAAAAGGTTATAGCCTTTAACTTAAAGGCCATTGGTCAAAGCACTTGGCCACCACGGTTTGCTCCTAGACTCAACCTTATTAATATTATGCTCTAGATTTCGCCTAGATGTACAATATAGTTATGCAGATTTGTCATGTAACTGCTCATATGAGTCGTATAATTTATAATCTAAAGCAAGGTTTGTGTGCCAATGACCGAAATATAAATGCTATTAATGTGTCTTCAATCATTTTCTCTTCTTTCAGTTAACACCTAACGCAATACCAGAATATCAGAAGTTGGACAATTGACGTTTATACAGTTAGATGCTTTATTGAACATCTAAGAAAATACTGCTGTTGGAGAATTAACAAAATTAAAAAAAAAACTTGTCATATGTGTAGTGACATAGAACTCCTCAGAATGAGAGGGCTTGGACCGTAGTTCCCACGCGAACACAGTACAGATTAGGAACTTCATACACACACTAATGAATTTCTTCGCAGGTGTGTACTTACAAGTTGCCTCACGAGATGTTTTCCTTCACCGTGGCAAATTTCCAAAGTAATTTTGCACATTTTCGAAAAACTCAGAGGCACGAACCTGGGCTCGAACCCAAGACCCTCTGCTTGAGAGGCCATAGGTCAAACCACTGGGCCATCACGGCTTTTACACATTAAATTTTTAAACGGAATTTCTTTTTTATGAAGGCGAACATCGTGAGGAAGCGGCGAAGAAATTCAATGGTGTGTGCGAAGATCTCAATCCGCCCTAGGCCTGCGTGGGAACTACGGCCCTCCCTCTCACACTGAGAGGTCTGTACCCTGTAGTGAGACGTATATAGGCTGGAATAATGCTTGATCATCTAAATTGGAAATAGCTGTTCGAGAATTACAAAATTGGGCGTATCATGGGTCCATACACTTTGTTTATTCGCGTATCTCCTGTGGACATTGCAAAAGTTAAGGGTTTAAAGCCAATATTTTTAGTCAAGTCTACATCGGCGTGCCAGGCCAGGTTTCGGCCCATTTAATAAATCAAGGCTGACTCGGAATCGCTAATTTTGTCCACATGAGAGACAATTTTTGTTTCTTACGCTGTGTACCCTCATACGTTCTAATTTAGTGGAGTGACATCAAACTTGGTGAACAAATTAAAAGCTACTTATGCAACGCTACATTTGTTTTGTATGCGACACTATATGGCATCGCGGTGAGTAATGCCGGGTGACCACGGCCGAAACCCACAATCCTAGCGACACTGACTCATCGTGTGCACTAGCACTTAGCTTAGCACCAATATCGGAAAACAATAGGCTCGTAATTCTATGAGAAAAAGCCGTATGTGGACTGGGAACATATACATAAATTTTAAAAATAATAACGGACGAAATACATTATGCTCATTTGATGGAATGTAATCTTCGATGAAACTATTAATTCTATGAACTTTTTTATCGCTTACTAAAGATTGGTTTAGGTTAGGTTAGGTTTAACGCAACTTTGGGTGGTATTGGTATGGGTGGTGGATGATGAAGAAAGTAAACAACTTAATTTATAAACTCAAGCATTATTAAAAATTAAGCTACTTAAGAATTCGATACGGATACAATATATTATTTAAGATACATTTCCATAAAAGCGGCATTTCAAGTTAAGCTCCGTATTGTCTCGAACGGTCATAAATTCAACGAACATAATCTCCGCTATCTAAGTCAAATTCATTATTTACGTCTATCGGCCGAACGGTATTTATTTACTTTATTGATAACTAATTCAACGGCCACATGCAAATTGACATGTCAATATACTCGCATTATGACTCAATGAATATGATATGATATACGTTTGTTACGGATGAGTAATTCTTGTATTACTATTGATTTTGGTCATCGATCACAAAATCAAACAATGCCCGTGAATACAGGTTTTACGTACATTACTCGGTCGGAGTTTTGCCAGCAAACTGTTGTGGTTAGTCTTTCAGGGTGTACCTACTTATTACTTAACTTTCATGAAATAGCCCTGTTGGTTTAATACCAATGTAAAAAGGTTATCTAACTAATATTATATTTATAAAAACCGGAAAAGTGCGAATCGAACTCACGTGGAGAGAGTTCCGTACGATTGCATATTTTAATAATTGTTTTTTTTTTTCAATTAGGTATGCCCTCCGTATTTAAACAAGTAAAAAACCATTATATGTATTTATTTAAAAACAATGAATAGGTGATTTCATTAATTAAGGGGGATTGTCAATTTTCGTGTAATTTATTAATTTGACATATCACACGGTACAGTATGCTAAACTTTTTTATTTTATTTTCGGATTTTTTCTCCAAAAGTGCTCGCCAAATTCAAGATAAATCACGTTCGTGTTTAATACTTAAGTTGTGCGTAAACCATGGACACCGTGGCGGCCTTAGGGGTGGAAAGCAGAGCAATTGCCGAAGGCCTTCTGCTTGCAAGGATCTCGCTCGCATAACTTTTTCATTTCTCGTCAGCATCAGATACAACCTGCTTTGAATTAAAATACGCAGTCCATTTGCTCCGAATCCCCTGGACCGATTAATTTTGTCATTCTTATCCATTTTAGTATGTTGCTTAAATGAAATGCGTAATTCGCTGCTGTGTTCTAAGACAGAAAAGACTGAGCTGTGAGGGAATTTTTATCTGAAGTGAGGTTGAATCAACAAGTCCAATTCAAGAATTTCAAGAATTCAGATATTTTGTTCAGCTACAAAAGCCGTGATGTCATCTTATGCATAAGTATGACGAGCTTAAGGAAAATTTGTACAAATACAACACATGTTTTGTTATTTTCATATAATACATATAATATAACTGAGCAACCAATGCCTCAAAGTAACAGGAAATGTAACGATGCAGTTATTTTCATTGCTGTCACACACAAAGGCAGTTAAGTTTTAATGACAAATATAAATGTGCTACTAAGAGTCTACCTACCTAGACTAATAACCTAATCTTTGTTTATTTGTACCTATCGTTATGTCAAGAATTAGATATCGGACTAATTTAAAAAAAATCTTTCACAGATTATCCCTGACTAGATATCTTTTATCCCGAGAGTGCAAAGTTCATGTGTTGGGTAGTTTAGGTTCTTTGTCACTAGATAGGGGCTTAACGCGATAATACACATTAACTGAAGCAGACACAATACTAGGCATTGTTGTGACGTCTACAGACGTCCAATATACCTACGTAAGCGGTAATATATCGACGGTGGATAGGAGAAACCCTTAAAGCGACATTTTGGACTGAATTGATTTTTTTCCTGCATCGTTTGAGCTATATAACAAAATTTCGTCGAAATGTCGCAAGGTTTTCTCTTTACTACCGTCGATATTTTTTAATATCTACTTTAAGGTTACTATTTAAAGCTTTCTTTATGTCAACGTGAATATGTTAAGTAGAGTTCTACAAATAACTTAATTTTCTATTTAGGTCCCAATTTTTTTTAACAAAACTTTTAGGGTTAACTATTGGGATTCGAACCGGCATCACTTGATTACACGCGCCGAGTATGCTAACAACTGCACCACGTCACTCCCAACCAAACTATCCGAAAATATTGGTTTGATTAAAACGTCTTAGTTATCATTGTGCAAACGTTCAAATCCAAATAATTAAGCAGAAATGATACGTGATGTCGTTTGTCTTTATTTAAAAAAAATAAAGCTTTTGATGTCATGTAGGTACGTAGTACGGTACTTATTAGGTATACCTATTACCTACTGATGTATACAGCCATAAAGAAAGTTAGAATTAGGTGTTACTTACAATTAGTAATTACCGACATATTGATTCAAAATAACAAAACAATGAAGTCAAGATAAAGTCAGTTGACTGAAATAGACAAAATCCTGGTTTCAGCACCAATTTTATCAGGAGTTGGAAGTTAAATGCGTAGTTATATGGAGAAGCCTCTCGACTACATTACCTACGCATTTAGATAACATTTTTGCAAGAATTAAATACTATAATTTATTATGATAATACAGAAAGGTATTGCCGCTACTAATAATATCGGTAAAATATCATCATTAGAATGAGCATAAAGAACCTCTTTAAAAATTTGCATTTCCTTTTTCCTTGTAGTTCTTTGTTCTCGTTGTAATACTGAGTAAACCTTTATTTACTTTAGCAAACCGATCTTAAGCAAACGTATTCAAAATATTGATTTTTGAATGTTCAATAAGTAATTTTTAGTACCTTCCTAAGTATTTTCCTGATCTTTATTAAGGAGCTAAAGTTACTGATTATTTTGTACCGGTTCAATGTATAACTATAGGTAATCAATTTACTTACACATTATTTTAAAGTACCTACGTAAGCGCGCGTAACCATGAAATGAGTAGGTAGACCTGTAACTCCTGTAAGTGACGTTGATAACCAATTAGTTTCTAGTTTTTCCTATTGATTGGTAAAACTAAAGGTATGGCTCTATATCTTTATAAAATGAGTCCTTTACTCGAAAGGTGCCTGGCCAAGTTGTAGCCCAATAGGTACAACAAAACAACCAACCTAAATGTCCAACTTTTGTCCAAAACAACTCTTGTCTCTTATTGCGATTACCTATACTACTCGCTATACTTTCTTCTGAGATATCCACAGAGACATGGGACAAAAGATTCAAAGGGCTCAAGTAAGAGCGTTTTAAAATTCCCTTCAGTTTGGGCCATTGCACTCGGCAAGCAGACTCGTCTAACCGGCCGGCTATCGCCGTTCGATTCATCGCGACTCCCCGTGGCCCATGCGGTATCACCAATCGTGCTCGCCGGCTATTCTCACTGCACCCATCTAGCAAAACACCAAACCACTCACTATAAATTAAGATAGCAAAGAACGCTCTAGGCTACTTTCTGCTGTCCGGAGCGATGTTCACTTGGTTGTCTGAAGTTTGTGTTTTTAAATTGGTGTGGGTTGCCATCAACAAAGTGCCAGTGTAATAAAGTTATGACTGATTGGGTGCGGTTAACATAAGACCTTTATTTATCGATAATAATGCACGGCCTGATAATCCAAACCCTTGTGGCACTAACATGAGGGTTTGATTTACCAGGTCGTATATTATTGCCGTACGACCAATACGACTAATACGTAGTCGTGTTTTGACTACACTGACAGATTAAACTGACTGAAGGTAGGTATTAATATTGTACTAGAAAATATATATATTAGATGCTGAGTGACCTGCCGCTTGTATTGTAGTTTGCTAGATATTTCATTATCTTACTAATATTATGATCGCGAAAGTTTATGTGAATTGATAAATTGATGTTTGTTACTCTTTCACGCTGAAACGGATTGACATATAGGATACTTTTAGTCCCGGAAAATTGCACAGTTCCCGCGGGATAGCGATAAATGAATTCTTCGCTGACGGAGTCGCGGGCAACAGCAAGTGTTGAAAAAAATAAGAAAAAATCGATATGCTGAGTGACCTGCTGTTTCTCTTATGAAATTTGTATTGTAGTTAGCTAGATATTTAATAAGTAATTTTATGTATCAGGCAGATACTGTGACAGTCATAATACATACTGAGGATGGCAAATGTCTTTGTCTGTCATTGTTTTCATCTAGCTATCATAAAATTATGAACTAAGCTTCACTGAGTCAACTATAGTTTCATAAAAAATTGAAGAATTTTAAAAATAACGCCGGCTCGCGATAAAATCTTAAAGCAACAGTGTTATGAACAGCAAATCTCTGAATTCTACGACGATGAATCAAAAATCCGATAACACTCCAAGGTTGGTCACGACTCGAGTGCGGTTTTCCTGAGGGCTGAAACAAATGTTTCCCGCCTCGACTATAATTGCCAATTAGTTACACTGCACTCGTTGCCAACATCAGAAAATATTTCAAAGTATTTGAAACTTGGTTCTTAACTCCCACGACTGACCACTGGGACAGTGCTCTTGCATACAACCGGTTCTGAAATTCGCAGTCCGAATTTGCATCAACGCAACTACTTTACCTCATGCATTTGGTGCGAGTGCGAGTACAGTCGCCGTCATGAACATCGAAGCTACCCAAGAGTTCAAAAATATCTAAACATGCAAAAAATTGCACGATGGAAAATACAGTCGTGGATGGTTATGAGCTCTTAGATAGATAGGTAGCTCCGGGTTTATGATGGCGACTGTATCATAACCATAACTCATTGTAGTGGCTTCGATTATAGTTTTTTCTGTAACAAGTAGGTACGTACCTACCTAATAATACTAGCCTACTCGCCTTCCTTTGAATTTAAGGTCCCGAAATGGATCATGAAAAGTTCGTAGATATTTGACTAAAAAGTACTTAGTTGAAGCAAAGCAAATAACTCAATTAGACTTCATGTCGGTTTGTTAGACATTGAACTTGTAAGTAAGTAGGTGGTGCCTTGGCTGTGACCCAACTGGACTGGATATACACGTATTATGAACAAAAAGCAAATTTCCTGTATTTTCCTCTTTCCGTGACATAACAGCAAGCTATACAATTTTACGACACTGTTGTGGATATTTAATGCGCGTGATCATTTCAAGTTTCCAGTAGATAGTTATTCATTAGATGTCATCATTATAAATTATAATGCATCTAGTTAATTCCAACCTTTAGTTGTTTTGCGTGTCTATTGCAAATTTAAATGTTATGTCAATAATTTCCATATAAATCGGTTCCTACTGTTTTCTTAGATAACTTGACCGATTGTTTGAAGTTGTTTGTGAGCATAAGATTGTTTTCGCATCATCGTAAATTATATATTTCATCACAGCGCCCTTGCGCCGTCAGGGCAGACGGCACAGAGAACTACGAAATCTTGGCAAGCCTCTACAGTCAGATTTAGTGCTTCTGTACAATATAAACTCGAGTTACCTACACCATAAAAAAATGATCACGACAGTTGATCTCCGCAAAGTTACCGTAATTTTGAAATAGGTCGTAAATATAATACAGGCCACAATATAACAATGGGAAAAAAACTGAAGCCCACATTCATGCAACGGAATGGCACTCCCGAGGGTTTACAAAAAGGTCGGTACGCAAATAGATCAGATTAGCTAATAAGTTATTACTAACAAGAGCCCGTGCCATCCGAGTGTAGCTGGCTATAACGTAAACTTCCTCGTGGCCACCATCTCGGATTTCCTTAAACATTAGCTGGAAACGTATTCCCAATTTAGCGCGAAACCAGCGCTAGTGATTCGTAGAAACATCTGTTTTATTTTAAAACCGCGATGCGGTAACATAATCTACACGGATCACGATCCTGGAGCACATGAGCTACTTACTGCTATAACCGGTGGATTAGGAGGTATTCTTCACTTGGCACTGTCAATCACTGGTTCAAAACACGACGCGTGACCGTTTCTAAATAGGCGATCGCGCTCGCGGGTATTTTTAGAGCTGTAATACGACACCGGTGGATGGCGAGTGTCGTTCGGTCGTGAATGTGCGGCGAGCGCGGGCGCGCGAGTGCGGCGCCGCGGCCGCCCCGCCGCCCCCGCCCCCGCCCCGGCCCGCCGGCGCGCGCGCCTCCAGCCCGCCCCAGCCGGCCGCAGGACGATACCCTCCCGCGGTAAAGCCTTGCGCGCAATGAGACCCATACCATACCATACATACCACACTAATAAGTTAGTTACATCCATTCTTAGTCTAACTTTGCACATAGTTTTCTTTAGCTACCACATGGGCGTCGCGTATGGGAGCCATGGGCATGAGAGCAGCTAGAGATTCAAAAAGCTTCATGTGCTTTTGACCGTACCCACAATTCATGCTTTCCCATTATCAGGGGCGTAGCTACCGCCTTATCAATGATACGGGGCCCCCGGGCTACAGAGGCCCCTAATGCTAGGTTTACACGGAGCTCAGTACTTGTCACTTACACTTGTCAGATGCGTGTATTTTATAATACTAAGCACTTGTACAATATGTTTACACACTTCTGACAAGTGTAAGTGACAAGTACTAATCATTAGCTACTAAGTTCCGTGTAAACCTAGCATAACGTATATGTAAGCAAAAATTAGTAAAATGTTATCCACGATGTCACTTAATCTCGTGCTTCCCGGGAAAGCCCCCCCCCAACTAATTTTGATATATTATCTACAGGGCCTCTCCAAGGCACGCTACGCTACGCCACAGCCCATCATCCGTATTGATCATCATCATCACCCACTGCAAGGCCCAGGCCTCCTCTCAGAATGAGGGCTCAGGCCGTAGTTCCCACGCGGGCCCAGTGGGAATTGGAAACTAAGTGTTGAATTTCTTCGCAGGTGTCTACCGGTTTCCTCGCGATGTTTTCCTTCGCCGTAAAGCCCACGGTAAATTTCAAATGTATATTCGTACGTAAATTCCGAAAAACTCAGAGGACCCAACCCACCCCCACCCAGACCCCAGGACCCTCTGCTTGAGAGGCCATAGGTCAAAACATCTGGCTACTTTATTATTATGCATATATGAGTTTTGGGATTATACAGGTGTAATAATGATGTCCAGTCAACATCAGATACATCGAAACGGTCAAGACAATTTTTAAGATTTGGTGTTGACTCGCAGCACAAGCACAACCTTGTCTCAGTAAGCCATCAGTGCATTCATCAAGAAAATAACTGGGCCAATTTACATTGAAAAGGTTGTACTGTGAATCTGATTTAATACCGGTTAAATATATAGCAGCTTTCTGCCAGCTAATTATTTTACCTTCCCTGCTATCTGATATGTTGCTAATTTACATATTTATAATCTGTCATAACCATAACTAATGAAGTCAACTAAAATTTAATTTAGTTGATTGATACGCCATATTGTACGAGACATCCGGTGGCAAATCTATAAATCTTTTCGCATGTTTTTATAGCCCACTCGGGTTATTATAATTTTAATCAAGTGCAGCTTAAACCTGTTACGGCTGAACCCTGTATAATTTCAATCGGATTTAAGGCACAAAAAAGACAAAAGTGTTTCGCGAGAGCCGCGGACCGCGGTGCTTCGTTAATCTCGGGCTGCATCGCGCCAACTACACAAAGGGGCATAGGGCTGGCGCGCACTTGGCGCGCAGTGCTCGCCAGTCTCATTAGAAAGAAAGAAAGAAACACATAAATCCATATCCTTACTAATCTAATACAACGTGCCCACCAGGTTTCCGCGAGATTCTAACCACGCATTCCTGAGGTTATATGGAGTAATAAATGTTATCTGAAGCTAGGTCGAAATATGCTTAGTTTTTGAGATATTTCCATTTTTATGTTTAAATGAGTTGCTGCCCGCGACTCCGTCTGCGAAGAATTCGTTTATCGCTATCCCGCGGGAACTATGCAATTTTCCGGGATAAAAAGTATCCTATATGTTAATCCGGATTATAAACTATCTGTGTGCCAAATTTCATCAGAATCCGTTAAACCGTTTTAGCGTGAAAGAGTAACAAACATCCATCCATCCATCCATCCATCCATACTTACAAACTTTCGCGTTTATAATAATTATTAGTAGGATTTTACTATGAAAGTGGTGGAGGTGCTGGGATTGCGTATTTATTATGTATGAAAGAATAAAAAAGATAAAAAGCATAATTCGACCTAGGTTCACATAACATTTATTACTCCATATGGCCTCAGGAATGCATGGTTAGACTCTCGCGGAAACCTGGTGGGCACGTTGTATATAAAAACCTCGTGTCATGGTGTTTGCTATCGAACTCCTCCGAAACGGCCTGACCTATTCTTATGAAAAAATTTTCTCCATATTCGGTAGGTCTGAGAATAGGTCGTAGGCTATTTTTTATACCCCTATTCTACGCGGACTGAGTCGCGGGCAACAGCTAGTATTATATGCTCGCATGTGCTCGTTTTTGCTTCAAAGTCCCTCCTCGGTCCCATGTCACTCCGTACTTGAACGCTGCGGATCTGCTTAAGATGCACAATCGGAGGCGCTTGCACCTTGCAACTCTTTTGTTCGGTGTAGTGCGACACAAGACGCCTTCCTACCTTTTTAAAAAAATCTCATGGTTGAAAAATTTTCGCAGACTTAAGGCTATTGTGCCACCGCACCGGACGGCGGCGTTTCGAGGGAGTTTTAGGTTTGCGGCGTCTAAGTGCTGGAATGACATCCCCCTCCCATCCTAAGTGTGACTAGCAGGTACACCTTTGGGCGAAAGCTTAAAGGCTATTTGTTGTCATTGCAAAAACCTTAATTTCCTCTCTTTTCCAGCACTATTTCACAAAACTTCTTTGATTTTTATTGTCTCGGTTATTTCATTTTTCATTTTTCGTTTTAGTCCGCGCAGGGTTGTATACTTGGCAAGTGAGATATCTATCTATCTAATCTATCTAATACCTTTAAACGAGCAATTCTTGTATATATGTATATATATATATAATCAGGATCTCGGAAACGGCTCCAACGATTTCGATGAAATTTGGTATGTGGGGGTTTTCGGGGATGAAAAACTGATCTAGCTATGTTTCATTTTCAGAAAATCGCTTTTACTCGTGTTTTCCGGCTATTTTTGTTTGCATTAGAATATAAAGCTAAATTTCGCCCACTTCGAGCAGATCATAATGGCACATTAGAAATCGGGTGGTCGCGGATCCAGCCGACCTCGGTTCGAATCCACGTTTTTTTTTTCAACATTTTTAGTTTTTTTTTTTAAGTTTATTTTTCATGAGAAAACGTCAAGTTTCTTCTTTTGTGAGAAAAAGTTACTTTTTTGTGAGAAAAAGTTTTTTTTTGTGAGAAAAAGTTACTTTTTTGTTAGAAAAAGTATTATAGGGAACGTGCAGTAACTATAGGCGCCAGCACTAATGCGACAGAAGAGACACTATGCGGACAGTAAAACAAACTTATCAAGGTAAAACATTCAAATTGATGGCACCCTTATGGCACCAGTTGGCAGCACCGTCTATGTGCACGTTCCCTATTGGGAGCACAGAAAAGGAAAAGCCGGTTGTCTGTAAAGTCGGTTTACGGACGATAGTTTAACGTGACTCACCCTCCCCCCCCCCCCCACTCCCTCCGGTGTTTTTGTCAAATATCTTGAAAACGGTGCATCTTACGGCAAAATCAATGAAATTTTCATCCCCCCTTTAATGCCCCCGCACTCCCTCCCCCGCATCCCCTCCCCCCCTCTCACCCCCCCCCCCCCCCCCACCCCTCCGGTGTATATAATCAGGATCTCGGAAACAGTTCCAACGATTTCGATGAAATTTAGTATTTGGGGGTTTTCGGGGATGAAAAATTGGTCTAGCTTGGTCTTATCTCTGGGAAAATACTAATTATGTTCAAGAAATTTTGTTATTATTATTTGCTTTTACAATTTACAAATTATTTATTTACGCATGTAGTCTTATGCATGTAGCTATTAGTGTGCAGTTTATTTATTTATCTATCTAAACAGCGATCCGGGTGTCACCAACGGTACTGGCTGAAAATCAGCGCTGGGGTGTTTTAAACGCCTCAGCATTATGCTGAGCCAGTGTCCGATTTGCAACCGCAATGACACATTCTATCTTTAGCTTTAGTGTTGCCTTATGTTTTGTAAAATATTGATGATGTGTCTTGTGATGTTGTAAATAAATGTATTTTCTTTCTTTCTTGTATAAGTTTTTGTCAAAAGTATTGTTTTTTATACAATCTTTTGGGGCAAAAGCTCCTTGTTGCCAAATTACTCGTCAAGATGAATCAGACGAGCCCAAACTCGATGCGATCGTAATAAAGGGTTTACATACATACAAATATTTACTAAAATTATATTTGTAATTTACCATGAGATTTACGGTGAAGGAAAACATACACCTGAGAAGAAATTCAATGGTGTTTGTGAAGATCCCAATCCGCACTAGGTCCGCGTGGGAAGTACGGCCCAAGCCCTCTCATTCTGAGAGGAGTCCTGTGCAGTGGGACGTATTAAGGCTGGCATGAAGATGATGATACATTTACAGGGCGTTCAGTCAAACTAACCCAACCACCTGCTGAAGTATTCAGATTCAATTTTAAAACACTGTATATTCAAGATCAACATAAGGCTTGTCCACGAAAAAAAGTAGCCATCGAAAACAAGTCTCCACTGTCTCGGGTAAATATTCAGCGTTTTTACGGCTTTTTTTTTGTCATTACCATTTGAGCAGAAATTATTAAAAAAGGATGATGCTTAGGGTTAACTTTTTATGAAAACTTAAGACAGTAGGTACCGATGCTGAATCTAGTTTGATGAAATTTCGCGCGATTCGTCCTTCGGTTGTGGTAATAATCGTCGAATGGTAATGAAATGACGTTTAAAACCGCTCGATCAAAACGCTCGAATATTCACCCTCTCCCAGTAGGTCTAGGTAGTTCAAACCGCAATTCGATTGCCAACTGAGTATTCTTTTTTTGTGTAAGAATCTAAAATCCATACATTTTTCCTAAAAAGTTGTGAAATCCTACATAATGCCAGTTAAGGCTTAGAGCTAAAATGATTGCATACAAATGTGTGTACTTCTGGCATAATTTAAAACAATTTATGACCTACATACGGTAATTAAGAGTGAGTTCCCTGACCTTGAGAATTTATTTTTCGTACGCACATTGACAGTTTTCACTTACACAGAACCATTTTGCGTGATACGCTATACAGCCGTGAGTTAAGGGTGGAGTCCCAGTGTAAGTACTTACAAGGGAACATTAAAGAGTCGCCTTCCGATTTTGTACAAATGTAATCAACATTATTTTAATGAGTTTCGATATTCAAACTTGGTGTAACTTCAAACAAAACGATTTTACATTATTAAAGGATATTTTTATTAATAATCAGCACTTTAATAACATCTAAAAAATATAAACATCGAAAATGTCTTTATTCAAAATTACTATTATTGTTGACCTAAAAAGAACTGAAAGAATTACATTGCTGACCCGCGACCTTATGATACTTAAGTTTATGCAAGAAAAGCAAAATAAATGTATATGCTTATGCAGCTTAGTAAACGGTTGCGATACTTACTCTGAAGATGAGCTCTAGTTGAGTTCGAAACTCAACTAGAGCTCGTGTAGTTTAGTGGTGGTGATAGTTGGGTTTATGTGATTTGTGTGTGTTCGTACAGTGTGGAGGTGGAGGAACTGCATGAACACGTATTTTTTGCAAAAACGCAATTATTATAAGGTCGCGGGTGAGCAAAGAAGTTGTTTCATTTGTTCTTCCGAAAGGTAACGCCTGATTCAATAAATTATTGTTGACCTGTCCGTGTATTTACAATTCCAATTCCAAATCTCGTAGAGGAGATCTAGTGCGCAGTTATTGTCAAGTCATCATCATTTCAGCCGAAAGACGTCCACTGCTAAACATAGGCCTCCCCAAGGTTTGCTAAACAGATTGGTCCCGTGCCATCCGCATCCAACGCGATCCCGCAACCATAACCAGGTCGTCTTCCATCTTGTTGGAGGCCTACCTCACTGCGTCTTCCGGTCCGTGGACGCCACTTGAGAAACTTTTTTTGTCCCATGGGCCATCAGTTCTACGAGTGATGTGCCCTGCCCATTGCCACTTGAGTCTGGAGATTCTTCGAGCTATGTCGGTGACTTTAGTTCTTACGCGGATTTTATAATTTCTAATGCGATCCCGCAGAGAAACTCCGAGCATAGCCCTCTCCATCGCCCTCTGAGTGACTTTGAGCTTTCTTATGAGGCCCATCATTAGCGGCCACGTCTCAGTGCTATAAGTCAGCACTGGCAACACAGACTGGTCAAAGACTTTTGACTTGAGACATTGCGGTATATTAGCTGACAAGATATTGCAAAGCTTCCCTGACGCTGCCCAGCCGAGTCTAATTCGTCGATTGTCTTTCTCGAAGTTAAACCCACTAATTGCATTGTACTTATATCCCAAGTAATTATAGTCGTCAACAACTTCGAGCGTAGAGTCTTCAATTATGACGGGAAATGGTACAACATGGGCGTTCGACATTACCTTCGTCTTGTCTATGTTCAATTAAAGTCCAACTAGCTCGAAGATCGTCCCGAGGTTAGAAAGCATCGCACTTAGGTCGAAGGTGAGTGATGTATTTCGCCATTTACACTGATGCCTCGCCCTTCCCAGTCTTGAAAGCATCCTTCAGCTCCAGTGCACCGGTGAACAGTTTTGGAAAAATAACATCTCCTTGTATGACTCCCCGCTGCAATAGAATAAGCTTCGATATCTGGTCCTGAAGTCGGACGGACATTGTGGCGCTATTATATAGACACTTCAACACTTCAATGTAATGTACTGTACCAGTAGTCTACTTGTCACCGTTGGCGGACTGCAGTGCAGCCCAAGTCTCGATCGAATCGAAGGTTTTCTCATAGTCTATAAATGTCAGGCAAAGGGGGCGTTTATACTCCTCGGTTTTCTGTATAACCTGCTGCAACGCATGTATGTGGTCTACGGTGCTAAAGCCCTTTCAGAATCCTGCTTGTTCAGGAGGCTGGAAGTCGAGTAACCTGCGTGCGAGACGATTCGATTGTTTATAAAGTACAACACGCATTTAATTAAAAAGTTGTCATTGTCTTGATACAGACATCAAATAAATAGTATAAAGATATAAGATTTAACAATATTCTTATAATCAATCAGGTGCAATGTGAGTTTGACAAAGACGAAAGAACTTTCCTATCGACAAAAAGGACATTAGTAAAGAAGATGGCACAAGACATTCTGTTACAAACTTATTTTTAATTTTTCGTTTTTTTACACATACCAAATTTCAAGTCGATCCGACCACTAGAAGCGGGTTAAATAAAGCTTAGGGCAATTTAAATAAAAGCTTGTAAAAACGTGTTTAAAACACACATAATTATATACGACGATTGCAATAATTACAAATAAAAGCTTGTAATTATTAAGAAAACTTACTTAGGTACCTTAGTAAAAGTCTGTCTTCTTTGACAGCTGAAATCGAACAGTCGGGATCCACCCTTACCCTGCCACAGGAGTAGTATTTTGTGTGAGTGTGTGCGTGCGCGGCTACAAACGGAGCGTGCTCTCTCGTTGAATTCCTTGACAGCACTGAATATTTTTCGGCCGCGATCGCTATTTAAAAATCGAATTACGGGAAATGTTCGCTCCATAGTAAAAAGTATGTAAAACGGCAAACATTTTTGCGTAAAAAATAGATAATGTTTAGATGCATATTATCATTATAGAGATTATTATTTAGCCTAAAATGAAACGGTGATAATATTTTTCATACTTTTGTGTTACGATTCAACCAAAGAGATTTTCATGAATTTGTTTCATTATTATCTAAAAAGCGTAAATAGAAAATGACGATTTCGATGTTTTTGAAAGAATTTGGGATTTTATTTCTCGGAAATTAATTATTATTTTACAAATGTAGCGCGGTGAAGCTGTAGATACATCTATTACGTTTCTAAAATATTTTTTGTAGTATTAAATATACGGTGAATTTCGTGGCATTATTGCAAACCGCAAACATCTTTCAAGCGTTTTTTGAGGACTCACCCCTTAAGAGTCTGGAAAGATATTCGCGGAACATTATAGCGTCGATAATCTACTTGAGTAAAAAAGAAAAAAGAACCTCTGTGACCCAAACGTGAAAAATACAAAATCTAAGATTAAAATCCAGAGGTTTCGAAAGTAAGCCCAAAAATGGATAGCATCTGATATAAATAATAATAGCACTCAACACGAAAGGTGAAGAGTCCTTCTTTCTAATTAAATTCTTTAAAAAATGACATTTCATATTGAATACCTGAATTGACAACATTTCATATTTCTAAGACTATAATTTGATTCGTTCTGTGATTCTGTTTGGAAAGAGAAAGACGCTGATAGTTTTAAATTTTCACTAGGATTATTAATTAATTTGTTACAATTTTTTAAAGATGTGCTTATTCTAAAAGAGCGCAACGATAGAATAGATCCATTACTTTTGTCTAGTCTCTATTAAAAAAAAGTGATGACGTAAATTTGACGTTAAGGTTGTTATCTAATTTAAAATTATGACAGCTCATTTTTCTAGTGAAAAGGGTAAAGGAAAAATATCTATTCTTTGGATGTATTTGCAAGTACATATATGTTTCTAAATTTGTTGTATTTTTTTAAATATGGAGAAATAAATTATAATAAATATTTTTCCGTGTTCAGGAGGCGAAACTCTTTCGATTCCTGCAGTAATTTTCAGGTGTTAAAAAAATGAAAGGTTGTCAATTATATAATAGTGGCTACTTTTTTTCTTGAACAAGCCTTATTACATGTCAGCGATATTGTGCAGACTAATTACTTACCATAAGCTGACGCGTGCCGTATTGACGCGTCTGCGAGTGAATAGGCGCCCACAAATCGGTATGACGTCACAGACACATTAAAAATGCATATGTAGCAGCGCGAACGCGTCACCTCAGAATACTGAACCGATGACTCTCAGTTAATGGTTTCGAGCCTTCCAAACACTGTTAATTGTCCTAAAATAATAAACCGGCCAAGTGCGAGTCGGACTCGCGCACGAAGGGTTCCGTACCATTATCTATAAAAACGGCAAAAAATCACGTTGTTGTATGGGAGCCCCCTTAAATATTTATTTTATTCTATTTTTTAGTATTTTTTGTATAGCGGCAACAGAAATATATCATCTGTGAAAATTTCAACTGTCTAGCTATTACGGTTCATGAGATACAGCCTGGTGACAGACGGACAGCGGAGTCTTAGTAATAGGCATAGTAATAGTAATAACCTAAAAATGATACCTTAAATGTGAATTCAATAGTCATCATCATCATCATCATTTAAGCCGAAAGACATCTACTGCTGATACAGGTCGTCTCTCCATCTTGTTGGAGGCTTACCTACACTGCGTCTTCCGGTCCGTGGACGCCACTCGAGAACCTTTCGGCCCCATCGGTCATCAGTTCTACAAGCGATGTGCCACTTGAGTCTGGCGATTCTTCGAGCTATGTCGCAAACTTTAGTTCTTGCGCGGATTTCATCATTTCTAATGCGTTTCCGCAGAGAAACTCCGAGCATATTCCTCTTCATCGCCCTCTGAGTGACCTTCAATAGTAGTAGTTACATTTTCAATATTTAAATTCACTTCTTGAATACTATTTAAAAACCGGTCAAGTGCGAGTCAGACTCGTATATGAAGGGTTCAGTACTTCCGTATAATATTTTAAAAATAATTTAGTAAAAAACTTATAAAGATCGAATTAAAAACGACGAAAAAACGCGTTTCTTGTATGACGACCCCTTTAATTTTTAACTTAATTTTAGTTTTAGTATTTTTTATTATAGCGGCCACAGTACTACGTAAATGGTGAAAATTTCAAGTGCCTAGCTATTACGGTTCAAGAGATAGAGCTCTGTGATATGCGGACGGACAGACAGCGGCAGCGGAGTCTCAGTAACAGTTTGTCACCTTTCGGGTAAGAAACCCAAAAAAAAAAAAAAGAAGAAAATCTGACCTACATCAGTGTCAATGACACAACGGGTTCTGTAGCAATATGTACCTTCTTATAGTACAAATCTTCCCAGGTGAATTTTTCGCTTCGAGCTCTTATCTTTCAAAACAAACGGTATTGTCATAGTAATAAGGTTCAAATTTAATGTAATGGCTCGAAGCGAAAACTTCACCTGGGAAGATTTATACTATATATAAATCTTCCTTCTTGTCATTGTACTTCGCACCGTTTGTTTTTAATTTCGAAGTACAGACTTTTAAGCGTTGATACTCGAAAACCATCTGTAAATACTCCAACGCAACTAACTACATTTCTCTGTATTTCATAGTACATATACTTTCGAAAGTATGCGGTCAAATACACAAAACCGCTCACCAAACAGGTATTGTGTCAACTAAGAAGGTATTATTATAAATATACGCGACGGAACAATTGAATCGTAAATACGCTTGAGTGCAAAACGAAACAAAATGTTGTCATAAAAACATTACTTATTTCACCATCCATCCACACGGCACAAGCCTGCAATTACATCTCATAATAAACTCTATAAAAATAACTTAATTTCCACTACTCCTCTTCCACCTCGTCGTCTGTTGTGAACTCGCTCTCGTTGCCTCCCTGCGGGACAAACATCAAAACATTGTTATACAAAAAAAAATCGAGCGTATGTAAAATTATTTTAACTATTTTAAAAATGGAATTTTAGCGGGATTGCATAAAGCACGATTAGAGTTTATTTTAGATTCTTTGTACAGTGTTTTTTATTTACATGGTTTTACCGATTTTGCATTGTTATTAAATGAAGGATTAAATATAAATAACCTTTCATATGAATCCACACATACATACTTTACCTTTAAGACTGTATAAGGTTTATAACGGCTTGACACAGAAATCCGTGGGTGTGCGATTTCCGTGATGCTGAGTATATTTCCCCAGCGGGCATGTACTCGTAGCGGAACAGTGTGTTACCTGGTCATTGTTGTCCGTGTCCGACTCGGAGAGGTCCCACTGCGGGTGGTCGGCGGGCACGGCCGCCGCTTCCTTCACGTCCAGCTTCATGTCCTGCTGCTGGTCCATGCCGATGTACGAGTCTGCGGAGATGTCAGCTATTAAACCCTTATACAATACGTTTACCTTTAGTTTACCACTGACAGATGGCTTGCCTTCATTTCATTTCCAACTTTAACACCATACAAATAAAATAGCTATTACAAAATCTGCAAACGTGGGTAACAGTATTCTAAAATTGGCTTTATTTGTAGGTCGTTAAAGTTGAATATGAAATGAAGGCAAACCATATGTCAGTGGTAAACTTTATGTAATTTTACTGTAGCTCTTAGTAGAACTACCTGAGCGCGGGCAGGCCGCGAGCGTGTAGAGGCCGGGCCAGCGCGGCAGTGTACCTGAGCGCAGGCAGGCCGCGAGCGTGTAGAGGCCGGGCCAGCGCGGCAGTGTACCTGAGCGCAGGCAGGCCGCGAGCGTGTAGAGGCCGGGCCAGCGCGGCAGTGTACCTGAGCGCAGGCAGGCCGCGAGCGTGTAGAGGCCGGGCCAGCGCGGCAGTGTACCTGAGCGCAGGCAGGCCGCGAGCGTGTAGAGGCCGGGCCAGCGCGGCAGTGTACCTGAGCGCAGGCAGGCCGCGAGCGTGTAGAGGCCGGGCCAGCGCGGCAGTGTACCTGAGCGCAGGCAGGCCGCGAGCGTGTAGAGGCCGGGCCAGCGCGGCAGTGTACCTGAGCGCAGGCAGGCCGCGAGCGTGTAGAGGCCGGGCCAGCGCGGCAGTGTACCTGAGCGCAGGCAGGCCGCGAGCGTGTAGAGGCCGGGCCAGCGCGGCAGTGTACCTGAGCGCAGGCAGGCCGCGAGCGTGTAGAGGCCGGGCCAGCGCGGCAGTGTACCTGAGCGCAGGCAGGCCGCGAGCGTGTAGAGGCCGGGCCAGCGCGGCAGTGTACCTGGGCGCAGGCAGGCCGCGAGCGTGTAGAGGCCGGGCCAGCGCGGCAGTGTACCTGGGCGCAGGCAGGCCGCGAGCGTGTAGAGGCCGGGCCAGCGCGGCAGTGTACCTGGGCGCAGGCAGGCCGCGAGCGTGTAGAGGCCGGGCCAGCGCGGCAGTGTACCTGAGCGCAGGCAGGCCGCGAGCGTGTAGAGGCCGGGCCAGCGCGGCAGTGTACCTGAGCGCAGGCAGGCCGCGAGCGTGTAGAGGCCGGGCCAGCGCGGCAGTGTACCTGAGCGCAGGCAGGCCGCGAGCGTGTAGAGGCCGGGCCAGCGCGGCAGTGTACCTGAGCGCAGGCAGGCCGCGAGCGTGTAGAGGCCGGGCCAGCGCGGCAGTGTACCTGAGCGCAGGCAGGCCGCGAGCGTGTAGAGGCCGGGCCAGCGCGGCAGTGTACCTGAGCGCAGGCAGGCCGCGAGCGTGTAGAGGCCGGGCCAGCGCGGCAGTGTACCTGAGCGCAGGCAGGCCGCGAGCGTGTAGAGGCCGGGCCAGCGCGGCAGTGTACCTGAGCGCAGGCAGGCCGCGAGCGTGTAGAGGCCGGGCCAGCGCGGCAGTGTACCTGAGCGCAGGCAGGCCGCGAGCGTGTAGAGGCCGGGCCAGCGCGGCAGTGTACCTGAGCGCAGGCAGGCCGCGAGCGTGTAGAGGCCGGGCCAGCGCGGCAGTGTACCTGAGCGCAGGCAGGCCGCGAGCGTGTAGAGGCCGGGCCAGCGCGGCAGTGTACCTGAGCGCAGGCAGGCCGCGAGCGTGTAGAGGCCGGGCCAGCGCGGCAGTGTACCTGAGCGCAGGCAGGCCGCGAGCGTGTAGAGGCCGGGCCAGCGCGGCAGTGTACCTGAGCGCAGGCAGGCCGCGAGCGTGTAGAGGCCGGGCCAGCGCGGCAGTGTACCTGAGCGCAGGCAGGCCGCGAGCGTGTAGAGGCCGGGCCAGCGCGGCAGTGTACCTGAGCGCAGGCAGGCCGCGAGCGTGTAGAGGCCGGGCCAGCGCGGCAGTGTACCTGAGCGCAGGCAGGCCGCGAGCGTGTAGAGGCCGGGCCAGCGCGGCAGTGTACCTGAGCGCAGGCAGGCCGCGAGCGTGTAGAGGCCGGGCCAGCGCGGCAGTGTACCTGAGCGCAGGCAGGCCGCGAGCGTGTAGAGGCCGGGCCAGCGCGGCAGTGTACCTGAGCGCAGGCAGGCCGCGAGCGTGTAGAGGCCGGGCCAGCGCGGCAGTGTACCTGAGCGCAGGCAGGCCGCGAGCGTGTAGAGGCCGGGCCAGCGCGGCAGTGTACCTGAGCGCAGGCAGGCCGCGAGCGTGTAGAGGCCGGGCCAGCGCGGCAGTGTACCTGAGCGCAGGCAGGCCGCGAGCGTGTAGAGGCCGGGCCAGCGCGGCAGTGTACCTGAGCGCAGGCAGGCCGCGAGCGTGTAGAGGCCGGGCCAGCGCGGCAGTGTACCTGAGCGCAGGCAGGCCGCGAGCGTGTAGAGGCCGGGCCAGCGCGGCAGTGTACCTGAGCGCAGGCAGGCCGCGAGCGTGTAGAGGCCGGGCCAGCGCGGCAGTGTACCTGAGCGCAGGCAGGCCGCGAGCGTGTAGAGGCCGGGCCAGCGCGGCAGTGTACCTGAGCGCAGGCAGGCCGCGAGCGTGTAGAGGCCGGGCCAGCGCGGCAGTGTACCTGAGCGCAGGCAGGCCGCGAGCGTGTAGAGGCCGGGCCAGCGCGGCAGTGTACCTGAGCGCAGGCAGGCCGCGAGCGTGTAGAGGCCGGGCCAGCGCGGCAGTGTACCTGAGCGCAGGCAGGCCGCGAGCGTGTAGAGGCCGGGCCAGCGCGGCAGTGTACCTGAGCGCAGGCAGGCCGCGAGCGTGTAGAGGCCGGGCCAGCGCGGCAGTGTACCTGAGCGCAGGCAGGCCGCGAGCGTGTAGAGGCCGGGCCAGCGCGGCAGTGTACCTGAGCGCAGGCAGGCCGCGAGCGTGTAGAGGCCGGGCCAGCGCGGCAGTGTACCTGAGCGCAGGCAGGCCGCGAGCGTGTAGAGGCCGGGCCAGCGCGGCAGTGTACCTGAGCGCAGGCAGGCCGCGAGCGTGTAGAGGCCGGGCCAGCGCGGCAGTGTACCTGAGCGCAGGCAGGCCGCGAGCGTGTAGAGGCCGGGCCAGCGCGGCAGTGTACCTGAGCGCAGGCAGGCCGCGAGCGTGTAGAGGCCGGGCCAGCGCGGCAGTGTACCTGAGCGCAGGCAGGCCGCGAGCGTGTAGAGGCCGGGCCAGCGCGGCAGTGTACCTGAGCGCAGGCAGGCCGCGAGCGTGTAGAGGCCGGGCCAGCGCGGCAGTGTACCTGAGCGCAGGCAGGCCGCGAGCGTGTAGAGGCCGGGCCAGCGCGGCAGTGTATCTGAGCGCAGGCAGGCCGCGAGCGTGTAGAGGCCGGGCCAGCGCGGCAGTGTACCTGAGCGCAGGCAGGCCGCGAGCGTGTAGAGGCCGGGCCAGCGCGGCAGTGTACCTGAGCGCAGGCAGGCCGCGAGCGTGTAGAGGCCGGGCCAGCGCGGCAGTGTACCTGAGCGCAGGCAGGCCGCGAGCGTGTAGAGGCCGGGCCAGCGCGGCAGTGTACCTGAGCGCAGGCAGGCCGCGAGCGTGTAGAGGCCGGGCCAGCGCGGCAGTGTACCTGAGCGCAGGCAGGCCGCGAGCGTGTAGAGGCCGGGCCAGCGCGGCAGTGTACCTGAGCGCAGGCAGGCCGCGAGCGTGTAGAGGCCGGGCCAGCGCGGCAGTGTACCTGAGCGCAGGCAGGCCGCGAGCGTGTAGAGGCCGGGCCAGCGCGGCAGTGTACCTGAGCGCAGGCAGGCCGCGAGCGTGTAGAGGCCGGGCCAGCGCGGCAGTGTACCTGAGCGCAGGCAGGCCGCGAGCGTGTAGAGGCCGGGCCAGCGCGGCAGTGTACCTGAGCGCAGGCAGGCCGCGAGCGTGTAGAGGCCGGGCCAGCGCGGCAGTGTACCTGAGCGCAGGCAGGCCGCGAGCGTGTAGAGGCCGGGCCAGCGCGGCGCGGTGAACCGCAGCTGCAGCTCGTGCTCGTGCAGCAGCGCGGTGCAGTGCGCGGGCGCCGTCAGCAGCGTGTGCGACTTGCGGTCGCAGATGTAGCACCACCAGTACTCTTGCTTATCCTGTTCAGAATGCATACATTAGCATAGTTTAAGGTAGTCGTCCCTCGGCCGACGATCAATGAGAAGAGAGTTGATATAGAAACTAGAACATACGCCTCAAAACCGCGCCGTAATGTGCCATAGTTCTCGTCAGCAGTGTTAACAATCAGCGATCAACTACTTATTAATATAAACGTGTTTTAAAATTAATCGAATAGTTAATTTTTGATACGATACACTTTGAAACATCGATCAATGTAAGGAAAACCACAATAAAAATTCTGAAACATTTACAGGGGTGTTCAAACTAATCCAGTGATCTCCTAATCCTAATATGTTCTGGATTCAATTTAAAACACTACATTTAAACGTTGACTGACATAATGCCAAGGACACACAAAAGAGACGTGGGACGGGGGCGCGTCGCAGTCCGCGTCTTTTCTGTCTGCTTTGGATCGCGACGCTTCTATACATTTAGTATGAAAACTGATTCAAAAGGCGTCGCGACTGCGACGCGCCCCCGTCCCGCGTCTCTTCTGTGTGGCTTGCGCCTTACGGCTCTTTCACACGGACATCCCGTTTTGCAGGATCGGTCTTTTACTGGATCCCGCAAAAATCATACCGGTGTTCACACGGTTTGCATCCTGTTTTTTACGGGATAGCATTGGCAGAGTCGAGCAGAAACGTATGCAGGAACCTAGTGTGAACACTGCCTTTAAACTATGTACGTAACTAAACTGGATCCCGTTTTTTACTGGACCCAGTCGTCCTGTTTGTAGTGGCAAAACCGTACAGCACAGCACATTTCGAACGGATCGGATTTTTGCTGGATCCTGCAAACCGAATGCTCGTGTGAATGTTACCACAGTAGCACGTATACTACTAAACGGGATCCTGCAAAAAACGGGACGTTGCCGTGTGAAAGAGCCGTTATACTTTGAAAAAGCTCGTTTCTCAAAATCGATAATCTGGCTAATTGAACTTTACTGATTGTGCAAGAAAGTTCAGTTTGGTTTACATATTGATTTGAGATAAGATATTTTTTCAAAGTAGTGACGATATGTATATTGACCTGCGGGAAGTAGGGACAGTGGACAGGATGCGAGCTCTTGGATCTGCCCTCGAGCCGCTCCCGCTTCTGGAGGCGCTTCTGAAACTTGTCCCACTGGTCGTCGTCGTCCTCCGCGCCGGACGACTTGCGGGACTCCTCGGATCCCGAGTCCCGGGAGCCGGAGGACTCGGAACACGAGTCGTCTGCGGAATCCTCGTCTGTCGACAAAATAAAAGATCCATCACCATCATCATTCACTCCCAATTTGGGGGTAGTTACAATACAGAGATCTCTCTCCAGGCTGATGTTATGCCTGGGGACCAAAGTCCAATGGATGAAATTTGGAAGATGTATTTATGCAGCTGAGTTGAGAAACTTCGATAGTGCGATGCAGGATTGTAGTAATTAGTTTCTTATGTGATGACTAGATGGCGCTAGCAGTCGCTACATTATCATTCCAGCCCACGAAAATATTGTTTCAATGAACTTAAACTTTATGTCACTTTTGAGTGAGTTCGATGTCACTCAAACTCATGTCGGACTCACTCAAAAGTGACATAAAGTTTAAAGTTCATTGAAACGAAATTTTCGTGGGCCTCAGGAGGCTATTACGGCACAGGCCTCCACTCAAAATTGCATTGACCAGAGCGGATTGGGAACTTAACATACACCATTGAACGCCTTCGCAAGTGTGTACAGCACAAGTTTCCTCATGATGTTTTCCTTCACCGTAAAGCTAATTGTAAACTTCAAATGTAAGGGTCATACACATTTTTTGTTTGTGTCTCTCCTGTGGACATGGTGAAAGTTAAGGGTCTATAGCCAATATTTTTTAGTCAAGTCTACATCTGCGTGTGGGATGCCTGGCCAACTTTCGGCCTGTTTAAATAAAGGTTAACTTTGCTGACTCGAGTCGCTAATGTTTTGTCCACAGGAGAGACAACTTTTGTTTCTTACACTGTGTATGAGTTATGTAATTTCACACGTAAATTCCGAAAACTCAGAGGTGCGAGCCCAGGTTTGAACCCACGACCCTCTGCTCGAGAGGCCAAAGCACTAGGATACTACGGCTATTAAAATAAAAGATTATTATATTGGCACAACAATCAATATATTGATTGAATAATATTATTATAGCCTCTCCCACTCGCGGATCGCGCTGCGAATAACAGCAAAACTGACATAGCGTCCGCACTCGCGCGCGTTCAAACCTTACGTTGCAAACCCTTTATCGCGGAACAAAAACCGAAAAAAAAAACGGGAACGACTCGCGAACGCGATGCGAAACCTACACTCATGCGTCGCGGCTTTGATTGTGGAGAGGCTATTAGTGCTAGTACTCAAAAAGGCACTAGCCCATTAAGGCCGAATTTTAAAGTATCAGATTTTTTTTTAGAGGTGGGCTGGTTGGGTTTGTTGAAATAAACAGACTACCTTTATTTTTTGTTTTTTTTTTAGAACTTCGTACATGATACTAAAAAACATGGCGACATTTCTAAAGGGATCCAGGACCGAATCTTGTTTATTTCAAGATGGTTTTAAAAGAAAATGTTGTAGCAAATACATTTCGTAATGTTTCATAGTATACTCGTAATGGTCTTATTTTAAAATTTCACGCCACTGGATACGAATTTGATTCGGCACGTCGGTTACGCGCGAGGTTTCGCACGCACGGCATCTTATCAGGTAGTCACACATTGGTCATTCTCAATTATCAATTCGTTTGAAAACTTGACACCATTGCGTTTCAGTAACAAGATTTTCTTTCGTTTTACTTGAACTACTACCGTCAACAAAACAGCCTAATGTTAGACTTTTTGCAAGAAAATGATTCTGGCAACCATGTATGAAATAAAAAACTTCAGCGGGGGCGCAGACGTGGGCATCAACTAGTAACAAATAAAAGTTTCTAGGTGTCCGCGGATCATGTTAACCCCTAAAAAGGCAGAGGCGATTTACCGACCACTTGCATTGCTTTGGAAATTCAACCTTATTGCTTTTGTAATACGTCACAATATCCATTGTAATTATTGAAAATACATCATTGAGTATGCATTCGATAGCTGCTTTTGATTCTGTTTTTTTTTTATCATGAGAGGGAGGCAAACGAGCAAGCGGGTATTTTGATGGAAAGTGATCACCACCGCCCATAAATATCAACAACTCAAAAGAGAGTCACTGATCTGTTGCCGGTCTGTAAAAAAGGAGAGGGAATAGGGAAGGGGGACTGGGAGAGGTATTGGGCCCCCGGCGCTCTCACTGACCGTACGAAACGCAGCAGGAGTAGTGCTGCTTCACGCCGGTGTTCTGTGAGAGGGTGGTACTACCCCGGACGAGCCGGCCAATTCGTGATGCAGCGGCTAGCTACAACATGGCTCTACCACTACAATGGTAGTATGCTCCAATAAATGGGGCCTTATTAAGGGTTAAGATGGAGCTGCGAGGTGCGCCCTTGAAAAAGGTTGGGGAAGAGTGCCCCTAGTGTCCCTAGAGGAGTCGTGTCCCTACCTTCATCGTCCTTTTTCTTTGGTTCCTTCTCCCTCTTCTTCTCCGCGGGGGGCGGCGTGGCAGGTTCCGCGGGCGCGACGGGCGCGGCCTTGGCCGGCTGTTTGGCCGCGACGGGCTTCTTGGCTTTCTTGCCGGCCGCTTTCTTCGCCTGCTTCATCCAAACCGGCCTCTTGGGTGCCTCTTTTTTGTCCTTGTCGTTCTCCTCCGTTTTGTCATTGTCGCCCTTTTTCGTTTCGCCGCTGCCGTCGTCGTCTTCCCTAGAGTTAATTTTAACATATCTTTATTCGTTTAATGAAAGCGTTTTTTGATGCTTGTTCTTTTTATTGACTGTACTTGCATCGTCATCTAAACGACATATCTGCACCAAATTTCAAGTCAACTAGAAGTGGGTAAAATTCGACTTGAAACCTTTACAAACAAATATAGCAAATTAAACAAAAGCTTTTATCACAAAATCGATGGTCTTCGAAGTAAACTTCAACGCTAAGGGGCTGTTTCACCACCCATTGATTAATTTTAACTGACGGATAAATGTGATGCCGTCTCAGTCTATTCGAACAAAACAAACAGAGACGGCATCACATTTATTCGTCAAATAAATTTGATCAATGGATTGTGAAACAGGGTAAGTGTGCTTTAAGGTTCAGTATAGTGAACATACTTATTATGACGGTTGAAAGGAGATATTAGTTCAAACTCTAAATGCAAATGCAGAGTGTTATAGCCCGAAATGTCGCTTAGTCAATGTCTCCTTTCGAGCTTTCAAGAATCGATATTATTTTAGATGCGATTTTTTTTTCAAAGTAATGAGAATCTAATTTCAAAGGCACTATTTCAAGTAACATAACCTATCCTATAGTTGATTTTAACTTACTTGATACTCTTTTCTTTGATTGTTGTATCACCAAATAGCTCCTTCATGTTTGTTCTTCTCAGAAACACTGTGACTGTTACGATGGCGCCAGCCGTTACAACCGTTGAGTTTTCATCATCAATAACTACAAGGAAACGTTAATTAGCATTATAGATAGGTACTTTGTAAATATAATACACAAATTCAAATGTTTACAGAGTGCTAAAATATAATCACAGAAGACGCCAATATTTGAGAAAAAAGTTTTTTATTTCATTTGACTCATTGAAAACGAAGTTTTATTGACTGTGACAAATTTAGTTAAATTGATAAAACTACAAGCAAAACAGAAGTTTCCAGGATATCAAATTCCCGGATCATGTGCTAATTTTTTTTTTTTAACAGCTAAACGATGCTGCTTGGTTAATTTATGATATAAACAGCTAATTATACGAGCGTCTCAACCGCCATCGTTTCCGGTCCTAAATAGTGAAGAAATAAGTCGCACCGAACAGAAGGTTTTTGTAAAACGATAAAGTGCGCTCGCTGTAAAATAAAAATTCATTGAAATCCCATGCAAACAATAGCTCATTTCTTTGATATATGGGTCCTGGTAATGATAGCGGTAGAAACGTTCGAATAATTAGCCAAACGTGCCTGTGCGGTTACGCATGCCGATTTTAAATAATTTATTGAATCAGGCGTTACTTTGCGGAGGTCCATATTAATGAACTGAAACAATTACTTTGCTCACCCGCGACCTTCTTGCTAAAATATTGTACATGCTGTTTGAGACCCTATAAAAATGTAAACCATTACTCACCTTCAGTGTTCACTTGGAAATGTATGTATGGCATATTTCCCAACACTTTCATTACATCATCATACTGCTTGTCGTTCAGAAACCTCATGACTTGTCGTCTTTCTTCACCAGGCAACTGTGCCAGTTGGAGTAAAGATTTAATGTGCTTTTTCCTGTTAGTGAAGTATTTGAGGTGGTCTTCCGTGATGTAGGGTAGCTGGAGAAGAGGTGATTTGTACTCCCAGAGTCCTTGCACAATCATTGGCGACATCTTCATACAGTTTTCTATAGTCTCTATTGTAGGCAAACGGGGTACTGTAAAGGCAATAAAGTAAATTAATTAAAACCACAGCATAATTGACATCAGTTAGTGCCGTAACTAGTCTTTTATGCGCCTGGTGCAAGTTTCTATAATTGCGCCCTTGAAACACAAAACTGCCCTGCCTGGTTATTTCTGCGATTAGTATTATTATTAGTATATCAACTAAGAACGGTTTTATACAGATACGACACGGAAATGATACATTACATTAAACTAAAACGCTTCTAACACAATATGCAAGCGAGAGCTGACAGACTCTGAATTTGTAACATTCCAATCTGCGTCGGTTTTTTGAACTAGGTAGCACCCGAACTTTAAAATTTCGGTTAGATTCCCACGCATTCGCGCGACCAGTATTTACATAATATACTAGCTTCTTCCCGCGACTTCGTACGCGAAGACAATAACGTTAATTGTTTGGATGAAATTTGGCACACAGGTAGTTTATTACATGGATTAAGAGGATACGATGGCTGAGAGACTTTTGAGAAATAGGTATTTTAATGAAATGTCGCTGTCTCGCCCGAACCCCTCCGTGTCAGTACAGCGAGAGCGGGACAGTTGCAGCTCAGACCGTTAATAGGCGCGTAAAATTGATCAAAACAGCATTTCGTAGTCCCGCGTTTTCTTCTCGAAAACTGGACCAATAAAATTATTTTTTTCAAAAATAATTAGAGGACAGATTTAGCTATGCCCTTGTTTTCCTTTTTTTGTTTATATGAGGGATTCTTTCCTGAAAATGACGTTGAAAATAGGCAATTTTTTCAGTTTTTGAAAGCTCATATTTCTTATGTTAATTGAAATATGGAAAAAAACGAAACATAGGGGCATAGCTGTGGAAGATACAGATTACACAGTAAAAAAAATGGCTCTAAAGCCATTATCCAGGGAGGAAACAGGGGACTACGTTTGTATGGAGAAATGGTGAGCATCGTATTCTCTTAACATGTAGGATAATGCCAGGAAAATGCATAGTTCCCGAGAAATAGGAATAAGTGAATTCTATAGCCGCTAAGCCGTGTTGGCCTAGTGGTTTGACCTATGGTCTCTTAAGTAGAGGGTCGTGAATTTGAGCCCGGGCTTGCACCTCAGCGTTTTTCCGAATTCATGTGCTAAATTAACGTTTAAAGTATACCATGAGCTTTATAGTGAAGGAAAACATCGCGAGGAAAGCTGTTAACACCTGAGAAGAAATTCAATGGTGTGTATGAAGTTCCCAAATCGCACTGGGCCCGCGTGGGAACTACGGCTCAAGTCCGTTCGTTCTGGGAGGAGGCCTGTGCCTGATTGAAACAGGCTTATTTTATCCCGGGAAAGTGCAAAATAAAGTTCGCGCGGGATAGAAATAACTTTTTTAACCTATTTTGAAAATCAGAGACAGTCTTTGATCAATTATAACTGTAGATCCACAGTCGCGCGCCCGAAAATGTCCGAGCCAAATGAGCGCCACTTTGATAAAAGTGGCCTTCTTTTTTCTCAGTACGTTGCGTGAAATTGTCAAGTTTAGCTGTCAAGTGTCAACCGAAATTCGACTGTAATGAAGTAAAGACTAGGTTCAAATTTCTGTGTAGGTGATGATTTTAATTGTTATGCAAACAAATAAAAAAGTTCGGACACTTTTTGAAGGGGATTTTGTTCGGCAATGTGTATCTTCAGTTATAATTGATCAAAGGAGACAGTGTAGCTTTTTATTAGTGAATTAATTTGAAAAATCAGCCCCCAAGTTCAATTCACTTATTTCTATCCCGTGGAAATTTTGTATTTTCCCGGAGAAAAAAGTAGTGTCAATCAGGGATAATTTAGCTTTCATTGGTAAAATATGTTTTTAAATCAGCCCCAAACTTGAATTCACTTATTTCGATCCCGCGGAAATTTTGCATTTTCCCGTAGAAAAGTAGCCTATAGATGTCAATCAGGGATACTGTAGCTTGCTATTAGTGAAAGAATTTTTAAAATCAGCCCGGGAATTTCGCATTTTCCTTAAGAAGAGTAGTATTCCGATCAGGAATAGTGTAGCTTTCTATTGGTAAAAGAATTTTCAAAATCAGTCCAGAAACTGAATTTACTTATTTCTAACCCGCGGGAATTTTGCATTTTCCCGGAAAAAAGTACCCTATGTCAAACAGGGATACTGTAGCTTACTATTAGTGAAAGAATTTTTAAAATCTGCTCCTAAGTTGAATTCACTTATTTCTATCCTGCGGGAATTTTGCATTTTTCCAAAGAAAACGTAGCCTATGTCAATCGGGGATAGTTACATCAAAAAAAATGTAGTAATTTTTAAAACCAGCCCCGAAATTGAATAAATTTATTTCTATCCCGTGGGAATTTTGCATTTTCCCGATTAAAAAATAACCTGTGTCAATTAAGAATAGTGTAGCTTACTAATGGTGAAATCATTTTTAAAATCGGCTCAATAGTTTCAGAGAAACAAAGTAACAATGAAAGTATAGATATTTCCCTATCCCATGGGAATTTCGAAAAATCCTTGTACTGTTTTATAGGTATAGATTAGTTGAGTTTGTTAATGTATATCTGACGCGCATGCGATTGTCTGTGGTGAGGTTAGACTTATTCGATTTGCTGTGCAGGGCCGGATTACCAATGTTGGGGCCCCATCAAGTAATTCCCCTTTCATCCAAATATCAACCACACTTTTCAAGAAATCAAATCAACTGGTAGCATGCATCGAAAAATAGCAAGAATACTTATTGTCTTCGAGAATACATTTCCAATTAAATTTTCACTCCAAAAACTTTTTTTTTTTGTTACGCGCGCGGGGCCCCTAGGCCGTTACCTACTCTGCCTAATGGTTAATCTGGTCCTGCAGTGTTAATACGTACTTCTCCTAGCGTAAGCGAGCGCGATCAGTTGGTTGACGCAGTTAACCATTTCTACGATGAGGTCGGGGCAGCGTGACACGACATAGCGCCGGTCGGCGTCGAGCGCTTCCGACGGCAGGCGCATGCGCGACAAGTGAGCGTGGAGGAGCGCGCGCGCCTTTATACTGTATGGGCGGCAGAGAGGCTGCTCCTTGTTCTTTTCACCAAGGTTTGGCAGGTCACGAAGGAGCTGGAATAACACAGTATGATATACATATACACAAGGCAACGATGATCATTTTAGATCAAAGACCATTGTCGCCATGTGCGATACGATTATCAATTCTGTTTATAAATATATAAAGTACATAAAAGATGTTGCTGCCAACAGCTTATGAGCAATGTTTCTGGTTTACGTGACTTTATGCCAGCAAGTACCAGATAATTTAATGCAATTTGGATTCATTACTAAAGCCAAAAATATATACATCAAGCCTGTACATACATTTAGGCATTAGTTACATAAGACTCTGAGTGGCCACAACAAGAAACAAATTTTAATTACCATTGGCACTTCTTCATTATCAGTTATCCTTTCAATGACTTCAGAATTGTGTCTGCGGTCAAATTCACATGACGCTGCCAGAATCATGAGGGCTCTTTTAAGAGGCATTGATGGAGTCTTATGACAGAAGTAGAAGTACATTTGTGTTGTGTCCAGTAACACTTGTTCTCCAGAATAGCGGATTGAGCGGTACCACCATGTACCAACCTAAAAAAATTATCATTTAATCAAAGCACATTGACTACAAATTTAATTCTTTCAATAATCTTATCATTGGTAATTATTATGTAACTATCAACTATAATTATCATCATGACTTAAGGATTTATTAAAATAGATTTCAAGTTCATTCATTTCCAAATGATTGACATAAAATACAATTGTAATAATAAAAAATGTATACATATGAATTCAAATTGTAACATGAATCAGCAAAGAGCAAAATAGAACTGCGTTTCAGTTTTCGAACATGCAATTAAATCAGTAGCATAGTATAACAAATCGTGATTTCATACTCACAACAGTAGGTAGAGCAACCATGAATACAAGAGCATACAGTCCGAGTACCCAAACACTATTTTCTTTCTCTACAATCCAACTGGGCAGGGCGATTCCAAAGCTCATTGCTCCCGGTCCATCAGGATTGCCATATTTCTCCCAATTACGACGCGCCTCATCATCTGTTAGTGCCTAGAATTAGTTCACATTAATTGTAGCTAAATTAATGGATCATGGTGCATCCTGTGCACAAAATAATCATCTATAAACTACATAAAGAAAAACATAGTTCAGCAGAATACATGCAGAAAGTATTTATATAACTAAATTTTTGATCTTGATTTATTTTGAGGTGTTTAGTTGGTAATTTTCACATCATAGGCCCTATCATATAATTATTTAACACTAGACAAAATTAAAAGTATTATTTATCTGCAGAAAAATAATGTTTCAAGTAGAACTTGAAACCAGAAACATCTAAAAAATAATGTTCACATAGAATTTGCAGTTGGGACTGAACATACGTAACTTAGTCATATTTATTTGCTTGCAGTAAATTCAATGTAATTTTTAACAGTTGTTTAAAACAGTCTGATAAAACCTTACCTGGTAAGCCTTGGTAAGTTTCATAAATGCCTTTTCGTCACCAGTTTCCTTATCAGGATGGAGTATAAGAGATTGTTTACGGTAAGATTTCTTGATTTCAGCCTGAGTTGCACCAGGCGGCAATCCCAAAATATCATAGGGATCGAAATTGGACATCTCATAGTCAAATTGGGACACTTTGTATGCTAGAAATGCAAGCAACACCCAACCCATAATGATTGCTAGTTTTATAAAGAAATTCTTCAATGTTTTGTATGGTTGTGATTGCTCTATTATTGATTGTTTCTTTACACATCCTGGGCACTGACATAGTTCCGCTTGTTTTGCTGGATCTGAAACATATGTAGTCACAAATTAGTTATGATTTTTGTACCTTTTTGATAGCATATTTTTATTGTGTTGCCAGGGTCTACTAACTATTTTTGCATTCAGTTCCAAATTTTTGAAAATATATGAGTTGAATTATAACTAATGGTTTTTCTACAATGATCACTCTAAAATGCGCTGGCTGAGGGCGTGGTGTAATATAACGTGGTAGTGAATGAGACACTAATAAAGTTTCTACAGCCTCAGGTCAAGGTACAAAAATATTATCAGGTTTAATTAGAACAGGAAAAAAGCAAAAACTAGTCCTATAACCTCAATGGGTAGCGGCATCAACTACGCGTATATTAGTATGCGCTGGCTTTCTGAACTTCCGACGATCGTATTGACATAACGGTAAAAGTGCCCAACAACGTACGATATACCTGCCCCATAGGCAATTTAATATGAACTAACCTTTACAGAATCCTTTATTTAAGTAATAATGCAGTGAATAATTTAAAAAACATGAATTTATACCATTACCTTCTTTTCTTTTCCGCGGCCAATAGTAAAATGTCGCTGGCACTAATATTAGCGCAAGGAATGATAGCACAAAATAAAAGAATGTTGATCCACTCTCATCATATTCGAATTTTTGTCCTCCCATCGTAAATATATATTAAATCATTTGTGAATAAAAAGAAAATCACCACACACACACGCAACACGAGCTCGATAGCGGAGACGTGTCATGAAACGTCATTGTCAAAAATTATGTTGTCATGTCATTTATCATTGGATAGTCTAAGGAGACTTTTAAACCTACATACACTCAATCGTTTCAATTTGTGGCTCAAACAGCTTCATAATTTTTTGACGTTTGGTTTGACAAGACAAGACGAAAGGTATTCGGATTCTGAAGAAAAATTTTAAATGATATGAAATAGCAAATTATTATGAAACTATAAAGCAAATAAAAACAACGTAAGTAAATTTAGGAGAGATTTAAATGTTTCATTTAAATCGATTCTATTTTGTTGTTTATAGTTTGTATAGATCTACGCAGTGTTTGTGTTTTGGTGTTGTTTCGTAAGAATCTCTTTTGGCAATAGTCTCCGAAGGGTTTATTTTTCGTTGAAGAATTTTACCATTGTGACATATTTCCTGTGGACCTTGTAATCAGCAATAATTACTTCTTAATAAATCCTATAATTCCAGATGGCAACCAAAACAATAGCCAGTGCCACTGTAAGGGCTGTAAAAAAACGAGTATTGCCGTCTCGTGCTGCACTCGTCCTGACTCCCACAGCGGTGAACAAAGTTAAAGAATTAATGGCCAAACAAGAAGCTAATGGGTTTATAGGCCTGAAAGTTGGTGTCAGACAGCGTGGCTGTAATGGACTCTCCTATACATTGGATTATGCCAAGACAAAAGACAAACTGGATGAAGAAGTCAAGCAAGATGGAGTTACCATTATTATAGACAAAAAGGCACAGTTAACATTATTAGGTTTGTATCCATTTAATTTTAAAAGCAATTAATTGCACAGAGTTAGTAACTTATGCTATTATAATTATAACTTGCAAAAAATATTATTACAAAAAACTTTATTTTTGTGATATACTAGAACACACAAGAGGAAATGTCATAAGTTCTATTTTTTTTAACTAGTTTTGCTAAAAATGCTCATGTGCACATTCACACACACTGAATGCTTGGTGATTACTGGTTGTGGCTGCTAAATCAAAAAAGTAATAACTACTGAACCGGTAACATTAATAGAACTTTACAATAATGGTATATGGTTGAGTCTATTGTATAGGTATCTGAATGAAAATTGCACACAATGTGCTGCCACCTAGCATGAAATAGGGGCAAGATAATATTGCATTGTAAGATGAAGCATTTAGATTCAAAACAGCTGAACATATGGGCACATTTTTGGCTGTCTTTGCCACCAAACAACAATCCTTTGTATTTAATAATTTTTTTACAGGAACTGAAATGGACTTTGTAGAGAACAAATTATCTGCTGAATTTGTTTTTAATAATCCAAACATAAAAGGGACATGTGGCTGCGGTGAATCATTTAGTATATAGAGCAAATGATATTAGACTAGAGGCATTTACTTGCTTTATCTTAGACAAAGTTACATTGATCTGCTAAAAAACTTTTAAGACACACAGGTAATATTAAAAATGACAATGTTTATTGTCAAATTATAAAAAAAATCATGTTTATTCAAAGTGAATGTTAGAGGTTTTATTTCTAAAAATGCTTCAATGGCTTTTAAAGTAGAACAAAAGTTACCTTTATCAATCATCTTAAAGTTGTATTAAAATTTGAATTGTACTTAGCTTTATTGCCAATATAAAAAGTAATAAATGGAATTGGTAATGCAACTCAATGTAAATTAATTAGCACAAGTTGTGCACCTAGTTGTAGATATAAATATATTGTTGACTTTTCTTGTTTTACCTACATATTTTATGTACATTACATAGCTTGATTCTCTGATCTTGTTTTTTCTTTATTTAACACATTCAAAGTCCAGTGCCCCCCCCCCCCCAAATGTGGGGCATGATAGCTCTTTTCCATTGTAATAAGGTTCTACTTTAAGGCACGGCCAGGGAACATGTTAATGATAATTTGAAGTTCATTAAATGTATAACTAAATATAACTATCACACAACTTACTAAACTGTCCATCCAGTCTGTCCGTCCAGTTATTATTAATTACATCCCAATCCACTCAGGCCACCCAACTGACCTATAAAGAAGTGAATGACCTGCATATCATGAAATTTATGAGAACAGAGCATTGGTATATTTTAAACACCTATTATACACATTTTTCATCATGTGTAGTCTTAGCCTAAGCCCTGTGAAAAGAATATATCGTAATTTTTACAGGCCTTTAGTTTATTTGTTAGGGTTCAGTACCTAAAGAGTAAAAACCGGCAAAGTGCGAGTCGGATTCGCGCACGAGGGGTTCCGTACCATTATCTATAAAAAAATGCGGTTTACAATTTATGACGAATTAAAAAAAAATACTTAGCTAATACTCCATTTAATTTAGAATTATTTTTTTTTTTCTTTTGGCTTTCACCCTTGCTTTTTTAGCAAGGCGTATTTTGCCAATGTCGACGTAAAGACATGACACACATGAGGAGACTGTTCGGTTTAAGAAATTTTGATTTTGGGGAAGGAATAGACAGGAGACCTAGAACAAATAACAAGAGTAATGGAATGGACGGTACACAGACAACATATAAGACGCTCTTACATTACAAGTTTTTTTTTTTAATTGGAGGGAAATGGTAGTTAAAGCATGCTAACACGAATGGAATGAAAAGTTTGGAAGCATAATTTATATTATATAAGAGATACATGCTACAGTAACTACAGCTTAATGTTGTGGCACTGTATGAATTTTATTAAAACTTTTAGCAAGGCTTTTAAAACCACAACATTATATTACGGCTCGTGAACTGCAATCTCTTTACAATTTGTACTAGAGTAACAATTGACGACACGCAAATAAAGTGACATTAAAACAATTTTATTTTGCGGCTCCCAGACTATTTGCTAGGTAAGAAATAGTTGACGAGCCGCAATATAATGAAGTATAGATCTCGTTCAAACCAATTTTCGGTGGAAGTTTACATGGTAATGTACATCCTACGAGCATATAACCCCTGGAGACATCTGCGAACTTCTGCGAATTTAAAAGGAAACGATTCTGTCAACTAGCTGAGGTGCGGGGGGAGTTGCGATCGGTTCGAAGTGTTCCGAAGTATTCCGAACCCAATCGCTAGGGCGTGCATCGTAATGACTTTATGCTTTCTATCGATATCGATAAAAGGTTGTGCAGAAAGGTTTTCTCTCTTAAAACTTTTACTCTGGTAAAATTTAAATGCCAATTTTGAATTTATTTTAAGCTTAAACTAAACAAGTTGAAAAGTACTTTTAATGGTTTGTTGAACTTAAGTAGTAAGTATCCCACCAATATTATAAATGGGAAAGTTTGTGTCTGTGTGTGCGTATGTGTGTGTGTGTGTGTGTGCGTATGTGTTTGTGTGTGAGTGCGCGTGTGTGTGTGTGAGTGCGTGTGTGTGTTACTCCTTCACGCTAAAACGGCTGGACGGATCAGGATGAAGTTTGACATAAAAATATCTGGACAGCTGGAATAACACAGGCTACTCTTTATTCCGATATTCCTACGGGATCTGGATAAAATCCCGAAATCCTATCCACTGGGTATGAAATAAAGTATTGTAATTAGAGTATTGGCACTGTTGTTTATGCAATGTCAATTAAGACCAGGACGTAATTTTTAGAAATTATGACGGATCTTTAGTCCTGGAATTTCAATTCAACTACTGAGTATAATGATTTACAGTACAACGCACGTAAAAAGAACTCCTGGCGACATACCTGCGCAGTGAGCGAAATACGGACCAAATTGGCGGTGAGCGGTGGGGGAAGTAGGAGCGCGCGCGCGGCCGTCACGCCATTGGCTTGTAAGTTGACAGATGCGCAAGCAGTGGCGTAGCTAGTTAACCAAAGGCCCTGGGGCAAAAAATAAACTAGGGCCCCAACCCGTGTTTGTTTACATAAGACAAGTAAGGATGAATGCACTTTAAATTCACTAGACTCACGCGCTTGTAGTAAATTCACTAGTAGCGTTTTATAGCCGCGTTTCTCATAGGTCCGCGTTTATAGTTTGTAAGTCAGAGTCCGAGGGGCCCCCTAAGCTTGGAGGCCCCGGTGCACTGCACCGCTTGCCCTACGGTAGCTACGCCACTGTGCGCAAGCCATTGGCTTGTTAGTTGACAGATGCGCAAACGTATCCCCTCCACTAGCCACCCAGAGCTCTTTTTACGTGCGTTGACTTGTACGCGTCCGAAGCCGCGGATAAACATTACTTCCATAAAAGAAGGCCCCTTAAAAGAAACGCAAAATAGTTCGGCTCGAGGTCGAGACACCACAAGACAGTACGGGTAGATAGAAATAGGAATAAAAACCAGCCAATAGCGTGGCGGACACGCCCAAAATAGGGTTATGTAGCTGCTACGAAGTAATCAAGTAATATTTTCCTAAGAATTTTGTATTTTATGGGAAATCTTCCAAGTTTAGATATATTTTACAGCTTAGGCAACTATTTACTCTTAAACTAGTAATAATTCTAAAGAAAAGATAGCCGCTATAGTTTTTCTTGTAAGTTTGATATAACGGTTCTGATTATAGTTTCGGCCGAAACCGAACTTCTTATAAGCGTGATTAAAACGCTCCATTAAATGACAGAGGGTTGTTCTTTCTAGATATATGGGTAAGGCCGCCAAAACTGTCAAATATAACACAAAAGTAACACAATAACACTTTGTGTTATCGTTACGCAAAAGTAACCCAAAAGTAACCCAATTTTTGTGTAAAGTTTGTTTCACAATAGTGACTTAATTTTATAATAATAAAGTAAAATGAAAAAATTATATATTACATAAATATTGGCTTTTAGAAATCGTTGTCAGTAGGTACCTATTAAAAATACTGCGATTTCTCTGTATCAGTAATAAAGCAGCAACAAAGTATTATTAAATCATCATCATCTTGTCATCCGAATGACGTCCACTGCTGGACATAGGCCTCCCCCAAGGCTCCCCACTCAGGCCGGTCTTGTGCTTTCCGCATCCACCGCGATCCCGCGATCTTAACCAGGTCATCGCTCCATCTTGTTGGAGGCCTACCGACAGCTCGTCTCCCGGTCTGCGGACGCCATTCGAGAACCTTCTGACCCCATCTGCCATCAGTCCTGCGAGAAATGTGCCCGCCCACTGCCAATACAGTTTCGCAATTCTTCTTTATTAAATAAAAAACATAATTAAAGACGTGACATGTAACTTTATTGTCATATAATGAACATCTTGTCTATTTAAAGACACGGCAAACTTAAACTTAAATGCACAAATAAAACATAAAATTAAACTCTTAATAATTAATCCTGTGTTCTGTTATTTTTATGTGTTTTATGTACAATAAAGAGTTTTACAATACAATACAATAATTTATTCAGACAACTAATGAAAATATCCAAATCTCTTATTTTACCTGTAAAAACATTCTTCTAACAAAAACGTTTTATATACCAATATATGTCACATGTCACATTGACAATGAAATAAATATTATGCGACAATCCTATGACTTAATTTCAATGGATCTGCAATACTGATAACGGGGTATGGTAATTGTTTATATGGAAATTTGTTAATATTGATTCCCTACACATCCTGGGAAACCCTATCAAAATCGGTCTAGCCATTCTTGATTCAAAGAACAACATGTAGGTAGACTGACTGATTAAAAGTTCACTTTAATAATAAGTTATTAAGATAACATGCAAAAAATGTCATTATCTTCATCAATTGTCATATGACCATTATGAATGAGGCTTTATAAAGCTTTTGTATGACATAGATAACACAAAATATTGTGATATTGTTACACAAAAGCAACACAAAAGTATCACAAGCATAACACAAATGCAACACAAAAGCAACACAAAGCTATTTTTTTCAGACATTTTTAGGTTATATCTTTGCTATTTACTGGATTTTTTATTTTTTTTTACTTTTTTTTTACCCCTTCTAAACAAGTTTTTCTATTTTTTCCCATTTTTGAATCACCTCACAATTTTCATTTTTAATGCCTTGATGGTAAACGGTGTTGCCATACTCATACTTCGATTTTCACTTAGGACCTGGGTTCGATTCCCAGCATTGGTCTTTTTTCTGGGGTTTTATCTGTGCATCTATATTTCAGTTTGTATTTAGCTTGAAATATATGGTTTCATGGGATGACTGTAAAAGTAATAAAAAATGAAGTTGAAAAATAAATACAAAAAGATACTTCATACCTAACTTGTTAATATTATGTATTTTGAGTGTTAATTTCTGTAATCACAATCAGCCAGCCCTGAAAGGCTAATTCAAACCAAAATTGGAACTTCGGTCGGGACTCTAGTTTTTTTTTTAAATTTTCAAACCAATAGTTTAGCTTTTAGAGGAGGGAACGCTCGATTTTAATGAAAATTTGAACTTTAAAGTTGAATATTTTGGCAAACAGATTACTTATTCGGAAAATCGTCGCCAAAACATCGCAATGATTTTCAACCGACGAAAACAAAAGGAGGAGGTTCTCAAGTCGACGTGTATATATATATTTTTTTTTATGTTTGATCACGCATAACTTTTTACAGAGTAGTCCGATTTTGATGATTCTTTTTTTATTGTTAAGCGTATACCCCGAGGGTGGTCCCATTTAAATTTGGAAATAATATTCCTACCTATTAAGTTTGATATTGAATGGGCATGTATGTATGCATTAACTCTTATTGAATGGCATGCCTCTAGTATATTTTTAATGTGACAACACCATGGTTTTGTCTTCTTCCCTTTCCGTCTCTCGCCGTATGTCGACTCACTGCTGCTTGTTTAGCTATAATTTATTAATCCTAATTCATCTGAATATAGTGATAAGATCTGCTGTTCCTAACATTGTAAAGTGCACTGCAATATCAGAATATAACGATTTATAAAGAGCTTTACATGTTTTCTTCACTTGCTTCTGATCCACGCTAGAACCTCTGAGCGGAGACCGAGCTGCTCCTACAGGTTATGTTCGCCCAGTTGAAGAAATAAGTGGACAGTGGATGGATGAGCATCATCTGACAATACAAGTAAGCCGAGCATTTAATTTTTTATTGGAGCGATATGCCGAATGATGGTGATGACGTGACATCGGCACCTCGTGGCACTAATATGTCTGCTGGGAGCTCACAAGGTTCTGTGATGCATGCCGCGAGCTCATACGTCAATATTGAAAAATTGGAGGGCGCTCGCAATTATTACTCGTGGAAGTTTGCTCTAAAAATGTTGTTGATGCATGATGGATTATGGGACATTGTGGAAGACGGTACGAATGCTGAGGGAGATGCGCGTGATCAGCGTGCCCTAGCAAGAATTTGTTTAGCTACGAAATCTAACCTATACCAATATGTAAGGAATGCAAAAACCGCTAAGGAAGCATGGCAATGTCTTGCTGACGTGTTTGAAGATTCGGGATTGGTGCGCAGAGTACTCTTATTGCGACAATTGCACCGAATAGAGTTCTGCAATTTCAAATGTATGTCGGATTACATTGAAGCAATCATGACAAATGTGCAACAATTGGCTGATATAGGTAAAGTGATTGAAGACACGGAGGTTGCAGAAGTGTTGTTGAGTGGATTACCTGTGGAGTATGATTCTCTTGTATCAAATCTGGAGACTGCAAATATGACGAAGAAACTATCTAGTGAGGTTGTTCGAGCCCGTTTGCTACAGGAAGAATATCGAAAATCTGACTCTGAGAACAATACTGCATTTCTTTTGAAAAACACAACATTTAAGAGAAGGTGTCATTTCTGTAAGAAGGTTGGTCACATTAAGGCGAATTGTTATAAATTCAAACAAAGCAAGAACAAGAGTAGCGAAGACCAGGCCATGGCTGCAGGTTTTGAAGTGCACCGGGACGTGTGGTTTGTGGACTCTGGTTGTACGTCGCACATGTGTAATTCTTTAGACTCTTTTGTTAATTTAAGGACTTACAATAACAAAGTGACGGTTGCAAATAATGAATATATTTGTTGTGAAGGTATAGGTGATGTATTTTTAAATTTAAATGGCAAAGTAAGGAAATTAAGTAGCGTGTTGTATGTACCGGGTCTTTCAACAAATTTAATGTCAGTTAGTCGACTTATTAGTCGTGGTTATAGCGTGAGGTTCGACAGTAAAGGATGTGTCATTGTAGACAGGAAATTTAACAGGGTTGCGTCTGCTTTTATACAAAACGGTATGTATAGATTGAGCATAGGTGAGAATTCGTGCAATGTGGTGAACTATGAATCTTCGCAGGGGCGAGAGTTTGTTAGTTCCGCAGTTGCTACTCAGGACGCCCATCAATTGTGGCACCAGAGGTTAGGGCATCTCAATCAGAGAGATTTAAGAATACTTGGGGATAGGTTGTCTAATAATTTCATGTTTCAGAACCAAGGACAGCAAGACAGTACATGTGTTCCTTGCCTTGAGGGGAAGTTACCCTCAAAGCCTTTTCCCAGTGGAGAAAGCGTGCTGGCCGATAAGCCGCTAGTTCTGATCCACTCTGATGTCTGTGGCCCGCTGCCTAGTAGCTGGGGTGGCGCGAAATATCTGCTCACCTTTACAGACGATTGCACAAGGAAATCGTTTGGGTTCCTATTGAAAAGGAAATCTGAGGTATGTGACCGTTTTATTGAGTTAGTTAGTATGTTAGAAAGACAGACAGGTTTGCCCGTTAAGTGTCTACGTTCGGACAACGGCGGAGAGTATTGTAACAAACAACTCTCTAGTTTTATGAAAAGTAAGGGTATAGTGCATCAAACAACAGTACCATATTGTCCTCAACAGAATTCTGTTGCAGAGAGGCTTAACCGTACTTTATTCAATAAAGTCAGGTGTATGCTGCAACATTCAGGTCTGGACCGTCGCTTTTGGGGTGAAGCGGTGATGGCCGCCATATACTTGAAGAACAGGTCTCCAACAGCGGCATTAGGTGGACGCATTCCGGAGGAGGTGTGGACTGGGTCAAGGGTAGACCTTGGTCAACTCCGGGTTTTTGGTTGTGTGGCATATGTGAAGGTACCAGATGTTAAACGTGTTAAATTAGATGCAAAGTCAAAGCCATATGTGTTTGTGGGCTATTCAGACACAAGTAAAGGGTATAGGTTGGCTGACTGTTTAGACCCGAGGAGAGTTGTATTGTCAAGGGATGTAGAATTTTTAGAAAATGAGTTTTATAATTTTCGACAGAATAATGATAATGGCAATAATTATAATTTGGATTTTATTAATTGTTTTATAAATGACATTAATAATGGTAATGAATTGTTGTCAGGTAATGTGAAGGAGAGTAGCATTAGTTTTAGCAATAGGAAAGAGAGTACTATTGTCACAAATGTGAATGAGAGTAGCATTTACCCTAGCAATAGGAATGAGAGTACTATTGTATCACATGCGAATGAGAGTAGCATAGGGATTGGGAATAGGAATGAGAGTACTATTCCAATAGAGTTTATTAGCAGGAATGATAGTACTGCATCTGGGAATTGTAACAGGAATGAAAGTACTGTAGCAATCAATAGCGGGAATGATAGTACTGCGGGTTTAAATAATATCAAGAATGATAGTACTGATAGGAAAATTGTGAATGATAGTAGCATTGTAGAGAGTATTAAACGTGATCATAATTACTCATTAAATTTTCCAGACGGAGATGATGAAGAGTATTGCTCTGTGAGTGAGAGTGACTCTTTCTCCGATGGTTCGGTGGGACAGATGGAGCGGTCACCGGGCACGGGCAGTCCTGCTGGAGGGGAAGTCTCAGCAGAGGTCAATGTCCGGCCATCGACCTCTACGGAACGTCCAGTGCGTAGTACGCGTTCTGTTTTGCCTAAAAGGTATGATGATTATGATTTAAGTCTGATAGCGGATGGTCATGGTCATGCGTTTGAGCCAGTTACATATGAAGAGGCCATATCCAGCCCTGATGCTGATGACTGGCGAGCTGCCATGAGTCAGGAATACGATTCTCTAATTGAAAATAAGGTTTGGAAACTGGTAGATAGACCCGAGAATGTTAATATAGTAAAAAGTAAGTGGATATATAAAATTAAAAACGATGCCTCTGGTAATTTTATTTGTCACAAAGCACGACTTGTCGCGAGGGGATTCACTCAGCAGGAGGGGATTGATTACAATGATACATTCTCGCCTGTCGTGCGTCACTCTACAATGAGGATATTGTTTAGTTTAGCAAATGAATTTGATTTAAATATTGATCACATTGATGTAACTACTGCTTTTCTAAATGGACATTTAGAAGAGACTATTTATATGGAACAACCCAAAGGTTATAGCTCTGATAGTAGTAAGGTATGTTTGCTTCAAAAGAGTTTATATGGGCTGAAACAGTCAAGTCGCATGTGCAATTTAAAAATTCATAATGTTTTGTGTAACAATGGTTTGGTTCAAAGTAAAAGTGAACCTTGTGTGTACTATATAAGGTCGAAAAATGATTTTGTTATCCTAGCATTGTATGTTGATGACTTTTATTTATTTTATAAAAAAGACAGCCTGTGTAAAGTAAAACTCTTGCAAACATTAGAGAAAGAATTTAGTATTAAAAATCTAGGCCCCATAAAAAGCTATTTGGGTATCCGTGTTACTAGAGATAGGAAAAACGGGACTTTATCCTTGGACCAGACTGTGTATATAAGGAATATTTTGGATAGGTTCAATATGTCTAATTGTAAGCCTGTATATACACCTATGCTTCAGTGTACTAAGCTAGAGTTGGTTAATAAAAGTGAATGTTTGAATGATGATACATTCAAGTACAGACAGCTTGTTGGTTCATTAATGTATTTGTCTGTCTGTACACGACCTGATATTGCTTTCGCTTGTAGCCAACTTAGTCAATACAATAACTGCTTTGGAAAGTCTCACTGGTCAGCTGCTAAGCGTTTGCTACGATATTTAGCAGGTACAATTAATTACGGTTTATTGTATATAAGAAGTAAGAAATTGTTATTACGTGCATATAGTGATGCTGACTGGGGGAACGACTCTCTTGATAGAAAGTCCTATACTGGTTTCATTATTAAGTTAGGAAATAATGTAGTCAATTGGGAGTCCAGAAAGCAAAGGTCGGTAGCGTTGAGTAGTACTGAAGCTGAATACATGGCTATAGCGGATGTATCTAGGGACTTATGTTTTGTAAGCCACTTTATGTCAGAAATACTTCCAGATACCCAGATGAGCATTATTGTTTATAATGATAATCAGAGTGCGCATAAATTAATTGAGAATAAAGAATTGTGTCATAAGCGCACCAAACATATTGATGTTAGATTTCATTTTATTAAAGATTTAGTGCAAAAAGGGTTTATGGTTGTAAAGTACCTAAATACTGAATATATGATAGCCGATGCTCTAACTAAAGCCTTGAGTGCTAGGCGAAATAGCTTATTGATGAGTAAAATGTGTGTAAAGCCATGCTAGTTATATGTAAACATGCATCTTGAATTATTGTTTGTATTATTTATGCTATGCTGGCATGATAAGTTATTTCATTTTGGACTATATACTTGAGTTATGTAATGTATAGAGTCATTGTATTGTATATAGTAAATGTAGAGTCAATGTATAGTGAATGTAGAGTCAATGTGAGGTAAATGTAGAGCTCATATAGAGTCGATGTAGAGCTCATGTAGAGTCATTGTAGAGCTAATGTAGAGTCATAAGGCATGCAATTTGTCTTGTATTGAATAAGATTATAATGCATAAGGGGAAGTATTAAGTTTGATATTGAATGGGCATGTATGTATGCATTAACTCTTATTGAATGGCATGCCTCTAGTATATTTTTAATGTGACAACACCATGGTTTTGTCTTCTTCCCTTTCCGTCTCTCGCCGTATGTCGACTCACTGCTGCTTGTTTAGCTATAATTTATTAATCCTAATTCATCTGAATATAGTGATAAGATCTGCTGTTCCTAACATTGTAAAGTGCACTGCAATATCAGAATATAACGATTTATAAAGAGCTTTACATGTTTTCTTCACTTGCTTCTGATCCACGCTAGAACCTCTGAGCGGAGACCGAGCTGCTCCTACACTACCCTCAGGGTAGGTAAACAGGGGATGATTGACTAACTTTTTACAGAGTAGTCTGATTTTCATTATTCTTTTTTATTGGATAGGGTATACCTTGAAGTTGGTATTATATAAATTTGGAAAAAAAAATTACCACAAGGATGAGAAAAAAGTATAAAATAAAAACTTTTTAACAAAAAATTAAACCGCCGAAAAAACTGAAAACCAAAAAATAATACCTTATTTGTTTGACCTTAATCTCGGTACCAGTTTGAAGTCGGTGCCTCAGCACTAGCCAGGAGGAGTGATAGAAGCCAATCAAGTAGAAGATTATAGGTCCACTCCTCCTGGCTAGTGCTGAGGCACCGACTTCAAACTGGTACCGAGATTAAGGTCAAACAAATAAGGTATTATTTTTTGGTTTTCAGTTTTTTCGGCGGTTTAATTTTTTTGTTAAAAAGTTTTAATAGACTTATCCAACGATATCCCACATCATAGGGTTAAATGAAAAAGAAAATCTCCCTCACTTGACGTCTATGGGAGGAGCCCCAAAAAATTTTTTTTTAATTCTCATGCCGGTAAACTTCGTATTTATGCTGGATCTAGGTGACATAAAATGACTTTATATGCTCTAGTGCATAAAGTAAAATCTTTGAACAAACAAAAAAATATATATATTATTTTATAAATTTTTACGGTGTGAACGATCTTTATTTTATACAGGGTTATTTGTAATTCACTAGCATCCTTTTAACCCTAAACTCCTACCACTTAAACAAATGTTTTTTGTTTTACGGCTTTTGTCATAACTTAATATTTTTGGTGTAATAACGTTTTGATAATTTGAGTTTTCCTCTTATTTTTACGATACTCTGTGTACTTGTATGGTAAAAAAAGTGCTTCATTTTAAAAAGTTGTAAAACAAAAAACATTTGTTTGAGTGATAGGAATTCAGGGTTAAGAGGATGTCAGTGAATTAAAAATAACCCTGTATGATGCGTAATTTTATATTTTTTTATTGATTTTTATAATGAATTAACTTTGTATATATTCTTCTTACTGCACGTTTTTCTTCCAATTTTTGATTTTTAAATATAAATGCCATCCTCGTCTCAATATATTTCTTCATAACACTTTTCGTTAGTTCAATTATATGATTCGTTTCTTCGGCGTAAAATTGGTGAGATGTGTACTCCGGGAATAATTGTTCTTCTGTAAAACTACCAAGAGCTTTATGGGCCAACAGTTCAGCAGTGATTTTGCCTTTGGAGTCACTATTGATAAAATCTTTCCTGATTACGGACTCGCAACGCCGACATATTTTAACCACCATTTGTGAGGGATAAATTAATCCTCCATTATCTTTGTAGAATATGAGACTCTTTTTATTTTCTTCTAATGACACTAAAGCCTTTATACAAGTACTGCATCTGATTCTTTTAATTAATGCACTACTAACGTAACCAGAAACATATTCTATCACATGTTCTGAAAACTGTGAGAGCTCGACAGACTCGAGGGCTTTATTAATATCTTCTGGACTTTCAGAAACTCCGAAATCATCGGCATTATTTTCTGACTGATTTGGCGTAGTCATATTTATTTTAGCTATCGCAGATGAGCAGGTTAAGATGGAAATTTTTTCTAATGGTATACAATTACCCGTAGATGTTTCCATTAATTCTGTGTGCACCAACATTTTTTTATATATCGCCTCGAACAAACGTGGAGTCGGGTTATCATTTGAACCACCGTGTGATCTTATTCCGGCAAAAAGAAGTTCAATGTGGTCCTGTGATATTTTGTGCATGGGCAAAAATTTAATAGGACTGTTTGCATTGCATAGCAAATCTTTAAACATTCCTTTTGTGCTTTCTATTGCGACACAAAATCCGATAAACCCAGTAAAACGCGGAGAATCGATCAATTTAACCATTTTGATTATTTATATGATTATCCTTGTTCAAAGTATTAAGTTTGATATTGAATGGGCATGTATGTATGCATTAACTCTATTGAATGGCATGCCTCTAGTATATTTTTAATGTGACAACACCATGGTTTTGTCTTCTTCCCTTTCCGTCTCTCGCCGTATGTCGACTCACTGCTGCTTGTTTAGCTATAATTTATTAATCCTAATTCATCTGAATATAGTGATAAGATCTGCTGTTCCTAACATTGTAAAGTGCACTGCAATATCAGAATATAACGATTTATAAAGAGCTTTACATGTTTTCTTCACTTGCTTCTGATCCACGCTAGAACCTCTGAGCGGAGACCGAGCTGCTCCTACACAAAGCACGTTTATAACCATAACCATGAACTTTGGAATCAAGAATATCAAAAAGATCATTAATTAGCTGCACCATTCGAGCTGCAGCTTCGACCCCTTGAAATTCAGTTAATCTTAGAGATGTTTCACAAAAATTTAAAGCAGTGGCCACACTGCGGCTAAATGGTTGACTTGCCAATTTTACCTTCATTATATCCGTTTTAAAATGTATATGTTTTGCACGCAATTTATTTGCTAGGTGAAACTGTTCTTTATCTTGCATTTCTTGTAAACGTTGAATATATTCCCATTTCAAACTATTTCCATTTTCATCCTTGAATTCTCTATATTGCTCGAAAGCGTTTCGAACCAATTTCAACATGTGGACAGGATCCAAGAAAATAAATACGTCAGCTCCAGTAACCGGGTGCTTAAATGAAGTTTTCATGTTGTCAGCGGTAAGATTACAGCCTAGTCGTTTGGCCATTGCTACATTGACAGGACAACCATCAAATGTAAGTGCTTTGATTGTTATGTTAGACTCGTGGCATAATTCTAGTGCTTGCAACACTAAATTTTGTTTCTGTTCGGCGTTTGTTTTGTCGACTAGGAAGTACCCAATAGGTATCTTAAAGCGACCATTGATTGGAACAACTAATAGAACTAATGCTTCTGTGCATAAATTGTTACAGTCGCTGTCTAGGTCTCCTCCAAAATCTACATAGCCAAATGTGCGTCCATTGGATGGTACGAATTCCACTTTACTCTTAATTTTTATTTCATCAAACACAAGTGCAGCTATGAAATTAGTGGGATTCATTTCAGCTCTGTGTTTTAAAGCGACGAATGATTCCTTTGTGAATCCCGGCTTCCCTTCAACAGTTTGGTACCACTTAGATAATGTTCGCAATGAAGGCAGACATGTGTCAAAAGTTTTCCTAACATATTTATATGCTTTAGCCGAATAAAATGCAAGAGTCATTGCGAATGACCTAAGTTCAGGGGAATATTTTTTTCTCGAAACGGTGCCTGATTTTTGTTTCATTATCTGTCGTTTTACTAGTCTTTGTTGCATACGCCAATTTGATTTAAAATGTTAGCATTTTCTGTTGTAACTAAGTTTTTGGTTTCAAGTTCTTTAATAATAGTCTTCAAGGAGGCTACTCTTTTTTTAAATATCTGTTTTTTTCTCTTAAATTTTTTAACTGTTTGTTTTTATGCGAAAGTTTTTCAGACATTTCTAAAATCTGTCTGCATAGTCTTTTTTTAACGGGTGAATTAAACTGAGAAGGTGTCTCTTTTCTTTTATTTGATTTTGGTATAGTAAGTCCCGTTGGCTGAATTTCTTCATGAGAGTTTGCAGCAACTTCTGATGCATTTTTTTGAAGTAAATTTGAAGCTCCTTTTGGTATATCCGTCTGAAAGGATAAAAATGCGATAAAACATCTTGAATAACGATAAAATCCAGCTATTCTAAATACAAATGTTTTCCTATTTTTTTGCAAAGCAACTTCACTTTCTAATTAAAGACATATATCGGTCAACGTGACTTTCACCAAAATATACTACTGAAATAATGTAAATAAACTTAATATTACTATTGTAAAAAGCAAAATGTTAAGTGAATGGATGACACCCAATGGGTTATCTATTGTTTGCCCGAATGTTACGTTTACTAGAAAATTTATTTGATATATACTTATTTTCCCGAAAATTAGATGCCATAATGATACGAATGCAATAGAGAGAGATAGAGAGAGAGAGAGAGAGAGAGAGAGAGATATGTTTATTTACACATATTCGATACACAGGAAATACAGTTGACAGTAAAAGATACAAATAAAAATCATCGAATAGTATAAATTGGGCCCCACTCAGCATAATGTTGCGGCAAGTCGCAACGCTGTTTTTCAGTGGGACCCATTTAAAAAACTAAACAAAAAAAAACAAACACAAAAACATTGCAATACGTGTTGTTTTCCATATTATTAAGTGCAATAAAATCGGGCAAGTAAAGGTATACCCACCCAATGATGACAAGAACACTAACACTATTTGTGGACTGGCCTATTACTTTTTGTACAATTTCTATGTGTGCAATAAAGTGTTAAAAATATTATCTTTCTTTTTTTATAATATTTTAGGGTAGGTAGGTAACTAGCAATAGTATAGCAATAGTAGATTGTACAATGAGAGCATAAAACGAGACATTTTACTCGAGATGTTCATATAACCACCCGAACTGGTTTATCGAGGGTGGATAAGCATACCAAGGGGAAAATGGGCTTAAGGCTCGAGTTTTATGTCGCTTAGATCAAGCATAGATACCAACATAACGAGAATGAGAAGTGAAAATGTATTTTCTTTCTTTAAATGTGTATTCGTTTCAACTTCTTTAATGTCAAACCATGAACTAGACTGATGTGGCATGATAGAATCGAGATAATACTAGGCATTTATAAGTACACAATAATAATATATCGACACTAACCGTTATCGGCAAGAACAGCGTAGGTACTGCACTCTTCAGTAGCCGCCGCTTGTTGTTTGTTTTCAAAAAACAATCCTCTGTAAAATGTTTCGAGCACATGACGCTATATTTTGACGGAAACCAATTTTCTCTTTTTGCGACGTTTAACCATTTGTTTTTCATATTACCGTCTTTTGGAAATCTACAGGAAAAAATCATAAAAGATATAGTTCAAATGAAATTACGTTATACCTGTCCAATACAGATACAGTCAAGCAAATTGAATCATGACCCAGCTTGGAACCTTTGTGCTACTAATGTCATGTTGACATATCATACTTTTGTCAAGGAAATCATAGTGAAATTGATTATTAAAAGGTTCTATCCTGTGTCATGATTCAATTTGTTCGACCGTACACGAAAATAAGAATTATAATTAATATCACGAAGTATTACTAATAGTAATAAATAGCATCCACGAAAAAAAATCCGATATCAATAGATACAATAATCATTTAGTGGATAATTATCGACAATACACAATAAATGCATCGCACCACACTAGTCATTGGCGTCACGAGACTAATTACGATAATAAGAGATAGATATATACGATTGCAGTGAGAAAGAAAAAGATGGGGGACGGACCAGTCCAATCCAACTTGACCCGCGTTGCAACTAATCAAATTTTTGTAAATATTTTGATAAAATAAAGAAATGGACTTACCGATGAAAAGTAATATTGTTTTTTGTTTCATTACATTTTTTACTGTTGTTTCCGCACCATTTAACTGCACAACAAGACATGATGTTGTATATTGAAGCTGTTTTACGTCGTAAACGTCAGCTGTCTCATCGGTCATACTTTATGGTTGAAACTGACGGTAAACCAAGGAGTCGGGAAATACACCATTGATAAATCACTGACTAGTCGACAGATTAGTGTCGCCTTTCACTACGTCTCTAGGGGTTATATGCTCGTAGTGTACATGATACAATTATAATAATATATATTTTTCATCATATTTTTTTAGTTTTATCATTCTCTATTTTAGAAGTTACAGGGGGGACACACATTTTACCAGTTTGGAAGTATAGGTAACGCCACCAGAGTTGAGGCCATGCACACAACCACATCTCATGTAATGACAGCGGGATTTTGACGTTGTGTTGTTGTTAAACATGAGATGTGGTTGTGTGCGTGGCCTCAACTCTGGTGGCGTTACCTCTATCCAAAGAGTATTGTAATATTATATGAACAAGAGTGGCAACTCTATGGTCAAATATGCATGTATGGAAGGTGCTGCCACCCTACGGCTGCTCAAGAACTAATGTGACGTTTCTATAGATGTATACCTATCTATATGTATATGTTGGTAGTGATGTACAGCTATAGATACGCGTACCTATAGCAATGTATAGTCAAGGATTTTAATTGATAGGCTAATTGCCACTATTCGTATTTTAGCCGTCTAATTCAAATCAGCATATACGAAGTATAAGCGGCTAAACCCGATTTGCATTATACGGCTAAAATACGAACATTGGCAAGTGGCCTATCAATTAAAGTCCTTGACCGTACAATTTGGTACGCCATGGCCATGGCCGATGAATGACAACTGACAAGTTTGACAAGTCAACCAAGATGGCCGCTAATTTAGTTCTTCGGCAAACACCAGAGATCGCTGTAGTCGCATGAAAAGTGATGATATATGTAAGTGTGCCTCTATCTCTCGCGCAAACTATTCAGTTTAGAAAAAAATGATATTAGAAACCTCAATATCATTTTTGAAGACCTATCCATAGATACCCCACACGTATGGGTTTGATGAAAAAAAATTTTTGAGTTTCAGTTTTAAGTATGGGGAACCCTGTAGGCCCTGTAGCTCGGGGGCCCCGTATCATTGATACGGCTGATACGGCGGTAGCTACGCCCATGCTAATTACAATATCATAAGAAGGAGTAAGAAGGGTATAAATAAACACCCACTGCGCATAGAATAGAATTTCGAATTTTGACTTTATTGTTTCGATGACGAGTTTACGATGCATTCAAGCAAAAGTAGGCAGGTAGGTTGTTTTTTTTTTTGGTTTATAAAAATTTAATTTCTAACCAATTTTGATTTTATCTACAATAATACTTCATTGACTTCTTTTAGTTCCAGTATGGTCCAGTTCCTCTTTTTGATGTCGAGTCCCCAGTTTGCCTTTGATTGAATCTGTGAACGTAGATATTTCTGGAATTTTATAGAAAATGAACGCATCCATTGTGAGTAAAAGAGAAGTGACTATATCATCTTTCTCTCTTGCACAAATAACATGGAGGCAGCGCTGTTGAAACCGTGTTGAACGATTTTGTCTTTGTTTACGTGTTGAATTAATGAAAGCGGAAGATTTTCGATCTAAGAAGTGTACAAAGAATCATCTTTTCGTGGGTTATGATATTATTACAAAGACAATCTTACAGAATTATTGCGGAAGACTAAAATTGTGAAATGAATAACGGAGACATCGGGGGGTCCAGAGGTAGAGGCCGCGGTTGGCAGCAGCCGGAAAACCAGCCACGGGAGCTTCGTCGCCCCAGAAATGTTGTGGAGGAAGCTAAAGGTAACTAAATGTGTTTAATACTATACTTTCTCAAACCGATCCGGCGTGTGATGACGTCGTTATATTTGGCCAGTTAACTGCGTTTTTCATTCAAGACTTCAGGTGAAAGTAAGGATTTCAATTTCTAATGACGTCGACGTAATTTGACAGAAAGGGGACGGCCGGCTGCCCCGCAGCTTGCTCTATTTTCCATTCTGAGTGTTCTTCATCCATCTTCACGATGGTTTGATGATTTGGGCATTTGCTAATTTATTCAATTTGTCCACGTACCTACGTAGTTATCAATAGTGTCGATTTATTTTAAGATACCCTGTGATTTCAAGTTACGTTGGCTTATTGGAAAGCACATGCACTCAATCTGCTCTGATCTTTTAAGCAGCTGTTCTTTCTTCGAATTAGAGTAAGCATTTTATTTTATTTCATTACAAATATTGTTTTTTGTGTCAACAAAATCAATTGTGTTATTTAATAGTCATTGAGGTGGTTTGATAAAGCAAGGTGATGGTCAGCCACAGCCATAAACTTGTTTCAAAGTGAACTTTGGATATAGCTTCGTTTTTCTCAATAACAGGATAGTAAATAATATGGGTTAATGTGAGAAACTTGTTGTTCATCACCATTTCTGTCACATTTTATCTAACTGGAATTAACAAAAAAAGATAAAGTTAAATACTAATAAGAAAACTGTTTACACTCTATATTGATAGCAAAGTTTTAGATTAGACATGTGATAAATCTATGATAAAACTGCTTCTTAATGTAATTTGTTTACTTCATTTTGTCAATAGTGGAAGCTCCCAAGTCAAATTTGTCTGCTGAGGCTAAGGAATGGTACCCGCCAAACTACACCCCGCAGGCGATGCCGGCGTACGCGCCCGAGCCGGCGCCCTACCGGCCGCAGCGGTTCTCGGTTCAGGACCGCCTTCGTCAGGCCCAAGACCAGAACCCCTACAATTTTGACAACATGTCTTACTCCCTTGAGGAGGCTGAGAACATGGACCTGCGGGTATGTATATATTATTTTGTTTTCAAAAGCAAATATCAATTACAATAGGGAAGAGCTACTTAACTTATTTCTCACTTAGTCTGCAAAAACTTAGTGACAATAAAATAGTGGGTAATTTTTTTACCACTGCAATTTTTTGATATGTGATTTAGTATTGTTATTGGAATGGAACATCATTTTGTTGGTCTATGAAATCTACTAATTTATCTGATCAAATTCCTATGAACATACAAAATTGAATATGTTAAAAATTAAATAAAAAATACTACAGAATCATGCGTAAAAATTTGTGCACTGATTAAAATTTCCTCCTGTATTTGGAAATAAATGAAAGAAGTGTGAAAAGTACCAAATCATAATCACAAAATATAATGGTAATTTTGTCATTGATTATTTTCTTTAATAAACAACATTCCGCAGGAGAACATCAGCAACTTGATAACTGTCATGTGTGAGATAACATTCGACCCTGGCAAGTTTGACACCCTGTGCGGCCCGCTTGTGGACTCGTTTGCGACAATGCTTCATGAGAGAAGCTACACCAGGCCTCTCATCGATGCCATTATCAACCAGGTACCTAGCAATGACCTCTGAGTATCTATAGGTCATTACACTTGAGAAGTTAAGATTATATATGCTGAGAATGAATGATGCCATAATGTTGATTAAAAGCTTTAGGAGTGTCTCATGTTTGCTAATTATATCATAGAAGTGATGAGACTTAAAATGCATGGTGCAACTATTGTCATACAATGTGTTAATACCCAGTTTCCCATACTTAAATAAATGTAAAAAATGTTTGTGAACTTTATTTAATATTTTTTTTTTGGCATCATGTGTAATACATATAAGTAATCATTTATTACACATAAGTAGGGTTTACAGGAGAGCTGATACATGTGAAGAACATACAAACATTCATGCAAAAGAAAAAACAATAGCAAAAAACAAAAACAATGATATCAAGTTCATGAACGTACATTAACAGCTTTTCATACACAATACATTTTCATTGGCTCCTGCACTAGGCGAGGCCTGTCCCGTAGGTAGCCAAAATATATGATTTGTAATCCTGAGGTTTTGAGTTCAACTGGTTTTTTGCAGATTTTACTTATTTAATTGGTAAGAGAAACATTTTGCAGGTGGAAAGCTGGTTTCCTGCTACCAGAAAACCAGCTTTACAACGCAATAAATTTATTGGCCAATGTGCGCAAGGTCGGATTTGCAATCGTCATTTCTACCTATATGTCAAACCATAATTATGATAGAGATCGAAAGAGACAGTGAATGTCAATTGCGAGCGTGTTAGACAATATAACCTCTTGATATATATTATCTAAAACACTGAGTCACGATTTCTTTCACTACTTTTTGTCAAACGGTATAGAGGGTAGAAAGATATAGTGACGCTACCAGCGTCAGCGCATTGAACAATACGGCCTTTGTGCTGGTTTACACTGTCAGTAAAATTTGGATCCACTGAAAATCAGCGTCGTATACCTGTCTTGTTTGTAATTATTAGGATTTAACTTGTAATGTGTTGGGTTTTGATCAAAATAAACTATAAGTCTGCCAGTGCTTTCGGAAAAACAATTCAATGCCAAGAAAAATGCGCCGCAAGAAGGAGAAAGAGTTTTTTTCTAAAAACAGATACAAAACACTACAGATTACAATTTCTCATACAATACACAACCACAAATGCATAACACAAAGAAAACTCGCTAAATGGTTACAAGACAGCATTTTGCGAACAAGCTTAGTTTATAAACCAGAACACTACTCCACTGGCACAATTTCGTTGACTGATAAACAAATAAGTATGTGAAATCTGAAAGTGATGTATAGGGTTCCAAAATTAATAATTATAGTTTAATACTTAACCTAAAATGGCTTAGAGATGTATAATATAGTCTGTAAGGGCTAATTTAGATTTATGAACAACAGTGGTGTAAAACGCCGCTGATAGAGGATCGAGCGCTATAATGTCATGCTATTGGCACTTTGTAAATCAGCACTTTGGTCTAAAGCAGGGGTCATTTGATGACGGACTGCGGTCCCTTAAATAAACAGTAATTTGCATTAGTGAGTAGGTACGTAATTTAATAAAATGTATGCTACGCGATTTAATGACAATAACTTCCACCAACTCCAATAGCTTACTCCAAACACAATAGCTTACTCCAAACTTCAGACAAATAGTTCATGGCAAAAAAAAACATTTTTCACATTGATATGTAAAAAAAATCCTTGTTAGTTTTATACATTACATTTGCTTATTTAATAAACTCAAGTACTAACCGACCGCGATGGTAATTATATTTTAAAAACCGGACCACTAAAGAAACTGGTTGGTGATCCCAAAGGCCGTGTTGTGCTAACGCGCGGACGCTTGCTTTCGCATTCACTATTTAAAGATGGTGAAAACGATGGCAAGCGCCCGTGCGTCAGACAATACCTCTGGTCTAAAAGACAATTGGTTGTCCAGTCAATAGGCGAACCCAACTTCCGCTACAACGGCGCGCGGCTTTGCTCCATGTACGACTCGGTGGCGTCTCCCGAGGACTCGACCTTCCGCGCGTGTCTCCTCGAACGCTGCTCCGCTGAAGAAAACAAGATCATTAGCGGCGTCGAGACCTCCGAAGAGAACATGCGCGGCTTCGCCATGTTCCTCGCTGAGATCTATACGCAGCTCGAAGACAGCCAGGTATTGTGATAGCTAGAATCTGGGTCTATATTGGGTTGCATAAAATTTAAAGTCCATATTCATCATTTGTCAGAATTCATCATTTCGCCGAACTCTTTTTACTCTGAATCCATCAAAACAGGCGAAAATAGTCGTCGAGTTTCTGAAAACATTTCACTATGGACCATGATATTCAGAAGATTCCACAGTTGATCACGATTCCGTTGGTTTGCCAGTACAGTGTCATTCTCATTAACGCATTCGCTCCGACTGTCAGACTCAAGATTTCTTCAGGTGCACCAAACGCACATGTGCGTTCAAATGACTGCCAAACTAAGACAGCGGCACTAGGCGAGAGTCACGAAAACGCATATGTACAGTACCCGGCCATAAAGATTGCACACGGTCTTTGAAAAAAGACTCGGCAAATGTCGGAAATTTGAAGTCTTTTACACACACACACACACACACACACAAAGAACACATCGGTCTTTGGAAAAAGACTGCAAATATCCGACATTTGCAGAGTCTTTTTTCAAAGACCGTGTGCAATCTTTATGGCCGGGTACTGTATCTGCGTTCCCGGCAGAGAATGCGTTAATCAAGCACGACAGATAAATTGAAATTGACAAGTGTTTTTAGGTCTTTTTTTAAAGGCTTAAGAAGAGATCCACGACATTTTTATAATTTCAAAGAACACTTATTTATTATTCTAATTTGATCTTAGAGACTCAACTGTTTTACACTTTCCTCACTATGGTTCGTATCGGGCGTAAAAAGTGTCTTAATAGCTCGGTACAGAACCAGGCCACCCACTTAACGTGGAGGACTTGTGGTCAGTTTTAATCTCAAGGTGTCCACTGTATATGTTTACCTGTTAGAGCGCTAAAGGCTGCAACTGGTTGCTTCGTCTGTATCTTGTGGATCCAACTCGCCGCTACGGATAAATATCGGTGGCGTGTTACCACCACCCGCCATAAAAATGGGTTCTGACAAATATTGATTAAATAGGTAATAAATAATGAACTAACATTCAAACAAATTTTTCGCACTTGAATATACGCAATTGAATTGCCAAGTTTTAGCATTTTCTTTCATACATGGTTTATTTCAAATAGGGTGGCAGAATCAGGTCATTGGGAGAGGGCCTCTGCAAAGTGTTGCTGCACCTGTTGGACACAGACAACGAAACCAACATCAAGTCTGTGTGCCAGTTATTAAAGGTAAAGCGCTCAAGCAATCAATTAGTTTCATATTCATATTAATTTAGAAATGTATTACATTTACGAGTTATTTATTTATTGACAATGGGGACGGCCAGGTATAAGTACATTTTTTACATGCTTTATGCATACTTTAATTCTTACTAGCTGTTACCCGCGAAACGATCTGCAAAGAATTCGTTTATCAGTATCCCGCGGGAAGCTGTTTTCCGGGATAAAAATTATCCTATATGTTAACCCAGGTTATAAACTATCTGTGTGTCAAATTTCATCAGTAATCGACATAAACTTTCACATTTATGATATTTAGAAAGACAGAAAATTCCATTGGAGAGCCAAAGAATAATATGTGAGATTCGAAACCTACTTCTTGTAATTTATTTATTAACTTTGTATATTACCCTAAACCTAAAATAAAATAAAAACAAAATATAAAAGTACCTCAAAACGTAAATGCAACGTTTCGTGTGCTCTACCTATCTCCTTTGGGAATACAGGCAGTTCAATACCATTTTCAAGTTAATAGTATGTGTTGTCTGTGTAATTTTGATGACTACTGAAATACTTTGAATCAATTGAGCGCATCTGTGTTTTAAGTCTGAGCCGCTAAATATTTACGCATGCGTCCGTGAATATTGCAGCGGTTAGTTATTTACTCTGAAACCCGGTTATGCATTAAGTCGAGATGACGCATTTTGCTGACCCCAATAATGAGGTCACGTAGCGCGGTTTCTCTTTTAATTATAGAATTACGAGTTACTTTTTTGTTTATAGTTATTGATTTATGTTTCTTATATCCTGCATTTTATTGAATAATTCAATATATTATTATTATTATTCGGTCGGTGGAGAAAGTTGTTCAATATTTGGTGTTAATTATTTGTTAATGAAAATTTTTGAACACCAGATTTCTTAATGGGTAAGAGAGGTGTATGTAGTTTTATTCAATCTTGTCATTTTAGTCGCAATCGGGAAAGTAAGTTTGAAAGTTTACGGAACGACTGTTTATTTTGTAAACGCACGTAAGTGGTTTGGCAAACTTGGATGAAATTTGGGGTGCATGTGTACGTAGGAGAAACTTTACCTACTTGACTGGTAAAAAGTAGAATTTAGCTGCGTTTTATGTATAACGGCAGAAATGCAAAGTTAACTCGTTACAGTCAGAATCAAAAGTAGGTGGTCACTTTTGTACCTTGTCGCTCTACAGTTAGGTGCAAAACGTCATACTTGGTTGACAATTGTATTATTACGAAAAGTACAAAAGTGACCAGCTACTTTTGATGCTGACTGTACATACAACATGACTTCGTCGCCGTCGCAGTTATGAGCAACACGCACTTATGCCATTTTCAGAACTAGACATTAATAATTGGAATAGAAATGCTATCTTTTGTATTTTCTTCCAAATAAATGTCTTTGCTATAAATGTGCATACGCTTTTTTGCGTTTACTTAGATTTTACCTAAATCATAAAGGTATTTGTATGTTTATCTTTTGAGGTAATACAGTCAACGGCTAAAATGAAGTAAATCCTGATGCATGCATGCACAACTATGAAGTTTCTGAATATTGACAATGTGAACCATAGGAAAAATAAATGCTATACGTACTTGTCGCGTATGACAGAATAGTAAATATAGCATTTTTTTCCTATGTGTCACACTGTCAATATGCAAACACTTTGTAGTAATGCAATGTGGCAGGATTTACTTCATAATGGCCGTTGACTATAGTTGTGTTAGAAACTTTGCCTTGATGAGAAGCTAAAGTAGATGGACACATGAGTTAAAGTAAAACTAAGTCGAAACAGGAAAATAAATATAAATGTAATTGCGTTTTATCTAATCTATCTAATACCTTTAAACGAGCAATTCTTGTATATATATATATATATATATATATATAATCAGGATCTCGGAAACGGCTCCAACGATTTCGATGAAATTTGGTATGTGGGGATTTTCGGGGATGAAAAACTGATCTAGCTGTTTCATTTTCAGAAAATCGCTTTTACTCGTGTTTTCCGGCTATTTTTGTTTGCTTTATAATATAAACGACCAGATGGCCTAGTGGTTAGAGAACCTGACTACGAAGCTTGAGGTCCCGGGTTCGATTCCCGTGTCGGGGCAGATATTTGTATGAAAAATACAAATGTTTGTTCTCGGGTCTTGGGTGTTTAATATGTATTTAAGTATGTATCTATCTATATAAGTATGTTTATCCGTTGCCTAGTACCCATAACACAAGCTTGCCTAGCTTACTTTGGGACTAGGTCAATTGGTGTGAATTGTCCCGTGATATTTATATTTTATATATTTTATATTTTATAAAGCTAAATTTCAGAGCAGATCATAATGGCACATTAGAAATTGGGTGGTCGCGGATCCAGCCGACCTCGGTTCGAATCCACGTTTTTTTTCAAGATTTTTATTTTTTTTTTAAGTTTATTTTCATGAGAAAACGTCAAGTTTCTTTTTTTGTGAGAAAAAGTTACTTTTTTGTTAGAAAAAGTATTATAGGGAACGTGCAGTAACTATAGGCGGCAGCACTAATGCGACAGAAGAGACACTATGCGGACAGTAAAACAAACTTATCAAGGTAAAACATTCAAATTGATGGCACCCTTATGGCACCAGTTGGCAGCACCGTCTATGTGCACGTTCCCTATTGGGAGCACAGAACAGGAAAAGCCGGTTGTCTGTAAAGTCGGTTTACGGACGATAGTTTAACGTGACTCACCCCCCCCCCCCCCCCACCCCCTCCGGTGTTTTTGTCAAATATCTTGAAAATGGTGCATCCTACGGCAAAATCAATGAAATTTTCATCCCCCTTTAATACCCCCGCGCTCCCTCCCCCGCATCCCCTCCCCCCTCCTCCCGCCCCCCCCCCCCCCCACCCCTCCGGTGTTTTGATCTCGGAAACGGCTCCAACGATTTTGATGAAATTTGGTATTTGGGGGTTTTCGGGGATGAAAAATTGATCTAGCTTGGTCTTATCTCTGGGAAAACGCTTGGTACCGAGTTTCTGCCCGAGCAGAGCTCGGTCGCCCAGGTACTTACCACTGATTTGTAGTAGTAGATTTACAATGTGCCAGTGTATCCATACTAATATTATAAAGACTGGCTGGTGCCCCTGGCTTCGCCTCCGCTGAAGTAGATTAAAACGTGTTTTCCCATGGGAATGAGATATTTTCTCGTGGTAAAAAGTAGCCTATGTCATTCTCCAGCCCTTCAACAGTGTCCATACAAAATATTCACTGCAATCCGTCGCTCAGTTTCGACGGAGAAAGAAGGAGAAACAAACACTTGCACATTTATAATTTTATAAACCCTACTAATATTATAAACGCGAAAGTTTGTAAGTATGGATGAATGGATGGATGGATGTTTGTTACTCTTTCACGCTAAAACAGTTTGACGGATTCTGATGAAATTTGGAACACAGATAGTTTATAATCCAGATTAACATATATTATACTTTTTATCCCGGAAAATTGCATAGTTCCCGCGGGATAGCGATAAACGAATTCTTCGCAGACGGAGTCGCGGGCAGCAGCTCGTTTTATAATATTATAAAATGTCTGTTTAGCTCTCGGGTATAGCCTTGGACGCTGACTGTCCTTCGGGCATGCACGCGGTGTTCGAGCGGCTCAAGCGGCGCGCGCAGCTGGCGAGCGTCCGCAACGTGGTCGCGCTGCGCGCCGCGCGCTGGGGGCTCGCCGAGCCCGCTCTGCCCGCGCCCGCGCCGCCCGCCGCCAGGCAGCCGCCGCGACGTGGTAACTACACACACACACACACACACACACACACACACACACACACCCCAACACATCTCCAGGACCGCCGCCGGCCAGAAACAGAAAGGCAGTGGAGTACAATAAGGATAAACACAACTATACTTCGTCTTTTTTAGCATTAAGAAGGTAAACGATCTAGACGTGACTTTTTATTGAAAAACACTTATGAAAAATAAGTCGCAACAAATATGTAACAATTGGGGATGTCTTTTTTTTTTACAATGTATAGTAAATCGAAAACCATTTCGAGATAAATGCTTTTAACTCGTTTTCTTTAGTTATTTAATTTTAATATCCCGTCGCGCGATCGGCCACCGTTCACGCAAAATGCCCTACGCGACCAACGATTTTTGGTTCATTCTGTTTACGTACTACATGCTAAAAAAAACGAAATTGTGCTTTTATACGATAATTATATACTGAATGCAGTGGCGAACCTTACATAGAAGCCCAAAAGCCGGGCTTGCCTTATAAATCTCAAATCAAGATTAAAAATAAAAACCAAACATCGTCCAAACGACAAAAAGTTCTAATAAAATCACTTTCATAATAACGCGCTTTATTTTACGTAAAATACCATGAATTGCATAACAAATCCGCTGCGCGGCCCGGCGGCGCTGAACGGCGATAGTAGCGACGTTATAAATAGCATGACATCTCGCTCGCTCTTGTGGGCTTTTACGGGGCTTCCAAGCGCTCTCTTCATACTTAGGAAAACGTTAGTTTTGCAAATATCTATGTATAGCTGCATATATAGCACTTTCTTTGCAATTTTGAATCTGGCTTACGGTGTGAAGTTTGTTGCGTTTGGTTTGTTTGGAACGCGAGTGCGCGGGCAAGATGAATAACTTCACAATTGTTTATATCGAATCGTGGGCCATGCAAGGCGTTGTAAAATGCGTGATTTGATGCAATTACAAAATAAATAGGTATTCTTGTTTAGTGCGGTGTACAGTGCGGTGCGTGTGAGAATGAGTCTGTAAAATTCTGTCTAGTAATAGAATGTTTAATGTTTAATGATTAATGTTTATTTCGGCAAAAAACGGCACAATACAATGAGTGATCTTAAAAAAATAGAATGAAGTGTGCTTTGGTAAGCTTGTCCAAACTGAAGAGTAAAGCGGCAACAAGATGGATTTACCTACATTAAATTATAAAAAAATAATAAAACATATCTCTCGGCTTGCCATAGCTTGATACCCTAGGCACGCCACTGACTGAATGTTATATATAGTTAGAAAGCTGAGATTACAGACTATTCACACTAGGTTTCTAAAATATCATTGCTATTTCTAACTCACCTGATAGTAACGAAAATTATGTATTATTGTTTTGTTCCAATTATTTTCACTCTAACCTCAAAACATTTTGCCACATAGCTAAATTTACTGACACATTCCACATTTCCACTACACTATTTTGAACATTATTAGTTTAAGAATCGATTACACACATTAGTTTACCATATTAATACTTTATCACTACACAAAAACAAATCCGCACAACTCGTACCCGTCACAGATTGTATCGGACTGGTGCAAAATTTGTTCGCCGTTACATTTTTATTAATTCACCAAAAATCAACGGATGCTTGAATTATGACCAATAAAAATTATTTTGAGGCAAAAATGACAACAGACTGGGAAAAATATAGCCAATAGCCTTAAAGTTAAACGAAACTACTACAATAAATTGGCCAATCACGAACAATTCGTTATGCGCCACTGCGGCGCGCGGGACGCTACCGGCCCGAAAGTTACGCGCCAGTGCGGCGCGCGGGACGTTCCACGGGATATTATGTAATGAATTTATTACATAACAAATAAGCGATGACCTTCATTTGACATTGGTGTAAATTGCGTGACCGGTCCAAGTCGTACTTTATTCTGTGTGGTTAGAATTCTTCATAATTTACGCCTGGATTATACTACGAAGTTAGATTTGGACCAGCTGCCTGACATCTAGCACTTTGACAACACCAGTAAAGTGACACTAGTTACAGTGTACCACTACGCAAAAAATAATTAAAGGGGTTGTCTTATCGTACGCATTTAGATACATGTAGAAATTTGGCAGTGTGGGAGCCCTCAATTACAATCTGACGTCATGAACCAAAATAGTTTCAATAATTAATTTTGAAAAAAGTAGTGAACTAATTGACAAAATATTGAAATCAGTTTCTTATAATTGACTTTTCTATACAAAAAATAAATAAAAACCACTGGTAATTTTTTTAGATCCCAATTTTTTTTTTCCCAGTTACTTACATTCTTTCGGTTTCATAAGTAATAATTACTATTTTTCTAAAAGCGATTTCAATAAAATGACTCTTCAAGATTGTTTACCGTATTTAGAAATAGGGAATAGAGTAATAGCATTAGAATGATAAAATAAAATATATAGAAGGAAGGAAGCAGTAGCTTTTAATTGAAGACGGAAAAGCATCAGTTAAAGCCTCCACCCGTGATATAACGCCTAACGGCAATCCCGCGGAGGAAACAGGATAGAGGCAGAGGGGGTTTTTTACTGGGTGTAAATATTGTTTGAATAGGTATTTTTAAGCCGTGGTGACCTAGCGGTTTGATCTATGGCTTCTCAATCAGAGGGTCGTGGGTTCAAATCCCGGCTGGCACCTATGAGTTTTTCGTAATTTGTGCGAAATTACATTTGAAATTTGCCATGAGCTTTATGATGAAGGAAAACATCGTGAGGAAACCTGCATACATCTGCGAAGAAATTCAGTGGCGTGTGTGAAGTTCCCAATCCGCACCGGGCCCTCTCATTATGAGGGCAGGCCTGTGTTCTGCAGTGGGAAGTGTATAGGCTGGGCTGATGAGGCATTTTTATCTTTAAATGCCGTTGAATCATAAAATTACGGGACAATGAAAAAGTCGTGAATGAACCAGTAGACGTAGTGAGTCATGTAGACGACCAGATGGCCTAGTGGTTAGAGAACCTGACTAAGAAGCTTGAGGTCCCGGGTTCCATTCCCGTGTCGGGGCAGATATTTGTATGAAATATGTATTTAAGTATGTATCTATTTATATAAGTATGTTTATCCGTTGCCTAGTACCCATAACACAAGCTTTGCTTAGCTTACTTTGGGACTAGGTCAATGTGTGTGATTTGGCCCATGATATTTATTTATTTATTTTATTTAAATACCGGAAATCTGGCCACCCTAAATGTAATATTATTATGACGCAGTGACGAACGGGTCGGCAGAGGGCGTGAGCGACGGCGGCTACCTTGCGGACGGGCACTCGCTGACGGCCGAAGAGTGCGCTTTCCTGCAAAGCAACCTCCCCGCGCCCAAGGGGCAGGCACTCGACGAAGACATACTGTGAGCAACACTTCTTTATTACTAGCTATTTTGCGGGATATGCAGTTTTCCGGGATAAAAGTATCCTATATTATGTTATAAAAGCTCGTTCCCTAAATATTAGAATTGCAAAATACCAGATTGCCGACTTACCCTATTTCTAAAATACCAAATTCCCAGAATACCAGACTTTCCTGTCACCGTGTTTTTCTCTATTTCGGATTGCCGAAAAAGCTTGTTTTCAATACACCATTTTCCAAAAACCGAATTCCCATAATACCAGATAGTGAAATCGCCAGGCTCGTCAGGCAAGTCGTGGTCGTCGTGGGGAGGCCAGGGGGTCGTGTTTTACGAGCCTGGTGATTTCACTATTCGGTATTATGGAAATCCGGTTTTGAATGGAACATGATGTATTGAAAATAAGCTTTTTTGGCAATCCGATACAGAGAAAAACACGATGATAGGACAGTCTGGTATTCTGGGAATTTGGTATTAGATATTAGGTAATAGGGTAAGTCAGCAATCTAGTATTTTGCAATTCTGATATTTAGGGAACGAGCGGTTATAAACTATCTGTGTGTGTGCCAAATTTCATCAGAATTCGGAAAACCGTTTTCGCGTGAAAGAGTAACGAGGGCATTTTCAAAGGTCGAAGGCACAAATATCTATACAGCCATGGCGTCAAGTTATGTAAACATCAACCTTGTGTTTAGGTGGCTTAGAGTTGTACAGATATTTTTGACACCTTGGTAACGTATATGTATTTATTTATGGTTTTATTCGTAGTACAGGCCCTTTACTCTTTTTTTAAATGAGGTAATTTTGGGGTTTTCCTATTGTTATTAAAATCACGAGCACAATGCATTTTCATTAAGAAAGTGTCCTCATTTTTTTGGGTCATTTTAGTTAATGAAAATAAGGAAAAAAAAAATAACCATCAAAATCAATAGCGTTCTTTAAGGTTTAGTCACTTTTCAGTACTTTGGAGGACAATTTCTCCAAATAGGTTGTAAATATGGGTTTGTTATTTTAGACTACTCTCTAACTTATATCAAAATAAATCAAATCGGAGCCGGATAGTTTGGGTACCTTTCCTTGCGAGTAAGAAAAACCATTTTTTTTTTTTATTGAAAACGCCCATAAACATCCACACACCCATCCATCCATACAGACTTTCACGTTTATTATAATATTAGTGGGATGTATAATGTTATGTTGTCGGTATTGCAGCGAGGAGCTGGAAAACGATGCGTGGGACACGGGCATGGACGCCGAGATGCAGGAAGGCTTTCTCGAGTTCCTCAGGATGTCCAACCAGATCAACCGATAACCAGCCCCGCCCCCGCCGCCCCGCCACGGTCGAAACCTATAAAAAAAATATAAAACACAAAACTATAAAAATATTTATCCTAGAGCGACCAACTTTATAATCACTCTAGAATGACCGGAACGAGGCTGCCACCGCCGCCACTGCCGACCCCTGAGACTCGACTCGATCACGAAACACGATGCCGTTTAGAGTGGTTAAATAATTGGACATTAAATATTTAAGAGCTTTTTAATTTTGAACTTACGTGCTTTTTCTTGAATAGCATAATAGAATACTTAACGATACGATACATACGTTATAATATGTTAAAATAATGAAAATTTTGGTCTGTTGATGCGTGGGGAATATTGTTTACGTATAAATGAAGCATTTGGGATTGTTGACACACTTGTGGTCATATAGAACAGTTTGGTTTTTACCTATATTTATACGTAAACATGTGGAACATCTGGTGATAATTGTAAATTCCATAGACTTAATGTAAACAAGCCATTTAAATTGGGAGTTTACGATGTTCAATTTTATAAAATATGTGTCGTGTTTTTTGTGGAAGACGAAATGTTTCAAATCAAAGGCCATACGTTTAGGAGCCATGTACCTTGTTTACATTACGTCTAAAAACATAAATAATATTTATTTTAGTGATCTCATTATTTCTCCATTTATTACTTCTTTGTCATGACAACACGAGCCCATAATAGCGTGTATTCCTTGTTTCGCTATTCTGTAAGCAATACAGAAGAGCTGAAGCGAGTAACACAAGTCTAATTTATGTATTTGACATTGAAACAGTGTGTCAAGAGAAATCCCATTCGGTGAGGCGCATACCAACTACCGATTTAATTTCATTTAACCGGACGATTGCGGACCGACATTTGTGTGCTGGGTCCAAATTTTTAGTCGTACTTTGCAGCTCTTGACTTCTTAATTTTCACTTTTCGTTTGCCAACAACGCAAAGGTGACTGAGGCTGAGAACTTTTCAATATATTTAGGCTTTCTGCTTTTTGAAGGTTGTTATTTAAATTTTCGTTAAATCCCTCAAATCTTTTAACTTTTGTTTGTTTACTTACCATTTCCAAACATTTCAAGTTTCTAAAACAAAAAATTCTAATTGCAAAGTCGTCTAATAATTAGGGCCCAGCAGGCTTATTGTCTAACGCTCTGACGCTTGCTTTCGCTATCATTATTTCTTTCCGGGAAACGGTATAAGATGGTGACAGAAAGAGATGGTGAAAGCGAAGGCAAGCGCCGGCGCATTAGACAATACGGCCTCTGGTCCTTTTAACTTATTGTATTGAATACATGATTGATTTTAATATATTACGAATTATTATTTTAATTTGAACGCGTAAGTTCCAGCAATACTGTATATTTTGAACAATTGATTTGAATAAAATGTAATGTAAAGTTTAGTTTTGGTTGCATGTGAGTTTTCTTTAGCACAAATGTTTTATGTGACTTTGCTGCCGGAAAACACATAAAATCCATTAGAAACATTTTAGCTCAGAATAGTTTCTGGTGGCAGCTCAAAATAACACCAACTTCATTAATCGCTGCCATTTAATAAAACGATTCGTTATAATATAAATTCTGAATTTGTCCATTTGAGATGAGTGAAACTATGCGTGATAGTTGCGTGAATGTTCAATAATTCTAGATCTAATTGCCGGCTAAGCATTGAAACTGTGCATTCAGTCAGCAAGAACTGCTAAAGTAAGCCACATCTACCATTCAAACAGGCTAAGTGCTAATTCAATATTCAACACATTTTTTTGAAAATGTTTATGCAGTGCGGGATTTGTTTACTTGATGCAATTAGGAGAATGTTTATAATATTCCATTGTATTTTTTTTGCAGTGATATTATGAATGTTATAAGAATAAATGGATATTTTAATAAAAGTCATTTCAATAAAACCACACCACTGTTTTATTTTGTTGCCTCTTTTTTTCTTATTAGTAATTTTTTTATTTTTTTTATTACAATAAAATAACAACCGTTATAACTTGTATAACCAATATAATTTTTTACAAATAATTAACAAAGCCTTTTTTAACCAACACAAGGACTTTTTAAATAATAAAAATTATATACAAGGCATTTGTGATATGGCGATGTATCACCAATAACATCTAAGGGTCTGGCAAAACCTTGTACGGGTTCAGAATCCCGTTCGGGTCCATCAACTGCTTGAGGTCTCTCATGAGCCCAATAGCGCCCTCATCCTTGCTGTAGTGTATGAAGTGTGGCTTCCGGAAGCCGACTCCGTGCTCCGCGCTGATGGATCCTTTGAGCTTTGAAACCTCCTCGAAGATGTACGGCTCCAACATGGCTGTTGCTTCCTTGCTGTATTCGCGGACAGTTACGTTGATGTGGATGTTGCCGTCGCCTGAAAATTGTGAAGTAAATTGTGGATTATTTGGTATCTGTACTATTACTAGCTACAAGGATTGGCAATGTGCGTGCAAGTCGCGCAGAGCAGGGTTCTGTAATATGCAGCAAATATTCAATACTAAGTTTTGATCGCCCATCACTCACTACATAGTATAAAACAGTCGCTTTCCGCTGTCTGTCCCTATGTATGCTTAGATATTTAAGACTACGCAACGGATATTGATGCGGTTTTTTTTAATAGATAGTGATTCAAGAGGAAGGTCTATATGTATACATGCATAATATAGTAGCACCCGTGCGAAGCCGGGGCGGGTCGCTGATTACTCGATAATCTGTAAAGCCCACATAGCTGTGATAGATTTCCTAGTAAATTCATTATAAGTACTACAGACATGAATGATTCAAAAACAACCATTTAGCTGGGAGGGATACTTGCTACAAAATGAATCATTATGTTGTTTACCTTAACCTATGATACAAGACTAATTTAAAGCCAACGCATATTTTAAATAAACAAATTAAATTGATTTTCTACCATATTGCAAAGAGAATAAGGTCGAATCTTTGTGTATTTTATGTGGTTGCTATAAGGACTATGCCTGGAAAAGGGATAACTCAGTGTTATACAGCGCACTAGCCTGCGTCCCGCGCACGCCCCGCGCTTCGGTGTGTGGAAGGCTTTATTTTATTTTTATTTTTTTTCTATACCCACCGACATGTCCGTAGCCGTACACTTTGACAGCCTTTCCAGCCATGCGCCGGCGCAGCACGGGCACCAAGTCGTAGTACCGCGCCGCCGGGATCGACACGTCGTACTTGTACACGTAGCCGTCGAGTAAACCCGCGCCCGCTATGCTCTCGCGCAGGTTCCAGATCGTCTGAAAGGAAATGTATGTATGTCAACCCTTTCTTTGGTCACTTGCAGTCTTGATTTGAAAAATTATTTTTTAATCTGGGTTAGCTACGTAACTCCGAGTCAACTGGTAACCCAGTTAAGTACTTAGTGGCAAAATTTATGGAAATGCCACCCCTAATTTAGGGTTACTCATAATATATACTAACTCAACTGTGAAGGTTTTCAGGATTTTTTAATTGTGCTTGGCAAATGTTTCCATACATTCGACCTGTGTATAAGTATGTTTATCCGTTCTAGTACCCATAGTACAAGCTTTGCTTAGTTTGGGACTAGGTCAATTGGTGTGAATTGTCCCGTGATATTATTATTATTATGTTCAAAGTGTATCGGCGTCCAAAGCATGACAATACCTACTTTGAATCTAAAATTCCGATGAAAAACCATTATGGGTGTTTAGTAAACCAACCAATTGCTGATATATTCCGCATATACCATTTTGTGTAGTGTTTGTGATAGTTGTCTGTGTGACATACAGTTGTGGCCATATAATTAAGAACGATTATTTATTGAGATGATTTTTTCAAAGTAACAAGTATAACTAATTGCCCGTATTTTTTTTATTTCTCTCGGTATTGCAAAACTTTTCCGTACTACCGGTACATTCATTTATGCAACATTGTTGGCTAAAAAATTAATAGAGAAACTTTATACATTCGATCTGAACCTAGTATTAGTACTTACTGGCTGGTCACGTAATTAAGAACGCTGAATAGTTTATTATTTTTTCAAATTTAAATAGAGAACACTGTGTGGCTCTGTGGTTGTAGATTATTATTCGTATAATTTTGGCGCCATTTTGTGCTGTTAAAGTCTTAAAAGTGATTACTTCGTATAAAAACAATGGGGAAAAATAATAGTTGTGATAAATCTACAAGAGAAGTAATAATAAAACTTCGCGAGAAGAATTGGTCGTATAAAAAGATAGCCGACCATCTGCAATGTTCAAAAACAATGGTTTTCCATGCCGTAAAGCATTTTTCCACGTATCAAACTACTTCAAACGTTCTGCGTGGACCTAGACAGAGAAAGTCATCTCGTCGAGATGATCGAAATATCGTTCGTTTGGCAAAACAAAATCCTTTTAAAGGGTCTAATGAGTTGAGAAAAGAATATTTTGGCGAAAACAACCCTTCAGCAATCTCTGCACGCACTATTCGAAGGCGTTTGGTAGAAAATAAGTTGAACGGAAGGATAGCAAGGAAGGTGCCTATGTTGAAACGATGTCATAGGCAAGCCCGACTTGCATTTGCAAGAAGGTATGAAAACTGGACAGTCAGACAGTGGAAAAACGTTCTTTTTTCTGACGAGACAAAAATAAATAGGGTATGTTCTGATGGAAAACGATATGTACGACGCCCTCCGAATAAAGCATTCGACCCAAAGTACACAAAAGTGACATTAAAGCATGGCGGGGGAAATGTGAAAATTTGGGGGTGCTTTTCTGGACATGGCGTTGGACCTGTTAGGCTGATAGAAGGAAACATGGATCAATTCCAATACAAAAATATACTGCAAGAAACAATGATACCATATGCCGAAGACGTGCTTCCGGTTATTTGGACATTCCAGCACGACAATGATCCAAAGCATACTGCACGCACCGTTAAGGAATTCCTCACATCACAATCAGTTTCAGTCTTAGATTGGCCAGCCAACAGCCCAGATCTTAACCCAATAGATCATCTTTGGTGCGAAGTCAAGAAAAAGGTTTCAAATCGACAGTGTGGCAATTTGAGAGAGCTGTACGACGTTTTCTTAGAAGAATGGAACTCTATTTCTCTTGCGAAATGTCAAAAATTGATAGATTCAATGCCTCGCCGGTGTAAAGCCATAATTAAAAGCCGTGGACATGCTACTAACTATTAATTTTAGTTCAAATGTATTAAATTGCTTTTTTTTCTATACCAACTTCACATTAATATGATTTATTTAATCTAAGTTTCATATAAAACAACTCTCGAGCAGTTTAATAAATCGTTCTTAATTATTTGTCCAGCTTCATTACTATTTGAATTTATTAGTATAGAGAACAAATAAAATTTGTAAAAAAAAATGTTAGCAATTATACACTATTATTATTAATCCTGTTTGCTCTATCCATGTGGCTATTTTATAACATAACTTGTTACTTCTAAGAAGGAACACAACTAGACATATGACATGATTTAGATAAAAAAAAATCGGAAACTTCAAATCGTTCTTAATTGTATGACCACCACTGTATATATGTTTTGATTTATGTGGCATGAAAACACCAATTTGTCGACGCACAGACATAGCTGTATTGCATGTGTGGTAATGGAGTAGCCACGTAAAAGCCTGTACTTCATTTCCCACCACTGAGTAACGACATTTTTTTTGTATACATACACATGTAAGAGGGGGAAAACGAGCATGCGGGTCTACACCAACTAACACTAACCGCCCGGCCACGACTTCGCGCGTTTGGCGGTGCGGCAAGCGTTTTCTGTATTCATTGCGCGGCCGAGACGCTCGCCGTTCAGTGGTTACCTGGCGGCACTCGCAATGAACTGATAAAACGCTTGCCGCGCCGCCAAACGCGCGAAGTAGTGGCCGGGCGCTAAGGGTGTGACAGGACAGGTGAGTTGCTGGCTCTTTGAGAGGTAGAAGGGGAACGGGTCCGAGAAGTGGATCAAGTGGATCGATGGAACGGTACGGTATCCTAAAACTATTAAAACCCACCTGCATCTAGGGATGCAAGGTTGTTGTAATATCGATAAAAATATCGATAATTATATCGAGGTAATGAAATTATCGATAGTTGATAATATCGATAATTTCGGTCAATAATATCGATAATATCGAATTAATTTAAATAAAATATATGCAGTTCACTGAATAAGTGCTTTATTATTATTATATATCAGCAGTTTTTTACATACTTTTTCATCGAATGAAAACTAGAAATTACAATAATAATAATATTATAAGAAAAGGCTAATGTTCAAAGCCCATACAACTATATCTAAGGTCGTGAATTATCGATTTTTTTTCTTAGGATATGATATCGATATTATCGTATCATTATAGCGCAAATTTAAAGTTGCTCAACGTGCTATGGAAAGGGCTATGCTCGGAGTTTCTCTGAAAGATCGAATTCGTAACGAAGTGATCCGACAGAGAACCAAAGGTATCGACATAGCCCACCGCGTTAGCACGCTGAAGTTGCAATAGGCAGGCCATATAACCCGAAGAACCGATAACCGTTGGGGACGACAGAGAATAAGACGAGGTAGACGAGTTCTTGAGTGGAGACCACGGATCGGTTAACGTAGCGTGGGACGTCCTCAGACTCGGTGGAGCGATGAACTTCGCAAGACGGCTGGAAAGAGCTGGATGAGAGTGGCCGAGGATCGTGCTCAATGGCGTGCCATGGGAGAGGCCTATGTCCAGCAGTGGACGAACATAGGCTGATGATGATAGCGCAAATATCGATAAAAATATCGATATTTTACCTACGATATTATCGATATTATCGGTTTTCCGATATATCGTTGCAACCCTACCTGCATCTTGGCCGGCTCCGAGGTGACGGTTCCGTCTACGATCAGCCCGCTACCCATCTCCTGCTCGAGGAAGCGAGACAGCTTCTCCGCATCGTGCGTCTCATCGCTGCCGTGCGTTTCTACCAACACGTAGAACGGGAAGTCTGCTATCGGATTGCTGGAATTAAGGGTTGACATAAGAATAAAGATTTTAATAAGCTGCTCAGATGGCTGATATAGTATACTGTTCAACAAGGAAGGAAAAGAACCAATAGCACACGAGATAACATTGCAACTGAGCATAGCGAGAGTACCAATATTTCGAGCGTGATATTGGTGTTTTGCCCTAGTTAAATAAACACCACTTTTCATTTCGACTACAAGGAATTTTTTTACATAAATCTGACCCGTGACTAACCACTATATCATCAAGATGAGGCCAAAGGTGTGCATCTCATTGGTTCGGTAACAGTAGCCTATTCACTCTAGCCTTGAAGAGCCCTAGGTTGTATGTATCTGGTTGTATTTTGTCTTTAATATATTTAAGTTTATGAGAAAAATCGTTATATTTATTGTACTTACTAGCTGTTGCCCGCGACTCCGTCTGCGAAGATAAAGAAAAAATAGCCTACGACCTATTCTCAGACCTACCAAGTATAGATAAAAAAGTTTCACAAAAATCGGTCAAGCCGTTTCGGAGGAGTTCCATAACAAACACCGTGACACGAGATTTTTATATATTAGATTTTTCTTTTCTTAAAATTTTGTTTTGTTGTATAGTATTATGAATACATGTTTAAGACACATATACCAAGTGTTATCTCTTATGGTAAATAAAATACTTCTCAGTTATCTTAGTTAGATAAGCATTTTACTGTGGCATAATATTACGTAAAGATAAGCTGCCATTCTCAACTCTGTATCAATGTAGAAATGAAGTTTGCAATGTTGTGAAATCCCATTGAGATAATGGTTGTTTTATTGTTATACATAAACTGAAGCAAGTGTGGAGGCGGATATAACTTTAAACATAGGGTTCCCCGCCCTGACGTTCCCCGGACGCTCTCTAAACTAGGACAAATCCGGGGAAACCCAGACGGATGGCAACCTTATTTTTGAATTTCAAAAAAAAAAAAAAAAAACCTTTCGTATGCCGGAAGTAAAAAAAAAAAAAGTCGTGCATTCTAGCCTCAACAGTTTCATATAAATCCAATGATACAGATTTTAAAAAAAATACAAAAAGAAAGCCTTAAATTGGGTACGGATCCGGTACAAGGCATACGAAGTGTTAATGCATGATATGACATTGTCAGTGGTTACTAGAGTGTGCAGACAAATGAAATTGTTATTTTAGTACTTACAATGATGTTTTAAGCATGGAAAAAACATCAAATTATATTACTTAAATAAAATAAAAATGTTGTAAATAATTTAATTACTTTTAGAAAGACCATAAAAATAAATTATTTATTCCATAAAATGAAATAATAAATTCTTTTTCTTTATTGAAATATGTTAGTAGGTACATTGCAGATAATTTCCCGGCACCGACCGTTAATACTTTACCACGATTCATATTTTATACATACGTATTTTTTAACAGCTACGGCAATTTGATAACGCGAAAATGATGTGAATTAGTGACAGATTTGTCAGATATGATATTAATATTTTTTTATAAAACAAATGACAACATTTACCGAGTTTAGAGTCCAAATATGCAAAGCAAACTCTGTAAATCTATTAATTCTATTATCAATAAGTGTTTGCACTTATGAAGATATCAAAGATTGACTTATGGTTATATTTAATCATTTATAAGTACTGTTGTGCTAACGGTACTATCGAATCCCTTTCTAAACGCGGTTTGATAATACCTATTACATATCGTGCATTCGTCTACACATTTGACCCCAGACGTTTTTGTGTAGTCTTAAAATTAACATTAACAACCACTTACGGCAATTTCATGTTCTCTACAGTTGAGCTGATGGAATCATTGTCAGCCATTTCAAAAGCCGACAGAATCTCCCCCAGAGACGACTTAGCACTCTTGTATAATTTGAGAACACTTTCAAAGTCCTTTACACCTGGAAAATATTCACTTAGGCCCATACTACACGGGCGGTTCTCCCGCCGCGGGAAACCGCTTCTGAACCGCCACTAGACACAATTTTATATGGAAGTTGTATGGTGCAAACTACACTGCGCAGCTCCGTCGAGCGGGAAACCGCCCGTGTAGTATGGGCCTAAGTTATGTGTCGATTGCATCGCATTAAGCGAGTAGTATTAGGGCATTCGCTGCCAGCTCAGCTGTCCGACTCGAGACTTCTTCAAGTGTCACAACGTACATGTGCGTTCAAATCAAATTACTGCTAAACTGACAGCATTGAATGCGTTAGGCCGTTCGTACATTACGCTACGCAAAATCTTCGATACCCGACGATTTTAGTCTCTATGCGACTACCGCAGTACAAACTCTTAGAGGTTCGCACACAGGCACGGGTGTCGATGACGACGTGTTACGAACGAGCTTCTAAGAGTTTGTACTGCGGTAGTCGCATAGAGACTAAAATCGTCGGGTATCGAAGATTTGCGTAGCGTAATGTACGAACGGCCTTAAAAATTCATTTCTGGCCATTAAAAATTTTATAAAAAAAATTGTATGAAAAAAAAAACGGTTTTTTTTTAAATAAGGTGAAACTATTTTGCATTTCTTTAATGCGCTTATTTGTTAAAATATGACTTTTCCAAAATGCTAGCTGAATATACTACCATTTTAGCTGCCCACAGATAGCATTAAAAAATCAAAATTTGGTAATTTAGAAACTTATCTTGTAAATGCCACTCGCATGCTGTTACATGCTCAACCCTTTAACAGTGGAGCAAGAAACTCAATCACACTCTACAATACGTCGATAAAACCGCAATACCGTGTAACTAGCTTTTTCCATAAGGTTCAACTTGTACTGAAATAACAGTGAAAATTAGACAAATTAGACCTTATGGAAAAAGCTAGTAACAAAGTATTACAGTTTCATCAACAAATAATTAGTCAAAATTTCTTAAACCAAACAGTCTCCTCATGTGTGTCATGTCTTTACGTCGACATTGCCAAAGAAAAAAAAAGTAAGTTCAAATTATTACCAAAGAATCCAAGTGTGACAGCCTTCGGCAATACGGGGCAGTGTACTGCGACCTTAGTGACTATGCCCAGGGTTCCCTCTGATCCTATGAACAAGTGCTTGAGATGGTATCCAGTATTGTCTTTTTTTAGTGTCCTAAGGCAATCTACTATGGTGCCATCAGCCTTGACCTTTAAAACAGTTTGTTAGAAATAAAACTAAACTAGACAATAGATATAATCCTGATAACGGCATAAATCAATTCTGAACTGTTGCATTTCCATGCAATAACATGAACAAGAAGTTCTATTTTCAAGGTATCTGTTTTATTATTATTATTTATTTAAAATATGGCTTCTGTCCCATTTCGGGACAATTTCGCCAGTGTCAAAGTAAGCTCTCTTTGGGAGCGACGTTGTACAGTGATTGTAGTTTTTGCAACTTGATAGTAAAATTCCAGAAACCATGTGGAGACAACTTGCGCATTAAAAAATGTCAGACACGAGCGCAATATAGAATTTTGTGATGACTGTTAATTAAAGTTAATCGCCACACAAAACACTATCAAAATTATACTTCAACTAGCCAAAGAAACAGAAATACCAAAATTATACACTGTCTACATCCGCCATGTTTGAATGCTACAAATCAAATCAGGTAACTGTTTTGTTTTGCACCACTATTAAATTAACATTGTTTGATGGATGGTGACATAAAGTTTAGTGTTTCAAAACTTTTATGTCTAAGTACAAAATATTTAATTACATACATATAATGAAATTAAAAAAAATGGGCAATTTAATGGTTAGTCTCAAAAGATAACATTTTTTGTGAAATTATCATAATTATTTATACACAGTACACATCAGAACAGATTATTTAAAATTAAATTATAGGCAAAAACCAACTATCCATCCAAAAACAAATAGCAAATAGTCAGTATTGCCTTTAACCTGACAAAATTTAGTTTGTTAACTTTGGTATGGTATACTTACTGCTTCAACTCCCATGAGGGAACCATGGAGGTTGCCATATCGTAGAAGCCTGAGGCCACCTGCATTGGTGCTCACATTGCCCCCAATATGACAGGAGCCCTTGGCACCGAGATCCAATGGCATGATAAGATTTTGCTCCCTTACATAATTGTCCAGAGTTTCTAGAATGCATCCTGCTTCACAAACTAATGCACCTATAAAAGAAAATTTAAATATGTAAAATGATTCAATGTTCAAAAATTTCTAGGGACTAATTTGTAGCCATTGATCCTTAAATATTTTTGATGTACATGTGTTAATAAAATAACTCCCTTTCATGATAAACTATTTTTTTACAGCCCATAATCTAAAAGTGAAGTGAAGTAACTTTCAACCTCATTAATCTCACACAGACCACATAACAGTTAAATTGATTTAAATAGTGATAGTTCTGCAGAATGCATATACCAGTTGATGAGTTCTGTTGGGATAGCCCTGAAAAAATGCCATAGTCAGCCATAAAAAAGTTCCTTAAAGGCATTGACGTACAATAAAACAACTAGACTCCCAATCACGCTCAAAAATTGTCCGAAGCAAAAGTCTGCACACGCGTCTATTGTGCAGAGTTTTGGTTCAGTTGTACAACAACACTTCTCGCCCCGTATTCGTATATGTCTCTTTCGCACCGTAATCAAACTCACGAGAAAAAAAGAGACAGACAGTCTAGCTTCCGCTTCGCATGACCACTCCACTGCATTCTTTACTCTATAGGCGGTTTCCAGCGCGTGACGTCATGTCACTACTTCTAACGATCGTATTCAATTGTGTTAAAAAGAGGTATGCAATCGTGGACAGACTGGCTGGTATGATAGGTGACGGATGTTTGAGCTTTGATGTATTCTATGAAAATGTAGATTTGTCATTGTCTTTTTATTTGTTCTGTTTTGAAGTGTCAAAACAAATCATGTGTATTTTATTATCTTGAACTGAAAATAAATATACTATATGTGGAAACCTCTGCTATATATAATTTAAACGTATATATTTATCAGGTTATGGGCTTATAGTCACAGATAATGTCAACGGAAAGAGACAATCCACATCCTTTCGGAGGAGGAAATGGAAGTGCTACGCACCATCAGAGTACAGTAAGTGGTGGTATCTCGATTGATAAACTGGACGGAAACAGTAATTATGCCACTTGGAAATTCCTCATGGAACTTTATCTGCTCGAAGCAGACCTATGGGAGTACACGAGTGCTACTCCACCTGCATCAGACAGAGAAGGGAGCAGAAGAGACCAAAAGGCACGTGCGAGAATTTGCTTAATGGTAAAACCACATTGCTTAGTGCATGTACGGAAGGCAAAGACAGCAAAAGAAGCTTGGGAAGCATTGAGGTGCGCTTTTGAAGATAAAGGCCTAAACAACCGATGTCGGCTACTGACGAGGCTAGTAAGTTTCAAGTTGGAGCATTTTTCGACAGTAAGAGATTATGTGACAAGTGTCATGACGACGTCACAGGAGCTGTCAGACCTAGGGAAGGAAGTTGATGACGAACTGTTGGCTGCGTTACTTCTTCAAGGTCTTACTGCAGAATTCCAACCTATGAGATTAGCTTTAGAGAATAGTAATATTGTACTTACTACTGATTTTGTCAAGATGAAGCTGTTCCAGATGGAAGATACTCACATGGCAAGTTCGAGTACATGTCAACCGAAACCAGAGCAAGCAGCATTCACAGCCAAGAAGTTTAAGGGCAGGAGTGCACCAAAGAATGCTAAGAAGAAGATTAAATGCTTCATTTGTGATGGACCACACAAGGCAAATGAATGCCCAAACAATCCTAAGTTGAAAAAGGAAGCTCATCAAGCACTTGCACTAGGAATGGTGTCGAAGCACAGCCCAGAGGATTGGATCATTGATTCGGGAGCATCAAACCACATGACAAATCGAAGATCTTGGTTTAGTTATTTGAAGGACACGCCCCAACCTCTGAGAGTGACTTGTGCGGATGGTAATGAGGTGCTTGGTCGAAGTAAAGGTAAGGTTGTATGTGAGTCGGGGCTATCCATCAGTGAAGTAACATATGTACCTGAATTACATGCTAATTTGCTTAGCGTATATGAAATTGTTAAAAAAGGCAATACTGTTGTTTTTGATAAAAATGGTTGTAGCATTTATAGGAGCGAGGAATGTGAGGTACGAGGCACTGCTGCTGTGAAAGGTATTGAAGAACGAGGAGTTTACATTATTAAAACTGCTTCTCAGGGTTCTGCACTCTCAACAGCAGAAGGTGACCAGTTGATGCTGTGGCATCGGCGGATGGGTCACTTGGGCAAGTACAACCTTAACCTCCTGAGAGATAAAATGGCAACAGGGGTAAGTTTTAAAAATTCTAATTCAACACTCGAGTGTGTTTCATGTATTATGGGAAAACATACCAAACAACCATTTGAAAAACATAGAGTTACAAGAGCAAAAGATTTTCTTGGTTTAATACATTCCGATGTATGCGGGCCAATGAATACAGCTTCTGTTAGCGGAAATATTTATTTTTTAACGTTTATTGACGATTTTTCGCGTAAAACTTTTATTTATTTTTTGAAATCAAAGAGTGATGTTTTCGAAAAATTTTTAGAGTTTAAAGCTTTAGCTGAAAATCAATCCGGCAAGAAAATAAAGATTCTGCGTACGGACAACGGCACGGAGTTCGTAAATAAAAGATTAGATAGTTACCTGAAGCGACATGGAATACTACATCAACTAACGGTTGAATACACACCTGAGCAGAATGGTGTTGCTGAGCGAGCAAATAGAACAATTTGCGAGAGAGCAAGAAGCATGCTTCACGAAGCTGGCTTAGCAAAAAGATTCTGGGCCGAAGCAGTAAATTATGCAGTATTTTTGAAGAACAGATCTCCTACAATCGCTGTCAAGGATATGACTCCTGAAGAGAAATGGTCAGGAAAACGAGTTGATTTAAGCAAGATGAAGACATTTGGGTGCAAAGCCTTTATGCACATTCCAGACCAGAAGAGGACTAAATGGGATCCTAAGAGTAGAGAGCTGGTTCACATTGGGTATTGTGACAATGCTAAGGCATACCGGCTTGTTGATCCCGCTACTGGAGCCATATTTAAGGCGAGAGATGTGATATTCTTCGAGAACCAGATGTACCGAGAAACTGTGAAACTGCAAGATAATCCGGTGATAGTAAACGAAAATTCCACAGTTGAAATAGTGGAAAATAGTCCAGTCATCGCCAGGAGAACTGAACCCGAGATTCCACTGCAACAGTTCCAGGAAACAGAGCTACAGCCTGAACAGGAGAGAGGTATAGTTGAAGCACCTAGAGAGGAGCACGAAGAACTACAGAGAGTAGCTGATGAACCTGAAACTGACGATAACGATGCGTTCGAAGATTGCGAACTTGGATCGACTCCAATCACTGAACATATTCCTATAGAGTGTGAACGGAGGTACCCACTTAGGAATAGGAAGCCAAAGGATTACTCTGATTATGTACTGTATCAAGCTATACAAACAGAGGAAGATCCAATAACAATACAGGAGGCTTTATCCAGAGGAGACAGTGAACAATGGAGAAAAGCAATTCAGGAGGAGCTGGATGCTTTAAAGAAAAACGGCACATGGTCTTTGGTTAAACCAAATAAAGCAACCAACGTTATTGATTGTAAGTGGTTACTTAAAATCAAAAAGGAGGCCGGGAATAGAACCAGATACAAGGCACGTTTAGTTGCTAGAGGGTTTAGACAAAGACGAGGCATCGATTACGACGAAACATTTTCGCCTGTGGTGAGACACAGTTCCCTGAGGCTACTGTTTGCTTTAGCTGCGGAACTGAATTTAAATATAGACCACATGGATGTAAAAACTGCATTCCTTAATGGTAATATAAATGAAGTAGTCTATATGAGACAGCCACCCCTCTTTGAAGAAAAGGGAAAAGAAGATTATGTGTGCTTACTACAGAAGTCACTTTATGGACTTAAACAAGCACCACGATCATGGAACCTGAAACTTCATACAGAATTAGAGAATCTGAAATTTATAAGATGCAAAAATGAACCCTGTGTTTATACTCGAACATCAGGAAAAGATAGGATTATTTTAGCCGTGTATGTTGATGACATATTAATCTTTTACAATAATTCACAGCAAATGCAGAAGGTCAAGAGTGATCTAATGACTAAGTTCGAAATGAAGGACCTCGGTAAAGCTGAGTTATTTTTGGGAATGACTATAAAACAAAATAATGGGAGGATCAAAGTTGATCAAGAAGAGTATGTAGAGAAACTCTTACAGCGTTTTGGGATGATAGACTGTAAACCAGTCAGTACGCCTGCAGTCCCTGGTCAACGTTTTATCAAACCTGAGGATAGTCACAAACCTGACGAATCGATTCCATATAGGGAACTGATAGGGTCGTTAATGTATGTTGCTGTGTGTACGAGACCAGACATTGCTCACTTCGTAAACTTTATGAGCCAATTTAGCAATAACTATGACATAATACATTGGTCAGCCGTAAAGAGGATTCTACGCTACCTTAAAGGTACGAAGAATATGGGATTAGTCTATGAGAAGACTTCCAAAAACATTCAAGGATTTGCTGATGCTGATCATGCGGGAAATATTGTAGACAGGAAGTCCTATTCAGGAAATGTCTTTATCTTGGCAAAAGGAGCAATATCATGGCAAAGCTCAAAACAAAGGAGTATAGCTATATCTACAGCAGAAGCTGAATATGTGAGCTTATCTGAAGCTGCTAAAGAAGCCATATTTCTAAGAAATTTTCTAAATGAATTGTTAAGTAAAGAAGAGAACATAACAATTCATACAGATAGTCAATCTGCTATGGCTATAGCTCTTAACCCGGTGCAACATCAGAGGACAAAGCACATAGATGTTCGCTATCATTTTATTAGGGACACTCTTGAAAAAGGTGTGAACTTGAAATATTTAGAAACAAAATATATGGTTGCGGACGTGATGACTAAGGCAGTGCCAAAAGGAAAACATGTGTTCTGCCGAAGTGAGATGGGTGTTTTGTGTTAATGTGTTTTGCTGACAGGAGGAGCTTATAGGGATATGGAGTCTGATGAATAACGATTGAGGAGGAGTGTTAAAAAGAGGTATGCAATCGTGGACAGACTGGCTGGTATGATAGGTGACGGATGTTTGAGCTTTGATGTATTCTATGAAAATGTAGATTTGTCATTGTCTTCTTATTTGTTCTGTTTTGAAGTGTCAAAACAAATCATGTGTATTTTATTATCTTGAACTAAAAATAAATATACTATATGTGGAAACCTCTGCTATATATAATTTAAACGTATATATTTATCAAATTGACATTAAACATTACTGCTACGAAATAAGGTGTTAATTTGAATGAATGCTGTTAATGTTATCTGTATAAATTGATGTATACGTACACACAACGCCGCTCGGACGTTTTTTGAGGAACTTTTGTTAAGCGATTGGGAGTCCAGTTGTTTTATTGTACGTCAATGCTTAAAGGTAATCATTTAAATAGTTTGACTGTATAATGATTAGGCTATAGTTAATAATAATGACAGATTACCTGATATTTCATCCAAACTAATGATTTTGTTCATCAAAGACAGACTCAACACTATTTCATCAAATACAGGTACCGATCCACCAACAAGGCCAGTGTTGCCACCTTGAGGACATACTGCAAGTTGCCTCTTATTGCAGTAGGCCAATATTTCAGAAACCTGTTGTGTTGATTTAGGTTTCAAAACCACTTTTGATTGACCTGTAGATATAATAATGAAATATTTAAAAAAAAAAAAAAAACTATTTAATTTAATTACTGTTAGAAATACCTCTGCAATTCTTAATCCAATCAATGTTAAAAGGTAGCACATCACTTTCGTCTGTGAGCACTTGGTCTTCACTAAGAATAGATTTAAAAAAATTTACATCATCTGCCTGTACCAAACCAAATTCCTTCCTTTTAATATTGTACTTTGTCTGAAAACCAAAAAAGATAATACAATTAATGAACTAAAACAATTACTTAAGTTTTGTTTTTACATTCCTTACCTTACCGACCTAAGGCCTTACCTTGTAAGGTCGCGGGTGAGCAAAGTAATTGTTTTAGTTCATTAATATGGACCTCTTCAAAGTAACGCCTGATTCAATAAATTATTAGATAATACGATTACTATGTGGATTACAACTAGAGCATTAATAAGGTAAAGTAAAATATATGAAATAATTTAAAGCCTAACCAAAAGAATGTAAAAACAAAACTTACTTAGTTCAACCAGTTCGACTATTAAAAAAGAAAAGTATTATAAGTATGATTGTATTTTGGGTGGAAAATTTAAAATGTGAAATCGCATGCGCATATTAAATTCTGTTATTTTATTTTTTTTACTTACTGCTGATAGTTGAGGCAGCACTTGCGATGCAAAACGAGTTTGAGATAAGGCTACGTTAGGTGGTCTAACAGTCTTCATAAAAAGCGTAAGTGATTTTATCATTTTAACTAGGTCTATGTTTTAACTTTGCTCGACGACTTACTTCAAAGAAAACATTGACACTAATAACTTCAGCGAGATTAATTGCTTTGTTTATAAAGTATAATTAGTTTTTGTCTAATGACGTATATATATTTATTCCAAAGCACGGCAGTGGCACTTTTTTGCACATGTTTTGCATTGACTGCAAATACTGCAAATTATTTCAGAAAATATTTTGCGTGGAATGAATTTGTGGTGAAGTATTTACTAAAAATTTTGACGTTTTTATAAATGCCTCGAACAATAATCATGTTTTTTTTTTTTTTTTTAATTTTGATAGATGTCATAGTATCACCACACCACACCACACGTGCGCCTTCGGAATTACCGACAAACTTTAACTTTGTATCGGTCGCCTCGGTCGGTAATAACCTAAAACAAAGTTTTTTGGCTCGAGTATCAAATAATTTTGAATAAAAATGGTTAAAGTAAAAGCAAAAGTTTCTAAAAAGAAGAAAGAAATAAAAGAGCATGCGATTAAAAAAGTGGAAGAAGTGGTGCTACCGCCAGTGCGGATGTCAGATGATCCCACACCAAAACAGGTATGATATTATGTATATTATGAGCTTCTAAGAGCAAGGCATGAGAACTCAACACTCGTTATGTAAAATATATCACCATATTCTTGTCTCTTTTAAGGTGAAATGGATAAACCGGCAACGGGTGCTGGTTTTTGCTGCCCGCGGCATCAACCACCGACATAGGTATTTGATGGAGGACATTAAGAAACTGATGCCCCACCACAAGACTGAATCTAAAATGGAAAGGAGCAAGAACCTTTATGTAGTCAACGAGATAAGTGAAATGAAAAACTGCAACAAATGCATTCTGTTTGAGGGGCGAAAAATGAGAGATTTATACATGTGGGCTGCAAACATTCCCAATGGACCGAGCGTTAAGTTCCTAGTTGAAAACAGTGAGTATGTCAAAGTACTTTATGCTTCTGGGCTGTAAGCAGCATTTACTACTATTCAACCAGATTTTTTTTCAAAAAAAAGTGATGATATAAATAGCCTCAGATTGCAAGTAGCACCAATTATCAGCAAAGCAAATTCAAAACGACCAACCGCTTTAGCCTAGTTGGTAGTGACCCTGCCTACAAAGCAAGAGGTCCTGGGTTTGAATCCCGGTAAGGGCATTTATTTGTGTGATGAGCACAAATATTTGTTCCTGAGTTATGGATGTTATCTATGTAATTAAGTATTTATTTATCTATATAAGTATGTTTATCGTCGTCTAGTACCCATAGTACAAGCTTTGCTTAGTTTGGGACTAGGTTGATTTGTGTAAGATTGTCCCGTGATATTTATTTATTTATTTTTATTTATTGAAAGATCAAAATTTATTTTCCAATTTCTCCATCAACATTGTTTTGAATTGCAAAGCTTCAGCTATTAGTAAATTCATGCTTGGGTTAAAAACAAAAGTTGTCTCCCCTGTGGACATTTTTTTTTTTTAATTTATTTAAACAATAAAAAAAAAAGATACAATTTCAAGTATAACAGCGAGCAAAGTCTTAATAGATTTAACTGCCGCTGAGCTCACTCATTTTTTTACTAAGTACTTATACTAAATTTATACATTAACACATAAAAGCCGCTTTCAAAATTTGCTTACAATGACTTTTATTCTGACAAATACGAGTGCGAGTGTCGGTTGGTAGCTCATTAAGAATTTTAGGTAAAATGTACTCGTAAGTGCGTTTTCCGTAAACATTCGCACACCTAGGCACAACATAATAAGGTTAATAATCTAATTTCCTAAGGTGATGGGGTCTAACAGTTTTTTTTCAGACTTTCTAATCTATGGATTTCTTCACTGATAACAGCGAGTTTAAACCTGTTTTGGACACATAAAATTAGCGACTCAGAGTTAGCAAACTTAAGATTTATTTAAATGGGCCGAAAGTTGGCCAGACGTCCCACACGCCGATCTAGACTTAACTAAAAAATATTGGATATTAGTAGCTTTTGCCATGTCCACAAGAGAGACAGGAAAAAAAATGTGTAGACCCACTTGTCATAGAATAAAACACAAAATGATAATGATAATTTTATTGTTAATTATGTCAAAAAAGTACCTAAGCTAAAAAGGTTTGTTATGTCAAATTATTTTGTAAATGTCAGAAGTCTAATGTGTGTATTGAATCAACCCTAGTATTTTCAATTAATATGGTCTGCTGATAATGAGGTCAGCTCAACCCATTGTCTGTGGCGACTTGTGACAGTTTAGCTTTAATTTAGTAGAATTTTAGACCATTATACTTTGAAGTACGTCATAAATAGGCAGAAGTAGTAATGATACTGATCAAGTAGTTATCATCACTGATCGGAACTCTGGGAGCTAAACTTTAACAAAACTTGCCAAGCGGGCATGAAACAGTGCTTATAGACATGAAAATATTAATAAACTACTGAAAATCTGAGATTTCGATATAGAGTTAAATTGAACACTAATCTGCCAATAATATTCTTATTTTTCTTAGATGTAAATTCTCCTTAATGTCAGCCTTACAAGTTTTGTTAAAGTTTAGCTCCCAGAGTTCCGATCACTGGTTATCATACACAGATAAAGGTTAAAATTTATTCAGGAATGAACTTGGCAATAATAAATAAATAAACATCACGGGATAGTTCACACCAATTGACCTAGTCCCAAAGTAAGCTAAGCAAAGCTTGTGTTATGGGTACTAGGCAATGGATAAACATAATTATATAAATAGGTACATACTTAAATACATATTGAAGACCCGAGAACAAACATTCGTATTTTTCATACAAATATCTGCCCCGACACGGGAATCAAACCCGGGACCTCAAGCTTCATAGTCAGGTTCTCTAACCACTAGGCCATCTTGTCTAATAATGGTTTTAAACTTCTTTTATTTGCAGTTTACACAATGGGAGAACTTAAAATGACAGGGAACTGTTTAAGGGGATCCAGGCCACTGCTTTCATTTGACCCTCAGTTCACCAAGGACCCTCACTATGCCTTGCTGAAGGAGCTGCTCATACAAATATTTGGGGTTCCCAACCACCACCCCAAAAGTCAGCCTTTCTTTGACCATGTCTACACATTCATGGTCCTTGATAATAGAATTTGGTTTAGAAATTACCAAATTTTGTCTGAAGATGGCGCCTTAGCTGAAATCGGACCGAGATTTGTTCTGAATCCAGTAAGTAATTTGTTCCACAAATGGTATTGTCAGCAGGAGAAGTGGATAAGCAACTCGAGAGCTCAAAATAATCTAGACTCCTTGCACTGTCTAAGTAGCAAGATAGATCATTTTGAAGTTCAAACACACATATATTAAATCATTTCTAACATTTGATTGAACACTACAACTGCTGCTGACTGTATGTGCTTTGTTATAATCCTTATTTTTTTTATTTCACTGTATTAAACTTTCAGGTCAAAATATTCTCTGGATCGTTTGGTGGAGTCACTATTTGGGAAAATCCAAAATATGTCAGCCCTGCTAAACTACGCCAAGCTTACTCAAAGAAAGCTGGTGACAAATATGAGAGGAGGATTGAGAAGAAAGTTGTATATGAAGCTACTAAACCAGAAACAGGGTATCCAGACATTGAGGATGCAGAGTTCTTCAAAGGAGATGTAATGGACAAAGCAGAAGAAGCTGTTGTTAAAGGTATGTATAACCTGCAGCAATGATTCACTGTATTTAAAAAAAATAATGAATCTAATTAAAATTGCTGTAGCTATATTAGTCTAGTGGTTTGACATAATCGCACTTTCAGAACAAGACCGACCCAACAGGAATTATTCTCATTTCAAAACTAAAACTGTTGTTCTTTTAGCATTAGGTTCAATTTTGAAATGAGAATAATTCCTATTGAGTCAGTCTTGTTCTGAAGGTGCGTGCCTCTAAAGCAGTAGGTTGTGGGTTTGAGCCTCCTGGGCTCTTTTATGTGAGAATTACATTATTTATGTGCAAAATTAGATTGAAATTGACTATGAGCTTTACAGTGAAGGAAAAAATTGTGAGAAATCCTGCACACCTGCAAAGAAATTCAATGGCGTGTTTCAAGTTCCCAATCTGCACTAGGCCCGCGTAAGAACTAAGGCCCAAGCTCTCATTCAGAGATTAAGCCTGTGCCCTGATGATGATTAAAATTAATTTGTTTTACAGGAGAAATAAAAGAAGAGAATGACAGTGAAGAGGAAGTTCAGTTGAAACCGATGATTAAAAAGAAAAAGTCAAAGAGTAAACCAGATATGGCGATCAGGCGTAAGCAACTCAAAGCTAAGAGCAAATTAATATCTGATCAGATAAAGAAAAGAAAGCAGTTCAAGAAGAAGCCAAACAAAAAATAACTTTGTAATAATAATGGTCTCCAACTGTAATTTTAACATAAATAAAACAGATATTATTTCACACATGTAGTTTTTATTTGAATGGGAAGCATTATTATAAAACAGGTACAGTTGAAAGAAATTGAAAGTTCATCAGATCACAATATTTAAAAAAATATTAATACAAGTAATTTGTATTTACAAGCTAATTTCCTTACTAGTTTATGAATTGGTTACATAAAACATTTTCTTACACAAACATTTAAATTGGTTACATAAAAGAACCAAGATTTAAAGCCTTTTGTTTTTGTTAGAAAAATTAAGTTAAATCAAAATTATTGTCACCTTACGCCTGGTGAACCTGAGAGGTTAATTTTAACAATAACACATCATTTCATAAGAAATATGGACAAATTTTGGAAAGTTGTCAAAATGGTTGCAATGAAATATAGGGTGACCATGCCAGTTAGGATATATTACTTTTTATTAGTAATTAAATAATTCTTAATCAAGAAATTACTGCAACACGCGCATAGTTTACTTTAATTTGGTCTGGGCAGTAAGAAAATTTAGTTCATGTAAACATAAATACAAATTCACCTCATATAAATTATAAGTGAGTATAACGCACTTGTCAAAAACTAAATTGTTTGTACTAATATTACATTCCAGTAGATGAGATCTCGATTACACAAAAATGGACGGTAACCATTTACAAAACACATTATCCATTAAATTGAGCCTGCGATTTTAATACTTTGTGCTATTCAAAATTACACAGGCATTTAAACGTGCCATGAACAATTAGTGCACTAATAAAAATACTCTGAAACACCTAATTATTTCGAAGACGAAAAAATTTCATTTATGTAGATGAAAAAACCGGCCAAGTGCGAGTCGGACTCGCGCATGAAGGGTTCCGTACCATTATCTATAAACACGGCAAGAAAATCACGTTTGTTGTATGGGAGACCCCTTAAATATTTGTTTTATTTTAATTTAATAATTTATTTTTCCTGTGAATATTTCAAGCGTCTACCTGTTGCCGTTATCAATTCGAGCAAAAAAATCACGCCACCCCAACTGGGGTTATAGCGTCTAAAAATCCCAGCTTTTACAGAAACTTAATTTACACGTAGAAGCTATTAAAAATGCTATAAATTGGCATTAAAATATGAAATTAGATAAAATATGCTCACTTGTATCATAAGTTTAGCTTTTAGGGATACGTAATGTGTTCGTTATAATCTGATAAATATGCCGTTTAAAGTATTGTGACGCATTAGCCCCGGTAGACCTTACATAGGTAAAAATGTTAATATCGCCATCATAGCTTAGAATCTTCATCTAAGGAAAACTTTGTGGTGAAGATGACATTTTCGACTAGTGTACATTTTGGGAAAGTGTGTGTTTTGAGAAAATGTACTGTACGGGAAAGTGTGCGTTTTGAGAAAATGTACTTTTTGGGAAAATGCACTTACGGGGAAAGTGCCCTTAGTGGGCAAGTGTACATTTTGGGAGTGTACATTTTGCGGAAAGTGCACCTTTAGAGAGAGTGCACATTTCGGGAAAGTGTTTTACGAGCCTAACCCATTTTTACCCTTTGGGTATGGAACCCTAAAAAGCATTAAAAAATTATAAAGTTGGTAGTGGAGTATTTTTCCAGAACTTAAATATTAAAAAACGGGTGCGGATAGTGTACAACCCCATATTTGTCGACCCGGAATGCACAACCTGATAACTAAAACTTATGGCAATTACATGAGGGTTTGATTGAATTATCAAGTTGTACAGTTGTGATTCATTCCGGGTAGACGATTGCTGGTCGTACTTTAACGTCACCCCAACGCATCTTAACTAAACATAGTAAAATAAAAATTATACCTATAATTATTAATAAGGATGTTCTTTTGAACGAGAATGCGTTAAAAAGTTAAACTCGGTAACAAATTATCAAAACTAATCTTTGTGGGATGGAGTTTTTCGAGGAGTCTTAAAACTTGATTACGTTATATTTATTTATTAAAGCTTAAATATTATAATACACTTTTTTGCATCAGAGGAGCACAATGCTAAAACACCAAAATAAAGTCACATCTATCAAAAACTTGCTTGTAAAAGTCTATAAAATACTAGCAACTTGTATAATAGATACCATCAAAACTTAATAGTTACATTTTAATTTTTACCATAAAAGCCAGTTCATATACATATAATTAAATTACAATTTAATAAAATCAGTAATGTCGAGTTTACTAGTGCATATCTATTATAAATAATTTGTGTAAACATGTGAAAAAATAATTCATTTATAAACTTGATTTGATTATAATAACTTGCAATGCACTAATAACTATCACAGGATAGATGGAGAATAATAAATGGAGATTCAATTGATTGAGTAAAAAAATAGATAATTAGACCATTCAGTTTTAAACTACATATAAATTTAATTGAACTTATAACTAGATGTACTCAACTTAATAATAAATTAATGTAAAAAAACATGTATATTTCGATCCATGTAAAAATAATTTATCCCTAATTATGAAGTTTCAGTTAAATAATAATGTATAAAAATGCATTTTGCTTGGTCCAGTGTGACCTGTAACAGAAAGTTATTTAATTATAATTATTTAGTTATACAGGCATTTTCAGAAAAAAATGTACCCTGTACTTTTGAAAAACCTAACAAATTTTGGGTTATTTCTTCTCAGAATCACAAGCTCTATCGATTTAAGCAATAAAAAAAGTGTCCCTCTTTTAATTGTCACTTTTGTGACGCAGTTAACCATACCATCACAAAACTGACTAATAAATTTAGTATGGAAAATTAAGGCAAGACGGGTACATTTTTTTCTTATAACTCCCATACATATAAGATGGCATTTAAAAAAATCCTGAAGAAAACGCTGTATCAGAAATAAATTACTTTGTGACTAATGTCATTATGCCTCATTAAATTATGGAAAACCATGGTGCGCCGTTTGTGGTCAATCACTGGTGCATGGTGAATAACTGGATAGTTTACCTATACCCTGTCTATTTAACAGAGTTAGTAAGGCGTTCTCCCTGTTGCACTTTTGTATGTAAATGAAAGGGACAAGAAACTGTCAGTGGGCGTCAACAATCGCACGTCGATGGCGGGCTCGGCTTACATGCCGTTTGTTGGAATATTCGTAATTTTTCTCGGGCATTTTCTCATGTTTATTCATCTATTAATCATAATTATGTAATGAACTAAAACAATTACTTTGCTCACCCGCGACCTTACAATAGTTACGTTTATGCAAGAAATGTGTGTTCATGCAGTTCCTCCACCTCCACACTGTACGAACACACACAAATTACATAAACACAACTATCACCACCACCAAGCTACACTGACGCGTTTCGAACTCAACCAGAGCTCATCCTCGGAGTTACCACAACCGTATGCTATGCTACCAAATGTTAAACTAACAAACCAAAACAAATGTTTTAACTTGTCACTGTAACTTCACAAGTACCCACTTTATTTTTCTTATTCTCAAACTACCCCACAAAAATTAACTTTTATTGACATATTATAAAACTACCTTGAATTTTTGTTTATTTATTTATAAGGCATATTTTATTAATACTAACTGTTCAAATTAGACCCAAGCCGCAGTAAAGGAGAAGATACTAAATTTACCTGTTCATTAATAATAGACCCCATAGTGTTGTATGTACCTAATTATTAATAATTGTTTTAGTTCATTAATATGGACCTCCGCAAAGTAACGCCTGATTCAATAAATTCAATAAATAATTATGTAATTTAAAGTAGTAGATAATAATATTTAAATATGTGCCCTGCAGTGGGACGTATGTGCCGGTGGATCGTCCTTATCGCTGACCAATTACGTGCGTTCTCTGTTTTCTAGTACTAACTCTGTTAAATAGACAGAGTATAGTTCAGATTTATCAATGGTGAAACAGGGGATGTGGTCGTACGCACCTCAATACTTGGCAGCGAGCTCGCCCATCTCCGTGGTGTCAGGCTCCTCGCTCCCGCGCGGCGCCCCGCCGAGCTCGGCCAGCCGCGAGCTGCGCCAGCGGCCCTCGCCGCCGTTCATGTTCCGGTCCTCGCACACGCATATGAACAGCGTGTCGACCACCATCTGCAAATTTATAGGGTCTTACCAGAAAAATCTTAATCGCGTAACAGAAACGAACGTAATTTTGATTTGTCCCTTATTCGTCATATTCCTTATTCGACACTTTCGTAACTGGTCATATTTTTAACTCGTCATATACCTTACTTAGAAATTTAAGGAAGCTTTTGTAAATCACTAAGCACACACAAGAGTAGGTCTACAAATAATTAGCTTTTTTTAGATAATTAACATTACTTTGGTTCCTTGGCTTTGTGTAATCTAATTAGAAGGTAACAATCGGTGTGTGTTTTTAATTGCTATAATGAGATTCAACTGTGACTGCAAGCGATAAGTAAAACCTACAAAACAGATTTTGTAAATTTAAAAGTGAAAACTAAAAAAAATGCAATATTTTTATAGATCACACTAGGTCTTAACGAAAATTAAATGTGACCACTTCGAAAGTATACCTATTAGCTTTTTTAATATTTTTTTTCTTGATTAATGAATAGGTATTTCAAATTCTCACGAGACAGTCCGGCCACGACTATGCACGCACAACCCACGGTCCAGGGTCTAATTGAGGGGCGAGCATCGGGGCTACAGCCTCGGAGCCTCCACAAGGGAGGGTCCACCGCATTAGATGATTAATAAAAAAAAAATTCGGCTGGACAGCAACTTTTTTTTTTCGAAGTCTTTCGTCGAATTAGGGGCCTTCACTAATTCGTCCCCCTCAAGCCTCCAGACTTCTAAATCCAGTCTGTTCATTTCTTTCTCGTCACACACGGGTGCGGTTAAAGTACGACCTGTAATTGTCGCCCCGGAATGAATGACAATAATGTACGACCCGATAATTCAAATTCTCACCTCACGTAATTAAATACCATAAGGTTTTGGTTTATCTGGTCGAGCACTATAATATTGTCGTTTTGTTGTTGTCGTCGTACACTAACAGCCCACCGATTAATTGACAACACTGGCAATGTATTACAATAAATAAGGGTGGGCACTAGTGGTGCGTTGCGTTGCGTCGCGTCATCGCAACGAATCAACGCATTTTATATGCGCTGCGTCGACGCACGATCACACTCGCCCCGCTTCGTCTCTTGTCCGTCGAACTGTTGAAACGTCGCGTGCGACGACGCAACGCATCAATGTGGCATGTCATAAAAAATATATGTAAAATGTCGCAGCGTCAAGATTGCGACGACGCAACGCACTCTAACGCGTCGCCGTTTAGGTCTCATGTTAGCTTGATTTCGTTATACCCTATTACCAACGGGTATGTATTACAATACCGAAGTACGAAAGACCGAATGTATTAAAACATCGAATGGGTCAAAAGACCGACACGATTTTTTTCTGAAACCGTAAACTTTTCAGAATTTATTAAAACGGCATCATACAGAACACATCAGGTTAGGTTAGGTTTGTTTTATAACAATCTTAAAAAGTTAACGGTTTCAGAAAGAAATCGTGTCGGTCTTTTGACCCATTCGATGTTTTAATACATTCGATCTTTCGTACTTCGGTATTGTAATACATACCCAATACCAACATACCTAGATCTCAAAATAACTTGGGTGTCAAAATGGCTGAATCCCAAAATACCTACATATATTTTTTCCCAAAACACCGGATTTTTAAAAGTCACTGTCTCATAATAACTAAACATCACAATACCTTCATAGCAAAACAACCAAATCCCAAAATACCTAAATATTAAGTTATCATGACAGTTAAACTAGATAAAAGCTTGTAAAAAAATTTAGGTATTTTGAGACTGTGACAGTTTGCCTTTCCGGTGTTTGAAGCAAATGTACATATCAATATTTAGTCATTTCGGGAATTGGACGTTTTCGGTCGTCATTATGACTTTCGTTCATTTTAATAATGCGTCAATTTGATATTTAGGCATTATGGGATCATGGCCATTTGAAATTTAGTCAAATTAGTTAATAACGCATTATGAAATTTTGTTTTAATAAACCCTAAGCGCCGGTTGCCAGTAGTCGTGGCCGGACTAGAATAAAAAAAAATTATTTTTTTTCGGAATTCCAAGAATAATTAAAACGAAAACAAACCTCATAGAGTGACAGGATGCAATGTGCGATAAAGAAGGAGTAAATGCAGATAACGAGCGTGGGGATAGCGAAGAAGTGCAAATCGGTGTTCCTCTTCAGCAAGAGGAGGCCGATGATGCCGGTGACCGCGGTCACGATGCACTTGCCGAGGAACAGGATGAAGTCGCCCACGCTGTTTATGGTCGCCACTTGCAGCGCGTTGTTCATTATTGTGCTGAATGCCTAAAAACAATTGATTCAAATTAGGCTTGAGTCGGTACTATAACAGGGGTGGCCAACCGGTCGATCGCGGCTATTAGTCCAGTCGACCGTGGCAAGTCAAAAAACCAAGTGTGCTTTAGACCACACGACTGAAGTAAAACTTCTTCAGCTGCAACTATATATGAATATATATATGTTTATACATGTATATATGTACATCATATTATAGATGGAGCTGAAGAACTTTTACTTCAGTGTCGTGTGGTCTAAATAAAGCACACTGTTTTTTTTTATCATCAAAAAAGCAAGCTCCATCGTAGGCCTCATATTCGCTTTCCATCAGGCGTGATTGTGGTCTTACCCGAGCGCTAGTACTAAGATTGTACACCTTGGCGCGCACTGCTCTACACACCCCTCCCCCCCAGAACACCCCCTCCCCGAGTTCACCTCTTTTCGTAACGCATTCACCAGCTTACTCCCCAAGTCAAGCGTGCCTAAAGAAGTTTTACTTCAAAAACATAAATACATAGAACAGAGTGCGCAACGTAATCAATCACCAACTGCTGCGTTTATGTCATTGTCATATTTTCAGCGCTTTTAACTGCGGCGCTGGTTGTTAGGCGACAGCTGACAGTTGCTAGGCAACGATTAACAGTAACAGTCATAGCCTTGGCCGCTCGCATATGCGCCAGCGACCCTATGCTATTTGGATGTTTTTTGAAAACCTACCTATAAGTTGCGATTTTCGTGCTTACATTTTCGCCGATTCTTAGGCAGTACTGGAATTACACACTCACAATTCAAAAATGTGTGCATCGTTTAGCTTCGGCTAAAGTAGTACAAGAGAGAATAAGCGAATCGTTTGGTAATTTACTACAATAATATCTAAACATACAGCTTTATGTTTATGGTTTACCCAGTCATACCTTAGCAGCGGCTTTGCAGAAGTGACATCTTTCTATAGTTATAATAGTGTATGCGTTGTGGTTCAGGTAACGAATAAACTTTTCCAGGCAGTAGAAACAACAAATACCGCATTTGAGGCCGCACTTTGCACATTCTGAACCCTTATCAGCCCTCGCCGAAAGCCTACAAGAATAATAACAATTATTAAAAATTACCCACTGTACTACACTATACAGCGTTATATTAAATTACATAAAATTATTATCTTAACCTAAACCAGCGAGCTTGTATGCGCAGGACCGAGAACTATTTTGTGAAGCAACACATGACCAATGTCATAGTGATAATAATTGTTAGTCATTGTAAGTCCAAATTTAAACATGAAACTACCGTGAGACTCACTCATAGTGAAAACAAACGGATCACTCACGTCTTAAAACGAGTTTAACTCGACATGTTTCGGGCTAATTCGGTAGCCCTTCCAAGTTGTAAGTCCAAACTAATATTATAGTTGCAATGGTATCTCTGTCTGTCTGTTACCTTCATGCTTATACTGCTGTACTGATTTAGCTGTAATTTGGTATGGAGTTCCCGTGGGATAACAATAAATTTTTCGCAGACAGAGTCGCGGGCAACAGTAGTTTAAATAACTTTTTAAATTGAACCTGATCGCGAGTTTCACTCATAGAGTTTATTCATGACCACGGTCGCTGCAATGTGGACGAAATGTCGAGGTAATTTTAGCAAATTGTCGCGATAAGTCCTGCCCGGGTGTAAAACTAAATAACAATTAAATTAACAAACTTTTATATTTCAAATAATACAAATAATAGCGTTACTTACTTCGCGTGCAAATATGTGAGAACGAGTCGTGGGATTTTAAACAGAGTTATCAAGAAGGAGCCTTTGGCGACCGATCCCAAATGGTACTTAATTAATTTGCCAATAGAATACAGGACCGGTGAGTGTGCGTTCGGACCTCTGAAACAAAAATATAAAATAAAATTGAGCGTTGGGTCATAACGTAATAATAACTACTAGTGATGTAACTCGAAAAAAAATATATTTTTTTTTGTAAAATTATCAATGGTATTCTTAAGAGTATTTGGGTCAATCAACTTTTTTTTGTCAACGATTTTCTGCAACTTTCTATGAAAACCGAAATAATTAAAAAACTAATTATTTTTCCTTATTTAAAGTATACTTTTCAAAACGCTAGATTTTTGTAGTCAATAATGGTATAATTGCCATATTTATTTTATTTTGTTTAGCTTCTATTTCGTTGGTGACCCAGGAGACAATGATGTCCCCGAAATTTGTATGGAAATAGTGGTATGTCCACTGGGTCACCGGATTTTTTCATAAAAATACTTATTTTTTTTGGTTTTCACATACGCACTATGATAAACAGTTTATCTAGTTACTACAAAATCATGGTTTCACTAACCAGAGATTACAGAGTTACTTGTAAAGGAGTAAATAGAAGAAAACAAAAAAAAGTTGATTGGCCCATTTTTATCGCTTATATAAGTTATCTATCACATACCGAAAGTACCAATGCGAGACGGCACCAGCTATGGTCATTTGCTGGCAGCCGAGGATGAACTCGCTGCCCCAGATGAGGCAAATTAGACACATCCACCACATGCTCTGCACCCACATATGGTTGAACTCTATAGGATCCAGGCTCCAAGCTGTAGACGAGAACGGAGCATGTCAATAAAAGAGTAGAAAAGTAATGAAAAAAAAATACTTTTTTTTCAACGTCAAACAAACGTCAAAATTATTAACACAACGGAAGGACGAGTCGCTACAACTTAGATCAAACTAGATTCCGCAATAATATGTCTTCACTATATAGTATAAAACAAAATCGCTTCCCGCTGTCTGTCTGTCCCTATGTATGCTTAGATCTTTAAAACTACGCAACGGATTTTGATGCGGTTTTTTTTAATAGATAGAGTGATTCAAGAGGAAGGTTTATAATGTATAATACATGCATAATTGCACCCGTGCGAAGCCGGGGCGGGTCGCTAGTTCGTTATAAATGAACTCGATGCGTCATCTTCATCTCTTTGAACAATATTTGCTGTTAGCTGTTAGAACAAGAAAACGCCATAGAAAGCGGATTATTAACACTACGTCGAAATTGTGACGAAGAAATTAGCACCATAATTTCATTTTTTTCTTTAATGTATCTACAGTTAGCACTTAGTGTGCAGCTGTGGTGCAGGAAATGATCCATACCCCCGTATCTACAATCGCTCATCAATTTCTGCTGCTGGCTGTAGGTGGAAGGTTCATTCATGGAATCGGGCATCAATGAACTAAAACTGCTTTAGAAGTGGACTTAGCACAGATTTTTATGAAAAAAAAACGAAGAAAATACTAATTTGATTTAACTAATTCATTAATTAAGTTAGTGGCATCAAAAAACAAGTGTATAAGTGTGGTGAGCTTTACAGTGTGTTAGGTACGAAATTTAATGCATTATGTATGATGTCTTATTTCACAGAATTGACCAAAAGCTGCACTGTACCGAAATTGTTTTAAAAGAATGTGCGAATGTGTTAAATAAGTGGTCCTTATTGACATATTTTCTCAATTAAATATTCCACGTCACGTCTCGGTTTGAACAAACATTGTTCTAGAACTATAGTCAAAAGAAAGAAACACATTTTTTTTTTTATGTTAGAGAAGCCAGACAAACGAACTAATGGGTCACCTGATGTTAAATGATCACCACTGTCCATAGACACCCGCAGCGCTTTACGCGATGCCAGTGCGTTGTCGGCCCTAAAAGGGAGAGGAAAAAGGAAAGGGAATAGAGGAGGAGGATATAAATACTCACATTTCCATGTAACGCTGCTATTAACACTTTGCGCCTTAACGGACACATTGTTGACTTGATCGTGCATTTGTGTGCCATTTATGAAGAAGTTATACTTGTACGGTATTCCAGGATAATTGGCAGTTGCGAGACAGGCCTAGGATTAAACAACGTTTGAAAATTTATATTACTAAAATCATAACATAATAGATAAATACATACGTAGTAAAATAATTATTATCCGTCACGAATAAAACTATGTCACTCAGTGTCAATAAATTATCATAAGTAATTAAATATTTGACGTGTTTATTTAAGTTCAATAACTTGAAACTTTATTAAAGTACTTAAATGTCAATCTTTATTTTGACATATACTAACAGTATTAAGTTAATTACATTACACGTGTTTTTTGGACCACGGAAATGCATAACGTGGACCAAATCTCAACATAAACGGTCCAGTAGATTTAAAGCAAATTGCGTGCAACAGGCAGACAGATACATACAGGCGTGATTGTATACAAGGGTTTCGCTTTCTTTTTGAGGTAGGGAATGTCTATTGGTTATATGTGGGTAATACTTACAACAACGGTAGACCAAAACGCAAAGAAGAGTACCAGAAAGAAGAACGTGACTATAGGTTGTAGGAAGAGAGTCGGAATTGAGCCGAGGCAGTGCGCAGTTTCCTTGAACAAGGCCGCCAGGAAAGACACACGGGAGCGCATGACGAACACGAGGAGGAGCAGAATTACCTTAAAATGAATATTGATAGTCAATTAATTTTGAATTAAAATATTAAGCCTTAATATTTTTAATGACATGAATTTATAATTTTATGCATCCTAATGACATTAATTTTTAGTTTTATACATTATTGTGCCAGATATTGATAATATTATTGACATTCTTTAAATAAAAATCCTTGCTAAAATAGTTATTTGAAATGAATAAATTATTGCACTTTAGTTATTTTTTAAATTTTTTTGTTTTTATTTTTGCTGTGAATATTAATTGTATTTAGACTTAATGACTTGTTAAAGGAAAACAGAAATATTTGTACGACTACAAATACCAATGTTTGTTCTTGGGTCTTGGGTGTTTAATATGTATTTAAGTATGTATCTATCTACAGGGTTATTTGTAATTCACTAGCATCCTTTTAACCCTAAGCTCCTACCACTTAAACAAATGTTTTTTGTTTTACGGCTTTTGTCATAACTTAATATTTTTGGTGTAATAACGTTTTGAAAATTTGAGATTTCCTCTTATTTTTACGATACTCTGTGTATTTGTATGGGAAAAAAGTGCTTCATTTTAAAAAGTCGTAAAACAAAAAACATTTCTTTGAGTGATAGGAATTCATGGTTAAGAGGATGTCAGTGAATTAAAAATAACCCTGTATATAAGTATGTTTATCCGTTGCCTAGTACCCATAACACAAGCTTTACTTAGCTTACTTTGGGACTAGGTCAATTGGTGTGAATTGTCCCGTGATATTTATTTATTTATTTATTTACTGGCAAAACATAGAGATTCCTGAATGTTATACTTTTAAGACCGATTATGTACACCTATGTTCCACAAATAAACGTATTCTATTCTATTCTATTCTATGCTGTTTGTAGTGACAACGCAAATAATTTTCCTACTTGAATTCGATAAAATATTTAACATTTAAGTTACAGTATATAAAGTGTGAACAATTCTCCACCTTATTCCCAGGGGATATAATTCAGAGAAAAGCTGTCAGAAATATCTGTGCGCACTGTTCGCACCTAATTCCGTTTTCGCGTACGCAATACCGGAAGCAGCGCAAACACAGACGAATGAGTAGTATAGCGTTATTATAATATTGTGGTAATATTTGCTAACTATCCACTTTGAAATTTCAATAATGTCAAATATTCAGGTGCACAGATATTATCTGAAAATAAACAAGTGCGAAAAACACATTACACAGAATTTCCGCGTATACAATTTTTTTTTTAAATTTCAGACAACATGATTACGTGATTACTATACTACTTAGTAATAGTAGTAGTAGAGGCTCGCCACGCCTCCTAAAGCCACATTAAGCCCAGATATAATGAAATGACAAATTCACCTGCGTGTGTGGACAATGGACACCCTATATTATGTTCATTTATTTGGCGCCGCCATAACTTGAATTATCACTGGCAATTAAGGGCGCCCTTATCTTAACAAACGGACATTAATTACATTACATGTTATTTTTAATTCAACTTACCGTAATTATGGTGGCAATAATAGAGTACCAGAGAAACGCAGTCTCATTTTTAAGAGTTTCCTAAAAAAAATTCATATATAAAACATAAATTTTGCGTAAAAGCATAATATGAATGAACGCGTTGAACGGACAAGGTTCTTTCACACTTACTGCTAAATACAGTGATTCAGCAAAACTCTGTTTTCCTGACTTTATCTCGTAATATGTATACCACAGCAGGCAAGTACCAGCCACACTTACAATGGATACTACTATCATGAATATCCATGATACAAAAGTAGCCAACAAGTGTAAGATAGATACCATGAGGAGGGAGCATACTGAAACAAAAAAAAAAGTATTATTAGTTTTATACATAGTTCTGCATATTAAATGTAGGTACAGCATTTTACACGCTAACTACGCGGTAAGGTAGTAAGGTAGGCAGGGCCCCAAAACGAATTAGCTGGCTCCAGTCAGTTTGATTTTCAATATGTGCTGAGCCTAGTTAGGGCCGAGACCAAAAAGCGCGCCTACTGTTAGAAATTATTACGCTATGATAATAGTAACATTAGCATACATTTCTTAATTAGTTGTTTAACGCTTACTTGTTGATTGAGACCTTCTAGTGAAGAGCAATGTTAAAAAATACACATTTAAAGTAGGAAATACCTTGTAAATTATACAAGAAGGTGATATAAATATTTTTTTCTTTTGAATAACTACTAGCTTCATCCTGCGGCGTCGCTCCCGCAAAAAAGTAAGTGAGCTAGCCCTCTATCCCACAGGAATTTCGAGAAATCTCTTCTTGGTGCACCTCTATGATCCTCAAAGAATGTGTCTACCAAATTTCAAGTCTAGCTCTAGTGCTTTAGGCTGTGTATTGTCTGGCAGACAGTTAGTCATAACATTATTTTGTAGGCATAGATAGATTACTTTTGTGTGTGGTATCACAAATTTAGACACAATAGATCCCACAAAAACATTTCATGTTAAATGTTGCCAAGACGAGACCATGTAGCTCGCACTGTCAAAAAGTAATCAGATCTCTTGTAGAGCCAAGTTTCTAACCCTACGTGCCCAGCTCTAAATCTATAAGCCCTAATTTTACACTAATTAATCTCGTAGGCGTGCAAACCGTGGACTAAACTGGCGAGTCGGCCGCACGAACCTTTTGCAATTCGGCATATGGGCTTGAACTTAAAAATCTATTCAATCTTTTAAACTCTTTCCGTGCGGCCGACTCGCCAGTTTGGTCCACGGTTTGCACGCCTACGAGATTAATTAGTGTAAAATTAGGGCTTATAGATTTAGAGCTGGGCACGTAGAAACTTGGCTGTACAAGAGATCTGATTTTACTTTTTGACAGTGCAAGCTACATGGTCTCGTCTTGGCAACATTTAACATGAAATGTTTTTGTGGGATTTCATTTCTTTTTGGTAGGGGATGATTTACTAAAAATCCTGAAATACATATCTTATTATTCATAACAAGGATAACAAGGACCCTCTATATCAATTTTCAGACCTCTAGCATCAAAATTTACGGAAGTCTCATACAAGCTTTCACCCCCTAGTTTAAGGGGTTGAGGGGGTAAAAATTTCAAGTTTTAAGATTTTTTCGTTGTTTGTATACTATTACTAGCTTACATACCAAATTTCAGCTTTCTAGGACTTCAGGAAGTACCTTAAGAATTTTGATGATCAGTGAGTGAGTGAATCAGTGACGAAATCGGGGGTTTTTAGACATTGATAAAATCTAAAGTATAATAGCTACGACATTCAAACTTTGTATGTTTCATGTTTGTACTAGTGTCATTATATCTTGAAATTTTCAACTATTTAACATCATCCAAAGCAAAGTTATAAAAGTTCAAAAAAACGACGAAACGTTTCGAGAAAAGGTAGGTAGTGCCCTTGCGCTCCGCTTGGCTGATCTTGGCGGGGGCACTCCCGTGCCCCCAGATAGGTCTATTGTCGTAAGAACTCTTAAGTAATTAAGGTGCGCGACATGTCGATTTCTGTAATGTCTTTAAAAGGCAAATAAAATACATGTAGGTCATTCTATACTTCATTATTTACATTAATGCTTTGATAAAACTGACTGACATGAGGTAGTAATGATGTCATATTTCAATTAAGTGATGAGTCAGCCTTCCCACACCAGTATCTAGATCATAGTAACAGGAAATACTTGTAGAAGGTATTTGTCTTTAAAAAATTTAAGGAAATACAGAATAACATTAATTCAATTTAATTGTTTGTTTTGATGTTGTTGCTCATGCAGAGCACAGCTAGGACACAAAGGCGTTTCCAATTAGAAAACAATCTCAAAAAACAATAATTTCTCATCTCAAACTCACTATTAAATGAGCAGATCTTGAAATATATTATATAAATATTTAAAGATTTCAAAATGGCTCTAACAAACAATATGTACATGGGTTTTTAGAGCCAATACTGCACAAATTAATATGGGCTGCCTGATCAGTCCAGGGCTTAAGAATCAAATCTGTTAATCGTTATATCTGTTAACTCGGGTCTGTCCAATTCCACATACAAGCGTTTATGATTGATCTAAGCTAAATGAACAGAAAAAAAGCTACTACAAAAAATATTTTCAAATGTAAAAAAGTCTTTTCCCTACTTTTTCTTCAAATTTAAATATGACCGTATTAGAGTACACCCCACCTCCCAAACACAAATTAGTTTGTTTTGATGTAATAAACATGAAAATAAAAACTAAAACTATCAAATTGAGAACTTGCTTCCACTTGTTTGAACTATTACTTTAAATTTTATATACTTGTGTATACTCACGGAATGCTACAATCACACATATTATCATCTCTTTCCATGATGAATACAGATCAGTCAGCATCTGCTCAATAGTGTCCCAACTATTTAGTAAGTCATAGAAGTCTGTAAATACTTTGCTCGCTAAATCACGGGCATACTTCGGGAAGCATCTATGTAGGACTGGGAACGACTCATACACTGGCAGAGTAGGGCAAGGTCCGGTAATACTGTGCAGCTCCGGAGTACTCACTACCGTGTTCAAATTCACATCATAAGTGCACAAGTTAGAATCAGTTGTACGGTAAAAGTTCTGTATGTCTGCAAAGGACTCCAACTTTTTATTTGGGCATTTCTTAACGCACACTTTAATAGATCTTCTCAGTTCCTTCAAGTCCAGGAAAAAGAGGTAGGGCTTGTCGATAGTGCTTATTCCAGCCAGAGGGAAATCTATGTGTTTTGTGTTAGTCTTTACGCCACAAGTATTCCCAAAAGAATCAAAACCGTTTATCAAACGAAGCGGGTTTCCGTACACGAACGATATCGCAGCAATTATAAGCTAAACAAAAGAAAACAATTAATATTTATTTTATATGGTACACAACACACTCATAAATGTTTTTAATGTATTATGTTTGAACACTTACCATGAGCACCCAAAATATAACATAAATAACCAGCCATATAACATCCGTACAACCTTTCTTCGGAGTTTCATTTGGGGGTGAAATTTCACTTTGCGCGCAACCCATTTTCAATTTTTACTTCTAATACAAAAGTCTAGTAAATTAATCACTTTGTCTTAAAACTATTCACAGTAAGCACTACTTCGTAAATAGGTATATGATACATTTCATTTGATATCGCTTAATTCTTCGTTTACCTACGTAAAAATACAAATAATTTAAAAAAATAGATGCGTGGGGTCGCTTGATGACGGACAGGGGAGCCAATAATGTACGACCTAATAATGCACAGCCATCATTGTACGACCTGATAATCCGAATCCATTTTGGATTCCAATTATCACGTCGTACAATATCAGGGATGAGTTGCTCGGCCAGTAATGCACGACCTGTTATTGTACGACGTAATAATCGGAATCCAATCGATTCCAAGGACCATAGATATTTTTTTTTTCTATCGTTCATGTCAAACGTGCTAGTGTGGTAATTCTATCGACAATGGCCCCGTTCAATAATCTTTTTATTCTTTTATTTTTCTGTGTTAGGAAAAGGCAAAGGCTTAAAACTATACAGCCAAGAAGAAGCAATCCAACTATAGTAAGATTTACGCAAAAAATCTCCGTCGGAAGGTAAAAACTGAATACGTATAGTAAAAAATGCTCAAAAAATCTGTTCCGATGCAAACATGCAAGAACACAAACTCACATCACAACTTTGAGTGACATGCCCGCCGAGAAAAGGTCAATAATTTAAGGGGTCTACTCGAAGCCCTACATGCAGGGCCCTGAGTTTAGTACCAAAGCTGATTGAAATGTATGTATGCATGCAGGCAGGGCCAAATATTTTACTCTGTTTAACTGTAGACACTGTGTTGCTCAGGAGGCTACTACGAAAATCCCGCTTCCTTGTAAGGCCAAAACAAATCGGGACCACGGGGCGCCGGCGGAGCGTGCCCAGCGCGGTCAATAACACTATGGTGGCCTTCGCTGCGGGTGTGTGTCACCGTATATTTGATTCAGTGTTATAGAGCGCGGTGGGCACGCTCGGTCGGCGCTCCGTGCTCCCGGCTTGTGGTGGCCGATTGGCAGTAGTCAAAGGGCCTTATTCTACGAAACTATTTTCAAACTTTGTATCGTACCGTTCCTTTCACGCCAATAGTAGTACTAGTCTCAATTATAATGGTTTATTATATTATTTCTACTATTTTGGGTTGATAATACTCTCGATTTAGGAGTGCGATACAATAAGAGCATATTTGGTGAATTAACAATCCAATTTGCATCCAGATCCGTATTAAATGAATTATAGTTATACTTCAGAATGATATAAGTTTAAGATGGGTAAGTTAGTTCACTTTATTAAATTATACATAGACATAAAAGGAAGTATATATATATATTAAAATAAACTGATACAGCTTATAAGTATTTTATTTTGATCGAATTGAATCTTAAAATATATTATAAGAAATAAATTTAGACCCCTGAAAACGGTGTAACCTACCTCAAGGCTCTGTCTTATTTTAGTTTATTTCTCTACAACTTAAACAGATTTTATGAGTACAGAGGTTAAACGACTGTAATATGACGATGTCGTGCTTGTGTTTAGCTCGCACCACAATACTTGGCTTTAACTTGCGTACCTAAGAAACTGTTTAAGGGCCACTACAAACCAGGCGCCAACAGGGTGTGCTCAGTGCGGTCAATAACACTGAATCATATACGCTATGCCGCGCTGCCGGAGTTTATCAACATATATACCATTCAGTGTTATTGACCGCGCCGGGCCCGCTCGGTCGGCGCCCCGCGCTCCCAGTTTTTGTGGCCTTGAATCATACACGCTGACACAACTGGCAGCGCGCGGCCCACCGGTAGTGTGTGTCAGCGTATATGATTCAGTGTTAAATAGCGCGGCGCGCTCCATCTACGCCCCGCGCTTCGGTTTGTGGTGGCCTTCAAAGTGGCTCTAGTAATTAATTACTTTAACCATAGGTAAAAAATAATTAAAGGGAGTGCTTTATCGCACGCATTCATAAATATAATGAAATATGTAACTGTGTAGAAGCCCTTTATTAAAATCTGACGTCATCAACTAAAACAGTTTCAATACTTAATAAAAAAAAATAGTGATCAAAATGCAAAAACATTGAAAGTAGTTACTTTTAAATTATCTTTTTTATAAAAACATTTAAAACCATTGGTATTTTTTTTAGAAAATTTCACCTTCGTTCTAGTTTGCCCTTTGAGTTTGCCACTATTAAGTAACTCTTTGACTTCGTCTGTCTATTAGTTTAGGCTATCACTATCTATATCTGCGACTATCAACATGCTATCACAAACCGAAGCGCGGGGCGTGCGGCCGGCGTGTGTCACCGTATATGAAGGGTCCACGGAAAGAACATGTCTAGTCACCTAAACAACTTTTAAAGATATAGCGGTTTGAAAGTTAGTCATCACGAACAATTAATATGGTAACCATTTCTTTAAAAGTGAATATTATTTTAACAGATATCCCTATTTAATATAATGGTAAGTTATAGAGCTTTGCGAGCTTAAAATATCAATTTTCAAAAAAAGTGACTAGACAGTCATGTTCTTTCCGTGGACCCGTGGACCCTTCATATATGATTCTGTCATACTCAGCTTTCCTCCAAGGAGATCCTGTAGTTATAGCTTGAAGATTTTCAGAAACAAACTTTAAAACGTGTTTCACTTTCGCCATTTTTGCCTCTAGTATAAAACCATAGATTCAGGCCTTATACTCTGAAGTGCAAAACTCAATTTCGGAGTAGCCCCCCAGGGAGGTTACCACGAAATTCGAAGTTCGAATTTACGGGCTTCGAATCGAAGATTTGCTAGCACGAAGTCACTTCGATTTTCGTTTACGGATCGAAGTTCGTCTCCATTCGTTCGTTTCGAAGTTAGTCACGTGTTGTCTACTACGGAAATCGAACTTCGAGATTGATATCGAATTTCAAGATTCGCGCCTGCCACAACAGGCCCTATACTACGAAGCGCGAAATTCGAACTTCGTTTCATGCCGTTCCGCTCACGCTAATGGTATTTATTACGAGAGTGAGAGGGACCGCACGATCCGAACTTCGAACTTCGAATTTCGTAGTAACCCCCCAGATCACAGCGCGGGGCGTGCGCGTGACTCCGACGGAGCAGGAATGGCCGGCGCTTTGTATAACACTAAATCATATACGCTGTGCCGCGCAGCCAGTTTGTCAGCGTATACGATTCAGTGTTATACAACGCGGTGGGCCGGCTCCATCGGCGCCCCGCGCACGCCCCACGCTTCGGTTTGTGGTAACATTTATCTAAATCAGTGTCACCAGAGGTATAAGTTCTTACAATTTCCTTATCATTATCCAGAGTATCATCTTTTCTGTGATATTTTTCTGCCCTTATCTCATATCCTGACGTTCACCTTAATTTAGGTGTAGATACTTACTCAGCTAAGAAATGACACGGATCTTAATATTAGTTCTGTTGAAGGTGGCGCAACTGGCATTGTATAATTCCAACTCATCTACTTAAGCGTTCACCTTCCCTACATAATGGAACTGCGAAGTAATATTCCATGTCTAAACTAATCAAATTAAATAAGAACTCTCATTGCGAAATGTTCTGATCTGGGATACTTTTGGTCTTTTGGTTGGATTCCAAGTCACTACGATAATTCTGGTAAATGTAATTGGGGTGTCTATTTTTTTGTAAAGTATAGTAAATCGAAAAACATTTCGAGATAAATGTTTCTTAAATTGTTTTCTGTAGTTATATAATTTTAATATAATGTAAGGCATTTATTACATATATATGAAATAAAGTAATGATCTTCATTTGAGATTGAAATATAAGTCGCAGAGATTTAACAGAACTTAATTCTGTGTGGAATAGCATTATTTAGAATTTGTCATAATTTACGATTATGCTGCGGAGTTTGACTTGATTTGGCCGGTAAAGTGATACTTGTGATAGTATACCACTATACAAAAAATAATTAAAGGGGATTTTGCCTTATCGTACGTATTAAGATAGATTTAAAAGTATGTAGCTGTATGGGGAGCCCTTAATTATAATCTGACGGCATCAGCCAAAATAGTTTCAATAATTATTAAAAAAATAAATAGAGAACCAATTGAAAAGATGTTGAAATCATTTGGTTATAAGTATATAATTGACATTTCTGTACAAAAAAAATATAAAAACTATTGGTAATCTTTTTTAACCGACTTCAAAAAAAAAGAGGAGGTTCTCAATTCGTCGTATGTTTTTAGACTGTAACGTTGCGTTCTTCGCGTTTCCCATTTAAATTTCGCGGCACTATGAAAAGTGTCACATTTTAAACTTTCGCGCTTATCGCTTTGAACATTTTACATCGTCATTGGTCCGTTCCCGTGACGTGATTGGGCGAGCCATAGAGGCTCCTTATTCGTCCTTCATCCTTTAATATTTCGGTGTAGCCAGTGAGATAAACTTTCACTAATAAACTATTTCTGACAAGTCGTTAATTTAATCACACAGGTTTTGCATTTTATTTCCTTAGTTCGTTTCAGATTCATAATAATATCTCAGATTTTATTTCATATATCTTTGTAAACAATATTTCCAATTTCAAACTTAACTGGCCGCCTTCTCAAGTTATAGTACTTGGATTTTGCAATAAATGATCTCTCTGTCAGAAATATCTATTAGTGAAAAGTTTAACTCACTGGCTACACCGAAATATTAAAGGATGAAGGACGAATAAGGAGCCTCTATAGCTCGCCCAATCACGTCACGGGAACGGACCAATGACGAAGTAAAATGTTCAAAGCGATAAGCGCGAAAGTTTAAAATGTGACACTTTTCATAGTGCCGCGAAATTTAAATGGGAAATGCGAAAAACGCAACGTTACAAGACCATTCCAATATTGCTAATCGGCTAGCTAATAATTAATGAAGCTATCAGAGACGATGATCTTTTCCCATGTAAGTACATAGAGATAGCTAGCAGTCATGATCTATCTGCTCGCGCTGGTAGTTTTTAGTAAGATATAAGTTTAAGATGGGTAAGTCAATAAACTTTTTTAAAATATACATAGACATAAGAAAAGCATACTAAAACATTGACATTGTAAGGAGGGCTTTGATATCCGCCAACATCCCTTGCGTTATGGAGCCGCCAGGCCTTTGCCGTACCGATGGCAAAAAGCCAGACGGTCTTACTTTAGTACCATGGCAGAAGGGAAAGTGATTGCTGTGGGACGCCACATGCGTCAGCACTTTCGCCGCCTCACACCTCAGCCAAACGGTGCGTACAGCTGGAGCCGCTGCAGATTTTGCCGCTGATAGGAAGCGGGAAAAATATTCAGCCCTGGGCGGTGACTATTATTTTGTACCCCTTGCCTTTGAAACTACTGGGTGCTGGGGGTCCAATGGAAATTTAGCCATAAATGTCCGTTTTTGACCGCCAACACGACCGGCCTTCATACCACAATCTCACACGTTTTGTAGTGCATATTTGCTTCACGTCACAGAATACTAATAGGTACTCACGGGCTCTAACCAAGTTATGATCGTAACTGTTACGTTAAATTAGTTAATTTTAACAAATATAAACACAAAAATGCGCGATTCAAAAAGCCCGGCGAACAGTCAGTGGCGTAGCGTGGGGGTCGGCTGCCCGGGGCGGAAGAAAATTTTGCCGCCCTCTTATTTAGGTATTTCAGTTTAATGTATACCTACTATACATTACATACATTAATTATAGAGAACTTTTCGGCAAGAACAGTCATCATTATTTTGCATTGTTCTGGTTAGATTTTAAATAAAAAAGTTCATCTAAGTTTTACAATCACGCTTATTAATAATAAAAATCGTACACTTCCCCATACCTTAAAGGGACTTTCCCGTACGTGTAATAAACTATATAGAACTTAATATACAGGGTTATTGGTAAGTCGACCTATTCCCGTTAAGGGGTTATGGGGTGGTCATTTGCAATCTTTTTTGTCCCCTAATGCTCTATGGAAAAGTGAACCATTTCTGAGATAATTGAAATTTAAGTTTTTTGCAATAAAGTCAGAAACACATCTTCAAAAATTAATTTAAAAAAGTTGGCCATTTAAGAGGGTTTATACCTGCTGAGCTGGCAACGTTGCATTTGTATTTAAAACATTTTTAATTTTCATTCAATTTTTATGGAATAATCGAGAAAAACTAACAAAAATGCAACGTTGCCAGCTCAGCAGGTATAAACCCTCTTAACACGTTAACTGCGAAGCGAGGCCTAAATCACCCCTGATGCAACTTCCCTGTGGTGCGGCAAGCAAAAAAGTGAATTTCTCTGTCGTGCGAATGGCATAGCTTTGGTTTGGTCCAGTGTAGGAAAGAGATAAATATATATTTGAGATCACTAAATGGTTCCGGACTCGGTGGTGTACCTACCTTGGTACCGGATGTCTTAGGCCTCGTGCCGCACTGAATTAATATAATTTTAATGCAGTGCGGAACGAGGCTAAAACGTCCCATATCCCCCCTGACCTCGTACCGCACTGAACGCGAGCTTCCCGCGACCAGTGTTGTGCATCACGTCGATTGGAGAATAAATAGGACAGTTTCTTTTCTACTTCTGGTTGCCTTTTTTTTCTATTCTGTGAACCGCATTAAGATTTTCATATACAAATAGAAAGATAAACCTTATGCATAAACCGTAATCCATTATTTTCCAATAATAAGTCTGTAATAGGTGCCTGTTAATGGTATAGAATGGAACGCTTCGTGCGCGAGTCCGACTCGCACTTGGCCGGTTTTTTTTTCTTTATGGCGCCTTCAAGCACAATTTAGATTATTTAAAAAAAAATGTATCCTTTGATAGCTTTGTGTTGTTTTGCCAGGTTTTGCCCTTAAAACGATCTAATGAGATATAATTGATCAAAATCGGTCAAGTCGTTGCGTAGTTAAGACAGTTTAAAAACGTCGATATTATTTTTCCCATCACTAATCGCAGCGAAAATTTGCCCTATTTCAGTGCGTTACGAGGTGTATAAGATCCCATATTTTGTTTTGCTAATAATTCCTAAACTAGCCATCAGATCCCGGGGCGACGGTGGATTAGGGTTCATCAATTCACTGTCTATATCAATAAGGACCAAAATTCTCATTTATCTTTGATTTCGCGCCAGAAAATGGATTTTAGTCTGTAAAAGGAGGTGGGGTCTAATAGACCGCGTGTCGCCCTAACGTCTGGTCACGGTACGGGCCGATTATACCTCGTGCCGCAGGAACGGAAAGTATGCAAAAATTGGTGCCGCAGCTAACGTGTTAAGTCAATTTTTTTAATTTTTTTATGTACAAAATAAAATTGCTGTTCTTATGTTTTATTAAATTAGAATTATCTGTAACCATTTAAGAATGCAAGTCCAAAAAGTAAAAAAAATATGATTTTTTATCAGGTTGCTAAACATAAATGACACAAAAACAGAAAATTTTGCTAAAACATTTGGCGTGCAGATTGTACGTTAAACATGTATGTATTTCTAGCTTTCTAACAAGCTATTAATAATATGATTTTTGTAAATAGTTGTTCGAGAAAAATGAGAAATTTTGTTCGAGAAATTTTACAGAGTTCCTATGGCCACCATCCAGCTCCATCATCAGATCAGCTCCATGTTGCCATAATATTGCATTGTCATCCAATTTACACATACGTGCAAAATTTCAGCTCAATCGGAAACCGGGAAGTGGGTCAAAATCATGTTCAAAGTTTCCATTAAGTACATAGTTTCATACAGGTCAACCTAATAAAAGCGTGTTAAAATGGTTCAAAACAAAATATTTTTATTATAACAATAACAATAAACAGTAATTTATTTTCCAAAAACAGTATTACAAAACAAGGCAAAGGTTGAGGCTTCCCAGTAGGTATATAAGTACAGGTGTTGGGAGGTCTCGCTCTTCCAAAAAAAGTAGGTACATGAAAATGACCACTAAACTAAAAATAGTATGTAGTTTATTCAAGGATAATAATCCTAACTTAACCCTTTCGGCGCGAGCGCCTTCTAGCGCGCTGCAATAGTCCTGCGCGCAGGCCCGACGAAGCGATGCAATGCGCCCGCGCGCAGTACATTTTTTCCCGTACTAAATACCCATGATGCACCATGTGCATCATTGCGCGCGGTGGGACTGCACGCACTTTCTCGCCTCGAACGGCAAGGGAATGGATGGCGTAATGCGCTATTTATAATAACCAAACACCAAATGTTTATTTGCGGGTGAAATAAAAAACAATATTTTATCATACTTCAATATAAGTATATTGAACTCCTCTGAAACGGTTTGACCAATTTTAAAAATTTTTTTTCTCTATATTCGGTAGGTCTGAGAATAGGTCGTAGGCTATTTTTTATACCCCTATTCTTCGCAGACGGAGTCGCGGGTAACAACTAGTTTAAATTTAAAATTGTACAGATTAGAATATCTACATAATATATATAAGTACAAAAAATAACGTTAATCCGGTAAATATGTACATGAGTATGATTATTGGCGAAAGACTGGGCGTTTAGCCGGGTCGATTGTACCAAGTGCAGTATTCGATTCCATAAAGATAGCCGGGTCAGTAAAGATTCACGATTACAACGCTACGCAACGAGACAAAACGCTCAGTCACAGGCACAAACTAAGACTGTAACCAGGAACAAAATAAATGTAAAGACACTAAGATAACCCGCCTTTTATCTATCAGGCTCAGGTCAGCGGTGCTCGTGATTGGTCGATTTTCGTCTGAAAGCCTTTAACAATAATTATCGCATTTGTGCAACTATTGTAAGTAGCCACAAGGGGCATAAAACTTTTACTTGGACCTCTCGCTCGCACTTAGGGAGTCATATGGATGAGCGTAGTGTCACAAGACACACAGACATCAGCCGAGTGGGTCAGTGGGTAAAACCCTTTTATCGGGCCTCTCGCTCGCACTTAGGAGTCTAACGGTATACCAGGGTCACGGGACACGGTAAAGCCAGGTAGCCGAATAGGTTTAACACGGACTTGAATAATACGCAACATGATGAGATTGAAAACTTTAGTAAAATTTATACTGCACCGCATAATATCCCTACTTAGTGTACCGCTACTATTTAAAAAAATCTTTATTTGGTTAATCTTACTAATATTATAAACGTGAAAGTTTGCATGGATGGATGTGTACCTAGATGTTTGTTACTCTTTCACGGATTATGATGAAACTTGGCACATAAATAGTTTATACTTTTTATCCCGGAAAAATGAGTAGTTTTGGGCGGGATAGCGATGAACGAATTATTCGCAGACGGAGTCGCGGCCAACAGCTAGTCAACAATCCTATTTGCTTCTGCTTGGCTATTTATCTACACTTTTCGCTAAACTACATATTCAATGCTTATATTACCTACGAATTATTTTAAAAATATAAAAACAGATGGTTCTGTGCTGTAGAATACCATCCACTGTGATTGGCAGTACTCTACGGCGCAATGATGCACCGTGTTATCATAGCATTTTCAAAGTAAAAAAATTAATATAAAGTTAATTTTTTTAACTGAATATGGATATCAAAGTCCAAATTTCTGGTTTATCAAATAAAGATGAAAACTTTTTAACCAAATACAGATAATAAATGATAGTCGAATTTCAAAGAATTTTTTCTCTGCAAATACCGTGGAACAATAATAAAAAAAAATGACACTAAATGAATTATAGATCCAGAATCCTGATCAACCAAAAACTACATAAATTTTGGACAAAATAGTATGTTTAGATCAAGATTTGTAATGATGCTCATGCGCATCATGCGCGCACAAGAGACTGCAATCCCATGATGCGCATGGTCATCATGCGCGCGCGAGAGCCTGCAATCTCATGATGCACATGGGCATCATGCGCGCCGAAAGGGTCCTAAATTTATTCCAGCGTTATGGCGCGTCGCGCACCCTACGCGCGTACGTGTGTGTGTGCATGCAAGCGTGCGAATGTATGTGCGTGCGTGCAAGTGTGTGTGTGTGATTGAGTCTTAGTATGGTGAGTGAAAAAAGATATTTAGCTAAGTGTACACTTAATTATTAGATTTAACTATTGATAGGAACAGTCAGTTCCCCAACACAAGTAGCCACTCTTCCATGCAGTTAGTATGGAAAAATGAATACCCAAGCTAGGGAACCGATCCTACTACTTAATACTACATTTACATTGAACAATATCAACATATTTATTAGTTGCAATAACCTATATTTCTAAGCGCCCAAAAACAGAAGTTCCTCAGTTTCTGTATAGGCCATTTTTCTTAACCAAGCGTGGAGTAATTCTTTACATTCATCATATCGCAAGCTGTAGATGTGAATTTCATTGTTTATTTTATTATATAAGTATGCAGACTGTACATCACACTGCCTCCTTGCAAAAACTGATTTGTTTGGGGGTACAGGAGCTACCTTTGCTGCCCTTCTAAAATATTATTTATTGTTAAACTTTGCCGCCCCCTAAAAAGTGCCGCCCGGGGCGGGTCGCCCCTGCCGCCCCCACTACGCTACGCCACTGCGAACAGTAAACATAAATCATGACATGACGGACAATGACGGAGTGAGAAAGGGATGCTGCTGTTAGAGCAGCTGCTGTGGATACCCGCCATAGAAGCTAGCGTACGTTTCATACAACGTTTTTTATAAGGGAACTTGCGCCAGACTGGGCATCACAGCCAAAATAGTTTCAATAATTATTAAAAAAAAAATAGAGAACCAAATGAAAAGATGTTGAAATCATTTGGTTATTAGTATATAATTGACATTTCTGTACAAAAAAAAATAAAACTATTGGTAATCTTTTTTAGACTGTAACGTTGCGTTCTTCGCATTTCCCATTTAAATTTCGCGGCACTATGAAAAGAATCACATTTTAAACTTTCGCGCTTATCGCTTTGAACATTTTAGATCGTCATTGGTCCGTTCCCGTGACGTGATTGGGCGAGCCATAGAGGCTCCTTATTCGTCCTTCATCCTTCAATATTTCGGTGTAGCCAGTGAGATAAACTTTCACTAATAAGTATTTCTGACAAGTCGTTAATTTAATCACACAGGTTTTGCATTTTATTTCCTTAGTTCGTTTCAGATTCATAATAATATCTCAGATTTTATTTCATATATCTTTGTAATTATAAACAATATTTCCAATTTTAAACTTAGCTGGCCGGCTTCTCAAGTTATAGTACTTGGAATTTGCAGCGTGAGCCTTAAGTAAATGATCCCTCTGTCAGAAATACCTATTAGTGAAAAGTTTATCTCACTGGCTACACCGAAATATTAAAGGATGAAGGACGAATAAGGAGCCTCTATGGCTCGCCCAATCACGTCACGGGAACGGACCAATGACGATGTAAAATGTTCAAAGCGATAAGCGCGAAAGTTTAAAATGTGACACTTTTCATAGTGCCGCGAAATTTAAATGGGAAACGCGAAGAACACAACGTTATAGTCTAAAAAAGATTATCAATAGTTTTATTTTTTTTTTGTACAGAAATGTCAATTATATACTTATAACCAAATGATTTCAACATCTTTTCATTTGGTTCTCTATTTCTTTTTTAACAATTATTGAAACTATTTTGGCTGTGATGCCGTCAGATTATAATTAAGGGCTCCCCATACAGCTACATACTTTTAAATATATTTTAATACGTACGATAAGGCACCCCCTTTAATTATTTTTTGTTTAGTGGTGTTGTTAGCTGGCAGGCGATTGATGAATACTTATGAATTGTCTATGGGACAATTCAAAAATGATAAATAAAAGTGCACTTGTACAATTGCTTCGGATTTGGGTCAATAAAAAAAGTTGGTCTTAGCACAAAACATAAGTATTTTACTTGCTAGGGCTTCTGAGTTATAAAGCTAAGGATCTTACTACGATCCTTACAGTGCCTTACAGTATACTATCACAAGTGTCACTTTACCGGCCAAATCAAGTCAAACTCCGCAGCATAATCGTAAATTGTGACAAATTCTAAATAAGGCTATTCCACACAGAATTAAGTACAACTTGGAATCTCTTACTTTATTTCATATATGTGTAATAAATGCCTTACATTATATTACCTATTAGTGAAAAGTTTATCTCACTGGCTACACCGAAATATTAAAGGACGAATAAGGAGCCTCTATGGCTCGCCCAATCACGTCACGGGAACGGACCAATGACGCTGTACAAATGTTTAAGCGATAAGCGCGAAAGTTTAAAATGTGATTCTTTTCATAGTGCCGCGAAATTTAAATGTTAAGTGCGAAAAACGCAACGTTTGCTACGTTTAAGGGTCGGGAGAAGATAAATTAAACAAGTAAATACGTTAATAATCATTTATTTCTCCCGAACGCCGCAAGCACACGAAAAGGTCGTAGGGGTAGGTTCGAAACGTCGGTCTGATTTTACTCTCCGGATAAAAAGGGGTTGTGCTTCCACCACGCTAGTACTCCCCTGGATCTCGGAGACGCCGTGGAGATGAAGAGCCGAGGAGCCGTCAGCTTGGCTGGTAACGGGGAGGTTCGCGCGCGAGCCGTAAGGTAGCGGTAGGACCCTGGAACCGTCCGTCGTGTAAATGAATATTGGTTCATGATATTCATTCCTTGACTGTGACCGGCAGTAAGCAGAAGCAGGAAAAGAGAAAGTACTGCGTGATGGTAAAATGGCCCGGGAAGTGCTGATGTCACAGTCAGACGGAGTTTACAAAAATTAGATGAAAATGATGCAAAAAAAAACTATTAAAATGATTCTTGTTTTCATCTTACTAACATAAATAAAGCATGATTAAATTAACGAAAGAAAAAGATATGCGTGATACATACGTACATTCTCAAGTAGAAATACACGTTCCTCTGCGACCCAAATATTTTTCTCAATGTACCCTCAGAAGAAAAATATTCTATAAAAGATTAAATAATCACTTCTTAATCGTTTTAGATGACGAAATTGAACAAAATTGTTCTCCAATGGCTCATTATCCTGCTATCCCGGAAATAAGCACCGAACCACATGCGCTAGAACATTCCAATGAAGTACCCGCGCCAGAAGCAAATACCGATTTTTCAGTCTCTGAAAATCAAACGGACGCTCTAACAGCGCCGCCACAGCCCGAACTCGACCCGGACATGCTATCGGCACTCGGGGAATCAACAGATGATACCCCAGAGTTCGGAGAAAAGATTAACGAGAATCTTACAAAGCTTTGGCTACCGTTGCTCAAATACCTATGATCAAAGACAACAAAGATAAAATCCAAAAGGAATGTCTCGTCCCTGATAATTGCCGCTTGTTGCAAGCTCCAAAAATAAACGTAGAAATTTCAGCGGCCGTCCGCGACATGGTCCGGAGCAGAGACAAATTTAGCAGCCATGCAGCAACAGCTGGGCTCTGGCATCTCTGCCATCAACAAAGCTATGGATATCTTACTAAAAGGTGCCGACGCCGACAAGGTTCAAGCTATGAAGCATCTCAGCAACGGCTGTCGCATTTTGCGATCTTCATGCGTTATCTACCCAGAATCGCATAAAACTCATCAAACCCAGTTTGGACAGAACGTTCTTGCAAGTGATTCATGAGGCGGAAAGAGACGAAACATTATTCGGTACCAGGCTGCCTGAAAAGATTAAGGCAGCGAAGACAACAGGGACTTCAAATCAAAACCCGAATCCGAAGCCCCCTACATCTGTTCCATCTACGAACAATCGAGCGCCTCACTCGGGAAACTGGCCAGCGCCCCCTCGTTACACGCCGAACAGGGGGGGGGGGGGCGAGGAGGTGCCCGCAAGCCGGCGGCGGTACCACCCGGCGCACGTTCGCAACCCCACAACCGGCCAGAACCGCTCACACGCCCAAACCACGTGTACAGCTGACACAGTAGCACAGGTACGTGCCGGTCGTCTCTGTCATTTTTACGACTGTTGGCTTAAAATAACCTCGAACGATTTAGTCTTAGATTGGGTCAGATATGGTTACCCAATCTCGTTTAGCACAGAAGTAAAACAAATTCGTGCATTAATAAATACTTTCTCACAAAGTGAAGAAAGTGATATGAATTTAGCGAAAAAAAAAAAGACTGTTAGATTTAGGAGCCATATCCGAATGTACCCCAATCATTACCAATATATTTCAAAAAAAAAAAATTCTCATGCAAAAATAGAATAAGCCTATCCAAATGGAAATTGGAAGTGGTGTTGGTTTAGTTTTTCGAATCGTCCGGGTTCGATTCCCGGGCAGAGTACAGGTTTTTCTTCTTTTTTTTTTTTAAATGTATGAATGCAGTTTTTCTGAGCCAGCCTGTATTGTCTTGGGTTTGTCGTTAATTACGACAAAAGTTCTTTACGTCCGAAACAGACATCTAAATTTTTAAGCTTTAATTTGGATAAACGAAACAAAATTGCACAAGTAGTCGGCAAATTCTTAAGTCTCCCCAGGTGTACCATTAGAGAATCGCACTACTTTTGGAGTGTTAGTATAGGCATATCCCGCCGTAAAATACGGTTGGGTTTATACCAAAACTTTGGAAAGACGAAAATATCTAGAACTATTAAAAAACGATAATTATGACACCAAAATCAAACCTTCAAAAATTATACTTGAAGATTTGTATTGGTGGTCGAACAATATTCACATCACACATCAATTAATTTTATGAGACCCCTCAATTTCTAGCTTGAAATTTTTACTGACGCGTCTAGCTCCGGCTGGGGCGCCGTTTGCGGTAAAGATAAGGTTAACGGTATGTGGAAATCGTCAGAAAGGGAATCTCATGTAAACTATTTAGAATTATTGGCTTTACACTTGGGGCTGAAGAGTTTCGTAGGGATATGTCTAATTGTGCAATTTCGATTCGCGTTGATAATACAACCGCGATAAGTTACGTGAACCGCATGGGGGTATACAGTTTCCTCACTTAAGCGAGTTATCTCGTCTCATTCAGCAATGGTGCGAGAAGCGACATATATGGATATATGCGTCGTATGTCAATACGAAAGAAAACATTACTGACGCAGAATCCAGAAGGATAGTTAACCCAGACAATGTTTATCATTAATTATAAGACAGTGTAACGCGGGAACCTCCTGGCGAGCTACCAGTGGAGCCATCTATGGCCCACGGTGAGAACAATTCCGCCGGCCGCCCGCGCCGTCAAATAACGCGCCCGAAGAGATTAGCCGATGGCGCGTACTAGACAGTCATATTTTAATTGTGGATTTGTTAAAATGATAATTTCTTTTTAAACTTTTGTGAATTATAGTTAATACATAAAGTGCAATACATAAAGTCATATTATTGTCGTAGAAAAGACACCACCCCGTTTCATGGCGCCCTTAACGTGTGTCTTAAAGTGAAAAAACACGTGTTGTGCAAACGAAAATCGTGAACTGTGCATTTCATTGACTGTTTTTATAAACATTTTTGCTGTTTTCGAGTGTTTTCACGTGTTTAAAACACCTACACAATGATGACTCGTTCCGGTCGCACACCGAGTACTCCAGACCAACCGCGGGCGTCTACATCAAACGACGACGCCGCCGCCGCAGATCACCATTCGGATGAGGATTATGGTGAACGCCCTGGAAATGTGACGATGACGATGGATAACCTGTCCATTTTGCTGCAAACTATTCAGCAATCTAACGCCGACATGTTCCAGCGGTTACTGCACGAAGTTCGTTCTTCAACCCCGGCTTCGGGCGAGCCCGTCAACGTGACCGTCGCCGCCCCCGCCCCTGTCGTGACCGGCAATTTTTCTAAATGCCAAGCCACTTACAGCGGCCGCGCCGAGGAAAGTCTGGAGGGATTTATCGACGCAGTGGAAGCCTTCAAGGATTGCTGCCGAGTGACTGACGAGAACGCCATTAGAGGTTTTTCAATATTGCTGACTCATTCCGCCGCAACCTGGTGGCAAGGAATCAAGGGTACTACGACATCCTGGGCGGAGGCCCTGGATCGACTTCGACGAGCCTTCGGAGACCGTCGCCCACCCCACCGGTTATATCGCGATTTATTCGATAACGAGCAGCAGATCAACGAGAATACCGACAAGTTCGTAGCTCGAGCTCGAGCAATACTCGCCCGACTTCCTGTTGAGGACCTCACAGAGAAAGCACGACTGGATATGGTGTACGGCTTACTACATCATCGCATCCGGGAACGCCTTCGTCGTGAAGAGTTCCAGTCTTTTGACGAGCTACTCAGCAGAGCTCATTCTATCGAAGACGCATTAGAGGTAACAGGAGTGTCTCGCTCAAGCGCAGGGAAGCCGCCAGCCGCCGGCCCCGCGCGCCGCTCGACATCAAACGCGCCGCCACCGCCGCCGCCGTCGTCGTCACCGACCCCGACTGGCGCGAGTACAAGCATCGCGGATATGCACAAAAAGAAACGTATGTTCTGTTCTTATTGTAAAAAGCCTAATCATTCTAAAGACAATTGTGCTAAACTTAAAAATAGAAATATTGATAACAATGATACAATTCACAATAGTAATAATAATACCAATAACAGTATTAATCATGTTTATTGTTACGGGTGCGGGGAAAAAGACGTAATTAGGTCAAATTGTTCTAAATGCAACTCGCAGTTTTCCGCGATAGGTATAGAGCCAATCTGTAGCATAAGTTCAAGTTCAATGACCTTGTCCGCCGCACCCTGCTCAGCTGTTCAAGTTGTTGACAATAAGTGTAGTGTTCAGTTACATTGTAATGCCGCTGTTAGTAATAGACACACTCAGATTTCTTGTGCTTATAAATCTAATGTTTTGTTAGATTTGGATTTCGCGTCTGCCGATTTGCATTCATCCTCAAAACCAGTGAAACAACAACAGCGACCTATTTTGGGTGTAACTATTTTAGGCATAAAGGGCAGGGCTCTTATAGATACAGCTGCAAAACGGTCTGTCGTAGGTTGTTCGTTGTATGATTTGTTAAAGAAACACAAACAAAGATTTTTAGAATCTTATATGTCCATTAGATTAGCAGATGGATCTGTACAGAACATGAAGGTGCTCACGACAACACTGGATGTTGTTGTAAAGCATAAGACCGTGTCACTTGAGTTTGTTGTGTTACCAGACGCGTCAGGTAATGATACTTTACTAGGTATTGATTTTCTAGTTAAGGCTGGCATTTCGATGGATTTTGCAACTTCCAAGTGGCACTTCTCTGAAGAACATACACGGTATCCTATAGAGTTCGAGTCGCCGAGTAATCATGTCACGTGTTCATCAGCGGACATACTCCGGAGCGACGAAGGTATCATGCTGCAACCTTCTCAACGTGATAAACTGGCAGGTCTGCTTTATTCTAATGAGGACATCTTTAAATCAGGGGGAGCTGCGACCAACTTTGCAGAGCACCACATCAGCACAGGTAACCATCCGCCAGTATCTTCTCCACCCTACCGTCTCACTCCCGCTAAGAAGGAGATCATGAGACAGGAGCTCGACAAAATGCTAAGCGAAGGGGTAATCGAAGAGTGCGAGTCTGCCTGGACTGCTCCCGCCATTTTAGTTCCAAAAAAGGTAATGGTGTTAGGTTTTGTGTAGACTATCGCAAGCTAAATAATGTGACCAAAACTGATTCTTATCCCATTCCTGTTATTGACGAGTTGCTCCAGGCAACGAAGCAAAACTGTTTTATGTCTACAATCGACTTAAAGTCAGGGTATTGGCAAGTAAGTGTTGCGCCACAGGATCGTGACAAGACTGCCTTTGTCACGCCCTTTGGGACCTACATGTTCACGCGCATGCCGTTCGGGTTAAAAAATGCACCGGCGACGTTTCAACGTTTGATGGACCGTTTTCGTTCAGGTAATACCCTCAAAAACGTTACCTTACTTTGCTACCTAGACGACCTCTGCATCATATCCGAATCCTTCGAGAAGCATGTGGAGGATCTGCAGAGAGTGTTCGATAGGCTTCGTTTGTTTGGTCTGAGGGCCAATAGGGAAAAATGCTCTTTTGTACGTGAGAGTGTTACTTACCTTGGTCACGTGGTCGCTCCAGATGGTATCAAGGCAGATCCCTCGAAGCTCGATGCCATTATGCAGATGAAGGAGCCTACCAACATGAAAAATCTGAAGTCGTTCATCCAAACATGCTCCTGGTTCCGTAAGTTTATACCTAATTTTGCTCAAATTGCTCAACCTTTGACTAAACTTACTCGCAAAAATGTAGCATGGACGTGGACCGATGAACAGCGTGATTCTTTCAACAATCTTAAGCAGAAACTGACGACTGCACCTGTACTTATTCAAGCCGACTATAGTAAACCTTTTGTAATTCGTACTGACGCAAGTAGTTATGCTATAGGTGCCGTACTTATGCAAGGTGAAGCTTATGATGAAAGACCCATCATGTACGCAAGCAGACTACTAACGCCAGCTGAAAGAAACTATACGACCACTGAGCGAGAAGCTTTAGCGGTGGTCTGGGCGGTCGAAAAGTTCAGAGGATATGTTGAAGGTCATACTATTATAGTCAAGAGTGATCACCAGCCCCTGCGTTGGCTTCTCACTCTTAAGTCTCCTACTGGACGCCTAATTCGATGGGCAATGAAGTTACAAGCGTTTGATATTCGATATGAGTATACTCCAGGTAAGTTAAATGTTTTAGCAGACATGTTGAGTCGTCCTAGCTGCGATGAGTGTACTGATGGTAAGTGTGAAGTTTGTTCCATGACAGTCGACTTACCTCGGTACAGTCCAACCGATCTCCGCGAAGCTCAGCTGCAGGATCCTGAAACAAAAAAGATTATTGAGGATTTGGAATGTACTGACCTGTTAGCTGCTACCCGATGGCTCGAACGCGGATATGTCATGTCGCAAGGAGTACTCTATCGCTTGGATCCTGACTCCGACTCTGATGATCCTCAACTTGTAGTCCCAGCGTCCATGGTAAGTAAAATTCTTGAAGAATTTCACGACGTTCCTATTGCGGGCCACCAAGGCATCGAAAGAACGTTGGCTCGAATCAGAAATAGATACTATTTTACAGGTATGCGTAAATTAGTAACTGAATACCTGAAGAATTGCGCTGAATGCCAGAAATATAAGATCTCGAATCAGAAACCAGCTGGTCTCCTGCAAACTCCCGTCTTACAGCAGCGAGGTGAGGTTCTCTCCGTTGACTTATTCGGTCCACTACCGAAAGGTGATAAAGGTGAAACTTGGGTCCTTGTAATAGAAGATGTTGCTACCCGGTGGGTAGATCTTCACCCTCTCCTCGATGCATCAGCCGAGACGTGTGCACTAATCCTGATCAACGAATATTTTTTGAGGTATGGGTTTCCTCGTCGTATTATATCTGATAATGGTGTCCAATTAGTTGCTGCGGCTATGCAACAATGCATGTTTGTGCTTGGAATCCAACAAAATCTCACACCTTTGTTCCATCCACAAGGGAATCCCGTGGAACGAAAAAACAGAGATATAAAGACCCAGTTGTCGATTCTAGTCAAGCACGAGCATACATCGTGGCCTAAGTATTTGCCTCAGATTAGGTTCGCATTGAATAGCGCAGTTTGTTGTTCCACTGGTTGTACTCCGGCGTATTTGATGTTTTGTAGGGAGATGAGGACCCCTTTCGAGAGTCAAACAGATATAAGGTCTATTTTAGATAAAGAAAATTTTGTGCCCCAATGTACACCCTTTTTGCGGGATTTCATTGATAAAATGTATCTTATTCGCGAAAGAGTAGAATTCGCTCAAGACAAAGCGAAAAGAACCGCTGACGAAAAGCTTCGTCCGGCACCCGACTACAAAATAGGCGACCTGGTATTGGTTATAAATTCATCCCTTAGCAATGCCAGTAAAGGTATCACTAAGAAATTTATGCCTAAAAGGGATGGGCCATACTGTGTCAAGAAAAAGGTCTCGCCGACCACTTTCGAGGTGTCACATGTGGATAGTGGTATTAGCGCAGGAAAGTTCCATGCGTCTTTCCTAACTCCGTTTGTTAGTAGACATGGGGAAAATGAAATACCTATTCAGTCTCGACGGCCTCGCGGACGACCAAAGGTGAATACTGCAAGGGCCAAGCCACATACGAGACGTCCATGTAGCTTGGAGGGGGAGGATGTAACGCGGGAACCTCCTGGCGAGCTACCAGTGGAGCCATCTATGGCCCACGGTGAGAACAATTCCGCCGGCCGCCCGCGCCGTCAAATAACGCGCCCGAAGAGATTAGCCGATGGCGCGTACTAGACAGTCATATTTTAATTGTGGATTTGTTAAAATGATAATTTCTTTTTAAACTTTTGTGAATTATAGTTAATACATAAAGTGCAATACATAAAGTCATATTATTGTCGTAGAAAAGACACCACCCCGTTTCAACAGTGTTTTTAAAGCTTTAGTAGAGCTGTTTGGGAAACTCGATATAGATTTATTCGCTTCTCATTCCAATGTAAAATTCCCGAATTTCATATCTTGGAAACCAGATCCTGATGCCACGGCTGTAGTCGCATTCACAACCAGTTGGAGTTCAAATTTTTTTTTTATGCCTTCCCACCTTTTGCGGCAATTTTAAAATGCCTCAGAAAGGTTATTGATGACCAAGCAAACGGAGTTCTAGTATTTCCTTATTGGGCGTCACAGGCATGATTTCACTTTTTACAGAGCTTATCAAACTCTGAAATAATGTAGCTGGACCCAAGTAAAAACCTCCTTCATTCCCATTACAGAGAGTGCCACCCGCTGCACAGGGGGCTTACCCTGGGTGTCGCGAAGCTCTGCAACAATCTTTCAGCCGAAATGGGTCACCACCAGAAGCGTTAACACTCATGCTAGCATCACTTTCCGATAGCACATTAAAACAATACGACGTAACATATAAGCTCTGGTGGCAATTTTGCGCGTTAAATGACGTTAACATTTGTGAACCTCCTAAAACGGCGATCTTGACCTTCTTGTCTGGACAATTTAGTCGAAATTGTGCATATGGCATACTTAATAGTCATAAGGTCAGTGTTATCCTTGCTATTGGGAAATAGCATTGGTTCAGACGACTGTGTTAAACGCCTCCTCAAAGAAGCGTATAAAAAGAAACCGAGTTGCCCAAAATACAAACATACCTGGGACCCGCAGGTCATTCTGAACCAAATCTCTCATTGGTACCCCAATACAAGTTTAAATCTGGAAAAGATTACGAATAAATTTGTAACGTTACCAGCTATTTGTACAGCGCACCGGGTGCAGACATTATCGCTCATTAAAACTGAAAATATTATCGCTTCGAATAACGGCTTCAAAATCGCTATCACAGACGTCATCAAGACATCTGCTGCAGGCCGAGAACAACCAGTCCTCTTCTTACTCTTCTTTAAAGAAAACTTATCTATATTTTCCTCCTAAAACTCTCAGAGATAATATTTTTGTGACAAAAAATAAGAGAGCTGACAGCGTAGGAAACCTTTTGCTAACGTATAGACCGCTACACAGAGCTGCCACTTCTCAAACCATCAGTAGATGGATTATACATGTTCTATCGTAAAGTGGCATAGACGTCGCGGTGCTTAGCGCGCACAGCACGCGGCACACCGCCGCGGCAGCGGCGATGCCATCCGCCGCGCGGCGGGCTGGACCGCGGACTCTTAATAACTTTGCTCGCTTCTATAATCGACCAAATTCAGATGAAGATTTTTTTGCTAGAGCCGTCTGCTTACCTAGAAATGATTCTTAGAAAATACTAATATCTTAGATTATTGCTGTTTGATTAAATCACATTATGTCAAGGAAAAAATTAATGTATCTTGCCGAATTCCCGTTTTTTATAGTAATCCACCCGAAGCAAAACTTTAAATGCTCTGAACTTCTACCTGGTATTATATTATATCTGAAGAATGAAACGACGAAATATAATAGATGATCAAACGAACTTCTCAATCGAAGTTCGATCATTATTATATGAGTCGTTTCATTCGAAGATATAAGAACCCTCCCACCCAAATTGATACCCAAATTTTTAAAGTTTTGCGATTACTCTGAATAGAATGAGGTATAAGCAATGGAGGATTGACTGGAAGGGTAGATTGAACGAACAAAGGAACGAACAAAGAATTCGTTCAATAGTCAATTGATTGTCTCTTAACATCGTGCAAAGTCGCCTGTAGGTTTAAAGGACTACCTGGTATTATATTATATCTTCGAATGAAACGACTCATATAATAATGATCGAACTTCGATTGAGAAGTTCGTTTGATCATCTATAAACTTTACTTACTTTATTTACTTGTTGTTTTTGTAAAAATATTAATGTGTCTTGTGATGTTGTAAATAATTGTATTATCTTTCTTTCTTTATAATAGCTATGTTGTTTGCAAAGGAGTTCGATTTGAAATCCATTCAGTAGTTTCGGAGATTAACGTGTACAGACAGACAGACGGACAGACAGACAAAATGCCAAAAAGTTCCTTTAGGGCCCTAGCACACGGCGTTTTTTTAACGCGCCGTCGACGCGCGTTTTATCGCGTTTGTATCGATACAAACGCGCGTCGACGGCGCGTTAAAAAAACGCCGTGTGCTAGGGCCCTTACATGTTGGTGCGGTGTTTAATCAATTCCGTTTCAGAGGGCACGTATCCCCGGCTTGCCGGGAACGTGGGCATCTGCGGAAGCCACGAGGAGTAAACCTCTTTAAACAATCCTTCACCAGCGGGGGAGGCCGGGGAGTGCCGAGCCCGCATTGCACGGTGTCGACAGAGGAGCCCCATCCCGGGGCGGCCGGTGGGCGTTGCGGTGACACGTTTTGCTCCCGTGGCGTTCATAATGGCAACGAGGGAATCCGTGTGGTTTTTAGTGGGTAGGCCCCTTGTGGGAGAGCCCCACATACCCTCTGTTTCCCCGAACGGAGACGATGCATAAGGCGCATTTTTCACACCAAAAACAAAAAAAAAAAAAAAATAGGGCCCTTTACATGTTCTGTTACTTTTTGTATCGCCCACATTATTTTTTTTACAAATTAATTCTGTGTATGTGTGTTTTTGTTGAAATAAATTATTATTATTATTAATTATTATTATTATTCCACCCCCTCCCCCTTCCAAATGCAAAATTACAAATAAAATTATTAATTTTAGACATGTTTCATAGTAACATTTGCTGCTTAAGACCTACACAATCGATATCTGAATAGAAAATAGTGTAATCCGCCAGGAAGGCTTAAGAGTTCAAATGTAATTTCGCACCTAAATTCCTGATTGATGGATGAAAAATTTTAAATAAAAAATAAAACCTCCTTCAAAAAACATCCAAAAAACTATGAAATAATAATTGAACCGAACCGACCACAATAAGCATGAAAATATCTTTCTTCTAATCTGTTTGAAGTTGGTGCCTCAGCTCGAGCCAGCAGGAGTGGACCTAGTAATCTAACTTACCTACATAGCTACCTACTATCTATAGGGCTTCTATATTCTGGCTCGTGCTGAGGCACCAACTTCAAACAGATTAGAAGAAAGATATTTTCATGCTTATTGTGGTCGGTTCGGTTCAATTATTATTTCATAGTTTTTTGGATGTTTTTTGAAGGAAGTTTTATTTTTTATTTAAAATTTTTATTTTTTGCTTTTTAGTTGTTTCTGTATAAAATAGATGCGTAGGATAAAATCATCAGTTTGACTTCGAAATAAGTTTATGTTAAAAATTCTATTTTTAATGATCAACGGGGTTGTGTCGTTTTATTACATAGTTCTATGATACTTTTTGAATGCAAATGTTCGACTTGTCACCGAAAATACTAAAATCGCTATACATTTCTCTTGAATTTTTGAGGAGTTTCGTCAATTCCTCATGGATCCCATCATCAGAACTGGATTCCGGTAACAACGGGACCAACCTTGAAGCAAGCTTAGTGCTTTCAAACAACGAAAAAAATTTCCAAATCGGTTCATAAATGACGGAGTTCTGAGGTAACACACGTTTACAACCGAATTGAGAACCTCCTCCTTTTTTTGAAGTCGGTTAAAAACTGATTCTATGAGCGATGTGCCATGCCCACTGCCACTTGAGTTTGGCGATTCTTCGAGCTGTCGGTGACTTTAGTTCTTGCGCGGATTTCATCATTTCTAATGCGATCCCGCAGAGACACTCCGAGCATAGCCCTCTGAGTGACTGAGCTTCCTTATGAGGCCCATCGTAAATTAATTCTTAGTACGACGTAGTCAAATACTGCACGACAGGGCACGACTTTTTGAATGTTAATAAAACAAAATATTTTCTAGGGCGTAGTGTTGCTACATTTTTAAAATATGTATTTGTTTTAGTAATACGATGAAAATACCTAAATACACGCGCAGTCTGAACCAACAAATAACAAAAATATTCTTTTTCTAAATTCTTATCTTATACAGACTTCAGAGGAGAGTCTGGTTGCATGCCACCTTGCCTTAAGGGTTGCTTAGGTACTCAACAATTAATTTTATGGTGCCATGCGACCACGGCTCTCCCCTGAAGTCTGTATAAGAATCCATAAGATCAAGGTGGCAAAAAACTGTCTAAAAAAAACAAAAAAAAATTAATGCCAAATCTATGGGTTTTTTTTCCAGTAGTGACTTCCTGGGTTTTCAGTGACCGGGTGAGTTGAGTTGTCTCGCCAGGAAGGCTTAGTGTTTTCCGCACACGAGCTCTGCTATTGAAGGATCTTCCCGGCAGTAACAGGGAAGCAACGGGTGCCTGGCAGCAACAGGGGAGAGGCTTCGGTTCAATGCGTATATTGGTGTAACGCATAATTGTAGACTTAAGTTGGCGGGGGGGTATCTGTAAGCAAAATAACGAATAAGCTACTTTTTATCCCGATATTCTCTAAGAATTGAAATTCAACATCTCATCATTTTAGACTACACACGTCCCACTGCGGGGTTCAGGCTTCCTCTCAGAATGAGAGAGCTTAGAGCGTAGAGCGTAGAGCGTTTTGGGAACTTCACACACACACGCACCATTGAATTTCTTCGCAAGTGTACAGATTTCCTAACGATATTTTCGTTCACCGTAAAGCTCGTGGTAAATTTCAAATGTGATTTCGCACGAAAATTCAGAAAAATAAAGAGGTGCGAGCCCGGGCCCGAACTACGTTAAACATCCGAATACACATTAAAAATTCAAGACTCCAGCACAAACATTCATATTTTTAGAAAAGTGGCCTAAGTCAATCAGGGATATTGTAGCTTTCGAATTGTAAGATATTTTTAAAAATCAGCCCCTAAGTTGAATTTACTTATTACAGAACTAAAACAATTACTTTGCTCACCCGCGACCTTACAATAGTTACGTTTATGCAAGAAATGTGTGTTCATGCAGTTCCTCCACCTCCACACTGTACGAACACACACAAATCACATAAACCCAACCATCACCACCACCAAGTTACACTGACGCGTTTCGAACTCAACCAGAGCTCATCTTCAGAGTTACCACAACCGTATGCTATGCTACCAAATGTTAAACTGCACTGAACTGATCTGGAGGAACTGCATGAACACACATTTCTTGCATAAACGTAACTATTGTAAGGTCGCGGGTGAGCAAAGTAATTGTTTTAGTTCATTAATATGGACCTCCGCAAAGTAACGCCTGATTCTATAATTTACTTATTTCTATCCCGCGGGAAATTTGCATTTTCCCGGAAAAAGTACCCTGTGTCAATCAAGGATACTGTAGCTTACTATTGGTGAAAGAATTTTTAAAATCAGCCCCAAAGTTGATTTCAAATTTTTCTATCCCGTGGGAATTTTGAATTTTCCCAAATAAAAAGTATCTGATCGGAATAAAATTTTGATATTTCAACCGTTAAGTTTAGAGACACGAAATTTGGCATGCGTTTTTTTGCATCAATAAATTAAGACCACGATTTTGCGAAAACTTACTCCTCTGGCTCAACGACCCAAAGTGTGTCTAGGCTTCCAAAGTGCTCTCCAACGATCTGGGTTCTGTGCGGTCTCTCGTCACCAGCCTCAAACTCGCGCAGAGCCGCCTTCGCCACATCTGCCCGTCGATGTCTAGGGCGACCAGCGGGACGCCGCTCTGTTGGTTTACCCTAGTAGGCCCTCTTCACTGGACTTTTGACCTCCATACGCTCAAGGTGGCCAAAAAAATGTCTAAAAAACAAGGAATTTTAATTCAAATGCCAGAGAGAGTAAAGGTTAGTTAATAAATAATAATATGATATCAACTTGGCCTGGGCGTTGATAAGCCAGTCAGTTACCTACTCAGACTTTATCCCTAGAAGGCTCAAATTTTGTATAACGGTTATCTTTATAACGTACGCAAGGAATAAAGACGACTTTGTTAAAATTTCCGCGGGATCCCACTAATATTATAAACGTGAAAGTTTGTGTGGATGGATGGATGGACAGATGTGTGGATGTTCGTTACTCTTTCACGCTAAAACGGCTTGACGGATTCTGATGAAATTTGGCGCACAGATATTTTGTAACCTAGATTAACATACAGGATACTTTTATCCCGGAAAATTGCACAGTTCCCGTGAGATAGCGATAAACGAATTCCTTGCAGACGGAGTCGCGGGACACAGCTAGTTGGGAATGAACGGGATGTTCGAGTCAGTGTGACTATTTTTCGTAACTATCCTGTCCTATTTAAAACATTTAATTTTTTTATTAATATCGTGCATTCGGAAAGATCACCATTGCCAAGTAGAATGCGCAGCAAAAAACTTGGCAGAAAGTAATTTTTACAAACAAAACTTATATTATAATTCACTTAGGTACCTACTTAACTATTAATTCAAGCAAAACAAATTAAATAATAATAATATTATAAACACGAAACTTTGTATGGATGAATGTTTGTTACTTTTTCAAGCAAAAACGGTTGGACGGATTTCGATGAAATTTGGTATGGTGATAGCTGGAGGTCTGGAATAACACATAAGGATTGGGATAAAATACTGAACTGACTGGGAGTTGAAAAGCCAGTTAGTCAGTCAGTCACTCAGCCTATGTGTCTAGAAGGCCGAAATTTTGCATAATGGTTACCTACTTTCATAACGTACGTAAAGACGAATTTGTTGAAATTCCCGCAGGACCCTGATGGATTCTGATGAAATTTGGCACACAGATAGTTTTTAACCTAGATTCACATACAGTTCCCGCGAGACAGCGATAAACGAATTCTTCGCAGACGGAGTCGCGGGACACAGCTAGTTGGGAATAAACGTGGGGGTGAGAGAGACTATTTTCGTAACCATGTTTAATATACTCTTCGAATTTGAAATTTCACACACACACACACACACACACACACACACATACACACCTTTGAATTTCTTTGCAAGTGTGAAGGTTACCTCACAATGTTTTTCTTCACCGTAAAACTTATGGTAAATTTCAAATATAATTTCGCACATAAATTCCGATTAAACAGATGCGAGCCGCGATTTGAACCCACGATCCTCTGCTTGAGAGGGCATAGGTTAAGCCGCTAGGCCACCACGGCAGGGACTATGCATAAAAAGGATTATTTTTGGGTAACTGACTAGGTAGAGGTTTGATACTTGGCAGATAAAATATCATCCTCTAAGATCTTAGGTGCAGTAAGACGGGATTTTAGAAGTTTCCCGCGGGATGGACATCGGAAGTTGACCATAAAATTTAATCTGTGCGTGAACGAAGTCGCAGATAAAAACTAGTTAAAAAAACATGTCACCATCATCGTTTCAGTCGAAAGACGTCCACTGCTAAACATAGGCCTCCCCCAAGGCTCGCCAAACAGATCGGCCCTGCGCCACCCATATGCAACGCGTTTCCGCCACCTTAACCAGGTCGTCGCTCCATCTTGTTGCAGGCCTACCTACACTGCGTCTTCCGGTCTGCGGCCTGTAATGTAAAAACATCTGAAAGATAAAAATTACATAGGTATCGAAAAATATTTTATCATAATTATACCTAGTTTTTTACTGGGATGAGCCACCGATGGTTACACGTCAATAACCTTAATGCAAACATGAATAAAACAACAATTGTGCAATTCATAAATAAAAATGGTACCAAACCTTCCTTGTACGTTACTTTTGATGACATTGTTATTGGTCAAACGAATGAAACCAAGTTTTTGGGTATTGTTTTAGATCATAAATGCTTGTGGAACCATCACATTGACAAATTAAATTATGTAATAAAATAAATTCATTTGTGTACCCACTATGGCCTCTTACAAAAATTTGTAGCAAAGCAGCTGCCATACAAGCCTATTACGGCTACGTATATTCTCTTCTTAGCTATGGTATTCTGCTGTGGGGAAATTCCTATCATGCAAAACGGGCACTGGTGGCGCAAAAGCAATGCGTCAGAGCAATATGTAACGTGGACATTTTTACTTCTTGCAGACCATTGTTAAAAGATTTAAATATGATGATTTACATTTATGAGGTGTGCATGTTTGTTAAAGGTCATCATCATCATCATTTCAGCCGAAAGACGTCCACTGCTGAACATAGGCCTCCCCCAAGGCTCGCCAAACAGATCGGCCCTGTGCCATCCGCATCCAATGCGTTCCCGCTACCTTCACCAGGTCGTCGCTCCATCTTGTTGGAGGCCTACCTACACTGCGTCTTCCGGTCCGCGGACGCCACTCGAGAACCTTTCGGCCCCATCGGCCGTCAGTTCTACGAGCGATGTGCCCTGCCCACTGCCACTTAAGTCTAGCGAATCTTCGAGCTATGTCCGTGACTTTAGTTCTCGCGCGGATTTCATCATTTCTAATGCGATCCCGCAGAGAAACTCCAAGCATAGCCCTTGTTAAAGGTAATCCGCACTTATTTAAAACATGTAAGGATACTTGTAAATTTAATACAAGATATCCAAATAGGCTAGTAGTACCAGCTAAGAGGACAAAACTATATGGTAGGAATGCATATTGCATGTCAGTTAAAATTTATAATAGTTTGGATGATCAAATAAAGAACTTACCTCTGGATATGTTTAAAATTAAACTCAAGACATGGTTACTGCAGAATTCTTTCTACTCGGTTGACAAATATTTGTCTATTTGAAGTAGGTATTTAAAGCATCTCTGACTGTGATTTTTTTTTATTTTTATTGTTATGTATTATTTTATTTTCTGAAATTTCATTATATTATTGGGACATTTAATTTTTTTAGCTCTTAAGATTTGCATGCATACTCATTTTCATTTTAATTTAATAATGGTTTTGTTCTGACATGGTACATTTGGATTGTTCCTTTTTTTTTGTGATGCTGTTATTGTTAACATGCCTATAATTTGCATAATTGTTTATTTTGTGATTTTAATTTTATTGTTTGGGTGCCTAAATGTCAACTTATTGCCAAACAAAGTTTTATTTTTGCCTGCCAGATGCTGGAGAGATGTGTGAAACTACTCATGTGAAAGACCTTTTTATACACCACATTTTATGCAAAATAAAGTTACTTACTTACTTACTTACCGCCTACGGCCTCACAATCTAAGTTTTTTTGCTCATTTAAATATCCGGCATCTAATGTGTGGTGCGCCATCTTAATACTAAAATACGCATGCCTGAAATTGATTGGGTATGGGTATAGGTTTGTTTAGACGACAAACACCATTTTACAAGTATAAAAAAATTTCGACAAATCTCGTATTGTATAAAAGCGGCAATTTTGCAAGTGTTTTGACGCCCAAATCATAATATGTGAATCCATCTCTAGCAGCTACATTTTCTGGTCTATTTTCTATAATTAGGTATATGAGGAACTTATCTATGACTAGTATAGCTATTTAGTTGTATCTATAATGGCTTCATATTGTGTAGTAAGAGGGCCTGGTCTGCCCAGTTACCCTCCAATACAGTTGATTATGCCTCCAGTCTAGACATTGCGTGTGTCTTGGTATCCCATGTATCCTCAATTCCCGCCTGTGATTAAGGGAGGCTTATTAAACAGAGATTCGTAAAACCCATAGTACCTTGAACCTGACCAGCTGGACTGCTACAACTCATAATTAACAGTACTGCAACAGCTTGCCTGTATGTCTCCGCTAGATACTCTTAGGAAGCTTGAACTATCTAGCCCAGTGTCCCTGCAAGATACAACAGGGTGGACTCCATTAGAATGTAATCAATTGACAACCATGAGTTAACTTGTTGTTACACATTCATGAAACTAGTTAAATGTTGCCAAACTTGTTCTAATCTAATATATAAAAATCTTGTGTCACAGTGTTTGTTATCAAACTCATCCGAAACGGCTCAACCGATTTTTATGAAACTTTTTTCTTTATATTCGGTAGGTCTGAGAATAGGTTGTAGGCTATTTTTTAAACCTACCCTATTCTTCGCGGACGGAGGTGCGGGTAACAGCTAATAAAAGCATATATTTATGAGCACTTACTTACAAGGATCATCTCTGGAGGCTGTGTGGAGTCACATTATATGATAGCTCTCTCATGTACACACATTTTATTTCACTGCTCAAGTACCTTCTGTCTGGCATTCTGTATGGCGCCGTTTTTCTGTCCTGTCTGGCAACACACTAAATTAGTCAAAGCTTAGATAAAGGAGAGGCTACTTCATTGCAAAATAAATGCCAATATATTTTGTATATCAATAAAGCAGGGTTGACACTTACAGACTGTTTAACAACAACTTGTGCATGCAATGAGTGGCAAGGGCCTCACAAAATATATCTTGCTCACACCAAATTTAGGTGTTGCGCCACTACTGCCCTTTGTAAAGTACTTAATAGACTGTACTTAGACTTAGTGCTTTGTGCACCATTCCTACTTATATTGAATGCTTATATGTGTGTGTATTTCTACTTATAACTTATAAGTTATAAGTTATATATATCATTTAATGTTCATCCACTGTAGAAAAATAACCACACCAGTGAGGAAAGAAGAATTATTATAATTAATAAGTTGTGGTAGCCTAATTGTTTGATATTCCCATAGGGTCAGGATTTACAAAAATGTTAAATTCCAAGTCTAGAGACATGAAATTTAGCACAAGTATTCTTCATGCAACATAAATAAAGGCCAAGGATATATGTAATTATTTTCCTTCATCATATTCCAAAATAAATAACAATTCAACTGCCAGACTTAATGGTTTGCACAATTGATGCTGCATGCAGGTGTAGGTTAAAAAGGGAATATAATGATGATATTAACTTTGTCAGCATGGGCATAAATACATGTAAGACAGTTACTCTATATCTAAAATATAAAGTGCTATGAGCAACTCACTGCCTGACAGCCAATGCACAACCTAAAACACTGGAGTTACACTTGAAATTTGGCTGACATTTTATATTGTATATTTGAATTTCACTTAGAAGGGATGCATACAAATATTAGATTATTTTCTTCCTTACAGCGGGATGAAGCTGTGAGGATGAGCTGGAGTAACATAATTGTGCAAAGTTTGAACTAATTACATAACAGCATCAATAATATTCACAGACAATACACAATTTTTAAGTCTAAATTTAGGTATTCATAGCAGTTTATAGCTAGCCATTGTTTCCTGATCAAAGCCGAGGCCTTATTGTCAAAAACACAGAATCAAAATAATTTTCACAACTTTCTATCACACACACAGTACATGACGGATGACAGTAGAAAGAGATGGTGCGTACACGCGTTAGACAGTGCGGCCTCTGCATTAACATGGTACTATAATTGCATTCATCCATACTTGTCTTTTTAGTAAACATCTTTCTAACCTCAAAAGGCATCATTTTTAGCTAAAACAACAACTTTCTCGTAAATAAAGCTACCAGAGAACACATTTTGGATACTATGTTAACTTTCTGTCTGGAATTGCTTTCTTTATAACAAAATAGCTATTTTAGATATAAAAAGTGCATTTTGAGGTTATAAACTTGTTTACCAAATAAGACACGTTAAGATACGTATGACTGAATGCAAAGGCCTTATTGTCTAGTCTAGCACACTTGGAATTACAATAGTTTTCACCACTTCTTTTTGTCACACGGTATAGGATAAACGTAGAAATAAACTATGGATGTGATCTTTAGACAATAGTATTGTCTAATGCACGGGTACTCGCAATCGCATCGCATTACGTACGGGTTAGCTTTGGATACAAATGAGTAGCACGAATTACCTTAAGGGCGTCAATCAAGACCCATAGACTGGTTCAAGGCATTTCACTGTATTCCAATCACTTCCCATCGTGCCGGTCCTGATCCATCGGACGTACACAAGCGCAACCGATTGTCCACTTAAAATAACCTCACGAGAAATAATCCTGGCTATTTGTATCGGGGTTAACGTCATCTGAATAGACGAGGAAGTTAATAAATTATATTGATCTCCCAAATCCTTACAATAATCACAATGAAATTTGCTTGTTTATATTTTGTAGACATCTTTAACATGGCTATTGACATTGATAGATTGATTGATGCTATCGATAAATCGATAACCGGTTAGCTGTCATTTTTAACCACACTCAATCCCTAGATTTTCACTCCTGACCATCGATTATGACAATTCGTTACTCGCTGTCAAAAGTGTGTTCCGATTATCAGGTCGTACAATATCAGTTCGTACAATAGCAGCTCGAGCATTACTGGTACGGGGTGATAAAGCTCGACCCGTATTTCAAGTTCCATGTGCTCGGATTATCAGGTCGTACAAACTCGGTCGAGCATTATCAGGTCGTACATTAACTACACCCACGGACAGCACGCCAAGCAAAGTTGTGACTGCTGTGAGTGAGTAAGCAAGCTTGGCTTGTGCCGGGTTCACATACACAAGTTTGGCAGACGCCGGCAAATGCGTAAGACGCACGCTGTCATATATGATAGAATAGAACCAGACAGAAAAAGCTGCGCTGCTTCCTTTGGACTTGCTTAAAGAGTATAGACAAAAAATAGAGGGATGACAAAAAATTAACCGAAAGTTTCTAAGTAATCGAGTAGTTTTCAAAGTTAAACTATTAAGGGATTTAATTAAAACAAAACTTAATTGATTACCTTGTGTAACGAAAGTTACCCATATAGTTTGTTTTGTATGACTATCTTTCGTTACACAAAGAACGCGATCGTAACTTTGTTTTCATTAAGCCCTTAATTGTTTTTTTTTTTTTCAAAACGACCTTATCTATAAAAACGGCAAAAAAATCATGCCTGATTTATGGGAGCCCCCTTAAATTTTATTGTTTTTTAGTATTTGTTGTTATAGCGGCAACTGGAATACCTATATCATCAGTGAAAATTTCAACTATCTAGCTATCACGGTTCATGAGATACAGCCTGGTGACAGATGGACAGACGGACGGACAGCGGAGTCTCAGTAATAGGGTCCCGTTTTTACCCTTTGGGTACGGGAACCTAAAAATAGCCTACTTATGACCTATTCTCAGACCTACCAAATGTGGAGCAAAAAATTTCATATTCATATTCAGGTACATATTATTATGCATTACTATTATTATATTCTAAAAATCGGTTAAGCCGTTTCGGAGGAGTTCGATAGCAAAACACCGTGTCACGAGATTTTTATATATTAGAAGAAAAAGAAGAAAGATTATATGTATATTTATAATTTAATTACTACATAATATTGATATGAATTGTGCATATACAATAATTTAAGTACTTAATAAGGTTATCAATTCCAACACTCTGTGGTTTAGTTGTTACTAACGCTATTCTGATCTATTATGTATCTTTAGTCTTGGTGATGGGCGAGTCTGGGCGAGTCAATCAGTGGGCGTGGCTGTGGCAAATTAATCGTGATTGGCCGCAGAATACAATGTACTGGGGGGCTACTACCAAATTCGAAGTTCGTATCGTGCTGTCACTTTCACTATTCTGTTTAATACTATTAGCGAGAAAGAAGTGGCATGATACGAAGTTCGAAAATGTAATTCCATAGCGTGCCGTCCCGCTCACGCTAAAGATATTGAATAGGAGAGTGAGAGCAACCTGACGACCCGTGGGGGTTCGGGGAGGGGTGCGGGGCGGGTAATTTTTTTATATCGAGGAACTAAGGAGAGCCATAATTGATGAAAAAACAAATTGGATAAAAAATAAGCTGCCCAAACTACTAATTCCACGCGGACGGAGTCGCGGGCAAAAGCTAGTGTATTATTAAATGTACAAATTATTCGAGGAAAGTAGCTAACTAACAGGAATAGATGGTGCAATTTAACTCTAATATTGTGCAAACTGACAGTGACAACATCGTAGACGAGGGTACCTTGTAATGTAACAGATCATTATTAAATACTTTTGTTAAAGTAATGACTTGTAACCTTTTTACATATAGTTTAAAGTATCTATGGTTTTAAGAAGAAGAAGACTGTCTTAGTTACATTTTGATTGGACGTGAATGTTTTTGTGTTGTTGTGTTATGATGATTAAAATGAAATTATAAATCCACGGTAATCCATTGCATATTATTTAACATGGTAGCAGAGCGTTGAGATAATAAAATGGACTGAAGATTATATATGGTGTAATAAATAGTTTGAAGAAATAAGGTGAGATTAGATTGTTTTGAAGAATGGCGAACGTAAGAGAAGATTGTTCTATACAGATATTTGATGGAAATAATTATGAGAAATGGAAATTTAGACTGAAATTAATAATGGAATTAAAAGGATGTTATGAGGCAATCGCAAATGAGATAAGACCGGAAAATATAAAGGAAAATGACTGGATAAAAATGGATTTAAAGGCCAAAAATTTGATTGTCACCGGTGTCACGGACAGTCAGCTAGAAATAATTATATCGGAATCGACTGCGTGGAATATGATTAAAAAATTTGACGCAATATATCAAGTAAAGTCAACAGCAAATAAGTTATTGTGTAAGCGGAAGTTACTGAAATTGAAAATGGCGGAAAGTGACAACCCGGTAGATTTTTTGAATTTATTTGAGAAGAATATTAACGAATTGAAGAATGCCGGAGAAGAAATGACTGAAGATGATAAATTGAATCATTTATTGTTGTGTTTACCAGAAAGTTACACACATATAGTGGATATTGTTGATGCATTGCCAGCGAAAGAAAAGTCAGTTGAGTATGTGAAGTCGAAGCTATTATTGAATTACAAGAAAAAGGAAGAGAATGAGCCTAAAGGAATGGAAACCTTTAATATTCAGAAGAGAATGTCACAAGTGAGAATAAGGAAATGTTATGGCTGTAACGAGGCAGGCCATTACCAAAGAGATTGCCCGAAAAATGAAGTAAAAGATCGAAACTTACCAAGATGGCGAGGAAATTATAATTTTAGAGGAAATAGCAACATGAGAGGAATAAACGACTGGAGAGGACAAAATTATAGAGGCACCAGAGGAAATTCGAGGATGATGTCAAGAGGTAGAGGTAATTTTTCAGGTACAACACGAGGTATGATGCGAGAATGTTATTATAATCCAACCCAGGATGATACGAGTGGAGATAATTCTTTTAATGTCGAAGTGATGACTTCAGCGAGAGATCCGGTGAGTGAAGATTATTCTAATAAAGACGATTTAACATGGTTATTAGATAGTGGATGTTCTGACCATATTATAAATAGTGATGAATATTTTATAGAATATAAAACTTTAGATAACCCAATTGATATTAAAGTAGGAGATGGTTTTTCTTTAAAAGCAAATAAGGTAGGAAATGTGTTAATGTATTTTTATGTGAACGGAAAATGGCTTAGAACAATTATTAGGAATGTATATTATGTACCAAGCATGAAACGAAACTTATTGAGTGTATCTTCAATTACGAGCTATAATAGTTATGTTGTTTTTGATAATGATGGAGCTAAGATTTTTAATGGGTCTAGTAATAATGTATTAGCTATCGCTGAGAGGAAAAATAAGTTGTTTGTATTGAATGGGAAAGTAGGTAAAAGATTTGTAAAATCATACACAATAAATAAGAATATGACTGAAAAAGAAAAGTGGCATCGAATTCTTGGGCATACTAATTTTATAAATTTAGATAAAATGTGCAAACAAAAGTTATTAAAAGGTTTACCAGAAAGAATTGAAAATGACTACGTGCAGTGTGAGATTTGTTTAGTGAATAAAATGCATAATTTACCTTTTGAAAATAATAGACGGCGTGCAAAAGATATATTAGAGATAGTGCATACAGACGTAAACGGTCCATTGAATCCTACAGGTGTTGCAGGTGAACGTTACTTTGTGTCTTTTATTGATGATTTTAGTAGAATAGCAAAAGTGTATTGCATTCAATATAAAAGTGAAGTGTTTGAATGTTTTGAAGCTTATATGAATTTAGTTGAAAATATGACAGGGAAGAGAATAAAGGAACTACGTTGTGATAATGGAAAAGAATATATAAATAAAGATTTTTACAGATTGGCGAAAGATAAAGGGATATACATAAATCCAAGCCCTCCATACACGCATGAACTGAACGGGGTCGCAGAAAGATTTAACAGAAGTGTCATGGATAGAGCGAGATGTCTAATTTCAGAAGCGAATGTAGATAAAAAATACTGGCCAATATTTGTGGAGACTGCAGTGTACATAGGAAATAGATTGTTAACAAATACAGTAATAAAAAGAACGCCTTATGAGATATTTACTGGAAGAAAACCCGATGTGTCGAAAATGAGAATAATAGGAAGTAAGGTTTTTGTGAGAATTCCTGAAGCAAAAAGAACGTCAAAACTGAATCCAAAAGGAGTTAAAGGTATTTTAGTTGGATACACAGATACAGGATATAAAATACTAATAGATAATAAAATTAATGAAACAAGACATGTAATATGTATAGATGAGACTGCAAGAGTGATTGAAAATAATTATGATGAAAATGAAGATGAAAATAATGAAGTATTTGAAGACGCAGTTCAGGATACTGGAAATGAATTGGAACCAGTAGAAGCTAGAGAAGTAACTGAATATGGCAGACCACAGAGGACAAGAAAAATGCCAGAAAAATATAAAGATTTTGTAGTTTATGTAAATACTTGTGATGCAAATGTTCCTGAAAATTACGAAGAGGCCATTAGTAATTCTGAATCAATGAAATGGAAGAAGGCTATGCAGTCAGAGATAAGCAGTTTGGAAAAAAATGAAACATGGGAGTTGGTAGATGAACCAACCGATAAAAGGATTATAGAAGTAAAATGGATTTACACAATTAAATCTAATGGAATATACAAAGCCAGAGTAGTTGCCAGAGGATTCCAACAAATGTATGAAGAAAATGAAGAAATATATTCACCAGTTGCTAGAATGACTACCTTGAAAGTTTTGCTATCAACTGCTAGTGTTCGAGGATGGTATATTGAACAGATGGATGTAGAAACTGCATTTTTGAATGGAAGTATAAAGTCGGAAGTATATATATATCCACCAGATGGCTATGACGTTGAACCAAACAAAGTTTGTTTACTAAAAAAGGCACTGTATGGACTGAGAGAAAGTCCACGAGATTGGTATGATTGCATTCATGAGTTCTTTTGCAGCATAAATTTGAGTAGATCTGCATATGACTATTGTTTATATACAGGAAGTGTAAATAATAAGAAGGTTTACATTATTTTATACGTGGATGATTTATTGATTACAGGTGAAGATAAGAAGAGTATAAATAAAGTGAAAGAAATGTTAAGTGATAGATTTCGTATGAAAGATTTAGGAGGTGTTAAACAGTATTTAGGTATTGACATTGATTATAATCGGGAAGAAAAGAAAATGGTTTTAAGTCAAGAACATTATATTGTAAGCTTGGCAGAGAAATACAACATAAAAGATTCAAAAGGATTTAATACGCCTATGGAAATGAATCTGAAACTGGAGCCTGCAGAGAAAATAAATGATAAATTGAAATATAGGAACTTAATAGGAGCGCTTTTATACGTGGCAAATGGAACACGACCAGACGTGGCGTATTCAGTGAATTATATGAGTAGATTTCAGAAGAGTCATGATGATACTCACTATAAATATACTTTGCGAGTGCTGAAATATTTATATCACACAAGAAGATTGAAGTTGAACTATGGAACGGTGTATAATGAAATATTGAACGCGTACGTAGATGCTGATTGGGCAGCGGATATGCAAGACAGAAAATCAACGAGCGGAATAGTAATTAAAGTCTTTGGAAATGTTGTTATGTGGAGATCACAGAAACAGAAGATTGTGTCGAGAGCTTCTACGCATGCAGAATACTATGCTTTAGCTGATTGTGTTGAAGAGATATTGCCGATTAAAGGAGTATTAGGGGATTTAGATGTTGAAGTTAAAGACGGTGTAAATATATATGAGGATAATACAGGAGCAATTGGTTTGGCAAAAAATGGGAAATTTTCTAAGAATTCGAAACACATTGACATAAGTTACCATTTTGTGTATGATTATGAAAAGAAAGGTTTAATTAATGTGCAGAAAATATCGACTGATGATCAGATAGCTGATATGCTTACAAAAGCTTTAGGAAAAGTTAATTTTCAGAAATTTAGAGAGCTATTGGGCATAAGAGAGGATAAAGGTGTTTGTGGACTTAAGTAATTATTAGATTAATGAGTTAAGGGTTTGAAAAGGTCACAAATCAAGGAGGTGTGTTAAAGTAATGACTTGTAACCTTTTTACATATAGTTTAAAGTATCTATGGTTTTAAGAAGAAGAAGACTGTCTTAGTTACATTTTGATTGGACGTGAATGTTTTTGTGTTGTTGTGTTATGATGATTAAAATGAAATTATAAATCCACGGTAATCCATTGCATATTATTTAACAACTTTATTGCGTGGGCCTAAGTCCCCTTAGCAATTTTTACAAACCAGACCAAAAAAAAACTACGAGTAATGTCAGCAACGTCAACTTAACTGACTGCAAAGAGTAATATTATATGTGACTGTAATATTATATGAACAAGAGTGGCAACTCTATGGTCAAATATGCATGTATTATCATGGAAGTAATAAGTACTACATACAACATACGGCATAAATACGAACATTGGCAAGTGGCCTATCAATTAAAGTCCTTGACCGTACAATTTGGTACGCCATGGCCATGGCCGATGAATGACAACTGACAAGTTTGACAAGTCAACCAAGATGGCCGCTAATTTAGTTCTTCGTCAAACACCTAACACCAAAGGTCGCTGCAGTCGCATGAAAAGTGTGATATATGTAAGTGTGCCCCCCCTACTGATTGACACTTCAATAGTCACATAACATAACCTACATTTGAAAAAACTTAAATTAAATTTGCATTACAAAATAAAAAGAAATAAAAATGAATTTACGTTTTTTACTTAAAACTAAGATACAGTTATTAAACTACACATTTAACAGATGTTTAAGTAACAATATACCTGAAGTGACGAAGATACACAGAGAAATTTATACAAGAATGTATCCGACAACGGTAGTTCTTTCAGATGGATCTTCGTTCAATATAAGATATCATGAGCCACGAAAAATTATTAAGGTACGACTTTATGTCATTATTCACTACAGCAGAGATGTTCTACTAACGCCACTTGGCTTTCGTATTGCCTCTTCTCTGAGTGTATTATTTTCATTTTGATGCTTTAACTAGGGTGATACTCAGACGAAATAATAACAGATATGTCCAAAGTCTCTATTGTGTTGTGGTTGACTAACAACACTACAAAATTAACAATAAATTCATTTATTTATTTATTATTAAGGATCACCAACAGATAATACATCATACAAAAACTAAGCAACCAGTAGGTAAACATTCCTGGTAGATGCTTATCCAATTAGAGGTAACCACAATTTAATCTTGTATCATGCCATTCGATAAATTAAGTAACAATATTCAGAAGCGTGCTCTCGTACATACCTACTCGTTAAAGAAATATATAAAATTAACAAAAACCTATAGAGAAGTACTTTGTAATTTACATTTTTTTTTTTTTAAATAGCCTATACAGTGTCCCACTGCTGGGCAAAGGCCTCCCCTTTCTTCTTCCACTCATCCCTGGCTTTTACATTTACATGCAAAATTAAAATTAAAAAAACTAAAATATAAAATAAAATATACAATGCAAGGAATAGAGTGAATGATAATAGAGTGATAACTCAATACAACATATTTATAGTAGCCAATCATCCTGTTTTCTTGGGACATGTCCTGCTTATTGGGGTTCCCTGGGGCATTCTGTATAATTAAAAGAAGCATGGGTTTTTAAAGTGCCTTGATAAGGTCATAATGTATAAAATGAGTTATCCTGGTTTTTCCAACTTCAAATCCTAGTTTTTAAAAAATATGGCTGGAAAGCCTACAAATAAATGGCAAATCCAGCAAGCAATTTTTTATGATTACTTTAAAAATGTAGTTGTACTAAATTAGAGTTGAAATTGGTCAATGGCTAAATTAAATCAACCTTTCGGATGCCAGAATGCAGATCTGCACCAAATTTAAGGCTTTCTTTTTGTATTTTATTTTAGTCTGTAAAATTGGTATTATTTGGGACAAACAAGATTGGAATGCAGGTTTTTCTTCTTTTTTAATTCACAGCGTCTGAAGGGATAAAATTTCTTTTGTAAAACTGGCTAATTAACATGATTTCATATTTTTGACACCTGAAAATTACTACAGGAATCAAAAGAGTTTTGCCTCCTAAACACGGAAAAAAAAAAAATTTACTTCTCCATATTTAAAAAAATACAAGAAATAAAAAAATATATCAAATTTACCAATACTACCACAGAACAGATATGTTTCCTTAGCCTTTTTCACCAGAAAAAAGAGCTGTAATAATTTTAAATTTGATAACAACCTCAGATTTATGTCATCACTTTTTTATTAATAGAGACTAGACAAAAGAAAGGATCTATTGTGTGGTAGTTTTGGAGTTATGCCCTTTTAGAATAAGCACATATAAAAAAACTGTAATAAATTAATTAATAATCCTAGTGAAAATTTCAAACTATCAGCGTCTTTCTCTTTCCAAACAGAACAGAATACAGAGAACAAATCAAATTATAGTCTTAGAAATATGAAATCTTGTCACTTGTTTGTTAGTCTAGCTAGTCCATGTATAGTGTAGGGTTGAATACAATTTTTAAACCAGTAACTAAAATGGATTTTGAATTATTGCAATAAAGTGTAACAAACAATAGGTACAAAATTGAAAATTATTTTATTTGATTACAGCTGCCACTTGATTTGTCCCAACTAACAGAAGAAGAAAGGAAAATAAGAATAGATAAAAGGAAACCAAGGAAGAAAGTTAAAGTTGTAGCAGATGTTGAAGACAACTTTAATGCAAAGAAATACCTTAAGTTTATGAAAAAGAAATAATAGCAATGTGTATCTTATAGTTATTAGTCATAGTTGTATTGTTATGCTTAATTAAAAAAAAAAAAATTTTTATTTTTTATTTTTTACTAGCTATAGCCCATGACTCAGTCTGCAAAAATGCCTTTTTTGCTATCCCTGGGGTACTATGTGATTGTCTGGAATAAATACTATCCTTTATCAAACTATCTCCATACCAAATTTCATCTAAATTGGTTCAGCAGTTATTGATTCCCCATATAAACTTCCACCCCCACTTTTCACCTCCTTGAATGATAATTCCTGGGATGAAAACTTTCCTAAGTCCTTTCCTTGGACTCAAACTATGTCTATACCAAATTTTATCTAAATTGGTTCAGCGGTTTAAGTGAAGAGGTAACAGACTGACGTACTTTCTCATTTATAACACTAGCATGTATCTGGTATGTATTGCTAAGCAACCTTGAATGGAAGAAAAAATTGTGGGTAATTAATAAAACAATGTTCATTTGTTTGCTAAATTTTATGATGATAGCTTTCTGCAGCTCTATTGAGATATTATTTAATACTAGCATTGTAAAATTGTTTGGTCAAACTAAGTTGTTTGGTTTTTAGCCCACCACAAATCGAAGCACGGAGCGTGCCCAACGCGGTCTATAAAACTGAATCATATACACGGTGACAGATGCGGTAGCGCGGCACAGCGAATATGATTCAGTGTTATGCAACGCGCTGGGATGCTGCGTCGCGCGCACGACTCACGCTGTGGTCTGTGGATGGCTTTGTGCTTTAAGGGCAGGTTCTATTACAAATAATTTTGCTTTCCGTTTGTTCATCTGCCACAGAGCTGTATAGGTTAATCTCTTTGCGTTTTCTGGAAAACATCGATTAAAAAAAACATGAAATGTTGCCACAGTAAAAATGGTCAAACCACATGGTGCGCAAAATATTTAAGCCAGTGTTGCAGAACTATCGAAAGTTTGACTATCGATCGTTGATCTCGCAAACTATTCAGGATAACGATATTACTATCGATAATATCGCCACATGTCAATACTATCGATAGTATCGATAGTGATTTATAAGCAATACTATGTATGTTTATCGTCGTCTAGTACCCATAGTACAAGCTTTGCTTAGTTTGGGACTAGGTCGATTTGTGTAAGATTGTCCCCCTATTATTTATTTATTTATTAATAATGGCAATACTATCGATCTTATATCGATAGTATTCCATCGAGTTTTTTTATCCAATAAAATCGATAATATCGATAGTATTGTAAAATCAGGCAATAATGATCAAAAACAATCGATACTATCAATAGTAGTGTACAATCGATAGTTCAAAACTTTCGACACTATCGATAGTATCGATTGTTTTCGGTCATTATTGCCTGATTTTCCAATACTATCGATACTATCGATTGTATTGGACATAAAACTATCGATAGTATTGCCACTACCAATAGTATTACTTATAAATCACTATCGATAGTATTGACACGTGGCGATACTATCGGTTTTGTCTTAACTATCGATAGTCTATCGTTAGGCAACGCAACACTAATTTAAGCAGTCTGGCAATAATTAACTGTCCCGTCAATCCCGTCATACTAACGCAAAAAATCTTAAAATTGGCAAAAATAATTCTCGTGTTGTTGTAAGTCTTAAATTGATGATTTGTACAGTGTGTATGATTTATACAGTGTCAGTTATTCATCTTTAAATCTTATTTTCAGGAAAACTATGTTTGAGATTTCCGTCCAACCTTGAGGTCAACTTACGTAAGATTGGTCTTGAGTTTTACTAAAAAATGGGTAACAAGGTTTCTGCAGAGGCCGGAGTTGACATAAAGAATTTCGCGGGCAATGCGAATCCGCCCCCAGAATGTCCGATGCACAAAAAAGAAGAAAACAAGACCAAAGCCCCGGTGTCAGATTGTCCAGTTCAACATGGAAACGACATAAACCCATATAACATGGTAAACAAAACATTTTTTAATGAAATAGATAACTTCTGTAAAATGAATAATTCAACATGTACTAAATGAGTGCATGGGGATATATGTTTTTAACACGTGTTTATTTATGCGGGAATTTTTCAGATGCCGCCAGCCAATCAGCAGCCTGCGCCTGACCAGCCTTTTTCGCTCCCCGTTAATCGTCAGGTATCATCTATTCCTCGAGCTATGCCTGATGGCTCCACCGAGTTCTGGGTGTACCCGAGCCAACAAATGTTCTGGAATGCTATGCTGCGCAAGGGATGGCGCTGGAAGGATGAGGACATCAAACCTAAAGATATGGATGACATTATAAAAATTCACAATGCAAATAATGAACAGGTGAGCGATTAACTATCAATTTTATTATTTTAATTAACCCTTTGTATGCCGTGTGCCGGATCCATACCCAATTTAAGGCATTCTTTTTGTATTTTTTTTTTAAATCTATGTAGTGGTAGAGCCATGTTGTAGCTAGCTGCTGCATCACGAATGGGCCGGCTCGTCCGGGGCAGTGCCACCCTCTCACAGAACACCGGCGTGAAGCAGCAGTAATCCTGCTTGCGTTTCGTACGGTCAGTGAGAGTGCCGGGGGCCCAATACCTCACCCCTTCCCTCTCCCCCTCCCTCTCCCCCTTCCCCTATTCCCTCTCCTTTAGGGCCGACAACGCACTGGCATCGTGTAAAGCGCTGCGGGTGTCTATGGACAGTGGTGTTCATTTAACATCAGGTGACCCACTAGTTCGTTTGTCTGGCCTATCTAACATAAAAAAAAAAAAAAAATCTGTATCATTGGATTTATATGAAACCGTTGACACTGGATTTTTTTTTTTTTTTACTTCCTGTATACGAAAAGGTTAAGATGTTAGAGGTATCACTAAATTATTTAATTCATATTAATAAATATATCTGAGAATGGCAGTGTGGTTTTCAATAAAATTAAATGTAAATAAGCAGTATTTCAAAAAGAAATGTGATGTTGTGGCATACAATGGTTGTATTGCTAGACAGCAAGACTTACTATCGGTCCATAAAGTATGGCTTAAACAAACAATTCTGAGTTCCTATTTCATGTGCTTGAAAATATATAACAAGCTAAGCTACCCACAGAGCTCAACAATCTGCCACTAATACAATTCAAAAAAGGTTATATTTATAGGTGGCTATGTGACTTATGCCTATCAGTGGCGAAGCGTGAAAATTTTTTCAGGTAAAGCCGTAGCGAAAACCAGTGGCGGCGCAGGACCTAAATTTGGTGTGGACAAGACACATTTTGCGAGGCCCTGTGATGGCGCGCCACACATTAGATTACGGATGTTTAAATGAGCAAAAAACGGGAAACTTTCGAGGCGCGAGGCCTCTCAGACCGTGAGGCCGTGGACGGTCGCCCACGCCCAGCGCCGCCTCTGGCGAAAACTACTAACCTATATCTTACCCTTTTTACTTATTTTCTTCTTGAAAATTAGGACATAACTTCTAAAATCGTCACTCAACAAATTCGCATCCACAATCAGTTTTAATTAAAGGAGCCTTTTCTACTTTTATTAAGCCTAGTAAATACAAAATAATTTATCTAGCGAGTCCGACCGAAGATAAAATATAAATTAAACTGACCACTTGACACTATAAGTTTGCACAATCCGATATTACGAAATTTCACTGGTTTCGAGCATCAACACTAATCTGGCTATGTATTTTTTATTAAATTAAAACAATATACGTACTGCTGACAAACAATAATAATACTTCACAACAAGAAACGAAATAAAATATTAAGTTTGTAATCAATGACAAATCAATCGTAATGTTGCCATTACAATTATTTCCAATAAGAGACGGTGTTATTTTATAAAATTCAAATCTAATATCAATTTCGCCAGTTTATAATTATAAACCTTAATAATAAAAGCAGATAAAATATAATTGTTTTTGTTTTACACTAAATCATCGATATTTTACGTTCCATTTCGCTGCAGTAATTTTGTATAAGTCTAAACGCGATCGTAGCGCCAAAAATGTTCCAAGAAGCCGCTCACGGCTCGCGGCTCGCGGCTTCGGCAAGCAAAGTGAAAGTGAGCCTTACGCAGAATACACAAAGTCTGTTTTTAAATGTAATAAGCCGCTTAATCCCGGGTTATCTAAGTAGCATAAATACGCGATGTTTCCTGGAGTGGTGTGGGTGTTTGTCAATGAATTATTTAAATGTCTGAGTGTACAATTTCTAATATTTCCGACCGGCATTTACTATTAGAGATCGTGAATGAATCGTTTTTGTGAGAGTATTACGTTGCGTTTTGATTCTGCATCGTGTTGAAAAAAAGTTAAGTTTATTAGGGAAGAGTATGCCTGTATTATAAACAACGGGTTATTAATAGAAGCGTTTGATTACTTCAAAATTTTAGGCAACCCGGAAGGAATCGGGTTGTTAGCACCCTTCGCCACTGATGCCTATAATCTGTTAAGGAATATTTTGCTTCTAAACAGTAATAATGAATGTTGCTGACAATTATCTGTGTATATAATCTTGATTTGTTGCAAAACAAATAATAATTCTTTGACATGTAATAAATAGTAATTATAATCCCCAAAATCAAAATTTCTTTAACTGTTTAGTCTCCTCATGTGTGTCATGTATTTACGTCGACATTGGCAAAATATGCCTTACTAAAACAATTAATGATATTTAATTAATGATTTGTATGATTGATACAAATTGCCAAAATGAAAAAGTAAGATTGCAACCCCATCATATGACCCATCATATGTGTAGTGATGGTCCATACCTATACCTGTCCAAGTGTCCACCCTTTTAACATGGAACGTGCAACCCCTCTGGCATATAACAGGTATAGAGACGGATATGGCACTAGGCATATAAAAGGTTAAGGAATACGAAATGTTAACCATAATTTATTTTTAATTATGTTTTAATGTTTTGTTTTAATGTTTATTTGGGCACAAACGGTACTATTCATTCTTTTAGGCCTGGCTGGAAGTACTGAAGTGGGAAGCTCTACACGCAAAGGAATGTGGTCACCCTCGGCTTAAGAGTTTTGGTGGAAAGGCCACACAATACAGTCCCAGAGCCCAATTACGATCATGGCTTGGGTGAGTTCTCATTATAAACAAACATATCTTTGTCTATTTTAATATTCCATTCATTAATAAACTACTTCAGGAAGATTTGGAACCAATCAGAATCCTTCAAGTACAAGTCTGACTCGCACTTCACCACTTTTTTTTATTGTCCCTCCCCCTTCTTAAGTGAAATTTTATCCACCCGGGGTCTTTACCACGCCCATTTTGCTGAAATTAGCTGGACATTTCAACTACATTTCACATATTATTCAAAGCCAGTAGTAATTTATATTAATGTTTTGCTCTTCTGCAGCTATGAATTGCCTTTTGACCGTCACGACTGGATTGTGGACCGCTGCGGGAAAGACGTCCGTTATATTATCGACTACTACGACGGCGGCGAGATCGACAACAAATATCAATTTGCCCTACTCGATGTAAGGCCTGCCCTAGACTCTGTCGAAAATGCATGGGACAGAATGAAAGTTATGTACATGAGATATCGCTATGAACTATTGGGCAATAAAGAAGAAAATACAAAACTGACTAATTAAGATAAAATAATAGTATTATGTATCCCGTTAAATTAAGGTTCTTCATTTTGATCAACTAAGAAAAATTTATTAAGTACCAAGTTGATTGAAATTGTGGAGTCTTTCTGTCGGCAAGAGTTGTCACTGTTAAAGCTCTTTGTGATTAAATTGTTTTGTTAAATTATTTATCTATTTTGATAGGATTTGTTAGTGTAGCTTATTTAATATTTTGATGTTCCTGACAATGAGTTACAAAAATCAATCTCAAATATCATCAATTAATATATTACGTTTTGGACTAGTCTTGCAGTTTATTATAGTAATAGCCAAGTCATAAAGACTTTAAATTTAAAATACGTACTTACAATGCATTGCACAATGCAAAAATTTAAAAGTATGTTTTATGTGAAATAAAGTCGTAAACTATTTTCAATTGTTTTATTTATACTGTAACAATTAATTATAAAGGTTATACCTAAGACTTACATGTACATACTTATAATTAAGATTAGTTGTCTACATTAACAATTTGAGAGGATATTCCTTTGCACTCATTTTTGAAAATTTCTACTTGTTGTTCGATGTATCCTTCAAAGTTATTGTAAGGGCAGGACGATAATACTTTCTGTTTTGGTTTTCCTTTACTGCTGTGATATACAGATCGGAGAGTAAGTACTGGTGGTTTTTCTGGGAATTTTGTACCTGAAAGTAATTAACAATAATAATTATATTTTGGCCCAGAATGTTGAGCCAAAGTTGCCATGGAATGGGTCCCTAGCGATTTATGTACTGTCAAGGAAACTGAATCACGTACCAGGGTGAACCCTTTTCATTGCAATTGTCATGTTGACATTCCATACATCGGCCAAAGAAATCATCGTGAATTTGGGTGGAAATGGTACCCTGGTACGCGATTCAGTTTTCTTGACTGTATGTAAATACTTGATTGTACATAAAACAAAAAAAAAACAATAAAACAAAAAGAGTACCTACAATAGAGAGACAGAATTAATGAGTAAGTAGAGTATATCGTAATAAAGGCAAATCGAAGCTGGAGATGGGGGGGGGGGGGGACACACCTAGATAATATCACGTGCGATGTTAGAGCTCGCTTTTCGCGGCCAGTGGGACGCATAAATAGGGTAAAAGAAAAAAAAGTGACTAAGAAATAGTTTCTTTGAAGTGAAACTTCTAATGCGACTTCCAACAAGGTCGCGTTAAACGTTTAACGCTACCATGGAGGTATGAAAGCATTAGTATATGTACTGCCGAAGCAAGTAATCTCGCATTGTATACACTAACGGACGTTAAAAACTTCGACAGTGCGATGCAGAACTCATACTGTCTGTGCAAATTTGTATGAGACTTGATAAAAGCGCCATCTAGTGAGTAATTTAAACACATAGATGCATAAGTAAATTTAATTCTTTAAGTTATTGCAATAAGGTTCATATTGATGTATAAGTGCCTTTTTCATTTCCACATTACGAAGTTTCACTTCTTCCGCGCGGAGAAACTGCTCGCACTATTTTTTACTTGAACTTTAGTAAGCTTCGATATAAAGGGCAATCTGGGTTGTACCATTCATCATTTCAGCCTATATACGTCCCACGTCACGGTGCGGATTGGGAAGCACACACAACATTAAATTTCATGATCATAATCATTTATTCATTGCAACCATTTCCCCCAGGAATCCTCAAGTGTGCAGTTTCCTCATGATGTTTTCTTTCACCATAAAGCTAATGGTAAATTTCAAATTTAATCGCACATCAATCCCGAATCAGAGATGCAAGCTCGGGCTCGAACCCACGACCCTCTGCTTGAACACTGATGGTACAGTCGCGAACCGGGATTGTTGAGCCACTTACCTATGTTCGTAAGTTAGCCGTGTAATGCAAATCGAATAGCTGTCAGCTAGTCCGTAACATCGGTCATTGATTACACAGCTAAATTGCGAACTATGGCAAGTGGCTCAACAATCCCGGTTCGCGACTGTACAGTTGAGGTCAAAGATATCTTTACATTACACTTTACTACCATGTTGCAGTCACTTTGTGTTTGAACTTTTATATGGGATTGTCAGAAGGCTTACAGTAACAAGGCACTAAAGTTTAAAGATATCTTTGACCTCGACTGTACCATTAGTGTTGGTAAAATCTTGGACCATAAACTAGAACTGAGGACGTAATGTCTAAAGCACATGCGCTGGCGTCCGCATTCATTTGCGCCATTACGATACAAAACATAGCAGTACCATAATGGTGCAAATGATACTACGGCAAACAAAATAAATGGCTAATGTGATTGGTATCCATAAATTACGTCACACCAATTTCGATCAATTTGTACCCCCCCCCCTTGTCACACTTATTACTATAAAAATCGCACCTCCCCCTAAAGGCTACAACAAACCGGAGCGTGGAGCGTGCTCAGCGCGGTCGATAACACTGAATCAAAAACGGTATGCCGCGCTGCCGGAGTGTGTCACCGTACATTTGATTCAGTGTTATACAGCGCGCTGTGCACGCTCCGCCGGCGGCCCGCGCTCCGTTTGCGGTGGCCTTAAATGTGTGACGTACTTTATGGACGGCCCCTTGTGACTACGAGTGTTATACAACCTCTGAACTAAAATTTAAGTTCTTGGCTTACCTATATCCATCTGAAGTATCCAGTGGAAATCATTCATCTCAAAGAGGAATGCTGCATTATTGGCATCATGCTCCAGTACTGCACCTTCGTATTTGACAATAAGTTGTGCAAGTAATTCTCTTTTTAACTTCTCGTTATTCAAAATCGCTTGTATCTAAAACGAAAAAATTGCACACTCCTAAATAGTAGTTCTTACTTTTAAAACTTATATCTCACTAGCGATTCCGTCTGCAAGCCAAGAGTACGTTTTTAGGGTTCCGTAACCAAAGGGTAAAAACGGAACCCTATTACTGAGACCTCGCTGTCCGTCTGTCACTAGGCTATATCTCAGGAACCGTAATAGCTAGACAGTTGAAATTTTCACAGATGAACACCCAAGATCCGAGAACAAACATTCGTATTTTTCATACAAATATCTGCCCCAACACGGGAATCGAACCCGGGACCTCAAGCTTTATAGTCAGGTTCTCTAACCACTAGGCCATCTGGTCGTCAAAATATAAATACTATAGAAGATAATGGTACGGAACCCTTCGTTTCGTTCGTTCGTTCGTCCTTCGGACTCGCACTTGGCCGGTTTTTAGATATCCCACAGAAACTATACAATTTTTTTGGTATGAAAACTATCCTATGAGCAAAATTTCTTTAACTATGATTTCAGACAGTTCCTGCATCAGAAAAGAATAAATAAAGATGATTATATCATTTATTATTTGATGTTTTAGACTTGACAAAATGATTTTGAGCCTTAGGATGGTAAAGGAATTTCTTGTTTGAATATACAGTGGTATCATTTGGCAGTGGAATATTTAATTAAGAACTAAAAAGCTTTTCCTTCAAATACATACTTTGTTATTCAACAATTCTGTGACCATTGGAACATAATCCATTAGAACTCCAGACTGGTGCATCCTGAAAAAGATTTTTTTTTGCGTTATTCGTGCATTGTTTTAGTGGAATTTGCACTAAGTTACTGTAATAATATTCAATACTTGCAACCAAAAATTTACTTAACTGGAGGTTTGACATTGGTTATTTTGTTGAAACCGTTTGATTTGGCAGCGGAATTGAAACTCTGCTATTTTACTAAATTCCCATGGGAATTTCCAAAAACTACCACAGGGTGATTTGTAGTAAAATTCGCAGCGTATTTTGTGGGAAAACGTTGAAGGGAGCAAGAACTTGACCCAACGCGCTGCCCTGATGAACAAATGTATGTTTCTTTTTCTACCCTCGGCTAGACCAAAGACAAGTTGGATAATAATATGGTAAAGAAAAGGAGGGTAGAAATTTTGTGTAGTGATCGGATGAAATTGTTTTAATTTACTTTGTATAACAAGTGCCTGTGCAAAAATTCATCTCTAGACTCAGTTAAGATTTTGGTATTTTACATGGATCCCATGGGAATTTTAGGATAAAAAGTAGTCTATGCGTTATTCAAGACATCCAGCTATCTACATACCAAGTTTCATCAAAATCCGTCTAGACATTTTAGCGTAAAGTATAATACGCACACACGCACGCACGCACAAATTGATACTTACGGTGGTAATGAAATGTTGCCCAGTGATTTTGTGAGTAGAGGTGACAGAATTAATTCTGCATTTGTGGAATTAGGGTACCTCACAAGTAGCAGTGCAGTGTCAATGCCCGGATTTTGTTCAATGCTGCAAAGTGATAAACAACATAGTCAAACAGGTTAATAGGATACTTACCACGGGGTTTGAGATCAGAATTAAATAACTATAAATTAAAAATTTTAAAAACTCCCAACGCAATTATGTCAATGTCACTCGTATGTTTGACATTAAGTCAATGCCCGTTATTCGTCTAAGATCCCTTCCGCAGCTAACAAAAGAGCTGATAACTTTGAAACGGCTGAACCGATTTTGATGAAACATATCTAAGAACCATCGCCAAGAAACCTGCTTTCTACTAAAAAAACCGCATCCAAATCGGTGCACCCGTTAAAAAGCTATGATGCCACAGACAGACACACACATAGCGGTCAAACTTATAACACCCCTCTTTTTGTGTGGGGGGTTAAAAAAGTGTGTATCAATTATTAGTGTAGGATAGGGCTCCCACACAAAACCGCGATGTGATACGATGCGATCGCATCGCAGGAACTAACGATGCGATCGCATCACAGGAACTGACGATGCGAATAAAATACGATTTCATGCGGTAAGCGCAAGGTTCAAGTGACCATAGTGAAGGTATGCGATACGATGGCATCGCATCGCGTCGCGGTTTTGTGTGGGAGCCCATAGGCAGGGGTGGGCTGTAAGTTTTTTGGCCGGCAAGGAAGAGAGATGATGAAGTGTTGGGGGTGGCCTTTGCCAAAGGGCACACAGAATATAATTTAAACAAAGAACACTCTTAGACTGCTAAAATCATTACACTTCCTTTTGGCTTTGTCATAGTCATGTAAAAATCAAAATAGCATGGATTTCTACTCTCTACTGTATACATAAAAATATGTTAACATGATACAAATTTCACCATATCTTATGGAAGTTTGACTTATTAAAATTAACAATTACCTAATTAATGATTTTTAAATAATATAGGTAACAATGCCTTATTATCTTTTTGCTACAGTGGCTAAGATTGTTTAAGGGGTTAGGGTATTATTTTACCTTTCATTGAATAGCTCAGGTAATCTTGAAGTGTCCACATTGAGCCTTATCAAGAACTCTACAACATGGCCGCCCACCCACACCTCTATATCATTTTCAGACGTTAGAGCATCACCAAGCAATGCACTGTATTCAAAGTATGCCCGAGAACTTTCATCTTCATTCAACTTTCTTATCTGTAATGATTAAAATTATCATTTTAGTATTGATAGTGGACCATACATTATATGAGTATCAAAGGTGGGTGGGTGTCAGTGGCGAAGGGTACTAACAACCCGTTTCCCCCCGGTTGAGTAAACTTTTGAAGATACCAAACACTTCTCTTCCATTACTGCTCTTTCAATAAATGGGGTTTTTAGGTTTTTTTTGCTCTGGCTTTACTTTCTTACTTGCCCCGCCACTGGTGGGTGTGTATGTGATATATTTAGGATGTGGGTAGAATCTGCAGGGTACCCTCAGTCTTGAATCTAACTCAAATAAGTAACAAACATTACAAATGGAGATGAGAATGGGCTTCACTTAATATAAAGCAGTGTACATTGGTAATTTTGGTACTGGTTTCAGACTGAGCCTACAATGGACTCTTTACAAGAAACTTAAGGAGATTTTGAAAAAGTTGTATCAATGCAACATAAACAAAGAAGTAGGCACTTTGCTTACTTTTGCTGATAAAATGAAAGGAAAGAAACTTATTTTTAGGGTTCCGTACCCAAAGGGTAAAAAACAGGCCTCATTACTGAGGCTCCGCTGTCCGTCCGTCCGTCTGTCCGTTTGTCACCAGGCTGTATCTCGGGAACCGTGGTAACTAGAGAGTTGAAATTTTCACAGATGATGTATTTCGGTTGCCGCTATAAAAACAAATACTAAAAAATGGAATAAAATAAATATTTAAGGGGACTCCCATACAACAAACGTGATTTGTTTATTACAGCGCCATCTACAAGGTATTTGCCGAACTAGATGGCTTGCTAATTAACTAACAATCGATGCCGGTTGACAACCAATCACCTCAGTAGTTAACTATATAACTAGCTGACCCAGCAAACGTTGTTTTGCCATATAAATTATACCCTACGACCTATTCTCAGACCTACCCAATACAGTGAAATAAGTTTCATAAAAATCGGTCAAGCCGTTTCAGAGGAATTCGGTAACAAACACCGTGACACGAGATTTTTATATATTAGATTGTACGGAACCCTTTGTGTGCGAGTCCGACTCGCACTTGGCCGGTTTTTTTTTCATCAGGTGAGATAGATTTCAATCACGGGTCAGAATTATGTAAATAAAATCCTAGCTAACGAACCTGGTGAATCTTGTAAAGACCAAGCATTTCAGATATGACGCCACTTAATGCCGTTGGGTCATTTTCATTCCACTTCAAAAGACTTGGAATTTTTTCTTCTAAAAAGTCTTCATCAAGATTGTTCAGAAATGATTCATCATCAAAACGGAAGTCTGGTGCAAACCAGGGCGTGGAAGCATCAAAAATTACTTCCCATTTTAACTTTTTTGAACAGTATGGCAAAACTAAGCGAAATTGACTCTCAGCGCCTTCTGCGGAGCCGGAAATCCTTTCAATATCTACTTTTGTTTTACACAATCCTGCAAATAAATAAAAGTAAACGAGTAAGTTAAACGATATGTACTAAGATTAATTAAGGCGAGAAAATAGTTTATTTACTTGCCTAGTTTTAGGTCTTGATATAAGTTTTGAACATAGGGACGAAAAACTAGTGCTATGTCATTGATCACCCCATAATTTTCTGTTGCCATTGTAAGGTTTAGTTTCAATTCGTCTCGCTTAGACTTAACTTTATTTATTATTTTTTTGTCTTTCTAAGAATCGTCAGATTTCCCTGGCTAGGTCAGCTCATCTGTCAATGGTCCAGTGTGACCATGTTGAGTTGAAATTGGGATTGTTCATTTTTTCTAACCCCCCCTTTTTATTTTTTTTATCGAAAATATAGAGCATTTTAAGAAACTAATTTGAATATTTCAGCAATTCATCACTCCAATGTTTTTTTATAATTTATTAAAAATTTGAGATACGACTTCTCGTAAATTACATGCCGCGGCTGAATCTGTGTATAAACCACAGACATAATGACAAAAAAAATGTGTCATAATCGATGGTTAGTTGTCATCTGACAATGTCACTTTACATTACAATAACAATAACACTAAAGTTGCCGATTCTTCCAAGAGAATAGGTAAAAAAACGATTTACGGCTATAGTGTTTTTTGTACGTATAAAATAAAATGGTCAGAAGTGTTCCCTTGAAAGTTCTTTGGCGGATTTAATCCATACTTACATTAAAATGATCCTCGCAACAATAAGTACATCTTGTAAACTTTGAATTAACTTTGCGGCACCACTTCTCTTGTAACTCTTCTCTAATGCGAACAATTAATTTGTTTGGGCTATTGACTGAATCATTTCCACAAGTAGGAATCAAACACTTCCTGTATAAATCCATTATTAAAATATGAAAAACGCGAAGAATGTTTTTCAAAATAGTATCCTTAAACTGACAGATGATAACTACGTCGAAGTGACAGATAATAACTATAGAGAAACTAGACGGACGGCTTTTTTTTTCTTGTTGCAAAGAATTTCAAAGTTAATGCCCACAGAAAGGTCAAACAAAGGTCAAACATTATTTTGCAAAAATACACACGATCATTTAATATTTTTTTACTACAATGTTATAAAATGATTTAATAAACCTATTCCTCGAAATGGTTTTGGAATTAGACCACATTGCAAAAAAGTGATCAATGCCAATTGGTGATTACGCTAGTTTCTGCACAGAAATGTAAAATAAAATTAGGTACATTTAACCAATTATAAACTGTTATTTTTTCATTTACACGACAAAATTAAGAAAGGCTAGCAATATTTTTAGCAAATTTAGCATTTTTTTCGTCTTTAACTTCCATAGTGGCAATCCTACAGTTATAGGTAACGCCACCAGAGTTGAGGCCACGCACACAACCACAATAATAATGACAGCGGGATTTTGACGTTGTGTTGTCGTTAAACGTCAACACAACGTCAAAATCCCGCTGTCATTACATGAGATGTGGTTGTGTGCGTGGCCTCAACTCTGGTGGCGTTACCTCTATTATAATAATTATTATTATAATTTAAAATAATACACTAGCAGCTCATTGAGCTGATGCGTGCAAATCACTACACTTGTCACAGTCTTTTTATAACAGGGTGGTCCAAACACTGACGTCCAAAAAAATGTAGATGCCTCACATCCGGTGCTATCCGAATATACCCCATGTATGTTGGCCGATTTTTTGTACTTTTCGAGTAATTAATTTTTAAAGATTTTTTCAAGAATTTTCGGGCCGAGCAGTTTAACATCATGTAACTTTTTTGGTTACGTTTTTTCTGAGTGTTTTTTTTGTGACATTATCCTCACAAACTGTACTTTCACACATAAAATAATCAGCTTCCCAACCTTGATGCAAGTTACAATAAAATTGACCGAAAGTGAAAGTTTTACCTTTGAGCAAATCGAAGTTTAAATTTGTAAAAAAAAAAAAAAAAAATTTAAAAATCTCAGAATTCAAAGACCAAAAGTAATTTTAAAAACTTCGCCAGTCTCTAAACTTTCAGAATAATACAAAAAAAGTGACACTTTTAATAGGGCATAATTTGTTGGATTCGACTTTCAAACGTACTAAGGTAGAATGTGTAATAAAGAGTCTGTTGTTAGTAAAGTAACATAAAAACTGTTTTTTACCGAACCTAATTTGGTACTGGCCATCAATAAAGCCATGTAATACTTTTAATGAACAAATAAATTATTTGTTCTTCTTCTGTCTGTCTGTCTGTTCGTGTCGGCCGCCGGAATTGAATCCCATTGACTTCTTTGTCTGGGGATATTACAAAGAACTGGTCGTTTAGGTTCATTTCGTCCACATTCCCACTTCGTCAACATCCCATTCGGTCCATATTCCCATTTCGTCCACAATCCCACTTCGTCAACATTCCTAGCCGATTTTAATGCGGTTTTCGCTATCACTTAGCTTACTTCTCAGGGAAGATTTTATTTTTTGTGATTTAGGTATTCATGTTAAGAAAAATACTTGCTAAGCACGGGCAGGTCAATACTATTCAATACACTACCAATTTCGTTACTATTTTGTTACGAAATGAGAATGTGGACGCAATGGGAATATGAACGGAATGGGAATGTTGACGAAGTGGGAATGTGGACGAAGTGGGAATGTTAACGAGATGGGAGTATGGACGAGATGGGAATGTTGACAAAATAGGAAGTGGACGAATTGAGAATTGATTGTGGACGAAATGAGATTGCTGACGAAATGGGAATGTTGACAAAATGGACGAAATGAACCTAAACGACCAGTTCTTTGTAATATCCCCAGACAAAGAAGTCAATGGGATTCAAATCCGGCGGCCGACACGAACAGACAGATAGACAGAAGAAGAACAAATAATTTATTTGTTCATTAAAAGTATTACATGGCTTTATTGATGGCCTGTACCAAATTAGGTTCGGTAAAAAACTGTTTTTATGTTACTTTACTAACAACAGACTCTTTATTACACATTCTACCTTAGTACGTTTGAAAGTCGAATCCAACAAATTATGCCCTATTAAGTGTCACTTTTTTTGTATTATTCAGAAAGTTTAGAGACTGGCGAAGTTTTTAAAATTACTTTTGGTCTTTGAATTCTGAGATTTTTAGATTTTTTTTTTACAAATTTAAACTTCGATTTGCTCAAAGGTAAAACTTTCACTTTCGGTCAATTTTATTGTAACTTGCATCAAGGTTGGGAAGCTGATTATTTTATGTGTGAAAGTACAGTTTGTGAGGATAATGTCACACAAAAAAACACTCAGAAAAAACGTAACCAAAAAAAGTTACATGATGTTAAACTGCTCGGCCCGAAAATTCTTGAAAAAATCTTTAAAAATTAATTACTCGAAAAGTACGAAAAATCGGCCAACATACATGGGGTATATTCGGATAGCCTCGGATGTGAGGCATCTAAATTTTTTTTTTGGACGTCAGTGTTTGGACCACCCTGTATAATTGAAAAAGTTTATGAATGAGTTTGGGTATATGTACATATAGGTATATGTAGGTTAATGTGTTGGCCAAAAAGTAACGGAAACCATTGTCAACGGACATTAATTTCTGATTATGTGCGGGTCTCAGCACAAAATGTAACAGAAACAGCGTGATTTGGCCTTTAACTACGAAATTCAATTTTCGTACTTCCTATCGTGCCGTTTCGTTCACACTAAGAGCCCGTTCCCACTATGTCGTTGTCGGATTCCGATTTTAATCGGGCGTTCCAGTGGCAGAACATTTTATTTGAAGCTGTTCTGTTCACACTTGTCGGACACGATTTACGATTAAATCCAATTGTAATGATAATTTTACACGTGGTAGCGGGGTAGTGCTGTGGGTGAGTAATTAAACCACGTTGTAGGTGCAACAAGATGTATATTTTAACTTAACAATTTCTTCCCCAGCTATCCCGCCCTCTCCACACACTTACATACATAGACCATATAGGCTTAAGCTTAAATCCTAACTCACTACTATAATTCACAGGGTCGTGAATGCAATTGGGCAGTGATCCGATAAATCAAATGTATTAAAACTAATATAGGGGCAACTCCTGTACCTGGGCTGTGAAACGGCCAAACCTGGCTGCGGGCCACTGTAGGCCACACTCGGACGGCACCTCGTGCCCGACGTCCCAGCGTCGCCGACAGCCGCCACACTGCGCAGACCAACCTGCTCCACAACCACCAAGCCTCCTTGAAATGCTTCTACACGAAGCCACAACAGCCACACACAAGGCCGTGTCTTAACACCTCCGTGGAGAAAATGCGGACTTGCTTAGTCGCCTGGGTCACACTTGTCGGACACGATTTAATCGTAAATCGTGTCCGACAAGTGTGAACAGCTTCATATAAAATGTTCTGCCACTAGAACGCCCGATTAAAATCGGAATCCGACTCTCGTGGGAACGAGCTCTAATAGTATTAAATAGAAGAGTGAAAAAACGGCACGATACAACCTTTGAATATTTCGAATTTCATAGTAGCCCCCCTGATTTGTGCCAGATTCTTGCTAGCGTATTATTAAATTCTGCTTAAAACTGTTACTTTTTCCAATTTGGTGTAAAATCCGCTATGTAGGCGCCAAATAGAAAATCGACGGTGGAAAGGTAAAATCGCTAAAGCGCTATATGTCACAAACGGGAGTTTTAGAGATTTTGAATCTTATCACTAAGGTAAAAACCCTAAAGCACCATATATTAAATATGGCGTTTTAGCAATTTTGCCTTTCCACCGTCGAAATATATTTTACTGAAATTACCCGATTCTCCTAAGTCTGGTCACACTGCACGGGCACGGGTCAATGTAGTTTTATATGTTCAGTCCAATGTGTAGTATAAGACTTTACCTTAAAACAAATAACAGTTTTTTTTTAAATTAATAACTTAATTTAACCCTTTAAAATAAGGCCTTAGTAATTTTTTTTTGTTCGAATAAGTTGATGTTGATCCAAATGTAATTATTCATGCGATACGAAATGCAATCATATCATGTTATTAATAGGCGCATAAATAATTCAAGCGATTCGGACTTACAATTTTGCAAGTGGTACGCCTTGCTCTGACGTTACGTTACGTTTGAGTCAGATTAGAATTTTGTGACACTGACGTTGGAAACGTAATTAACAACGTAAACGTAAAGCTATGTAGTGTAGTTGCGCTTGAGAAACCAAGAAGTGAAGTGAAGAAAGTATTAAGAACTTAAAGATTCGCAAATCGTAATTTGCTTTCATACTAAACCATTTTTATTAACAACAAACTCGTAGTATTATCTGTTTTGAAACCAGACCTCTCGTTAAAATGGATTTGTGAATTCCATCGTGTAGTACTATATAAATGCTTAGAAGAAAATTATGGCGAAAAATTGAAAGAAAATCCTTGAACTTATTTGACCTTAAATAAGATTAAGAGTAGAAATCGAGTCCTGCTATAAAAATTGTGTAAGAATCCATTGGTATACGTCTTTTGTGCGATAATTAAGCTATGAAAAACATGAATTCTCTTCAGAACAACATTTCTGAGCTGATGAAGTTAGCAAAAAAATTCAACTGTTTCTACCTTTCAGGTGAGTTTTCTGTAATATTTAAGCGTTTTATCAAGCAGCCACATTTTTTGGGTGTGTTGGTTTTCTTATTGGGTTTTTTCTTCTACAGGTTTACATCAAGGCATATGTAAACCTTTTATTGTGGCTGGCCACCAAGTAGGGTTAATTCGCCCAGATATAATGAAATATCTTCAAAGGTTTCCTGAGGTAATTATATCTATCAAGTACTTTGGATCTGTAGCCTATATAATAGGAATGCTACATTTCTGTTCTTAATTTTTTTGCAGGTTTTCCGAATCACAGGGAAGTATGTGGAGCTCAATCCAGCATTCAGAGACTATCAAGAGAGAACAGCCAAGGTGGCTGATGTGTTGCAGAATCTGAGAAAAGAAGGAGAATTATGTGCTTTGAAGGGCTGGCGTGATGAGGTGAGAACATCTTCTAATATATTAAAATCTCGTGTCACAGTGTTTGTTATCAAACTCCTCCAAAACGGCTTGACCGCTTTTTATGAAACTTTTTTCTCTGTATTTGGTAGGCCAGAGAATAGGTTGTAGGCTACTATTCTTTGAGGACAGAGTCGCAGGCAATAGCTAGTTCTTGTATATAGTTTAATAGGGTTTATTAACTCATCAGTGACTCTGGCAACCCCAGACCAGGCTTTTGGTGGACCTTGCAGTGTAGTGGGGAAATGTAGCACACATTAAGTTCCAGGCTTCCCTTCTTCAAGTTCCATTTTTATAGTTTGGTAGTAAGTAGTAGTAGTTTTATTAGTATAGTGAAAGTAATTGTTTTAAATATCAATGTGTATATTTCAGGTAGTATTTAATGAAAATTTAATACATTAAAGGATAATTATTTTCATTATTACTCAAATAAAAGAATAAATTAGAAACTATAGTCATCATCATTTCAGCCGAAAGACGTCCACTGCTGAACATAGGCCTCCCGCAAGGCTCGCCAAACAGATCGGCCCTGCGCCATCCGCATCCAATGCGTTCCCGCTACCTTCACCAGGTCGTCGCTCCATCTTGTTGGAGGCCTACCTACACTGCGTCTTCCGGTCCGCGGACGCCACTCGAGAACCTTTCGGCCCCATCGGCCGTCAGTTCTACGGGCGATGTGCCCTGCCCACTGCCACTTAAGTCTAGCGATTCTTCGAGCTATGTCCGTGACTTTAGTTCTCGCGCGGATTTCATCATTTCTAATGCGATCCCGCAGAGAAACTCCAAGCATAGCCCTCTCCATCGCCCTCTGAGTGACCTTGAGCCTCCTTATAAGACCCATCGTTACCGGCCACGTCTCTAAACTATAGTAAATTAATTGAAATTTTTGGTAAACTATAAAAATCCTTTTTCACTTCTCATGCTCGTAAAGTTGTACTTTATGTTGAGAGAATGCTGCATAAAATAGCTTTTTATGCTCTTGTGCATAAAGTAAAGTCTTCATCAAAGACTAAGGCAATCAGCCACAAACAGCTACAAACAGTAGAAATGAAATTTTTAGAAATCCCATTTTACCCTTGACTTTAAATTTTCCTTATTAGTGAGTTCCATGTCACATCGGAATAAGTCCTCTACATAGGACGCTGGTTCCAGGAGGTTACTAGAAAATGTTCACATTTATAATGTTTTCACCAACTTTAAAATGACAAATCTCATTGGCTTATTACAGTGCTTTGGAGTGAGCACACCCTTCTATTACGAGAGCTTGATGGAAATGGACAGGAGCGCCATCTGTTTGTTTGGCATCAGGAACTATGGTGTCAGCGTCTCGGGCTACGTCAATCATCCCACCAAAGGGCTGTGCATCTGGCTGCAACAAAGAAGCTTCACCAAGCAGACATGGCCGGGTCAGTGACATTTAAACAATATCACTCAATATCTAATCTTAATCTGATAAGCAGTTTGCTGCATCATGAACAACCAGTTGTTGTGATGCAAGAGTTTAGGGCATATTGTTTCAAATGTTACAAAGAATGGCTTCTTGATTTTTGAGTTTAATTTTTTTTAGGGTTCTGTACCCAAAGCGTCCTAACAGGACCCTATGACTGAGACTTTGCTACCTGTCCGTCCGTTTGTCTGTCTGTCTGCCCATCCATCTGTCACACACAGGGCTCAATCCCTTGAACCGTAATAGCTAAAATAGTCTAATAGTTTGAAAATTTTCACCAATTATTTTCTGAAAAAAATTAAAAATAAAATAAAGTTAAAAATGAAAGTGGGTTGTCCACATCACAAGAATTTTCAGCGTTTAACTATTTTTAAAACATTGTACGGAGGTACGGAAACCTTCACTTGTAAGTCCAACTCGTGCTTGACCGGTATTTTACATTATTACCTTACTTTTTTGCTACCAAGCGTACACAACAGCTAAAGATCGAATCATTCATGATGATGAGTGCTGTGGTTCTTATTGCAATGACAATAATTTTGATAAATTCATGCTTCCTCTTGAATGACACTACATATTTATACATCTGGGCGACTTTTCATGCAATGCAATCTATCCTCCTCCACTTTGAAATCAATCAAGCACACGTCACACAGGACCCAACTATTACAGACACCACTTTGAACATAAAACTACCCGTGAGACTCGCTCATCGTGAAAAAATACGGATAACTCACGTTTTATACACCACATTTTATGCAAAATAAAGTTACATACTTACTTACTATGATCGAATTTAGCTCAACATTTTTCGGGCTAATCCGTAGCCTTTCCTCGTCTTTAGCATTAATCTTGTGCGTGTGATAGGTTAACATGTAGTTGGTCACGTAAGATCACTTAAAGCATGTAGATAGATAGTGTAGATTTACTGAGTAGATTATTGTATATAAATATATGATAGCAGAATAGCAGATGCATTTTTCTACTAATCTGACATCTATTGCGCCTTTATCAGTGACGCAAATGACTTCAACAACATTGTATATTTCAGCATTTCTATGGGCGCTAGCCAAAAAGCAGCAGATTAAATGTATAAAAAAAATCGGACAAGCGCGAGTCTAACTCGCGTGGAGAGGCTTGCGTACGATAAAATATTTTAATAGTTATGTTTTGAATTATGCCCCTCATATCTAAATCAAACAATTCTTATAGGTTTTCCTGAACTCTACACATATATGGTATAAAATTGTTTTCTGTATCTTTGAAAAAAACTTGGGCCCAATAATTTCTGGGATTCTTCTAAGGTTGGAGGAATGGTTAACTTTCGCTTATTTTCTTAAATAACTTCAAACTGTTTATCTTAAAATTATAAAAAAATAATAATTCAGAAACTCACAAGCCCTTTCATTTGTTATGTTATGCGATAGTTTTTGCAAATATGTTATTGTATTTTTTCTAATTTAAACAAGTGGCCCTTTATCTGTCTTTGAGTCACCAAATTACATTGTATCAAATTTCAACTCAATGGGTTCATTAGTTTCGGAGCAAATCAGCTGTGACAGATGGACAGGCAGACATACGAGTGTTCCTTTTGATGTATGAAACCTTAAAACATTAGAGAATCCTTTACCTAAGTCTTCTATTTATGTAATTTCGGTATTATTCGGTAATATCTAAACTCTTTAATTAAGCTACGTCAAACATATGGCCCATGAATTGTTATCCTTATCGCGCTACTCGTGACTAGACCTACTGCACTCAATTCTGTTATTTATTATTGTTTTTGATAGGACAGAATTAATATTGAATGTGATTTTTGTCTATTAACTTAAGCCTATGTTACTTGTAACACTTGTTTTTGAGTACAATAAACATTTTTATTTATATTTATTTATTTATCCATTAGCTCATAGCTTATGTTTTATAACTGACCCTTGAGAGAAAAGAGTTCAATATCTCTATTTGAGATTATTATGTCATAGTAGAATAGAAGTTATCTAAATAGGTCACTCGTATATTTGGAGTTTGCATTTCGTTCTCCTTTCGAGCTCACCTTGAATTGGTCTGACACTTGTAAGGCATACTAGGAATCACAAATATGTAATTGATCTCTTACATATTTGTGATTGAGGTATGACCTATAAGTTGGAGTTGTTTAAGTAACTAACATTTCCAACTGACTTAAAAAATCGAGCAAGTTCTCAAGTCCATTGTTATTATATATACTTATATATTTTTTTAATATCTGACCGATGTTTGACCTCTATCTCACCTGATAAAAAGTGCAGATGAGGCTGAAGGTGTACCTAATTGGTTCAGTAACAGCCTATTCACTCTAGCCATTATTTATCTTGACTTAGGTAAGTGGGACTGTTTTGTGAGTGGAGGGCTTGCTGTGGGCTATGGAATCCTAGAGACAACTATCAAAGAGGCTGCTGAAGAAGCGTCTGTGGAAGGAGAATTGGTCAAGAAATTGGTGCCAGCTGGCTGTGTGAGGTATGTCACTTGTTGATAATTAAATAAAGTAATAAATACCTGCGTAATTTATAGTTTTTCCAAACATTTATTTGATCTTGTTAAAGTCTGATCTTGCAAGTCGAATTTCACTTATTTCTAGTGATCGGTTTGGCTTGAAATTAATTTGTTATGGTTATGTACATAGTTTAGATGATAATGCAAGTAGGTAAAATAATAAAATAGTAGGTTGTACAACAAGTGCATAAAACGCGCTGATTTATCCGAGGCGTTTCTATCTAACCGAGCCGAGTCGGCGGTAAAATGGATCCTACATCCAGCATAAATACCTACGAAGTTTACGAGCATGAGAAGTGAAAATGAAATACTTACAAAACCTTGTTGATGTTCAAGTATCTAGTTCTAGAGCTGTGAATATTATTTACAGTAGATTATCAAGGAATCTTTTCAGGTTTTTTGCTCTTTAACTTATAATATTGTTACGACTAACAATGAACAAATGATGGTGAACCAGTTGTGCAAACAACAGTTTTCACAACCTGAAACTGTTATAATACATCATTCATTATTACGTTGCTTATTGTATTATTATGTGTATAATAAGGTACATTACACGATGACGTATTTGATTTGCTTAACGGTTACCAATTTAGTTCTTATAAGAAACAACCGTTTGGTTGGTTTTAGATATATTCAAATATTTCTTTCCAGTTTCTACTTTGAGAGCGAAAGGGGACTTTTCCCAAACACGGAGTATGTATATGACCTGGAGTTACCTCTAGACTTTGTACCGCAAAATGCTGACGGCGAAGTAGAGGGTTTTGAGTTATTGACGGCTCAAGAGTGTATCCAGCGAGCTCTCACACCGCAGTTCAAGACCACTAGTGCACCGGTTCTGCTGGACTTTTTGATAAGGAAAGGATTTATTAATCCCGAAAATGGTAAGACATAGTTTTGCATAGCATGGAAACTAGTGTTGTATTAGGAAATGCTGCAGCCTTCAGGCACAAATGGACGGGGGGCCCCTGGAACGTAAAAAGTGGATGTTATTGTTGTAACAGCTAAAATTAATTTTTCGTCTAAGCGACTATATCGAAGACGGGGCCACTGAGCATTTGCACCACACCACTTTTCCTCCATCACGTAGCTGTCATATTACAGCTACGTGTTTGGAGGAAAAGTGGTGTTTCAGCTTTCTAAGATATTAGTTTAGATAGGATATGTTGCTTTCTTTTTTGTAAATGCCGGTTCGCTCCATCTTATCTCGCTTATAAAACGCATATAAGTGTTCATAGTAATACAGTAACGTTACATGAAGTCACAGTAGCGTTCAAAGCACTGGGCAAAGTTCTCAAAAATCATGAACTCATATGCGTTCAAGGCATTGGGTGAGTCAGCAAAAGTTCCAGCCCCGGATCTACGATTTTTTCTAATCGAATTGATAGTGGCGCCCCCTTCCCTTCACTTCACATTTCGAATTCTTGCCTCAAGGATTTGGCGCCCCCATGAAACTGCCGCACGGGGCAAGTGCTCCGGTTTGCCCCCCCCCCTTAGACCCGGGGCTGAGCAAAACGCTTATATGCGTTTTAAGCGTTAATTGCATTACTGAACTAAAACGAATATTTGCAGAGCCAAACTACCGGTACCTAGTGGAGTTGTTGCACGTGCCGCTACAGTCCGTGTACAACTGGCCCTTCGCCGCGCCCATCGTCAACGGGGACTCTCAGGACCTACAGAACTACTAACTCTCCATTAAACATTACTCTAAGCCTTTTGCCCCAGGTAATTTTGTAGACATATTAATTTTTAACATACTTGTCGTGTTGCACATTATTTTGTGAATACATATTCCATAATTTATTTTTACTGTTTGGGTGTTGCTTGCAAATGATCGCCGATTTAAGTAGTTTAGTTTGTATTTCATAGGATTTTTTTTAATAAATTATGGGTATATTAATATTACTATTGCTTAAAATTGATATGCGCTTCCTTCTACGTTTTGGTGTTGATGAAAAATGTGTTTTTATTTTTGAAATATATAGTTTAGATTTATTCTGCGGTCTGATAGTCGTACAACGATATTACAATGAAAACACCATACGCTCGTGCCAATGGCGCTAAATGGTCTAATGTAATTTCAAGGTTTATGTTGTAGCCTAATTTTATACTGTGGCGTTTACTAAATTTTAACTGTACTTAGTCCTTCATCATATAAAATAAATTTTGACCAACTCCTGTAGTAATGTTGAAATATTACTGAAGACATGATAGTTTAGCTAGGTATGGTTAATTTCTGTGATACTTTACCAGTTCGGTATAAGGGATTGTAATTTAGTTGAATGTATAATTATTCAGTTTTAACGATTATTGAATTGATGTAGACAGATAGTATGGGAATTTTAAGTATTTATTATTTTTATTTTCAGTTTGGCTGTATTGATTTAGATAGAATAAAAACTTAAATTAATATTGAAATAATATGGCATGGTCAGTTATACCACCAAGTTATACTTAAAAAACTAGGATACTTTAGTGAATAGGTGCTATGTACTAATTCCCCTATTTTATGGATTAACGATAAAAGTAGTTGATCTATAGTATATTAAGCTAAGGCTTGTTATATTGTCGGGTCAGGGTCGCGAAGCCCTGTTTCAGACGTGCGGAAATCGTGTAACTATCTGCAATAATTACGAGTATTGCAATATTGGATTGTAGTTTTACCTCGAAATAGCAATAATATTGTTAAAATAGAATTTCAACATTCGATTCCACATTTAATTAAAAGAAAATACGATAATTTTACTGTGGAGATAGGCCTCAATATATCTCTCCCCAGGCCGACGCTATGCCACAACCGCTACCATTTGTTTCACTCTGTTAGCGTTGCTATTCAATAGTATATAACAAAGTGCATGGAATAGCCTGTTTTAATTTGGGGTTTCAGTTTGTAGTACCTATTAATGTTATATATTTTTTTCAATTAGTAACGTGTCTCTAGAAGGATTTGCTTCACATAAAAGACAACAATTTCTGACATGTTTTTTATGAACTATGACTATTTTATAGTTGGCATGTATTTAACATTATTTAAATCTAGTCATGTACTTTTCTATGCTAAATCGAAATGGAATCAGATATTCCTGTGGCAAATGAAGTATTGAAATCACAATGTATCCCCATGTAAATAGCTGAGTTAACTGTCATGACGGTAGGACGATGGATGGTGTCCGGCTTCAAAGCCACAAAATTGACATGTCAATCAACTATTTGTTATTATTAAAAACCTTTATTTGTCTAGAAATATTCTACTTCTTGTCGTATTTTATGAAATTAGCGCACAGGGAGTGAATTAATTTAATGCCAACCTATGTTTTTTGTGTGCCTACTGAGTTGGTACATCGAATTATGTTATATTAGAGATGGAAACCCGAAGATTTAAGTGATCTATTTGAATTTTGGTTTCTGGAAAATGTCTTAAAATAAAATAAAATTTCAGTGAATTAATAAACCATAAATTTGTTGAGATGAAGATAGTATTTGCGTTAGTAATCGGACATAACGATTTAAGATTTACAGTATTGCGCGAAAATGTTCTAAATGAAATGTTAACTTCTCCTGACGTCAAATAGTGAATGAAATAATTATCTTGAAAATTACTGCCAATTTAGTTTCGCTGGCTTTGAACAGTCAGAGTGGCCATGTTTAACTTTTTCAATGCTCTGTCAATACAACAGCTCTCACTCACATGCTATGAAATCGGAATGTCAAACGCAAAGTTGAACCCTATATAAATGCATGTAGGTAGATATCGCTTTGCAAGCCGTGACTGATAGATCAGTCGTTGGCACAGAACCTGCGGTACTGATATATGTGTCGTTGGCGTCGAAAAGGTTAAGCATGGCTTTAAAAATAAAGGCTAACTTTTGATTCCGATCGTGCATAGCACAAAGTCCATTTAATGTTTGGTCCTTACAGGACCATACCCAGACGGGCTAAGCACAAGCTTTCAATGTGTAACACCTACTTTTAGTCAGGAGGGTTTAAACATTAGAGCCCGTTATCTTGTAGCACTGTCATTACTTTTCAGTAGAGCGTGAATGTTTTTTTTATCGACTATCTAAATGTCGATACTGTATGTCACTGATAATTTCAAAGAGGAGTCACTATAGGTACTATTACTTTTGTATAAAAATATATATAATAAACGAAGAAATAAAAGTTGCTCTACATTTTTTGACGTCATGCTGCGTCTTCTATTTGAAAAGATCCATTTTAAAATATAAAAACTTCTTTCCACTGCGACAGATGTAATGGGAGCGTACTTAAATAAAGAGAAGTATTGGAGGCTGGGTTTGCATGAATCGTCGTTCATTACTTCTATTTCTATGCCTCTGTTAAGCATATCAATTTTTTGCAATGTATGATATCCAACATCTTTAAATATCCCGTCCCTTTTCATGCAAAACTAACGTCAACAACTGCTTCTTTACATCACTTATTACGGCAATTGATTCTAAAAGCTCGATTGATTCTCTCTAATTTTGGGATTGCTTGCGATAAAATTGACATGTTATCCCTTATATAAACTGTAATTCTTTTTTGACATGGCGAAAATTCAATTGCATTATATAAACATCGATATCAAAAAGGTCGATAAAAAAAAACATTCACGCTCTACTGAAAAACAATTTCAGTGCGACAAGATAACGGGGTCTATTAAACATTTTTGATGTTATCGCGCGTAGACATTGTCATTAGCATAGGTAGTGAAATGTCATGTAGTATTACGTATTCATACTATAAATTGCAGTTTTATACATTTTTACCTCATGTTAGTTGGAAAGGTTTTGTACTGTGCAACTTAGAATGTATACTTACATTAAAACATATAAATTATGATATTATGATGTAACCATTTACATTTGAAATTGAGTGATTACTATAGTGATTTATTTCTTCTTATAAAATACTAAATTAAAGTTGAAAACGTAGCGATTTCTGTATTGTTTCTATCATCACCAATGGTTTCCTCTTCCTATAAAATATCCCAATCTGGCTGAAGACCTGAGAAACTTCGGATTCGGAAGTTTAGAGGCAGTATTGTCTTAACGCCCGGGCGCTCGATCACGTTCACTATCTCATTCTGTCCTCAACATACACTGTGGTGCAGAAAGAAGCGGCAAAAAGGATCGATTCCGAGTGCGTTAGACGAGAAGGCCTCAGGATTCCAGTGATTTTACACTAGCAATTGCTGCAGGATAGGGGCAAAAATATTGTTTTTTTTTTAGCGACCAATCCGTAGCGTAGTCACACCAATTTACTACACTGGTGTGACTTTGGTTCATTTTATTTATCCGTAGTCACACTGCACTGGTGTGACTACCGTTTATTTTACCCGACCCATGGTCACTCCAATGCACCCCCCAACCATAATTCAGTTCAGAAAATAGGTAGGTTAGTTAGGTACTTAGTTTCACCTGCCCGAAGGGCAAACCGCCCAGAAATAGGAGCCCCGTGAAGCGGGGTTCCGTCGAATTGGTTTAAATTAAATATTTATATTAGGAATGGTCGGATATAATCAGTTAAAGGTCAGAAGGGATCTTGCGCTCGTCACTTACATCTTTACACTCTTGAGAGGAAAGATATTCAATCCGGATGTGTTGGCGAGGGTGTGCCTGCGAGTCCCGAACGGGCTCGCGACGCGCCGGCGCCGGCTGCCGCTGCTGGCCGTGCCGCGCGCGCACCAACCTGCAGCGCGAGGCGCCGCTGAACCGCGCGCTTCGCACTCTCAACATAGTTGCTGAAGATGTTGACTTATTTTATTGTACTCTGAGTGAGTTCACAAAGGTTGCATTATTTAAGATATCTTACTGTAATTAAGTTTGATTTAAATTGTAATATTTGGCTACATTATCGCATTAGGCAATGCCTGTAATGATAATTGTTTAAATGTTTGAATAAATAAATAAATTTATATTTGGTCAAGGGTGAGTTGGTCTATATAGTGGTGTGACTACGGATAAATAAAGTGAACCATAGTCGCACCAGTGTAGCAAATTGGTCATGTTTAAATAAGTCATGTTCTTTTTAAAGTACTTAATAAAAAATCATTTCTCAAATAAAGTTGATTTATTGACAAATTATTGCGAAGACTTTCGTGTCGCATTTTAACATACTGAGTAAAATAAGCATGCAACGAGTGCTGCCTAGTCACAGCACAGCATTGCGTTTAAACACTTTTATTATGGATCATAAATCCCCGATTATATCGTGATTTACCTGCACCATTGCATTGTACAATATTAAACAAACATCAAACAATTGTCAAACACTTAATAAAGTATACAAATAAAAGTTACACTTTCTGTCGGAAAACTTCACCAATGAAGTACTTATCTTCTTGCGTGATAATTTTACTGGACGTCAGTCTTTCACTTTTGGTGAGTAACGACTAAGCCGAGTAATGAGGGGTTTACACGGGTCGATTTTCGCCGTGCGGCTAGTCGCGCGGCCAAAGTCGGATGCTGCCCAACTTTGGGGCTTTAGTCTAGTCGAATTGCCATTTAGACGGTCGATTTTAGCCGCGCGGCAAAAATCGTGCGGCTTTAGTCACCCGTGTAAACCCCGCTTTACGGGTGCAGAGCCGCTTACTGCCTGGTCTCGACTACGCGCGATAGACGAAGCGATGAGCGTTTTCTGTTCATTGCTCGGCCGAGATGCTCGCCGCACAGCGGTTACGTGACAGCATACGCAATGAACAAACGTAAACACTCGTCGCGCCGCCAGTATTTATTTTCGATTCGAATATTACCTTATTGAAAAAGTGACAATGGGCGTTTTCAATAAAAAAGTGTACCCCTCACTTTTTTTTTAAATGAGGAAGAATCAAAAGCGCTATTGATCTTAAATATATAAAAAAAATGTCCCTAATCTTCCATACATTTCAGATATTGTTCAGTTTGAAGTTTGAGCGCGCAAAATACTGCAGTCGCCACATAAGCAGTAAGTAATGACAAAACATGTTCTAAAGACGGCGACTATTTCCAGCACTCCCGACTTTAACATTTAACGGCCAGGTTTCTTACAGCAGGGCAAGAACTGTTGTAGCATCCAGCATAATAATAAACCAACGGTCGCCATTACGTGATCCTCTGTAGCCTGCGGTTGTTTGTAATATCACCTAGTAGGTATCTACATACCTACATTTCGGTTGCCGACCAAACCGATTAAACCATTCAGCGCTTAAAATAAGGGGCTGTTTCACCACCCATTGATTAATTTTTAACTAACGGATAAATGTGATGCAGTCTCCGTCTTTTCGAACAAAACAAACAGAGACGGCATCACATTTATCCGTGAAATAAATTTGATCAATGTATGGTGAAACAGGGGGTAAGTCCAGTATAGATTTGCAAGAAAAATCGTGCAAGTCGCATTACATTGCGAGGCTGAAAGCGAACAAGTTTTAAATGGTAAATGCTTAGATTATTTATGCACTAGATAGAGTGTCAGTAGCAAACATTGCGATACAAAACGTCCACAAATTTCTTTTGACAGCTTCATATTACGATCGCGTTAAGTCATTCAAACTGAAGGGAGGCAAATGACATATAAGCCAAGTTGGCTTATATTTTTCGGGACGTTTTCATGCCGCCGAAGCTCGTATCTAGTGTATAAATAATCTAAGGGTAAATGGAGCGCCGCAATATACCTAATGCAAGTTGCACTATTGTGCACTATTGTGCGATGTGTCACCGACGGTGCTGGCTGAAAATCAGCTCTTAAAATATGCAACCGCAACAACACACTATCTTTATACTTCGTGTTGTCTATTAATAATAATATTGACATGTCTTGTATTGTTGTATATAAATGTTTTTTCTTTCACAATTTTTCTTGGTAATTTATCTGGACTTTATATTATTACGTTTCAGTGGGCACGGTTTCCCGTAGACGGTATACGGTCATTTCCCGAGAACGCGCGTGTAAGTGCAAGCCGTATTAGATTGTCCAGAAACCTTATTGTCTAACGCACTTGAAATACAATGGCTTTCACCACTTCTCTCTGTCATACAGTATAGGATAGAAAGAGATGAATGTTATCGCGAACGTCCGCGCGTTCAAGACAAAGACAATACGGCCTCGGGTCTGATTCAAAAACCAGCAAGAGACAGTACTTCAAACGGGCCGCGCTAGTAATCGTCGCCGCGCGAGATGACCTCCTTGCAAGTGGGTCTCAGCAGGATGGTGTGTTCAAACTGGGCAGTGTAACTCCCCTTGATGTCGCACAGCGGCGGGTACGCGTCCACTACGCCCTTGTCGCATAGGTCCTTGAGGGCCATGGCGTAGCGGGATGCGCCCGCGCGTTCCAGCCAACGCTTGCAGAACGCCAGTGTGCTGAAGTTCTTGTTGATCAAGTTTAGAAGTTGCTTTGATGATTGCAATCTGGAATTAAGTTAGTAAATATGTTATACTAGCCTTTACCCGCTCGTGTAGGTAAATGATTAGATATGGCGGTCGAATTGACGAGATTTCATTTTTTTTGACACCTGAAATTTACTACAGAAATCAAAAGAGCTTTGCCTCGTAAACACAGAAAAATATTTATTATAATTTATTTCTCCATATTTAAAAAGTACAAGAAATTAAAAAAATGTATCTGAATTTACCAATACTACCACAGAATAGATATGTTTCCTTAGCCTTTTTCACCAGAAAAAAGAGCTGTAATAATTTTAAATTTGATAACCTCAGATTTACGTCATCACTTTTTTATTAATAGACTAGATAAAAGTACGCCAGTGGAGTTACGCCATTTTAGAATAAGATCATCTTAAAAAAAGTAATAAATTAATTAATAATCCTAGTGAAAAATTAAAACTATCAGCGTCTTTCTCTTTCCAAACAGAATACAGAGAACGAATCAAATTATAGTCTTAAAAATATGAAATGTTGTCAATTGAATGCTCAAAAATTACATTGTGGTCTTCATTTACTTTATATGATGGACACCCATGCACATGTCTCTAGATATAGCGGTTATTTTTTTAAAAAGTATTCCAGACGTCCAGCTATCTACATACCAAACTAAATTTAGCCTTTTGAACGCCAGTGTCGGCTAAAGACGACAATACGGTAATACAAAAATTAACCTACCCGCATCCGCATAAGAATCAATTTTGTTCATAACATAACAAAAACGATGTATGGGTGGCGTTCAAAAGGTAAACAATACTGTCAAAGTTTAGGGATGTGGGCCAATGACACACTTTTTTTAATTATGGCTATCCATCAGGGGACAATTTGCCAGTATCTAGTGTATTTTGCCGTTATTCGATAAAAACATCTAGAAAACTAAATAGACAATTTAAATATGAAAAAAAAGTTATGTTACTCATTCTCATGGTAACACATCTACCTTTTGAACGCCAAACATCGTTTTTTTACGAACAAAATTGATTCTTATGCGGATGCGGGTAGGTTTATTTTTGTATTACCGTCTATACGCGACATTGGCGTTCTAAAAGTTGTATGCGACAGGATACTACCTTTAAAATTTAGTAGTGGCCATAATTCGAGAGACAAGCTTGACAATTAAAGGGTTACAAGGGTTAGACGAAATTATTTAATGATGTGTGTGTGTGTTTGTTATTTTAGTGATGTGGCCGATATCAATAACCAGTGTCGACTGGACTATATAATTTGATATAAGACGGGTTTTTTTACTTCCTTTAATGATATCTTACATTGAAATGTAAATTGTTAAATTAATTTAATCATATCACCGTAAGTAATGAATGAATAAATACCACAGGTAGCCAAAGCAGTAATGTTTTTAATATTATCAACACGAACAGCACTACCCTGTCTGTGGCAACATTTGAGCAAAATGAATTGTCAAAGTTGTCTCTCGAATTATGGCCACTACTATAGATTACCCATGTTCCCTAAGTTTACCTTAGAGGCACGAACTGCTGATCGAAGTTCTTCATGTAGTGCGAGCAGTCCATATCGTCGTGCACCTGGCCGCGCCCCGTGGACCCGAAGGTCTCTATCGCGTAGAACTCGTTCTCCTCCATGCGGGTAGTTTCACCGCCCTTTACGATCGGCACGGTTTTGCCGGCGTGGATTCCTGACAACGAAAAGAGAGTTGTAGTTTCACTCAACATAACACATCCTTTTTTTTACATATTTGTTACAATACAGAGGATAAGTTGAACAGAAATTAAAACTAATAATGTTTCAAGATTGATTGGGGAGAAGAGATACTTGTTAAAAACACTTGTGATAAGAAAAGAAACATTATAAAACACTCAATTCAACATGATAGGTTTCTTAACAGATATTTTAGAGGGAAAACTTGAGGGGAGGAGTGAAAATGTTTTTGGTGCGCTGGCTGCGATAAAACACGACCTGTAGTTGTTGATCCGGAATGTATGACAATAATGCACGACCTGGGCCCAATTGCATAAAAAGTACAACTTATATTACAAGCGGACTCCCTTTCTAGTTAATATAACTGATGCGAGAGTTCCGCTTGTAATATTAGGTGTACTTTGTTATGCAATTGGGCCCTGATAATTCAAACCCTAATGTTATTGCCATTATAAGGTTGTGCATTATTTTCGTTCATTCCGGGTCGAGAAATATAGGGTTGTGTTTTAAATGCAACTATTATTTCAACCAAATTAAAGAGAACGTAGGCACCAGGTCATATCAAGAAGTCAAAATACTGGCGGAAGTAAAGAATGAGTGACAATTACTCCATCAACATAAGTGCAACTCTAAACATTATGATGATTTTGTTGGTCATACTCACTATATGGTCCGATAGAATGCCCATTAAGATTGCGTATGGGTTTCACTTGATACACTTGCCCATCCAATTCGACCTCATGGGACTCCATGACCTGTAAAAGAAGTCTTGTTATTGTTTCCCATTTATAATATTACTCAGGTAAGATTAGGATCAGTCTTTAAAGAACTCCCCACAATATTAGGATTATTATGTTCGTGATGTCAGCTCTACGAGCGACGTGCGCTGTCCACTGCCACTTGAGTCTGGCGATTCTTCGAGCTATGTCGGTGACTTTAGTTCTTGCGCGCATTTCATAATTTCTAATGCGATCCCGCAGAGAAATTCCGAGCATAGCCCTCTGAGTGGCCTTGAGTTTTCTTACAAGGCCCATCGATAGTGTATGAGCGTGCCCAAGTGTATCTAGTTTGTACTGACCTCTTGCACCGCAGCGCCGACGTCACACAGCCTGGCGTCGATGCCCGAAGCCCTGATGCCGGCTTCCGTGGCCTCCTGCACTCCCTTCACGAGCGGGTCATATCGCGGATTGAAGTGCAGCGTGAACGCGCAATCTATGATGCGCCCGTTTATGTGCGTGCCGAAGTCTATCTTGACGACGTCGTCGTATTCCAGCACTGTCGTGTCACCTATGACAATGTTTTATGCTATAGATGTGTCGTTTGAACTTGGCAATAATAATAAAAAAAACCGGCCCATTGCGAGTTGGACTCGCGCACGAAGGGTTCCGTACCGTTATCTATAAAACGACAAAAAAATCTTGTTTGTTGTGTGGGAACCCCCTTAAATATTTATTTTATTCTGTTTTTTTAGTATTTGTTGTTATAGCGGCAAGAGAAATACACCATCTGTGAAAATTTCAACTGTCTAATTATCACACACGACACAGCCTGGCGACAGACGGACGGACAGCGGAGTCTTAGTCTTAGGTCTTAGGGTCCGGTTTTACCCCATAGGTATGGAACCCTAAAAAAGACTTCAAAGAATTCTCTTAGGGTTGTTTGCATGGTTCAGGGCTAAAAAGTTATCTAATTAATTGTGGTCCGATCGAATCCGCCAGGGAAGTCAATTAAAAAATGTTTGAACAGTTAAGTTGATTTGATGTGTAATAATTTCAAAAATAAGTACCTACCTTACGATTATTATTATTATTATTAATATTGCAGATAATGTTTTTTACAATATTAACTTTACTGTTGCCTGTAACTCAGTCTGCAAAGAATTCATTTATCGCTAATATTAGCATGAATAAGATGGCAATTGTTAATGTTTTTTGTGAAGATATATCCAATGCAGGAGAAGCTGTGGGTTAAAGCTATTTAAGAAATTGAATATTTACCAGTGTTAGGTGTATAATGCGCAGCGCAGTGGTTACGACTGCAGCCTGTGGGGAAGGCAAGGCCTGCCTTCAAACCATCCTCTCCGATCAGACGCCTCGCCGTCGACTCCAGCTCCTCGCATATTTGGATCATCGTCATGCCTGGCTTGATCCAGTCACGGATGTATTTCCGTGTCTGAAAATGATGTTATTATGTCATGACAAGCTTTTATTAAATAAGCAACATTCAATCCAGTCATAAATGTATTTCCGTGTCAGAAAATTATGTTATTATGTTATTACAAGCTTTTATTAAATTTGCAACATTCGTATGTTTATTTGTATGTAAGTTGTGGTTTCAAAATTTCCAAACTATTTTTTAACCACTTTCTGGTATCTGATTGAGCTAAAATTTGGTATACTCGTGTAAATCGGGTGACAATATAATAAACTAAGGCTGCGTTGTCACCAGAGATGTGCGAGGATGCGTTGCGAGGGATGTGTCTGTCATGAACCAATAGAACCACTTCATTCACTTAGGACTTTTTAAATGAAGTGTTCCTATTGGTTCATGACAGACACATCCCTCGCACAGCTCCGGTGGATACGCAGCCTAATAGCCGGGTCACCACTGAACGAACTGCCTCGCGAGGCAGCCATTTTCGGCGCGACTTTGAACCTTGCGTCGAACAAAATTATGCCTCGTGCGCTAGCCTCGCTAGGCAGCTCGCCCAGTTGGGACCCAGCTGTTAGTGAAATTCTGGTGGCTCAACCAGATTTGTTTCTGCATGATGGAACTCTTCAATGGTTAATTAATGGCATCAACTTGAAACTTGGTATGGAACATTTCCAGTTTAGATGACAATGCAAGTATTATCAGCAAAAAAAGCTTGTAATAATAATGAAATTTTTAACAAAACCTTGTTTAGTGTGTCTATTTTCAACAGTGTCAAGACAAGAGCTGAACTGAACTGCTAAAGATTAAAGTCTAGTTAAGATAACCCACTACTACATATACCTGCATCATTATTATAATAAGGACTAGCAGTAAAAACAAGTGTAAGTAGCAATAAAAAACTAGTGATGTGTTGAATATGGGTATGTATTACAATACCAAAGTACGAAAGACCGAATGTATTAAAACATTGAATGGATCAAAAGACCGACATAATTTTTTTCTGAAACTGTAAACTTCTTAGAATTTATTAAAACGGCATCATACAGAACCCATTAGGTTAGGTTAGGTTTGTTTTATAACAATCTTAAAAAGTTAACGGTTTCAGAAAAAAATCGTGTCGGTCTTTTGACCCATTCGATGTTTTAATACATTTGGTCTTTCGTACTTCGGTATTGTAATACATACCCGTTGAATATCCATATAATTATCTGCAGAAGAAGAAAGATCTGTATCAGTAGCAGTCTCCGCAGATCTTTATATCCGTATCCGCAGATATATACTTTTAACAATCTGGCACATCACTGTTTACAACAGTCAGAAAGTACTTTATGAACATCTCTGCACAATACTTATTCAAAAGAAATGCAAAAATTTTAAACAAACCTGTCTATGGGCCTCAGCAGCCTGCCTGATCTCCTGGTAGATGTCTTGATGCATCCTGTCCAGGGCTCGCTTCTCTTCACTGGAGAACCTCTCCTTGGCGGTCCTCTCGTCTATACCCTCGGCTGGCCCATGTTCCATTATTTGACCCTCAGGAAAGTTGCCTACAGCAAATAATAAAGTTCTTCAAGAGCCACAAACTTAGTGGTATTTTAAGTCAATTCACCACTGGAAATGGGTTAAATTCAACTCCCAATATTTAAATTAACTAAATCCATCTTAAAATGAATGAGATAGCCTTACATTTTCGGTGCACCTATGCCTAAGAATACAAAGTCATGGTAATATAATGAATGAAGGAAAATCATAATAAAACAAGATATGAGGAAGTTGTTAAGAAATATGTGAGTGCAGTTCTCTGTAGCTGATTGTACCTACTTTAGTCAGTTCCAGTAAGTAGTTATGCAAAATTGTAACAACTTATTGTACACTTACCCTGTGGATATAACTCCGCAATGGGTATGGTGGGCGGGTTAGTTTGTTCCTTAGCCCCACCTTTGCCACTCTTGTTTTTATTTTTCTTTTTTTTCTTCTTCTCATCACTTTCAAGTGAAGCGTCTTCCACGGATAAGGCTTGTACTTTATCGGCTGCATTTATGACTTGAGGGGCATCACCAACCACTTCAGATTCTGCTGCTAAAAAATAAAATATACCCAATGTAACACAAATCTCAAGTAATGTTATATAAATGTCTATCGGAATTTAGGGGGCAAAATTTAATGACAGGTAGGGAGTTCCCGTATTGATAAACTCAGTTATCGATGCTTTTCCCATGTACTAGTGAGTTACGAATTCCAAAGTCTGGTTATTTATAATAAACATTAGGTATTTATTTTTGATTAACCTTTTCCCGCTGGCTAGGTATATTATGGCTATTGAATTGAAATTTCGGGATTTTGCTACATTCTCACAGGAATCCCATGAATTATATTGTGGTCTTTATTTACGTCGTATAAAGAATATCCATGCAAAGTAATTTAGACATAGCATCTCGATAAAAAGGAGTTTGCGTTAATCCCGAGGTCCAGCTATCTACAGACCAAATTTCATCGAAATCGGTCTCGCGTTTCAGCATGAAATAGTAACAAATACATTATACACGCACTCGCAAACTTTCGCGGTTATAATATCAATAGGATAGGTATAATAGATATTCCAACAAGGTTGCAATCATGATTTGATGTTTCTCTTTGTTGTTGTAGTGAATTATTTTTAACAAAACGATGCAAATTTTGAGGTTAAGTCTAACTGACACGAGAAAATATAATTGGGACTTCGAAGTACGCATTGTAAACTGACTCAGTGAAAATTAACAAATAGAAAATGTGCATTTTGTGTTCTAACCTGCCTTCTTCTTCTTCTTTTTCTTTTTCTTCTTCTTGGCGGGATCCTTAGTATCCTCTTCCTCTACATCGTCCAACTCCTCATCTTGGCCATTAGCGACAACTTCTTTCTTCAAAGTTTCCTCTTCTTTCTGAACTGAAGCCATTTTACGTATTATAAATTTATCAAGAACTTGTTAAACTCCATGCGTCTGCCCTCAACAAAAGTCAATCTCATTTGCGAATGCGATACGTTCCGTCGGGTGCTAATGCTACTAAGTCTATTCATACGAAAGATAGTATTTATTTTTTAATATTCAACTGTAAACCAGAGTGTCAAAGTCTAATTTGCTATACATTTTAATAATAAGAAATAAAAAATTAACGAAATTGACCCCAATAACATTATTTGTTTTTGCAGAAAGTTGTAAGGCCTGTTTTCAATTCTATAATAAGTGTTTATGGCACAATGCCACTACCTCTTTGTGGTGACCTGATAGCGCCATCTATTGCCGGGTAGTCGTTTAAAATTATTTCTTAGGCCCATACTACACGGGCGGTTTCCCGCCGCGGTTTCCCGCTCGACGGAGCTGCGCAGTGTAGTTTGCACCATACAACTTCCATATAAAATTGTGTCTAGTGGCGGTTCAGAAGCGGTTTCCCGCGGCGGGAGAACCGCCCGTGTAGTATGGGCCTTAGAGCTATTTTATTCTTAGTAAGTAGTGTCCGACCGAAACACACTTTTTAGCCGAAACCGAAACCGAAACCGAATGTTCGGTTTTTTTCTGATTTCGGCCGAAACCGAAACCGAAATTTTTGAAGACATATCATATCAAACAAAATATTCCAAATTACTGTACAAATCGTAAGGAAAAGGTTATTGCAAGGATTTCTTATATGAGAACAGTTACTTTTTTGTTAAACAAAATAAAAAACGTTTATTTTTAATAAAAAATTACTTGGCATAGGTATTATATTATTCAAAACAAAGAACCTATTCTTATCACGTCTAAACTAAATTCACAATCCTAATATCAAACGTATTGTTCATTAATCACAGCATAAAATGCAGTAACAGATTCTAATAAGAAGTAAATAATGATTTAATAAATAAACAACATTCACCATATTTTGTCGCGCGCCATGTGGTTCACAAACAAACGTCACAAGCTGCATGCATACTACTATCGCTGGTCCCAGCTGAGCCGGCCGCCGATGCATTACCTATACCTAAAGGTAACGCCACCAGAGTTGAGGCCACGCACACAACCACATCTCATGTAATGACAGCGGGATTTTGACGTTGTGTTGACGTTTAACGACAACACAACGTCAAAATCCCGCTGTCATTACATGAGATGTGGTTGTGTGCGTGGCCTCAACTCTGGTGGCGTTACCTTTACCCGGCCGAGCGTGGCCGGATTAAGCCGAGCGCTCCCGATGCGAGAGCCGCGAGAGGCCGCGAAGTAATTTCGGCCCGGCCGAAGGTTTCGGCCGGATTTTGGCCGAAACCGGAACTTCGGCCGAAATCACTTTTTTGGCCGAAATTGGCCGAAAACGAAACCGAAACTTCGGTCGGACACTATTAGTAAGTATCTATAATAAGTTCGTCTTTGTAGATCTGGTTCTTTTGTTATATATAAGTATTTGTCAATTTCACGTGTTGTATGTACATACAGTAAAGAGTTAGCCATTCATACATACAAATATTATTGATATCAAGCATCCAATAAAACACTGGACAGGCTATAAATAGTATAGAGTTTTATTAGATCGCGATAAGGAATGAATCTGACGGTTAATCCATATAATATACTTACATATAAGTCAAAGGGCATGAAATAACTTCAGATTTTTCAATCCTGTTTCCATCAAGGTTCAATATAGGGATAAGTACATAGGTACATGAGGTACAGTCAAGGAAATTGAATCACGTACCAGGGAGAAACCTTTACATTGCAAATGTCATGTTGACATTCCAAATATCTGCCAAAGAAATCATCGTGAAAAAATGGTTGTGAAAAGGTTCCACCCTGGTACGCGATTTAGTTTTCTTGACATAACCCGAAGGATTAGCATGCTGAAGTGGCAATGGGCTGGTCATGTTTGTCGTAGAACCGACAATCGTTGGAGCAGACGTGTCCTAGAATGGAGACCACGTTTGGGAAAGCGTTGTGTGTTGGACAGATGACCTTAGGACAGCTGGCAGCTCCTGGATGAGGGAAGCCCAGGATCGCGAGTGTTAGTGCAATACGAAGGAGACACGTCCAGCAGTGGACGGATAATGACTGTAGATTATATAGATAGGTAGACATAGGTATAGGTGTAGATACTTAATTGAATAATATTGAAGGTTTTACGATTAGTTTATAGCGTAATAAAAGCTTTGAAATTGAAGCGCAAATCCTGATTTAGAAACAGGAAGGCTTTTGTTAACCAAGGGTTATTTTATTATCACGGAGTAGTTTTAAGTTCTGTACTTACATAAAAAACGGTCGAAGGGGGGTCACCCTAATAAAGAAAGAAATAAAATTGAAAAAAAAAAATATTTTTCCAAAATCCTTAAAAACGATACAATTTATGATTTTTAGAGAAAAAACGGTTCCTTAATATTCATATTTAGTGGTAAAAAACGATTGTTAATTAATAAATGAATTTTTTAGCTATAAATATTTTTTTAAATGAATAATTTTTTTCTTAAAAATCATAATTTAAATCAACAAATAGATTAGGAAAAAAAATATTTTTTTTATCTTATAAATAACGCATTTGTTTATAACAATTATTTAAATAATGGTGGTATAAAACTAAAAAAAATATTTTTAAGTAACTTTTAACCGTTTCAAATCAAAACATTTGAATAATAAAAATAAAAATAAATTTTACCCATCTTTATTCAGGTTTTAATTTTTATTTTACATTTTAGATTGTTAATAAATAAATGGAAAATTAAAATTTTTGATTTTTTCCAACGGGGATCTATTTTTGTGTCTCTTAAGAATAACTCCACGAAGTGAAAAAATCCTACGGATGTAGTTTAATAATAATCGGATTTTTTATGTTAACATTCAATTGAGAAAAAGTTGTTGGTTAACAAATGCACAACTAATGAAAAAATGGGGATAAAAATTTTTTGCCGGCGGACTATTGTTTATTTATGTATCCCAAAAGTACTCAATTTTTTTTATTCTTTAATATTCATATTTAATATGTTAAAATGATTTTTTTTGTTACCGTGTCCGAATGACGAATCGCGCGCGGGAGCCAGACCACCCGCTTTTACCTCTATTTTCAGGGCTCTGTAAAAGTTATAAATATTATAGATACGGTTCTATGAGGTAGGACTTTTTTTTGAAAATTTCCTGCTCTTTTCAGATCTTTTTTCAAATTTTGAATATCTGTGATAGTTTTTGAGATAAAAAAAACAACAAATTCCTATTATTTTTTTTAATAAATTGCTTATAACTTTTTTAATTTTTATCGGCCCCTTTTGGGACCTTTTCTCAAACTTTCTACATAATATTCCGAATCGAATGACACCTTGATCGTAATTTTCGCTGAATATACAAAAATTTTATGCAAAAAGGTAGATGTTGACCAGACTAATACATACGGAATTTTTATTCGGTTTGCGTAGGTACGAAATGACGTGTAAAAGTGAGACAGGGCTACTAAAGTATAGAATAGTACCTATAGCTTTCTATAGAAGTAAGTTTAATTAATAACTTCTATAAAATAAAAATAAAAAAAAAACCACTTTAAAAGGCCTATCCAACAACACGTTATCCCACACTAGGTTACTCCGGCCTCTGCAACCCGTTTTTATTTTTCAACATTTTATTTTTTCACTTTGTCCGGGTTATTGCTACACATGTCCATGCAAAATTACAGCTTTCTAGCCCTAATAGTCTCTGAGCTAAGCCGCGGACGGACGGACGGACAGACAGACATGGTGAAACTATAAGGGTTCCGTTTTTGTCATTTTGGCTCCGGAACCCTAACGAGTGTTTCCGAGATTTAACACAAGCGAAGCTTACGAGTTACGACGAATTTAGGTCCTAATTAATTATTTACGTAGAATAAAACTCCCGCCAAGGACCAGACTGAAACTTTTCATCTTTCATTACAGCTCTACTAAAGTTACACGGAATACCGAATTAAAATGACGAAGTCTGCCTTCCGAGTTTTATTGTTTCCGCCAAAAATATTGTCTGCGAAATAATAGGCGGCCCCTTAGTTATTTATAGCGACATCTCGGGCGTGTGCTTAGTCTATTTTCTCATATGGGGCAGAGACAAGATAGACTGCCCCTAATAGCCGGGATAAGCGGGTGCATAGACAATACAACTTAAAATACAAGGTAGTGAAATATATGGATAACTCACGACTTTAATCGAGTTTAGTTGAGTTTGGCTACAGATTAGCCCGAAACTCAATTAAAGTCTTGAGTTATCCGTATAAATCACTTTACATTTACTTTTCGAATATATTTACTAATTTCTTAAAAAAATGAATTCATTACAATTACCCAAAGGGGCTATTCTGAGACTATTCCAAATTTAGCGCTATACATATATGACGTCGATTTCTTTTAACAATTTGTGTTGCAGTGGCTTCATGTGAAAGAAGCCTAACAAAGTTAAAATTAACAAAATCTTGCTTAAAGTCCACAATAATGAGCCAAGCAAGGCTAACCGATCTTTCGAAAGAGAGAGAGAGAGGAAAGTCAATTTTACAAATTTTTATTTAACTTCCAATGTACCTATGTATGTATGTTCGGGTCAAATCTTGGAAGTCGAATTTGACCCACTTCCAGTGGTCGCGGATTCACTTGAAATTTAGTATACTTATGAAGGTTGGATGACAATGCAAGTACAGTCAACAAAAAGTACAGTCAGCTAAAACGCTTGCTCTTAAAATGAAATTTATAACAAAAACTTTTGATAGTGTTTTCGAATATTTAAAGCAAAATAAAGTCTCGTAAGCATGCTTAGTATTTGGGGGTTTCAAAAAAAATCTACCCGTTTTGCCTTAATTATCCTTAATTTTCCATACAAAATTTATAAGTCAGTTTTGTGACGGTCCATACAACATGTATGCATCACAAAACGGACAATTAAAAATGGGACACTCATTTTTAGGGTTCCGTACCTCAAAGGAAAAAACGGAACCCTTATAGGATCACTTTGTTGTCCGTCCGTCCGTCCGTCCGTCTGTCTGTCAAGACCCTTTTTCTCAGGAACGCATGGGGGTATCAAGCTGAAATTTATATCAAATACTCAAGTCTACTGTTCCTTGGAGCTGTGAAAAAATCAAACATCTAAGCCAACGCAATCAAAAGATACAGCCGTTTATGACGCAAAGTTCCGCATATTTTCGAAACTCGCAAGGGAATCAAAACCTACAGGGTACTTCCCGTGAACTGAGAATCTTGAAATTTGGTACAAAGCAAGGCCTTATAGCACAGATGAAGGAAAAATTGCGAAAAGTATAAATTTTTTTGTCTGTCTGTCTATATCGGTAACCAATCTACAATGATCCCACACTGCGCACACTTTGCTTAGGAGCAGGGGTCTGCTAAGGCTGGATGTTCATAGATACATATAAATTTGTATGGAACCCTCAGTGCGCGAGTCCGACTCGCACTTGGCCGGTTATTTTATTTCTTAAATCGATAGTGCTTGTGATTCTGAGTAGAAATAACCCAAAATTTGTTAGGTTTTTAAAAAGTACAGGGTACACTTTTTTCTGAAAATGCCCATTTTGTTTTTTATTTTAAGTAGGATGCTCAATACAAAACCGCCAAGGTTTCCAATCTAGCCTACGCCGCCACTGTTGCGCGGATTTCATCATTTCTAATGCGACCCCGCAGATAAATTCCAAGCATAGCCCTCTCTACCGCCCTCTGAGTGACTTTGAGCTTTCTTATGAGGCCCATCGTTTGCCCGTCATGTTTAGAACAAATCCGTGGTTCTATCTCATCAAGGTTATGTTGGTCCGAATTCACGGTTGGCTTCCCGTTCAAACCATCCTTGTAAAATAATCACGGATTAGATCGAAATATGTGGGGCATGTTTCAGTAGTTATAATCCAATGAATAACAATTAATTGCCATGTAGCAAGTGCATTTTTAGGGTTTTATGCTTACCTCAGGAAAAATGGAATCCACTCACGCCTACATAAAGTTTGTAACAAATTTAATCTATCTAATACCTTTAACGAGCAATTCTTGTATACATCCTACTATAATAATTGACAACCTTTCATTTTTTTAACACCTGAAAATTACTACAGGAATCGAAAGAGTTTCGCCTCCTGAACACGGAAAAATATTTATTATAATTTATTTCTCCATATTTAAAAAAATACAACAAATTTAAAAACATATATGTACTTACAAATATTGCCACAGAATAGATATGTTTCCTTTACCCTTTTCACTAGAAAAAAAGCTGTTATAATTTTAAATTAACAATTAATTTTAACAACCTTAACGTCAAATTTACGTCATCACTTTTTTTTAATAGAGACTAGACAAAAGTAATGGATCTAAACTATCTTTACGCTCTATTAGAATAAGCACATCTTTAAAAAATTGTAATAAATGAATTAATAATCCTAGTGAAAATTTAAAACTATCAGCGTCTTTCTCTTTCCAAACAGTATACAGAGAACGAATCAAATTATAGTCTTAGAAATATGAAATGTTGTCAATTATAAACGCGAAAGTTTTTTTTAAGTATGGATGGATGGATGGATGGATGTTTGTTGCTCTTTCACGCTAAAACGGTATGACGGATTCTGATGAAATTTGGCACATAGATAGTTTATAATCCGGATTAACATATAGGATACTTTTTATCCCGGAAAATTGCATAGTTCCCGCGGGATAGCGATAAATGAATTCTTCGCAGACGGAGTCGCGGGCAGCAGCTCGTATACTTATATATTGTATAATCAGAATCTCAGAAACGGCTCCAACGATTTCGATGAAATTTGGCATGTGGGGGTTTTCGGGGATGAAAAATTGATCTATCTTGGTCTTATCTCACAGACAGACATATCCCATACTAGTTCCATTTTCAAATCTAAGCACGGGAAATCATTACACCTAGACCGTTTAAATGAGTCCTCGCCCGCGCGGTACAGGGGCTGGGGGGTATGACGACAAGGGGGCCGGGAGAGGTACGCGTGCGAGGACTCATCTCTTTGATCAATTATAACTGTAGATCCACAGTCGCGCGCCCGAAAATGTCCGAGCCAAATGAGCGCCACTTTGATAAAAGTGGTCTTCTTTTTTCTCAGTACGTTGCGTGAAATTGTCAAGTTTAGCTGTCAAGTGTCAACCGAAATTCAACTGTAATGAAGTAAAGACTAGGTTCAAATTTCTGTGTAGGTGATGATTTTAATTGTTATGCAAACAAATAAAAAAGTTCGGACATTTTTTGAAGGGGATTTTGTTCGGCAATGTGTATCTTCAGTTCAGTTCAGACTCGTCTAAACGGTTTAGCTATAAAGACGACTAACCATTTTTTTTTAAATTTTTTTTTTCTTTGTAGTATATAGGCTGGCAACCTGTCATTATTTTGCCACCTAATCTAACATTAAACCTAAAATTGCTAAAAGTAGACCGAAACGTCGCGAGACGTTTACGTGTACGCGAGACTAACCTCATTTTTCTTTGACTGACAAACGGACAGACAGACGGACGGACAGCAGAGCCTCAGTAATAGGGTCCCGTTTTTACCCTTTGGGTACGGAACTCTAAAACAAGATGAAAAATAAAAGCCGTGGTGGCCTAGCGGTTTGACTTATGGTCTCTCAAGCAGAGGGTCGTGGGTTCCAGTCCGGGGTTTTATGTTCGCAAATACATTTGTAATTTACCATGAGCTTTACCAAGCTTTACGGTGAAGGAAAACATCGTGAGGAAACCTGTAATACACCTGAGAAGAATTAAATTGTGTGTGTGAAGTTCCCAATCCGCACTGGGCCCGCGTGGGTACTACGGCCCAAACCCTCTCATTCTGAGAGGAGGCCTGTGCCCTGCAGTGGGACGTATATAGGCTAGGATGATGATGATGATGATGATGAAAAGTGCAGATGAGGCTACTGGTTCAGTAACAGCCTATCCACTCTAGCCTTGAAGAGCCCTATAAATACTCCATTTAATTTAGAATTATAAACCACAACAATATTATATTGCGGCTCGTGAACTGTAATCTCTTTGCAATTTGTACTAGAGTAACAATTGACGACACGCAAATAAAGTGACATTAAAACAATTTTATTTTGCGGCTCCCAGACTATTGTACTGTACTATTTGCTAGGTAAGAAATAGTTGACGAGCCGCAATATAATTATGTTGTGGTTTTCAATTCTAAATTAAATGAAGTATAGGTTGTATCTACTTATGATATCATCATCACCATCATCCCAGCCTATATACGTCCCACTGCGCAGGGTCTTCTTCTTCTTAGCCGGACACTCTTCTCAGAGTGGTCGTGGTTGCGCAGACGAGGTACACGGAGAGATGTTCGGTGGGTCGCAGACTTTTTCGAGGACAGCCCTCTTAGCAATTTGCTTCCATTTCTGCCGGTTTGAGGCGTTGCGAGTACACTGGACCATGGTGGACTCGGTAGCTTTTTTAATCAGGTCAGTCCAGCGAGTTGGTGAACGGCCGCGTGCCCTCTTGCCTTCCACCTGACCCTGGACCACCAATCTCTCCATTGAGGAGACATTCACATTCCTGGAGATGTGACCAAAGAACTTCAGTATCCGTAATTGCACAGTCGACGAAAGCCGGTCTTTAATATGAAGCTCCTTGAGGATGGAAACATTGGTGCGAAATGCCGTCCACGGGATCTTTAGGAGACGTCTCCAGCACTACATCTCCAATGCGTCTGCGCAGGGTACAGGCCTTTCAAAATGAGGACTCAGTGCGGCTTAGGAACTTCACACACACCATTGAATTTCTACGCAGAAACAATGCGTGTTTTGATTAAACATGGTGTTGACGACACTAATTAATTAAATGAAATAAAAAGAGAATAAACAGGAAAAACAGATCTTAGCACAACCCGTCTGACAGAGCAACTGACTTCTCCGTCTCTGTCAGGCGGGTCTTAGTGGATTTTAAAATAAGAACAAAACATAAGCTAGAAAAAGGAGGTTTTGCCAACCAGTCGCCAACACATGGATTGACGTGTTTGAGCGCTGTAAATAGAGATTTACTTATGACATTGCCCTTTTCTCTTGGGGTTAAAGTGCGCTAAATGAAGTGATATCACCGGCTGACTGCGTTCGCTTGCCATTAACTGCTGTTCCGCCGCGCCGCTTAAGCCTTAAGGTTTAATAGCTGTACCTAGCTTAGCCAGCTTTAACGTTTATGCCTGCTGAGCTGGCAACGTTGCATTTTTGTTAGTTTTTCTCGATTATTCCATAAAAATTGAATGAAAATTAAAAATGTGGTCTATAAGAATTGTTCTAATATATATAAGTTAATAATGTCTACTGCAATAATTATTTGTGATAGACTTTTATTTTCTTTAATAATTTGTTCGTTTTTAAAGAACATAAAAGTCTATCACGAATAATTATTGCAGGAGACACATTAACCTATATATTAGAACAATTCTTATAGACCACATTTTTAATTTTCATTGAATTTTTATGGAATAATCGAGAAGCAACAAAAATGCAACGTTGCCAGCTCAGCAGGTATAAACGCTCTTAAGAGAAAATTATGGAACTAACATTTTTATACAGGGTGAAGTATAAATGGTGATACAAAATTAGTGTTTCTAACTCAGTTAATGCTAGGTAGCATAATACATTAACTCATTTTGACGACCAGATGCCCTAGTGGTTAGAGAACCTGACTACAAAGCTTGAGGTCCCGGGTTCGATTCCCGCGTCGGGGCAGATATTTGTATGAAAAATACGAATTTTTGTTCTCGGGTCTTGGGTGTTTAATATGTATTTAAGTATGTATCTATCTATATATGTATGTTTATCCGTTGCTTAGTACCCATAACACAAGCTTTGTTGTGGTTTAGCTTACTTTGGGACTACGTCAATTGGTGTGAATTGTCCCCTGATATTTATTTATTATTATTTGTTAAAATTAATCTGATAAAATTTAGGATGTTCATACTTAGTTGAAATTAAATCACAAACTCAATGTATGGACACCTCAAATTAAATTAGACTAATTAAAAAAACAAATGAGTTAGAGTTAGTGCATTATGTTGTCCAGCATTAACAGAGTTAGAGGTAACGCCACCAGAGTTGAGGCCACGCACACAATCACAACTCATGTAATGACAGCGGGATTTTGACGTTGTGTTGACGTTTAACGACAACACAACGTCAAAATCCCGCTGTCATTACATGAGATGTGGTTGTGTGCGTGACCTCAACTCTGGTGGCGTTACCTATACAAACACTAATTTTGTATCACCATTTAGATTTCACCCTGTATAGACGTGTTTGGATTTAATGGATATAATATATTTTTTATGTTAGGTAACTATAGAACTTAGAAAGACAGAAACCTTGTAAGAAAGAAAATGAACGCTTCGATTAACTCTACGTGACTAAGGTGTCTCCTCTAAACTAAAACTACAAAGTAAAAATATCGTCAAGATTTTCTGCCACAGGCCAATGCCCCCAAGACACAAGAAAATTATATATTTTTAATTAGTACTACACCCGTGCCAAGCCGGGGCGGGCAGCTAGTTTATAATATTAGTAGCATAAGTACTTAGAGACAATTTTCTTGGTATCATCTAGTTAGTTTGCGTACCCTAGATGTCCCACAAGGGCCATTAGAAGTCTAAGATCCAAGTGTACAACGACCTTCACCGAACTGGTTAATGGATGAAACGTATTTTATTTTAAATTAAATATGTTAGTAAAGTGGGTTGACCAAAAAATTTCAGTCCAGTATGATTGTTTAATTTTTTTTAAAACACTCTACAATTTCGGTTAATAGACAAATTACATATACCAATTAAAAGTATGAAGCCTATAGAATATGTAAACGTTAGGTTAGGTAACGTTAGGTTGACTATTTTTTTCCAGTCATAACTTTTGGGTAGGTAGTGTAATGGTAGTGTAGCAATTGATATGCTACAAATTTATTAGTGTAACCTTTTTCATTGGTATTGTGTCTCGTTGTTGGTCTGGCTGATTTCGCTGTCAGCTCGAATTTGAATAGAGACATGTAAAAAAGAATGTGAGCTTGACACGGAGAGATTTGGGCGATACGTGGATGACGGTGAAAAATAAGATATCTCTCGAAAAAAATAATCTTGGCTCCTGTGATTCATGAAATCATAAATTACTACGTGGTTTGTAGTGGTTTCCTCGTCTTTTATAAAATTACGCTACAGTAGGTATAAACAGGTAAATCGTTATTTGTACTGGTCTGGTTAGTCAACCAAACGTATATATTACAGGCTTCATTCATACTTTTGATTGGTATGTCATTTGACTATTAACCGAAACGGTGAAATTTAAAAAAAAAAAATTTTAGTTAATCATTATTCTGGACTGAATTTTTTTAGTCAACCCACTTGCAATATATTTATTAACATATTTAATTTAATATATAATACTTTTCATCCATTAACCAGATCGGTGAAGGTCGTTGTATACTCGGATCCTATGCTATAGGGAACGCGCGTGGTTTTTAGTAGGTATGCCCAACTTGGGAGAACCCCACATGACCCCTTATTGTTGCCCTGAATACGTGGTAGGCGTGTATAACGCATTTTCCACGTGAAAAATATTACTGAAATAAAAAAATATCTGTCAAAAATCCTTTAAAACCGCTACAGAAGGTCTGCTTTTTAACTGCATTCTTTCTGCAGAAGTGCTGTTTGAATGTAATTATTTTGCAGTTGGCATTACTGCATCGAAATGGCAAACTGACTGCAGCGTCAGTTCTGACGACTGCACACTGACTGCAAAGTAGCTGCACGGTTGTGATTATTGTTGTTGAGAGTAGTTAAACTGCATGCACTGCACAATTGGTTTGCAGTTTCAATGCACTTTATGTCGACTGCAAATGAACTGCATCCAGACTGTACTTTTGCATACTGAATGCAGTAGTAATGGAGTCCATCTGTATCGATCCTTACATTGTCACAATCCTTATCTTGACCATTTTTCTTAATTTTTAGTTGATAACATTAATTAATTAATCCGTGAAACGGCATAAAAGTAAGCATCGTATCTCTCAAATACAAATTTTATGGAACAAAAAAAGGAAAGGTGGATTGTATGTTTTGCTGAATGTACTTACCGACCTCTTAAATGTACGGTCAAGTGAAAAATAAGTATCGATTTAATCCTCCCATCGTTACATATCTATACCTTAACTCGACGACATAAGAGCTATGGGACATATTTATGAGCAAGTTGTGTGCAGTGCACCCATATTTTTACACTTGACTGTACCTACGCTACGCTTCAAGCTGGAGTTGAAGTTCTATCTCCGAATTCTCGCATAAGTTCTATAGTATGTTTAGGTAAAGTATCTGTTTCAGATTAAATCGATATGTGAAGTCTGTCGTTCCATAAAAATTACGGTAGCTAAGCTAATAAAATTTGGCTTCGGTAGAGGTCGTTTAAACTTGGTATGGTATATTGCATCGCAAGCAATAAATAATTTTATTACAGGCAATTCTGACATGCTGTAGAGTAGACCTAGATACACTGCATTGGTAGGTGTAGGTACGAGTAAGCGCGAGTGGTAATATAGAAGAAATATATTTTCACACGCTTTTGTCACAAAACCGATGACATGTAAATTTTAATTTCACTATAATTTTTGAATTAAATTTTATTTATTTACACTTAATTATTTTAATGTGACTTGAGGTTATTGTCATTAGTAGGCTGATATAAATATAATATTTAAATTTCATATTATCATTATGAACACAACAATTATTTTTTCACTTCTCATGCTCTTAAAATGTTACTTTAGTCTCTGCATATCGGGACTAAAGCTCTCTTTTGATCTCTAGGGATTAAAGTAAAATTTTTTTAATTGACTATGGAAACCCCTTAACTGCCAATCACGGTGTTTGTGAATGGAGGATTATCGCCATTTTCAGTAACTGGGTATAGACAATTTTAAAGCTTTCCACAGACCGAAGCGCGCTGCGGACGCACTGTAGCGCCCTGCGCTTCGGTCTGTGGAAGCCTTTAGGGCGTGGAAATAACCTCAAAATGACAACTGTATAAAAAATATTTAAAAAATAATAATTTTGTGAAATCTATTTAATTATAAAATATTAAAGATGAATTCATTTTATTTTGCATGTAAAGAAAGATTTCCTTTAGCTTAGGTGTTTTTTAATTTGTTTTTTTTTTTAAAAACGCTGTCGGCAAAGCAGTTTCCTGCTCTGTCGATAAAATAGCAATCCGCACTGTCGGCAAAGCAGTGCTGGAGTGTACGGTAGATAGAGCAGTTACGTTTGAAAGTTAATATGGCATGACTTCAAAATAATGCGATGTCAGTTGCATTTAATAGTAAATAGAAAGTATAATTAGATATAATTTAACAAAGAATTGGCATATAGAAAATAAACTTAAAAAGTCGTTTCTTTATTCACGGGTAAGTGTTTCAGTTAACAATATATTTTGTGTGTGAACTTAGATCAATTAGGTTAATTTATTTGCCGATTCTAATGAATGAACAATTATCATTCTTACATGCATAGTCCAATTAGTTTTAACATAGTCTTTAAGTTAGAATCTGTTGGATAATTATGCAAGCATTTAAAGCGTCACTTTACAAAAAAATATAAAAGAAAAGAAAAGACAGCGGTATTTTTTTTTGCTATTTGAATTTTGAACAGATGTCCATTGCTCGTATTGAGCATACGTTGTAAAAAAGTAATTTTGTACGTCGTTTTTTTCCTCGCATTCAAAGTGAAAAGTAGAGTGTTTAACGCGGGACTAAACTACCATAATGACAACTCGAATTATAGCCTCCCTCGCTATCGCTCGGGTGGCTAAATATCTCGTGTCATTATGGCTTGTTTTAGTCCCTCGTTGAACAATCTACTATTTACACCCACAACCTCACAGTCAGTGCGTCAGAACAACGAAAAAAAAAACCAGCGACGCTGCAATGGGTATTAGCTATGTCTAGGTGCAGATCTCTAGGCTAGAATTTGGTAATCCAGCCAGTGAGTCAGGATTTTTTATTTTACTGTGTACCTACTGTGTACTGGTAAGTACCTACTAATTAATTCTGAATGCTCCTTTATAGAGAAGTAACTGGAGATTTAGATTTTTCATGAGTGGATTGTGGATTGTAGACACAGAATTCAAAAAGGAGTTCACTGGTCTGGAAGTCAAGATATCGAATCTGGAAAAGGGTTAAGTGCCACGTTTGTTTCATAGCAACGAGTACGTCGGCATAAGCGAGGTGAATTTCAAGGGAGTTAGTACCTACAATACAATGCTCATTTACAATGCTTTTGTTATTATTCATAAAAGAACTATCTTTTCCTATTGTATTGTGAATTTAATGAATGGAATTTAAAGTTCAGTAATATAGCGGTAGATTTTTAAGTGAAACAAATTGGATTGGAAGCCATTTTAAAACTTTCTTACTTAGTTATTATCATAACCCGGGAATTGAACGTGACAATTTATTGCTAATATTACCTGGAAGTTTCTACTACATTGATGCTACAATATGATCGAAATGCCGAGGTGATTTCTTTCTAAGCCAGATCCAACTGAGGGCCTAAGCTTTAAAAGGCACTAAGCATATGAGCGCGATCGTGGTAATTAGATGGTTTAGTTAGATGAACTCATACTCATAGTGGCACTTTATGTGTTTCTGAGAAAATGTTTGGCATTTTGTAGATTCAATGGTCTTGATGCTAACACCTGGGTGTGGCACCATACAGAAGATGTTGAAATAGTTTAATGAGCATCATATATAAAAACCAGCTGTTGCCCATGACTCTGTCTGCGAATAATAGGACAGTAAAAAATAGCCGCATTAGCACGCTGAAGTGGCAATGGGCAGGCCATATAACCCGAAGAACCGATAACCGTTGGGGTAGACGAGTTCTTGAGTGGAGACCACGGATCAGCAAACGTAGCGTGGGACGTCCTCAGACTCGGTGGAGCGACGTTCTTCGCAAGGCGGCTGGCAAGAGCTGGATGAGAGTGGCCGAGGATCGTGCTCAGTGGCGTGCCATGGGAGAGGCCTATGTCCAGCAGAGGACGAACATAGGCTGATGATGATGAAAAAATAGCCTACGGCCTATTCTTAGACTATTCAATATCACTTAAAGTTGAGTGATAATAGACGAGGATTATTTTTAAATAGATTATTATAACATGCCGGCCGGTAAGGAAGAATTCAAAGTTCATTAAACTGAAAGTGAAATTACTATCTTTGCTGACTATACAATATATATTATGTACGTTTTCATCACACTTGCTCGTCAATGGTGTTATTCCATGCCTGTAAACTAAATGACAATGGCCTAAATTGTTCTTAAGGGAGTTATGGATTGACGTACAGTTTTTCCACCCAAGGTAGTTCTAACTTAAGGTGGAACGGCACGCTCTAGGCGCGAAATTCAAAATTTTTACAGGTTTTAATTTATTTTGGGTAAACGGTGTAACTGTTTAACTTCATATGGTACTTGCGGTTGTAAAATAGTGTTCTTTATATTATTGTGTAAAGCTTTTTAAGAATAAAACTGTTAGCTTGATATAAAAGTTGTCAAACATAGAAATTCGGACTTTCAACGTTTTGACAACTTGTATTTCAAGCTAATAGCTTTATTCTTAAAAAACTTTACATAATAATATAAAGAACACTGTTTTACAGGCGCAAGTACTATATGAAGTTAAACAGTTACACCGTTTACCCACAATAAATTAAAAACATTAAAACTTGTATTTCAAGGTAATAGCCTTATTCTTAAAAAACTTTACACAATAATATAAAAAACACTGTTTTACAGGCGCAAGTACTATATGAAGTTAAACAGTTACACCGTTTACCCACAATAAATTAAAAACATTAAAACTTGTATTTCAAGGTAATAGCCTTATTCTTAAAAAACTTTACACAATAATATAAAGAACACTGTTTTACAGGCGCAAGTACTATATGAAGTTAAACAGTTACACCGTTTACCCACAATAAATTAAAAACATTAAAACTTGTATTTCAAGGTAATAGCCTTATTCTTAAAAAACTTTACACAATAATATAAAGAACACTGTTTTACAGGCGCAAGTACTATATGAAGTTAAACAGTTACACCGTTTACCCCCAATAAATTAAAAACATTAAAACTTGTATTTCAAGGTAATAGCCTTATTCTTAAAAAACTTTACACAATAATATAAAGAACACTGTTTTACAGGCGCAAGTACTATATGAAGTTAAACAGTTACACCGTTTACCCACAATAAATTAAAAACATTACAAAGTTTGAATTTCGCGCCTAGAGCGTGCCGTTCCACCTTAAGTTTTAAATTTTGTAAACAAGTTAGTAGGTATGCCATTTCAGACTAAGGAGGTTTCAAGTCAGCCAACGTTTTATTTATATCTTTAAAACATAGCTATAACCTAATTTTACAACACAAAACACAAATCTACGCTTCATGAAACTTCGTTATTTTCATATTTTTAATTTATATCGAATAGTTTTGCAATAATTTTAGTATTTTTTTACATGTTGGCAGAATCTGGCCATGTGGTCAGGTGTTAAAGTAAACACAGTTTACATTATCTATGGTAGATGACTCGAAAAAAGAGACAATCTGTATTGGCGGCAAAGATTGGCGGGTATAGTTTGACAAGCTCGTGCGCGACCCTCCGCGGAACCCTGTCGCAGTGAGTATTTGCCGCACTTATTAAAAACAATCTTGTTAAGGACAGCAGAGGCTCCCTGCGACAGGGTTCCGCCGAGCGCCACGCACGAGCTTGTCAAGGTATAGCCATTATTTTATTCAATTTAAGTCTTTAGAGACAAAATAAAACAATACAATACAATACTCTTACTCTTTACACTTTATTGTACACCAGAAATAGTAAGCGATACAGAAAACAGGTACACAGAGAGAAAGTTACAAGGTAAGCAATAGGCGGCCTTATCGCTTAAGAGCGATCTCTTCCAGGCAACCCTTTAAACAGAAAGAAGGAAGGACTAGTTTACAGTAGGTGGTGCATCAACAGTGGATCATAATATTATAAACGCAACAAAAATAGTACATCTACTCATACATAAAACGTACACATATAATTCATGTCAAAAATAAATATAGACAGTGGGATAAACAGCCACAAATAAATAAATAAATAAACTAGGTATAATAAAGCTAATTATTACAAGAAGACAGATAGTGCTCCTTAAGCATAGATTTAAAGATTGACAGAGATTTTGCCCGACGTAAATCAATCGGCAAGGAGTTCCACAACCGAATAGCCTGGACAGTATAAGAATAGACATAGAATTTGGAGTTAGAGAGAGGCACGGTAAGGAGAAAGTTCTGAGACCATCGAATAGAAGTTACGTAGCTAAATCGCTCTTTGAGGTAGCGTGGAGTTGCAGAGTTAAAGAGAATGCCGTAAAGAAGGTGGAGAATGTGAGAGTTACGGCAAAGGCGGATAATTTTATTTTTGGATTTTTTCCCTCGCAATAATGTGATAAAAATCATTGTGTGTATCACGGGCAGTAAGGGGATTACAAACTCGAGTCACTAAAAGCCCTCCGCCTTCAGCGTCGGGCTTCTAATAGACACTCGTTAGTAATCCCCTACATACGGCCCTTGATGCACAATGTTCTATAGGATAATTGCGCAGTAAGTACCACGTGCAAGTAATAGTTTGTGCAAAAGCCTCCGTCGGCTGCGGCATATGCTTACAATTACCTACGAACACGCCATTGGCATTCCTGCCTCACAATCTCAAGTAGGTACTGTAAATAATAATTGATAGAAAATAAATATTATAATTGTTATTTACCTAGTAGGATTACTGCTTGATAGATTCACTACTTCGAAATATTTGGTAAAATGCGGAGTAGCAAGCTTAGATTACACAGAAAAGTAGGATTTAATATTTGGCTTCGTGATCTCATGGGCACAGGCCTTCTCTGAGAATAAGAGGGTTTGGGGCCTAGTTCCCACGCGGGCCTAGTGCTGATTGAGAACGTTTGCCTTCACCGTAAAGCTCATGGTAAATTTCAAATGTAATTTCGCACATAACGCACGCTTAATGAAAAACTGGCTCAATTCGAATTATTCTCATTTCAAAAATAAACTTTTCTCAAACATGCTTTGAAAGAAATGTATGCGTTAATGTCACGAAGTTTGTTGTTTATGGCTCCCTACATTACTAGGCCTAGGCCATAAAAGTAAGTATGAAAAACCATTATTGTCCGCTGCTGTAACTTTTTAAATTTGCTTACTAACATTAAACTGACAAAGGAAAAATTACATACAGCCAACTTACGACATCAAAAAAAAATCTATCTTCTTTTATTTCTATAAAACCGCCTAAACTACTGGTGATGGATGGATGGATGGATGTATGGATGGGTGTATGGATGTACGGATGGATGTATGGATGTATGTATGGATGTATGGATGGATGGTTGTATGGATGGATGGATGTATGGATGTATGGATGGATGTATGGATGGATGTATGGATGGATGGATGTATGGATGGATGTATAGATGTATGGATGGATGGATGGATGGATGGATGGATGTATGGATGGATTTATGAATGTATGGATGGATGTATGGATGGATGGATGGATGTATGGATGGATGGATGGATGGATGGATGGATGGATGGATGGATGGATGGATGGATGTATGGATGGATGGATGTATGGATGTATGGATAGATGGATGGATGGATGGATGTATGGATGGATGTATGTATGTATGGATGGATGTATGGATGGATGTATGGGTGGATGTATGGATGCATGTATGGATGGATGTATGGATGGATGGATGGATGGATGGATGGATGGATGGATGGATGGATGTATGGATGCATGTATGGATGGATGGATGTATGGATGGATGTATAGATGGATGTATGGGTGGATGTATGGATGGATGTATGGATGGATGTATGAATGGATGTATGGATGGATGTATGGATGGATGGATGGATGGATGGATGGATGGATGGATGGATGATGATGATGATGATGATGCGTGTTTGAGAAAAGCTCTATACAATCCTCGGCCGGAAGAGGGATTGCTGGACTCGTTTTATACCCCAAATCTCGTCCATCAATCCCTTACTTCACGGCCTCTGCAGTAATGTACGTACTATTATGTAGAAAAAATTTAAGGTTTAATTTTCAAATGAGAATAATTCGAATTGAGTCAGTTTTTCATTAAGCGTGCGTAATTTCGAAACACTTCGAGGTGCGAGCCCGGGTTCGAACCCACGACTCCCTGCATGAGAGGCCATAGGTCAAACCACTGGGATACCACGGCTTGTTTAGTGAATATTTGGCTTAGGTAATACATATCAAGGATGATATAGACTGGATTAGCAATCGCCATAGTACAGATCGTCCGCAGAAAAATAGTTCGATTATTAAATCTAGATGGCGCTGACATATAGCCCGAGGCTTTGAAAGCAAAACAATAAGACTACAGATGTTTCATATTAAACTACGATTTTTAATTTCGTGGAATTCTGACATTTATTAGTGTTACAAGGCAAAAAATATTTCCCGAAAATTTAAACGAGATGATCAAAAACTAGGAAATACAGAGCACAAATTCCTTAGTAGGTATACACACTAAAATTGGACATAATGTAATAAATCATTAATTAATACGTAGTTAGAATATTTTTTGATCTAACTGTTCAGACGTTATAAGATATTTAACCCTTTTATGAGTAAAAAATAAATTGTCTCGGGTATCATTGCAATCATTGACATATATCGCAAACTTTTGGACTTAAATTGTAATTAATAGTTATGTATTAAGTTTCAATCGTCGTCTCAAGAGGTTTGTAATTTAAATTTTCATAGACAAGTTACATACTTAAACAATAAAAACCATCAAATATCATTCTTCTGTCAAAACAATATTAAAGTCATTTGGCTTCTTTCTTGAATGTTCGAATGTGCTCGCTCTCCTGTTTCCGTATTATTTTTGTCGTTTTCGTTGTTTGATATTATTATTTCTTTGAAAAGTTTTTGTTTTTGTTTGTGTTATGTTTTTTAAAGAGGGCAAAATATCATTATGAACTGTCTCACACGTACCATTAATACACGAATCTCTTAAAAACCTATGAAATAAATATAGACTAATAAATGAAAACTGATAACTTCTTATAGTAAAAGCTCTCTTTTACTATATTTATAACTAGCTTTTGCCCGCGGCTTCGCTCACGTGTACCATAAGTATTCCAAAGAACCAAGATATCAAGCAAGCAAGCATACAGGCAAGCAAGAAAGCATGCAAGCATGCAAGCAAGCATGCAAGCAAGATGCAAGTAAGCATGCATGCACGCAAGCAAGCAAGCGTGCAAGAAAGCGTGCAAGTAAGCGTACAAGCAAGCACGACTAAACTTCAGGTAGATACGGTCGTTTATAGTATTTCTTTATATACAATGTTTTTCACTAATTCGGAAGCGGGCACTAAAACTCTGAATAACCAGAAAGAATACAACTAAAGGTCTATACGTGCATATGATATTTAAAGAAATTTCCTATAACTCTTAACCGTTAAGGAATTTAACCTTCCATCATCAGCTCACCTGGATAACCTGAGAAAATACAACTATCGGTCTATACATACCTATAATATTTGAAAAAATATTCTCAACTCCTAACCGTTAAGGATTTTTACCTTCCATCATCAGCTCATCAACATGAAATGATGTCTACCAGACGCAAACACTTAAATAGTTTGAGAAAATATATGAAAAACTTAATGCGTGCCTACAAAATTTGAAGGTTGACCTCGATTTCCCTGAGATCCCGTCATCAGATCCTGATTTGGTGACAATGGGATCATCTCAGAACAATATTATATTCCTTCGAATAAAAAAATAATGTTTTAAATCGGTTCACAATTGACCGAAAAATCGGTGAACATACCTACGTAAAAAAAATACATACAGTGGAATGCATAACCTCCTCCTTTTCTGAAGTCGGTTAAAGAGCCTTTTGTGACCTACTTACAGTATAAACTTTTGAATTTTGAAATTTTACCTTTCTACAACCAGTAAAACGCAAAATCCCGTTTTTTCCCGTTCCCGTAAGAATTCCGGGAAATGCTTTCTTAATGCTCCCCTACACTCCCCAAGGAACCCACTTGCCAAAGTTCAGCTTTCTACGACCAGTAAAACGAAAAATCTCGTTTTTTCCCGTTCCCGTGGGAATTTCAAAAAATCCTCTTTCAATGGTCCTTTACACTCCCCAAGCAACCTATATGCCGAATTTCAGCTTTCTACGATCAGTTAAACGAATAATCCCGTTTTTTCCTTATCCCGTGGGAATTTTGAAAAATCCTGTAATTAATGTTTTAACTAATGTAATACCTACTTGTTTATCAAATTTAAAGAGTCTTGTTATTATAGTTACTGAGATAGGGTCACTCGGAATCGAATATATAAATCCCGTTTTTTCCCGTTCCCGTGAGAATTCCCAAAAATCCTTCCTTAGTGGATGCCTAGATTGTATAAGGTATCTATGTGCAAAATTTCAAGTCTCTAGGTCCAGTGGTTTGGGCAAAACCAAACGACACCCATATAGATATTTAGACATTTCAACCCCATCGCACCCCATCCAGGGAGATGGTATTTTACGTATGCCACATCGGATTTTAAAACCGTTTTTGTTTTAATAACCAGCGACCCGATAAACCATAGAAACAACACCCATGTTGATTTTCAGACTTTGTTACCCCTTTCCCCCTTTTAGGGGTTGAATTTTCAAAAAACCTGAAACACGTGTTTACTCATTTATCATTAGGAGTACTTCTGTGAAGTTTCAAATAAAATAGTCGAACTAATCTTGTTTCCACATACAAACTTTGAACCCCCTTTTCACCCCCTTAGGGAGTGAATTTTGAAAAATCCTTTCTTAGTGCACCCCTAGACCTTATAAGGAACCTACATGCCAAATTTGTAATCTCTAGGCCCAGCGGTTTGGGCTGTGCGTTGATATGTCAGTCAGTCAGTCAGTCAGTCAGTTTCTTCTTTTATATATTAAGATTTCAACCCCATCGCACCCCATCCAGGGAGATGGTATTTTACGTCCGCCACGTCGGATTTTAAAACCGTTGTTGTTTATGAAAACAACAACGTTATGAAACCAGCGACCCGATAAACCATAGAAACAACATCCATGTTGATTTTCAGACTTTGTTACCCCTTTCCCCCCTTATAGGAGTTGAATTCTCAAAAAACCTGAAACATGTGTTTACTGATTTAGCATTAGGAGTACTTTTGTGAAGTTTCGAATAAAATAGTCGAACTACTCTTGTTTCCCTATACAAAATTTGGACCCCCGTTTCACCCCCTTGGGGCGTGAATTTTGAAAAATCCTTTCTTAGTGCACCCCTAGACCTTATAAGGAACCTACGTGCCAAATTTGGAATCTCTAGGCCTAGTGGTTTGGGCTGTGCGTTGATATGTCAGTCAGTCAGTCAGTCAATCAGTCAGTCAGTCAGTTTCTTCTTTTATATATTAAGATTAGTAATGTGCCTATTTTATTGTTTCTAAAATAATAAATGTATTTAAAATGAAAAAAGGTTTGTTGCCTCTGAAACTTCAAAATCTGGCATTTGTCAGAATTCCACGAAATTAAAAATCGTAGTATACTACAAATGTATTATTTTTGTAAAATATTACATAATAATACATTTTCAGTAATATAAAATATCTATAATCTTATTGTTTTGCTTTCAAACCCTTGGGCTAGTATATGTCAGCGCCATCTAGATTTAATAATCGAACTATTTTTCCGCGGCCGATCTGTACTATGGCGATTGCTAATCCAGTCTATATCATCCTTGGTAATATAAAGTAGCAGCACGGAATGAATACTTAAGTTAGATAAGTCGGGGAGTGAGAGAGGCGTGAGTTATAGTCGTTAGGTTAGCTTCCAACGACGTCAAGTAAAAATGTAGGCAAACCGAAGGGCATCGAGTTGTTTGGGTGCCTCACCATTGGTATTGAGGACATGGGTTCAATCCCCAGTCTGGGCAGATTTATGTATGGTAATTTCATAAATACGAATGTTATTCTCGAGTCTTGGATGTTTAATATGTGTTTATGTATCATTTCTTCCAGCCGAGAGATGTCCACTGCTGATCATACGCTTCCCCCAATCTCACCAAACAGATCGGTCTTGCGCCATCCGCATCCAACGCGTTCCCGCAACCTTGACCAGGTTGTCGCTCCATCTTGTTGGAGGCCTACCCACACTGCGTCTTCCGCTCCGTGTATGAATTTATGTATGTGTTTAACTATATGGGTATGTTGTTTCATTATGTTTTAGTTATTAAGTACTATTTTTTTACTTTTTCTCTTAGTTTAGAATTAAGAGTATATTAGGTACTATACTTACATAATTATTTTAAGGCACTAAATTTATCTTTTGTTTGTATAAATTGTAACAATTCTATATGTATATCATATAAAATCTAATATATAAAAATCTCGTGTCACGGTGTTTGTTATCGAACTCCTGCGAAACGGCTCGACCGATTTTTATGAAACTTTTTTTCTCTAGTATATTCGGTAGGTCTGAGAATAAGTCGTAGGCTATTTTTATACCTACCAGCAACAGCTAGTATGTACATATAAGTTTGTTTATCTGTTATTGCTTGTACTAATAGAAAGCTTTGCTTAGTTTGGAACTAGGTCAGTTGCATCAATTGGTGTCAATTATCCCATGATATGTATTTATCTATGTATATAGCAATGATAATTCTATTCAAATTATCTGATATAGGATCAAGTAGCTGCGATCTGAAGGAGTTTGCAATAAAGCTGTTTAAGTAGCCAATTTATTTAAAGTCTTACATAATAGGTACAGGTAGGCCCCTACCCCGCCGCCTGCCATGAATTTCCTTAAATCGTAAGTGGCAGAACGGCAGGGAAGCATTAGAAATCTATTCAAATGTCTCCAGAGATATCCCGAGACTATTACTCATTCGATTACACTGACAAAGCCATGTTTCCTCACTGAAATAGAAATAAATCATCATCCTACGATTCTAGTGTGAAAAATTACTCTTCCCTTGCCTCACTACATTCGTAATTATAGGGCACTAGCTTGGGCAGTTATTAAGTATTAATTATTAAAATATTGTACTAAAACCAACTCTGACCAAAATTGCTCATCGAAAATCCTAGATTGGGACTTTCTTATTAAGTTCTCCGTCCATCGTATCTATTTATATCTCAGGGTTTTGTTTATTTAGTTACGTTCTGCCACCGGACAGTGATATATTGCGAGAAAGTTTCCGAAATCCAAATTAACCCGAAGAAATATGAGCGCGGTGGCTTATACCTAAGAGATGTTTGAAGAGAGCGCTGAACGCCAAAGCTATAAAAGCTAAAGTCATATGGCGTTAGGGTACAATCAATGGTCGCGTGATAAAACGACACACTACGAGGCGGCGCGATTGTGTTTACAAACCCGGTGGTTTGGTAGATGTAGTTAGGTCGTGTGGCGAATGGCTCACTGGCAGTGATACCCTGATACCTTCAGTAGGTGTTACAGGCGTCGGTCGGCGTCGCGACGTTGCCAGTCGCGTTCGGCCTTCCCTTGTGCCCGGTACCTCGCGTCGCGGTTCACGCTCTCGCACGCCGTGGCTCTACGAAGCTAGCTTTACCACTATATTCGTAGCAAGCAATACTGCATTAGATGCCTACACAACCATAAGAAAGTGTAACCGCTACGTCATAATTTTAAGCGTATTAATCAACTTTAAAACTATTGCGACTTTGGAATGTTTTTAGTTTCGTGTGATAAGTTAGTGCTAAACAAATTACAGAGTTGCTAACTACGAAGTCGTGTTTGTGTTAAATGCCTGAGTAAACTGTAATATTAGGCACTTCAGTGTGTGTTGTGTGACGTTAAGTGTTGTAATATTGTTGAATAGTGACTAAAAGGATTGCCTTCTGACTGTGATTACTGTGGTAAGTTGGTTTCTAGTTTACTGTCTTTTTGCCCTTTTGTACCGTGATACTACTGAAGATCTATTCATGTAAACGCGTATGAAAGCCAGCTTCTAGTGTCTGCGGTCGTGTTAAAACTAGTGACACTTTCATCGAAACTGTGCTCAAAGCTTTTAAATGTAAACAAAGTTATAATCCCGATACAACAAAATTGTTGTTTTGTCGGTGTTTGGCAAAGGCAATTATCAAAGTGACGGGTGTAACAAACGAATATTAAATTGATAAGCGTTTATAATAGCGGGTAGAGTCGATATCATAGCAGTACATACTTTAAAAATAAAACAGAACACACACACACACACACACACATACCCAGAATCTAAGCACCCAGAGTCATTTGTTATAAGGTTTTTGTTAAAAAAATGTTTTTAATACAAGCTCTTTCACTAACTGAAAAAGCATTGTCATCCAAACTATATATTCGTACCAAGTTTCAAGTCAGTGCCATTAACCGTTAAAGAATTCCGTCCTGCGGAGACAACCCTGATCTGTCCACTAGGATTTCATTACCAAAATCTTGTATTGTCTGTCACTAAATATACCTAAGTATCAACTCACCTCAATCGGATACCAGGAAGATGTCGAAAAATGATTTGCAAATTTTGAAATTACATTTTACATTCCTACATACATATGTATAAACTTACATACGGCATAAGAAACGTTGCAAATTAAATAAAGGCCTATAATAACATGGGCTCGTATTCCACTGAAAAATAATTTAACGAACTTAGCACGCGTGTTTTACCAAAGTAAGATCGCGGATATATGTACGTTTGAGAAATTACGATTTGCTTGCAGTTGTTCGTAATAAATTACAAACTTATTTCACGTCAAAAAAAAAACATACAGACGAATTGAGAACCTCCTCTTTTTTTTTGAAGTCGGTTAAAAATATCCTATTCGCATCGTATTAAACGAACGATATGTGTATGTAAATACTTACCTATTTTGAAATCTCGAGAACAGTTTTACCGATTGGGATAAAATTTGCTGCTTAGTAGTATTTGGGGGTAAGAAAACGATCTGGGCCCAATTGCATAACAAAGTACAACTAATATTACAAGCGGAACTCCCTTTCTAGTTAATATAACGGAAGCGAGAGTTTCGCTTGTAATATTAGTTGTACTTTGAACACTAAGCAAAACTCGTTCACTTAGGCACATATAAATATTTTCTACAGCCGGCTTATTATGTACATGCACATACTTAATTTCTAGTGTTTATATGTCTTTGAAACAATTTTAAATATTTGAATTACGAAACGTTATATTTAGCAAATATATTTCTACATAATGACGATGCTAACTGTTTTATCTTGTCTGATAATATTACTCTGATTAAATATACCGTGTTATTCAAAATACAGTTAACTAAGAGTCCCACAAACACATCATACTTCTGTAAATAAAGGCAATAAAAGTATTAGAACACTTTAATTAGAATATTAGAAAAAACATTAAAATTGAAGGAAACTTCAGTGGACCTTTGTTAAATTTTTGCCAATTTGATTAGTTCTAAGTACTTACTAGGTAAACAATATGCCAAGAAATATGAACACTTTTTAAGAAGAACCTCGAGGAATGCATACTATGATTATCACAATAGTGATACATGGTTCCTTTGTACACTTTACAAACGTAAAGGTAAGTTCTAAACCGTCAATAAGTTGCTAATTGCATTATCCATTTGACAACAGCGAGCGTGAGCGTTCTATTGAGTTGGAATAAGTGTTTCCAAGTACTCATATTTATTTCGCTGGTATTTAAAGGATCAATAACCGAAAATAACTATAAAAAAATTAATTCTTGATCAGTTTTTGGTAATTATGTGCTTGTATCATCCGTTAAGTAGATATCTTTTCAAAAAAAGATCATCATTTCAGCCGAAAGATGTCCACTGTTGAACTTAGGCCTCCCCCAAGGCTCGCCAAACAGATCGGCCCTGTGCCATCCGCATCCACCAGGGTCACCAGGACGTCGACCATCTTGTTGGAGGCCTACCTACACTGCGTCTTCCGGTCAGCGGACGCCACTCGAGAACCTTTCGGCCCCATCGGCCATCAGTTCTACGAGCGATGTGCCCTGCCTACTGCCCCTTAAGTCTAGCGATTCTTCGAGCTATGTCCGTGACTTTAGTTCTTGCGCGGATCTCATCATTTCTAATGCGATCCCGCAGAGAAACTCCAAGCATAGCCCTCTTCATCGCCATCTGAGTGACTTTGAGCTTTCTTATAAGGCCCTTCGTTACCGGCGGTTAAAAAAAGATAGTTTTACAAAAGGATGACTCATAGATAACGAATAAACCACTAAGCTAGAAACTTAGAATTTGGCACAGATATTCCTTGAAGGTCACAAAGGTGCACTAAGGAGGGATTTCTCGATAGAGAGCTGGCCGCTTTTTTATTATAACACAGGAGCTAAGACGCGGGATTAAGGCTAGTATTTTTTATATACGGGCGCATAGAAAAATAAATTTGGTTTTCTACAATATTTACGTAAAAAGTATCCCCCGGTAGACGGTCATTCGTCGTAGTTACAGCAGAATGACCCATTTGTTATCGTTACATGTCTCCAATACCTACAGGCGGGCTCTGAGTAACTCCACATCGGACTATTAATGAAATAGAATTGATGTTGATTGTAACTAAGATAATTGATTGATTATCAGTCATCGCACTATCGATGGAACGAGTATACTGATTATATCCACTTCAAACGGTTCACGACTACGCGAATGAGATTTGGAGTTAATTAATTGACTAAGTAGATTGATTCGCTTTATCGCCTCAGCTTTAGAAGGCTAAGCTAGTAGCTTTTATCGTCGAAGTAAAACATTTATCCCTGGCTATTACGCTTATACGACTTGTATCTAAGTACGAAAAAGTAATCTTGCAGTTTCCTCGCACAACCTATCAGCATTGCTACTCGTTCGTATACATACTTAGAGGGAATACTGCCAGCGTCTTTGGGTCCTTGCCGTAGGGGAGGCATTTGTAAATTTTATCTGGTTTTAGTTTATTTATTAGTTACTTTTCTTTTGTTTTTAGGGTTCCGTACCAAAAGGGTGAAAACGGGACCCTATTACAGAAACTTCGCTGGCCGTCCGTCTGTCCGTCTGTCACCAGGCTGAATTTTTCACAGATGATGTATTTCTGTTGCCGCTATAACAACAAATACTAAAATTAAAATAAAGTTAAATACTAATTAGGGTTTTCAGCGTTTTTGACTTGATCTTTATAATGGCGTTAACTAGACACTTGAAATTTTCACCGCTTATGTATTACTGTGGCCGGTATGACAACAAATAATGAAAATATAATTATATTAAATATTAAGGGGGGTCTTACCAACCAATATAAAATGATCTCACACTGCGTACATTTTACTTAGAAGCAGGGTTCTGCTAACACTGGATTATTATAGTTATGGCTGTTCACGGCGTATATTTTGAATAAAAAAAGAACGGAACCCTCAGTGCGCGAGTCCAACTCGCACTTGGCCGGTTTTAAATATTGTCTTCATTTAGTGTAAGTTCTTATCTAATTTAATTTATTTTAGTTGGTGTGTAATAATTAAGGTACGAAAAGAACAATATGTAGGTACTCTCTTCGCGATAATTTAGGTAGATAAAAAACCCCAACGCTAAAACAAAAGCGAACAGGCAGACATACACACACACACACACACACACACACACACACACACACACACACACACAGCGGTCAAACTCATAACATAACACCCCACTTTTTGCGTCGGGGGTTAATTATAAGGTTATATTGGCCTAAAGATCAACGACATGAATGTGTGGAATCCGGGTTCTATGTACATACATACAAAAGTATATAATAAAGTTGGCGTAACAAAAGGTCGTTATGTCCAAGCTTTTTGCTTTATAGCAAACAACGTCAACGTAGATACTTGAAGAGGTTTGCTCTTACAGAGAAGCTCTTGTCGTTGGATAATTACGAAGAGAACATCAAGCAAAATCACGCTTTGAGATCTTACCGCATATTTACTAAAGTGTATGGTGATGCAAGAAAATAAATGTGGCCAGGATAGGCAGGATAGGCATGGCGTTCTCGACAATGTGTTTCTTCTTTTTAAACGTAGTACCTTCTTACACGCATATCTTTATCATCAATTTATAAACCGATTGGAAAAAAATTGAAAGGGTATGTATACCTACCGCTGAGGTGATGCCGTATTAATTTAATTTGTAGTTGGCTAATTCTTTTTTAAGAAAATAAGTAAGCAACATTTATTCAGTTTCTAAGTATTTTAGCTTAAGTTTGGACTTACTTGCATAAAGGTTAATGCGTACCAAATACAATAAATTATGTATTGGAGTGTAAACTGTGTACCTATGTGAGTTTTTTTTCTCTATAGTTGATATTTCTCTAGACCTAAACTAAAAAGTTCTTAAAAATAGAGAAATGCCATATTTGTATACCCTAAAAAAACCGTTTCAAACATTTGAAATGATATTCACGCAAAAATTGAGGCACGCTGAAACGGTAAAAAGTCTGAAGCAAAAGTTTTGAAAACAATAAAAATATACGAAACAACAAAAACACTCCGGAGTTTACAGCATTATTATTTTCTAAAATCTCCGCACCCCATAAATCCAACACAATTTTGATAGCAAGTCACGATTCTATTAAAACGATATAAAAGCCAATCTTGTGAAAAATATCTTTCTTTTCAATAACTGAAATGCTCAGGTGCTCAAAGTACACAGTCATGTTGTTTTAAAACGTTAGTATTGAAAAGGTTTTTACTGATTCATCGTACCCTTATTTGAGTCTCGTAATGGTAGTCTGGTAAATATAATAATATAAGAAACCGGCCAAGTGCGAGTCGGACTCGCACACGAAGGGTACCGTGCCATTATCTATAAAAAATTGCGGTTTACGATTTATGACGTATTAAAAAAAACTACTAACTAGATCTCGTTCAAACCAATTTCCGGTGGATGTTTACATGGTAATGTACATCATATGTTTTTGTTTTAGTTTTATCATTCTCTTATTTTAGAAGTTACCTACACGGGGGGGGGGGGGGGGGCACACATTTTACCACTTAGGAGTGTCTCTCGCGCAAACTATTCAGTTTAGAAAAAAATGATATTAGAAACCTCAATATCATTTTTAAAGATCTATCCATAGATACCCCACACGTATGGGTTTGATGAAAATAAATTTTTGAGTTTCAGTTCTAAGTATGGGGAACCCCCAAAATTTATTGTTTTTTTTCTATTTTTGTGTGAAAATCTTAATGTGGTTCACAGAATACATCTAATTACCAAGTTTCAACAGCATAGCTCTTATAGTTTCGGAAAAAAGTGGCTGTGACATACGGACGGACTGACAGACAGACATGACGTATCCATAAGGGTTCCGTTTTTTGCCATTTGGCTACGGAACTCTAAAAAGGTAATCATAATTTTGATTATTTCCCAGAAAATAAAAATGGTGAGGTGTACAAAAGAACAAACTAAGATTTTATTTATTTATCATAAACTTTTATTTAACTTGCAACGTTCGTACCTATGTATGTAATTATATTATTCTCAGCGATTATTCTAAATATCAAAGGTTAATTCACACCAATTTACATAGTCCCAAAGTAAAGTAAGCAAAGCTTTGGTTATTGGGGTACTAGGCAACGGATTAAAATACATATTAAACATCCAAGACTATGTTTTGTGATATCGAATTGTTGTTGTTTGTAATTAATTATAATTATTTTAGTAGTAATATACCAATAAAAATTATCTAGTCTCCAAGACTCGAGAACAGACATTTGTATTTTTCATACAAAATATCTGCGTGTTATTCTGCTTATGTAATTATGCAAGTAACAAGTAAGTGTGGTTTCAAAATTTGCAAACGCTTTTTCGACTACTTCTTGTTAGCCGATTGTAATAATCTAGCAAAAATAATCTGGTGGTTTGGCCAGGATTGTCTATGCAGAACAGAACTTATGGACGGTAAATGGCATCGAATTGAAACATGATAAGGATTTGTAAATAGTTTGGATGACAATGTGTGGACAGTGAACAAAAAGTAAAGTTACTTAGTAAAAAAAGGTTGTATATAAAATGAAATTTTTAATAAACAGATTGATGCAAAACTTATGGGAAAATAGTGTTGAATGGCGCAAAGATTTTACAACATCTCAGAAAAAGCGTACGTGACTGATTGACTGACAATGCATAATCTAAACCATTGAAGCTCGAGATTTGATATTTCTGATTTGATGATCTTCAATCACAGATGTGTACTAAAAAGGGATTTTCCGAAGTTGCCACAGCATAGAGAGCCAACTTTTTTTATTTTTCTACGGGAGCGAAGCCGCAGGGGAGAGCTGGATGCGCGAAAAATTCTAAAATGTAACTTGTAATTTATATTTTACTCATTTAACAATTTTTGGCGCAACCCATCGTGTTTGAAGCAATATAAGCGCTGACTTATAATATTGGATAATTACGTGTAATCAACCTTGTGAGTTTTACGATCGTTATAAAATAACGTAAGGTAAAAGATGTAATTTGGAACATCAAAGACGTTTATATTTGCGAATACCTAATTGGTGCGTAAACATTTCTCAGCCGGTTTAAAATAGAGCATGCATAAACATACTGGAGTTAGCAGATAAGATAAACTGTCAGTTATTTGTTCGAGAATAACCTCTGCACAATGGTGATTGACATTGGTTTTAAATGAGAGATCGCTGCTCAAATATCAGTGCCATCGAAATACATCTCGATTGCTAGTGTCAAAAGAGCTGCGTGCGGCATTATTATCGATAGATCACCAACAGAATCGATCACATTGTGACTTGTGATTTAATTTTCAGCCTAAAATTTGAATATTTAATTATAGACACATGGATAACAGCAAACAATAATAACATCCTTATTCGTAAAAAGTTGCAAACTTAACACATTAACAGAATACTTAATAGGTAATAAAATGTATATTTCGTTAGTGTTCGCAAAACTAAATGTTAAAGTGACAGATAACGCAAATATAATATTAAGTCAACATTCAGCTAAACAAAGCGCTCATACTCATATTAGCTTTTACCCGCGGCTTCGCACGCGTGAACTATTAAATCTGGCAGTTGAACTGAAACTCTAGGGTTTAGCTAAAATTCCTCACTTACTACTGTTACTGTTTCAATACTCTCTTTTGGGCTCCTTTTATCTTATCTTACAGGCAGGGCTGGGCAAAATACATGCTTTGCTTTAATTAAAATACAAATTACGAAATACTATCTCGCATGTATTTAAAATACGAAATACAAAATACTTTTAAGTCGAGTATTTGAAATATAAAATACAAAATACAGTATTTCAGGTATTTTTATTTAAAATACAAAATACAAATTACAAAATACTAAGTAGAATTAAAACGAATCCAACCCGGCATGGGCAAGCAGAGTAAAAGAAAATTACTCTCTTTAAACATGAAACTACCGTGAGGTCGTGAGACTCACTCATAGTGAAACAATACAGATTATGGTCCGAGAGCTGGCACCAATTTTTGGGTAGGCGTTTGAGGCAAGCTGAAAACTTGTCACATACTTCTTATAACTAAAAAATAAGATTCTCAAAAAGACATGTAATTTTGGTGGGACTTTCTACCTGGCAGGTGATTTAACAAATATACTCACTCGCACGGATATATCATTTGTTAGATCACCTGGCAGGTAGAAAGTCCCACCAAAATGACCTGTCTTTTTGAGAATCTTATTTTTTAGTTATAAATAATACCCTATTAAAATTTCAAGTTGCCTCAAATAAATTTTTTATATTTTTTTGAAAAATCAAAATATGCTTGCACGCGCCAGGCAATATTAAAGCCCCGACTAAATCGTCTGGCTTATTTTTTTTTTATTCCTTAAACATTAAACTACAACATATAAAAATTGCATATTGCCTCAAATATATTTTTGGAATCAAAAAAAATTAAAATTAAAAATTCATAGGTTCATTTAGCCCCACTACTCACCAGCCAGGTCTGTAGTCTTGTGTTGGGGTATAATAGGAGAAGTATGTGACAAGTTTTCAGCTTGCCTCAAACACCTACCCAAAAATTGGTGCCAGCTCTCCTACTATTACTCACGTTTCAAAACGAGTCGAGTTTAACTTGACAGTTTCGGGCTAATCCGTAACCCTTCCTCTCGGAAGAGCACGCTACGGCTGTGCCAAATGTGCACTCAAGTACGCTACGGCCTGAAATACCTATGTCGACTTAAACTAGTTTTGAGACGTGGGTAATCAGTATTATTTTACTAAAAATTACTCTCATTAAAGGAAACTAGGTACTTTTACTGATTAAAAGCAGAGTTTCCTTTCCTAAACACCAGACTTAAGTGTTATCTGCCTCTCATAGGGGAATGAATAAAGTCATGTCTACACAGGTGCGTTTTCATGTTCAACTTAAGATCGCAAAATGAAGTCTAAATGTATTTTGTTAAAATGTATTTTGAAGTCATAAGTATTTGAAATACTAACTACAAAATACCTTAGCGTCAGGTATTTGAAATACGAATTACAAATTACATTTTCAGCGAGTAATTGAAATACAAATACCAAATACGTATTTGTATTTCAATTACGTATTTCAATTACAAGTAATTCAAATACTGCCCAGCCCTGCTTACAGGTATCTATGATACTATATCTGTTTATTTTATTCAATTATACACATGCTGAATCATAAATATCTGTCACATAAAATATCAGGAACTTAACAAAGAGATGAAACAGGCTTTAAGTGGTAGACATTTTCAGCTCTGATTAGTCCAGTCTAGTCAACTAGTCAATAATTTAATTTAAGCTGTTGTTTTGTAGCAAAACACGGAGGTACAGATTTTTAATGCTTTAGAAATATACTTCCGAGTGAAGTTATTTAAAAATTCGGTTCCCTGAAGTAATCTCTTAGCAGGAAAAATAGCGGGCATGTGAGGTCAGGGATTCTGGATCCGAATGCTGCAGAGGCCCGTCACAACAATGGTGTTTTAAAATTATATTCGAATGATGAAAGTCTGTGCAGGCGCTAATTGATAAAATGAATTACAACTACTTAAAATGTTCCACTAATATTCTCGTTTTGTTCAAAATGTTATTTTTTTTTATCACTTATTGTCTAATTTAGTTAGTTTAATTATAAATAGAAGGAAAATTCCAAGGACATTGGAAGAATTAAAGTACCTACTCGGATAGTTTAGCTTTCCAGTATTATATTTTTTTCATTGTTTCTGGTGAGGAACTATTTTACTTTTAAGTATGTATCTATACTTACTGTAACTAGAACACATCGAAAAATTTCTGAAAGAATAAGGCAAAGCCTTCAACTTTAGCAGTTAACCTATTTGAAAGTAGGTATCAATAAATTCTATTTCTAATTCTAGGTCAATTGTACACAATGAAATTCATTCACGCAAAATATAAATTCACCTGAAGGTAATTATGTATGTATATACAAGTATTCTAGAAACTAAAAGTAGGCACATTAAGAAAAAGAAAAAACTAAAACCTAGTTATAGTCGGGGTAAGAAAAGGTTCGTCACTTTTCGAATCTATGTCAACGAGTTAAGGTCGAAAAGTGACTAACCTTTTTTTACCCCGACTATACCTACTTAAATATTATGAAAAGGCGAATCCCCTTAGGCAGGGTTCCGAAGAGACTGGCGGCGTGCCCCCTTTGAATAGCTTATATTTCATTTAATTTAGAATTAGAAACCACAATAACATTATATTGCGTCTGGTCAATTATTTCTTACCTAGCAAATAGTACAGTACAATAGTCTGGGAGCCGCAAAATAAAATTGTTTTAATGTCACTTTATTTGCGTATCGTCAATTGTTACTCTAGTACAAATTGTAAAGAGATTACAGTTCACGAGCCGCAATATAATGTTGTTGTGGTTTCTAATTCTAAATTAAGGGGCTGTTTCACCACCTTATTGTCAAACTACTGGTTACGTAACCAATGAATAAACTAAGTACTGCACAAATCTGTCAGCCAGTTTTTTTTCAGTTTCACCACTCCGGTCCTGTGCAAACTAAGTACCACTTAACTAATCGTCGGTTTAACAAAAAGTCGAAATAGCAACGTCCCATTTCACGACCACGGGTTCCTGTTCGCATATTTTCGTTCAAAGTGTCGCTCATTATTAAAGCAAAATAAATCGTAAACTATGTAATTTTTAAACACATCTATTTTTTTGCATAAACAAATGTGTAACATTATAATTAATCCAAAAACGGTATTTATTTACGATACTTTGGTTAACAATAACAAAGAAAAATAAAACCACGTAAAACGAATCGAAAAGTGGCGCCAAACCCTTTGACAGATTAACTTTTTTTTAATTAAAAAATATTAAGAAATTTTGGATTTATTTTTAAATACTGAAAGCGTACCTATATTTTTTATTCAAATCTTGATATTTAAATTCTCGTTTGCAATTTAGTATGACTTCTTTCTTTAAAAAATAAAAAATACTTTGATTTATTTTTCTGAAACCGGCTGAAGGGCTCTCCAACCATGGCCACAAAAAAATAAACTAACTAATTAAAAAGATAAGTGACGGATAAAAATGCTAAATGCCACCTGATCTGATGGTCAAATTAAGAAATAGTTTGTCCGTCACTTAGCGCTAATCAAGACTGGTGAAACAGAAATTTTTATTCCATGTGACAAATAAGGTTATGATCAAGCTAATCCGAACTTTAAAAAAAGTGGTGAAACAGCCCCTATGAAGTATAGTTAATTCTACGTCCGAGGTAGCTGCCAGCTCTTGGTTCACCTGTGACGTCGACTAACCTCTTTGCTACTTCCTTAGATATAGCCTCAAAGCGCTAGCACCCAACGGAGCAAGGATCTCTACATATATTGGGACAAGGTTTACTTTCTGAATTAATATTAAGGATTCTTACTGTGTGATGTAAAGTGTTCATTATGTATGTAACAGTTATAATCATAAACATTTTGATTCTTTAGCCAGCAATCCAGCATGCCAGCAACTTGCACTGCTGAAGTATTATACGTGGAAAAATAGTCAAGTTTTAATACGCAACTTATATTTTTTGGAGCTCTTTGATAAACTTTTCTTCATCATCATCATTTCAGCCGAAAGACGTCCACTGCTGAACATAGGCCTCCCCCAAGGCTCGCCAAACAGATCGGCCCTGCGCCATCCGCATCCAATGCGTTCCCGCTATCTTCACCAGGTCGTCGCTCCATCACGGAGAAAACGAAGGTTTAGCAAAGTACCCATTTGGCTAGGTTAAAAATTATTTGGCTATATACAACCAAGATTTATTTAAAACGCGCAATATAGGTGTGTTAAAATTGGCCAAGCAAGTATTGCTAAATCTTCTTGGTATTATTAACAAAGCACTCGTTTCTTTTCAAATTAGCATCTCAGTAAATGTAACCCTTACCGCAGTTGGTTCAAAATAGACAAGCGTACCCTGTTATCTACTAACAATTTTGTTATTTGATTTTAGATCCATAATACTTGGCTAAAATTAGATAAGTCGCTACGATGAATATAACCGTGTAAATTGTTAATAACACACAAGTTACTCATTTATCTTTAAATAATGATAATTCGGTTAGAACATGACAAAGTGTACACTGCTATTTACTTACAAGAAGATATTATTTAATTTTAGACCAATAATACTTGGCTAAAATTAAATAAGTCGCTATAATGCAAATAACCGCATAACTTGTGTAAAACCATACAAGTTGCTAATCTATCTTTAAATAATAAGATTTCACTTAAAAGAGCCAAGCATACACTGTTATTTACTAACAATTAGATGTTATTTAATTTTAGAGTATTAATATACTTGGCTAAAATTACATAAATCTCTATGATGCAAATGACCGTGTTTACTTGTTAAAAAATAAATATCTTATTTATCTATTTTCAAATAATAAAAAATTGCTTAAAAATAGACACGCACACATTGTTTTTTACTGCCAAGCGTGTTATTTAATTTTAGACCAGCGTCGAGTAACTTATTTAAAATTGAACGTGAAATTGGCTGCGAATGTTATCTGAGTAGACTTCCGCGCTTCCGTCATCTTTCTCTTTACCTTCTTACCCTCGATCTAGACGGACGCGACTGCCGCACAGGGACAAAATAAGTTTCAATTTCATATAAAGGCATTATTTTATTCTAAAAGTAAAAAGTAAAGCAATCCACATAAGTACATTAGTAGTAAAGTGTTATTTATTTTATTCTGTGGTGTGACAATAAGGAGGATGGACGAAGAAGTTAGAAATCTTTTGACCGCATGGAGTTTGGAGGAGTATATCGATGTTTTTAAACGTAAGTAACCAACATTATAATTATTATTGTTTATCTATTTCACCTGCGTTAAAATGATGACTTAACTTTATGTGTATGCCGTGCTGTTTATACTATAAGGCTTTTAAAGATTTATTTTTGATCGGACTGGTAGTTCCTAAGATCAGCGTCGTTCTTCATATAAGTACCTACATTAAACAATAAACATACACGAGCTGCTTTATGGTTTAAATGGCTATCTGGATAGATTGGTATTATAGGTACTTATCGGAAAATGTAAAATACAGTAAACACTTTCTGTCCATTCGCTTAGTGTCGCGCTTTTGTAAACGCCACCGGCCACGTGGCCCACGCGCCGCCCCTAGTCAAAGCATGCCGGTGTTAAAATGTTATGTGTGGTGCTTAGTTAGGGACTAGGTCAATCTGTGTTAAAATAAACATAACCCTCCTTCGGGCAGTTGGGTAAAAATAACCCAAGATATTATAACTATTATTATTAAATGCTTTATTATTATTTTATAAATAATTTGATACCTTATTATTATTAATAAACGAAACATGAAGTTATCAAGAGGCCCTTATTTTGTTTTGACTAATTTATTCACAATCGTGCTTACATTACGTACATTAATTTCAGGTTCAGAGGAAACATCCAACATCGCAAGTTTGCTGCTGATACCATCTCTCTTGGCTGTCACAAGCGTTCGTCTGAAGAACACAGCGAAAAAGATCTGGCGGCCTTCTAAAGCGGAGGCAACGGCCGGTTTAATTCTGCATATCAAAAACGACTCTGATATTCAAAGTGCAATCACAAGTAAGCAAACCAAATTCCAAGAGTACGGGCTCACTGTGCAACCTTTTATTATTGTTGTAGGGGAATCTCTTGAGAATATCAAAACTTACTTCGTAGTGATCAATGAAGTATTTTATGACGTCTCAAATATACAGTCTGCAGTAAGTCTGTTTTAAAATAACTGGGGTCGTAAATGCTCAGTACCCAGTCGAATGCCACAGCACTGGATGTTTATACAATTAAGCTTTTTTCAAACTTAGGACTAAGTTTGATAATAGCTCAACCTCTGCTTTAACACTTTTGGGCATTGATACTGAACTTAAATAAATAATACAGTACATCAAACATCCTAGATGTTGACAATTTTTTAACTATTAAGGATTTTCAGTTGCTGAAACAATGCAACTAGCCTTGGACAAATACACATTTCATTTTATCCGATAAGTGTTTTGGATGTGGTTTTTTGACTGTTTGTAATGAAACTCAACCAGCAAATTTTATAATAGAGAACAAAGAATATGTGAAAAGCGTATTGTACTAAAATTTTTTTGGTGCAGAAATTGTTTAAATTGTAGCATTTATGATCATTATCCCGATGACGAATGTGAATTTTGTTTTAGTTACAATAAGTAATTTCATAGAATAAATAAATAGCACTTAACACGTTGGAAATAATTTGGTCAAGTCCCTTTGCACTTTTAGAATCATTTAATGCCTACAAACGAAATTGAAACTTATTTTGCCCCACGAGTGTTCATACGTACTCGATTTTAATCGTTTGTTTATCATATGTTTAATTGTACTAACTTGCTTAGATAAAAGTAATCAAGTCCCTTTGCACTTCTAGAATCATTAAATGCCTGCAAACGAAATTGAAACTTATTTTGTCCCACGAGCGTTCATACATACCGAATTTAATCGTTGTTTATGATATGTTTAGTTGTACCAACTTGCTTCGATTTAATTTAATTTAATTTAAAAACAATTGGATAAAATGTAAGATGTCACTTCAACATTATTCATTATCCAAATGTGTAATTTAATCAAGATTTTTCTATTTACATTATATTTATATTTATATGGTATTATGTTGGATAAGATGTAAGATGTCACTATAACGATAATGTTGAAGTGACATCTTATCCAACATCGGGGTCAAAAATATCAGTCATTATTAGCAGAGGCATTAGAGCGTCATATGTTTGAGCCCTATGTTGGATAAGATATTATTTCTGGTAACTGTACTGTAGCGTAAGTTAACATAACTAAATAAAACCTAAATGAAAGGGTGGTATTAGTGTTCTCAAGGAAGTAAAGTTTGTTTCTTCATAGTACAGTTGACGTCAAAGATATAAATAAATAAATAAATAAATAAATATTAGGGGACAATCTTACACAAATCGACCTAGTCCCAAACTAAGCAAAGCTTGTACTATGGGTACTAGACGACGATAAACATACTTATATAAATAAATAAATACTTAAATACACAGAAAACATCCATAACTCAGGAACAAATATTCGTGCTCATCACACAAATAAATGCCCTTACCGGGTTTTGAACCCAGGACCTCTTGCTTCGTAGGCAGGGTCACTACCAACTAGGCTAAAGCGGTCGTTAATATGTTTACAGTATTCGCCTTATTACAATGGAATAAGGTATTGAAAGTCTAAACATATCTTTGACGTCGACTGTACATTAAGACGATTGTTTTCTATAGACTTTAGAACTCTATAAACTCCTTATTGTCTGGTTAAATCGACATTGTTATAAATATATCGTTTATTAACAATATATAAGAACATATAGTGAAATTATTATGTAAAAAATACTAATAATTACATGGTTTTATACGTACGGTAAGGTAGCGTTCCCACTATATCGTAAATCGTTGAACGACTATCGTCCTAGCTGTTCCCGACGGTTTTGTCCCATTTTCTTGACAATCTGTCGTCACAACCAAAAAAAAGTCGTGGACGACAATCTCTGTCGTTACGACATAGTGAGAACGCGGCCGAAACAGAAATCCTTAGTTGATGAAACACCTGTACAATTGTATAAATAATTTACCTTACGCTACTTATAACATGAATAAAGCTTTTATTCTAATTACATAAACTTTCTCTTAATAATCTTTCAAGTTTGTTCTGTCGGCAAATTAAGCATAAGATCGTTCAGATCTAATAAATTTACCAAACAACTAGCTTTACTACCAAATAAACGATCTTCTTTAATTTCCGACACGCTGACTTTTTTCCCAACTGCAGGTAACCACAGCCATGTACAGTTGGCGTACCGTAAGGTAACATCCAAAGTGCTCAAATATTGGACACAAGGACCAATAAAATTCTAGATAACGCACTGAGCTATACATTTTCAGAATAATAACCTGACCACTCATCGTACGGAAAGCATAGGCGAGGACAGCTCCTACAGAAAATGTGTTACTTGATAAATATGTTGTCGTGTGTACAACAAGCAACAAGCATCAAGTTGCACATTTTCAGTATGAGCTGACCTCTCTTAGGCTTGCCGTACAATGAAAGGTCAGCTTATATTGAAAATGTATAGCTTAATGTGTCATCTGAAATTGGTCCTTGCAACAAAGTATTTTAGCTGTGGTTAACCAACTAACCCACTTAAAAATACCAAGTAACATGGCTAGAATTACAAAGCAGATCGGTTGTAGATACCCAATGAATACGATTAACAGTACAGAGTAACTTCGCTAGGTGTACCGATTTGATTTGACTATAAGTAACAAAGCAGGTTGGTTGTGGGTGCCCAATGAACACGATTGATAGTACCCAGTAACTAGGCTACCTGTACCAATTTGACTTAGCTAGAAGAACAATGTAGATTGGCTGTAGCTACCCAATGAACACGATTAACAGTACAGAGTAACTTAGCAAAGTGTACCAATTTGATTTGACTAGAAGTAACAAAGTAGACTGGCTGTGGCTGCCCAATGAACACGATTAAAAGTACAAAGTACATGGCTAGGTATAACTAAGCAACTTATTTGTGCCTACCGAATTAGTTTCCTAAACACAACAAAGCTCGTTGGTTATGGTGACAGTTGTGTTTTATTAGTAATAAACAAGTTAATTCGCTACCAGTTACCGATTAAATTGGTTTATAAATACTAGGAAGCTTGGGTATAATTAACCGAGTCATTCGGTTCACAGTAACAACTTCGGGTTTAGTAAATTTACTAAGTGTATATGTTAGAAGTAACCAACCCAGGTTAGTCAGTTTTTAACAAACTTATTTGGGTTTATTTTACCAACATGCGTTAACAAACTTCACGTGTTTAGTTTTAGCTGCAAACTTTGCAGGCTCCCTCCGAACCAAGTCACTAGGTTGTAAATAGAAACAAATTGACTATTTATAGCCGTTAGGTTTTCTCCGTGATCTTGTTGGAGGCCTACCTACACTGCGTCTTCCGGTCCGCGGACGCCACTCGTGAACCTTTCGGCCCCATCGGCCGTCAGTTCTACGGGCGATGTGCCCTGCCCACTGCCACTTAAGTCTAGCGATTCTTCGAGCTATGTCCGTGACTTTAGTTCTCGCGCGGATTTCATCATTTCTAATGCGATCCCGCAGAGAAACTCCAAGCATAGCCCTCTCCTTCGCCCTCTGAGTGACCTTGAGCTTCCTTATAAGACCCATCGTTAGCGGCCACGTCTCAGTGCCATAAGTCATCACAAAAAGTTAAGTTTAGTTAGTGATAAACTTTTAAATTTATAATTTACCTAAGTAATATGAAAGAACCTAAACTCCGTTTACTTTTGTGCTTTGATTGTTCACCCAAGTAACACATTGTTGGAACATCTTTGTTACACAAATTATTTACTCGGATTCACTTGAATAAACGTGCTTTGTTGTCGTAGTAGGGCTGAAAACTTTATTTAATTAACTTCTAACTTTATTTGTTAATTAGCTAATTAGCACAAAGGCGCCGTTGAGGGAATAAATAATATCATACGAGCTCCGTCATTTTACGTTCCGACCTAAGCAGACAGTGACACGTTTTATTTAACGTAAAATCCTCAGTACCTACACCTTCCACAAACAACGAAAATTGATTTCTGAGCCCTAAATAAAATAGAACAGGAAACCGCTTTATTTCTATGCAATATTTATTTTTGTCTGTTAAGACTTTTTTTGATTAATTTACATATAACTTATACCTACATGGTGCGTGGTAACGTGTATCGAGAGGAACTCCGATTTCGATCGGGATTTTAGTACCTAATTATGAACTTACTTAAGTTGATTTTCGATTTACTACAGCAAAAAGGTATAATTGTCGTCTGTAGGCATTTTTTTCTACGTATGCTAAACAAAAATTTTTTTTCGAATATTTGAAATGATAATTTTATTCCGTTTAGCAACAATATCGCCATTTACATTTGAAGTCGTCAAAATGTTTCTATTAAAAACCTCTTAGTTATAATTATAACGAACGATTTTCTATAGAACTGATAAGGTAAGCGTCCCTGTGCTCGACACTGACCCAATACATGGCACCTTCAATCTTATGTCATAGTAAGAGAGGTGACAGATGGGTGTCATTGTCATCTACTGGGCGTTGAGGTGTCGAGCATTGGTACGTTCACCTTATGTGTGAAAAGGTTCACAATTACATTTTTTCCTTACATTATGGTTGATGGCATGTAAACATTGATGACTATGCGCCAAAATCACGGGGTCAGGTATTTTTGCCATGTGCGCGGAATGAATATGCATATAACTTTAGTTTTCGAGTAATTTATAACGAGTCCCACATCGTGTGCCCATTTACAAAGTAAGTCAAAGTTGCGTTGCATCCCAGTTGTTAACCTATGCATATCCCTGCCCTCCACAATAAGAGATGTATCGTCTGCGAATTGGTATACCGAACCCTCCTGAAATACATTACACATTATCGTTAACATAAAGTAAGTACTCGGTTGGACCAAAAATCGAACCCTGAGCCGTGCCTTCTTCGGTTGGAATGAGATCACTAAAAGAATTTTTTACTTTAACTGTTGTATAACGGTTTAAGTGGTAATTTTTGAAAAGTTCAAGAAGAGGGCCATGTACACCACTTCGCAGGAGTTTTGAGAACAATACGTCATACCTAAGTGTGTCAAATGCCTTGCTGAAATCAATAAACATAGCGAATAAATGTTTTTTGTCGTTTAGGTGTTGGTTGACCTCATTAGTAAACCTACTTAATAATTGTGAAGTATTCCTTATATGTTTATGTTCACTAGGATCCATTGTTGCTATGAAGTGTAGTAAATCCTATCCATAGATCGATTGATCATAGTGGACGGACATGCGCCTAGACCTATATCTATGTACTCTTAGCATAGAATACTTGTCGTACATCGTTACTCAAGCAGATATGACGGAAAAAAGTTTTTCAACATGACCGCTCTCAAAAATGTAGGATTGTTTTCACTTTTAGGTACAATGACTGTTTTAAAAAGCTTGTAATAAATAAAACATTTAACACAACGGTTGGCTAGATAATTTACAAGTCATTGCTACATTTTTGATGAGTAAACACAATTGTTTCCTAGGGCAAGTATATCTACTTAATACCTACGTCAGGATAAAGCAACCACTTAAAATATTCACGGTTTCCATTGTCTGTCTAATTTCACTCATCTGTTCATGATGGCTTAGGGTTCTGGTAAATATTATTAAAATTAAGCTCCAGACATAGTATCAAGAGAAGTCTTTTGACATGACGACAGCAGGCAAAGTGTAGTAGCGAGCGAGAGCTTGGATAGTCTGAACGGTGTGTTCAATTTACCATCAAGTTTTGATTCAATGAATTCTAAATGACCTGCGTCACCCGTTTTTGAGGCCGCAAAAAGCAAAGTTTTGTTGAATAACATTAAACAGAACACTCGAGCATTGAACTAAGAGTGTTAGTAAGTGCGAACGATTTTCAAAGCCATTGAGACTTATAACACAGTTGCTGCTAAGTATTTAAGTCTGTCCAGGTACTATTCGAGTTCTGTTTGTTGAGGACCGCCACCGAGTAAGATTTGAATTTTTATCGGCCTGACACTATTAGAACCTCACTTGGGCTATATAAAAAGAGTCACTAAATTTGACTATCATCCACCGGCGTCGTCTTCAAATAAATTGGGCTCGCAAATTTGAAGCCTGGGGTTTAAAGATTCTTTAATGTATTTTAGTTGAAGTTTCTGACAGCAGGGTTATTTTTAGCAGTATCTCTGAAGTTTTCGGAATTTATGTCCGAAATTACATTTGAAATTTACCATGAGCTTTATGGTAAAGGAAAACCTCGTGAGGAAACCTGAAAACCCCTGCGAAGAAATTCAATGGTGTACGTTAAGTTCCCAATCCGCACTGGGACCGCTTGGGAACTATGGCCCACTCATTCTGAGAGGAGGCCTGTGTCCTACAGTGGGACGTATATAGGCTGGGATGAGGGTTAATTTTATGTAAAACGAGCTGCTGCCCGCGACTCCGTCTACGAAGAATTCGTTTATCGCTATCCCGCGGGAACTATGCAATTTTCCGAGATCAAAAGTATCCTATATGTTAATCCGGATTATAAACTATCTGTGTGCCAAATTTCATCAGAATCCGTCAAACCGTTTTAGCGTGAAAGAGTATCAAACATCCATCCATACTTACAAACTTTCGCGTTTATAATATTAGTAGGATTCATCTGCGAAGGATTCTTTTACCGCTATTGCGCGAAATCTACTAATTTCTGTGCCAAATTTCGGCCAAAACCGTTCAGCCGTTATTGCACAAAAGAGTTACAAACATACAGACAGGCAGATATTAGTAGGAGTAGGACGTGACATGTAGATTTTTCCAGTAACTTTGGTCGAAATGGAGACGTCAGAACTCTTTTATTTTCACTTCTAAGAGGACTTTTGTTAATCAACTTAGTATTTTCTATAAGTGAACAGTAACAACAACGCGAGTATCTAATGAAAAAAAATACAATGAAAAACGCAGCAATAAAGTTTTCATTTCCTCTCTAAGTATAGATTAATGCTTAGTTGCTGACACTTGATTAATTGACGAACATTATAGTATAATAATTAGGCAAACTTTGTTTGTATGTAGGGGGTAATATCAGGAACTATTACACTTACCTAAAAAAAGTGTCACAGATGAGCAAGATCACGGAACGGGTGAGTCCAGGCGAATGTAATTTTTTGAGCTGTGAGTCGCTTATTTTCTGTTGCGTAATTTTGGTTTCATACAAAAATCTATTTGTGTAAAACTTATTTTGCGTCGCCATGTGGCACAAACTAGACTTTTGAATGCAGCAGAAATTAAGCGCCCTCAAATAGGTACGCAACTAATAACTCAAAAAATTACGTTCGTTAGGCTTAACCCATAAAGTTACGCTATCCAAAATTAACCTGCCCAGTTTCTTGCGGCGCATTCTTCTTGGCAATGATGGTCCTACCGAAAGCGCTGGTAGTTTAAAAGAAATGACATGTAAAAGAGCTCTTCATGGTCTACTTGCAGAATAAACGTTTTGATTTGATTTTTAACAAGGCTACTTTTTATCGCGGGGACGTGCAATATTCCCGCAGAGCGCATATGACGCGACGTTGCGGACAACAGCTATTATTTGATATTTCACTAGCTACTGCGTGTTATCCAAGTAAGAGGTTGCACAAACCAAACATTTTCTGTCTACGTCACATCAAGGCGATCACGTCACCAGCTTACGCCGCAATAGCGCACGATCGCTGAAGCGGGCTTACTCAGCAGAATACTCGCATATACCATAGTGGATAGTATTATGTTCATTGCTTCGAAAATAATACAGAGAGGACAATATCCATGAAGCACATACACCGAAATTGTCTTTGGCTTATCTGTTGTGCATTACGTTTTTTAGGGTTCCGTAGTCAACTAGGAACCCTTATAGTTTCGCCATGTCTGTCCGTCTGTCTGTCTGTCTGTCCGCGGCAAAGCTCAGAGACTGTTAGTACTAGAAAACTGTAATTTGGCATGAATATATATATTAGTCACGCCGACAAAGTGGTTAAATAAAAAAAACTAAAAAAATTTTTTTTAGGGTACCTCCCATAGACGTAGTGGGGGTGATTTTTTTTCTCAACTAACCCTATAGTGTGGGGTATCGTTAGATAGGTCTTTTAAAACCATTGGGGGGTTGCTTACATGATTTTTGTATTCAGTGATTTGTTTGCGAAATATTCAATCTAAACTGTTAGGTGGAAAAATATGAAAAAATTCAAAATGGTAGTAAATATATTAAATTTACAAGGAAAATTATAGCAGCTAAGATTGCTTGGGAATTATTTGTAGTTTAAGAGTAAATAGTAGCCTAAGGTATTAAACATACCGTCACTACTTTGAAAAACTCGTATCTCAAATCAGCATGAAAACAAAACTGAACCTTGAGATGCGCGTGATAAAGTTCACTTTGCCAGATTAACGATTTTGAGATACGAGCTTTTTTTCAAAGTATTGACGATACCTAACTTGGAAGATTCCGTACACATACGAAATCCTTAGAAAAATATTACTTGATTTTTTCGTAATGGCTACGGAACCCTATCTTGGGCGTGTCCGACACGCTCTTGGCCGGTTTTATTCTGCCACTTTTCGTACAGGGGAAGTAGTACCACTTATTTCAATATTTTGTTACGTTACTTTACTAGTCTTTACCCATGGCTTCGCTCTTATAAATCAAAGGTTTTATTGTCTAATGTACTCGGAATCACAATTGTTTCACCACTTCTTTCTGGCGCATGGTATAGGATGAGGGAAGAAAGATAAAGGGAATGTAATCGCGAGCGCTCACGCGTTAGATAATATGGCCTCTGGTCTAGCAGCTAAATTGTAATTCCGGGATTTACTAAATTCTCACGGAAATTTTTGAAAATTACATCGTTTTTTTCATTTACGTTGCCTGAAGGACATCCGTGAAAAATTGCTTGGCTTTGTCATTTAATGGTTGAGAACTCGGAATTCACGTGTGGTGGTTCAACTGAATAAGTAAGTAAGTAAGTAATCTATCTAATACCTTTAAACGAGCAATTCTTGTATATATGTATATGTATATGTATATATATGTATATATATAATCAGGATCTCGGAAACGGCTCCAACGATTTCGATGAAATTTGGTATGTGGGGGTTTTCGGGGATGAAAAACTGATCTAGCTATGTTTCATTTTCAGAAAATTGCTTTTACTCGTGTTTTCCGGCTATTTTTGTTTGCATTAGAATATAAAGCTAAATTTCGCCGACTTCAAGTAGATCATAATGGCACATTAGAAATCGGGTGGTCGCTGATCCAGCCGACCTCGGTTCGAATCCACGTTTTTTTTTCAAGATTTTTAGTTTTTTTTTTTAAGTTTATTTTTCTTGAGAAAACGTCAAGTTTCTTCTTTTGTGAGAAAAAGTTACTTTTTTGTGAGAAAAAGTATTATAGGGAACGTGCAGTAACTATAGGCGGCAGCACTAATGCGACAGAAGAGACACTATGCGGACAGTAAAACAAACTTATCAAGGTAAAACTTTCAAATTGATGGCACCCTTATGGCACCAGTTGGCAGCACCGTCTATGTGCACGTTTCCTATTGGGAGCACAGAACAGGAAAAGCCGGTTGTCTGTAAAGTCGGTTTACGGACGAGAGTTTAACGTGACTCATCCCCCCCCACCCCCTCCGGTGTTTTTGTCAAATATCTTGAAAACGGTGCATCCTACGGCAATCCCCCCTTTAATACCCCCGCGCTTCCTCCCCCGCATCCCCTCCCCTCCTCTCACCCCCCCCCCCACCCCTCCCCTGTTTTGATCTCGGAAACGGCTCCAACGATTTCGATGAAATTTGGTATTTGGGGGTTTTCGGGGATAAAAAATTGATCTAGCTTGGTCTTATCTCTGGGAAAACGCTTGGTACCGAGTTTCTGCCCGAGCAGAGCTCGGTCGCCCAGGTACTATTTATTTAACAGACAAGTTTTTTACAATAGATCCTTATAATAAATGGAACTCTGTTCCCTAAATAGGTAAACCTGTATTTTAGGATGAACATTGCTCCTCCCCTTATTGAATAACTTATACTTAAATAACTTGTAATTAAAAAGATAAATAACAAAGTATATTTTTTTAAAATTAATATTAACTACAAAGCAACTCAAAACTTAAATGAAATCAGAAAGTGTGTGTGTGTGTTAGTGTGTGAGGTGAGTGAGTGTAAGTGTCAAATCAAAATTTATCAAAATGTATTTATTGACCATAAAATTTAAATTAAACGATACAAGAGAAACAGTGATCCCCACACTAGGCACAGCCTGTATCGTGGAGATCCAAACGCAACAGAAATTACTAGAATGAGCGGCACTTAATTATGTATTTGGTAGGTATCCTGGATCATACATTTTTATTTATTTTATAGCATAACTAAAATTAATATATGTGACATGCCTAAAATTACACTACACTAAAATTAGCAAATGGAAAAAAAAAAAGGTGAGTGTAAGTGAGGAATAATATGTGTATGTGTGTGTGCGCGCGTGTGTGTGTGTGTGTGTGTGTGTGTGTGTGTGTGTGTGTGTGTATGTGTGTGTGTGTGTGTGAGGGGGGGGGGGGAGTGTGGATGGGTGCGGCTGTCCATGAGAGCACGTTCAGCGTGCAAGGAAGAGAGGCAACCTCAAACTTCTGTGTGTGTGTGTGTGTGTGTGTTTATGATATAACTCTCAATATATCCTCTGTACTGTCATAATTCTTGTTCAAAAGCCACTCTGTCACTGCAATTTTACATTTTCTTCTAGTCATATGGTATGTATACACATTCAATGATTTGTTAATTTTATTATAAGTGTATGGACCGCTGAAACTAAAAAATTTGGTAATTGAGCACCACCATCCACCGAGGTTCGCAACACCGGAGGATTACAAGTGCATTGCTAGCCTAGTGGGCTAAGCTAGAATACTTCACGTGGCAGTCATTTCTCTTGTTGTTTTAGGGAATTAGCTTAAACCGACCAAAAAAGGCTTTCCACGAAATAAGAGGTAAAAAGACTTCGATCGGTTCGGCTCAATTCGGCCCGCGGAGCCAAGCCGACCAACGTCTTTTTCACTCTTATTGCGAGGACATAAAGCCTGTTTTGATCCGTTTAAGCCGATTCCTTATCGATAGATGTGGGGAGAGCTTTACTCTCCACGCTGGAACTCAACAGCACAATATCTGCTGCCTGGTGGCAGAATTAGCGAGTACCATCCACTTTTCTTTAGTTTTGGTCCCTAAGTGTACAGGACATTATCGTCACTCAAACAAACAACTCTGCTAAAGTGCTCATCTCAATTCTAGTAATATAAAACAAGAAAGGCGATAGTCTCCGTAATGCCTTTGGGCTTAAAGATTAGGCATTTTACTGCCTTTACGCAAGAGATTTTGTAAAATTATATCAAATCTAATGATAGCGGTGTAGCAAAAGAAGGCTCTCTTTTTCTTCGTCCACCTTAAATGCCATCTAACGATCTGCGTTAATTATATTCATTACGTTTTTAATTGCGTTATCTGACTTTGCTTTAAAACAGTTTTTGCGCCAATGTTTCAGACATTTCAGACATTTATTATTACCTTTACTTCTAATTGAAGATAAATGTTGCCCGCGATTTAGCCTGCGAATAAAAACTATGTTATTTCTAGGGCCTCAAACAATACCAGATTCCATCTAAATCGGTTCAACGGTTTAAGCATGAAATGGAAACAGACAGACAGAGTTACATTAATGTTAGATATATATTAATGTTCTTACGTTATTTAGTTATAAAAGAATTAAGGTACTCAATAACTAACATAATAGCGATAAGGCCGCCTATTGCTTACCTTATATATTTTTTTCCATGTACTTGGTTTTCTGTATTATTTCCTTTGTGGTGTACAATAAAGAGTTATTGTATATTTAAATTAAATTAAAATAGAGAACTACTAGGAAACATTGCACAATAAGTGATTATGTATTACTAACAAAACTGGATTGAAAAGTCTGAATAAATAACTAATCATGTTATTATTAAAAGAAAAAGAAAGAAAAAACATTTATTCGTGACAAAAAAAAATACAAAAAGAAGAAACGGAAACAGATACTTATTAAATATTGTGTTGTTGTAATATTGTTGTTGTAAAATTGTTGTGTATTATTATTATTATACTAAAGGAATTTTAATCTCCACATAAAGTCGGTTTTTTTTGATCATGATACGGGCACAAGCCAAGTATCATGTAACCATTGAGTAAGTTATATTATTTGTGTATTGTATTGTATTGTATTGTATTGTATTGTATTATATTGTATTGTATTGTATCGTATTGTATTGTAACACTTAATGTTAGGCTTATGATTATGAAGCTTTATTGGAGCTGTGGCGTATTGTTTAACGCGCGGGCGGTCGCTATCGCGTTCGCCATCTTTCTCTACCCTCATCCTATATCGTGTGACAGAAAGAGATGACGAAAACGATCGTGATTTCGAGTGCGTCAGACAATGACACCTTTGATTTCGATTCACAACTTAAATTCAGTAGATTTACAGTCGAGTTCATAAATATAACATACATATAATTATCACCTTGACTGTGCACTAGCACTTCCAGAGGCCGTATTGTCTAACGCTTCTGATATGCTACTAATGTTATATGTTATTTTGCTACGTAAGTATTAACTTAGTTAAGCCACATTTCATACTAATCGATTGTGATAAGATGCGAGCTGTGCTTGAATGTTTTTGGGTTATCACTCTGTTATTTATCATGAACACACTGATATGTTGTTCATGGTACCTGTTGGTAAAGAAATAATATCTTAATGGAAGGAAAGTATAGGGGTGTTACTTCTCTAATCTCTTACGAGTCCTTATGAATTGTCGAAATAATAAAAAAATACAGATCGCTGCTTGCTTTTTCTTTATACCTACACAAATAAGGGATACACAGAATCTTTATGCCCTTTTATCTGATGAAAGAGCTTAATGCGGTGTATATAAATATAAACCATTTCTTTATATTTGCTTACGATACATTCTAAACTAATGTGAATTATAGGTACTTATATTCTCTTATTCTTATGATATTGAATTTAAAGTTCTTAAGTATTTTTGTGCTATCTTTTTACCTGTATTAAAAGAAAAGTCCTGACTTTGACGGACCTATCGCTATGCAAAAACCCTTGCCCCTAGAAAGTTGTAATTTTGCAAAGAGATTCAATTTATAATGTAGACAATGAATAAGAACGATTTTTTGATAATTCACCTTCTTAGGGTGTTAAAAGGGGGTGAAGGCTGGTATGGAGCTTCCATAATTTCAGAGTCAGGGGTTCAAAACTCAGTTGTAAGATTGTAAATTACATTTTTTTTGTATGAATGTACTAGTTTGTATTGGAACTTGGTCATTTACTAACAATGAAGAATTCCGTGTCTAAAATAACATTATAAACGCGAAAGTTTGCATAGATGGACGTCTGTTTATAACTCTTAGTTGCGGGCAACAGCTAATCGAGTTATAAATAAAGATTTCCTGATTTGCCGATTAAACTATCCACAAACGTGCACATATCTATTTTATTGGTTCATTAATGTTTCAGAGCTGATAACTACATGCGTCTACTGACTAAATAACGTACTTAGTTTAAATCGTAAAGGCAATAAATCACAATTCTGAAGGCAATTAACCGTCGGAAAATGTTGCTTTGTTTGTGGGGTGAGCTTATAGAATAGGTTTGTAATAAATCATAACGTTTCCCATTTACTCATCGACGTGGTAATTAATCTAAGAGTTAAAGTACGAAGATGAACGACATGCAGCCAGATTTTACTTCCGATAGAGAATAATTTTCATGCGACACGTTTAACCCGTGGAGCATCCGATGATGGACGCCATCATCGGATGCTCGGACCATTTTTTTTTATTACTCTTCTATATACGGTCTTCGTATGAGCCAAAATTAGCCTACATTAAATCAAAATTTGTCCCTCAACTTTTTGTGGTCAATTTACTGGACACTACCGACCCAAAAAGTTAAACTTATAGGTCTTCTTCTTTGTCGGTATCACTCTTGACAGAGTGGTCGTGGTCATCACTTCAGGTGTTGGTGGCAAGCTTAACAACACGCCGCCACTCCTCTCTGATGGCTGCCTTCCTCGTGCATTCATGCAGTGATGATGAGCCATTTAATGTCGCTTTTATTTGGTCAGTCCACCTCATAGGCGATCTTCCTCGTGGCCTGGTACCCTCAACCTTTCCCTGGACCACAAGTCGCTCAATAGCCACCTCCCCTCGGCGGCATACGTGACCAAAAGAGGTGAGGATACGAGATTGAACCAAAGATGATAAACGCTGCTTGATGCCGAGTTCTCGAAGTATAGACTCGTTGGTACGGAATTCAGTCCACGATACTCCGAGCATTCTCCTCCAGCACCACATCTCTAGGGCGTCTACCTTCTTCTTCTCTACTTCCCGCAGGGTCCACGTTTCCGCGGCGTACAAGAATATGGGGAATACCAGTGCTCGAACTAGCCGGATTTTTGTGGCTCTATATATGTTGCGATTCCTCCATATTTAGACTCCAAACTTACAGGTATAGGTATATAAACTTTATATCTATCTATCTATCTATCATTTGTTCCTCAACTTATTGGGTCGGTAGTGTCCAGTAAATTAACCACAAAAATTTGAGGGACAAATTTTGATTTAATGTAGGCTAATTTTGGCTCATATGAAGACCGTATAATAGAAGAGTAATAAAAAGAAGTAAAAACGTGCACGGGCTACAATAAGGATTGAATTAATTGCAATGGCAAACGTTACCAATGTCAGGGTAAAACTAAACTGAGTGTTGGGAGGAACTTGCTGCAAAGCGGTCATCTTGGCGATCTACCATCTCAAAAGGCATCGAATTATTTGAGGAAGAGCATCTCACGGCGCTAGACGTAAAACGCCAATTTCGTAAAGAGAGACCTAAGCTGCCCTACACGTATACATACAACTCAGCTGGGCAACTGTACTGTCACGCGTGTAGGAGAGTATTTAAAAGTAAATTTGGCCTAGCCAGCCATATCAGAGCCCATGACAGGCGTCTTAATTCATAGAATAGTGGGGTCGCCGTCATCGAAACCGATGAGGAGGACTATATTAAAACTAAAACGACTTTGCGGTATTTCATGTTTTTTTTGCTAGGTTGCTGTAACCCCGGAAGGTAGCGACCTCACGTTTGGGAAACTATGATAAAACCTGCGCTGAAAATGGTATAATCCACACCAAAATAAAGGGCCTTGTACTGATGTTGTCTTCCTCACTAATCCTGCTGCTAAGCAGCAGTGCGCAGTTGTATTCCGATATGAAGCGTAAGACAATTGGAATGACAAGAAATTCCGTTTCGTATTTCAGGTGTTTTTTCCGCATTACACTACTACGAGCATCTTTAATATCCGAGTGAGGTGCAATGTCAACAAAACCACGAATAGGTGTTCGTATATTTGAGATACAAAATATATTTACTATTTTCCTGAACACGAAAAGTGAATCACAGAATATCATATATCACAGAAAACAATTCACACGCCAGATCTTACTTTTATTTGCAGTGAAACGAGATATTACAACACTATCGAAACATTATATTCCTATATATTCATTATATTCCTAGTTTTAGCTTGAGGTCCCGGGTTCGATTCCCGTGTCGGGGCAGATATTTGTATGAAAAATACGAATGTTTGTTCTCGGGTCTTGGGTGTTTAATATGTATTTAAGTATGTGTCTATCTATATAAGTATGTTTATCCGTTGCCTAGTACCAACAACACAAGCTTTGCTAAGCTTACTTTGGGACTAGGTCAATTGGTGTGAATTATCCCGTGATATTTATTTATTTGATATTTATACATTGTACAAAGTGAAAATAGAATAGTCAATAATTTATTAGAATGGTACGACTACTACAGTACCTTTATCTATACTAATATTATAAAGAGGAAAGATTTGATTGTTTGTTTGCATTGAATAGGCTCCGAAACTACTGGACCGATTTCAAAAATTCTTTTGCCGTTAGAAAGCTACATTATCACTGAGTGACATAGGCTACTTTTTACCGCGGGAAAATACCTTTTCCTACGGGAAAATTGATTTATCACGGGCGAAGCTGCGGACGGAAGGCTAGTTGGACTATAAATTAATAATTTCAAAGTACTGGTGAACTCCGTAGATTATTCATTAGAACTATCAAAACGAATAACGGACACCACGGGGGCGGAAGTGGCTTCTGTACCTTTGATCAATTATAACTGAAGATACACATTGCCGAACAAAATCCCCTTCAAAGAATGTCCGAACTTTTTTATTTGGTTGCGTAACAAATAAAATCATCACCTACACAGAAATTTGAACCTAGTTTTTATATCATTACAGTCGAATTTCGGTTGACACTTGACAGCTAAACTTGTCAATTTCACGCAACGTACTGAGAAATAATAGTTAAAAAAAAACTAAAAAACATGCTTTAAAAAAATAAAAATAAAAAATACAAAAAATAATAAATTTCAATTCACTATTCTTATAGTGCAGTAAAAAATCTTAATAAGCAATTATTATATTGTTATATCCAGATCAAAATTTGTAAACAATTCTAAATATTGATGAAATAAATAATAATAGTTTAAAATATTTTATTGTAAAAAAAGCGTGGGGTGCATGGTGTCATTTGTCAAGGATTATCATTTTGATAACATCTTAAAAAGCACCCCACGCTTTTTTTTACAATAAAATATTTTAAACTATTATTATTTATTTTATCAATATTTAGAATTGTTTACAAATTTTGATCTGGATATAACAATATAATAATTGCTTATTAAGATTTTTTACTGCACTATAAGAATAGTGAATTGATATTTATTATTTTTTTATTTTTTATTTTTATTTTTTTAAAGCGTGTTTTTTAGTTTTTTTAAACTATTATTTATTTTCTATTTTTTAGTTGCATTTTTTCACAGTGAGAGTTTCCATGTGCTAAAAAGAGACCCCCCACAACCTTACCCCCAACCCTCTAAACCCCCCTTAACCCCCCTCCTCATTTTACAAACCCCCAACCACCTAAACCCAACCCCCTAAACCCGGACCCCACCCCATTTCCTCAAACTTCCCCCAAACTCCTAACCCCAACCCCCTTACCCCCCAACCCCAACCCCCTAAAACCCCAACCCCGAAACCCCTTACCCCCTCCCTATTTCCCACAACCCCCCCAACCTCCCTAACCCCCGAACCCCCCCAACACCCCACACCCTTAACCCCAACCCCCTAAACCCCCTTCCCCTCCCATTCCCCCCCCCACCCATCCCTCCACCTACCCCCCCTTCCAGCTCCATCATCAAACCCTTGTTACCATCTAGGCCTCTTACCCCCTCCCCATTTCCCACAACCCCCCAAAATCCCTAATCCCCGAACCCCCCAACACCCCCACCCTGTTTCCTCCAAACCCCCCCCCCCCCCCCCCCCCTAACCCCAACCGCCACACCCTTACCCCCAACCCTCTAAACCCCCGACCCCCTTACTCCCACCCCATTCCCCCCCCACCCCGCCACCTACCCCCCTTCCAGCTCCATCATCAGACCCTTGTTACCATCTAGGACCAAAGTAGTCGTCATAAGGAATCAAACGAGCCCAAACTCGATGGGGTTGTTTCGTTTTATTGTGGAGTGCCTTTGGCCATCTTCCAGCTCCATCATCAGACCCTGGTTACCATATGGGATCAAAGTGCTTGTCAAGACGAATCAAACGAGCCCAAACTCGACGGGCTCGTGTCGTTTTATTGTGGAGTGCCATTGGCCATCTTCCAGCTCCATCATCAGACCCTGGTTACCATCTGAGATCAAAGTGCTCGTCAAGACGAATCAAACGAGCCCAAACTCGACCGGATTGTGTTGTTTTATTACATAGTTCCTATGGCCACCATCCAGTTCCATCATCAGATCAGCTCCATGTTACAATAATATTGCATTGTCATTCAATTTACACATATGTGGAAAATTTCAGCTCAATCGGAAACCGGGAAGTGGGTCAAAATCGCGCCCTAAGGAGTCGGTTAAAAACATACAAACATACAAACATACAGGTGAAGCTAATATAAAGCGTGTAAAAAGAAGGCCACTTTTATCAAAGTGGCGCTCATTTGGCTCGGACATTTTCGGGCGCGCGACTGTGGATCTACAGTTATAATTGATCAAAGTTCTGTACGATTTTTCTCGTTTTAGTTTAGTTATTAATTACTTCTCTCCTATATTTAATTAAAATTGTAATTTATTTTTACAATACAATACAATACAATACAATACAATACAATGACTCTTTATTGTACACCAGGAATAGTAAGCAATACAGAAAACAGGTACACAGAGAGAAAGATACAAGGTAAGCAATAGGCGGCCTTATCGCTTAAGAGCGATCTCTTCCAGGCAACCCTTTACCAGAAAGAAGGAAAGACTAGTTTACAGCAGGTGGTGCATCAACAGTGGATCAGAAAATTAAAACGCAACAAAAATAGTACATCTACTCATGCATATATAGTACTTACATTATAATAGGTACACGTCTAAAACAAATATAAGCATTGGGATAAACAGACACATATAAATAAATAAACAAACTATAACAAAGCTAATTATTATTTTTTAATTATTATTCTTACTAAACCACTAATCATTATATGTATATATAATTCTACTGTACGTGTGTAATTCAGTTTCACATAATCTCGATGTTGACCGCCGTGGATCATGGATGACAATGCTGCCGTACTTAAGCTAAAAAAGGGTTAACCCCGACTAGTCGATTTTGAGATATCGTCAAAAAAGCCGGGGAATGATGTCTCTAAAAAACTATGTAAGATAGAGTGAACTTTCTTAGAGAGAAAATTAGCTAATTTTCTCACCTATCACATGGACCAATTTCTATTGAAAATAATTATCAATATAATACTTAAAATCACTTTTTTTTAATTAAGTTAAGCTTTTTATTTCTAATGTTGCACTAATTATGATACTAAAACAGGGCTAACCATACCGTAACTTACTTTTAGCCTAGTAATTTCATGTTACTGTCACTACCAAAAAAACTATTACACAGTTATTCAGCATTGCTTAGGTATAAACAAGTTAAGCTGCATAACTGTTCTGTAACCAAGTATGATATTGAAAAGAGCTACGTCACTAGATAACAAAAAATGGCAAAGGGATTTTAACCTTTATTTAACTAAGCAAACTTCAAATATTTTTTTTTATGTCATGAATTTATGCAACATTACTTAGCTAAAGAGGGGTTAAGAAAATATTGCTTGTAGTTAACCCCGTTATAGCTTAGGATGGATTAATGATAAGTTGACGAAAAAAAACGTTACTCCGTTCGTTTATTTTGAAATTAAAATTCGTATCAAATTAAACAAAAAATCACCTAAATACACAAAATAAAAATATTTGAGATCAGTAGATAGGTTTACCTATCAGTAGCTTCAAGCATATAATAAATAAAAAACGTTTACCTATAACAAAATTATTTGAGATCAGTTAGTAGATAGGTTTACATTACACTGATCTCAAATAATTTTGAAATACGATTATTATTAAGTAAAGAGACAACACAATTCAAGAAAGAATTTGGGGGCACGGGAGTGCCCCCGCCAAGACGAGCCAAGCGGAGCGCAAGGGCACTACCTACCTTTTCTCGAAACGTTTCGTCGTTTTTTTGAACTCTTATAACTTTGCTTTGGATGACGTTAAATAGTTGAAAATTTCAAATTATAATGAAACTAGTACAAACATGAAACATACAAAGTTTGAATGTTGTAGCTATTATACTTTAGATTTTATCAATGTCTAAAAACCCCCGATTTCGTCACTGATTCACTGATCATCAAAATTCTTAAGGTACTTCCTGAAGTCCTAGAAAGCTGAAATTTGGTATATAAGCTAGTAATAGTATACAAACAACGAAAAAATCTTAAAACTTGAAACTTTTACCCCCCCAACCCCTTAAACTATGTATGAGACTTCCGCAAATTTTGATGCTAGAGGTCTGAAAATTGATATAGAGGGTCCTTGTTACCCTTGTTATAAATAATAAGATATGTATTTCAGGATTTTTAGTAAATCATCCCCTACCAAAAAGAAATGAAATCCCACAAAAACATTTCATGTTAAATGTTGCTAAGACGAGACCATGTAGCTCGCACTGTCAAAAAGCAATCAGATCTCTTGTAGAGCCAAGTTTCTAACCCTACATGCCCAGCTCTAAATCTATAAGCCCTAATTTTACACTAATTAATCTCGTAGGCGTGCAAACCGTGGACTAAACTGGCGAGTCGGCCGCACGGAAAGAGTTTAAAAGATTGAATAGATTTTTAAGTTCAAGCCCATATGCCGAATTGCAAAAGGTTCGTGCGGCCGACTCGCCAGTTTAGTCCACGGTTTGCATACCTACGAGATTAATTAGTGTAAAATTAGGGCTTATAGATTTAGAGCTGGGCACGTAGGGTTAGAAACTTGGTTCTACAAGAGATCTGATTACTTTTTGACAGTGCGAGCTACATGGTCTCGTCTTGGCAACATTTAACATGAAATGTTTTTGTGGGATTGTGTTGTCTCTTTACTTATTAATAATCGTATTTCGTAATTAACGATTAAATAAGGCACTTTATATCAGTCTTCATTAACAAATGGACACACGTAAGAAATTTTCATAATTTTATTATGAAAATTTAACTAATTAGGTAGCATCCCTTTCCGGTGCATTCGACACTAAACTCAATACGAATACGACCCAATATCTAAAACAAACTATTTTCATAACGAATGAAACCCAAATTAAGTTATTACCAAAATTAACCGTTCTTGATTTGCAGTTTTCTCAATATGAGCCAATTTCAAATGGATTGGAGCTCATAAAAGCCGATACACAGAAGGCTCCATTCCCAAAATACCCTAAGTTTGAAATTGCAGAACACCCGATTCCCATAATGATTGATTCACAAAACGGCCTGTTCCCAAAATACACTAAATTCTCGATTTTTATACCAAAGCCTTTTTAATGTAATAAAACCTAGACAGGTTTTATTCCAAATACATACCAACTTCGAAAAAGAGGTCAATCAACGAATTAGACTCGGCTGGGCAGTGTTCGGGAAGCTCCGCAATATCTTGTCATCCAATATACCGCAGTGTCTCAAGTCAAAAGTCTTTGATCAGTGTGTTGCCAGTGATGACTTATGGCACTGAGACGTGGCCGCTAACGATGGGCCTCATAAGAAAACTCAAAGTCACTCAGAGGGCGATGGAGAGAGCTATGCTTGGAGTTTATCTGCGGGATCGCATTAGAAATGATGAAATCCGCGCAAGAACTAAAGTCACGGACATAGCTCGAAGAATCGCTAGACTTAAGAAGCAGTGGGCAGGACACATCGCTCGTAGAACTGACGGCCGATGGGGCCGAAAGGTTCTCGAGTGGCTTCCGCGGACCGGAAGATGCAGTGTAGGTAGGCCTTCAAAAAGATGGAGCGACGACCTGGTGAAGGTGGCGGGAACGCATTGGATGGCCTTGGGGGCGGCCTATGTTCAGCAGTGGACGTCTTTCGGCTGAAATGATGATGATGATGATGTATTCAAATAGGTAACACATAAATACTTTCAGTCACTCATTCGATCCATTCGTGCCAATTCTTGTGAATCGACCTGTAACTGCAATCCTTAAGTCCCTATATTAAATTATAACCATATGAATAAATAACGAAAACTCAGTTGTAGGTACAGAATTACCTAATGTCTTACCTTCCTGTGTTACGAGACATGGCGGGAACGCGACGAAACGTCACCCGCACAACCACGTCCGCACTGTTCCCCGGCTCCCTAATTTGACCAATCGTGCGTCCGCGCCGCGGAATGCGAACAGCAGATAACTTACTTCTAGCCTAGTAATGTGGCTTAACTTTATTTTAACTAAAGATTATTTACAAAATATTTATTTCTCTTCGTTTTAAAAAAACAGGTGATTGGTTATTTAGATTTTTATAGTGTATAAAAAAAAAGTTTTACTTAGGTTAAAGAGGGTTAAAGGATCTTAACTGATTTTTAATTAAGTTTTTTATGTTAACTTGTTTAAAGTCTAGTTTTTAACGAAATATTTATGAGAAGTTAAGTAGCCTTTAACAGAGTTAAAGGATCTTTACTTATTTTTAGGCTAGGAAAAATGGTTAACTTCGTTTTAACTAAGCAAATTATTAAAAAACAAGTAGATTTCGTGAAGCTAAGAGCCTTTTGCCCTCTTATAAACAATTTTTGTGGCTTAACTAGTATTTAATTAAGTAAGTCTTAAAAAAAGTGTCACTTAACTGTTTCACGACAATCTGTATCTCCGAAACCGTAGAATGTAGGAGATATGTGTCTTAGAACAAAATGTAGAGAATTTTGCGCTCTGTAATTTGGCATCATTAACTCGAAACTGACCAAATGAGGCTTAACCCTTTTTTAGCTTAAGTACGGCAGAATGTGAAACCCCCTTTATTGTATTGTGTGCGGTGTACTGCTTACTTATGACGTCATTATAATCCCTTTCAGATCATGTGGTAGCACTTGCTATTTTTTTGTGTAAATGAAAAAAAAACCGAAGCGGTAATTGTAGGCGATTATCTTACTCTTCTGGAGAATTATTATTCGTAGGGTAGCACGCAGTAATATCCCTTACGACCCACCTCACCCATCATAGATAGCAAGAGTGTTATGTTCTCACTTGAGACTTAGTTTTCCCATTTGTTCCTACTGGGTACCTAAGTCACAAAAGGATTCATCGGGCTAGAATTTAGAAAACTGCATACGAGATAGTCCCCAAAAGTCCTCAACTCTTCAAGGAGAATTTGGTATCTAAATCCGATATACCGACTAATTCAACTTGTGTCTTTAGCACCCCAGCGTCGAAGTACCTATCGACAGGTTTGTAATACCCTGCGGCGAAGTATATTTAATTTGTTGGTTTGAATCGTCTTAATTCAGAGATTTAAATACTGCGAAGGAAAGTCCACTAATAGGATTATTTTACTTTCCTAACCTGGCTCAGCGTTGATAACGACCGCTTTAGCCTAGTTGGTAGTGACCCTGCCTACGAAGCAAGAGGTCCTGGGTTCTAATCCCGGTAAGGGCATTTATTTGTGTGATGAGCACAAATTTTTGTTCCTGAGTTATGGATGTTTTCTATGTATTTAAGTATGTATTTATCTATATAAGTATGTTTATCGTCGTCTAGTACCCATAGTACAAGCTTTGCTTAGTTTGGGACTAGGTCGATTTGTGCAAGATTGTCCCCTAATATTTATTTATTTTATTTATTTATATCTTAAATATTGAAGGATTTTTCCCTAGCACACCGTTCCGATTCTTCGCATATCTCCGGCATATGGTAGCAGTCTTAAGGTAATAAAACGTTAAGTCATTCGTTATAAAAGATAGTTGAAAAAATAAGATAAGACAAGGGCACCCAAATGAATTCCATTAACGAGAGACAACACCGAGAGACAATACCGTATTACGAAAATATGTCTAAATGATCTGTTCCGAGGTCGTGGTGGCCTAGTGGTAAGCCTAGTGCAGAGAGCCCCAAACTCTTACTCCTCGCCATATTTTTAATTTTACGTACACCCCATACACTTCAAATATGTTGTTTTTCTTTGTTCTTTCTTAAAAGAAAGACATTAAAAATATTTTATACTGAATGACGTATTTAAATTTTGAAGGTGACTAAAAAAATCAGCTTGTATTGTATGCGACAGGATACTGAAAGCGATTGAAGCGTTATTGAAACTACTCTTATGCGGGGTGTAGTAGAGACTCGCACGTTCGCAGGTTTTGTAAAACTGCAGCAGGTAAAACTGTTTTGTTGAATAATAAACTCTGTTTATTATCAGTGGTATGTCGTTTAACCTCAGCTTAGCCGTGTAAAGCTCAGTATTGTTTTATAAAAATATTTCAGCACCGAATCCTCATCAAAGTCAGTTCGGCGGGTACCTTTAACGTGCTCCAGTGAAAAGGGTCAATTGAAAAGTTGTTAGTCCGGAGTGTGTACAACGTTATTGTGAGAGACCGTGTAATATTTTGGAAAACAGCTCTTTTCTGTAAATACTCGTTATGAGTGGATTAGTAAACGTAATTCTAAGACACATTTCTAATAAAAGAACCCTTTCAACAATGGAAATCAGACAAAATTTCAATTTATTTTTATAGATTAATTAATAAGTCTATTGAGCTTGGAAATAAGTAACGTCACAGCTCGCTAGTGCCATACGACACAGAACTACCCAATCGTCTCTTATTTAGGTTATTCAAGTACCTGTTTTAAACTTTCGTGACTTTCACTCATAATTACTAAACTAAACGGGACTTCGGTATCAAGCAAAAAATATTTATTTATTTACCTCGACGTTTCGGCCACATTGCAGCAACCGTGGTCACGAGTTATTATGATTCAAGTAACTGTACCATACCATATACCATACATATTGAATTTAACGGTATTAAAATAATAATAATTTATGGATTGGAGGGGCGAGATAATAAATCATGACTTGAGCACCGTCAAAAAGCCTTTAGCGATATTAAATGGAGTACCTTTATGAAAGCACAATGTAGTGGTCTTAGAAAATGCAATTTTCATAATTTCAACTGTAAATGATGGACTTGGTTGAAATTACGTTTATTTAGCTTTACTTACATCTTACAAGGCTGAGAAGAAGAGAGAAGAAGAGACTTACATCGTTTATTTGTTTTCTTCAAATCTTGCGTGAGTTTTGATCGATTTTCAGAAGTCAGATCGGCTTAGCATTTGGTATGTGTATTGAGCTCTGATAACAGTGCAAGTGCAGCCAAGTAATATTTGTTTGAAATGATGTTTAGCGATGAACTGTTCTTACTATTTTTAATATCTCATTCTTTTAATATAAATTTTAATGAATTCTGTCTTTTTATAGTAAGAGCGAGTTTTATAGTAGATAGATATCTGATAGACATTTTGAAACCATTTCAAGATGGCTAGATTTATTAAGATGCCTCCAAATTGACATCTACAATCTAAGTAACTTGTAATTTTCGTAAGTAAGCAAGTATGTTATATGTAACTTGTGTTAAGATCTTTTAAGTCAAATTTCACTCACATATTGTGATCTGATTGCCTTGAAAATGCGGTAAGGATTATAGCTTGCGTCAAACTCTCAGCTTTACATTGAATACCCCTACATATAGAATCTTTGCAGGAATAGAACTTCTTTGATTTGCTGTATTGGCTTCGTCATTTTGATATTTTATAAATTGTGTGGTTAATTAATAATTTAATGCCTAGAGTATAAAAAAAAATCGTTTTTCGATACGATATCGGAACGGTATCTTCAGAACGGAAAGTGCTTCACTGAGAGTCATAAAACGTTTTACAAATTGGCCCACAAAGACCGGGATAGTTCAAGTTTCACCGAAAAATACACTAAGTTAGCAGCTAGCATACCGGACCTCCCACCAAAAATATTTGCGGAACAGATTAGAAAACTTTGGTTCAAGACACAGTCTTTCACAGAAATATCTTGTTACTTTTATTTATATTGTTCGGCGTCTCGACAGGCAATATGATATTACTCAAATGTTTTTGTTTTGATAACAATTTTAGGAAGTTTCAAAATTATTAAACGTTTTCATTATTAAACTTGTTATGAATAAAATTAGTTGAGAAATTATAAAGCAGCCTCAACGTTTCCGAAATAGCCTCTTAGCCTTGTTTAAATTGGGAAGCCATAGATATCTGAATAGGAAATCTCAATCGGCAAATAACTTTGAACGTAATGAATTCATTGAATATTTAATAATACTGGCATTGACATTTAAACAAAATAAAACGGTTTAGGTATCGTTTTACTTTGTCCTAAATTATAGTTCTACTGTTTTATGATTTTAAAAATATCGCAGTATTTTTTTCATTTCATTCATGTTTCCAGTTGAAAACTACAGGAGCATTGTTTTTCTTATGGGTGTTCCAAGGAATTATTATTATTTTGAAAGATATATGAAATTTGAAATTTACGGTAAAATGTAAATTTTCATCTCATTTGAATAGGTCCTACCACCCTTTAAGGCTTATGCGAAACGTGCCGTAGAATATGTTTTCAGGTAAAGCTTCGATGGCTCAGAAAGATTTTTATTTTAAATAACTAACAACGTTGTGATTGGCAGGGATTACTGACAGAGGGAAAAAGGACGACCTCCTGCCCATTTATAATTGTTCATCAGTCCAAGCCTGAGCCTAAAAGCCGATCGACTCCAAAAAATTAAAACGTCTTCATGCTATGTGACCGAAAGATATTTTTACCATTTAATTTTTTTAAGAACAATTACTTTTATTCTTTAAACATGAAACTACCGTGAGACTCACTCATAGTGAAAATAAACGGATCACTCACGTCTCAAAACGAGTTTCACTCGACATGTTTCGGGCACGTTTGTGCACATTTGGCAGCCGCCGTGACGTGCGACTCCGAGAGGAAGGGCTACGGATTAGCCCGAAACATGTCGAGTTAAACTCGTTTTGAGACGTGAGTGATCCGTTTATTTTCACTATACTTTTATTCTATATTTATATATACATACACTTGATATCCTGATCTTTATGAGAATATCTTTAACCAACAAACAATATAATCAAATCTTAAGCATATTGACTTTAACCTACTTTTAATGGTCTAAATAGAGTGCCTTGTAATTTGGTGCATGTACACTTAGAATAAACCGATGATAATGTAATAATCAATTATACGATCAATAAAGCGGGTGCTGAAATTGTTTTTTTTTTTGTCGCAAAGGTTATCTATTATCAGTTAATTTGTTACATCACTGGATTTAACAGAAAGGTAAACTGGCACCAGTAGGCAGCACTGACTGCGACACGTTATATTTAACTGCATTGAAAAATGTATCAATTCCATGAATGATTTTCCCTCCTACGCCAATAAGGCGGAGAGTTGAAAGGCGGCAATCTCTTTATATCAGGCTCGAAGCTTTGGCCAACGGCTCGTCTTTTAAACCCTTCATTTTGCAATACAACCGGCTTTATATTATCAGAAACGATTTTATTTTTAGATCCTTATGCTTTAAGATATTTTTGTCGTTAAATTATAAGGAGAACGACATTTTTCTAGATAATATATATTTATTGTTTCTGTTGTAAGACCTGTTAGGATTAAACATATTTATGTGGCATACGTAGATTTTCTGAATTTGTTTTTAATACTGTTTTAGTACATTTTAAGAATTTTCGACCAACGATTAAAGTCATATTATTTGTAGCTGGTTACTACTTGGACTATTACCAGTAAGTTGAAATGTTAAAAAGTAGGTAAGTATTCAGGAAAGGACGTCAAGATGTTCATCAATAGTACAAGCATTTATCGTAGTTGGATTTCGGCTCTATTAATTTGTATCTGAACACAAAATCAAACAAGCTATTACTTATTACTGTCAACCCACGCTTGCAATGACGCGTGTTTTTCGGTATTTTCTCTATTTTCCACGTAAATGGTGACACTGTCAGTTTGGTGTCGGCAATTTAATTTTGGGAAGATATAGAAGTTCTATTGAGCGCGCTGATTGAGTATCGACAATGGAGAGGCGTAATAAAGGAAATAAATGTATATTTTATGGCAGGGACATCCACTACAAGTCGCTATCAATGTGTTCAATAGAATTTCATTTCATCCGAGATTGTGACAATGGGCTCGTTCCGTTGATTGCATGGCCCAATTTCATTGTACATTTTCACATCAACAGCTAACCGTCAATTTCATTGTACATTTTCACTTCTATAGCTAATCGTCAATATTCTCAACACATAAACGTGTAGGTTCTCTTGCATATCGCGAGTATAAGAACATTCGTTACATCACAATTACTGAGATATTCGAACGTACATTGTTACGCATCAGGACAGTCAGAATAAAGGAAATTGTTTTTATTTAGACCTCAGCTTCTGTGTAAGAACATAATTGAACCGGAACGTTTTCGTTTCTTCTGCGTATCTTCCTTATTTGATGCCGAGGGAATTTTAATCATTCTGTAATAGCTTGGACTACATCTTATCTCATTTCAACTTAACTTGATGTACGTTCGAGGTTCCCACTCACCCTATTGGGGACGTAGAGACGAGCATGCGCTATTAGCATTTATATTAACCCTTTAAGAAAGCAGGTTTGTGTAAATCATATTATGATTTCATTTTGCTCATAAAACAGCGTATGCATTTTGAAATATTACATAAAACGAATGTCTCAAAACAACTTCAGTGGTAAAGTGCCCATAGTATTTTTACCTACCAACCAAGTGGCATGATTAGCTGTGTTTGCATTTTTGTGTTAGGTATATCTACAAGGTGTTATTAAAATTAATTCAGAATATTTGATAGCCGTGGTGGCCTAGAGATTTGACCTATGGCCTCTCATGCAGAGGGTCGTAGGTTCAAATCCAGGCACTAACTTCTGAGTTTTTCGGAATTTATGTGCGAAGAGAAGATTTGTCACGGCACAGCCACGAAATGGTACCGACTCTACCGACATTTTGCGAACCACTAATTGATCGTTAACTGGCTAGTCATAATGTTAAGTTAATATTAAAGTTGCCGCAACTAAACGTTCGTGCGTGAGCCGCGCCGGTAGTCGCGCATTAATTAAATCAACTTTATTACGAAATTAGCCTCTACCCGCAGATTCACTCGCCTTAATGATTTAGGTCATTGAAGTTAAGCTGAAGGAATTTACTGAATTCCCACGGGATTATTCAAAAATTACATCATGATCCTTTTTAAGTTGTGTGAAGAACACTTGTCCAAAAACTCATGTTTTTAGACTTAGCGATTGAAGTTTCGGGAATTTACACGGATATCGTAGAAATATCAGGATGAAATGACGCTTATGTCTTCTTTTCGATGTCTAGCTAACTAGCTAACATACCTCTCCAAATCCATCCAAAAATATTTCGCGTGAGGCTGTAACAAACACATCCCATTGCTATGGGATTATCGAAATAAAAATTTCTTGTTTTCTAAATCTAGCTATCTACATACTAAAATTTCAACCAAACCCTTCCAGCTATATTAACGTAAAAGAGTAACAGATACACACACTCGTAAATTTTCGTATTTATTTTATTAGTAGTAAGATTGTACGGGGTGCAACGGTGAAAGATTTTCATTCAAACAGCTCAAAAGTTGATTTCAAACAAAATTAAGGCTTCAGATCTTGCGCAAGGAAACCAGCGTCAAGTTACCCAATTAGGAGAGCGTAATCCTGCGATAATTAATTTTTAATTGCTTTGTGTGTGATATTAAGTTCGTTGACTTAAGTAGAATTAAGTCGGCGTTAAACGATTATGAGTTGTTGCAAAGAACTACGTTTGCATCTCACAGGAATTTGGCACTTCTTCGCGATAAAATGTTATTCAGCAGGATGTTTATCAGGAATAGTGTAGTCTTCTATCAGCGGCAGAACTTTTTTGTTTAGTTCACTTGTTCTAATGGATAATAGACTGACATTTAAAATTGGTATAAGTAATTATTATATGCGCTATATAGCATGCAGAACCGATGGCCCTTGGGGCCGGAAAGTTCTCGAAAGGAGACCACGGACTGGCAAGCACCGCAGGATCAAAATAGATCAAGCCGCTTCCAACCATAATGATTTGGTGTCGATGAGGAAGGCCTATGTCCAGCAGTGGACGTCCTACGGCTGAAATGATCAACATAATGTAAAGGGTCGCGGGATTTTTTTTTTTAGTATCTGTGTGTGTATCTTTTTTTTTGTAAAAAAACCATAAAAAGGTTAGGGACCTATGGTCTATCGTTATCTGAAGTGTAGTATAGTAAGTGAGCGTGGTGCCGTCGCTTCCGGCCGGTGAGTTTTAAGTGACACGCTGGCTTAAGAGTCACGTACAACCTCTGGAGCTGACAACCTTTCATGTTAATGGCGGGATTAGCGTACCGGAAACATTTTTATATAGATAACTAGCCTTCCGTCCGCAGTTCGCCCGCGATAAAATTAATTTTCCCGTAGGAAAAGAGATTTTCCCGCGGTATAAAGTAGCCTATGTCACTCTGTGGTAAAGTAGCTTTCTAACGGCAAAAGAATTTTTGAAATCGGTCCGGTTGTTTCGGAGCCTATTCAATGCAGACAAACATACAAACAAACAATCAAATCTTTCCTCTTTATAATATTATTATTATAGTATAGATAGATAACTTAATAACATGCATTAATCAGTATTATATTAAAAAAAATTGCTCGGTTGATGTGTCCACGATTTCGCCGATTTCCAGGTTTGAAGAAAACACGACAGTTCTTATTTATTGAGAAGGAGACATGTATTTACACACACGTATTCAGCACGCTCAAAAAAACACAGTGTCCAGGTAAACTTCGATCACTTTATTTTCCGTCCTTCCGTCAAGACCCTTTTTAGGGTTCCGTAGTCAACTAGGAACCCTTATAGTTTCGCCATGTCTGTCCGTCTGTCTGTCTGTCTGTCTGTCTGTCCGCGGCTAAGCTCAGAGACTGTTTGTAGTAGAAAGCTGTAATTTGGCATGAATATATATATCAGTCACGCCGACAAAGTGATTATATAAAAAAAACTAAAAAAATTTTTTTTTAGGTTACCTTTCATAGACGTAAAGTGGGGGTGATTTTTTTTTCTCGACTAACCCCATAGTGTGGGGTATCGTTGGATAGGTCTTTTAAAACCATTGGGAGGTTGCTGACATGATTTTTGTATTCAGTGATTTGTTTGCGAAATATTCAACTTTAAAGTGAAAATTTTCATTAAAATCGTCCGTCCCCCCCCCCCCCTCTAAAATCTAAACTGTTGGGTGGAAAAATTTGAAAAAATCCAAAATGGTAGTAAATATATTAAATTTACAAGGAAAATTATAGCGGCAAAGATTGCTTGGGAATTATTTGTAGTTTAAGAGTAAACAGTAGCCTAAGGTATAAAACATACCGTCACTACATTAAAAAACTCGTATCTCAAATCAGCATGTAAACAAAACTGAACCTTGATACGCGCGTAATAAAGTTCACTTTGCCAGATTATCGATTTTGAGATACGAGCTTTTTTCAAAATATTACGATACCTAACTTGGAAGATTCCGTACACATACGAAATCCTTAGAAAAGTATTACTTGATTTTTTCGTAATGGCTACGGAACCCTATCTTGGGCGTGTCCGACACGCTCTTGGCCGGTTTTTCTTTGGAGTGGATCATACACATTTTTTGTTTGTATCTTTCCTGTGGACATGGCAGAAGTTAATAAAGGACTTTGGCCAATATTTTTAAGTTAAGTCTACAACGTTGTGTAGGACGCTTAGCCTACTTTCGGACTATTTAAATAAGTCTTAAGTTTGTTGACTTGGAGTCGTTAATTTTATGTCCACAGGGGAGACAACTTTTGTTTCTTAGGGTAAGGCCACACGAGCGTAATTTTGTGAGTTACGAGCGGCAGAATTTCGGTTGCGTCATACATTGTGTCACGTGATGGCCCACATATTGTATGGCGCGAACCGAAATTCTGCCGCTCACGACTCACAAAATTACGCTCGTGTGGCCTCACCCTTACGCTCCTGCTGTATATGACACGACTTAAAAAGCTGTCATTCGTAGTTATTTTCAACGTTCGTTTATCAACGTTACCTCGTCCTGATACTTATTTTGTTCTTAAATAATCCCGATAAATTCATCTCTTCAACCCCGTCGACGATTGGTCGTGATGTAAATGCGTCACAACGAGCGAGCGCCTCATTGGATCCCTCGGTTTTATCCCCAGCTAATGTCTTCTCGCATGCAATCAAACGGGACAATATCCTGCAAGGAAATTTAAAACAAATTGAACAAAATTTGTAAGTCAAGAAAAGCAATCGTTCGTTTTTGTAGCGCGTGTACATAATCATTTTTGAATATAACAGGAGGCTTTCACGGTTATTCTGTAACTACGTATCCCACAAAAACGTAAATTGTAAAAAAATAGGCCAACTTCTATTCTGACACAAAATGTAGTGGTATCACAAAAGGTGCCAAGTTAAAGATCTGACTGTTACCGGTAAAATCCCACAAAAAACATTTTATGTAAATTCTCTAATAAAAATATGGCTTGGCCATTTCGCGAATACATCACGAACATTCTCATGATTTTATGGTAATAATGTTGTTTAGAAATATTTAAACTTGGTAGAAGTCCCCGTAGCCCACATAATTGGGTACGACACACAAGCCTCCTCAGAATGAGAATGAGAATGAGAGGGCTTGAGCTCTAGTTCTTCACACACACATACAACATTGAATTTATTCGCAGTGTATCTAGATTTCACAATGTTTTCCTTTGCCGTACAGCTCATGGTAAGTTAGCACGTTAACGGACAGTACGTCGAGGGACGTAAATTAGAACGCTCAAACCACACCAAAAGTGGAACTACGTCCACAGACGGTTATTTTGCATAGCATTTCTAGGAAGCATGTGGCTTTGTGCCGCTTTTGGCTGAATCACAAACAGCTAATGCCACGCAAACACTCTTTGCACGCAAGTTTGTCTCCGTCACACATACAAAAAAAGACCTCGCGTTGTGGCACTACCTCTGTAGGCGGACAATGCCCATACAAAGTCTTCGTTTGTGGCCGTTACTGCCGCAACATTTACTTCCAAAACAGAACAATATGACAATCCGTCCGTCCCCAGACGTAATATCAATTTGTATGGAAAAATTCTGAGCCACAGCACAAATTATTGGATGAGGTTTTGCATGTGTCCGTGAACGTGTTAGAAATTTCGCGCATAAATTTCAAAAACTCAGAAGTGCGAGCCTCGGCGAGGGTTGAGAGGCCATAGTTCAAACCACTACATTTTCACGACTTGCAATTATTATTAGAAATGAGCACTTTAAATATTGCCACATTAGTTTACCCGGCAGTTGCATTGTACTATCTAATTATTAATAAGCGCGTTGCCGACGCAACCCTCGCAATCGATAAGCCATTGACCTATAAGTTACGAAAACTCGAACGCTCTTGCCCATAAATAGTCCCAGAATCCACGCCAAAAGAAGTAAAGCAATTTATTGAATCCGGCGTCACTTAAATCATAATTTGAAGTTGTATCTACGTTTACGGCTGTTGTTTTTACATTAAGTAAGTATTCATTTTATAAATCACTTTAATAGCGAAAAGCAACCAACATAGTTTCGCAATGTCCGTCTGTCTGACTGTTAGTGTTAGAAAGCTGTGCCTAATTTTGCATGAGTGGGTATATTTATTAATCGGGCGGAGAGCTGTTTCCGCTTCTACTGCTATGGACGCCTCAACGTGATCACGACCACTCTGCCAAGAGTGAAGCGACAAAGAAGAAGAATAGGTATTTATTAACCATACGGACGAAATGATACACAATAACATAAAAAAAAATTAGGTTACCTCCCCTGCACTTTAAGTGGGGATGGTTTTATTTCTCGTCTGAATTTATAGCGTGGGAGATAGGCTTTAGGCTTTGCAAAATCATTGATGATTTGCTAATTTTCGATTTAGGATCTGTTGGCAAAATATTAAGCTTTAAAGTACTAATTTTTGGTAGAGTCAAGTGTTAGAGTGAGTGTGTAGAATCTGAAAAAAAATCATTGCAGATAAAACGGATTTAAAAGGAAAACTATTACATTTTAGTAGGCTTTATATAAGTTAACGAGTAATAATAGTCAATTAAAACTTAATCTTGAATATTTGCCACATATTAGTATCTATGGAACCCTACACTCACTTGGTCGGTTTTTGTACACTACTAGTACATACTAGGTACATGGACGACCTGGGCTAAAAATCGGAAACACGCGTTTTCTCAGAGATTTCTAACACTATGCCAGATCGATTGTTCACCGCTGAAATTCCCACAACAAATTTCATTGAAATCCTTAGAAAAAATTGTTTCAGAGACTCCCGAAAAAAAAACAAAAATAATTTAACTACAAGAATGGGTCGTTTTAAGATAGCTAATGCGTTAAAACGGTATGTTATGTTATGTTGCTATCGTGATAAATATTTATTGATAAGAAATAATTAATTTGATTGATAGGATTTATATTTAAACATCAAATTAATAGTTAATGTTTTTAAGGCTCCATACTTATGAAGGAAATTAGAAACAGGATTCCTTCATTACCCGTGTACCTGCCAAGCCCCTTTTTCTCAAGAACGCGCGTAGAGTTTAAATTATTAGTACAAACAATTCCTTGGAGTTTTGAAAAAATTAAGCTCCTTAGTTGATGCGATGAAAAGATAAAACCTCTTAAAAATGTATTTTCAAACAAAAATCGTGGGAATCGAAGCCTGTAGGGCACAAAGTTGACATAGAATTATGAAATTTTTTAAGAAGAAAGATCTTATAGTACTAATACCGAAGTATTTGCTTTGACACCGACTCACATTCAGTCGATTTTTTATTAATTATTAGCATGGTTCGACATGACCTTCGTCTTGTCCATGTTCAATTTAAGACCAACTCGCTCGGAAACCGTCCCGAGGTCAGTGAGCATCGGTCTTAGGTCTTCCAAGGTTTCAGCCATAAGCACTACGTCATCGGCAAATCGAAGGTGTGTGATGTATTCGCCATCTACATTGATGCCTCGCCCTTCCTAGTCAAGAGTCTTGAAAGCATCCTCCAGTGCAGCGGTGAACAGTTTCGGAGAGATAACATCTCCTTGTCTGACTCCACGCTGCAATAGAATAGGCATCGACATCTAGTCCTGAAGTCGGACGGACATTGTGGCGTTATTATATAGGCACTTCAACACTTCGATGTACCGGTAGTCTACTGGGCACCGTTGGGGAGACTGCAGTACAGCCCAAGTTTCGATTGAATCGAAGGCTTTCTCGTAGCCTACAAATGCCAATGCAATGATGCAAATGTCAAATGCAATGATGATGATGATGATGATGATTAGCATGGTTGGTGCTCGATCACCATCCCGATGGACAGATCGGTTACCAAGATCCTCGTGGCGGAGTGCGCTCGTCAGGCAGCCAATAGGGACTGTTGGAGAAGGATCGTAAAGGCGGCGAACTCAGTGGGAAGCAACCCCTCATGACCACGACCACTCTGTCAGGAGTGAACGATTCAGAAGAAATCTCTCAGCATGTTAATAATAAAATAACGTTGTCATTTTTAGGGCTCCGTACCCAAAAGGTGCCACCGAGACTCTATTACTGAGACTCAGCTGTCTGTCCATCTGTCACATGGCTCTACTCTTGAACCGTATAACTTATATCTTTATTCTCAGACAACTTTCAGGTCCATAGACTGTTAGTAACAAATAGTGACTTAAGAACTATGTTAGTATAGGTGAGTATTAGGTAAATAACAAGTTTGTCACCGAGATGTATGTACGGCGTGCAGCGATTATTGCGTATTTGGCCGCTATAAGAACAAATACTAAAAATAAAAATAATAAGGGGTCGTCATAGGAAGAAGAAACTGTTTTTTTTTCAGCGTCTCTTAATTTTTTACTGAACTGTTTTCAAAACATTGCATGGAGGTACGGAACCCTTCATGTACGACTTCGACTCGCACTTAATTGATTTTTTTTATTATAAACTTAGGGACTAATTAAATACAGACCAAATTTTTGTTTCAACCACGAAATATGAAAACTATTCGCTGTAACTTTTGATTTCAAAAAGTGGTAATTATGAAAGAAGGCTTTTGAACTCCCAGTTAAGTTCTACTTATGTGTGCTAAGTTCCCAATTGTGCTAAGTTTGATAAAGTTAAATACGTTTCCTTGTTCTCATTACAATAGCATTCTTGATAAGTTTGATAACCGTTTTACTAAACAAGTTACAACAAACTTGGAAATCAAAGTTATAAGCACCAGCTTTATGTTTTCACAATAAGTGTGTGATATTTTACGCTCTAAGTCATTTGTGGTTTTGAATTTCATAGAATTTCAAGAAAGGAAAGGTTTTTAAATAAAAATCGTAATAGTTTGCGCTATTTAGATACCTATTGAATAAAATAAACACCCGTGCTAAATTTGATGTCTCTAGACTTAGCGGCTAAGAATTTGGGATTTTACATGGACCCCGTAGGAAAAGCGGGATAAAAAGTTGCCCATGGATTATTCAAGACGGCTAGCTATCTACATACCAAATTTTATTCAAATCCCTCCAACCGTTTTAGTGTGAAAGAGTAACGGTAAATTTTCGCATTTATAATATTAGTAAGGTTCAAATTATTTGAAAAATAAATGTCTGTGATTAAAATGCACTTTTCTAGTCTTCGTCAAAAGGAACTAATAGTAGATTGTTCAACAAGGGACTAAAACAAGCCATAATGACACGAGATATTTAGCCACCCGAGCGATAGCGATATAGCCATAATTCGAGTTGTCATTATGGTAGTTTAGTCCCGCGTTAAACACTCTACTTTTCACTTTGAATGCGAGGAAAAAAACGACGTACAAAATTACTTTTTTACAACATATGCTCAATACGAGCAATGGACATCTGTTCAAAATACAAATAGTAAAAAAAAATACCGCTGTCTTTTCTTTTCTTTTATATTTTTTTGTAAAGTGACGCTTTAAATGCTTGCATAATTAGCCAACAGATTCTAACTTAAAGACTATGTTAAAACTAATTGGACTATGCATGTAAGAATGATAATTGTTAATTTATTAGAATCGGCAAATAAATTAACCTAATTGATCTAAGTTCACACACAAAATATATTGTTAACTGAAACACTTACCCGTGAATAAAGAAACGACTTTTTAAGTTTATTTTTTATATGCCAATTCTTTGTTAAATTATATCTAATTATACTTTCTATTTACTATTAAATGCAACTGACATCGCATTATTTTGAAGTCACGCCATATTAACTTTCAAACGTAACTGCTCTATCTACCGTACACTCCAGCACTGCTTTGCCGACAGTGCGGATTGCTATTTTATCGACAGAGCAGGGAACTGAGGCCCTACCACGAAGTGCATAATTCGAACTTCATTTCGTGCCGTCCCGCTCACACTAATATGATTTGACGCGAGAGTGAGAGGGATAATACGATACGAACTTCGATTTTCGAATTTCGTAGTAGCGCCCCTGCTTTGCCGACAGCGTTTTTAAAAAAAAAAACAAATTAAAAAACACCTAAGCTAAAGGAAATCTTTCTTTACATGCAAAATAAAATGAATTCATCTTTAATATTTTATAATTAAATAGATTAATATTCGTAATTATTCAATGCGTTTCACGAAATTATTATTTTTTAAATATTTTTTATACAGTTGTCATTTTGAGGTTATTTCCACGCCCTAAAGGCTTCCACAGACCGAAGCGCAGGGCGCTACAGTGCGTCCGCAGCGCGCTTCGGTCTGTGGAAAGCTTTAAAATTGTCTATACCCAGTTACTGAAAATGGCGATAATCCTCCATTCACAAACACCGTGATTGGCAGTATAGGGTTTCCATAGTCAATTAAAAAAATTTTACTTTAATCCCAAGAGATCAAAAAAGAGCTTTAGTCCCGATATGCAGAGACTAAAGTAACATTTTAAGAGCATGAGAAGTGAAAATTATATTGTTAACTGAAACACTTACCCGTGAATAAAGAAACGACTTTCTAAGTTTATTTTCTATATGCCAATTCTTTGTTAAATTATATCTAATTATACTTTCTATTTACTATTAAATGCTACTGACATCGCATTATTTTGAAGTCACGCCATATTAACTTTCAAACGTAACTGCTCTATCTACCGTACACTCCAGCACTGCTTTGCCGACAGTGCGGATTGCTATTTTATCGACAGAGCAGGGAACTGCTTTGCCGACAGCGTTTTTTAAAAAAAAACAAATTAAAAAACACCTAAGCTAAAGGAAATCTTTCTTTACATGCAAAATAAAATGAATTCATCTTTAATATTTTATAATTAAATAGATTAATATTCGTAATTATTCAATAAATAAATAAATAAATAAATAAATAAATAAATAAATATCACGGGACAATTCACACCAATTGACCTAGTCCCAAAGTAAGCTTAGCAAAGCTTGTGTTATGGGTACTAGGCAACGGATAAACATACTTATATAGATAGATACATACTTAAATACATATTAAACACCCAAGACCCGAGAACAAACATTCGTATTTTTCATACAAATATCTGCCCCGACACGGGAATCGAACCCGGGACCTCAAGCTTCATAGTCAGCGTCTCTAACCACTAGGCCATCTGGTCGTCAATGTGTTTCACGATATTATTATTTTTTAAATATTTTTTATACAGTTGTCATTTTGAGGTTATTTCCACGCCCTAAAGGTTTCCACAGACCGAAGCGCAGGGCGCTATAGTGCGTCCGCAGCGCGCTTCGGTCTGTGGAAAGCTTTAAAATTGTCTATACCCAGTTACTGAAAATGGCGATAATCCTCCATTCACAAACACCGTGATTGGCAGTTTAGGGGTTTCCATAGTCAATTAAAAAAATTTTACTTTAATCCCTAGAGATCAAAAAAGAGCTTTAGTCCCGATATGCAGAGACTAAAGTAACACTTTAAGAGCATGAGAAGTGAAAAATAATAAACATGTGTCACTAATACGATACCACCATAACACAAAAAAGGGTAAAGGGGGTTTGTAAGTTTTTTCTCTAATTAAGTTACGATCTGATGCCTTTTGATTAGTAGGGATATAAACTTAATTATAATCCCATGCCTTACTTGAAAAGCGGCGCTACGGAGCGGTATCGCCTAGGGGGTTGCCTAAACCACAGGCCTAAACTGTCAGGCTTATAGTACCCGGTTGAAAGAAGATGCAAGATTAATTTCAGTATTTTCAGTGTTTTAGACGACCAGATGGCCTAGTGGTTAGAGACCCTGACTATGAAGCTTGAGGTCCCGGGTTCGATTCCCGTGTCGGGGCAGATATTTGTATGAAAAATACGAATGTTTGTTCTCGGGTCTTGGGTGTTTAATATGTATTTAAGTATGTATCTATCTATATAAGTATGTTTATCCGTTGCCTAGTACCCATAACACAAGCTTTGCTAAGCTTACTTTGGGACTAGGTCAATTGGTGTGAATTGTCCCGTGATATTTTAGTATTTGGAAGCATGGAATGGAAATGCTTGTAGAAGTCGTCTATTTACACACCAGTATTGTTACCTAATAACGGTTTAATGCGGAAAAATCTGTTGTTAGGTCGTCGATACTAATAAATACGTTTGTTAACTGACTTCAAAAAAATGTTATAATTTCGGTTGTGTTTTTTTTAAATGTTTGTTACTTCAAAACGCCGTCATTTATAAACCGATTTGTTTTTTTTTGGTTGGACTGAAGATATTTCCAATTAGTTCCCATGTCATTAAATTTAGGATGTGACGAGTGCATGCTAAAGGAATCGAGGGAACTCTTCAAATTTAGTATGGATAAGTGATCTGGGTATTATATCAATGTAACTCGTGCATTTGCTCTTGGAAATCATCATTTGGGTGAATCAATTATTTCTTGTTGTTATTCTGTCCCGTCAGCGAGGGGACAAAAGTAGTACAGTTTAATTAGAAGAAATGTTGTGTCACATTAACTAACATGCTTATTAGATGACCAATTGTAGAAGGGGTTTAAAACTACCACAAAAATGCACCGCAAAAATTTTAATCAGATAAACTTACGGTTTAAAGAGTTATCCAGGAGACCGTCACTATAGCAACGAGTGACAAAAAAAAATTGATCGACCCATTTAATGAAGTGGAACTCACGAGGAAGACCTGAGTGAGCCACCGGAACTACTCAATAACAAGCATGGACTTAATACCTAACCAGGACTGAGTACTGCGACAAAAAAGTCAGGCCGTAAAAAAAAAACCAGATAATTGCATCTCGTTCTAATTAGGGTGTTCAAGTACTGGTGCGAGTGGGACACAATTCTCTAGTTTCTCTAGTTTGTATGTAATCTCTCGGACCGCTGTCTCTAGTTGTCATTATTAAACTGTATGGCTTGGTAATACGGGTCACTTTTGATTGACTAATAAAAGTTAGTACTCAGTCCTGGTTAGGTATTAAGTCCATGATAACAAGTATTTCACAGGTTGCGATTCGATTACATTGACAGAATTGCTAAGCAATCTATGGTCAGTTCAATTCATAACCTACTCCACGCTTAAAGTGCGTTCTATCTAAATGGCTTTTTTAGAAGTCGGAAATCGAAGTTGGAAAAATTTCTGACGGACTAGTCATAGAACTCCTATCTGAACTGCTGTTCCTTCGTTGCCTATTTGGCTTGAACGTAAATATGTCCGATAAACGTATTCAGTCAGTTTATTACATAATTTTAAAGTACCTTCTGGAATGCCAAATACAGGCGGCACGCGCATTTAATACATATCGTAAACTGATCAAAGTAGCACAGCGCACTGCGACACCGTTTATATGCCTATTTGCCATGTAAGTATTTCCAGAAAGTGAAAATAATTTCGCTAGGTCTAATTAAGGAGGGCGCAAAGTAATTTCAGTGAAATATTCACGAACGTCTCACAAGTATGTACTTAAACTTTTTCGGGGTTGCTCGGTAAACAACGGAATCCCTGCCTCAAGTACTTACTGGGGAATTATGAGACGTGGTCTTGCTCGAATTTTATATAAAGTGCTTTAGGCACGTGTTGACAATCGCTGCCGACGTGTACAGGATAAACGTCCATTTATCCTTTTAGATAGGCTGCCGATTTTCAGATTAGAATAAACGCAAATATACTTCAAGTTTCTTATACTTTAGCATATCTATACGCAAAAAGTTACAAACTTGTTTTAAGATCTTTGTCTTGTGTCTGGAAAAGGCAAGTGACAAAGTGACAGTTAATTTGAGGTACCTAAGTTCAACAAGGATTTATAATTTATACGAATCCCGTAAAATTTATTGAGATGTTTTATACTACCTACTAGCTTGTATTATTTCAAACATCCAAATACCAAATTTCATCAAAATTTGTTCAAATGCTTTAGCTTGAATAAGTACGTACACACACGCACACGCGCGCACACACATGCACACACGCTCGCACACACACACACACACACACACACACACAAACACTTAAACGCGCGCGCGCGCACACACGTACACACACACACACACGTACGCACGCACACACACGTACGCACGCACACACGCACACACGCACACACACACACACACAGACACACATACTTACAAAAAAAAATTATAATATTAGCAGGATGAGGCAAATCGTAGGTATGTACTTATAGACTTTTTTTTGTTAATTTTATCCCTTTTCTTTCATATGGATTAAGTACACGTGGATTCATTTACACGCAGACCGCCGGCCAAACTTTTGGCTCGCCGTATCGTCAGGCCTCATGCATGCCATGTACTTACGCGCGATATTTACCTACCGCGGGGACGATCTGCTAAGATCGAAATTTCAGTAGGTTGTCACAAGCGCGCGCCGACGCACGTTCATTCGTGTTCCACGGAAAAAATATACCGCCTGGACTTTATAAGTGAATGGTGAAACAGGGGGCAAATTTTAATATGACTATGCTAGAATTAATAGCTAAAATAACAATTTGGAAGTTCGTATCGTGCTGTCCCTCTTACTCCCCTATAAAAAGCTATAAGCGTGAGCGGGATGTCACGATGCGAAGTTCGAAAGTTGACCTTCGTATTTAGTATAACGCTAGGGTACTGTGAGCATGGCAATGTGTTCTGCGCATTACAATAAATATCATTTTTTGTTAGGATTCCAGAGCTAAAATGGCAAAAACGGAACCCTTATAGTTTCGCCATGACCGTCTGTCTCTTTGTCCGTCCGTGGCTTAGCTTAAAGAATATTAGTGCTAGAAAGTTTGCATGGATATAATATATAGCAATTATCCCGACAAAATGGTAAAACAACATGTAGAAAAAAAAATTTAATCCAATCTGCCAGCCCTTGTCACTGTCGGCACGCACACATTCTTAAGGAGACGGAGTAGTATAATCTGTGGCTACAATCGCGGTAAGTACCAAGATTTTGTACGGGATGCAGTATCTGTTACGAAGTAACTATTAAGTAATCTGTGGTATCGTGGGCAGCTTGTGTCAAAAGAATATTACTTAAAATAGTTCATACTACGTCTTAACTAGGCGGTAGACTTGTTAAAAGCCATGCTAGCCTAGTGCTTTGACCTACGGCCTCTCAAACAAAAGCGTCGTGGGGTCGACCCCGGGCTCTCACCTCTAAGTTTTTAGAATTTCGAAATTTGCCACGTGCATAGTTAAGGAATACATCTTGAGAATCACACCTGCGATGAAATTTAATGACACGTGTGAAGTTCCCCAGGCCCGCGTGATAACTACGGCCCAAGTTTCCTCATTCATATAGGAGGCCTGTGCCCTGATGATGATGACGTCATAATTCAGATAGCTAGAAAATTTAACACTCGCTTTTCACATTCTCCACTTCTCTCTGGATGACCAGCCTTACCAGCAACAGTGACGGATCGTTTGGCATAAAACAGCGCAATATCTATAAAAGCTTAGCTGCAAGGTAGTCTACCTAACGGTTCTCCAGCAAGTCACTGGACCTCAAGAAGCAATTTATCACTTGGGTGGACTATTTATTTGCACGCAAGCGTAGCCTTTTTACATTCTAAAGATTATTGTCTTATTGAATAAGAAATAATATACTTTGTTCCGAGAAGATTTATCTGGGGCTATTGTTCAACTACTCGCAAATACGTGTTGCTTTTTTTAGACATTATTTAGATTTTTCTGAGAGGAGCCTTCTACCCAGCGGAGGGACATATATAGACAGGAGATGACGATGATGATGTGCCCCCCCCCCTTAAATCCGCCCTTGCAATAAAGGGTTTGCATGCTTAACTCTGTAGGTGGGTTAGGTATTCCGGCTTTATAAGCAAATTAATTACGTAAAATATTGTTTATCAAAGTCCTTGAAACGCAGTGAGCTCGTAACATCATAGCAAACACGTGGGCCGATAGTTAAAATGACTTTACTTATAGCGCGGTCTCTGAGGTGTCACACAAGCAATATAAACTTAAATGGTATCTTATTTTCATCTAACTCGAACTAAAACTCTTTATTACATTGTGTTGTGAGGAAGATATTATAAAGTATATACAGCTTCGACATTTATTAACTCTGTAAGGGCACAGCAATACACATACATATAAGTAATAGTAAGTTTAAATACTTATACTTAAACACAAGAACGAAACCAGAGAACAGATAATTCGTATTTTTGGATCGAACCCAGGGCAATTAAGGCAATTAAGGCATTAAGCTTCGTAGTGAGGTTCTATAACTACTATACATATCCGGTCGTCAAATGCCTTACATACTTAGTAATGAAAATTATAATTTAGATAATGGGCTGATAACAGAAACATTCTGAAATTTATTACCAGCGACGGCTTGTCTGGTATGACGATAAAATACCGCCCGTTAATTTAGGAAAGTCAGATAAATTATTATTCATAACACTAGCTGATGCCCGCGGTTTCGCCCCGTTCTATTTTTCTAAAATTTTTTTCATAAAAACCTTCTCTTGACAATAACAAACAACAAAAAAAGAATCCAATTTGGTGCAGTCATTCGGAAGTTATGCGCGTAGAAACATTTCGGTGATTCATTTTTATTTATATAGATATAATATGTTCTTATAAAGATTGTAACGTAGAGACAAAAACCAAAATGTGTTGCTCTGAAAGGAGAACATTTTTATTAACATAAAACTAATTAAATTTTACATTAAGCATGAGTTACAAGACTGTAGGTTACTATAAACAAACCTTACCTGAAAGGAGAAACAACATTTAAGGCTATTGTTTCAGACTATTTGTTACATTATTATAATATATTAAATTATATACGCAAATACGATGACAACATAAATTCTCTCTGACAAGGATCTGCCAAAGTTAAAAACGGCCAACAATAGGAGGCAAATGAAATGAGGTGTTATACAACCTTCATTTACATCTCCCACCCTCGCCCAAAAAAAAAAAAGTTTTTTTTTTTAAGTTTATACACTATAAAACAGTTCTAATTGCGTACAGGAACAAGTTTTGACGAGTGGAATAGATTTGATTCGGGTTTTCTATGTCCTGTGTCCACTTTGAAAATGGAATCCGAATTTTTTTCTAAAATTTTGTATGGACCAATTTTTAATTCATCCATTTTTTTCCTGTTTAACTGATTGCCATTTTCAACATATACGGAATCTCCCACTTTAAATTCATAGCTCTTTCTATTTCTGTCAAATATTTTTTTGTTATAGTTATGAGATTTTATAGTATTTTCCAATGCAGTTTTTCTATCTTGTAATAAAGTGTTATATGTTTTTTCTTGTTTTAATTCATCTGGTAGAATATCTACATTTTTTCCTTCTAACAAATATTTTGGAGAAAATCCTGTCACTGAGTGTTCTGTTTCATTATATCTTTGAGTACACTCATGAGCCATAGTTGTCCAGGCATAATTGTTTTTATTTTCATTTATTTTACATCTTATTTTTACAACATCTATCGTACCGGATGAAATTTGGTAGACCGGTGGCAATCAGGTCAATTAAAGTGGTTGTATCCATTGATTTATTGACCTCTAACAGCAATCTTTCCTTTTTCAAAGCATATTCTAGCAGAGAACCTTGCATATATTTGAATAACATGGCATACCTGATTGGAGACCACCCTTTATCTGCGTAAGTATCACAAAAGCTATCTTTCCACGTTGACCATTTTGAATCCACTGTATGTTTTAAAAGCATAGAACGATACCAGTCAATACGTGAATCTTCCAGAAATATCCTTAGTGATTCTATCTTCTTAGTATCCTCTTCTATACCCATACGAGCACATTCTGCTTCAAAAGAATTCAACCATTGGGACGCATTTGAGTTTTTTGTACTGAATTTTTGTATCACAAATTTCTCTAACACATTTTTCAAGTTACAAGTATTGGACGCTTGTTTCTTCATATCCGCTATATTTCCCAGGATCCTCGTCAAAACTTCCTCTGAAATTCCAGCATTGGAGGCCTCTTGGCGTGTTTCCGGTGTATATTCTTGTAGCAAGTATTCTTTGAACTGCATATTTCCCTCTTCATCAAAGTAAACTTTCTTTATCTCCGGTGTCAAAGAAATCCATACTTTTCTATTATCATGTCTTTTTTGTAGTGTATTTTTCACCTTTTTATAAACTTGCGTTTGTACGATCAAATCATGCAGTCTCATAGGTTGGAGATGTTCCGGCAGTAAAAATATTTTCTCATTGGAATCCGTGATAGAAGTAATACAGACTATGTTTGTTTTTTGATCTTCACTTGGTTTCACTACAAATTCAAATTTTAACTTTTCCATATTTGTCAAATAGCTGTAGAAATGTTGTTTTATAATATGTTCTTATAAAGATTGTAACGTAGAGACAAAAACCAAAATGTGTTGCTCTGAAAGGAGAACATTTTTATTAACATAAAACTAATTAAATTTTACATTAAGCATGAGTTACAAAACTGTAGTTACTATAAACAAACCTTACCTGAAAGGAGAAACAACATTTAAGGCTATTGTTTCAGACTATTTGTTATATTATTATAATATATAGCAGCACTATTTATTATCCTGTGCTTGAAAATTGTATTATAGTCTTTTTATTTACAAGTATATTGTATATCACTTATCTATGTATGTTTTATGATGTGTATTATTGGATGTTTTCAGTTGTTTTATTAAAATGTTTGTTTTTTTTTGTTATTATTTATTAAATTTTATATTGCACCACCTGCTGAAATGCATTCCTTGCTTTCTTTCTTCTTTTTTAAAGGTTGCCTGGAAGAGATCGCTTCGAAGCGATAAGGCCGCCCATTGCTTACCTTATTTCTTTTTTTTCATGTACTTGTTTTACTGTATTGTATTATTTGTGGTGTACAATAAAGAGTCATTGTATTGTATTGTATTGTATATATTAAATTATATACGCAAATACGATGACAACATAAATTCTCTCTGACAAGGATCTGCCAAAGTTAAAAACGGCCAACAATAGGAGGCAAATTAAATGAGGTGTTATACAACCTTCATTTACATAGATAGATAGATTATGTTCATAATAAATGTAATTGCTCCATAATTCTGATTTCAGCTGAGCTTTATAGTTAAAGATAAACGTTCGTTCAACTTGTGACTATGCCTCTGGGGTTAGTAAAAAAGGCATGAAAAACCGAAACAGATACTAAAATAGTAGGCGTCGTAACTCCGCTCGTTTCGCGGTATCCTCAAGAAAAGGGGTTGTTTGACCCGTTACTTTTAAGGATTGACCTTTCCACAACAATGCCAAGCTTTAACTTTATATTACAATCTCAAATACTGCGAGTAGGTTGGCCATGGTCTACTAGCTTTGGCTATTTTAAGAGCACTAGTAACGAATAAAATGTACAAGATGTATATTGCGTTTTTGTCTTTAAGATTCTTGCATCTGATCTATTTTCGACGTTCATGTTTGGTTCAAATGAGAATTAAAGAATATTAGGTATATTTATTACGGGATGTAGAAATTGATTACCTTTATTGAGTTCTCGATGAGTATCTACTTATGATAAAGATGCATGCTACTGCGTCCAAATATCGAGAACTCATTATGGTAATCATGGTCTACATCCCGTAACAAATACATGTAATTGTAATTAACCGTGAATCATTAAAAACTGTTATTATAGCACATTATCATATTTGCTATGCTTATTTGTAACCCGGACAACTTTGGTACATAATTTACTATTAACGATCGATTTAAACGTTCAAGTTTCAAATATCAAAGCAACCTCGCATCTTTAGGCAACCCTAATTGTGTTCTTCGAGAAGTTATCCACCTTCTCATTTGTTTAGATTTAGGCTTACCAATTAAAAAAAACCGGCCAAGTGCGAGTCGGACTTGCGTACCGAGGGGTCCGTACAAATTTATATGTATCTATGAACATCCAGTCTTAGCAGACCCCTGCTCCAAAGCAAAATGTGTGCAGTGTGGGATCATTGTAGATTGGTTACTGATATAGACAGACAGACAAAAAAAAATTATGCTTTTCGCAGTTTTTCCTTTATCTGTGCTATAAGACCTTGCATCATACCAAATTTCATGATTCTGAGTTCACGGGAAGTACCCTGTAGGTTTTTATTCCCTTGCGAGTTTCGAAAATATGCAAAAATTTGCGTCATAAACGGCTGTATCTTTTGATTACGTTGGCTTAGAAGTTTGATTTTTTCACAGCTCTAAGGGACAGTAGACCTGAGTATTTGATATAAATTTCAGCTTAATACCTCCACGCGTTCCTGAGAAAAAGGGTCTTGACAGACGGACGGACGGACAGACGGACAACAAAGTGATCCTATAAGGGTTCCGTTTTTTCCTTTTGAGGTACGGAACCCTAAAAACTCACAAACTCAGTTGCGGTGTTTATTTCAAAGGAATATGAGGTAACGAGAAATTTGCTGGGTTATCAGAAACTTGTAAAAATGAAAGATCTCGACGCAAACGTAGCTTTTTTGTATGACTTAACCTCACTACGTCGGGGATGAGGAAAATAAGTATTCCATTTATTTATACATGGAACTCCCCGCAAAGGAATGCCTGTATATATACAGAATGAAAGATCTATTAAATTCAAATAGGTTAGAAATCCACATCTGTCCGAAAAAGTAGGATTGATGATTTCTGGCAACATTGTTGCTGGCGGACAAAGTTCCCTTTAGTTCTAAATATACACCTAAGCATGAGCGCTGAGCATGAGACATCCAGGTATGGTTACCATACCAGTACGTTCAAATTTGTCCGTACTTTTCCGGATTTATTGGCTTTCGTCCGTACTCTGCCTAGGATAGGATTTGCTACAGTCGAACCCTTCCTCACTCTCTACTCTATTACCCCAGCAGTATTAATTGTCCGAACGTTTTTGAAATGTCTGGCCTTTCATTAGGATATTTGCAAATTTTGGAACGGTAACCCCTGCAGGTAATGGTTATTTTTTAGGCTCCTTAGGTAATGGGAAGTTTGTATCTGTTTTGAGATGACTGCACGGAACTAGCTAGGAAGATATTAGTTTATCTTATCTGCACTTATTTCATACATTGCAAAAACTACGTGGTCTACTGGACCATAATAAGATTGTATACCGTCAAAGTACCGATGAAACTTTGCTTAAATAAATTTCTGCCAAGTTCCAACGCAGTTATTAATGAATTCTGTTAATTGACTTGAAAAACTTAGCAAATTGCTTTTTACCGCCCCTCTTATCGCCGGACAATCTTTACGGGGTTCACTTACTAAATATAGAAAGTTTAGTTACGAAGAGTACCTAACCTTTTATATTGATAATTGGGCATACAAGGTTAAATTTTACACGTACTTAATACAAAATCGGCGTTTCTAGCTCAAGCAATGAGGACAGTAGTAATTAACCAGTAAATAAACTGATCGTATCTGAGGACGGTGGTTAATCATGATTCAACTATAATGTTGTTGACTTACGGCCCGTTTTTTGATCAATAGTTAAACAAATTTTATTCTTATTCTTATTCTTAATTAATAGTCAAATTGCCTTTGAAATGCGTTAACTATTGTGATGTTTGCCATATATTTTAACTATTAGTTTGTTTAACTATTGATTAAAAAAACGGGCTCATAGTTACCTACTGAGCAAACCTCAATCATAAATCAATACAAAAAATTTAATGAATCCTATTATTCTATCCTATCCTGCTAATCGTACTAATATTGTAAACGAGAAAGTTTGTAAAGTAAAGATGTTTGTTAGTCAATGATCTGACTAAATACTTTGCTCACCCGCGACCTCTTCGCGGGTGAGCAAAGTAATTGTTTCAGTTCACTAATATGGATCTCCGCAAAGTAACGCCTGATTCAATAAATTGTTTAATAGTTAGTAAATCACGCCATAACGGCTAAAGGTATTTAGGTAAAATTTGGCACACAGATACACAAAGATCTGCATTGAGACATAGCTTATAGGATACTTTAAAGTCCCGTTAATGCTTTCCCGTGGGATAATATTTTAATTTTAAACAAGAATAAAGGGCGCTGTCCAAGAACTTTTAAGTAGGTATCTTGGCTTTTAAAGAAATAGCTCAGTTGCGTGCCGTGGGAGAGGCCTATGTCCAGCAGTGGACTGATACAAATGATAAAAAACAAAAACTTTTATATTACTTAATACTTATATTGGGTGGTGTCTGAAAGCTTATAAATAGTCAGATTCACTGAAATTCAATAGAGAAAGTAGATAGACATTTTCTGGTTTTATTTATTGAAAATTTGAATAAAATACTATTTAAAGATAAGTGATCCCATTTATCGAAAGGTTTTTAAAAGCATTTTGAAAGGGTTTGATAGAAACTTAAAGTTTATTTGGAATCGTGGAAAATATGTTTAGTTTTTAGGGTTCGGTAACGCGCGCGCGCGGAGGCGCTGTCCATGTTTCCATAGTGATTGATTTTTTTACGTGAACGCGATCGAAAAGTATTTGGTGAAGTAAAACTTATACTAAGCATACAGAATGCAAGGACCCCATAGACCAAGTGTCTCGACACGGAATGGGACAAATTCGTAATCGGAGCTTAGTCTCCTCTACAGGGTTATTTGTAATTCACTAGCATCCTTTTAACCCTAAACTCCTACCACTTAAACAAATGTTTTTTGTTTTATGGCTTTTGTCATAACTTAATATTTTTGGTGTAATAACGTTTTGAAAATTTGATTCTGCCTTTATTTTTACGATACTCTGTGTATTTGTATGGGAAAAAAGTGCTTCATTTTAAAAAGTCGTAAAACAAAAAACATTTGTTTGAGTGATAGGAATTCAGGGTTAAGAGGATGTCAGTGAATTAAAAATAACCCTGTATTTGTGATACCCGCTTCAGATTCTGCGCCAGGTAAGTTTCATCAAGATTATTATTATTTGCGCTTATTTAATATGTATACTTACTTTCATAAAAGGTAACAACATTTTTAGGAAAAAGACACCGAACTTATGTTTTTTTTATACAATATAGGCTTGGGTTTGACAACAATCACGCCTGATGGAAAGCGAAGATGAGGCCTACGATGGAGCACGCTTGCTTAGTAAATGCTCATTTACCCTAGACTTGAAAGCGGCCAAATTGTAGTATTCAGGGAACACAGTCGTAGACATACACATTGTTTACATAATAGTTGGCATTTGACCATGTTACCCCATAACTGTCTAAACAGTTTTTAAGATACAACATCTTCGGCTTTTACCTTTTACATTTTTACTCTGCTATTTGTAATTAATTTCCAGATAGAATCGAAGCTCGCACTTAGCAGGTTTTATGGAGAGTAGCATTAAGTATTCCAATTACAACAAGGGCTTCCCAAAACCCCTGCTAACGCAGTAATGAGAGTTCGCCAGATCGAAAAGCGACCCCTCGTCTCTATTCAAATTATTTACTAATCTTTCTTTACATACGCAGCTGCCACTCGACTTAATCAGAGCACTTGATTATGCTATGACGATCTGTTAAGTAATATGTTTTATTCAGACGCACTCGTAGTTTTTCAAATTATACGCAGGCTCAGGAGACGATGACGAGATGACGTAAACCGCTCAAAATATGGACGAATTAAAATAATGAAGGAAGGTCAAGTACCTAATAATATAATAACAAATTATACCGCAACTAGAACACATTTAAAATAAAAACCAAAAAAATATAGCTGGAGCCGGGAGTGGAACCGACTACCTCATCGTTTCGTGATTCGATTGGTACGTCTCGTATCACGAGAGAGTACCTGGGCGACCGAGCTCTGCTCGGGCAGAAACTCGGTACCAAGCGTTTTCCCAGAGATAAGACCAAGCTAGATCAATTTTTCATCCCCGAAAACCCCCAAATACCAAATTTCATCGAAATCGTTGGAACCGTTTCCGAGATCCTGATTATATACACCGGAGGGGTGGGGGTGGGGGGGGTGAGAGGGGGGGAGGGGATGCGGGGGAGGGAGCGTGGGGGTGTTAAAGGGGGGATGAAAATTTCATTGATTTTGCCGTAGGATGCACCGTTTTCAAGATATTTGACAAAAACACCGGAGGGGGTGGGGGGGGGGGGGGGTTGGGTGAGTCACGTTAAACTATCGTCCGTAAACCGACTTTACAGACAACCGGCTTTTCCTGTTCTGTGCTCCCAATAGGGAACGTGCACATAGACGGTGCTGCCAACTGGTGCCATAGGGGTGCCATCAATTTGAATGTTTTACCTTGATAAGTTTGTTTTACTGTCCGCATAGTGTCTCTTCTGTCGCATTAGTGCTGCCGCCTATAGTTACTGCACGTTCCCTATAATACTTTTTCTAACAAAAAAGTAACTTTTTCTCACAAAAGAAGAAACTTGACGTTTTCTCATAAAAAATAAACTTAAAAAAAAAACTAAAAATCTTGAAAAAAAAACGTGGAATCGAACCGAGGTCGGCTGGATGCGCGACCACCCGATTTCTAATGTGCCATTATGATCTGCTCGAAGTCGGCGAAATTTAGCTTTATATTCTAATGCAAACAAAAATAGCCGGAAAACACGAGTAAAAGCGATTTTCTGAAAATGAAACATGGCTAGATCAGTTTTTCATCCCCGAAAACCCCCACATACCAAATTTCATCGAAATCGTTGGAGCCGTTTCCGAGATCCTGATTATATATATATATACATATATACAAGAATTGCTCGTTTAAAGGTATTAGATTAGATTCCCAGAGATAAGACCAAGCTAGATCAATTTTTCATCCCCGAAAACCCCCAAATACCAAATTTCATCGAAATCGTTGGAACCGTTTCCGAGATCCTGATTATATACACCGGAGGGGTGGGGGTGGGGGGGTGAGAGGGGGGGAGGGGATGCGGGGGAGGGAGCGTGGGGGTGTTAAAGGGGGGATGAAAATTTCATTGATTTTGCCGTAGGATGCACCGTTTTCAAGATATTTGACAAAAACACCGGAGGGGGTGGGGGGGGGGGGGGGGTTGGGTGAGTCACGTTAAACTATCGTCCGTAAACCGACTTTACAGACAACCGGCTTTTCCTGTTCTGTGCTCCCAATAGGGAACGTGCACATAGACGGTGCTGCCAACTGGTGCCATAGGGGTGCCATCAATTTGAATGTTTTACCTTGATAAGTTTGTTTTACTGTCCGCATAGTGTCTCTTCTGTCGCATTAGTGCTGCCGCCTATAGTTACTGCACGTTCCCTATAATACTTTTTCTAACAAAAAAGTAACTTTTTCTCACAAAAGAAGAAACTTGACGTTTTCTCATAAAAAATAAACTTAAAAAAAAAACTAAAAATCTTGAAAAAAAAACGTGGAATCGAACCGAGGTCGGCTGGATGCGCGACCACCCGATTTCTAATGTGCCATTATGATCTGCTCGAAGTCGGCGAAATTTAGCTTTATATTCTAATGCAAACAAAAATAGCCGGAAAACACGAGTAAAAGCGATTTTCTGAAAATGAAACATGGCTAGATCAGTTTTTCATCCCCGAAAACCCCCACATACCAAATTTCATCGAAATCGTTGGAGCCGTTTCCGAGATCCTGATTATATATATATATACATATATACAAGAATTGCTCGTTTAAAGGTATTAGATTAGATTCCCAGAGATAAGACCAAGCTAGATCAATTTTTCATCCCCGAAAACCCCCAAATACCAAATTTCATCGAAATCGTTGGAACCGTTTCCGAGATCCTGATTATATACACCGGAGGGGTGGGGGTGGGGGGGTGAGAGGGGGGGAGGGGATGCGGGGGAGGGAGCGTGGGGGTGTTAAAGGGGGGATGAAAATTTCATTGATTTTGCCGTAGGATGCACCGTTTTCAAGATATTTGACAAAAACACCGGAGGGGGTGGGGGGGGGGGTTGGGTGAGTCACGTTAAACTATCGTCCGTAAACCGACTTTACAGACAACCGGCTTTTCCTGTTCTGTGCTCCCAATAGGGAACGTGCACATAGACGGTGCTGCCAACTGGTGCCATAGGGGTGCCATCAATTTGAATGTTTTACCTTGATAAGTTTGTTTTACTGTCCGCATAGTGTCTCTTCTGTCGCATTAGTGCTGCCGCCTATAGTTACTGCACGTTCCCTATAATACTTTTTCTAACAAAAAAGTAACTTTTTCTCACAAAAGAAGAAACTTGACGTTTTCTCATAAAAAATAAACTTAAAAAAAAAACTAAAAATCTTGAAAAAAAAACGTGGAATCGAACCGAGGTCGGCTGGATGCGCGACCACCCGATTTCTAATGTGCCATTATGATCTGCTCGAAGTCGGCGAAATTTAGCTTTATATTCTAATGCAAACAAAAATAGCCGGAAAACACGAGTAAAAGCGATTTTCTGAAAATGAAACATGGCTAGATCAGTTTTTCATCCCCGAAAACCCCCACATACCAAATTTCATCGAAATCGTTGGAGCCGTTTCCGAGATCCTGATTATATATATATATACATATATACAAGAATTGCTCGTTTAAAGGTATTAGATAGATTATTTACATTATGTATACAGCAACGCGAGCCACTGGAGTATGTGACGAAGTATCTCAATGTGTTCATATTATTCTGTGAATCTTTTTCGCCAAGCAAAATAGCAAGATGTACAAAATATTCATAAAAGGTAAGGTTCTTTTTATTTAGTTAAAGCGCTAGATTGCCGAAGAACGCATTTATAGTTTTACATTATTTTTGGTCTTGAAAGCCTGTTACGAAAAGTCTGAAGACATGTGCTATCTTTAAGCCTTTTAGGTGGTGAGCGGACCTAAATAATTCCAGCATCAGTCACGGAACGAGTGATACAAGAATAGATTCGCTCTGAGTAGGATGTTTCGCAGTTAATGCTTAGCGAGTTAGGATAACGTTAGTAGTTTATGAGTAAAGCCTGACTTGTAAATATTGCTTGTTTAATACGGACAGTATAATTAATACGATAAACATGAATTTTTTCGCAAAGTCTGCGAAACCTTATCCTGGGTATGTATGACACGCTCTTAGCCGATTTTTCTAAAAACAGATTGCAATTTCATCATTATAGTTTAAGTGTGTGCGTTTAGATTGTAGATACGAGTACTCGTAGCTTAAAGTCTACAGTAACATTATAAGTACAAGCTACTTTTTATCCCTACATATATTTCAACCGCCAGGTTAAGAGACATTACATTTGGCACGGATTTTTTCAAGTAAAATTAATGAAGAGCACGACGTTATTTTTGGGAATTCCCACGGGATAATTTATTGAAATCCCAGAATTTCAATTTGACTGCCCGACCAGAGGCCGTTTTGTCTAACGCGCGGGTGCTTGCCTTCGCTTTCACCATCTCTTCCTGTCACCGTCTTATACCGTTTGACAGAAAGAAATAGTGAATGCGAAATTCAAGCGAAAGTTAGACATGCGTACTATTCACGCGAACGAAGCCGCGGGTAAACGCTAGTTCAATAAAACGGATTCAATTTGACGATTCAACTAAACATTACAGAGAATTTGCCGCTCCTTAATATTGACTTGCCACGGCATAACTTAGAGCATTAAATTGGCGGTCTGAAATCCCACCACAACTGCCGGGTCTGAATTCCAGTCTAATTAGATCTCAAAAACGGCTCTAATCATTTCTATAAAATCTGCTGGTGCGGTTAAAATTCGCCCTGTATTGGTCGCCCAGGAATTAATGACATACTTTACAACCTGCAAACCTTCATGTATGTAAGTATCGGAGATGTTTGTGCGTTAGCAGGTTTATTAAACGTATTTTTACACGACTACGGCAAAGCCAAAAGGAAGTGTAATGATTTTAGCAGTCTATGTATTTATCATTTAAGTGCGGTACTGTGTCTAATAAACATGCTATTTTATTTTTTCCAAATTAACACTTATTTTCATACTGATCCAAAAGCTGAGCTAGGGTTTAATGGACACATCGTTGAACTATATAATAGAGGAATAATACTATATATGTGCATGAGTGTATGTGTGCTCCTGGAGGTCTCGAGTTCGTGATGTCAGCTGGCAACAGCTCGCCACAAGCAGTTTTGCGATGATTGACTGCACCGATGACACCACAACACCAGCGGGCGATGGGGTCGCCACATCTCTACGCCGCCTTTGATTATTTATAATATTATTATTATTATTAAGTGAGATGGAAAAAACCTTGCACGGAATGATAAAAAGCTGGGTTTGGTTCAGTTTTCTGATTAGGCTGTGTTATTTTTTCTTTGCATCCCGCTTACCGCTCGATCGCATAGTCTAGTTAGATGCCCCTAAGTATCGCTTCTAATTACGGCCCGCCATTGTTTTGAAGCATCAATTAAAAATTCAATTAGTGTGCTTCGGCGTATTTAGATGCGGCTATCCGACCGTCTGCTTTACTCGATATTCGGAATCGATGCAATTAAAAATAACCATTAGAACCCAATCGATTGCGAGTTGACGGCGCCGCGTTTACAAAGTTTGTAACATGTATGTTGTCGTTGGCAACATTTGTTAAGTAAGGCTAATGTTCTATTGCTGTTAGAGGCTATATAACTTCCATCAGGCAATCTCACATTGCAGGGCACAGGTCTTCTCTCAGAATGAAAGGGCTTGGATCGTAGTTCCCACGTGGGCCCAGTGCGTATTGGGAACTCGACACACACTAGAATTTCTTCGCAGGTGCTTTCGTTGTAAAGCTCATAGTGAATTACAAACGTAATTTCGCATATAAATTGCGAAAAATTCAGAGGTACGAGCCTGGGGCCGAACCTTCGATCCTCTGCTCGAGAGGCCAAAGGCCAAACCACTAGGGTATTATGACTTGAAAAATATTGTAGTTTTTTTAATGGCTTTTTAACAGAAGTGATTACTGTAAGCGGCACTCCCTCTGCAATTTAAATGAAATCGTGCGAGTAAACATATTATCTTTGAAAATATGATACCCCAGACGTATCGTCAACAAAGAAAACAAAGATGCCATGGTGGAATGTTACATGTGTCAGTAATTACATTATTTGAGATTTGTTTACCTTTGGAAGTATGCGAAAAATGGCAATGACGTTATTTCTAAGTACTTTTTTTTTCATTATCATCATCCCAGACTGTATACGTCCCGCTACAGAGCACAGACCTCCTCTCGGGATGAGGGGGCTTGGGTAGTAGTTCCCACGCAGGCCCAGTGCGGGTTGGGATCTTCTCACACGCCATTGAATTTCTTCGCAGGTGTGTGCAGGTTTCCTCACGATGTTTTCCTTCGCCGTAAAGCTCATCATTTAAAAGTCAGGAGTTGCGGACATGGGGACGGAGCCACGACCCTCTGCGTGAGAGACTGTAGGTCAAACCACTAGGCCACTCATACCAGGGCTTTTTTTCCTTTTTATAGGTTTTATTTATTTTCTAACTCGAATTTAACGCCCTTCCGGGGATTTGATTTGAAATTTGTTTGTATAACATTTGTAGGTTCATCATCATCATTTCAGTTGAAAGATGTCCACTGCTGAACATAGGGCTCCCCCGAGGTTCGCTAAACATACCGGTCCTGCGCCATCCGCATCCGACGCGTTCCCGCAACCTTTACTAGGTCGTCCGTCGCTCTATCTTGTTGGAGGTACACTGCGTCTTCCAGCGTGGACGCCACTCGAGAACCTTTTTGTCCCATCAGCTCTACGAGCGATGTGCCCTGCACACTGCTACTTGAGTCTCGCGATTCTTCGCGCTATATCGAAGACATGTAGATTAGATCTTGGATAACAAATTAAGTACAGTCAACAAAAAAGCCTTGTATTAAAAAAAACAAAAACATGTTCTAGCATCATTGCCTTTAAAAAAGTTTCCTTGAGCGCATTCTCGCAGCAACTTCTCGAGTATTTTAAAGCTTATCCTTATTTATAAGCTGTTTATTAAAGGGTTGATAAAGTTATGAAAGTGGACATCTAAAGTCAATTAAGAAAGTTGTAGCGCCGTCGAAGTTCGAACTCGGTGGACGAAATATTTGCACTGCGACATCCAATCCAATGTCACGTAAACAACCAATACAAAAAGGCTGTCGCCGCTGTCGCCCTACAAATTAACCGAACAGTCAACCATTTTAATTCCTAGGCCACCACAGAACTTTATCGTAGTAACAAATTTTACTTATCTATAACAATGGCTATTGAGTGACGTAAATGTCATTATGATAAGGATTGACTGTACATAAATGTTAATTAACTGTAAAACAAAATTGTTTTGATTTTGATTCAAACGGCTGAGAACTGTAGGTCCGCAAAGGTTATTAGAAATGAAATCAAAACGACTTAGACAAACATAAATACAGCCTGAAGGTTTAGGTTAGCATAATTACAGGTATAAAAATATGAACACTTATATTTCAACGAATTGATGCACGAAACTGACAATCACGTACTGATGTTACCAAAGTGTACCCAGGTTTGCGGGGGGGGGGGGGGAGCAAACAGGATAAAAAAATTACTAATTAAAATTACCTTTCATATTCTTGAAAAGCTCATTTCCGAATATTAAAATTCCGAAAACGAAACTCCTTTTTTTCATTTTCCAAATTATTCTTTGTCCGAAATTTTATTTACCATATTTTATTTTGCCGAATGTTTTAAACTCCATTTTTTTATTTCAAAAAATAATTCAAAATCCAACTGCATGAAATTCCGTAGGATCATTTGCCAAATATATATTTATTCCGCAAAATCATTATCCCGCAAAGGTCAGGGGTACAAAAGGCGACCATACAATTATGTGTAAAGCGTAATATTCATTTCGTTGTTTAATGTTTCCCAAATATTTTATTGAATTTGCTATGTGGGTTTTGTAGGTGGTTATAAAAAAAAAATAACTAACACCAAAGGCTAATGCGGGAGCGTCGCTCCGCTACGCTCCCGCATTAGCCTTTGAACCTAATCTATCCGAGTCGCTTCCGCTCCGTACCGTCTTGCTCGCTCGCTTCGCTCGCTCGCTGAAAATTAGCCAATGTTGTCTTACTGTAATGTTAGGTAAGGTAGGTAATAAAAACATACTTTCGGCTTTTCATAACATTTAGATTATGACAAGATGGCAAATGATTAAGTTGACAAATAGCAAAAATGGATATTGTTTTTCGGGATTTTAAATTTGTTGGCAAATAACACTGTGATTAAATGAATCTGTGGAATTGTGAAGTTGAGGAAAAACAAAACATGGATTTTAAAAAGTCGGTGATAAGTTTTCGGATAAATGAAATTCGAGTAAAGGAGTTTCTAAACATCGATAGGTTACCTTGCCCAAATTACTAATTCCACGCGGACAGAGTCGCGGGCAAAAGCTAGTTATATTACATTAGTCAATAGTTTTAATTATTATTACCTATACAATCTGAGGTGCGCAAACATTGAATATGTGTTTTAATTTCAACAAAGTATGAAGCTCCCATAATTTACCACACTTTAAAGAATTGAGTTAATGCGAAATTGTCCAGCATTAAATGACCTAGAAACTTAGAAACATTAATTTTGTATCACGTGTAAAATTTCACCTTGTATTTAAATTTATTTATTAAATCGAACTTTTACCGTTCTAGTAGACGTCGTCTTAGTTGGTGGGCGGTTTCACAACGTGACATCGAGCTACATCGTAATCTACTGGCCATCAATTTTTGTAAAGCCAAACGAACAGAATTCCGACCTAGATGAGTGTTTTGATACTATCGATAGACCAATCAGGATTTTCCACGCCGCGTGTTTTGAATTCGTTGCACCTTTATGGGCTGAACCTACCATCGATCGTGGCATCACGTTCATTAGCCATAGTTCTATAAAGGCCTTTGAAAGCGGCTAAAACTGGAAGCAACGCCTTCATCTCTATAAATTAAATACACTTTTGACAGCTCGCCATATGCAATAACGAATTATGCGATCGATTACACATACGCGATTCTCCCTATTCGTGATTCCCATACAATATGGATTCCACACAACTGCAGTTTACCACATTCGTGATTCTACACAGCCATTATTTTAACACAATCTAATTGGGATTCTTCCTATTCGTGATTCTACGCAATATGGATTCAACACAACTACAGTTTAATACAATCATGTTTCCAGACAGGCGTTAGACGTCTGAGTTTAGTTGTAAGGTCTCCAAGTTTTTGATACACAGCCTGCCTGACCAAGTTCTGAAAAGCAGAGAGTCATTCGTTATGCGCTTATGCTGGTGACCTCTAAGTTCGATCGATGTTGATGTGTAGCAGGGTGAGAGGCTATGCTGATCATTTTTAAGCAAACTTACTTTAAGGGGGAGTAAACCGATTGTAATAAGTAGTTGAGTTTAGCCGATGTTTCTTCTCCTGACCTGACAGTGCCATTGATCGTAGCGAGACAAATAAAAACAACAAATGATGTGCGTCAAAACATATTTCATTCAAAAAGTTTATCGTTCTCCAGAAAATTATGAATTTAGATCTGTGTAGGTAAACTTTATGTTAGGTTATGAGTTATGAGATCGTCCAGGCTCTTTGTAAAATAAGTATTTAAGGGATGGATAGGCTTTCCGATCTCGTGTGTTTTTAAGGGGTGAGTCCCCAAAAAACGCTTGAAAGATGTTTGCGGTTTGCAATAATGCCACGAAATTCACCGTATATTTAATACTACAAAAATTATTTTAGAAACTTTATAGATGTATCTACAGCTTCACCGCGCTACATTTGTAAAATAATAATTAATTTCCGAGAAATAAAATCCCAAAGTCTTTCAAAAACATCGAATCGTCATTTTCTATTTACGCTTTTTAGATAATAATGAAACAAATTCATGAAAATCTCTTTGCTTGAATCGTAACACAAAAGTATGAAAAATATTATCACCGTTTCATTTTAGGCTAAATATAATCTCTATAATGATAATATGCATCTAAACATTATCTATTTTTTACGCAAAAATTTTTGCCGTTTTACATACTTTTTACTATGGAGCGAACATTTCCCGTAATTCGATTTTTAAATAGCGATCGCGGCCGAAAAATATTCAGTGCTGTCAAGGAATCCAACGAGAGAACACGCTCCGTTTGTAGCCACGCACGCACACACTCGCACAAAATACTACTCCTGTGGTAGGGTAAGGGTGGATCCCGACTGTTCGATTTCAGCTGTCAAAGAGGTCAGACTTTTACTAAGGTAAGTAAGTTTTCTTAATAATTACAAGCTTTTATTTGTAATTATTGCAATCGACGTATATAATTATGTGTATTTTTAACACGTTTTTACAAGCTTTTATATAAATTGCCCTGTTAGTTTAGGCCAAATCTTGTAAGTTTTATTTAACCCGCTTCTAGTGGTCGGATCGACTTGAAATTTGGTATGTGTAAAAAAACGAAAAATTAAAAATAAGTTTGTAACAGAATGTCTTGTGCCATCTTCTTTACTAATGTCCTTTTTGTCGATAGGAAAGTTCTTTGGTCTTTGTCAAACTCACATTGCACCTGATTGATTATAAGAATATTGTTAAATCTTATATCTTTATATTATTTATTTGATGTCTGTATCAAGACAATGTCAACTTTTTAATTAAATGCGTGTTGTACTTTATAAACAATCGAATCGTCTCGCACGCTGGTTAGACGACTTCCAGCCTCCTGAACAAGGTGGATTCTGAAAGGGCTTTAGCACCGTAGACCACATACATGCGTTGCAGCAGGTTATACAGAAAACCGAGGAGTTTAAACGCCCCCTTCGCCTGACATTTATAGACTATGAGAAAACCTTCGATTCGATCGAGACTTGGGCTGCACTGCAGTCCTCCAACGGTGCTAAGTAGACTACTGGTACAGTACATTACATCGAAGTGTTGAAGTGTCTATATAATAGCGCCACAATGTCCGCCCGACTTCAGGACCAGATCTCGAAGCATATTCAATTGCAGCGGGGAGTCAGACAAGGAGATGTTATTTTTCCAAAACTATTCACCGCTGCACTGGAGCTGAAGGATGCTTTCAAGACTCCTGACAGGAAAGGGCGAGGCATCAATGTAAATGGTGAAATACATCACTCACCTTCGACCTAAGTGCGATGCTTTCTAACCTCGGGACGATCTCCGAGCGAGTTGGACTTTAATTGAACATAGAAAAGACGAAGGTCATGTCGAACGCCCATGTTGTACCATTTCCCGTCATAATTGAAGACTCTACGCTCGAAGTTGTTGACGACTATAACTATTTGGGATATAAGTACAATCCAATTAGTGGGTTTAACTTCGAGAAAGAGGTCAATCGACGAATTAGACTCAGCTGGGCAGCGTTAGGGAAGCTTTGCAATATCTTGTCAGCTAATACACCGCAATGTCTCAAGTCAAAAGTCTTTGACCAGTCTGTGTTGCCAGTGCTGACTTATGGCACTGAGACGTGGCCGCTAATGATGGGCCTCATAAGAAAGCTCAAAGTCACTCTGAGGGCGATGGAGAGGGCTATGCTCGGAGTTTCTCTGCGGGATTGCATTACAAATTATAAAATCCGCGCAAGAACTAAAGTCACCGACATAGCTCGAAGAATCTCCAGACTCAAGTGGCAATTGGCAGGGCACATCACTCGTAGAACTGATGGCCGATGGGAAAAAAAAGCTTCAAAGGCGCAGTGAGGTAGGCCTCCAACAAGATGGAAGACGATCTGGTTAAGGTTGCGGGATCGGGTTGGATGCGGATGGCACGGGACCAATCTGTTTAGCGAACCTTGGGGAGGCCTATGTTTAGCAGTGGACGTCTTTCGGCTGAAATGATGATGATGACTTGACAATAACTGCGCACTATATCTCCTCTACGAGATTTGGAATTGGAATTGTAAATACACGGACAGGTCAACAATAATTTATTGAATCAGGCGTTACCTTTCGGAGGTCCATATCAATGAATTGAAACAACTTCTTTGCTCACCCGCGAACTTATAATAATTACGTTTATGCAAAAAATACGTGTTCATGCAGTTCCTCCACCTCCACACTGTACGAACACACAAAAATCACATAAACCCAACTATCACCACCACTAAACTACACGAGCTCTAGTTGAGTTTCGAACTCAACCAGAGCTCATCTTCAGAGTAAGTATCACAACCGTTTACTAAGCTGCATAAGCATATACATTTATTTTGCTTTTCTTGCATAAACGTAAGTATCATAAGGTCGCGGGTCAGCAATGTAATTCTTTCAGTTTTTTTTAGGTCAACAATAATAGTAATTTTGAATAAAGACATTTTCGATGTTTATATTTTTTTGATGTTATTAAAGTTCTGATTATTAATAAAAAGATCCTTTAATAATGTAAAATCGTTTTATTTGTATTTACACCAAGTTTGAATATCGAAAGTCATCAAAATAAAGTAGATTACATTTGTACAAAATCGGAAGGCGACTCTTTAATGTTCCCTTGTAAGTACTTACACTGGGACTCCACCCTTAGCTGACGGCTGTATAGCGTATCACGCAAAATGGTTCTGTGTAAGTGAAAACTGTCAATGTGCGTACGAAAAATAAATTCTCAAGGTCAGGGAACTCACTCTTAATAAATCTGAATAAATTCAGAATGTTTTTGTCTGTTATGAAAATACCTTTGTTTGATTAAATTTCAATAAAAATAGGTTTTTGTTAAAAATATTTTTTACAAAAGCTTTATTGCTGATTGTACTTTTTTGATAGAAGGTACTGGAATGTCGTTCTATTTCCATAATCTGTGCCAAATTTTAAGTCAACGCGCTCACTAGAAGTGAGTGAATTTTGAGTTATACATACATACGAAATTACAAATTTAAAAAAAAGGTTGTCATAATAACAAGCTTGGAATTAGCCAGTGCTTCGAGAGTTTTTAGTTATACTAGCGAAAGTAACATAATAAATAATCCAGTGTCTATAAGACACAATCTCGGAAACAATTTCGATTGAATATTGCTTTGGCACGTCTTGAATACTGGGGCTCTCCTCGAGCCTATTTCCACCATTGCTGTATTATTAACGGAGTAAGTGACGATAATAACTTCTGGAAATTTCTACTGGGAATAACGCTACGGTGACACCTATCAAAAATGTGTCGAGAGAGAGCATCGTCCCGTGGGTACGTTCAGTAAGAAAATAAACGAGATGTTTTGTTGCTCACTGTTTCGGCAGTTAAAAAACTTTTAGTTAAGTAGGTATTACTGATTAGCTTTAGCCCTCGACTTCGTCCTTGCAGAATTCAAATTTGTGGTAAAGCTTCTTTATCTCTTTCATTGAAAGCAAAAATTTGTCAAAGCAACATCCACCAATTCATCATCATCGTCAGTGTCAGTTAGTGAATATATAAATCCAGTTTCTTCCTTACACTATCTACTCTTATATGTATATATCTGTCTAAGAGTCTAGTAAAAGTATAGTTACGGAGATAGTGTCACTCTGAATCGAACAGATAGATCTCCTTCATTCCCTTTCCCGTGGAAATTTCAACAAATGCTTTGTCTACATCAACTTTTCAGTCAGTCAGTGAGTCAGACAGTCAGGCATTTACTTTTTAGGGCATATATTCGAGCATTTCAACCGCTTCATTTATCTGGTCACAGTTTTTAAGAAACGGCTGTAGATTTTGATGGAGTTTTCGGTTATATATTAGAGGTCCTGTACCTCTACCAAATAACTGGAAACTGTATCAGAATCTTCTGCCATTTGTTAAAAAATGTGACCAGACAAATGAAACGGTTGAAACGATCGAATGAATGCCCTTTATATATATAGATTTCGGTAAAACCCACAAGACGCCGACATTAATACTGTTACAGCACAACGCTTTTGATTTAAAGGAAGTAGTGACATTTAAGCAAGCTTAAAACTATTGAAATATATAGAATACAGTTCTAATTGTGCAGTCTTTACAATAATAATGACGACCTGAATAAATATTTAATCTCGGTTCAGTTTAATAACGAAGTTTAACTTGTCATTCTGTACATCAAAGTGTTGTCGGACGCCTGACGTTGTTTGTACAAGTAGGAAAGCGAATGGAAAAATATTCGTTTGTTGGGGCTGGGAATTGGGCCGGGTTATCGAACGGCTCGCGTGGCGTGCGGCCGTCTCGAGGGGCTCCGGTCACGACCTCAGGGCTCTTACAGTTAAAGAAGAGTAAGCTGGTTTACCTTAAAAACGTAGATAGATAGAGCAAGTTGCACTACATTCATCATCATCATCATTTCAGCTGAATGACGTCTACTGCTGAACATAGGCCTCCCCCAAAGCTCGCCAAACAGATCGGTCGATGCTTTCAAGACCAAAGTGCAATGCTCGCTACGCTGACCTCGGGACGGTCTCCGAGCGAGTTGGTCTTAAATTGAAAACGGACAAGACGAAGGTCATGTCGAGTGCCCATGTTGTACCATCCCCCATTACAATTGGTAACTCTCCGCTCGAAATTGTTGACGACTATATCTACCTGCACTACATTGCGACGCCGTAAAGCTAAAGAATTCAGTCATGCAACTTGCGCGATTTTTCTTGCAAGTCTAAACTGGGCTTTAGGTCGGACCGACAGCTAAGTATAGGGTGCCTTTTTCACTAGAGTTTTTTTGTTTGACTACGAAGCTTGAGGCCTCGAGTTCGATCCTCGGCCAAGGCATAAAAAGTTAACCCCGACAGCATCACTTTTAAAAATAATTGCTGAAACGGTAACGATGAAAAGGAAACACCGTAATAACGCTGAATATTCATCCAGCTAAGCTGCGAGGATATGAAAGCTATGCTTCGAAACTATGTGACCGTTTCCTCTAATGCTAAGCTAGGCCGTTCGAGGAAGATCCAGTGCACGCCTCTTTCCAAATAAAAAACATAGATTAGTTGGATTTGTTTTCACCAGTGCTATGCGGACCAATGAATATGATTGGTGGATATCAAACGCATTCATAGCAACGCGTAGTATAGCACATCTCCGGTGGGAAGGCACGCTAGCCTGCCCGGTGGGACATAATATTACCGTAACCGTAAAATAGCGGGAGAAACTTAGCACAAGCACAAAAGGAGTTTCATATGGTTTACGCCAGTCCAAAAAAGCAAAGCAAAAGTTAAGGCAAAATGGCTATTTTCACTAAATTAATTATAAAATAAGATATAAAAACAGGGACTAAGTATAAAATTAACATAACTAAAACTAACTTAAAATAGCTAAACAGAAATTAAAAACTAAAAATTATTTTCACTTGTTCAAATTGTCTGACACATCTCGGATAAGTTAAAATTTTGGTTCTTACATTCAGCTTACCGCGTGACTACCCTCAGACTAACTTCCTTTTCTATCCGCACACAAATATTTGTCATACATTCTTCTATCTCAAACACCATAACCTTTTCCTTTCCTTTCTAAAGCACAAGAGCTTTAAGAGGCTTAATTACGCATCTAATAAAAGTCATTACTTACGTTTTAAAATAGTTCAGCAACTTCGGGAGGGAGAGTAGCGTCTGTTGGGTATGTTTTCACATGAACGTCGCAGTTCTAGTTGGTGTAGACAAGCTTTCCCACACTTGCCATCGCTCACGTCACATAAAACATTTACTTAGGTTACTTTAGTGCAACTCCTGTGCCTGTTATCTTCAAATTGTTCTTCTTTTACATGACCTTATTTCCATTTATTTAGGGTCAGATGTTCTAATCATTCTCCTACAAGACTAAACACAAATCGCGTGCTAATATTACAAACTTACAGTGAGTTATTTCGCAGTTGGTTCCGTATTATGACCGTAAAATAACGTAAGATAAACAGACATCAAGCTCTGGCTTTTAATATCATGAATGATAAAACAAGTCAGCCCTGTCTTGGTGCCATTGTTATTAACTGGTTCAATACAAAATGTAATCATGCTGTTGTTATAATTCGAAACTAAGGGAAGTATGACAGGTAGGTTAGAGGCATCCATTGATGAAAAAGTTGTACCTAAATAAATCCATTAAAGCAACGTGTTTACATATTACTATTGTGAACAACATATGATAAGGTTTGGATTGTCTGTAGTTTAGACTTCCTTGAATACATTTGTAGCTTTTGAGAGTAGAATGGGATGAGTGACAGTTGGGTCCCATTGTGTTATATGGTAAATTAGTTGGGTTGCTAGATGGGGTGGCACGGAATATCTTGTGTTGTTTTCGTAATTGTGTAGCAAATTTGGCGCATGATCCATACATACCTATCTTATAAAACGACTATATTTTTATTCTACTACTCGTACGTACGAGTACTACGAACATAACCTACATACTCTAGACCGTTGAGTATATATAAGTTTTTTATAATATATAAAAAATCATATTAATCATCATTTAACGGCCGGTACTTTATTATTGCACTGTCATTTGACTAATTTCAAGTCAATTCGATCTCTAGAGAAGAGGGTCAATTAATTTACGTGATTTGAAACAGACAAATAACTCAGCCCCAGCAACAGACACAGAAACTTGAAATTTCGCGGACGTATGCCTTTAGGATCATACAAGTGCACTAAGAACGGGTTTTAGAAATTCATGACAATTTTTTTTTATGAGAGGGAAGCATAAGAGCCAGCGGGTCGTCTGCCGGGAAATGATCTCTACCGCCCATTAATATCAATAACTCAAGGTGAGTCACTTAAGAAGTATAAATGAAGTATAAAAGAGTTAGAGGAATCATAAACCCTATTCTTAACACTTTCGCTGCCACGCATTGCTACGCGCTACGCTCGTAAACAGAAGCAGCTTTTTCAGCTTTATAGCGAAAACTGCCCACGAACACAGAACACACAGTGTGGGTTTTTGGCAATGTGTAAGCCCCGATGCACGATGTCAGAATTGTCTGAAATTACTGCTGCCGGAACTTGATTGGGAACTAGTCTGTTTTTTTGTTCCTCAACGAGAATGCACCCGGCTCCTAAAGCTATCAAAATAAAGCATTTTTAAAAATCAATTACTAACATAATATTTCTAATCTTCTAATATATAAAAATCTCGTGTCACGGTGTTTGTTATCGAACTCCTCCGAGACGACTTGACAGATTTTTATGAAACTTTTTTCTCTGCATTCGGTAGGTCTGAGAATAGGTCGTAGGCTATTTTTTATCTTCACAGACCGTGTCGCAACAGTATTTATATATAAATCTCGTGGCACAGTGTTTGTTATCGAACTCCTTCAAATCGGCTTGACCGATTTTTATAATTTTTTTGTCTATATTTAGCAGGTCTGAGAATAGGTCGTAGGCTATTTTTTATACCCCTACTTCGCAGACGGAGTCGCGGGCAACAGCTAGTATCATCTAGACGTGTGTAATTAAGCTTTGATAGTTTCAAGTTGATTAAACACAGGAATTGCGGGCAAACATACTCGACACCCCATAATTGCTGCGAGGCCGCATGGTCACACCCAACAATGCTTTATGGTTCAAATATCCGAGCCTGGGGTGCTACTGTGACATTCGAAGTGCGTACCGTATCGTCCTTCTCATTCTTCTATTTAATACTATTAGCGTGAACATACAAAGTTCATAAATGGAATTTTGTAATGATAACTATTAATGAAAACCGCGAATGTTTAAAACAATATGAACCAATTTTTCTTAATCCGATCAAAAGAGACGGGGGCCAGTTTCTTGCGGCGCATTCTTCTTGGCAATCATGGTCTTTCCTGCAGCGCGGGTAGACTAAAAAACCAGCCAAGTGCGAGTCGGACTCGCGTACGAAGGGTTCCGTACCATTATCTATAAAAACGGCAAAAAAATCGTGTCTGTTGTATGGGAGCCCCCTTAAATATATATTTTATTCGGTTCCTAGTATTTGTTGTTATGTGGCAACAGAAATAAATCATGTGAGAAAATTTCAACTGTCTAACTATCACGGTTCATGGGATACAGCCTGGCGAACAGACGGACACACAGACAGACGAACGGACAGCGGAGTCTTAGTAATAGAGTCCTGTTTTTGGATACGGAACCCTAAAAGGGACATAAAAGAGACCTTAACGGCCTACTTACAGAAATAAACTTTTGATAACGTTGACTACATATGCTGTACTTACTAATTACTTACTTAAGACACAATAATTTACTTAATAAATAACAAAAAGTTAAAAAATAATTTTAAGCCACATAAAGAGGTCTTTTGCCAAATTAACTTAAATTAACCAGGCCAGGCTTAAATTTTCTATCAAAACATGTAATTTTAATGAACTAAAACAATTACTTTGCTCACCCGCGACCTTACAATAGGTACGTTTATGCAAGAAATGTGTGTTCATGCAGTTCCTCCACCTCCACACTGTACGAACACACACAAATCTGACGCGTTTCGAACTCAACCAGAGCTCATCTTCAGAGTTACCACAACCGTATGCTATGCTACTAAAATGTTAAACTAACAAACCAAAACAAATGTTTTAACTTGTCACTGTAACTTCTCAAGTACCCACTTTATTTTTCTTATTCTCAAACTGCCCCACAAAAATTAACTTTTATTGACATATTATTAAACTACCTTGAATTTTTGTTTATTTATAAGGCATATTTTATTATTACTAACTGTTCAAATTAGACCCAAGCCGAGGTAAAGGAGAAGATACTAAATTTACCTGTTCATTAATAATAGACCCCATAGTGTTGTACCTAATTATTTCCATGCATTCCAGAGCATCCAGACGCAACCCCTTGCCGCAATAATGTAACACTTCATAAGAATCTGAATCTAACAATGAATGATTTGATTCCAACAAATGTTTTGCAAAATTCGATCTATCTGAATGCTCATTCCTAAATGCCGAAACATGCTCTTTAAATCTGTCTGTCCTACGTATAACCCATTGCAGTCATTACAAGTAAGCTTGTATACCCCCGATCTATTTCCCTTATCTACCAGTTCTTTGTGGTTACATAGCCTAGAGTACAAAGAGTTGTTAGTCTTAAAGGCAACATTAATATTGTTTGATTTTAAAATGCCATAAATCTTATCAGACAAACCCCCAACGTAAGAGATGCTAGATCTATATTTGTTAGTAGACTGAGAAGGTAATGCAGCGTAAAGCATGCTATTTACTAACCGTGCCTGCTTCTTGTGAACTAAGCTATCTACCATTGATTTTGTATAACCATTTGAGATCGCTATCTGATAAATAGTACTCAACTCTAAATCAAAATGTTCCTTAGAAAGAGGCACAGTCAGCAATCTATTAACATAACAATGGAAAGCAGCCAGTTTATGCTGCCACGGATGATTAGAAGATGCTGGTATAACAGCATTTGTGTACGTGGGCTTACGGTATATTTTAAATTGATGTTTACCATTTAATTTTGAAATCGTTAAATCCAAAAAGTTCAACGAACAATTTTCCTCCAATTCTTTTTTGAACTTTATCTTTACGTGCTTGTTATAACCATTAATAAACACGTCAAGCTGTCTCATACTCCCCCTCCAGCATAGGATCAAATCATCAACATACCTAAAATAGTACACAATATTACTATTACCCACAATATACTGATTCTCAAAATGATCCATAAATATATCTGCCATTAAAGGACTCAGAGGTGAACCCATAGCTAAACCATCACTCTGTAAGTAATAAAGTCCATTGAACCGGAAATAATTTTTCTCAAACATGCTATGAAATATTGACGTTATGTTCCTTATAATACGCCACGAACTTTGATCAATTATAACTGAAGATACACATTGCCGAACAAAATCCCCTTCAAAAAATGTCCGAACTTTTTTATTTGTTTGCATAACAATGAAAATCATCACCTACACAGAAATTTGAACCTAGTCTTTACTACATTACAGTCGAATTTCGGTTGACACTTAACAGCTAAACTTGACAATTTCACGCAACGTACTGAGAAAAAAGAAGGCCACTTTTATCAAAGTGGCGCTCATTTGGCTCGGACATTTTCGGGCGCGCGACTGTGGATCTACAGTTATAATTGATCAAAGGCCACGAAGGGTCACGTTGCAGGTGCAGGTGCAGCCGGTGTAGGTGCGCCTAGACGAGAGGTCAATAATGGAATTTCATATGCTGGCCAAGGCCAGCAAAGTGATCGTCTATTGTTTCATACCATGACGTTTATAGGTCTATGGCATCATAGCATTTAGCCATTAAAAAAAAACTATAAGCAATATTTGCGTTTTGGTTCATTAAGACATTCTGCCACTACGCTTATTTAAGGTAAGGTAAGATGATGATGATGATGATGATGGTGTGATGATGATGGTGTGATGATGGTGATGATGATGATGATGGTGATGATGAGATGATGATGATGATGAGATGATGATGATGATGATGATGGTGATGAACATGATGATGATGGTGATGATGATGGTGATGATGAGATGATGATGATGATGATGGTGATGATGAGATGATGATGATGGTGATGATGAGATGGTGATGATGATGTTGATGATGATGATGATGGTGATGATGAGATGATGATGATGATGTTGATGATGATGATGATGGTGATGATGATGATGGTGGTGATGGTGATTCATGTTTGAGAAAAACTCTATACAAGCCTTGGCCACGAACAGGGATTGCCGGCCTCGTATCTCTAGATGGCCTCGTTAACACTCGGCCATCTATAACTACTCGGCCGGCAATCTCCTATTTCGCGGCCGCTGCAGTAATGTAGGGGAGACCGAGGACAGTTGACACAGAGGAGAGTAGACACAACGTCGATTTTTTAGAACTTATTAACTGCTAGCGAGCTCGCAATAGCGCGTGTTTGATAGCTCGAGACTTGAACTAAAAAACGCACGCTATTGCGAGCTCTCTAGCAGTTAATAAGTTCTAAAAAAATCGACGTTGTTTCTACTCTCCTCTGTGTCAACTGTCCTCGGTCTCCCCTACTATTTCACACCACCTGCTCGACAATGCCTTATTATACTATATCATGCAAACCTTTCTCAAAGTAAATCATTATAGCCCTTGGCTTTCGCCGGGGCGTAATATTGTACTGAATTTCATTATAACCCGCCGGGCAGTAATGTTGTACTGAATTTCATTATAACCCGCCGGGCAGTAATGTGATTCTCACTTCTCGCAGTTCTTATTGGTATGCACTTAAAGTCTAATTTCAAAATCGGCCGGCGTGCAGGCCGGCGCGCAGCCCGTGCTGCTGCTGGTGCTGGTGCCCGACGTGCCCAGCTCCGCGGGGGCCGCGCCGCGCCTCATTTATTTTCATCACACTTGCTCGTTAATGGTGTTATTCCATGCTTGTATACTAAATGACAATGGCCTAAATTGTTCTTAAGGGAACTATAGATTTACGTACAGTTTTTCTACCCAAGGGAGTTCTAACTTTAGTTGGCTCGGGAATCAACTAAAAACCCCCTCGCTACGCTCGGGAGTTATATCTGGAGTCCCTCGATACGCTCAGGATTCAATATCACGCCCGTGTCATAGTGCAGTGCTTTATCCCCTTGGTGTACAATCTACTATTGTTTCATGCATAAAGTTACCAAATCTATTAATTCACAAACTTCACCCGGATGCAACCGCTTCCTTTCTAAATGGTCTTTTAGAATTTCTAGTGTCTCACTATATGGTACGTTAGTAAATAAACTGTCTACATCCAAAGAAAGCAACGTTGCATTCGGCGGTATGCTGATGTCCTTAATTTTAATAACCAAATCTAGACCATTTTTTAAACTATAAGAAGGTTTAAAGGAAGCCAATTCGCCAATTTAATAATAATTGCCAGTAATTGTTTTAGTTCATTAATATGGACCTCCGCAAAGTAACGCTTGATTCAATAAACATGTAATTTTGTATGCATTGAAATCACACGCATGTCTCTGGAATTAACACTATGAAGCGGCCTCGATTTATTCGTTGATTTGCGTATACAATTATGAAATGTGTTGTGTTGAGACTTGGTGGTTCATTTTGTTACTAACAAAAATAGTAGATTGTACAACAAAAGCACAAAACGAGCTATTTTACCCGAGACGTTCATATAGCCACCCGAGATGGTACGGCGAGGGTGGATAGATACGTCGAGGGGAAAATAAGTTTAATGCTTGAGTTTTACACTCTGCGTTTCACTTCGATTGCAAGGAACTTAAACAGCAACATAGGCAATACTATTTACAAGCTGTTATATTTCATGCATTGCAATGTCTATAATAGACTATATTTGCCTAGTTTTATTAATTTCGTAGTGTAAAACACCAGTTATATAAAACAAAAACAAAAAGTTTGCGCTTGATTGCCTTGGCCTTAGAGCGAAGATTTTATTTTATGCAATAGAGCGTAAAAGCCATTTTATGCAGTAGGTATTCCCTCGTCATAAAGAACAAATTTACGAGCATGAGAAGTGAAAAAGTATGTTATAATAATGATCACTTGATCAGACAGAGCTAATTAATGTGGTAAATGATTCCTATTTCTATATTTTTTCGAATAAATCGAAAGTTTAATGTAAAACCCACTAAATTAAAAATTAAAATAAACTTGTCGAATTTTCGAATGAACGGTTCATTCGATAAAGCTAGAGTTCTAGGAAAATTCAAGTCTGTACTTGAATTGAGATAATTAATAGTGGCATTTGAAATTGACACGTATTATGAGTCATACTCTTAATTACATTAAATATGAATTTCGCGGCCACACTACTTATCTAATTCAATTATAATTGGTAATTTCACTATTGTTAAGGGTGCGCTATCACTAATGGGATCCGTCGATTCGCCACTTCTCGCTTTTGCTCCGCGTCATTGAAAGCAAACTTTGACAGGGAATATTTTTGTAAAAAAAAAACATTTTTAATAGAAGAGTTCTGCTACTTACCGAATTGTAAGACAATTCGATTATTTTATTAGTAGTGGGTGGAATTCGACTAGTAAAATTTGACACAAACATGCAACTATTTCATGTTAAATAAAAGTTCGTAAAAATGACGGAAGAGGACGTACCAATGCTCGACATCTCAACTCCCAGTAGATGACGCCTTGTATTGGGTCAGTGTCGAGCACAGGGTCGTTTATCTTGTAAGCTAAAAAAGAGGTAAAGTATCGAAGAAATAGGGCTCCTCAAGGTATATAAGTCGAGGTAGGAAGCTTGTATTTCGATTAAACCCATGGAAAATATCGTGCGAAAACTGCACGCTGTGATTAATTTCATCGTGCGGTCGCCACATGCCGCGTAATAACCCAACTTAATAAACGAAGTACACTGACGAGCAAAAAGCAGTCGGGTAATAAAGGGTCGGTTACAAAAATGACGATAACTACAAAACCCGCTGTGATAGCTTCTTCGAGTAAAGTGAGTTTAGTAAAGAGTTTTTTTATTCTTAACAAGAAAAAGTTTAATTGAGGATAAAACTCTTTACTAAACTCATTTTACTCGAAGAAGCTATCACAGCGGGTTTTGTAGTTATCATCATTTTTGTAACCGGCCCTTTATTTTTGCTCGTCACTGTATTTATGGAAGAATTCGACGCTTCAATTTTATTAAAGCAGATAAGTATGGAATAACACATGATAGTGATTAAGTAAATGCCAACTTGTACTTACATGTACATTATGATTAGGTACAACTATGAATAGGCATTTTTTTCAATCTAAATTAACTTTTACTACAAACTTTATTTAGAACTTGCCGTGTAGATAATGAAAGAATCTTTGTTCTAGTTTTGATTTGAAGATTAAAATTTTAAAAGGTCACGGTGTCTTTATGTTAACGCTCTGTTTTCGCGTTATCATTACTGGGTCCGTCACGTCTTATTAAATTACAAAAGAATTGAGTAAAACCAACATCTTAATGGCTTCGACGGTTTATGCTATTAGGCACGTAATTGTTTGTATTTCAGGTAATGTGTTTGTCTCCAGTGTAAGTATAACGCTGTGGCCCAGGCCCCAGGGATTATTCAATTAATGTAATGAAGTTTCGGTCCGCGGTTGTTACCCGATCGATCGCCTGTTAGGCCGAGCGCGACAATATTTGAACTGGCTCGGACCAATAAGAACTTTATTCGGTAAATACCTAATAGAAGAATTGGAGAGGCGGATTTGGGTTTTCGTCGGCGTTTTGAACAAACACTGGTGTTATCTTATAGTGTACATGTAAATTAACGCACTGACAAGAATATGTGTATTCGTCAAGAGTCCCGATATGATTTGAAATTCTTACGATATTTACAGTAACGTAATTTTAGCGTATCTCTGTGTGTTTTCGACAGGACCGAGTTCAAAACGTTACCATTAACTTAACTTTGCTTATGTTTCCAGACATTTTTTAAGCTCCATTTTCTTTTCTTGTATAGTTTCATTGATAGTTCAAGTTTCAGTAGTCTCTGTTTTGTTGGGCTTATTAACTTGCCTTTACCTGATAGGTACTTTGCGCGTGAAAACCATTAAGCACATCTGGCAGTCGAATTGATAATTTCATATTTCTAGGATTTTGAGAATTTACATGAATCCCACGGGAATATCAGGATAATAGTAGTCTGTGTGATATTCTTGACGTTCACCGATCTAAATACCAAATTTCATCCAAATCCATCCAGCCGTTTTGGCGCGAAAGAGTAACAAACCATACATACACACGCACGTAGGCAAGTACATCGGTACTCATAAACTTTCGCATTCATAATATTAGTAGGATCCAAACTAAGGGTCCTAAAAAAGAAAGCGCACATATTTATTCCTTTCACTGGCCATTAGGTAAGCTAGCTTCGATAGTTAATAATGGGTCCTGTCTCTTTTCACGCTGTATTTGTCTAGATTCCGCTACGATGCATATCATTCCTAGCGAATGAAGTCACTAAGAATTCTCATTCCAATAGCTGGTTGGCGTGACAACCTAACCACAACAGCCTACGTATAGTTATAATAATTAAATTTGTCCCAACCTCCGCTTAAACTGGTTAGCTAGAGGAAGTTTAATTTGGTAAACGTGGGATTAATGTTTCGCTACTATTTGGGCTTATAACCGTCAACGAACGGTACCAGGTCATTTTGGTACAAATGACAGAATGCATAAAATGTTGAGATGTAACATTGTCAAAAAGTACAAAATGTTGGTGCCACCAGGTCATTTTGTATGAATATTTTAGGGGCAGAATATGCTTTGGCCAACATGTTATTTTAGTCAAAATGTTTTCAAAGCAGCATTCACTATGGTCTAGATGTCCTTGTGTCAAGAAGTTTTGAGGACAGAATACTTCGGGGCTAAAATGTACAAAATGTTATGTGCTCATTGACATTATTATATTATACCTACTTTTTGACTTTTAATAATAATTTATTCATTTACTCAGAAAAAAACGTCCATTTTGTTATTAAAAGGCATACAAATAACTTATCATCTATTGTTAATAAAATTGTACAATTTGACAAAGGGATATTCAAACCCACTGAGTATTTTTGGATCTTGACCATTTATTTTCTGTTTGTTTTTTCTATCATACTCGTACAATAGGCTCTTAGGTTTTTCTGGCATATAATTCTTTTGTCTTTTCATAACATGTTTACATTTACATACTTTTTGACTGCTGTACATTTTGATATTGAGGCATTTTGAACAAAATTGTATATTTTAGACATTGGTACCAAAATGACCTGTTACCCAACGTACGGTGCCCCAGGCTGTCTATCGAAAGCAATTAATTCCACATGTTCTATTTGTTCCAGATTGACATCGTTCGATTGAAAGAGGTATATTCGGACTGAAGGTGAGTGAGCTGAGGCGTGTACCTCGCAGATGTAACGTTAATCGCTTTTGTTTGTGTCTGGCGTAACAAGGCGTGTTGTGCTGGAGTAAAGTGTGCGAGGATTAAAAATAGTGATGTCTGCGTGTGTGATGGAGGAAGGCCGGGAGGACGGCGGCGGAGCGCGCGCGCCGGACGACGGAGATGCGCCTCCGGAGCGCACGCGACGAGAGGTGCTGTTGAGTGGCCGCGGACGCCGCGCTTGCTCCGAACAGGGGCCGCATCCCACGTTGCAGATACGTGAGTGACAGTGTTCCCGCACGATCACTTTCCGATGCACCGTAAAAGGATGCTGATAAGCAATAATAACCTCGAAAATTGAGATTTGAATACCTTATCGTCTCCTTTAAATTTTACAAAAAAGAGTATAATGACTTAACCACCTTCACAACATCGAAATATAGGAAATATAGTTGACATAAATGCGTTAGTTTAAATGATGTTTGTGTGGGTTTATATGTTATTGCTTATCAGCGGAAAGAGTAGATTTTGATGGTTGTTTAAAAGGATTTTGTTCTTGTAGTTTGTTTGTGATTAGATTTGTGGTTGTATGTATTTAACATTGATTATGGTATTTGGATGTTGTACACATGCCTTAGCTTATTATTTTTGGCACGTCGATTCCTGTTTTCTACATGCGCAGATGGTTTACGATTGCGTTAAAAGTTATATTTAATTTAAAAATCTGGTGGAACGTAAATGACGTTATCGCCATCAATTTCTTAACGTTTAACACGTGAAAGAGTTACAGTTATTATACTTATAAGATGTAGGTGTATTTTCTTTTATTAGTTTGACTAGGGAGCGATCGGAAGCATTCAATGGCTCTTGTACTTTCGTGTCTCATCTGGCGTTATCGGAAAATTGCGGCAACTTGTGAAGGCTCGGTTACGAGAGTTTCTGAAGGAAATGTTATACTGGCAGTGAAGTCGTCATAACATAACGTACATATGTGGTGAATAGTGTTTTGTCATCGGGAAAATTTGTAAGCTACGACTATTTACGAAGTTATCAAGCAATTATTATATTAAATTATTCAATGTCAAAATCAAAGCATCTTTAGGGTTCCGTGGGCGTCGTTAGGGTCTAATGTACCTTGTTGTGCATCTTGCCGGATTCTTATCAACAGGATTTTCCGAACCATTGGTAATTTGGTAGGTAGATTCTTTGACATTTGACTTCTTTAATAAATTAAGTTTCATATTGTAAAACATAAACATGTTAATCTATAATACGGCAATTGATTATCGCTAGGCGTATTTTCAACTTTTCTCGACGGCAGTAAATTATTCTCTGTACGAGTATTGTGCGTTTTTGTAGCACGCATTGCTTGTGATTTTAAGTTCAATTACTTTGGTGATTACAAAGGAATAATTTGAAACGAAACAAGATGAGCGAGTTAGATTTGACGCAGAATTCAGTTTCTAATGGTTTCATGTGTTTTTAATTCATGTTGATAAAATCTTATACAATTAATGATTGAATCCACTCACGGACACTTGCTTTCTGACTGACTGGACCTTTATAACTTTAACTTCAACCCTTGCCCCCAGAACGCTGAAATTTTACATAAAGGTCTTTATAATGGAGGCAAGGAATAAAGACGCATTTGTTAAAATTCCTACGGGATAGGGAATAAACGGGATTTTTATGTTCGATTGAGGCAGCTTCATTAATTATGATTACTAGACTCTTCAAATTTGGCATACGTGTAGATCATCATAACAGTAAAAAATGATTCCAGGTTTTTTGGGGCATTGCCACGGGATGAGGAAAAACGGGATTTCACTAATTGATACCAACGATGATGATGATGGATTTTTGAATGTTGTTTATTTTTTCAACCAAAGAAATGAAGAAGCTCTACCACTTTGAACTCTGCGTGGACAAAGTCACGCTCAAAAGCTTGTAGAAATATAAACTGCTTAAAGTTCAGTATTTATTGTAACAGTAACAAAAAATTATTTATGAGTTATTTATTACATTACGGTAGCCAAAAGCTCTATGGTACATAGTTACATACACTTCAGAGCAAACTGTATGAAGGCCTAAGCTCTAATAAATTTACTCGTATGTCACGTTTTTGTTTCGTTATATATATATGTTACATATATTTATTTGGGAAAATCTTTGCTGTGTGGGTAAACTGACCAAAATCGGGCTTTACCGTTCTCGACAACAAATCATTCTTACTTAATGAAAATTCCACGAACGACGATTGTAAAAATAGCCCTTGACATTTTATGACTTGCAAATTACATCGAACCTTTGGGTAGAAGAGGAACTACATGGAGCAGCATCCATAAGAACGGATTTCGCATTTTCCTCCCTGAATTGAGCCAGGAGCGGAATAATTAGCGGCTTTTATTTAACCTGAGTTTGTATATATTTGTTTGTTTGCTTCAATTATTGCAATTTAAGGAATGTCAACCCACTTCCAGTGGTCGGTTTGTCTTGAAATTTAATATGTAAATAAAAGTCCGACGACTATGCAATAAAGTACCGTCGGCAATAAAACTCTTATGAACACGCTCTTACGAGCGTTTACATCCACCCGAGCTGCAGGTGAGGGTTTATGGTAAAATCAAGGGTAAAATAGGTTTTATAAATAAGTTTTATACTCTTCTCTTTCCCTTCGTTTGCGAGGAAATAGAAAAGCAACAAAGCAAATTAAATAGATATTCAGTTACTTACTACCTTTTATTTCTCATGCATCACTATTTGTAAATTAACTTATTAGAATGGTCGAGTTTTATTAATTAATTAATATAAAACATAGATTATAAAAATTACAGAAAACAAAACCTTCTTTTTATGAAATCTTATTGTGTAGTTGTTTTTATTCTTTTCGCTTTAGTTGTTGTAGCCTTAGTCTCGAACGGAGATTGTACTGTGTGCCCTAGGGCATAAAAAGTTATTTTATGCAGCCTTCTCCCAGCATAAATACAAACTTTACAAGCACTCAAAAAAATTTATAGACAATAAAATGCGTGATTCCCGGCGGAAAAAAAAAACAATTACTAAAAATATAGCTCCACGATGCTATCACAATGAATCTGTAAATTTGAAGATTATTAATCTACCTAGTCGTTCGGTCATTCAGTGTGTATAACTCTCAACACGAGAATTCTATACGGATGACAGCTGTCAAAACTTCACTAATAAAATATATCAAGTTTAATAACCTACCCGCCCCGTGAATCAGCTAAATCTTCCCGACGTTTTCTGACGTCAGACAATTTCAAACGTTAATTAAACATTTCCATTTCATTGAATATCAATTTTCCAGGTATAGTTCAATCAAAATTTGATTTTATCACAGTTATTTTATTAATTCTGATTTGAACGATTTACTTTGGCATCTTGGTTGTTTGTCTCGAGGCGAAATTTATTGGGAATTGAGGTTCAATGATATTAGAATCCTTCGGCTACCTTAAACATTTAGGTACCTACCTATCCCATCGTTGTATTTCTTCATTGTTCGAAAACTAAATCCCAATCCATTTCAGGGTTCCGTACCCAAAAGATGCCAACGGGACCCTATTACTGAGATGACGCTGTCTGTCCGTCCATCTGTCACAAGACTCTACTCTTGAACCGTAATAGCTTACACTTGAAATTTTCACCGATTATGTATTATTGTGTGACCCCAATAAAAACAAATATTTTAAATAAAATAAAGTTAAAAACGAACGGGGGTCGTCGTCATACAAGAAACGTGTTTTTTTTGTGTTTTATAACTTGATAATTTAATCTTATATTTTTTACTGAACTATTTTATATCTAGATACAGAACTGTTCACGTACGAGTCCAACTCGCACTTGACCGGTTTTTGTTAAGAATATAGCTTCTTCTTTTAGTACCTACCTGGTACTGCAGTATCTAACTTCAAAAATGCTAATGAAGTCAAAGACTAAAAAAAACAATTAAATCTAAATAGCCAGATAATATTTCCTCAAGAGATTCTCGAAGCGCCTTTATTTTTCATAAATTAAAGCAACAAACAACGTTGCGGCCGCAAACTGAAAATAAGCTCACCGCGACAAAGTTCTACGTTTAATTACGATTATTTTAAATTGAGCCTTATTCTAAGAAGCACAAAGGTAACATTTGATTACCTTTAATACTCTCTGCTAGTGAGCTACGAGCTACGAAATGACAAGCCAGTCGCCTTAGCATTATGTCCAGTCAATTTATTCACTTAACTTGAACTAAGTACCTGGGCGACCGAGCTCTGCTCGGGCAGAAACTCGGTACCAAGCGTTTTCCCAGAGATAAGACCAACCTAGATCAATTTTTCATCCCCGAAAACCCCCAAATACCAAATTTCATCGAAATCGTTGGAGCCGTTTCCGAGATCAAAACACCGGAGGGGTGGGGGGGGGGGGTGAGAGGGGGGGAGGGGATGCGGGGGAGGGAGCGCGGGGGTGTTAAAGGGGGGATGAAAATTTCATTGATTTTGCCGTAGGATGCACCGTTTTCAAGATATTTGACAAAAACACCGGAGGGGGTGGAGGGGTGAGTCACGTTAAACTATCGTCCGTAAACCGACTTTACAGACAACCGGTTTTTCCTGTTCTGTGCTCCCAATAGGGAACGTGCACATAGACGGTGCTGCCAACTGGTGCCATGAGGGTGCCATCAATTTGAATGTTTTACCTTGATAAGTTTGTTTTACTGTCCGCATAGTGTCTCTTCTGTCGCATTAGTGCTGCCGCCTATAGTTACTGCACGTTCCCTATAATACTTTTTCTAACAAAAAAGTAACTTTTTCTCGCAAAAAATAACTTTTTCTCACAAAAAAGTAACTTTTTCTCACAAAAGAAGAAACTTGACGTTTTCTCATAAAAAATAAACTTGAAAAAAAAAACTAAAAATCTTGAAAAAAAACGTGGTATCGAACCGGGGTCGGCTGGATCCGCGACCACCCGATTTCTAATGTGCCATTATGATCTGCTCGAAGTCGGCGAAATTTAGCTTTATATTCTAATGCAAACAAAAATAGCCGGAAAACACGAGTAAAAGCGATTTTCTGAAAATGAAACATAGCTAGATCAGTTTTTCATCCCCGAAAACCCCCACATACCAAATTTCATCGAAATCGTTGGAGCCGTTTCCGAGATCCTGATTATATATATATATACAAGAATTGCTCGTTTAAAGGTATTAGATTTGCATGTAAAAAGGCGATAAGTCTGGAATAATGCCCAATAGGCAAAATATGCTTTAAACTTGCGGTTCTATTATGGCAATTGCCAGTGAAAAATAAATCGATCGCGATCCCATACCAATTTTTCTATGTTTTTATGCACAGACGGAGCTTGTAACCAGTACCAAAAATACCGGTACTGGTACCGCTTTAGTTTTCTGGTGTTTCGATCTAGTTTTAATACAAGTTCCGAAAATACCGGTATTTTTACACACAGCAGCGTAATCTTCTATCTTCTATCTATCTTCTATCTATCTATCTATATGTATAAAATTCTAAACTGACTGACTGACTGTTGATATATCAACGCACAGCCCAAACCACTGGACCTAGAGACTTGAAATTTTGCACATAGATTCCTTATACAATGTAGGCATCCACTAAGGAAGGATTTTCGGGAATTCCCACGGGAACGGGAAAAAACGGGATTTATAGATTCGATTCCGAGTGACCGTATCTCAGTAACTATAATAACTAGACTCTTCAAATTTGATACACAAGTAGGTATTACAATAATGAAATCATCGATTTCAGGATTTTTCAAAATTCTCACGGGATAAGGAATAAACGGGATTTATATATTCAGTTCAACGGAATCATATGAACTATAATTACTAGATTCTTCAAATTTGGCATAGAAGTAGGTAATTGTAATAGTAAAAAACAGTTTTAAGAATTTTTGGAAATTCCCACGGGATAAAGAAAAAACGGGATATTTCTTTTTACTGGTCGTAGAAAGCTGAAATTCGGCATGAAGGTTGCTTGGGGAGTGTAGAGGAGCATTGAGAGAGGAATTTCCAAAATTCCGACGGGAACGGGAAAAAACGGGATTTATATATTCGATACCAAGTGACCCTATCTCAGTAACTATAATAACTAGACTCTTCAAATTTGATACACAAATAGGTATTACTGTTCGGTTTTTGTGTATTTTTACGTTTTTTCAACTAACTTAAACGGTCTGATGAGGGCATTACGCATCGACCAATGCGCATGCTTGCACCAAGCGCCACCTACAACGAGTTGGTGTGTGTGGCCGCGCGCTTCGTTACGCGTACGGCAAGTTCAAAAGCTAAAATACAAACTATTAGTTCTGTGTGTGAATCTCGTGCAAGATTGTATCAAAAGGACCCGATTTCATCTTGGAATACTCTGACTGACCCTGGCGCCAGGCTTCTCGTACACTACCTTCAGAGTTCAGATTACCAGGACATTTTTACCAGAACATCTTAAGTGAAGTCACGAGCTCAAACAGGTCAGTGTGCTTGCATTGTATTTTGCCTGAATCAGACTTATGTTCTAATATAAAATAGTAGCTCTCATCGGCGAGATCTTCTCGACCCAAATGTGCCAAAATTTATTCGTGTTGGTACAATTACATTAGTTAAAATATTAATTTCAGGATTTTTCAAAATTCCCACGGGATAAGAAAAAAAACGGGATTTATATATTCAGTTCAACGGAATCCTATGAACTATAATTACTAGACTCTTCAAATTTGGCATAGAAGTAGGTAATTATAATAGTGAAAAACAGTTTTAAGGATTTTCAGAAATTCCCACGGGATAAAAAAAAACGGGATTTATCGTTTTACTGGTCGTAGAAAGCTGAAATTCGGCATATAGGTTGCTTGGGGAGTGAGAGGAGCATTGAGAGAGGACTTTCCAAAATTCCCACGGAAACGTGAAAAAACGGGATTTTTCGTTTTACTGGTCGTAGAAAGCTGAAATTCGGCATGTAGATTGCTTGGGAAGTGTAGAAGAGCATTAAGAGATGACTTTCCAAAATGCCCACGGGAACGGGAAAAAACGGGATTTTTTGTTTTACTTGTCGTAGAAAGCTGAAATTCGGCATGAGGTTGCTTGGGGAGTGTAGAGGAGCATTGAGAGAGGACTTTCCAAAATTCCCACGGGAACGGGAAAAAACGGGATTTTTCGTTTTACTGGTTGTAGAAAGCTGAAATTTGGCAAGTGGGTTCCTTGGGGAGTGTAGAAGAGCATTAAGAGAGCACTATCCAAAATTCCGACTGGAACGGGAAAAACGGGATTTTTCGTTTTTCTGGTCGTAGAAAGCCGAAATTCGGCATGAGGTTGCTTGGGGAGTGTAGAGGAGCATTGAGAGAGGACTTTCCAAATTTCCCACGGGAACGGGAAAAAAACGGGATTTTTCGTTTTACTGGTCGTAGAAAGCTGAAATTTGGCAAGTAGGTAGGTTCCTTGGAGAGTGTAGAAGAGCATTAAGAGAGGACTATCCAAAATTCCCACGAAAACGGGAAAAACGGGATTTTTCGTTTTACTGGTCGTAGAAAGCTGAAATTCGGCATGAGGTTGCTTGGGGAGTGTAGAGGAGCATTGAGAGAGGACTTTCCCAAATTCCCACGGGAATGGGAAAAAACGGGATTTTTCGTTTTACTGGTCGTAGAAAGCTGAAATTCGGCATGAGTTGCTTGGGGAGTGTAGAGGAGCATTGTAAGAGGACTTTCCCCGTATTAAGAAAGTATTTTCCGAAATTCTTATGGGAACGGGAAAAAACGGGATTTTGCGTTTTACTGGTTGTAAGCTAAAATTTCAAAATTCATAAGTTTATACTGTAAGTAAATCAAAAAAAATCAAAAATCAAAACGTTTATTCTGCAAGTAGGCCGCAAAGGGCTCTTTTACATGTCATTTTTTTAAACTACCAGCGCTTTCGTAAGGACCATCATTGCCAAGAAGAATGCGCCGCAAGAAACTTGGCAGAAAGTCATCTTTTCAAATCAAAATATAATAAATTACAAATTAAAAAAAATCATACAAATATAGAATTAAGTAAATAAAAAAAATAATGTATTAATAAAATTTATTTATTTGTCCATATCATAAATTATAAATGATTATTAATACTACTTACAGTTATTATTAGTTAAAAATTAATTAAAAAAGTCAAATATAACATTAAATAAAACGAAATTAATAATTAAAAAAGTCAAAAGTAAAATTTACATTAAAAAAAATACATTTAAAATTCAAAATAATTAATTAAAATTGTACAACAAAATTAAAATTTAAATTACATTAAAAACCCTTAAAACTAAAACAAAACAAATAATAATAGTAACATAAAAGCGAGAAAAAAAAAAAAATTAAAAAAAAAAAAAAAATCAAAAATCCCCGTCCCGAACTGCGCCCGGCCCAAAGGTCCCCATGACGCTGTCAGCGTTGCCCCGCTGAAAAGCTAAGGAAATCCTTTGCACCAGGTACGAACCCGAGAAAAATAATTATATAAAAAAACAATACAGGGATGTATTGGGTCCCTTAGTTAAAAAACTAAAACAATACCTACATCTTAACTATATCTACGTTAAGTGGAAGTGTAGAATGCTTCCACCGTCAAAAAAAAAAATTAAAAAGGAAAAAATAAAAATATTGGAGATGTCTTCCAATGTCACAATAATTAAAAATGATTGTGTTAAAAACACATTTCAGGTCAAGTAACCATTAAACTTTTGGATTCCAAAGGCAAACGCTTACGCCTGCCGCCCCCAAAGTTGGCTCACACGCACTCATGTCATGCTCTGAAAGCAGAGCGGTACCGAGGGCATGTATCGCTTCCGTTCCCATAAGCCTTATAGGCCGCAAAGGTCTCTTTAACCGACTTCAAAAAAAGGAGGAGGTTATGCATTCCATTTTATGTATTTTTTTATGTAGGTATGTTCACCGATTTCTCTGTCAATTGTGGACCGATTTTAAAAATTCTTTTTTTATTCGAAAGAATATAATATACTCCTGAGGATGGTCCCATCGTCACGCAAGCAATCTTGCTTGCATGCTTGCTTGCTTGCCTGTATGCTTGTTTGCTTGATATCTTGGTTCTTTGGAATTGTCATGGTACAAGCGAGCGAAGCCGCGGGCAAAAGCTAGTTAGTTTATAAAAAATACAATACAATAACTCTTTATTGTGCAACTATGACATCGGGGCTTTCAAAAAAAGGGTTTATACTTACTTTGAAGGCCGGCAACAGATTGGTGACTCTCTTTGAGTTTTTGATATTTATGGGCGGTGGTGGTCATTTTCCATCAGATGACCCGATTGCCCCTTTCAAATTCTAATTCAAATTCAAATAATTTATTTCGGACTTTGAGTCCATAATACTAATAGTAGTGTTAGTATAGTAGTTATAAATTACAATCTTATTGCTATGGTTAGTATTTTATAATTAGGTATACTAAACTTAAACTTAAATAAAAACTAAAGACGCCTGGGCACTGGCATTACAGGCGCGTGCAGCTGCACGTAACGCTGCAGCAGCGGCGAGTCCCAGCGGTGGGCTAACGTGCTCAGGATGCTATTCGAGCCTCCTTTGCCTCCCTCTCACAATAAAAAAGCACTTAATAAACAGCTTAGAACAATAGTAGGTAAATTAAGAAATTTGCACGGTAACCTTGAAAACAGAAAGAGGAAAATAATAGATTAATGAAGCTAGTACATTTATTTACATATATGAGCACTAATAAAATACATAAAATAAAATAAATCACATACAATACAAGAAAAAGTTTAAGGTCCAAAACCACGAAAGTGGCGAATTCCGATTTAGTAATTTGCACGTAAAATCTTAAAAGGAATAGCAACATTAAACACTTAAAATAATTGCAACGTTATTGTTCTTTATAGATTTAAAAGGGGCGCGCACAGATTTCACTTTTTTTTTATTACAGCTATTTTAAGCAAACTCGGCAGTAAAATTCGTCATATCGGGAACAATATCATTTATTTATTTTTAAATAGAAGCAGTCTTAAAATCATTAGTTAATTATTATTTCTTAAAGTGCTTATTATATTAAACTAAGTGCAAAAGAAAATTTTTTAAAAATATGATCATATTTCCAAAAAAAATTAAACTGAAAATCAAAATGATCATAAGTCCCAAATTTCAAGCATTAAAGTTTCTATACTAGAGAATACGAATGACTTAAAAAATATACTTGCTTAGGATCATAAAAAGAACTGTATTTTCTTTGTATGTAAGAATTTACCCGTTTGAAAATATTTGAAATTACTAATAAAAAATAAATAAAAGTGGTGTTCCCGAAAATGATTTAGTGTTTCCGGAATGACTGAGGCGTTCACTGAATGATGTAGAGGGGGTTTGTTACTGGTAAAGGTGTTTTTTTTTAAGTTATAAATATTAAAATATATTTTAAAATATGTAATCAATCCTTGTAGTACACATACATTACATTATGTAAATGACAATTGCAAAAACAAACAAAAAAAAAAAACAAAAAATTGGTAATAAACCTTAAATATGAAACTACCGTGAGACTCACTCATAGTGAAAATAAACGGATCACTCACGTTTTAAAACGAGTTGAACTCAACATGTTTCGGGCTAATCCGTAGCCCTTATTCTCGGAGTCATACGTCACGACGGCTGCCAAACGCGCACTACTTACGCGCGCTACTTGTATGCGCGTTTGGCAGCCGCCGTGACGAAGAAGGAACGAAGAAGAAGGGCTACGGATTAGCCCGAAACATGTCGAGTTAAACTCGTTTTAAGACGTGAGTTTGAGTTTTTCTGTAATGATGTTGCCTTCGTCTTCAGTTAAGTTCATAATACCTCCCCAGCTTAGATTATTTATACACTAGATAGAGCTTCCGCGGCATGAAAACGTCCCGAAAAATATAAGCCAACTTGGCTTATATGTCATTTGCCTCCCTTCAGTTTGAATGACGTAACGCGATCGTAATATGAAGCTGTCAAAAGAAATTTGTGGACGTTTTGTATCGCAATGTTTGCTACTGACACTCTATCTAGTGCATAAATAATCTAAGCTCCCCAGATAACAGGTGCTTGCGTACTTGAGGAGGCGGTATATTTTTGATTAATTCATCCACTTTTTTATAAGGTGACATGTCTTCTATATTCTTCTTCTTCTGTAATTGTTCCTTTCTTTTTAATTTTTTCCTCATTGCTTCGTTTTTACGTCTCAGTTCTGTAATCGTACCTTGTTGCTTTAATATTTTTCGATAAGCTTTTGCTCAGTCTTTTTTTTACTCTTTTTCTTCCACGTTGTCTTTGCATTAAAACGCGAGAGGGTGGTAATGGTAATAATGGTATGTCTAACTCATTATCTGAAGGCGGAGGCGTATCACTGACTGCATTTCCTAACATCTTTTTCTTGTCTCTATATTTTTTATGATTCTTTTTTCCATTGTTTTCTTACCGCTAGTTTTTCAAGTTTAGTCAAATCTGATATTTTATTAACCTTGTTTTCGGCTTTCTTTTTCCGGTAGTACTTCCTGTCTTTAACTCATTTAATTTATTTTTGTTCCTCGGTCATATTATCTAAAAAAATTATTTTCCTTGCATTGGCTTTTTCTCTGTGACGTAAATAAGCAGAACTGTCCTTTTAAAGTGATTTTTCAAACATTTTTTTTCGTCTTCCCATTTTAATTTGTTTCCATGTTTGCTGAAAGTAAAACTCTAAATTCCACAAAACACTAATTTAATATTCATTCAGCGCTAATAACATCATATCGGGAACAACTAAGTTATTTCGGGAACGTGCCATCATATTCGGGAACGTTGCCATATTGACTGTTCCCGTAATGACGTTTTTAAACTTTCGCGCGCTTGATTCCGACGCCTGACATCTGAGATGCCTTATTTAAAGGTTAAGCTCAATCTAACAAGAATAATTTTTAGTAATACATATTAAAAAACTGGCATCTTGATTTAACAAACAGTTACACACGTTCCCGTAATGACTTATAATAAAGGTACGGTCAATATATGCTGACTATAAAGGTACTTACCATTTAAATTATTATTTATTTGCGAACAAAACAAATAACACCTGTCTCACAAAACACTTGTTCACTATTACAGCGCACTAGCGCCATAAGTTGCGTTCAGAAATAAAAGTTTTGCCTATTTATTGCTTCGTTCCCGAATATGACGTATACTTTGTTGGACAAGCTATAAACTAATCCCGCGTTTTAAAAAAAATATTTAGTTTATGTTAGTTTAAAAATCTTATTTTTTAGGAACCAAAATACTCACTGTGCCGCAGGCACAACCTTTTTGATATGAATTTATGTTTTTATACTTTTTTTACCAATTTTGAACGCTTTTGTTTTAGAATCCTTCCTATCTTGTTTTATATTTGTTTGTCAAGTTGGGTTTTGCAGTCTCATTACAGCTATTAAACAGTGCATACGTATTTGATTTATGTAGCATAGACTCAGCAGACCCTTAAGGTCCATTTTAAGCCCTTAAGGCCCCAGTCAACTACATTTTGGTCCTTCTCCGGTAAAGTGAGTGAACTAGTGAAACATCAAGCCTACATTCGGATGAAGAAACAGGGAGTACACACAATACATAATTAATTAAGTAGTTTATTGTAGTGAAAATGGTCGTAGAAACACGCGCCAGTGTGAAAAAACTCGCGACAGCCCCGGAAGGCTCGTCAAGTGCGGAGAGGGAGGAACAACCGTCCGCACCTAGCGGCCCTCTCGCCGTCTTGGCGACCGCACCCCCGACGACCTCCCGGCCCGCGAGCCCGACCACGTCCCGCTCTTCTTCGAAGGCACAGCAACCTTCCGCATCTAGCGGACTCGTCGCCATGTCGGCCCCAGCAGCCCAGGCGACCTCCCGGTCCCGCCCCGCGAGTACGACCACGTCTCGCTCTTCTGCGACCGTGGTGGCCAGACGGTTGGCCGCGGAGGCGCAACACGCGCGCCGCCTCGCTGACCTCAAACAATGTCAGCTTGAGCAGGAACGTGAGGCTGCGGAGGCCGAGCTGCGCGCGGAACTCGCTGCTATTGACGCAGACGCGAGCCGCCGCGGTTCAGCCTTCTCTAGCCGCGTGTCCATACAAGATTGGGTCGACAACAGCGTAGACCATTGTGATCAAGAACGTACGCTCAATCATGGTTCTAATTTCAGATATGAAGTCCCTGAAGTCGGGCAAGGTGAGCCTGATTGTGCCGCGTTCGTACCGGAACGAGACTCGCGAGTCCAGGCCGGCCGCTCTGCGCCGCCCTGCAAGTTCCCAGCGGGCGCAGCGCCGCCCTCCGGACAAGTCGCTGCAGCATCGGACGTGCCGCAGCTAATAAAATCGTTGGATATTTTGATTTCTAACGTCAATAAAAATATACGTCCTGATAAAGTTAGCCTGGCTTTGCCTCAGTTCGATGGCAAGTCACATTTAGACTGGTTGACATTCAAACGAGTCTACGATTCGACCGAGAGCACATTTAGCCCGGTCGAAAATCTAGCGCGCCTCGGGGCGGCGCTGCGCGGCGCCGCGCGCGAGGCCGTGGCCGCGCTGCTGGTGTCAGCGCGCGAGCCGGGCGCCGTGCTGCGCGCGCTGGCGGCGCGCTTCGGCCGGCCCGAGCTCGTGGTGCTGCGCGAGGTGGCCGCGGTGCGCGCCCTTCCTAAGGTGAGCGGCGAAGGTTACGATTTCGCCGTGTTTGCCTGCCGCGTCCGTAACTGTGTGGAAGTAGTACGTTTGTTAGAACAGACTGATTATTTGCGCTCGCCTGAACTTTTTCAAGCGCTCATTAGTAAAATTTCACCACTGTTACGGACGCGATGGATACAGTACGCTGCATATCATGACTCGAATCAGTCTTCGAAGTTAGAACTTTTCGTAGATTTCCTGGAGTACGAAGTTGATTTGCAGTCTAGATACGGCGTTATTTTTGAGCCGTCTGTGGCGCCGACCGTGTCGCACGCTACGGACAACAGGCGGCTCAAAGACAGAGTTCATGTTGTTGTTGAAGCCCAGCGCGCTAAGTCCGCGTCATCATTTAAGAGCCGGTCTTCAACGGCGGCATCGAGCAGCGTTTCTTGCTGCATTTTATGCGGTCAATCGCATAGTTTGATTGACTGTCATAAATTTAAACATATGTCAGTTGATGACAGATGGCATTTTGTGAAAAAGAATAGAGTCTGCCATCGTTGTTTAAAGGTTGGTTGGCATAGACTCAACTTTTGCAAGGCGAAAGGTCAATGTGGCATTGATGGCTGCGCTTTCCGCCATCACGTTTTGCTGCACAATACGGATTTCGAGCGAGCCGCAGCTGCACATGTTGGGGTGGAGGACGACGCCGAGCCGTCAACGTCGACGGCCACGCGCAGCGCCGAGCCCGTAGCCGAGCCTCACGTTACCGATCCCGCCGCGGCGCCCTGCGGCGCCGAGCCCCAGTTCAAAGAAGTTCTCACGCACGCTTCGACTTCGTTGACTTCCAGCGACCTTCCTTGTTCACAGCAGTCATTTTCTCGACCATTACTGAAAGTGGTTGCAGTCACTGTGTCCGGCCCGTCTGGCAGCGTAGATACCTACGCCCTTTTGGACGATGGCTCGACAGCCACATTTATTGACGCGGAAATCGCAACCAAACTAGGTGTTACTGGTCCTGAGAAGCTGATTCATCTGGATTGCGTGGGTGGCTTAAGGAAGGAGACGACGGTGCAATACGTGGATTTCCACATCAAAGGTCGCAACGCTGACGAGACTCACTTCATTCGCAGGGCTAGGTCGATTGTTGGTTTAGGTGCCGCCCGCCAGTTTGTTCGAAAGCAAAGCGTTGCTGCATTGCCTTACCTAGCCGACATTGCCGATGAGTTTTCCTACGGTGACGTGAAGCCCACTATTATTATTGGTATTGACAATTGGTCTCTAACTATGGCTAAGGCTTCACGTAGCGGTAGTAAAACTCAACCGGTCGCAATCCGTACGGCTCTAGGTTGGGTTTTGTTCGGTTTTGGGTGTAGTAAGACCGCACTGGTTGACTTCGTGAATCACGCCACCTTTGACGAAACCAAGCTTGGGCAGTCGAACGATCGTTCAGAGTTAGAGCATTTAATTCGAGAACAGTATAAGATCGACTCTATCGGCATCTCTAAGCGCGTCGCTCGCTGTGCCAACGACGATCGCGCCGTTGATATAGTTGAACGCTCAGCTCGTCGATTGCCCGATGGTCGGTTTGAAGTAGGATTGCTCTGGAAGTCAGACAAATTACTTGTGCCTGACAGTTATAGACTTGCTTTGTCTAGGTTTTTAAATCTCGAGAGCAAAATGAAAAAAGACGCCGTCTACGCGCAAAGGTACCGTCAGAACATTCACGACATGCTTCGGAAGGATTACGCCGAACTATGCACAGAAGTATGCGATGCCAAGTCGATAGTCTGGTATTTGCCTCACTTCGGCGTAGTCAATCCGAATAAACCAGGTAAGTTGCGTGTCGTGCATGACGCTGCGGCAAAGTCGCAGGGCTCGTCACTAAACTCGTTTTTATTGACGGGCCCAGACCTACTGCAACCCCTTCTGGGAATATTGTTGCGGTTTCGTGAAGGTAGAGTCGCATTAACTGCTGATATTCGTGAGATGTTTCCACAAATAAAAATTAAACACGAAGATCGCGATGCACAGCGGTTCTTGTGGCGCGACGACCCTACCGGACCGATTAAAGTATATCGAATGTCGTCAATGATTTTCGGTGCCGCATCTAGCCCTTTTACGGCTTTATATATTAAAAATAAAAATGCCACCGAGTTTCAGGACAGCTATCCCGAAGCAGCCAAAGCCATCGTTCTGGATCATTATATGGATGATTATATAGGTAGTCTAGATACGGTAGAGCAGGCAGCGCGCCTAGCTGCTGATATCTACACTGTACATAAGAACGCTGGGTTTGAGATGCGCGGTTGGGTGTCAAACGACCCCGAAGCACTATTATTGTTGCCGAAGGAGAGTTTGCTGGCAGCACCGGTAGCAAGCCATAGTATAGATGTAGACTTAGGTAGCCTAGCGACACCTGTTCGTACACTAGGCCTCATTTGGAGACCCGCTGCCGACACCATCGGCTTCAATACTGGTGTCAAAGAACAGGTGTTGCCCAAAAGTCTCACTAAGCGTGAAGTGCTAGCGCACGTCATGCGAATTTACGACCCACTCGGCATCCTCGCGCCCATCGTCGTAAGAGGCCGCATTATGTTCTAAAATTCATGGCGCAAGGGTCTTGACTGGGACGAGAAACTCTCTCAGAGCGATTGTGCCGCGTGGAGCCTCTGGTTTGAGGATTTATTGTCTGTTTCCAATTTGCAGATCCCACGCTGGTACTCACTGAACGAGCTTCAACAAGAGAAGTGCGAACTTCACATATTTGCAGAATCTAGCGAATCTGCCTATGCCGCAGTTGCATCCTGGAGATTTATTTACACCAACGGCTACGTGAAACTCGCACTTATTTGTAGTAAAGTACGCGTAACACCATTAAAACCAGTTTTCATTCCGCGTTTAGAGCTTCAAGGTTTTATTGCAAGACCAATTTCAGCCAAGTTACGATGTTTTGAATCATGGCTTAGGTTGGGGCGTGTCACCGCTGTAGCACATCGTTACTCGACGTTACATCGTAGCCGTAGTCTCAGTTGGAGGGGCTTAGATGTAACTCACTTAGTACTGCTTGAGGGAGGTTTGTGTACCTTTATGTTTCAGCCCAAAAACGTCTCTTCGCCAACTCCTCCCCTGGTAAAGTCTGGCGAGTTGACTGCTAGCGACATTCGCCTAGCAAAGCCACAAGTTCTCCACCAGTCTCAGCTGAACTCGTTTTCGGACGAAGGAGCGCGCCTGTAGAGTCCTGACCAACCCTTGCAACACGCCAGCCGTCTAGCCCAAAGAGCCCCTGTGATGAGTGACCATGAGATACTCCAGTCCAGTCATATTACTACATCTTCAGGAGTACCCGACTTTCACTTGTTTGCCTTGTGGAGCACCATCACCGTCACCCCGCCCACGCCAACACAGACTGTTCTTCACAAGCTGCGCCTCATGCGGAGTGTTAAAACTGCTCTGCCAGTTATCTTCACCAAGCTCACGCCGTCAGACGAGGTGCGCACACTGCGGGACGAGGTTGAGACGCTGGTCAACACGCGATCACTCACGCATGTGTCGTCCGGACTTGGGAGCGAAGAGGCTGTCATCTCTGGCCATTTCCAGCTTGGCGCACCATCAGGTCGACCGATTCCTGCGACGACCACGGACGGGGACCTACTGCAAAAGGAGCAGCTGGTGCAGCGCGAGAGCAATAAACGGCCAAACTGACCGCTTCTGGTGACGCTGGCTTATGACGAGTGACGGCGTTATTTCCTTATTAGAGCGGCGGACGTGGCATCGACAGCTGGCGTGCTCCGACGGCCCCTTAGAAAGTTAGTTAGGTTACTAGCTAACTAAAAAGGGGAGAAATGTGCCGCAGGCACAACCTTTTTGATATGAATTTATGTTTTTATACTTTTTTTACCAATTTTGAACGCTTTTGTTTTAGAATCCTTCCTATCTTGTTTTATATTTGTTTGTCAAGTTGGGTTTTGCAGTCTCATTACAGCTATTAAACAGTGCATACGTATTTGATTTATGTAGCATAGACTCAGCAGACCCTTAAGGTCCATTTTAAGCCCTTAAGGCCCCAGTCAACTACACTCACAATGAATGTAGAAAACATTTAAAGTTTGGTTTTACTATATTTTTAAGTAAGTTCAAGTTACAAGGTGGTGTTTCGGACGCGTTCCCGTGGATGACTTTTAACCTTGTTTTCAGTTAAATTAATGACAATTACTTATTTTTGAAATTTGTTTTTTAAGGTATAGATATATCCGACTGATTCCAATAGTATTAAATGCTTATTTACTAAAATTAATTTGGATTTAATTTTTTATGAGCTGCCAAAGCGAATTCGCCACCTTCGTGGTTTTGGGCCTTAATAATACACAGTTAATTATGGTAACTATTATACTAAAAGGGACTTATCACGCAAACAATATCTATTCTAAGTTTCGGCCACATTGCAGCGGGCGTGGTCACTGAAGTGTAGGGTGTCATTTTCGTTTAGCCGTTCGAGTCGCTGCATTTGAGTCAACTCGTGACCACGGCCGATGTGATGTGACCGAAACTTCGAGATAAATATTGTTTGCGTGATAAGTCCCGTTTGGTATATAGTTTTGAGCGAAAATCACGAAATTTAAAACAGTAGGTATATTAATTAGGTAGTCAAACTTTAGCAAAAAATAAAAATATGTTAAGTAAAACTGGTTCCTTCTATTGTTATTCTGGGTATGTATTACAATACCGAAGTACGAAAGACCGAATGTATTAAAACATCGAATGGGTCAAAAGACCGACACGATTATTTTCTGAAACCGTTAACTTTTTAAGATTGTTATAAAACAAACCTAACCTAACCTAATGGGTTCTGTATGATGCCGTTTTAATAAATTCTGAGAAGTTTACGGTTTCAGAAAAAAATCGTGTCGGTCTTGACCCATTCGATGTTTTAATACATTCGGTCTTTCGTACTTCGGTATTGTAATACATACCCGTTATTCTTAACTACCTATGTGCTTGTAATTATAATATTTTGCTGTAGCACGCAGAACACAATATTTTCACAACGCACTACGTAGTTTTTACGAACCTTTTTACCAAACAGCACCGAGTATCTTGATTTTCCTTATGCCTTTCATATCCAATGTTTTAATGTGGTTTCAACACATGCAATGACGTGAATATAACGACGTGACGTGTATATCATGAAATTGAGTAGCGCTACTATGTAAGCGTGACCTACTTTGTCTTGAACTTTTGCGATTTGCCATCATATTTTTATCGGACAAGATAGGTAGCTGGCGCATGTTTTGTTTACCTCGGCGTTTTGGTTAGGTTTTGGTCATTTGGCCGACTCACGTGGTCCCGTGATCGCAAGTTCAAGAAGATTTTTACAAGCAGAGTGCACTTAAAATTCTTTTGTTTCCAATCGGATTATTATTGCACATATATCATTACATGTACATACTGAGTGCGGTATGTATCACGACTGTAACATCGAGCTTTGAGAGCAAATACAAATTCAAGAGAGAGTTTTGCGAACAACAAAGTGATGCTGGCGTTTGATTTTTATTGTTTTCTTGTGAAAACGACACGTTCTTTCTCACAAATAAACAAGCACCCCTTTTATTATTGAATCGATGTGTATGACAATTGACAGCTTAAACGCTTAAACCGTGCGCGTGTGTGTAGCTCTATGATGTAATTTAGTTGCACTCGTGTGTGTGCCACTGTATGCCGTAAGGCGTAGTTTTACTGATTTTACTGTACCAAAAATACATTGGTTGCACACTCTTTTATACAGGATGGAATATCGTAATGCCAGAGCCTGGGAATGTACTCAAAATACTGAAAATAGGAAAATTTCCTCAAAGGATTGACTGAACACCTCAATAAAAGTTTTATGGGAATTTTTGATTGAGGTCGAGAAATGTTGTTTTTGGTATGGATTGTGATGCTGCAATTAGCAAAATTAGTATGATTATCTTGTATTCGCGTCAAGCCGCTTTTGGCGCATCCTATGATTGGAATATAAGCAGTTGTGTAATGAAGTATATAAGCATGTTTGTCCGTCTCGCAGAGCACAGCACAGCCCACCTGTGGGGGCAGGGCAGCGGCGCGCGGCGCGGCTGGAGTCGCAAGCGCACGTCCGCACCACAGATGAGCAACCCGCACGGGTCGACGCCGCGCGTGGCGCTAGTGCTGCGCTCGCGCCGCAGCTGGCCCGTCGCACCGCAGTCGTACCGCAGGTAGGTGCTTATACGTATCTATGTTTATCTATACAGATGTCCTTATCCGTATAAAATGCAATGATAACGTTGTATAGGATTGATCCCTATCACTTCTTCAGAATCATTCTGTATATATGTACAGGGTGTCGCAAAACTAAACGATAACCTGGTACCCGCGCAAGAGGCAAAATACCGGAAATCGGCCTTGTCCATACAAGGCACTCTCGCAGCATCAGTTTTTAAATTAATATATCAATTATTTTTGCATGTGATGGGCGCCATCGCAACCAAATCGAGTCTTCTTCCTTTATCTTCTTTTTATAAGCGTTTATTGAACTTAGAAAGCTCGTATCGCAGTCCTAAGTCGTGAGTGTATTAACTCAAATAATCCACTATTTTAATTTAGTCCTTCCAAAAACTCAATGAAATAAAAATAAAAATGGTGGATTATTTTTGAGTTGATGCACTCATAAATCTAGAAATGTGGTATGTAGGTTAGTAAGTCGTGGTTTTAAAATTTACCAAGAAGTGGTCGAAAAGCGGTTTGCCAAATTTCAGCTCAATCGGATGCGCTTGTGATATAATACTGCGTTAAAAGATTATAGCATTTTCATTTAAAACGAAACAACAGTGTATATTAATTTGCCTTATGTTGCTTGTAATCATGCTAATATTGCAAAAGTTGTGTGTTTCGTGTGCGAGAACTTTACGATTGAAAATGGGATCTATCTCGTCAGCTGTAAAAGTCGAAACATCTCGATGACAAACGCCGCTTCGTGTAATTAGGCCGTTGGCTCAGCTAACCTGATTGATAAATACATGAAACAGAACATTCTGACCGAATAATCAATCAACGCGCTGCAAATCACAGGCCCTTGAAATTGAACAGTCCGTAAATGGATGACGAGCATTTGCTGTCTTTTAAGAATACGGGCGTGTAATGATGTATTTAACATGTATATTTTAGTCGCTTAAAAGTTTCTGTGTCGTTTTAAGTAGCTCTGACGAAGAAAATTACGAGTACGTATTTTCAGCTGGATAAAATAAGATCAGTAGTAAAACTAATTCATGCGGGTCTGTACCTATGTATTTTGATTTGATTTCTATTATAATTCAAGCAAACCCGTGTGGGGTTTGGTTTAGAAGTATGTACACCTCTCCATTTCTACCATGGATGTCGTAAGAAGCGTCTAAGGAAATAGGTTCAGATCTTTGATCAATTATAACTGAAGATACACATTGCCGAACAAAATCCCCTTCAAAGAATGTCCGAACTTTTTTATTTGGTTGCGTAATAAATAAAATCATCACCTACACAGAAATTTTAACCTAGTCTTTACTTCATTACAGTCGAACTCCACTTGACAGCTAAACTTGACAATTTCACGCAACGTTCTGAGAAAAAAGAAGGCCACTTTTATCAAAGTGGCGCTCATTTGGCTCTGACATTTTCGGGCGCGCGACTGTGGATCTACAGTTATAATTGATCAAAGGTTCAGATATACATTATTGTTGTATAGGCGATAGGCTAGTAACCTGACATCATCCCCACCACCACCACCACCACTACCACTACCACTACCACTACCACCACCACCACCACCACCACTACCACCACCACTACCACCACCACCACTTTTATTTAACTTCAAACCTAAGATAAGATAACCTTTTTTGCCTAATGAAATGATTCTTGACACTAACAAAATCCCTTCACTAAAGAGTTGTTGTCTTGTATTGCAATATCAAATCAAAGGACTTGATTACCAGGGCTCTCTAATTTGGAAATTAATCAACACAAAACATTATATTTTGAAATAAGGGAATTTGGCTCTCATTACACGTGGAGGGATAAATCCAGTATCTTGCGCGGAACTTAGTTAAATTTCACTCAAAGTATTTTGAGATTTTTTCCGAGTTAAATGACGCGGTAAATGATCAATAAATCTTGTTATCCTACCCAAAGCCAAATCTGCATTCAGAAACAGAATTGATTTGCCTCACAAGTTTAAGTGGATGTGAAGAAAATTTTCAACTCCGAAAAATAATGTAGTACTACATTTTGTTACCTACAGATTACGTGTAGAAATGTTTTTCACGAAAGAATTCATTTTACAAATAAATAAATAAATTTTGAGTCGTTTTCAAAAAAATGTAGGTATAGTAGGTACGTATTTTTTGAGGTGTTCCGATCTCGTTAACAGGCCACCTTTCGAGCAAAGCCATTGTATTCTATTATGTCCTCAAGTGCATAATCCTCAGTTTAAGATGAACGGAAATATAAGATAAAATTGCTCATTGAAATAACGACTTTATTATTTACAGAAGAGAGTTCCTTTTAAATGAAACTTTCGTTACAGAAAGGAATCAATTAAGTGTTGTTTGAATGAAAGCCCTTAATTTTTTTTAAAACGACCCTTTTGCTGTTTGTTCTAATTTTCATCTCCATTATAAAATAAATCGTTCTCAGAGTAACTTGATGTTTATCGCAAACGCATTCGATTAGTACAGTTTGTCATGTTACAAAATTAAAATATATAGGTGTCACAAAACTCAACAATAACTTGGTACAGTCGCCATCATAAAGCAGTCAAGGTGCTCAAAAATGTCTGAACACGCACGTAGGTACGCGATTGACAATACGGTTGTGTTCAGATATTTTTGACCACCTTGAATGCTACGATGTTTATGATGATGGGTGAGAGGTAAAGTTATACGTCTCAGGAAAAAAAAACCATGTCACTCAGTTAAGCTTTTTTTTACTGTTTACTCCTTTTACTGCTGCTCATGACTCCTGAATCATCCTGTATAGTGCAACCAACAACAACTCTTTTACCTTGCTACAACGACAGACAGCTACGTTTGCAGACAGCTACGTTTGCAGAAACAAGCCTCCTCCACCTCCACATAATATAATTCCTCAACAAAATTGTTACACAGAACTAATTATCATAAACACCACACAAGACAAGAGTTCGTTCTCAAAGCTACACTGAGTACACAACTGTTTCCAAAAAAAAAACAATTGACGTTGGTACTATCTAGAAAACATTTAAAAAACCGGCCAAATGCGAGTCGGACTCGCGCACGAAGGGTTCTGTACCATTATCTATAAAAACGGCAAAAAACACGTTTGTTCTATGGGAGCTCCCCTTAAATATATGTTTTATTTTAATTTAATTATTTATTTTTAAAGTGAACATATAACTAAATATTCTGTGAATATTTCAAGCGTCTACCTGTTGCCGTTATCAATATCGAGCAAAAAAATCACGTTTGTTGTATTGGAGCCCCCTTAAATATTCATTTTATTCTGGTTTTTAGTATTTATTGTATTGGAGCGACACGAAAACATTTTATATATCGAAACAGTTTATTAGAATTTAAAATTAATACAAAGTGCACACAATGAGCAGCTAACAAGGCGACAAGTTGGATGCGAAGGGAAGTGTTGCCACAGCAATTGGTATTGTTCACTTTTTTACAATGTGATCTCATTCCAAAACCATTTCGAGGAATAGGTTTATTAAATCATTTTATAACATTGTAGTAAAAAAATATTAAATGATCGTGTGTATTTTTGCAAAATAATCTTTGACCTTTGTTTGACCTTTCTGTGGGCATTAACTTTGAAATTCTTTGCAACAAGAAAAAAAAGCCGTCCGTCTAGTTTCTCTATACTATTCTCTGTCACTTCAACGTAGTTATCATCTGTCAATTTAAGGATACTATTTTGAAAAACATTCTTCGCGTTTTTCGTATTTTAATAATGGATTTATACAGGAAGTGTTTCATTCCTACTTTTGGAAATGATTCTGTCAATAGCCCAAACAAATTAATTGTTCGCTTTAGAGGAGATTTACAAGAGAAGTGGTGCCGCAAAGTTAATTCAAAGTTTACAAGATGTACTTATTGTTGCGAGGATAATTTTAATGTAAGTATGGATTAAATCCGCCAAAGAACTTTCAAGGGAACACTCCTGACCATTGTATTTTATACGTACAAAAAATACTATAGCTGTAAATCGTTTTTTTTTACCTATTCTCATGGAAGAATCGGCAACTTTAGTGTTATTGTTATTGTAATGTAAAGTGACATTGTCAGATGACAACTACCATCGATTGTGACACATTTTTTTTTGTCATTATGTCTGTGGTTTATACACAGATTCAGCCGCGGCATGTAATTTACGAGAAGTCGTATCTCAAATTTTCAATAAATTTAAAAAAAATATTGGAGTGATGAATTACTGAAATATTCAAATTACTTTCTTAAAATACTCTATATTTTCGATAAAAAATATAAAAAGGGGGGGTTAGAAAAAATGAACAATCCCAATTAAAAATATTAAATTAACCCTGTTGAGTGGTCAACATCACCTACCCTATTATTCAAAATGTTTGTTTCTGTCAAAATTACCTTCATATTTTTTAAGTATTTTTGGTTGCGGAGTAGCAAAATGTTCCTTGATATTGATTATGTACTCGTAAATAACGAGTCTAAGGGGCTGTTTCACCACTTTTTTAAAAGTTCGGATTAGCTTAAACATAACCTTATTTGACAGATGGACTTAAAATTTCTGTTTCACCAATCTTGATTCTTTCAGAATTAGAAAGTTACGCTATCCTCGATTGACATAGGTTACTTTTTATCCGGGAAAATGCAAAATTCCCACGGGATAGAAAAAAATTTATTTAATTTTCAGGCTGATTTTAAAAATTCTTTCATTATTATGTGGTATGACTATCCCCGATTGACAAAGGTTACTTTTTATTCGGGAAAATACAAAATTCTCACGGGATAGAAAAATTTGAAATCAACTTTGGGGTTGATTTTAAAAATTCTTTCACCAATAGTAAGCTACAGTATCCTTGATAGACACAAGGCACTTTTTTCCGATAAAAAGCATAATTCCCACGGGATAGAAATAAGTAAATTCAACTTCGGCACTGATTTTAAAAATCCTTTCATATGATATGATATGACTATCTCCAATTGACATAGGCTACGTTTTCTTCGGGAAAATGCAAAATTCCCGCGGGATAGAAATAAGTGAATTCAACTTCGGCACTGATTTTAAAATTCTTTCATATGATTTGGTAGGTATGTCTATCCCCAATTGGCACAGGCTACTTTTTCTTTGGAGTAATGCACAATTCCCACGGGATAGAAAAACTAAATTCAACTTTGGGGCTGATTTTGAAAATTCTTTCACCAGTAGTATCTACAGTATCCCTGATTGACTTAAGGTACCTTTTCCGGGAAAATGCCAAATTCCCGCGGGATAGAAATAAGTAAATTCAACTTAGGAGCTGATTTTTAAAAATATTTTACAATTTGAAAGCTACAATATCTCTGATTGGCATAGGCTACTTTTCTACGGGAAAATGCAAATTTCCCGCGGGATCGAAATAAGAAAATTCAACTTTGGGGCTGAATTTAAAAAATATGAGGATCCCGCAAACCGAATGCTCGTGTGAATGTTACCACAGTAGCACGTATGCTACTAAACGGGATCCTGCAAAAAACCGAACCCGCAAAAAACGGGACGTTGCCCGTGTGAAAGTGCCGTAAGGAAGCTGTTCTTTATTATTTACGATAGTTGAAACACTTAACAGCAGAATAAAACTAAGTAGGTGATTTTACACGTGAGATTTATAATGTTGCACAAATTAAAACCGAATTAAAAATAAATCGAGCAAACGCTAATGTAAGCGCTGGGTGTCGGTGCTGGTGTTAAGCGACAAAGAAGAGACAACAATTCGACTCGTATTGATGACGTTTTAGGGGCAATTGACATGCGGGTGTTAGCGACGGCGATCAGAGGTCAACTGAAGTGCATTTTTAATGCGAAACTAATGCTTGCGCCTTGGTCACACACACATGCGCGTCACCCGTACGTACATCGTTTATTTCACAAATACATATAAACAAATGGAACAAATAATGCGGGTAAGTATATAATATACAAATAACGCGTTTTACAAAAATAACTAATTATGTTAGGTTCTATGTTTCAGATGCAGAGCGGCGTCGTCTACATCCTCCCCCCCATTGCCTGTCAAGGGCAATCATCATCGGCTCTAGGGAGAACGGCAAGGCGTGTGGCGGGTCTAGTAAGTATTCCACTCTTTGTCTTTATGTCAACAACGCGTACTCGTCCGTCCGCCCCTGGGTGAACATCTACTATCAACCCTTTGGGCCATGTGTTTCGTGGTGATGTTCAGCAGTGCCGTGACTTCTGCACTTCTCAATAAATAGCAATACATTTGCTGTGCATCTCCACAAACGAAGCCACGAAGAAAACTTAGTCGCGTCAGGAACAGGTAAGTCCAGGTTTTCAATTTTATATACGGTATTTACTTGTAAAATCTCATCACCAAATTTTTCCTCCTTTTCAGGTTCATACTTCGGCCAGTTTTGGTGCGGTGTATACAAAAAATCCGGACCTCGGAGCCATTCGCACTCTTCAGTTAATTCGTAAGTATTTAACTTCGTCGCTTTATCGGCTATGTTCATTTTACTAGGTACGTACTGCCATTCGTTCGACTGTGATAAATCGTCAATCTCGCCAAGTCGGTTAGCGACAAAAACTTTATAATTTCGTGTGTCGTTCTTTATCTGATGCAACACAATCAATGAATCAGTCCAGAAGAATCTCTTATCGGGAATAACGCGGCTTTCGCGCGCGATGGTGTCGGCGAGTCGGCATGCGATAACAGCTGACTGCAGTTCGAGCTTAGGTATAGATGTATATTTGTTTATATTCGATGCTCGGCACTTGCAAGCGATGAATGAGGCGCTCACGCACACCGAGTCGTTTGTTTTCGTTTCCTTACGCCAATATGCGACAGCAGTAAATGCAGTAGGATCCGCGTCGCAGAACACATGTAGCTGTATGGTTGTCCTTTTCTGGCTCATAGGATCGTAATGTCCGCGCGTCGTAGGGTTAGCGTCGTCCCGCTCGCTCTCAGCTGATGACGAGGGGAAAACGCATCTTGGTATACGTAAGTTTTGTAACTTTTTCAGCGCTGAAATCCAGTCTCGAAATATAACATTTTCTTTTTCAGGTATGACGTCATCCCATTTAATCTCTTTTTTCCAGGTGTTTTGCAATATAATTTTTGCCTTTACAGTAAATGGGGCAAGAAAACCGAAAATGTCGAATATCGACATAAGTATGCGTAATAATTCTCTCTTCGTGGGATTTCTTTGAAAGGTGGTAATTTCTGATGGAATGCGCTTGAGAGATAAATCGAAACCAAAAGTGTCGCTTGACGGGAACCAAAGCAGTCCTAGGGTTCGTTCGGGTAAGTCATTGTAGCCGGTTTTCATTGTTATTGCTTTTTCGCTGACGAATTCTGTTGGCGCGCATTTTAAAACTTGCGGTTTGTTACAGATCCAGTTTCTCATTTGAAATCCGCCTTGTCGATGAATTTCGGTGACATTTTTTATCATTTTTATAGCCGTCTGTTCATCGTTCACACTTTCTAAATAATTGTCCATGTAGTGAGATTTCAAAATGGCTTCCACAGCTTCAGGCATCTCTTCTTTAAACCTCAGTGCATTTTTATTTTTAATATGCTGCGCAATAAAAGGTGAGCAGTTTGCGCCAAAGATCAATGACGTCATGGCGAACTTTTCAACGTCACAATTTTTATCTTCACGCCATAAAAATCTTAAGGCATGTTGGTCTTCCTTTCGTATCTTTATTCTCAAAAACATATCCTTTATGTCACCTACAAATGCCACAGGCTTCTCTCGGAATCGCAGCATGATTCCCAACAGTGACTGCAGCAGATCAGGCCCTTGTAGTAGATAGTCGTTCAGCGACCGGCCAGCGGTGGTAGCGGCAGCGTCAAACACCAGCCTTAATTTGTTTTTGTTGGGGTTGTCGACTCCAAAATGAGGTAAGTACCATTCATGGTTATGAGGCATCGAAACTTCGTCGTCAGTTAACTTTCTAGCGTAGTCGTTTTCAAACAAATGATTTATTCGTTCTTGGTATCTCGAAGCGTAGTTTTCATTGAATGTCATTTTTCGTTCGACGCCCAAATATCGTTTATATGCATTCGAATAAGAATTTGGCATCTTCGTATCATTTTTCCACGGGAGACCGACCTCCCATCTTCCATCGATTAATTGTGCGGATTTATCAATCATCTCGATCGCGCGAAGTTCGTCTTTATTTACACGAGGCTTAAGGGTCACCCCGATCGCATCGAAAGCAAATGACCGTCGGACGAGTTCGTGCAGTTGTTTACTAGCTAGGTCGTCGGTGTGTGCGTCGCTGTCCCATTGTTGCGTTGAGTACGTAGGTGCGCCTGCGCAAGTGTGCGTCTCCCGCCGAGCGGCAGAGGTGTCCGCGGGGGTGGCGGCGGAGAGCGGGGTGCAGGTGGTGCAGTCGGGCGCCGGAGCAGCGGCGGCCGCGCATAACGTTGTAGTCAACGCGAGCTCAGGCTCAGTGGTTAAAGCTCGGCCGCGTGCGGGTACGATTCCGCTCACGGACCAACCGAGCGGACTGAGGGTTGCGCACGGTTCATTTTTACCACGATATATAGTTTTTAATGTCCGAAGTAAATGAAAATTGTCTTGTCCGATCAATAACTTTGGTTTTACATCACTGTAGCACAAATAGTCTTTCAAATTGCGTAGATGTTCGTACATATCGACGTTTACCTTTGATAGATTTTGGATAGGTAGGTCCAATTCACTTATCTTGCGCGCGCGCATTTCGTATACCTGATTGTTGTTGTTTGAAAGTCTAAAGTTCACAATTTCACTGCGGCACACAATGTCAGAGTTCCACGCACCACGGATTCTCAAAGTTTCAGGCAGGCCTTTTAAGTCGACGCAGTCTGCTAGATCAGCGGAGATTAGGGATACAGTAGCTCCGTCGTCGAGTAATGCATGCGTTTTAATAATTCCTTTCGGTCCATGGATGTTCACGCGCACTGTTTTTAGCAATACAATCGTACTCGGCGTAACAATAGTGGTGTTTGTGACTGTCCCACTTGTCGAATCATTTCTTTCACTTGACGACGATAAGTTCGTAACATTATTAATGTTATTTTCGGTTGAATCTCCATGAGAAGGCGACACATTTTTTTTTACAGGCCAGTGGAGCAAGCGGTGGTGTGCTAGCCCGCACTCGTCGACGTCGCACGGCGGTGCCGTGCAGGTTTCCTTACAGTGGCCCGGCGACATACACTTATGACATAGATTGTGTATTTTCACGATACGCCACCTGTCCTTTCTTAGCGCCCGCTTAAATTTATTACAACTGGTGAGCGGGTGAGCTATTGTGCGGCATAATTTACACTTAACACTTATGTCGCTGCCGTTGTTAAGTACAGAGTGAACTTGAATCTTGCGTTCATCGGTTTTTTTGTAGATTCTGTGATCTGATTGGCTTGGGATGTGACTGATTCCTGCTGCGGCTACTTTTGTAGCCTCTCTGTGCAGAAACTCGGCGAATATTTGTAGTTTGGCTTTGTTGTTGTCTTCGTTTTCGTAAAAATAGTCCACCCATTTATTTATGAGCGCGCTGGGGCACTTAGAAATTACCGTATTAAGCAACTCTGGGCTTCTCAAATAGTCGGTTTGGTTAATTGATTGAGCGGCTGCTACGTAGTTTTTAACTTTCACAGCAAATATCACTATATCGGTGTGATAAGTTTGTGGTAGGGGCGGCAACTTTTTTAATTGTGAAGCGATCTTGTATATAATTAGCTCAGGTCGTCCAAAGCGCAGTTCCAGGGCTTCTATGATTACACTGGGCGTTGCGTCACTGATGAGCAGCGATGACACAGCTTCTTTCGCTTCACCACGAAGGCATTTACTTAGTCTGGCAACGTTTTCACAGTTACTATAATTGCATAACTTTGTAGATTCGACATAGCTCTTTTTGAACTGCAACCATTCGAGTGGTTCCCCGAAAAAAACAGGTAAGTCCTTCGGTGTGGCTAGTCTTGATAGTAGCTGTGTGTTCGAAGAATGAGTAGCGACAGCTAGGTTTTCCATCGCTCGAGCTAGGTGTTGGATATCATTGTGCGGAGCGTTGCTGGCGTGCAGCGCTGGCGCTGATGGCGGCGGCGGCGGCGGTGGGGTATCCGCGTTCCGTAATTGTGACTCGTGCTGGCTCTTCTCTAGCCAATCTTCAACTTTATTTGAAGTCGCATGGAGCGAGTCTTGCTTACTACAACGGGAACCGTGTGAAGACTCGTTTTCTAGTGCGGCTACTTCTGCAGCCAACCTCATATCTATTAAATCTTTTTCTATTTTAGCTTTGGCTTCAGCTGCCTCCAATTCCAATTGCTTTCTGCGTGCCGACAATGAAGATCTATTGGAGCTTTTCTTCGATGGAACGGATTTAAAAACACCGAGTTCGAGTTTCAAGCTACCTGATTTATGAGGCAGCTGTTCGGTAATTTTACTCAGTTCGTTCTTCATTATATTTGGATCCACTATTTCTGATCTTACTCTTAGCGAGCGTGCATCACTGCCATCATCATCAACGTGTGCAGATTGCATCAGTTTTTCTCGTTCGACAGCGCCGCGCGTTTTTACGTTCGTGCGCGGCGGTGTGCGTGCAAACATTTTGCGGTAGTCGTCGGCTGTCTTCAACTTCGTAATCCTCGACGATCCAGGCTGAAGGACCAAACTTGTAAGCGCTGGGTGTCGGTGCTGGTGTTAAGCGACAAAGAAGAGACAACAATTCGACTCGTATTGATGACGTTTTAGGGGCAATTGACATGCGGGTGTTAGCGACGGCGATCAGAGGTCAACTGAAGTGCATTTTTAATGCGAAACTAATGCTTGCGCCTTGGTCACACACACATGCGCGTCACCCGTACGTACATCGTTTATTTCACAAATACATATAAACAAATGGAACAAATAATGCGGGTAAGTATATAATATACAAATAACGCGTTTTACAAAAATAACTAATTATGTTAGGTTCTATGTTTCAGATGCAGAGCGGCGTCGTCTACAGCTAATTCCAAGGTAATTTCAGTCAAAATTTAATATTTTTTGACGGTGGTAAGAGACAGAGCTACTTTACATGTTTAACTAGAGTTAACTTACAACAACATCGTACAAAAAAATCAATATTACTTAATATGAGGAGAGTACGTGGTACACTAAACAAAGCAATTGTCTTTAATCCGATCGATTGAACCTCATCGTGGGTAATACGCTCGATCTTTTAGTTTATTTTGCTATTAGCCTCCACTGAGCAAAGAAATAAACAAGTGAATGTTTACCGTTTGGATTCCCTCCATAAAAAAATCTCGCGTCAACAAGTAAAACAAAAAGAGCATTACTCAGATTGGGATAAGTTTTTTTAACTTTTAGAGAGAGTATAATGTACGAAATGTGGGCCACATTATGTTGGTTGGTTGGGACCCTCTTAATTTTTAATTTAATTTAATTTTTATTATTTTTTGTTGTAGCGGCAATGAGAATACATATCACGTATAATTTTCAGCTGCCTACTTATTACGGTTTTTGATATACAAGCTCTGTGAAAAATAGACAGACAGTGAAGCGACCCGAGTGAAGAACCCTAAAAAATATAGGTAGTTTTTAAATATTCTGGTAAATAAGAGGGCATTGTATGTAAATAAACTATATCAGTTTTGTATTCCCGCATACATCTAATCTAATCTACTAATATAATTGTGTTCATAAAACTTTTAGCGTATCATCTTGCCGATAGATTGGTGCTTCATTCCCTCCCGTTGCGTGTCTGGCATGATACTGCGTGTTTTATTCGACTGCTACCGGAACTAATCAAATTTACTGAGACCCCCTGAAACGTAACCTAATTTGGTTTGTAACAATCTTATGTTTATTTTATTTGAAGCGCAGATAATGTAATAAAGTGGGTAAGTAAGTAAAGCGTGCTACACGGTAGTTTCTACATTTCGACAGGTCACCTTCCTGAAATGGGAGCTGGAGTTCAACAACGCTTTTAGCGCCTCTTGAATGTTATGGAGACTTCGCACTCTCGGCGTGAATACCTGCGAAGAGGCGTAAACGTGAGTGTGGAGGGATTTCGCGTCTATTCTTAGAGTTCGCGCCTGTTCTGAAATTCTGAATTGGTTTTTTGTGTCCGCTTCAAAGGGTTCGAGACCGAGAAACGTGTACGTTCTCCAGACTCACTGCGTTAATGCGAGAGTGGCGGTGAGTGAGCGATGTTTGATCGCCATGAAACCTTTTCTTATCTCAATTATTTTTCGCTTGTTTCGTGTTTAATACGCAAAGCCCTTGAAACTACGCAAAACAGGAACCGCGAGAAGAGAAGCTCCGTCAACTTTGTCTTATATTTTTCATCATTTTAATTTTAAATAATGGTTAAAATATTTGGTAATCCGTACTAGTAATTTTATATTATTTGATTAACAATTTTCTTCTTTGTTAAAATAAAGGATCTGAATCATTTCGAAATTGGCCGCTTTTACCTGCTGTCCAAGTTCCAAGTAACTTTCAACTTCACAAGTTTGAGCAAAGTGACAGGGAGACGAATGTGGTTTGAGGCCCATTCCATTCGCTTTGATGGATCGTACTTTCACTTTCCTGCTACTTCGGAAAGTAAATACTGTAAACGTTTGTTGGTTTGATTGCTATTTAAAATAAGTGATTTCAGTTTCTTCGTGACTTTTAACGTTTGTTTTTGTTATGTAATTTTGATGAATTTCTTTGAACTTCAGCCAGTTTTAGAATGCAAAATACCTACCAGACAATTGGGATTGTTCATTTTTTCTAACACCCCCTTTTTATTTTTTTTTATCGAAAATATAGAGCATTTTAAGAAACCAATTTGAATATTTCAGCAATTCACCATTCCAATAATTTTTTATAATTTATTGATTATTTGAGATACGACTTCTCGTAAATTATTTACATGCCGCGGCTGAATCTCTGTATAAATCACAGACATATTAAATACAAAAAAAAAATTATGTCACAATCGATGGTTAGTTGTCATCTGATAATGTCACTTTACACGTTATATTTAATAACTCTAAAGTTTGATTCGATTTGTAGCATTCAAACATGGCGGATGTAGACAGTATAATTTTGGTATTTCTTGTTTTTTTGGCTAGTTGAAGTATAATTTTGATAGTGTTTTATGCGGCGATTAACCTTAATTAACAGTGATTACAAAATTCTATATTGTTCTCGTGTCTGACATTTTTTAATGCGCAAGTTGTCTCCACGTGGTATCTGGAATTTTACTATCAAGTTGCAAAAACTACAATCACCGTACAACTTCGCTCCCAAAGAGAGCTTACTTTGACACTGGCGAAATTGTCCTGCAATAGGACAGAAGCCATTTTTTAAAATAAATAATAATAATAACTAATAACTCTAAAGTTGCCGATTCTTCCAAGAGAATTATAATCACTACGTTTAGATTCTTCGATCGAAATGCTTGCCTGTACAAGTTCCAGTTCTGATTTTGTTTAATAGTTTTTCAAGTACTCTTTTAGCTACAATTTTTGCAACAATACATCGTGTAAACTTTGAAATACTCTACATTAACTTGGCGGCACCACTTCTCTCGTAAATCTTCTCTAAAATAAAAAAATAAGAATGTATAAGTACCTACTGATGGGAATTTCATTCCATTTTACCAGGTCTAGATGTGTGGTCATAGTGTGTGTGTCTTGCATAGTTTCCTACAATATTCATATATTTTACCACCTGCCCTGTAAAAAGCAAGCCTCTTAAGCGGCGTTCCACATTCATACGTATATTAAACACATAATAATTCCTTTAATTTGCAAAATACCAATAATAGCATGAAGATAAGGAACTTAAGTTTTATACGCTGGTGAATAGTACATGTAGTGAGTATACATACATTAAGAATGTTGACGCCATACAATATTGGGAAGGGCGCGCGTCACATCTCACTGTCATTTCTCAACAAGCGGAGACAGCGAAATTAACGTGACATGACAGCAATTTGCGAACTTTAACATATTCTCTGGTGATTCAATTAGTTAATCAAAACACACGTATTAGTTAATCTGAACTATTATGTCCTGACGGGATTTGCCGCTGTCAAAGATATAGGTACTAAGTAATAGACTTAGAACTTCTCTAGCTGTTGTAAATAAAAAAAACAGGTTCAGGTTGGTTAGTCTCTATTTTGAACCATGGTTTACAATAAGCTAGTAACAATGGATTCATGTCACAAAACACCTCTTTTTTGTAGGTACATTTTCTAAACATTACAAGCACAACGTTCAAATGTTTAAACAATTAGATATTAGTCTGCTATTATTAAACCTTACTATGCGGCACGGAGTTGAGATACAATATCTTCAGTAAGTACAAGTTTAAGTGTTTCTTGTAAAACAGACAATTATACCTACTTTACTATACAAAAGATTTCCAAGAACTAAAATACTCATGAGCTGCAGTTTTACATTGTATAGATATTGATTATGGTTACACCTATTTCCAGATAGTACAGCGATTTACAAGTAGGTCACGTTTACAATAGCATAAATCACACGAAGGATGTCATGTTTGAAAGCAGTCTAGATAAAACTGCTATTTGTAGAGAGCAGCATCATGATTTCAGCTGCCAAAGAATGGTTTAATAAATCTTGATAGATTGAGAGAACTTCCATTTAAAATGCAGGACAAAACTCGGCGGCAAGTGAGTTGAGTCACTCTTTTTTAATCTCAAAGTTTTTGCTTTTGATCTTCGAAATTGAAAATGTTTCTGATAGAAGACAAATGCCTGAATAATATACCCTTTTGGGTATGTAAATTCAATTAAGGTATCAATTTCAATTTATTATAATGTGATTCTGAATGAGATATTTAATGACTCGGGTTGCTCGTTCCTGTTGACAGTACGCATGGATTGCAACCGAAATTTGGTCACGAAAAGCCCAGAACATTGTTGGACCTATTTCGCCTTTCACGTATGAATTCAATATTGATGGAATGACGTGACGTGACGCATCGGTGTGTGAAATTTGTCTAGTGCTGTACCTTATGGCTGATATTGAATGTGTTTCATTCCATCATATAGAGTACCTAAATTAAGATACATTATATAGAGACAGACATACAGCGGGAAGCGACTTTGATTTATACTATGTAGTGATGCATAACTAATAAGTTCGAGGTTTACTAGTATTAATTAAGTCACCAAATTGTTTTTGATTGTTATTAAGAAGTAAATAGTAGAGTTAGCTGTGGGTAAAGAGACGAAAATAAAGTTACATCATTTTTTTTATTGAAAATTCAAATATCTTACCAATGGTTGTCTGGTTGATTTGGTTATACGTACGTATCTACATACTTATTGATAAGTCCGTCACATCTTACAAAATATTGAAACATTTAATGCGTTATAAAGTGTATTGTGCAGCCAAAAGTGACTTTGAAAGAAGCCTTCGCTAAGTTCCCAACTGTAAATACCTCATTTTATTGGAATCCTCATCTAATTCAATAAACAATTACGAACTTTCGAGAACCGTGAACTTGCTTTAGTAAACCACGTGGAACTGAAAACGCTAATTGAAGCAGTAAGTGACCCTTATAGAGCTCTTTTTGTTAAGCTTTAATTTAATTTACATTGTTAGTATGAATGGGTCAAATCTTGGGATTCGAATTTGACCCTCATTCAGTGGTCGATTGACTTGAAATTTGGTATATTTGTAGGTTAGATAACAATACAAGTACTTACAGTAAAAAAAGTACAGTTGCAATCAGCAAAAAAGCTTGTATTCATGTATTTAAATTAATGAATGTGCTTCGGAACTGCACGGCCTTATTCCACCTGCTACTTTCTTTCACAGGTCACCTGAAGTAGGCGGGGTCTCCACCCATAATGTTCTCAGCATTCCCAAAATCTTCCTTCTTCATCCGTACAACTAATAAGTGAAATTCTCTGCTGGCGTCTGTTTACTTTGAACACTACAATCTGTCCGATTTCAAGTTTAGGGTGAATAAGCATTTACTTGGCAAGCGTGCTCCATCGTAGACCTAATCTTCGCTTTCTATTAGGGGTGATTGTGGCCAAATGCATGTCTATATCTATATATATAAAAGAAGAAACTGACTGACTGACTGACTGACTGACTGACTGACTGACTGACATATCAACGCACAGCCCAAACCACTGGGCCTAGAGATTCCAAATTTGGCATGTAGGTTCCTTATAAGGTCTAGGGGTGCACTAAGAAAGGATTTTTCAAAATTCACTCCCTAAGGGGGTGAAAAGGGGGTCCAAAGTTTGTATGGGGAAATAAGATTAGTTCGACTATTTTATTCGAAACTTCACAGAAGTACTCCTAATGGTTAATGAGTAAACACGTGTTTCAGGTTTTTTGAGAATTCAACCCCTAAAAGGGGGGAAAGGGTAACAAAGTCTGAAAATCAACATGGGTGTTGTTTCTATGGTTTATCGGGTCGCTGGTTGTGAAACCAACAACGGTTTTAAAATCCGACGTGGCAGACGTAAAATACCATCTCCCTGGGTGGGGTGCGATGGGGTTCAAAAGTCTAAATAAACTAAATGACTGTTGATATATCAACGCACAGCCCAAACCACTGGATCTAGAGACTTGAAATTTTGCACATAGATACCTTATACAATGTAGGCATCCACTAATGAAGGATTTTTGGGAATTCCCACGGGAACGGGAAAAAATGGGATTTATAAATTCGATTCCGAGTGACCCTATCTCAGTAACTATAATAACTAGACTCTTCAAATTTGATACACAAGTAGGTATTATATTAGTTAAAACATTAATTTCAGGATTTTTCAAAATTCCTACGGGATAAGGAAAAAACGGGATTTATATATTCAGTTCAACGGGATCCTATGAACTATAAGTACTAGACTCTTCAAGTTTGACATAGAAGTAGGTAATCATAATAGTAAGAAACTGTTTTAAGGATTTTTGGAAATTCCCACGGGATAAGGAAAACACGGGATTTTTCGTTTTACTGGTCGTAGAAAGCTGAAATTCGGCATGTAGGATGCTTGGGGAGTGTAGAGGAGGATTGAGAGAGGACTTTACAAAATTCCCACGGGAACGGGAAAAAACGGGATTTTTCGTTTTGGTGATCGTAGAAAGCTGAAATTCGGCATGTAGGTTGCTTGGAGAGTGTAGCGGAGCATTGAGATAGGACTTTTCAAAATTCCCACGGGAACGGGAAAAACAGAACTTTTTGTTTTACTGGTCATAGAAAGCTGAAATTCGGCATGTAGGTTGCTTAGGGAATGTAGAGGAGCATTGAGAGAGGATTTTCCAAAAATCCCACGGGAACGGGAAAAAACGGGATTTTTCGTTTTACTGGTTGTAGAGAGCTGAATTCGGCATGTAGGTTGCTTGGGGAGTGTAGAGGAGCATTGTGAGAGGACTTTCCAAAATTCCCACAGGAACGGGAAAAAACGAGATTTTTCGTTTTACTGGTCGTAGAAAGCTGAAATTCGGCATGTAGGTTGTTTGGGAAGTGTAGAGAAGCATTGAGAGAGGACTTTTCAAAATTCCCACGGGAACGGGAAAAACAGAATTTTCCGTTTTACTGGTCATAGAAAGCTGAAATTCGGCATGTAGGTTGCTTAGGGAGTGTAGAGGAGCATTGAGAGAGGATTTTCCAAAATTCCCACGGGAACGGGACAAAACGGGATTTTCCGTTTTACTGGTTGTAGAAAGCTGAATTCGGCATGTAGGTTGCTTGAGGAGTGTAGAGGAGCATTGTGAGAGGATTTTCCAAAATTCCCACAAGAACGAGAAAAAACGGGATTTTTCGTTTTACTGGTCGTAGAAAGACGAAATTTGGCAAGTGGGTTCCTTGGGGAGTGTAGGGGAGCACTAAGAAAGCATTTCCCGAAATTCTTACGGGAACAGGAAAAAACGGGATTTTGCGTTTACTGGTTTTTAGAAAGCTAAAATTTCAAAATTCATAAGTTCACACTGTAAATAGGCCACAAAGGGCTCTTTAACCGAGTTCAAAAAAAGGAGGAGATTACATGCATTCCACTTCATGTATTTTTTTATGTAGGTATGTTCGCCGATTTCTTGGTCAATTGTGGACCGATTATAAAAATAATTTTTTTATTCGAAAGAATACAATATACTCCTGAGATGGTTCCATTGTCACCAAATCAGGATCTGATGTCGGGATCTTAGGGAAATCGAGGGCAACCCTCAAATTTTGTAGGCACGCATTACGTTTTTCATATATTTTCTCAAGCTATTTAAGTGTTTGCGTCTGGTAGACATCATCTCATGTAGATGAGCTGATGATGGAAGGTAAAACTCCTTAACGGTTAGGAGTTGAGGATATTTTTTCAAATATTATAGGTACGTATAGACCGATAGTTGTATTCTTTCAGGTTATCCGGGTGAGCTGATGACGGAAGGTTAAACTCCTTAACGGTTAGGAGTTATATGAAGTTTCTTTAAATATCATATGCACGTATAGACCTTTAGTTGTATTCTTTCTGGTTATTCAGATGAGCTGATGATGGAAGGTATAACTCCTTAACGGTTAGGTCACACAACACCATAACAAAATACTATAATATGTATAATATCAATGCTAAGTAGGTACACAGCGCTTCCAGTTACTCAAGTTTCCGTAGATGGTAAGAAAACATTGAATTATACCTAATGCAGGACAGGGGAAATTAATAATAGGTTTTATATTATTAACAAACCTGGTTATTTTAGTGCCCGCTTTCGAATAGTGAAAAACATTGTATATAAAGGAATACTGTAAAGGACCGTATCTACCTGAAGTTTAGTCGGGCTTGCTTGCTCACTTACTTGCACGCTTTCTTGCACGCTTGCTTGCTTGCGTGCATGCATGCTTGCTTGCATGCTTGCATGCTTGCTTGCTTGCCTGTATGCTTGCTTGCTTGATATCTTGGTTCTTTGGAATACTCATGGTACACGCGAGCGAAGCCGCGGGCAAAAGCTAGTTTTATATAAAATAACACATGTATAGAGATCAATCTGTCTTCATATAGATTCGGTTTTTTATTATGACACTTGAATGTTCGTTTATAGCTGAGCAGACAATTCGCCTCTCTAAATGGCCGCGCAAAAACCATCAAGGCGTGTACATACTACGAAATTACCACATTTCAGATTTACGTCTTGATGGCGTTTTCATTCACGTCGACGGCTATAAAGAGGAGAATAATGTAACGCTAGATTTATAATCGACTGAATATAATCGCACATAATCCTATACAATTTGTGCCAAGACTTAATGGCTCTTGTATGCCATTATTATGCTTATGATGCGAACGACCGTATTCCAAGACAAAGTGTTTCAAAGAATTTCTTTAAACGTTTAGGAAAAAGGCCATTTAATTCGTTATATTTAAACGGTGCGAGGATAATCGTGGTCTTAGTCTGCTCCGTCTCGAAGCGATAGAAAAAGTTTTTCCTTTTATAAAGGTAATTTCATCATCATTATTAACTGCGTCTTGTCCTTACAGATACTGCTGCTATAAAAAATAATATAACACTGCCAATTTTAATTGGATTCTTTGTGAAACAATTGATTTTGTTTTCGATTTTATTTGATTTGTCTGCTTGCGTGTAATATCCACGGTTAACGACCTGAGAAGGTGCGTACATATGTGTGAATTGAATTGTATTAATGTCCTACTTAAGTGCTTCAAAAATGGATCACATTTTATTCATTCCGTCAACCTTTCAGAATGAATAATTCACACGCGTCGAAAACGATAAAATGTGCCTGTGATAACAGACTGATTCATTTTTTTGGGCCCCTTCTGTTACCCCGTTGTTTAAATACCTATACAGGGTTATTTGTAATTCACTAGCATCCTTTTAACCCTACACTCCTACCACTTAAACAAATGTTTTTTGTTTTACGGCTTTTGTCATAACTTAATATTTTTGATGTAATAACGTATTGAAAATTTGATTCTGCCTCTTATTTTTACGATACTCTGTGTATTTGTATGGGAAAAAAAGTGCTTCATTTTAAAAAGTCGTATAACAAAAAACATTTGTTTGAGTGATAGGAATTCAGGGTTAAGAGGATGTCAGTGAATTAAAAATAACCCTGTATATATATAAAAACATGAAAGTTTTACCAGTGGCATATTGTGTATTATTTTCCATTCACCGACTACGTGGCTGTGAAGTTCTAAGATGTTTTTAATTAAGTTCCTACTTAACTAAGACACCTCATAGATCCCTGTAAAAACTAGATATGATAATGATGAAATATGTTTCGATACCCATGTAATTTTTTTCTTTTAAATGTTTTAACTTGCCTTGTCTTGCTTGTATTAATACCTAGTTTAGTCAATTGTAATGTAATTTAAGTTGGAAAAAATGAATTTCTTACAAGTTTCTTTCGACTCATTCTTCTTGGCAATGTTGGTTTTTTCGAAAGCGCTGGTCTATAAAACAAAACTTTGATTTTTAGGGCTCCGTACCCAAATGGTAAAAACGGGATCCTATTACTGAGACTTCGCTGTCCGTCCGTCTGTCTGTCCATCCGTCTGTCTGTCCGTCCATCCGTCCGTCCGTCACCAGGCTGTATCTCATGAACCGTGATAGCTAGACAATTGAAATTTTCACAGATGATGTATTTTGGTTGCCGCTATAACAAAAAATACTAAAAAACAGAATAAAATAAATATTTAGGGGGGCTCCCATACAACAAACGTGATTTTTTTGCTTGTTTTTGCTCGATATTGATATCGGCAACAGGTAGACGCTTGAAATATTCACAGAATATTTAGTTACACTTCACTTTTAAAATAAATAGTTAAATTAAACATAAACAAGTATTTAAGGGGGCTTCCATACAACAAACGTGATTTTTTTGCCGTTTTTATAGATAATGCTACGGAACCCTTCGTGCGCGAGTCCGACTCGCACTTGGCCGGTTTTTTTCAGTCTTATCACTATTATTTAGGTAATTTATGCAAAACTCAAAGTTTATCAACATCGGTAATTTTAAATAATTTATTGAATCAGGCGTTACTTTGCGGAGGTCCATATTAATGAACTAAAACAATTACTTTGCTCACCCGCGACCTTACAATAGTTACGTTTATGCAAGAAATGTGTGTTCATGCAGTTCCTCCACCTCCACACTGTACGAACACACACAAATCACATAAACACAACTATCACCACCACCAAGCTACACTGACGCGTTTCGAACTCAACCAGAGCTCATCCTCGGAGTTACCACAACCGTATGCTATGCTACCAAATGTTAAACTAAGTTTTAGTGTTGTTTAAGTGTTAGTGTTGTCTAGTTTGAGAATAAGAAAAATAAAGTGGGTACTTGTGAAGTTACAGTGACAAGTTAAAACATTTGTTTTGGTTTGTTAGTTTAACATTTGGTAGCATAGCATACGGTTGTGGTAACTCCGAGGATGAGCTCTGGTTGAGTTCGAAACGCGTCAGTGTAGCTTGGTGGTGGTGATAGTTGTGTTTATGTGATTTGTGTGTGTTCGTACAGTGTGGAGGTGGAGGAACTGCATGAACACACATTTCTTGCATAAACGTAACTATTGTAAGGTCGCGGGTGAGCAAAGTAATTGTTTTAGTTCATCGGTAATTTTGTTAAGCTTGATAATACACAAAAAAATGATTACCCCACTAATGGATATAAGGATAAGTTTAAACTTTCATTCAACTTTATAATAGATAGAGATTATCTGGGCGACCAGCAGATATTCTTTATGCGGAAGATTGGGTGGACCGACAACGCATTTTATTACCGACCGATGATTGATTGTTGATTGATTACCTCCTGAAACCAGTCCTCTATCGGACTAGGTTATTACAACGACAAAGAAAGAAAATGTCTGCTATATTTTTGCGGTGGGTAGGTAACATCCGAGATACGAATACTAGATTTAACAAGATTACTCAGAAATTGCACCGATATCATTGGAAGTTCCATAGACTCTTTTAAATTTTAGTAAATTCTTGTAGCTTTCTTTGAATCCTGTACGGGGTTGCTAACCATAGAGCTAGACAGCTCAAAATTTCGTATTTTGAATTTCAATCTTCGTACCTCCCTACACGCAAACGAGGCGATCAAAAAAAAAGACTGCCGAGCTGCCATTTAAATAAAAAAATCACGCAAATATATTCAATCTATGTATTTATTCAAACAGGCGAGCAAAAAAACGCTTGAATATGTTCAATCAATCTACTTTCCATTTAGTACCAATATAGCCAAAGTGGAAAAATCTGTTTACGCTGTAAATCGCTGCCAACAGTAAAAATCACGTTTTAAAATTTTCTACATTAAGAGTCTCGTACAAAATTGTACGAGGTTGATGGTGTTCTCGTACCTCGTACAGCGGACCACAAATTTCGCAGTTGTATAAGGGACCTCGAAATGTTCCCAAACTTGATTCTGTAATATTTAGAATGGGTCTGTGGAGTCACGGACAGGGGTCTATTATTAGAATTATCTTGTCTAACAAGCGCTATTACACGGAATACCTTAGTGGCTATTAGACCTCATTATGGGAATGCGAGCCTTAAAAGCATCGATGAGGCACTAATCGAATGGTTGACCGCTTCTTGATTAATGTGAGAAACTTGCACCCAAAAATTGCTATACTATACTTACTGGGAGCAAGTTGTTATAGCGCTACATTACTGCTTGACAATGGCGTAGGTATCTAAGTTTTCAGCCGATTGGTTACACTCACACATTTAGTTTCCGCCTGCTGCAGATCCGAAGAAAGGCAAACGTAGATAAGATATACCACATCAATGTCAATTTCTTAAATTGATCTGTAACTTCGGGTACGACAGGGTCTCCATCAGTTCCTTTCTGTGAAGAAATCTTTACAAAAATATGGGTAAGGGTACGTCCCAAATAGTTCACAGAATGTGAAATGCGTTTCGTGGAGGGGCTTTATTATGTTGCCGGTTTCGTCAAATGAATTTTGTCTACATCCTGGTCTACATAGGCCCACGGTTACTTCCGATTATCATCCTGATTTTAGTACTCGATTATTCAAAAGATCAACATTTTTAACAATTACGCGCTCCGCTGGGAGTCTCAATCAGTTACATGTACCTATTTTAAAACTGTAGTGCACTGTTAGGTATAGAAGTTAGATGTAGCATTAAGGGACTCATAAAATACAATGCAATACAATACAATACAAATATTCGTTATTGAACACCAAAAGCAGTGACATAAAAAGTAAGTAGGTAAGTGAAGTAAAATAGAATACGATTTTTCAATATAATAGAAAATTTAGAGCTGGGTATCTTTTAATTGTTTAAATCTGAGAAAATAATAGTCCGTTATAAAGAGTTACAAATGGAATGAGATCGCCGAATTCTTCGTACTTAATTTTTAATTTTTTGTCATGAAATGTTTGATTGAAGATAACAAAAATGTCTTATGAAACATCATGATTCATTCCATTATATCCGTATAGTGAGTTAATTTTATCCGTTTTCTGCGCTATAATGTTGCTGTATAATAATACTTAGACATAAACATTAGTTACATTCCAATATAAGAAATTGTTTTATGTCGTACTTACGTACTATTATTATGTTTTTGTGCTAATCCGAGTTATGAAACTCCTTGGAAAAGTGCCTTTTAGTCTCCATCTTGATGTAGCTTGAAGTACTCCAGACCGAGATATTTTTGAATAACAATATGAATTGCTTCAGCCACTTTTCTAACAATAAGTATTGTACAATTTCCATCTGAAACGTATTTTATTATGCATCGACTAGATGGCTCATTGAGTGTAATGTAATCTCCCATACGATTTATGCTGGGAATATTCAATTGTTTGTACAGCCACTGCATTATCTGTAATACTTAATTTATTTATACGCTCATGCATATTTTCAGTATAGGTTTGATTCGGCACGAGTAGCATCATAATCCGTGTGTCATAACTCGAACCCTCGGTTTGGTATAGTATACGTGACGGGCAGTGTGCCTAGCGGCACAATACTTAATATGATAGACGTCAACCCTTATAATATAATAAAATAGACATTACTAGAAAAGACAAAACAAAAAAACTTTATGTAGGTAACAAACACTTGAAACTTTGGTTATTATCTGAAGAAATGGAACAGTGAGAACGGCTCGTAGAAACTTTTATTCCTTAGAAGACGTCACGAAATAGTATTTTATAAAATCGTTAGAGTTAGGTTTCTTAAAGTCGAATACCGTGATTAGGCCACGAGGCTTTGTCGAGTGGGCTAAATAAGTTACGAGATTTTAAGTATGTATGCGATGCTTTTTCTACGAGTAAAAAATAGTGAAATTAACCAATATTTTAAAATCATTAACAAATCGACACACCACGAAGTTCTTATAGCAAGGTTAGATAATTGATTTTAAGCATAAATTATTTTAGCGAATTGACAATTTCTTAAGAGTACTGGAATAAAATACCGTTCTCCAATCAATTGAAATATGTATTAACTTAAATAAACGCTAACAAAAACATAGAAATAAAATAAACAACCGCCTTTCATTTATAACTTTACCTTACTTTTATCTGTACCTATTATTGTTGTTACAGTAGAGATAGAGCCCTGTGACAAGCGGACGGACAGACAGCAGAGGCTCAGTATTAGGGTCCTGTGGACACCTTTTAGGTACGGAACTCTGAAAAGGTATTTCAGTAAACTGGACACTTTACATGCCAGAATCTCATCACGTTCATAACGCGGCACCCTATTATACACAATCTGTTTGTTTATTAGCGCAGTCAATATTTGATTGATCGGTCTCGCTTAGGTAATTATATTTACCTTTTGAATGGTGTTTTTGTTCGCAAAGTTCGTTCCGAGCGTCGTAAGTGGGTGAGACGATATTAAGCCGCTCTCGCTATTGGAGATTAAGGCTCGGCACGCCTCCTCGGGTCTCACTCGGGAGGATTACGTCTGTGAGTTTACAAATTCATCACATCTGATAACGACCCTTAACTGCTATCTTTGTATTACACGTAGAATATCTTATTAATACTATAAAATAAATGAATATCTTACTAATAGGTACTATAGGGTCGATCAACTTTTTTTGTCACTCGTTGCTATAGTGACGGTCTCCTGGGTAACTCTTTAAACCGTAAGTTTATCTGATTAAAATTTGCCAAACATGCATTTCTGTTGTAGTTATAAACCCCTTCTACAATTGGTCATCTAATAAGCATGTTAGTTAATGTGACACAATGTGATGTGTGATGGGACAGAATAACAACAAGAAATAGTTGATCCATTTATAAATGATAAAGTTTATGAAGATTGTTGGATGTTTAATTAAAATTATTATTTATTTATTTATTTATTCAACAATAAAAATTACAGCATTACAGTATAACACCAATGCGCTGTAAAATTCAAAAGTACAAATATAACTTAAATAATACAACTGTAGCGACTACTAGCGCCATCTAGTCATCACATAAGAAACTAATTACTACAATCCTGCATCGCACTATCGAAGTTTCTTAACTCAGCTGCATAAATACAACTTCCAACTTTCATCCATTGGACTTCGGCCCCCAGGCATAACATCTGCCTGGAGAGAGATCTCTCTATTGCAACTACCCCCAAACTACTATTTAGGGATTTTTGAAAGACGTCTGACGTCTGATAGACAGGTTTAGAGGAAACCGCCTTGCTTACAGATACACAAAGATCTGGATTGAGACATAGGACACTTAAAAACCCATCATCAAAACAAACATCCTCAGAGTATCGCAACCGTTCACTATGCTACCAGATGTTAGACTCCAGAAAATGATGTCAAACACTCTTATTACTTTGGAAATAGAGACGTGTGTAGATTTAATTTGAGCACCACAACCCCTCATTCACTTCTGCTGCTGACTGTACACGTGAATAGAATGTCGAAATAGTCGTTCCTAATGAGTTTTTCTAGTGACGGCGTTTCCGATAGCCACGACAGAACAATGTTGTGTTGTCATGAAATCCATTAGCAGCGTATTGATAGTTTTCGCAGTTGTTCCGAATCTAAGAAATTTATATTTTTTGCCTTGCCTCGATCGACTGGACTAATAGCCGCGATCGACCACCGATCGCGATCGGTTGGCCACCCCTGCCATAGACACTATAGTTTCGTATAATTTAATTTACATAGGGAGAATGATTATTAGCAAATCTTCAACTAAATAAATAAATAAATATTAGGGGACAATCTTACACAAATCGACCTAGTCCCAAACTAAGCAAAGCTTGTACTATGGGTACTAGACGACGATACACATTTATATATAGATAAATAAATACTTAAATACATAGAAAACATCCATAACTCAGGAACAAATATTCGAGCTCATCACACAAATAAATGCCCTTACCGGGATTTGAACCCAGGACCTCTTGCTTCGTAGGCAGGGTCTCGTCACTACCAACTAGGCTAAAGCGGTCGTTAACTATACTTAAAACTAGAGTTATTTGGACAAAATTTGGCCGATTTGGATAAATTGCTATTCTTTATTCTGATATTTTTTCACGGGATTGAGGTGTAATCTCACTCGTAAAGTCTACATACGTGAAATTTTGCAAAGTAATTTTAACGCAGCATAAACGAAGATTCATCATCATCATCATCATCATCCCACGCAATATACGTCCCACTACAGGGCACAAGCCTCCTCTCAGAATGAAAGGGCTTGGCCGCAGTTCCCACGCGGGCCCAGTGTGGATTGGGAACTTCACACACGCCATTGAATTTCTTCTCAGGTGTGTAAGATGTTAGCCTTCACCGTAAAGCTCATGGTGAATTTTAAATGTGATTTCGCACATAAATTCCGAAACACTTGGAGGTGCGAACGAAGATTACAACGTAACGTGTAGAAGTTCCCATGGGAATTTAATAAAGTCCTAAAACGTTAATTCAACTGTCAGTATTCAATATTTATACGTTTTATCATCGCCATCCCAGCCTATATACGTCCCACTGCAGGGCACAGGCCTCCTCTCCGAATGAGAGGGCTTGGGCCATAGCTCCCACGCGGGCCCAGTGCGGATTGAGAACTTCACACACACCATTTTCTCACTCATTAATTTCTTCTCAGGTGTGTATAGGTTTCCTTCACCGTAAAGCTCATGGTAAATTTCAAAACGAAGATTACAACGTAACTTTTAGAAGTTCCCATGGAAATTTAATAAAGTCCTAAAACGTCAATTCTACTGTCAGTATTTAATATTTATACGTTTTATAATTCGACCTAAATTGCCAACTGCGCTCTTTACATAAAATGTTAAAACGATTCCTTTAATTATTGTTTGAGAACGTTCGGTACAGGCTGATTATTCGAGAATGTCGCCATTTACTCACAGCAAAACCTGATTTACGACGGTGTATTCAGCTTTAAAATTTATTCAAGTAGGTATACATAAAACTTTTTAATTTTCTGTTTAACACAAGCCTAAAAGATAAATGTGGAAATGTTTAAAAGTAATCACATTTAGAAAACACTAGCTTGACTTTAAAAAGTTATTGTAAGAATTTCATTTTTAAAACTTGCTTTTTTGCTGACTGTACTATTTGTTCACTGTACTTGTATTGTCATCCGAACTATGTACATATATATACTAAATTTCAAGCCAATCCAAAACTTAGAAGTTCAAACACACACACAAATATACTGTTCAGTTAACAGTATCTGTCAGATAAATGTAAGCTCTGCCGTTTTTTTTTCTATGACTTGAAAAAAGGAAAACGATAGTTTTAACAGACGGATATTTTTATCTGAGGATTGAAAAATCGGCCCTAAGTATATATGTATAATCTTGCGACTCGTTTCTGACCGAACTTCAAAGAGTCATACATACTTTACATACGTACAGGTTAAACGCACAACCCTACTTTTGAGTTTCGCCGCAGTCGGGTAAATAGGGTATCCAACTGGGACGTAGTTTCCAGGATGCTCTCTACATTTTTCCTCTGCATTGCGAGACTCAGCCTTTGGTCAAAGTAAAAGCTATCTCTGGGGTCGTCAGAGACGCCATCGGGTTTATCTGAATCAAGAAAAAGTAAGATAAGAACTTAACACACACCATTGAATTTTTCCGCAGGAAAGTGCACGTTTCCTCACGATGTTTTCCTAGAACGTAAATTTCTAATGTGATTTCGCACATACATTTTGAAAAACTCGGGAGGTGCGAGCCCAGACTCGATTCCACGACCCTCTGCTTGAGAGGCTATGTTAAACAACTACCTAGGCCACCATGGCTTTTAAAATCACGGCATTTTCATTTGAAATCCGTGAAAATGTAAAGAGCGGACCATTAAGGCTTTTTCAGGCCTTTGCCATTAATTCTCGACGCAAACGATTTTAGCGAATTGAATGCCCAGTTTAGGATTTTCTGTTGCATTTTTCCCAATGCGATTAAACCTAAAAGGTTCCAACAAGGTTAATACCAATATATTTCATTCCATTACAAAAGGATTAAGGTAAACCTTAGCCGTAATTTTATTTATTATCCTCACTGTGCATTAACGTTTGGGTTGAGAATAGATTAAGAAAAATTGCTTTATTAAAGAGCGTTATTTCAACAAAATTTAATCCTTGTTCCATTTACTTGGTAGAAAACAAAGCAGTTGTAATGCTAATGATTATTGATTGTATAGCTATGTTAATTATTACTCCTCTCTTTCTTTCGTGGATGTCGTAAGAAGTGACTAAAGAAATAGGTTATGGTACCACATTATTGTAGGTGATAGGCTAGCAGCCTATCAGCCTAACAGCCGTGGTGGCCTAGCGGTTTGACCTATGGTCACTCAAGCAGAGGATCGTGGGTTCAAATCCCGGCTGGCATCTCTGAGTTTTTCGGAATTTATGTGCGAAGAAATTCAATGGTGTGTGTGAAGTTCCCAATTCGCACTGTGTACGGTACATACATAAAATAATTTGCCATTTTGATTTGACAGCTGTCATTCTGGCGGCTGCCCGCTTCTATATACTAAGATTCCCTTGTCTGCACGCATTGTGTGTAGCAGGGCAAATTTGTATTTTTATATAATATACTTTCCTATGTACGGTGCAGTATATTGGGTTTTATTTATCCCATCACGCCCGCTACACACTGGGGCTGCGTGCGAACTACGACCAAAGACCATTTATTCTGAGAGGAGGCCTGTGCCCTGCAGTGGGACGTAATATAGGCTGGGATGATGATGATGATAGGCTAGCAAACTGTCACTATTATACCACTTTTACCCTTAAACCTAAAATCGAAAAGTAGCCTTGAAACGTAATAACATCTCGCGTGCTCTTGATACCCCCTTTGGGAATACAGGCGTGATTTTATGTATGTAAGTATGTTAATAAATAAGTTACACCATCTGAGGTCGTATTGTCTAACGCTTCGGATACTTGCCTTCGCTTTGACAATCTCTTTCTATCATTATCTTATAGGGAACGTGCACATCGATGGTGCTGCCAACTGGTGCCATCAATTTGACTGTTTTACCCTGATAAGTTTCTTTTACTGTCCGCATAGTGTTTCTTCTGTCGCATTAGTGCTGCTGCCTATAGGAAACGTGCACATATAGACGGTGCTGCCAACTGGTGACATAAATTTGAATGTTTTACCCTGATAAGTTTCTTTTACTGTCCGCATAGTGTATCTTCTGTCGCATTAGTGCTACCGCCTATAGTTACTGCACGTTCCCTATACCGTTTCATCATCTTATACCGTTTGACAGAAAGAAATAGTGATTGCGAAGGCAAGCGTCAGAAGCGTTAGACAATAAGCCAGCCGAGGCCGTATTGTTTAGACAATATTGGGTCTCACCAAATCTAAATTCGGCGTCGATAGATTTGGGGAGACCCTAACACACATTTTTCTGTCAAATCTTATACCGTTTGACAGAAAAAAATTGTAAATGGGATAACATAGACAAGCGTCTTCGCCTCTGAGCTTATTGTTACTATCGCTTTCATCACTTCCTTCGATAGAAATCCACTTTCGAAAGTCTAGTTGACTTGTAATTCATAAATATGTAGGTAGAATGGAAGAAAATAAATACATAAAATAAATATCACGGGACACTTGCCACCAGTTGTCTCCTAAATTAAAGAAAGCTTGTATTATGGCTACGAAGAAATTGATAAACACATCTAAATAAAGGCTGACCTAAATAAAAGTATTCGTAAAAATATAAGTGGTAACACGGGCCTTTCATAAGATGAACGAATTTAGTATATGTAGTTAGTAATTTTGATGTATGTATGTGTGGATATTATGACACCATTACATTATGTCCTCTCCGGGACCATTTATCTGTATAAGTTAAGTAGGTTACCAAGTTCGCGCGACGGCGACAGGGTAGAATGTTTGACAGTCTGACATACATACCTAACCACAAACAATATTTACATAAAAAGGCGAGAAATTGGTAAATTCAATTATATGATTGAAATTGAAACGTCACTATGAAAGTCACGAATAAAAACCTGATCTTTTTATGAGTCACTTCTCATACACAAATTGTGAACTCCAGAAAAAAACTCCGAAACATAATTCCAAAAGTATTCAACTTAAAACTTTAAACATGATTTGATTCAGGTAAACACTGCACTACAATTTGGCCGTTTTCAAGTCTAAGGTGAATGAGCATTTACTAGGCAAGCGTGCTCCATCGTAAGCATCATCTTCGCTTTCCATCAGGCGTGATTGTGGTCAAACGCAAGCCTATATTATATATAAAAAAAATGTTCAATAATAATCATGCTTAGCACAAATAATAGTTTTTAAAAAAACTAAAAAACACTCATTGTCATCGGTCCTTGATTAGTATGCCAAATTTCAAGTTAATCCGACGTTTTCAAGGAGGTCAAAATCATGTTTAAAGTTTCCGTTACATACTAACATACGTATGAAGCTAATATAAATAAAAGCGTGTTAAAAAATACATAACTATAAATTAAAAAAATTAAAAACCCCAACGCAATTAAATCTAAGATTCCTTCCGCAGCATACAAAAGAGCTGATAATTTTGAAATGGCTGGACCAATTTTGATGAAACATGTCTAAGAACCATCGCCAAAAAAACAGCTTTCAAATCAAAAAACCGCATCCAAATCGGTTCACCCATTTAAGAGTTATGATGCCACAGACAGACACACACACATAGCGGTCAAACTTATAACACCCCTCTTTTTGTGTCGGGGGTTAAAAAGTCCGCGCGCAAAAGAAAAGTTGAGTGATGTAAAGTTATTTATTACAACGCCATCTAGTACGGCCCACCGTTACGAAAGAAGCAGTTTCAGTGTGAAAAGTGTACACTATTTGGCGAGCAAAGTCTTAATGTCGTGCAGGAAAATGCCGATAGGTGGCACTAGTAGTAACGCGGCCGACCTTTCAGTCGTTATAAACGCGATGTCAAAAGAATTTTCACGCATTTACAGAGATGTCGTTTTGAACTCTATGAAAAACACTGTGGTCTTGAACTCATGTGGCCCTACCGTAGAAAACTAAAACAAAGTTTGCCTTGACATGACATGAATTGACGACATGTGTGAAATACATGGTCAATGGCTCTCTAATTTTTTGTGGTAACATGGCTGGTGTGTTGGTGTTATCAATGTTTTCCACTAGATGACGTTGTATTCTATATCAACGAGTGTAAAATGATAGTTTTCTATGAGCTGAAATGTCTTAAATACATGTTCAACGGCTGTCTAAGTTTATGTGGCTGCACGGCTGTGTTGGTGTTATCAACACGTTCCATTAAATGACAATGCATTGTTTATCTGAACATATAAATTCTTCTTCTTATGTAGAACTAGCTGTTGCCCACGACTCCGTCTCAGAAGAATTTGTAATGCGACCTGTAGAGAGCAGCCGGTCATACGAAAACATTTTTGCTCACGTTGAAACGGAGACGCTTCCATCGCGTTTCGCGCTCGCTTGGCCATTACGTGATTATGATTAACCCCAGTGAGTGGTAGTAGTTACGAGTGAAAACCATGGAAGTTTAAAACAATATACCCTCAACCCGTTCGTTTGCGCATTGTGTTTCCGCCTCGTATTCTCTCCCATAAATTATCCGAAACCCGTTGATCGTTGAATTTACCTTAATTCTATTCAAAATTACTCAACCGTGACCATTTACGCACTTTAATATTCCTTAGCTTCTGAATAATGTTCAAATTGAAAAACAAAACTTTGCTGTGGAACTCGGATTACACCAACTTACCGTGTATTTACGACATAAATACCTACCAATTATTGCAGTTAAATTCAATATCTATAGAAGAGGGAGTTGACTGACTGACTTAGTTGTTGCCTGAACTTTGCCAGAATGATGGATTGACAGATAATGCACAGTCTAAACCACTGGAGACTTGCAAGTTACCATTACACATGACATGACATTATTTGAGAATCATATAGGTACATTAAAAAGGAATTTTTCAAAATTCCTCAGGTTAGAGAGTTAGATATATTTTTTCATTTGTCCTTTATTGGACCATTTGTTGTTTTTATCAGATACATTTTGGTGAGCGTGCGCAGGAACTACATGATTTAATTCCTCCATGTCCATTTTACCATCGCATATACAAGCGGGGGGAGCGTCTTCATCCTTATGTGGTTAGTATTCTATTAGCCCGCATGAAGTGGTTCGCTTCATCTTTCCTAATACGAACAGCTAATGATTGGAATTCGCTCCCGTCGTCTGTATTTCCAGATAAATACAACCTAGGGCTCTTAAAGGCTAGAGTGAATAGGCTTTTACTGAACCAGAGAGATAAACCCTTGGCCTCATCTGCACTTTTCATCAGGTGAGATAGTGGTCAGTTTAATGTAAAAAAATGTGCATTTTGTTTGAAGGTGGTCAGTTTCGTAAGTGCCTGTTCAGATATTTTTGAACACTTAGAAACTTCGATGATTATGATGGTGACTTTACGACAATAAAGAACAAATTTTAGATGAGAGCGCCACTGTCTTTGTAACCGTCACAATTTTGACGTAAAATGCTGAACATGGCAACAATTTTGTATGTAAAATGTTAGTTCGTCTTTCATCCGTTTTCTACTGTTTAATGCTGTATTTTACCTGCGGTCGGCATCAAAGCTACTACATATTACTTTGTAGCATTAATAAATTGGTCAATTTTGTATGGCATTATGTAGAGTTACAACATGGGATCGTTGAGACAATTCGTCGCTTAAACTACGTATGTCAAAAATACTTACTTTCAAGAGAGTAAAAAAATAATAATTTTGAACAGATACTTAGCATGGCATCAAAATGTCAAAACAGCCCAAAAATGACTTACGTGGTGTTAGAACTTAAGAAGCGACAAATTCCCACTGTTCATAACTGGCTGCTGTTTTCCAATACCGAGTCAATTGACTGTCATTTTGCAATACAATGTCAACTGTAAAAATTCTTTTCTAAGGGTTGACATTGTATTGCAGAATTAATCAGAGTTAACACACTAAGTATTGCAAAACAGCATCCAATTTAGCCGAGCAACACAAACCTACTCATAGTCATAGTAAATATTGTCATTGATGTCGATTAGCATTAGGTACACGGCCAAATTACGAACAGTGGCAAATAGCTCAATGATCCCGTGTTGTGACTGTACATAAAACGATAAGGTAAAAAGTATGTAGTTACTTTTGATGCTGAATGAACATGAAAAATAATAAACAGTTCTCGATGGAGCAATTGAAAGAAAACTTGGTATAAAGTGCCGTACCTAGTTTCCACAAGAGTTTCTCGCCCTCCAGATAATAAATGAGGACACAAAGACTTATTTATTTTTAGGGTTCTGTACCTAAGCAGGAAAAAAATGGAATTCTTTAAGGATCGCTTTTTTCTGCGTCCGTCCGTCTGTCTTTGAAGATCCTTCATTTCGGGAATGTGTCCGTATCGAGTTGAAATTAGAATCATAATTATTCAGATCCAAAGTCCCTTGAAGCTGTGAAAAAATAAAACTTCTGAGATTACGTAAAAAAAATCTGAAAACTAAGGGGATCCCGACTTACCAATATACTGTATGAAAAATATGAATGTTTATTTTCAAGGGTGTTTAACACATATTTAAGTAATGTACGTTTGTTAGGAATGCGCCTCGCTACGTCACCACGCTACATCACGTCGCTACGCCACCATGCTACGTCACCACGCTACGACACCAAACTACGTCGCCCGCGCATCATCGATATTGGCCAACGATTCCGATCGATACCTATACAATAAAACGACAGTGCGCGGTCATTCTTCGCCTTTGGACACCTTTGGTCTTAGGACAACGCGAGATTATTTGTGATAGATTTAAGAAATTGTAACCTTTATTTTAATGAAATTAATTTATTCGCAAACAATATTTATAATAGGGATGTTTCCTAGGTAAAAAAATAATAATTCTTATTAGTCCGTATTTTACATTATCAAAAAATATTAGACGTAAGGTAGGTGACAGCATAAAACAATGATTTCATCTAACTTTATCTAAGCCCCAAAAACAGATAAATTTTTAAACTTCGATTTTTAGTTGCTTTAAAACAAATAGATAGTCTATTGAGTTGGCAATAAGTGCTCTCATATTATTGTATTTTGACAGCTCGTGAAAAACTGGCATATGCGAGTAACACATAATCTATACATATAAAATCCTTTGTCCTGACTGACGGATCAACGCACAGCCTAAACCGCTGATCGTAGAGACCTGAAACTTGGAGGGTGTGTTCTTTGTATGACGTAGGCATCCGATAAGAAAGGATTTTTCGTAGTTCTACTCCGAAGGGGGTAAAAAGGGGGGGCAAAGTTTGTATGGGACAACGTGATTCCTTGGTCCAATCTACTTCAAATTTTGCATAAACATTCTTTAACAGAATTGATGGAAGACGTGTTTCGTATTTTATTGAAATTCATCACTTGACGGGGTTAAAAAGGAGTAGAAAGTTATTTTGGGGGTGATTTGCTTCGAAGTTGATATCAATACTCCTTAGTGCTTTTGATTTAAATTACATTTTATTTTGACACATGTTTGAATACTCGATCCGAAGATACGGCTTCATAGGAACGTAGAGTTCGAAATTTGAAATGGTAAGGACTAGACCAAGAATATTAAAAAAAAACTGGATGTTGCCCGTCGAACTATGAGTTGAAGCCAGGTTCATTCACCTTTGCTCCTATGTTCTATCTCTTTTCAACACTGTGATATATTGCCAGGTTATTTATAAAAAAATATTATTTTTTTTAGAAATACGAATTATCCGGCATCACCTAATTAATTTACTATTAAGCTAATTTCAACAGAAATTTATATTTTTCTTATAAAACTTTCTGCAATAAAATTTACTTGGTTTTCTTTGTATTATACAAAAAAAAGAACCCAGTCAAAATCCTCATTTCACCGGTATGCACCTCCTGCGTACTATGGCAACACTAAATGGCCGATATGTCAGAATCACGTCAGAATTGTCAGAAGTCATTCACCAATTTCAGAGGATTTTACGTTAAATAAACGTTTTTCGTCGATTTACTTGGGTTATGCGCTATGTATTGCATAGTAAAGCATTGTAGGAGTAATTGGAGGCCGAAATCCGACATAAAACTTCACAGGTGAGTACTTATTTTACGAAAATGTTCATAAATCTTAGTGGCAATCAATTTTCCTATATTTTGCTTCTAAGCTTTGTTAGTTTTTATTCAAAAACCCCACGAATAGGTTTATAATGTTAAGTTAGAAGTATATTTTGTTTATTTGGAGTTAAACATGACCTTAAATGAAAAATTGAAGAATGTTTGGTTTTATTACTAGGGTGACCAATCCTTTTTCATGCATGGTATTTATTCGTATTGAATGGAGCTAAATCTATCAACTTGGTACGGTTTCAATCTTCATAATTCATATCACAGTATATAATAACATGTTTATTGTTTGTATCTTTACAATTAACATGAATAATATTTTACATTGCAGTTTTCCAAAAGATGAAAGAAGGAGGCAAAATTGGCTGTCGATTGTACCGATAAAGGGAAAGGTGTAGAGCGTTTGACAATTTGCAGCTTGCATTTTAAGCCTGAAGATTATGACTATGACCCAGAAAGGCCGGGACGCCTACTCAGTGCAAAACAATATTATTCTCACATGTGTAGAAAATAAAGAAACTGTTATAACGTCCTAGTATTTTATTATTTTTTTCCATTGACAAATGCTTCCCTTATGTTTTGCAGTAAGTATTTGTAGCGTCCTCAGGTAAAAGGTAACCTTTTGCCGGATATCAGTAAGGCCGAGTAACTGCAGAGTGGCATAGAAATGCAACCAGAAATGGACCTTATATTGACGACTGACAAAAAAATTGGTACCTTTTACTTGAGTTTGTGAGGATGGATGGACTTTCATGATAAAACGGTTGAATAAAAATTTAATAACAAAACCGGCCAAGTGCGAGTCGGATTTGCGCACCGAGGGTTCCGTACAAATTTATATGTATCTATGAACATCCAGTCTTAGCAGACCCCTGTTCCTAAGCAAAATGTGCGCAGTGTGGGATCATTGTAGATTGGCTACTGATATAGACCTTGCTTCGTACCAAATTTCAAGATTCTAAGTTCACGGGAAGTATCCCTTGCGAGTGTCGAAAATTTGCGGCAAATGGCAATAGGTATCTTTTGATTGCGTTGGGTTAGAAGTTTGATTTTTCACAGCTCCAAGGGACAGTAGTTGACAGTACAGTAGACTTGAGTATTTGATTTAAATTTCAGCTTGATACCTCCACGCGTTCCTGAGAAAAAGGGTCTTGACAGACGGACGAACGGACAACAAAGTGATCCTATAAGGGTTCCGTTTTTTCTTTTTGAGGTACGGAACCCTAAAAATTGAATTGAATTCAAATTGGTTGAATTTAATAAATTACAAAATCAATCTGTTGTATAAAAGTATGTCAAATTCCGCGGGATATTCCTAATGTATGCTTAATTATGGACACCCTAAAGAAAGAGATGCAAGATCGGCGTGACGTAATTCAAGGTCATTTTTTCTGGCTTCTAAGGAATGTTCGGCATGCAATATCCAGTTTTTTTTTAATATTCTTGGACTAGACATCTTGGTTAAGCCGCGTTTTCACTTAGTGTTCTGAACAAACATTTGTTTAGAGCAAATATGATTGCGGTTTTGCCGATGTTCGCTCAAAATAGCATCAATGTAGCGTATCTACTGTGTTAAAAAATAATAATTTTATTAAATACTTAAGATGTATGTAATTTAATAACAATGTAGATCTGATTGAAAAAAATATACCTTGTTGAGTTTCTTGCCGGTTTCTTCTCAACAGGGTTTTTTCCGAACCGGTGGTAGATTCTTCGACGTTCATAGGAGCATCAATCGATGCCTAAATTGAATAAAAAATTTTGACTTTGACTTTGACTTTGAATAGAAAATGTCCGTTTTCATTCAACGAGGAAAGAGAACAGTTGTTTATAACAAAATCGTAAACAAAGATTGGAGACCCACCGAACACGTACAATGTCGAGCGAATACACAGAGCAACAGCTCGCTCGCCACAGACGTAGTTTTCACTGGATGAATGAGTGAGCGACTCGCGTCCAGCCGATTATCACTGAATAAACACGTTCGCTCGCTCAGAACTGTTCAGGACACTGGGCTGATTTTTCAATCATCGAATAAATATTATCTGACGGATAACGTGTAAAGCGGCTAAATTGTAGCGTCATGCATACAGTGCAACTGACGCAGTGCTGTCAGTCAACTTATTTAGTCAACTTATTCTATAATTTAACCAGTTGATGACATTTATGCGTTGATTGAAAAATCGGCCCTCAGTGAAAACGCAGCTTTATAAAACATACAAATCATTCCATATTCAAAAAAAACAATATTTAAATCGGTTTAGAATTCGAAATTTCAATTTTATTTCTTCTTGGATATTTGAATGAAAAACTTACCTTATACCTAGATTTTCTTTAGAAAATTCCTTGGAAATCTCTTAGATTACCTACTTAGCGAATATTTGCGAATATATACACGAATTACCGACATTGTAAACGAAACGAAACTTCAAATTTTGCAAACCATTTTGTCTACGTTTGTCAACCACTTCCTGATCTGATCTCTGATAATAACTAATTATATGTACATATAAGTATTTGCATTTCACCAAGCTTTTGCTTTTACAAGCGCAGCGTGGGACGTCCACCAACAAGATGGACGGACGTTTTGGTGAAGGCCGCAGGTTCAGGGTGGATGCAAGTCGCTTCCAACCGTAATGATTGGGCGTAAATGAGGGAGGCCTATGTCCAAAAATTCAAAAATGCAAAATTCCCAAGGGATAAAAAAAAATCAACTTCGGAGCTCATTTTAAAATGTCTTTCACCAATAGAAAAGATACACTGTCCTTGATTAACATAGGATGCTATTTTCCGGATAAATGCAAACTCCCGCGGTATAGAAAATAGTAAATTTAACTTCGGGGCTGAGTTTAAAAAAAATTACCAATAGAAAGCTACACTATCCTTCATTGGTATAGGCTAGGCTACCTACTATTTATTCGGTAAAATGCGAAATTCCCGTGGGATAGAAAGAAGTCAATAAGTATCACTTGAGGGCTGATTTGAAAATTTCTTTCACCAATAGGAAGCTACACCAACCATTATTTACATAGACTACTTTTCTCCGTGAAAAAGCAAAATACCCACGGGAAAAAAATAAGTGAATTCAACTACGGGGCTGATTTTAAAACTTCTTTTACCGGTACAAAGCTACACCTTTAAGGACATAGGCTACTTTTTCTCGGGGAAAATGCAAAATTCCCGCGGGACAAAAATAAGCGAAAATTTGCATAGAATAAGGACAAATTTGTTGAAATTCCCACGGGATAGAGAATAAACGGGATTTATAATATTCAATAACTGATACTGATGATGATGAAATGATAATAATGATGGATCTTGCCGTTGCCGGATTTTTGTTTTATACAATGAAAGAGATGAAGAAGCTTTACCACAAATTGGAATTCTACGCGGACGAAGTCGCGGGCAAAAGCTAGTCCACTTATAAAAACCAAGGTAATCAAAAATTATGGTACGGCAATCCCTGTTGAAAAGTAATTAGGAAATTTGGCTAGAATTCCCTACACAAGTAAAGAAAAACTCATTTCTAATGAGAATAATATTTGCTTTTATTTTCCAAATACACACTTTTTTTTAAAGATGTTATCATCTTATGCAAAGTTATGTTTGCTCGTGCTAATGGTTTTTAGGGTTCCGTACCCAAAGGGTAAAAACGGAAACCCTATTACTGAGGCTCCGCTGTCCGTCCGTCCGTCCGTCCGTCCGTCTGTCACCAGGCTGTATCTCGGGAACCGTGATAGCTAGAGAGTTGAAATTTTCACAGATGATGTATTTTGGTTGCCGCTATAACAACAAATACTAAAAATGGAATTAAATAAATATTTAAGGGGGCTCCCATACAACAAACATGATTTTTTATGCTCGTTTTTGCTCGATATTGATAACGGCAACAGGTAGACACTTGAAATATTCACAGAATATTTAATTATATATTGACTTTAAAAATAAATCATTAAATTAAAATAAAAATATATTTTAGGGGGGCTCCCATACAACAAACGTGATTTTTATAGATAATTGTACGGAACCCTTCGTGCGCGAGTCCGACTCGCACTTGGCCGGTTTTATTTAAAACAGTAATGCATAATACTGTTTTAAACTTTCGTGATTTCGTGAAAAATCAAGTCAAGTGCAGGTAGTTCGAGATACGGGTGCTGATTCTAATCGGAATCAAGTGCGGGTAGTTCGAAAGGCTCCAGCGGCTAAACGAACTTGACACCCTACACTTCAGTTAACTCGTGACCACGGCTGCTGCAATGTGGCCGAAACGTCGAGGTAAATATTATTTGCGTGATAAGTCCCGTTTAGTATAGTAGTAATACATAATCGGTGAAAATTTCAAGCGTCGTAGTTAGAGCCCGTGACAGACGGACGGACAGACAGACAGCAGAGTCTCAGTAATAGGGTCCCGTTATTGGGTACGGAATCCTAAACAGTACGTCAATTGATTGGTGGTTTCATATACCATGGTGTCAATTGTCCTGCAACATTTAACGGTTAATTAAATTCGACATATTTTCCACGGGATGGTAGCGAGAGGGCAAGCAGTCGATTCTCAGTAATGAGGGTAGACAGGGCTCGGTCCACGCACAATTAACATGCACCCGCAATTTTTTTAGTCTAACCACGATCATTAATGATGTAGATGATCCTTGTAGATGCGTCGAAATATCTTGCAGAATCATAAGTCATGACAAGTTAAGTATGAAGTATTTTCTTTTTAAAAAAAGAAGATACTTCATACTTAACTTGTTTAAAGTTGCACAGTAGCGCCATCTCTTGGTCCAGGTGAGCGGTTAGTTCCGAAGGAGTGTTAAGTCTCTCGGTAGAGGGCATAACATAGATGCGCGTTTTATCACTGCATAAGGTGATTATAACAGACTGAAATGTACGATGTATGGGAAAAATTCGTCGCTAACCTCTAGACCAGTGATGGTGTAGGGGTAAGCACGCAGCACGGAACGCTGAGGACCTGGGTTCGATTCCCAGCATTGGTCTTTTTTCTGGGGTTTTTTCTGTGCATCTATATTTCAGTTTGTATTTAGTTTTTCATAAGTCATGTTCAGGATAGCCTAGTAGTTTGACCTAGGGCCTCTCAAGCAGACCGTGGTGTTGTGTTAAAAATTACGTTTAAAATTTACCATGAGCGGTCAAGTCAAGGCAAACATTGTGAGTCAACTTGTACACGACTGGAGAGAAATTCAATAGTCTATGTGAGGTTCCCAATCTGCACTGGGCCCACGTGGTAGCTACGGCCCAAGCCAATTCAATTGTCATTCATCATTTATTCGCTTGGTGATCGACGTGCTGCATTGAGCACATTCGAGCAACGAAACAGTTGAGTTTTCTGTTCATAAGTCTGTGTTTCTTTACTAAGTGGTAAAACAGCTACCGGTTAATGAAAGGAAGTTGCTATCGCTTTTTCTATCAACATGCTTTGATTCAAGGAATTAACGCCAAGGCATGGTGATTAGACTTACTCAATAAGAGCTGTGACGGTGACTTATTATGTTGAGAGAAGCGGAAGGCTTGAAAGATATTGCTGACACGGGGATGTAGCTGTACCATTAATCTTGCTGATCACTACTTTTATATTTCGCAGCTTTTTGCGAGCGGCTACAAGTGTCGGCTTGTGTTTCCTTGTCACTGTGTCTGAGCGGATATTACCGCGCAATTTATTTTACCTAATAATAGTCTTTTCAGGCAGTAATGTTGTAGGACTTCTAAGTCGCGACATGATTCTCGGTATAAAAGATTTTTGTTTGTTTATGTTGTTGACGGATAGCCTAGTGGTTAGAGAACCAGACTATGATATATTTGTGGGAGTAATACGCATGTATGCGCTCGAGTCTTGGATGTTTAATATGTAATCATCCATATAAGAATGTCAAGTACCGTACCCATAGCACAGATAACTTAATAGTTAAGCCGAACCCGCATTGAACGTTGTCTGAAAGGGGAGCTGGGCGTCGCGGTGTCTCTTCATGCTCCCGCGGCGTTCACAATTGTAACGAGAGAATCCGTGCGGTTTTTAGTGGGTAGGCCCCTTGCGGGAGAGCTCCACATACTCGTACGAACAGAGACGAATGCATAAGGCGCATTTTCCACACCATTAAAAAAAGATTTCTCAATAGTTTTATAGTACAAACTTTACTTAGTTTGGGACTAGGTTAATTGGTATCAATCGCCCCATGATTTAATTTTTTATTTTTTTTTATTTTTATTTATTTAATGTATAAAAATCTCGTGTCACGGTGTTTGTTATCGATCTCCTCCGAAACGGCTTGACCGATTTTTATAAAACTTTTTTCTCTATATTATTCGATAGGTCTGAGAATAGGTCGTAGGCTATTTCTTATATCCCTACTCTTGACTTCGCAGAGGGAGTCGCGGGCAAAAGCTAGTAAATGTGTATAAATTATGACTTTTAGAACAGGTTTAATATGTATATGATTTGGCTTTGTTTGGGCTCAGAAGTTTGAGGCCCCTTATTTTAGGGCTATTTTACCTACCGTGCGTCACTAATGTTGGTTGCTGGTTGAGGGCGCGGATTATGCACACAAATAGTTGCCCATCCATAATCGTCCCTCTACATTCTCAATCATATTCATAATTGTAAGCAAAGTAAACCTTCAGCATATACATACTTATAAGATGCTTTTTAGTCGCCATCCAAATTTCGATATGCCGCCGCTCGGTGTCGATAAAAGAACATAAGAGTATAACACAAATATTTTTCAATGAATTATTATGATTTTGGGTTTTTATTAGTAATAGCTTGATGACTAGTTAGAGCGTGAGCGTGAGTCACTTATTGGATCCTGACTTCAGGGTACTTAATCAAAAGTATTCCCTGTCTAACCAAAGCATTTTTTTCAATCGGTTTATAAGTAAGGGAGTTCTGAAGTAACAAACAGACATCTTCTTTTTTGGAAGTCGGTTAAAATATCTTGTTTGTAAGTACAGGTAGGTACGTAGATTAACTACAATTTTGTAATTAGTTTTTTAAGTGGCCATTAATGTTTAATATTTAATGTTTATTTGGGCAAAAAACGGCACAATATAATGAGTCAACTTAAAGAAAAACTTAAGTAATACATAGGCCAGCAAATATGCCACAGTTAATTTATGCTAATGAAGTAACACGTAAAAATACAAACAGCCACAAATCAGAAAAAGTGAAACGGGCGTTAAATAAATTAATATGAGATTTACGACCAACTTCAGCGTACAAACAAACAGTCAGCAACTTTAATTAGGGACCTACCACTTAAGGTTGATTATCTCTCATCTTGAACAACAATACAAAGGTGTCTTTATCAAAGTGGAATGATTTGCCTCCACCCATTCAGAAATGTATATCAATCGACAGTTTTTAGATTTAAATGCAAAAAATGGATTGTTGAACAACAGAAAACAGCATGTTGCTGGACAAACCTTCTGAAGACCAATTTATTGTAAATTTGAGTTATTTTTCTCTCATCCTTCAATGGTGGATTGTTCAACGGGAGCATAAATCGAGCCATTTTACCCGAGACGTTCATTATAAAGCTCTTATATTTCATGCATTGCGATTTCTACAATAATGTACTGGATTTGTCTAGTTTTAATAATTTTTTTTAATATAAAACGCCAGTTAAAAGGAAAAAAAACTATTTTATGAAAGTGAAGCTGAATTTTCTGAATTTTTTTTTTAGCTTTAGTTTAAGTGTATGTATCTGTTTGGGTAGTGTGACTTTGTTTTGTTTGACAGCCACACTACCACTTTCCTCGTATTGGGTGAGGACTGAAAACCAGCAACTTTGCTGAGTCCTCACCTTTTCACAAAATTGTATTTGTCTTTTTTCATTGTTTTTTTTTTGTTTTATTTTAAGTTTGTGAATAAACATTCTTTTATTTTTTATTTTTTAAAATAAGCACGAATCAGTGATCTGGAGCCTGCTAATTTGTTAATAGCACTTGTAAAATTAATGCCGCAACTGACACCGTAATGTGATACTCTTTAAGTATTTGCCACACTGGATTCGTTCTGCAGTCGCGGTCAGGTCAAATTGAACGCAGCCCGCATTACGTATGAACAACATTGTCAGTCTCTATATATTGCGCGTGCGTACATATCTATACAAAATATATAGAGATCGACAATGTTGTTCATACACAATGCGGGCTGTGTTCAATTTGACCTGACCGGTGACCGCGACCGCAGAACGCATCCAGTGTGTCAAATCCTTTACAATTTCATTGAAATACCTCTGTCACATAGTAACTCCAATAGAATTCCCGTCTTTCAATTGATTTTACTACGCTAACTTTGGAATGTGTATTGAATCCAGACGACTTCGACAATGTATACTGCACATAGAGTTGCATTAGGGCTTGTGCTTCACAAGAGAATTGAAAAGAAACGTTTTGTAGCCGTCGCGAGGACGCAACTATGTCGGGTGTTTCACGAACAATAGCATTGGATTGAACACCGAAGGGGTTATTTCAAGGGACATTAACTTTAACGTTGTCGCTTGAGCTCGAGTAATTGATGAAGATAATCACTGTTTCATTTTATTAGTATTAAAATTAAAGCCGCTGCTTAAATACCCTAATTATAATATTGTAAACATAGGCAACGTCTTAGCCTTTCAGAGACTGGGATATTAATTAAGATCATTTTTAATTAGGCAACTGTATTGTAAAGAAGATACGTTGGTAAAAAGGTTTTTTTTTTATTTCAGTCATAATATACTAATTGGGGATAAATTTCGTTATTTCTTAAATAATTTACAGTGTAGGTACTTCAAAATGACAATTTGGTATATTTTTACCAACAAATAGGTGTATAAGGTACTTACAAATTTCGTTAAAATGGAGGACTAGGAGTCTTATCAATAGGGTATGGCAGGGGTCGGAAACCTTTTCAGACGGAAGACCCAGAAGTCAGAATTTTCAAGCTTTTAAAGAGCCACTGAAATTTTCCGTTTCAATTACATAATATTTGCTTCTAATACCTATTAGATTTTTGTTTTAAAGTATTTACTTCATTCATGTCATTAGACAGAAAATAGTGCTTTTAAAGTAAGTAAATTGTAAGTTTTTGCATATGGAACTAGAGAGGCGAAATTTTAGATCGAAAGAGCCGTATGCGGATCGCGGGCTGCAGTTTGTCCATCCCTGGACTAGTATTGAAAAATATGTACGATAGACTAATAAATACAATTTTAATTAGTTTCTTTTGTGAGACAACATTTTATGTATAGTCGGGGTAAGAAAAGGTTCGTCACTTTTCGACTCTATGTCAACGAGTTAAGGTCGAAAAGTGACGAACCTTTTCTTACTCCGACTATACACGAAAGTTTAAATTGCATTCTTCTACTTTGACTTTCTTTGTGAAAGATTCGGGTCAAATAAAAAATTCAATTTAAAAATAAAAAATATTAAGGAAATAACGCTCCTTGCTTGCTTAAGCAAAGTATCAAAGATATTTTTTGTGCAAAATAGTCTTGCATTTGCCCTCAATAGCAAAATAATATTAAGGTAAGCATTTTACGGTGTCGAGGTGCGCGAATTTATCTAAATGTAATTTTTAATATCTTAGTAACATTTTCCAAAAATACTCCATATTCAATAACCGATTTGTATTCTCGTATTTGAACGAAAGGGCACTCGTAAAGCATAAATAAAATTCCCAGCGGATGAACAAAGGGAGAAATTCGGGGTCGTCACACGGCCGTAATGCTTAGTGTCCTGTGGCAGGCTAATGTTCGAAGTATCGACATTACACGTTCCTATTTTAAGCACGTGAAAAGTGGTCGGTATGGGGTAGAAAGACGCGCACTGCACACCACGGTAGCAAATGGCGGTATGACGGTCCGATTCGAGGGCGTATTGTTCAAAGCGCGGGCGTTCGCGATCGCATCGAGCGAGCGAGATCACGATACATTTGCAAAATGTACAAATTTGTAATAATTTTCCGATTTGTACATTTCACATGCGTATTGTAGATTTCGTCATTTTTTACGTTTTGCGTGTAGCTATGTAGATTTTGAGTTTTGTGCATTTCGCTCCGAAACGGTGAATTCGAAGGCGAAATCAGTGCAAAAGGATTTGCAGTGGCAATATTAATCAAATGTTTGGCTAACATGATCCGACAATTCTTAATTACAGCTGCTACGGTACAGAATACTAAAGAATATTGCACGAAACATTGTGTTACAAATTGTTTCTTTTATAACACTTCCTCACTCCACCAACATATGAAAACGAATATATTTCGCATACTAAAGCAGCACCAAGTGATTAAAGGAGTACATCCATTGAGGCGAAGCGGAGCGGAGGCGTATAAATCTTACATATAACATTAGTTGAAGTCAAAGTCACTTTATCATGTGCTGAAAGTGATAGGTCAATTCTACACATCTTCGCTCCGCTTTAATCCAAGCGCATCCTAATAAAGCTGTCTTTTCCCGTCACCATCTCCGATAGTCAACAAAGTAAGCAGTGCGCGCGTACTCCGTCTTGGGGAGTGCGGCCGCGGGGGACGGGGGGCGCATTCAACAGGCGACGGTCGATACGGCCGGCGCCGCGCACGGATCTCTACCTACCCTACATACGGAGTAAGGGCGACTCCACACTGTGCCGCGCTTAGATTAGAGAGTATACTAGAGACTATATCAAGCACGACTATAGGTACATTGAGCACTGGACTATACTACACACACTGGACTACAGATTGGCATAAAAGTTTTTGCAAAAAAATCTGTTTTTTTTTTTGCAAGATTTAACCTGAAGGAACACAATCCTAGTACCCACCTAATTAAAGTGATACAAACAACGTGCTTTTGTCAGCATTTCTGCTCGATATCTATCTATACATATAATAAATCTGTAACAAGTCGGTGTCTGTAAATTGAATATATTTGAGAAAAACTGTCACTAGGGCTATTTATTAACGCAATAAAACCCAAAACAATGATTTTTAGAATTATTGTCTGTTTGTCTGTGCGTTTGTGCGCGCTAATCTCAGAAACGGCTTAACCTAGAAGGTTGCGGTTTTCACTAATATGTTGGTATTTTCTTGGATTAACATTTAGTATTTGTTTCATTTGAATCGGTTCACAAATAAGAAAGATACGTCTATTTTAAGAATTTATAGAACAGTTTTTAGAAGTAGTGACTTGGGAGTAGGTACGGTGGTGAATGTGAACGCGGGTGTGCGGGGGGGGGGGGTTCGGTGGGGGGTCGGTGAAGGGGGGGGGGGGGTTGCGGGGGGGGGGGGTGGGGTAATTTTTTATATCGAGGAACTAAGTAGAGCCATTTGGCCAGTTTTTCTACGAGCTTTTATTTAATACGCAATCTTTGTTTAGCTCAAATCTTACAAAATAAAATTTTAACATCTTCTAGTGGTCTGATTAACTTAAAATTTCTCCTACGTAATGTAAATTAGATAAAAATGTATCATTAAAAATGTAGCCTAGTGGTTTAAATTATAACCTCTCAAGCAGGGGTTCATTGGTTCGGCCTCGGGCTATCGTGCCATGTTCGGTGTGGCTGCAGCTTTACGGAGTCATCGCCACGCCGCGACGCTACCCCATGTTCAACAACTTTGTTCAAGACTGTGCGGTTCCATGGTTTCCAACTAATTGCTTAATAACATAGTTTGTTTTTGCGCAATACGATAAATTGTTCGTTCTTGTTTTCTATAAACAACTAGGTACGGTATTTTAATCTTGATTTGTTTACTTAGTAATAACACAGCCGGTGAAATTTTCGGCACAACAGGTATACTATCGTCGCCCTGTAGACTGGAAACTCATATGAATTCCTTTAATGTCATAAAAAATCACATTTTTTCTTCATTACCGCCATAAGTGGCATAATTGTGTTTCCATTTTAAACTTACTCTAGATTAGTAAGGCAGATTGCAAAAAATTAAGAATTGACAACATTTCATATTTCTAAGACTATAATTTGATTCGTTCTGTTTATTCTGTTTGGAAAGAGAAAGACGCTGATAGTTTTAAATTTTCACTAGGATTATTAATTAATTTGTTACAATTTTTTAAAGATGTGCTTATTCTAAAAGAGCGCAACAACGATAGAATAGATCCATTACTTTTGTCTAGTCTCTATTAAAAAAAGTGATGACGTAAATTTGACGTTAAGGTTGTTATCTAATTTAAAATTATGACAGCTCTTTTTTCTAGTGAAAAGGGTAAAGGAAAAATATCTATTCTGTGGATGTATTTGTAAGTACATATATGTTTTTAAATTTGTTGTACTTTTTTAAATATGGAGAAATAAATTATAATAAATATTTTTCCGTGTTCAGGAGGCGAAACTCTTTCGATTCCTGCAGTAATTTTCAGGTGTTAAAAAAATTAAAGGTTGTCAATTATCGACTTTTTCCTTATTTAGGTCAATTGCAAGTAAAGCCCAGTTTTATGTGCATTAAATTGAGACTCTCGTTTTACCACTTCACACTCATTCACTTTGCGGCCACGCAATCTAATGCAACTTGCACGAAAATTCTTGCAAATTTAAACTGGGCTTCATAAATTTTAATTTGACTAGCTACGCATATCCAAGGTTGACTGACAGAGAAGGGTAGAGTTCAAAAACTTATTCACCGATGGTTAAAATTTGCTTATTTTTTCCGTTGTGACACGAAAATTGACCATAGTTTAGTTAGTTAGTTTAGTTTATTTATTCACTCAGACATAATAATTACATTATACGATTACGACTCATTTATGTATGAGGAATTTTCGTGTTACAACGGAACTTTTTTCTAAACCGTCTTTCTGTCATGGTTAACTACCATTTGACGTGATCCAACTTTTTGGTCTGGCTACAAACTGACAGCGAAATGTTATCATAAAAGATCCACGGTACCCTAAAAATGTCACTGTTATGAGGAAGATATTATTTGCCGCGTTCAAAGCTAGGTCACGGTCGTTGAATTATGTATAACGTCGCATCGCTTCGTTACGAAGCAGAAACATTTTTAAATCACAAACCGTCTTATGTTTATGACGATTGAGCTTTATCGATCATGTTCGGTTTCTTATCCATTCATGCAATTTACTAATTATTGTCAAGCTCGTTTATACCAATAGGGATGATGACACTACCAATGGACTGTCGTACTTTTTATGAGCTGTCAAGATACGATTTTCTCATAAATTTTATAAAAAATTAATTGCTAGCTATGACGTCACTTTTACGACTCAAATGACTAACTAAATATTTGCTTTAAAACTTATATGTATTTTCCATGTCTATGATAAACTATATTGTGAATGAATATAGATACAATGTTACATTAAATATTATAATTAATACATGACAATATAAAAATCCTGACTAATATTTATCGTGAGTATGGTTCGAGGCTACAATAATATATTTTCGTTCTCACTAAATAAACATTTACCGACGGCAAAAATCTGTGTACAAAATCAAGTAAACACTATATTTTCCCCTAGAAAACTATCTCAAGAGATCGTTCATTTTAATACGGTATATCGTGAATAGTTAAGTACTACCCTGCAGATTTAAGTAGCAGATTGCACGAGCATCTCAAGACCGTATCCAAGCCTCTTTGTGCGCGCCGACGGCAGAAAAGATACGACCCATGTAAACTTTGCTCCTAACATGAATTCTCTCGAATCGAGCACTTCTTCCGCAGACGAATGTAACGGAGTAACTTTGCTCCTACTGATAAGATATTTGTTCGTTAAGGAATAAACCTCAGCGGTGTAGTGTAATCCAGGATCCTGGTGCCAAAAAGATATCGGGGCCCCAAATTTTTGCAGGTTTATCCAGTAAAAATAGAGGTACAAAATAATATAAATACGTACGTTACAGTCATGCGGGGCACAGAAAATAAACTCAGTAAAATAGATGGATCCTGCCTTTTCGTCTAAAATATTTTTGCTAATTGATTCACTTCCCAACTGTTTATTTTTCTGAAACTATGAATTATTCTGGATATATTTCAGGACTATCCTGTAGAATCCTATATTGGTTAGGATAGTTTTATAGAATAGGAATTAATAGTTACTTATGCACAAATCATAGAAATAACTAATAAAACACTGCAATAAATTCTATAATATTTGGGTAAACATGTACCATTGCTTGTATTAATGGAGTGGTGTGTTGATACGCAAAGATCTAGGTACTTCGTCAACTTCATCAAGCATGAATGTAGATAGTTGCGATTCATTAACTATGTATAACATCTACGTGCGTCGGTATTCCTAACTAATCACAATTATCATTATTCTCCATGATACCGTATACCGATGCTGAATTCGAAACGAGGGGTGTGAGAGCATGTCGCTTAGGATATAGTGACAGTTACATATTAATAGGGCTGCGATTATTCCATTTGAAAGACGCTCGATCGTGTAGTGCCAAACTAAGATGCAAATGACTAGTGTTTGAACAGGTGGGTACGCAACAACTTCATCTAACCCTAATTATCTTCATCCCAGCCTTTGTATGTCCTACTGCAGGGCACAAGCCTCCTCAGAGTGAGTGAGGCCTTGGACCGTAGCTCCGACGGGGGCGCAGTGCAGAAAGTGGGACTTCATAAACACCATTGAATTTCTTTGTATAATAACTAATATTAATTTTCGGTACTAAATTGCAAACTATAGTAGTATGAAACGTCGTGAAACGTCGACGTAATTTTAGCAATAGGTTGTTCGTGATTAAGTCCCGAAAAATATTAGTTATGAACTTATGATGTAAGGATTCTGTTCCCTTTGGCAATTATCAATCGAAAAAATATACTCTGTAACAACACCGGCTGCCGTTTGCCAAACGCGAGTGTGGAATGTGTTACGTTGTAGGTAACAGTTATGTAACCTGTGACGTAAGCTACCTTTGAAAGCTAACTTTTTAACCGACTGCCGAAGCAGGGTTATGTTTTTCAAGTACGTATGAAATATGCAACTCGGTGACCCAAAGTAGGACCTGTAACGTAAATAAACAAATTTTAAACATGGAGGCTTCTTTTGGAGGTAAACAAAGAAATCTTTTTACGCAGTGCTCGATACTGACCCAATACATGGCACCTTCTATCTTGTGTCATAGTAAGAGAGGTGACAGATGGGTTTCATCTACTGGGCGTTGAGGTGTCGAGCACTGGTACGTTTACCTTAGGGTAATGTTATTCAAAAATAATTTATTGAATAAGGCGTTATTTTGCGGAGGTACATCAATGAACTGAAATAATTACTTTGCTCACCCGCGACCTTATGATAGCTACGTTTTTGCAACAAATGTGTGTTCAAGCAGTTCCTCCACCTTCACACTGTATGAACACACACAAACCTAACTATCACCACCCCAAACTACACTGAAGCGTTTAGAGCTCATCCTCAGAGTATCGCAACCGTTCACTATGCAACCAGATGCGTTGTGTTAACATCTGGTAGCATAGTCAACGGTTGCGATAATCTTTCAGTTTATTGTTATTCAAAAAATCTTAAGCGAATCAGGTAATATCTGATTCGGACAAAGTTGCAAGCAAAAGCTAGTAGAGCAAGCGTGTTGAACGTGAAACAGTTTTCGCGTTCCCTGTCAATCTCATACATCTCGTCGTAGAGCTACGAGTGTCTCGCGAGATGCTTTCACATGGTTGAGGTGCGTTTGTCTGCTTCCGCCGTAAACTTGTGAACACGCGACGTGCCCATATCCGTCACGAGCAGATGTTGCCTTTGAAGATGTCGGTCGATAACTATACCTACAGTGCAATACATTCGAATGTTTAGAGTTATTTAGTTCCCTGAACACTACAATCTGGCCGTTTTCAAGTCTAGGGTGAATGAGCATTTACTAGGTAAGCGTGCTCCATCGTAGACCCCATCTTCGCTTTCTATCAGGCGTGATTGTGGTCAAACGCAAGCCCTTATTGAATCGGTCGTTGTCCAGGAGTGGCGGTAATATTTTAAACTAGCTTTTGCCCGCGACTCCGTCTACGAAGTTACGTACTACGTTTTACGTAAGTACGTTTATTGCTATCCCGGGAAAACTGTACAATTTTCTGGGATAAAAACTATTCTATCCTTTCTAGGGTCTCAAATTATCATACCAAAATTTATCTAAATCGGTTCAGCAGTTATTGACTCCCCATACAAACTTCCACACCCATTAGCACCACCTTAAAAGATTACGGTGAAGGAAAACATCGTGAAGAAACCTGCATACACCTGAGAAAAAATTTAGCGGTGCGTTTGAAGTTCTCAACCCGCACTGGGTCCGCGTGGGAACAACGGCTCAAGCTCTCTCATTCTGAGAAGAGCTCTGTGCCCTGCACTTGGGACGTATATAGGTTGATATGATGTTGATGTTGACCAAATGACGTGAACTGATTTACGAAAATTCATTTTTAATCCATGACACATAAATGTGATTTTCACCAAGCTAGCTCACGTTCATAGCGTCCAATATCGCGTTCGAAAGCTTCTAAATAATAAAGGCATTCGATCCCAATCAGAAAGTTGTGTACAAGGAAAACACAACCGTGTAGATTACTTAATTCTCAAGGAAAATCGGTGCGTGGACTAGTTGAAGTTAGGAATCGCAAGTCTGCGAGAGGGCGCCAGATGTCGGCCACGATCGATACCCTGCCATGAATAATTAAAATGGATGTGCCGCTTTTTTGAACTTCACCTCCAGATAAACTGTTTGTACGGAATTCTTCCATTATGAACGGTACCGGTGTAAGAGGTGTCGCGTTATTTAATAAAAGTGGTCGTGCTTTTTCATTTAAGACTGGAAACGTTCCTAAGCAACCGGGTTTTTATCTATACTTACGTGTATGTGCAGAAGTATTGTACACTTAGATACATATTGTGTGTAATGATTGTGAAAGAATAATCGATAGGTGACAACGACTTCTTACTCAAGTACACAAACAATTGACTTCACAGGAAGTCGAAACAGTCGAGTGACTCACTTCTATTACAAACTCAGTTGAAACCTTTGAAATGCAAAAACATGATAAAAATCAACGCATCTCCCACATGCTTATTATTTTTAGGATTTAACGGAAGTTAGGCTTCTGTCCCAGAATTCCAAAGTTATATGCACGCTTTAAGAAAGCAACGAATGATATTTTCTTCCTAGCACGTATCTTTGACGGCCTAATAATAATCTTGCATCTCTGATTTATTTTACGTTGCATCGAATGATGTAAAATTTAATTTAACTAACCATTAACAAAATTAAACAAAAACGTGTAACCGGTCAACACCCTTTGGTATACTGTTTTAATACAGAAATTGCCCCGAATAAACATTCGTTGTGAGAAAAAAAACAAAAAACGTCGTCCGCCCACGCTTTTTTTCAAAGAGATGAAGTGACAATAGACGAACTAATTGATTGGCGGCTCTCTTTTGTTTTGTTTATTTTTCTGTATCTTATTATAGCTATCGAGTCCACACACTCCAAATATTTATACTGTTTAAATTTTTGCGATTTTCTTTCATTGCATTGTATTAGTAGGTATAGTTTTTTTGTAGTACTGTCTGTACTAATATTATAAATGCGAAAGTGATTCAATCTGTCAGTTACCTCATTACTATACCTAGAGATTTTCCTGGCACGAACGAATACTTTTCCTTCTAATACTAACAATCTATAAAAATGAATACTAACTATATTAAAATAAAATAAACTAAAACTACATTAAATCCAAAAATGGCCCCTGCGGCATGGTACCGATGACGCTGGCAGCATTTCCTCGCTGGATCGTACTGATGCGTTGAGCGAGGAAGCTGCCAGCTCTTCGGTCTCCTGTGGTATCTCTGAGTCTATTTGACAAGTCTTTGAAGAGACTCAGAGCACCAAGGCCCCACAGACCAAGGGTCTCGACGCCAAAAGGTAATAATTCTAATACTTAGTTTATCGATGTCTTATAAGTGGCAATATATCAATGAGACACGTTTGAAAATATGGAACAAGAATACCAAAATCGAATCGATGTTATTATTATATCAAACACTAACCACAAGTTGTTCGTGCCAGAAAAATCTCTAGGTATACTCTTTACGCTTAAACCGCAGAACAGATTTGATGAAATTTATATTATTATTATTTTTATTTATATTTATATCTATATATAATGTAGTATGAGACCCTGGAAAGGACAAAAGATAGATTTTATTCCAAAAAGTAGCATGATTTCCATGGATAACGATAAACGAATTCTTAGCTGACGGATTCGCGGGCAACAGCTAGTTCATGATAACTTTCTAATTTTCCGTCACTGCCACATTTTTATTTTCGCGGTCTACTTTGAGTTGAGTCTGTGTTCGAACGCAATTTACAGCTGGTTACGGAAGCGTACCGTTAAAGGCACCCCGCGTCGATTTGAGTGACATGTTAACACCTCCACTGCTGGTACAGTATAAATGTAACAAACGACAACAGACGAGCTATAAGCACGTACAGAACACCCACATTTTTTAACACTGGTATAATATAATGTTATACAAGTAGGTTTTGTATTTTATTTTTTAATTAGTTGTTGGCCGCTACTCCGTCTGCGAAGAATTCATTTATCGTTATCCCGCATGAACTGTGCAGTTTTCCGGGATAAAAAGTATCTTGTATTTTAATCCAGGTTATATCTACCTGTGTGCCAAATTTCATCAGAATCCGTCGAACCGTTTCAGCGGAACGAGTAACAAACATTTTTTCTTGAGGTCATTCCGAATCCAATGAGCTTATCATACATATTTTTAGGAGCTTTATCTCTATCTCTATCTCTCACGATTTTGAACTTGTGAAGCAGACTATTCGAAGAACGAATTGGGAACAGTATGCTTAGTATAAGTTTTACTTCACCAAAATACTTCTCGATCGCGTTTACGTAAAAATTTCAATTCTATGGAAACATGGACGCGCGTGCGCGGAGACACTGTCCTTGTTTCCATAGTAATTGATTTTTTTACGTAAACGCGATCGAGAAGTATTTGGTGAAGTAAAACTTATACTAAGCGTACTGTATGCTTAGTATAAGTTTTTACTTCACCAAATACTTCTCGATCACGTTTACGTAAAAAATTCAATTACTAGGGAAACATGGACAGCGTCTCCGCGCGCGCGCTTCCATGTTTCCATACAATTGAAATTTTTACGTAAACGCGATCGAGAAGTATTTTGGTGAAGTAAAACTTATACTAAGCGTACTGTACGCTTAGTATAAGTTTTACTTCACCAAAATACTTCTCGATCGCGTTTACGTAAAAATTTCAATTCTATGGAAACATGGACGCGCGCGCGCGGAGGCGCTGCCCATGTTTCCATAGTAATTGATTTATTTACGTAAACGCGATCGAGAAGTATTTTGGTGAAGTAAAACTTATACTAAGCGTACAGTACGCTTAGTATAAGTTTTACTTCACCAAAATACTTCTCGATCGCGTTTACGTAAAAATTTCAATTCTATGGAAACATGGACGCATGTGCGCGGAGGCGCTGTCCATGTTTCCCTAGTAATTGATTTTTTTACGAAAACGCGATCGAGAAGTATTTCGTGAAGTAAAAACTTATACTAACCATACAGAGTGCTTAGTATAAGTTTTACTTCACCAAAATACTTCTCGATCGCGTTTACGTAAAAAAATCAATTCTATGGAAACATGGGCGCGCGCGCGCGGAGACGCTGTCCATATTTCCCTAGTAATTGATTTTTTTACGTAAACGCGATCGAGAAGTATTTTGGTGAAGTAAAACTTATACTAAGCGTACAGTACGCTTAGTATAAGTTTTACTTCACCAAAATACTTCTCGATCGCGTTTACGTAAGAATTTCAATTCTATGGAAACATGGAAGCGCGCGCGCGGAGACGCTGTCCATGTTTCCCTAGTAATTGAATTTTTTACGTAAACGCGATCGAGAAGTATTTTGGTGAAGTAAAACTTATACTAAGCGTACAGTATGCTTAGTATAAGTTTTCCTTCACTTCAATACTTCTCGATCGCGTTTACGTAAAAATTTCAATTCTTTGGAAACACTGACGCGCGCGCGCGGAGGCGCTGTCCATGTTTCCATAGTAATTGATTTTTTTACGTAAACGCGATCGAGAAGTATTTTGGTGAAGTAAAACTTATACTAAGCGTACTGATTTTTGGAATTAGATAACTCGAAATACTATATTTTGTAGTATTATGAATGAGATCGTGAAGATGTTTGGTATTCAATCTTGCAATAACGTCGGAGCCGATTTATATGAACTTTGGTACGAAGATAGTTTAAGTCCCGTGGAAAGTTATAGGATAGTTTTTATCCTAGGTTTTTTATCGCGGGACATGGATAAACAAATCCTTTACAGACGGAATCGTAGCCAACAGCTAGTAAATAATAAAAGTCTCAAATTTGCGCAAGTATCTTCCAGCCTTAGAATATAAATAAGCATATATATACTATAAGCTTCCAGCTCACCGTACATATTTAATTTACAGTCAAGGAATTTAGTTCCCCACCTATTTCGTAAAAATGTTGTGTAACATTCGCAATGCATTAAGGTCGACATGCCAAATGCAACACGTCGAAGCAACATCGTAGCTAGCTCTTATGGTGACAGTTTGCTGTACGAAATTCAAACTTAGGTGGGTTGCAAATTAAAGTCCTTGACTGTACTTGTGCAAGACATTGCGCATGTAGAATGTACCATCTGTGGCTATAACTTTTACCAATAGGAGTATTTTGAAGCAGAATTTTGATACAAGACGAGTGGAATAAGGAATGAAGAGGCCTTTCATCATCATCATCATCCCAGCCTATATACGTCCCACTGCAGGGCACAGGCCTCCTCTCAGAATGAGAGGGCTTAGGCCGTAGTTCCCACGCGGGCCCAGTGCGGATTGGGAACTTCACACACACCATGGAATTTCTTCGCAGATGTATGTATGGCATTACATTTGTAATTTACCATGAGCTTTACGGTGAAGGAAAACATCGTGAGGAAGAGGCCTTTACTAATACCTGAGCGGTCTATTGTAGCAGGTGTCTACTCTGGTACGCTAACAAGTATTTTTATATCTAGTTACCTATATACCTACTGTTCCAAGACCATAGCGAGTTGAGTTTTCCGTAATCCCCAGTAACCTTAGCGATTATGCAATATAAAAATCCATCCTCGAATTGAATTATTCCTATAAAAATATCGGCAACGTTACACTGATTCTTTCCTTCTTAGTCTTTGAATTTTCTCGAGACAAAGTTTTATTGAATCTTATGAATGGAGAACGAGTTTTATTTGTTTGTACGAGAGTTTCCCGACTACTGAAGAAGTTCTAATATCTTTTTAGGCCTGATCAGTCCGAGGATAAAGTTTTGGTACAGAATATCTGATACCGCGGCAGAATAGCCACTATCCACCGTCCGCAGGTACCTTATCTGTTCACGTTTACGAAATTAATAAAACTAGACAATTCTCGTACAATATTATAAAAATTGCAATGCATGAAAAATATAAGCTTGTGAATGAACATTTATTTCTAATGTTGCTGTTTTCTTGAAATCGAACCTAAAAGCAGAATGTAAAACTCGAGCATTGTACCCATTTCCTCCCTCGACGTGTCTATCCACCCTCGCCGTACCGGCTAGAGTGGCTATATGAACTATTGGCCGCTAGTTGGCTTCCGACTGCAACCCAAAAATCGGCGATCCGCATCCAACGCGATTCCGCAACCTTAACCAGAAAATAAAATAAAAATAATAAAATGTAATTATTTATTATTTTTTATTATTTATTATCTAGCCTGGATTGATGTCCCACTGCTGGGCAAAGGCGGAGGCCTGGGGGAGCCCCATGTCTTCCATTTCTCCCGATCCAAAGCAGCCTGAGGCCAGTCGTCGAGAAATATGTCCAGGTCGTCCCGCCACCGCCGTCTGGGCCTACCCCGTCGTCGCCATCCATCCTGTGGCGCCCACTCAGTGGCATTTTTAGCCCACCGCAGTGGATGCATTCGGCTGACGTGGCCGGCCCAGTCCCACTTCAACCTGGCAGTCTTTGCACCGACATCGACAATGCTTGTTTTAGAGCGCAGCACCGTGTTCCGGATTCGGTCACTCCTTCCCACTCCAAGCATGCTGCGCTCCAAAATAACAATTAAAATAATACCAGGCCTCATGCATGCCATGTACTTACGCGCGATATTTACCTACCGCGGGGACGATCTGCTAAGATCGAAATTCCAGTAGGTTGTCACAAGCGCGCGCCGACGCACGTTCATTCGTGTTCCACGGAAAAAATATGCCGCCTGGACTTTATAAGTGAATGGTGAAAGAGGGGGCAAATTTTAATATGACTATGCTAGAATTAATAGTATAACAATTTGGAAGTTCGTATCGTGCTGTCCCTCTTACTCTTCTATAAAAAGCTATAAGCGTGAGCGGGATGGCACGATGCGAAGTTCGAAAGTTGACCTTCGTATTTAGTATAACGCTAGGGTACTGTGAGCATGGCAATGTGTTCTGCGCATTACAATAAATATAATTTTTGTTAGGATTCCAGAGCTAAAATGGCAAAAACGGAACCCTTATAGTTTCGCCATGACCGTCTGTCTCTTTGTCCGTCCTTAGCTTAGCTTAAAGAATATTAGTGCTAGAAAGTTTGCATGGATATAATATATAGCAATTATCCCGACAAAATGGTAAAACAACATGTAGAAAAAAATTTTAATCCAAACTGCCAGCCCTTGTCACTGTCGGCACGCACACATTCTTAAGGAGACGGAGTAGTATAATCTGTGGCTACAATCGCGGTAAGTACCAAGATTTTGTACGGGATGCAGTATCTGTTACGAAGTAACTATTAAGTAATCTGTGATAATACCTTATTTGTGATGTCATTCATAGCAAAATAAACAAAGCAATCACTTTGCAAGCTTCCATTTAATCCAAATTTCCAAAAAAACTTTTATCCTGTTTGAAAAGGTATGCGTATAAATTGTGAATTCAAATGTTTTATTTAATTTCACTCGAGAGTAAATAATTATTGAACATTTAATTAATCCTCGTGATCATGACGTAACATAATAAATTGTAACATCGGATTAATCCGGACGAAATTGGGACAAAGCAAAAAGCGGGAATAATTAAAACGGTACGCTCCTGACGTAATGTAGTGAATCAGATTAAACATAGGACAGTGTAGGATGCGTGGCTTAACATGATTCAAATGAAAGCTAATACAAAATTAATTCCACTAATATTATAAATTAGCTGATGCCTGCGGCTTCGCCCCCGTTTTATTTTTTCTAAAATTCATACGAACCTTCTCCTGACAATAATGAACACATAAAAGAAAGATTTATCCAATTCGGTGCAGTCGTTTGGAAGTTATGCGCGTATAAACATTTCGGTGATTCATTTTTATTTACATAACCAAACAGACTAATTTTTTTAATCGACATAACCAAACGGATTAGCTCGTTGAAATGGCAATGGGCAGGCCATATAGCACGCAGAACAGATGGCCGTTGTTGGGGCCCAAAAGTTCTGGAATGGAGACCACGGACTGGCAAGCGCAGCGTGGGACTTCCACCAACGAGATGGACGAACGATTTGGTGAAGGCCGCAGGTTCAGGGTGGATGCAAGTCGCTTCCAAACGTAATGATTGGGCATCAATGAGGGAGGCCTATTGTCCAGTAGTGGACGTCCTACGGCTGAAATGATGATGATGATGAATATTATAAATGTGAATGTTATTGAGTATGTACAGTCGAAGAAACTGAATACTAATAGAGTACCAGGGTGGAACGTCTGCACAGTCAATTTACTGATGATTTCTTTGGTAGATGTAGGGAATGTCAACATGACATTTGCAATAAAATGGTTCCTGGTACGCAATTCAGTTTCTTCGACTGTACGTGTGTGCGTGTGTTTGTAACTACTTCACTCTAAAATGGGTGGACGGTTGTGGACTAAATTTGGTATGTAGATAGCTAACGTCTGGAATAACACATAGTTTACTTTTTATCCCGATATTCCAACGGGATCGGGATAAAATACCGGCCTCTCAACCGCTAGGGTTTAGAGACACAATTTAACACGGGTTATTTCTTATGCATTAGTAATGCAAAGTATGATGTAATTTTTGTAAATTCCGCCGGAAATTTGGTACGTAGATAGCTGGCAGTCTGGAATAATACACAGGCTACTTTTTAGTAATCGGGATGAAATCACGAAATCTCATAGGCTTAGAGACATTAAATTTAGGACAAGTAATTTTTGTGGATTGAATTTTATAAGGAGCAAGATACAAGTTTTGGGAATTCCCACGGAATTTTTTAGGAATTTAAATTTGATTGGGCCCGGGTAGGAACTACGGCCCATGCCCTCTAAATCTGAGAGGAGGCCTGTGCTCTGAAGTGAGACGTATATAGGCTATGATGATGATGGATGATTTATGTATAATATTATTATGACAGTTTTTGATTTTGAGTAGAAACGCTTTCTACCTAGGTCTGTGTTATAGCAACACTTTGTTCCCCCATCCCTCCCCCTATACGCTTATGTCGTACAATAAAAATGTATGTAAAAATATAATTTATTTACTGTCCTAAGCATAATAGTATTATCAAAAGCTCTTGTGAGACGTGATTTATATAATTTAAACGGCTCTGCTAAACTCACCATTAAAAAGATCTTTTGCAAAAGCCGCGACTAGTCGGACCGTTCCCGGCTTAATATTATCGTGATTATTCTTCTTTATCCTCATAAAACATTGCGCCATTTTTTTCTTAGCCTTTGTTCATAATTAATGATTAAAAAGATCGGGTAAGCAACTTCTTGATCGTGCATAACTTAAAATGAGCCCTATTTTCGAGATTTTAATATAATATTTGAAACGTACTGTTGGGCTGTAGCCCCGGAGCTCTCATACAGACGCAATTTTTCGACACAGCTAAGTCAATCACAATGGTTCTTAGTAGAGATGTTATGGATGTGGTTCTATGGAAACCGAAGTAGAGTCGGATTTTTTAACCCTTAATAAGGCCCTATTTATTGGAGCACACTACTACAGAATCAAAATCAGCTATCAAATACATACCTGACAAAGGATATTTTTATAGCTAGATTTTAAGTTATTATCAATAATTACAATAAATAAATAAATAAATAAATATCACGGGACAATTCACACCAATTGACCTAGTCCCAAAGTAAGCTTTAGCAAAGCTTGTGTTATGGGTACTAGGCAACGGATAAACATACTTATATAGATAGATACATACTTAAATACATATTAAACACCCAAGACCCGAGAGCAAACATTCGTATTTTTCATACAAATATCTGCCCCGACACGGGAATCGAACCCGGGACCTCAAGCTTCATAGTCAGGGTCTCTAACCACTAGGCCATCTGGTCGTCAAGACAATGGATATTGGAACTTATTACTAAAACAATAAGGTTGAATTTCCGAGTCAATGCACGTGGTCGCTAAATCGCCTCTATCTGAGTTAAATTTGCGTTGTCGGTGTCAGAACCGGAGTCAATGTCGGAGTCGGACGCGATGGCGGAGGCGAAAACAAAACAAGCAAAACGGAGATGTCTCATCCTCATCATCATCATTTCAGCCGAAAGACATCCCCTGCTGAACATAGGCCACCCCCAAGGCTCGCCAAACAGATCGGTCCCGTGCCATCCGCATCCACGCAATCCCCTAACCTTAACCAGGTCGTCAGTCCATCTTGTTGGAGGCCTACCTACACTGCGTCTTCCGGTCCGTACAAAGCAAGGGCCGTGCAAGGGTGTATGTATTACATTACCGAAGTACGAAAGACCGAATGTATTAAAACATCGAATGGATCAAAAGACCGATACGATTTTTTTCTGAAACCGTAAACTTCTCAGAATTTATTAAAACGGCATCATACAGAACCCATTAGGTTAGGTTAGGTTAGTTTTATAACAATTTTAAAAAGTTAACGGTTTCAGAAAAAAATCGTGTCGGTCTTTTGATGTTTTAATACATTCGGTCTTTCGTACTTCGGTATTGTAATACATACTCGTGCAAGTGCATGTCTAATACAATAAAATAATACAAAACAAACAAGTTTTAGTTTCAGTTAGGTATCTTTAATTTCAGCGGAAAGGGAGGTTCCCAGTGCGACAAGTGAAAACTTGTCCATAAGCGCTGGCTGACGATGACGCCGCCTTGATTGACCTCCGATTGTAACCTCCGATTTAAAGATGTCAGTACCAAAGTCGAAGTATATCAATCGGAAGTTCCGACTTTTCGGAATCGAACATCAGTAACATTTTTAGTTCTTAGCTAAGAATTTGATGTAGGAGTTCTTCTATTTTAAGTTCCTGCAAGCGAATGTTTCTAATTAGCCAAATGAGAATAATTTGCCACCGAAAACAATGCGCTTTTATTGTGCCTTACTTGGTCAGAGCGACGTGCGTGTGTCCTAATGTTGTACTGTGTAAGGCTTGGTAAGGCCTACACCTAATCTAATAGTCACGTGCTTCTTATGGTGAGCATTATTGGCGACGGCACTCTTATTACATACTCAGCTCTGTAAGTGGCTAGTTGGTAGAAGAGGTAAATAATAAGGTGTGGTTGTAATGGAAAAGTATTCAATTAAGTACCTAGTTTTCTTATCTTCTAGTCTTACTTTAGGAAACCTTCACGAGATATATTTACAATTTTAGAGTTTTGCCTAAAAAAAAGTTACGTCGCCTTGAAAGTCAAAGTACTTCAACGTTCTTGAACAGCGCCCTCAATTTTCGATTAAAGTTAGGTTGTTATCCCACGGGAAAGTATTACCGTCTTTATATCTCTGTACCAAGCTCCTCCTTAATCCGGTCAACCGCCAAACATCTAAACTAGTAACTAAAATAAATAATAAATCTTAATAATAAAGTATGAAGATAAGGCAATATTTATATGCCCTGGGGCACCACATAGTGGAACTCAGGACTTCCTTTGGAGTTGAAAAGAAATAAATAAATTATGCTAGATGGTGGGACAAAAAAACGAATGAGTTTGCAGTGGTCAGTCGATCGCCGAAATGTATTGCAACTTGCACGATTTTTCCTGCAGGTCTAAACTAGGCTTAAGACCAAATTAATATTACCTAAGCTGGACAAATGAATAAATGATTATGATTATGTTATGAAACATTAGTATTTCATTCCCTTTTTTTTTGTCCCACTATCTAGCATAATTTATTTATTTCTTTTCAACTCCAAAGGAAATCTGATTTCGTGTTGCAACTTGCCGGAGCATAGACAAAAACAAAAGTGAATAAATATTTTTTAATTTTGTTCGTAAGTAGCCAGATGCATACCATAGAGGTTCGCCATGTAGTGGTGCATGACATTATTCTTAAATTAATATGAACTTGTGCCATAAAAGACAGTGTAAATTTGCACAGAAAAATATATTTATTCTGATGGATTAAGTTCTAGTGTGCGTCCGATAACTATTAGACAATTTATTAATGAAGCGTAAACGTCTACTAACTACTACGTCCACAAAAATAAAATATTGAAAGGGTTAAATTACTGTTGTGTCAACCTTTCGCACTAACTAACAGCAAAGTTGATAGAGAGGAATGAGGATATATTATTTATTTACGAAAGAGCCATTTCAAACGTACTGAATTAAGTATAACGTTCAGTATTCACGGTCCCTTAATAAACAAGCCCACCGTTTTCATTAAATTTATTTTATCTCCGTCCTTAACAAAGTCCATTTCAATCATAAACCCTAATTTCAGTGTCTTTATTCTTCAAAGTTAATTACCTTTGCCATGATTACGCAATACGGACAAAATATTCAAATTGGGCAACTTTTCGCAGCGTCATATTTAAAAAAAATATGGACCTCTATTATTCATCATCATCTCATTCTGAGCGGGCCCATGTGCCCAGCAGTGGGACGTATACATAGGCCAGTGATTATGATGATAATAATGAAGAAGAAGAAAAATATTTATTACACAATGATGATGGTTATTTAATTTCGGCCAACAAAGTATCCATTGCTAGGCCTCAGCCTAGCAATATCGTTCCATTACCACACGTAATGAGAGTGCTTGGGCTATTAGACCCCACGCGGACCTAGTGCGGATTGGGAACTTCACATAAACCATTGAATTGCTTCGAAATATGTGCAGGTTTCCTCACGATATTTTCCTTCACCGCAAATTTAAAATTCAAATATAATTTTGCACATGAATCAAGAAAAAGTCAAAAGTGCGAGCCTAAAAAGTTCGAACCGACGATCCTTTCCTTGAGACGCCACAGGTCAAACCACTAGGGTTTTCAGTTTGAAAATAAATTAGACCTCTATTATTACCAAATATTAATAGCTATTTGGTGTCTTAAAGATAATATTAACCAAAGCTATGGAGCGTTAAGTTGATAGAATTCGCCCAGAAGTGCCCTTTAAAATAGGTCAGTAATTTTAGTTATTTACTTCGTGTGGTATTTTTGCACGTCAGTCTAAGTAGTTTAATAACGAGAGGTCACTTTGTGCTATTTCTAGATGTTTTACCGGTTCTCTATCGTTTGCCAGAATTTCATATGCCATAATTTGTAGTTGACATAAAGTAATTTATTTTTGAAACAGTATTTTCATCAGAATTATCTATAAACTATCCTAGCCTAATCTACTGCAAATAATCTTTACTATATATTCTATAAGATGTTATTTAAAAAAAACATAGGATTAAATATAAGAACAAAAAGCTTGTTAACGCAGCTACAATAAAACTGTGTAATGAGTAATAAGTGTGCGAATGTGTACAAATACAAAATGTGTAAATAGAATTCGAGTGGCGTCCACGGACCGGAAGACGCAGTGTAGGTAGGCCTCTAACAAGATGGAGCGACGACCTGATTAAAGTTGCGGGCTAGCATTGAATGTGGATGGCGCGTGACCGATCTGTTCAGCGGTGGACGTCTTTCGGCTGAAATGATGATGATGATGGATGACGAATAAATAATAGTCCTAAAGAGACATTGTGAAGTTCTTGATACGTAAGTGGTCATTTTCAAAAAAAGTGTACCCTTTACTTTTTCAAATTAGAAAATTTTGGGTTTCTCTTACTCAGAATCAAGAGCGCTATTGATTTTGATGATAATAAAAATGTCCTAAATATTTTTATCAATTTTGTGACGATTTTTTCATAGAGTTTATTATGATGCATCACAAAACTAACACAATTTTTTTTTATTGAATATTAGGAACATTTTTTAAGAAAATGGTACACTTTTGTTTGAAAATGCCCAAGCGCTCTATAATTATTATGATCCTGTATAAACAATAAGGATATGTTTAGTAACGTCTAAAAGCCACTGGATTAATTCAATAAAACGAAACCGTTATTCGTAATTATCCCATTCCGGTTCCATGACAGACTTGATTGAATAGTTACGAATGACGCAAATCCGCGAGTGCGGCTTACATCCCAATTTAATCGTTCTATGAGGCAGGCAAATTAAATCTGGATTGATTAAGCCTGTGATTAAAAGCACAGATTAAAACGTACCTAATTAAATCTTTGCAGAAGGATAAAATATAAAGGTAGTTCGTTGTCAAATGCAAATTAAAGTACCTATTAGCGGCGTGCTTGTTTCGGAAGATCAAAAGTTATTGTATTGAAATTGAATGTATTAAAATATCGAATGTGTAAACATCGGAAAATAATTTCATCTGAAACCGTGAATTTCGCAGGATTTTTTTAAATTACATTAGGTTAGACAGGTTAGTTTTATAACTTTATAACAATCATAAATCATAGTTTTAGAATAAAAACCTTTTCTATGTTACAACTCATTCAATATAATACATTCGATATATATATTAATTTTCGATATTCAGATATCTACGCTTTTAAGAAGAATAAGAATAAGAATTTGCTTTATTGCCACAAAAAACAAAACACAAAACAAAACATAAATAAAACAATATCAAGAACAATGAACAAAACATTTACAAATAATAAAAAAAAAATACAATAATTTAGAAAAATTTTGAGGCAAAAGGTCCCAGTCTCAGCATGTGCTGGACAGACAGTCCAGCGCTGGTTTTCAGCCTGGGCCTTTGGGCAGGATATATAACAATACTCTTTGGGGCAGGGTCGGTTGCAGACCCGACGAGAGACAGTGTAGCCGTGTTTAAAGTAGCAACAGAAAAATATTTACATATATGAAAATTATGGAAGAACCGAAAAGTAAATGAGTAGAAAAAAAAAACAAAAACAATCACGGTAAAAAAAAAAACATCAAAAACCAGTAACATGCTTTTGCGGATGATGACTGATTGTGTCTTTGTCAATCTGGAAATTGGTGGAGGAAATTGATGGAATCATCGATAGTATCGATGACGAAGCATTTAGCTTTTTTTTTGAAAATATATTCACGAGGCCCGTACCTGATTTCATCTTGTAACGTTGTCCTCTTTTTGGTTCGCAGTCAGAGTGTATTTTTAGAAATATTGCGGGTAGTACGGGTTTGAATTTACATCTCTATTTGAAATACTTGCTAGGAAACCACCGGATCGTGTTTCTTTCTTTTGATGTTGGGTTACTTTTGTGCTCGAAATGTGGTAAGTTTGATGGGGTGACAGCTCTGAGCGCTTTTTGTTTCATTAGGGCGGCCTTAGACTTATAAGTTTTACTTACGTCAGCAGGGACACAGCTCTCTATAAGTTAGAATGAGATAGCAATACTCATCTCTCTTTGTAGCAGATAGTTGCGTCCCTACTTACGTAAGTAAAACTTACAAGTCTAAGGCCTTATGGTAGCACATCCAGGAAAATTACTTGCGTCGCACAGAGGTAGCATTGTTTTGGATATATCTATGTAAATCTATTGTATAGACAAAGTATGTTTGATATTATTACGATGAAGTATTTTTAAACCATTATAATTATGAAATCAGGTTTATAGAACTTTATTTTCTCAAAAGAAATTATTACATTTCACTTAATGAGAACTTATATCTACTTATACAATATTTATACCAGTGAGCACCATGAGGCGCACAAAAAAGAAAAAGCAAAATTTAAATTTAAATTCCTGAAGTAATCATTTGGTCTAATGGACATTTATAAAAACCCACTCGTGCATACTTTGTTTAATTACTGGACGAAAGGGCCCATCAAATAAACGTTAAAAATTACTGGCTCATTGCTCCTTGTATCTAGAGTTTTTTTATTTAGTACATATGAACGTTAAGGTGATGATGAGAAGGTTTAAAAGAATGTACTATCCGGGCACAGTTAATCACTAAATTGACTTTAATCTGTCTAATGTATGAAGAAATCGAGGGATAAGATTAGTTCACATTGCATTCAAATCCAGGTGCCTTTTTAATAAATGTGGCACATTACAGGGTGACAATGACAATGTGTTCTAAATTGCGTAGCGGATGCTAAGCCCAGGGGGAACACAGTACTTCTAAAGCAGCGATGTATTTCAAATTGTCATAGTCACTTGTAACCTGTCACGTTTAAATACCTACTTTAACGTTTAAGTACTGGATTAATTTAACTTATCTATACTAATATTATAAAGCTGAAGAGTTTGTTTGTTTGAACGCGCTAATCTCAGGAACTACTGCTCCGATTTAAAAAATTCTTTCAGTGTTAGATAGCCCATTTATCGAGGATGGCTATAGGCTATGTATCATCACGCTAACACCAATAGGAGCGGAGCGGAGATGAAGAATGTTTCAAAATCGGGGGTTTTTGAAGTAAAACTTCTATAGGCGCTAATCTCAGGAACTACTGCTCCGGTTTGAAAAATTCTTTCAGTGTTAGATAGCCCATTTATCGAGGAAGGCTATAGACTTTATATCATCACGGGGGTGAGGGTCTGGGGGTGGGGGTGTGGGGGCATTAAAGGGGGATGAAAATTTCATTGATTTTGCCGTAGGAGTAGGATGCACCGTTTTCAAGATATTTGACAAAAACACCAGTGGGTGGGGTGAGGAGGGGGGGGGGTTTAGGGGGGTGAGGGTGCGGGGGACAGGGTGTGGGGGTATTAAAGGGGGGATTAAAATTTCATTGATTTTGCCGTAGGATGCACCGTTTTCAAGATATTTGACAAAAACACCGGTGGGTGGGGGTGTTGAGGGTGGTTGAGGGGGGGCGAGGGTGCGGGGGTATCAAAGGGGGATGAAAATTTCATTGGTTTTGCCGTAGGATGCACCGTTTTCAAGATATTTGTCAAAAACACCTGGGGGGTGGGGGGGTTGAGGGGGGAGGAGGTGCGGGGGCACAGAATATATAATAGTACTAACGTACAAAATGGACACGCTCCACCCCGCACCGATTCGAGTTACCCCACCCCTCAAGGCGCAGATTGCCGGACCCCGCCGGAATCCAGAAGAGTGCGCGCGCGATGTATGTAGGCGTACGCGTGTACAGACGTTGTCGTGCTTATGTAGATTCAAGAACGCGTATTTGTACGTCGTGTCCGCCGCGTGGCGGGGGTTTTTTATTGAAGCACTACTTCTATAGGCACGCTTGACTTGGGACGAACGCGGGTGTGCGGGGGGTGCGGGGAGGGGGGGGGGGTGGTGCGGGAGGGGTGCAGTGTTGCTGTGCGGGGGGGGGGGAGCGGGTTGGAGGGTGCGGGGGGGGGGGGTAATTTTTTTTTATCGAGGAATTAAGGAGAGCCATAACTATTGATGAAAAAGCGAATTGGATAAAAAAAATAAGCTGCCCAAATTACTAGTTCCACGCGGACGGAGTCGCGGGCAAAAGCTAGTGTTCAAATATTTTTCTGTCAATGGAAAACTTAAATTATGTTCAATTATTGGAAAAAAGTTGTTTTGAACTGACAGTTCGTAAGTACAGATAAGTAGGTACCTATCTAATACTTCGCAATAACAAAAAGATTTATGCAATTTCAGGGCAGCAACCGCAGCTACGCTTTTGTTGTTGCTAAGTTAAGAAATGAATCATTAAGTTCAGTTATTACGAGTAAACACATTAGGTTTACATTAACAAAAGTAAGAATGTTTGAAAAGTTTTGTTGAATATTAACAAGACGTTATTAATGGCAGCTGTAATGCAACACGAATTTATTCATTTTGTTTCTTATTTTGATCACAGTAAATTATTTTAATATAATATATTTGATAATTAATGAGGACTATTGTTCATCAATGGATGTCTTTCAGCCAAAATGATGAAGATGTAGTTTTATTTAAACACACGGAGTTTTGCCACTTTACAATGGTATTTTTGCGGATATGATTTCAAAAATACAGAGCCGATTGCCATTATTTTGAAGTAAGCCAGTCTTTCTATTCCAAATAAATCTTTTAGTTTGTGGTCTCATTTCAAACAATATTAGGTTGGGAAAACGGAAATTTTACAGAAGTCGATTTGGTCTTATTGTTTCGTCTTGCCATAATTAACCGCCACTTCCATTGGACGCGTTTCAACCACTACAGAGAAGACTGGATTAAGTGACACGAACGTTATTAAAATTTACTTTGTATTTGAGCACAAAGGGCCCACGACAGCGTGGAACAGTGCAATCAGTAAAATATAGCGGTACTCGGTGGATATTGATTGCTTTGACATAATAATTGTAATTTTCCTTGACTACCGAAATTAAAATATGACCTCGAGTCTTGCTGGGTCGGTGACGCGTTCAATAATTGTTTGAATTATTGAAGAGTCTGCGATGAAGGTCTTTTGCCGTACTTAATATTAGTGCTGAGATTAAGGTTGGGACTTACGATTGTTCTACCTAGAGCTATTTAGTATCTAAAGAATTTTGATGGAGATCGAATGGGCAAGGCAGTGTCGTTTACCGGGGCCCCCGTGCTCAGGCGGCCGCGGATCCTAACCAGGATAGTCAACAAAGCTCTAACTGAACCCAAAACCCAAACTTTCTCCGACCTAACCTTTACTTCATCATCCCAGCCTATATTGCAGGACACAGGTCTCTCAGAATGAGAGGACTTGGGCCGTATACCTATGCGGCCCAAGTGCGGATTAGAAATTTCGCACAATGGTGTGTGCGAAATTAAATCTAATTTCATCGCATTCAAATCTTCACGATGTTAGCTTTCACCGTGCTAACGGTAAACTTGAAATGTAATATTACACAAAAATTAAAAAAAATTAGAGGTCGACCCTCTGCTTGCGAGGCCATAGGTAAACCACCACAACTTATGAACATCCTAAATTCTATCAGGCTAATTTAAGCAATTGAGTTAACGCATTACACTCGTAATGTAACAAACAAACAACCTAAATGCCAAAGTACTATACCTTATTTATTTAATAAAATTAAAGTAAAACAAGATTTATTAAAACACAATAATGATCATGTGAGTGATTCAACGGATAAAAGGCAAGCACAGTCAGATTTTTTTCGTGACCAACAACGATAATCACTACGGACATAAAACGGAAAAGAGCCTTGTCATGATGCATCTTAATATACAGGATATTAAATCAAAAATTGATCAATTAGAAATATTATTACAACAGAAAGATATAGATGTTTGTTGCTTCAGTGAAACGTTCTTTAAAATCGGGGAAGTTGATATATTGCAAATAGATGGGTATAAAAATGTAGCTAAATTTTGTCGCAAACTTAAGAAACGGGGTGGTGTTGCAATATATGTTAAACACACAGTAAGTTGTCGAGAATTACAATGGATATCGGAAATGTCTGTAGAAAGTCATTTTGAGTGTTGTGGTATTATGATATGTGAAGTAAATTACTTAATCGTATGTATCTATAGATCTCCAAACAGCAATCTTGATATTTTTCAGGTAAACATGGAACTATTGCTTTATAAGTTAACTACAAGAACAAGAAATAGCTACAAAAATATTTTTATTTTGGGTGATTATAATGTAAACATACTAGACAAAACGAACAAAACTGAGTCATTTTTGAACACTTTCCGACTATATAAACTACACCCTACAATAACTGAACCTACGAGAATAACGACACATTCCCGAACATGCATAGACAACATATTCACTAATGTAAAGCACTACAACGTTGAGGTTCTGGATATCGGTTTGTCAGATCATACATGTCAACTCATGTCGATTCAAACTAAATTGGGTTACAAAGAGAAGTATTGGTATGTCTACAGCAGAAACCCTGACAATTACGCAGAAATTTTTGTAAAATATATGTCACAGATTAGTTTTGCAGATGTTTACTCCACAACTGACCCAAATGTTGGATATAAAACGTTCTTGGATACCTTTAATCTCGTTTTTGACCTATGTGTTCCGAATAAAAAAATCAAAATAACTCACAAAAGAAAACCAATGTGGAAAACAAAAGGAATAGTGATAGCAAGTAAACAAAAAAGACATCTTTATACTCAAACACTAAAATCAAATAATTTATTGACGAAATATAGACACAAAAAATATTGTAAAATTATGAAAGCAGTTACAAAACAGTCGAAACGTAATGCAAATATAAATTATATCAACCAAAGTTCAAATAAGAGTAAAGCCGTATGGCAAATAATAAAACAGAATACCACTCAAATAAATGACATAAAAGAAACAATAGATCACTTAAAAAAAGATGACCGTATAATTAATGAGCCCTTTGACATTGCTAATACTATTAATAATTATTTTATTAATTTAAATACTACATTAAGTGGTGCTAACTACGAACCATTAACCCAACCTAATCTTTCCAGTATTTTCATGACACCGGTTAGCGCGAATGAGATAAAGAGTATTGTAAAAATCTTAAAAAATAAAAAAAGTACCGGACACGATAAAATACCTATGAAATTAATCAAATCAAGCATTGAATACATAGCGGAGCCATTGGCACATATTATTAATTTATCACTAGAAAGCGGAATTTATCCAAACGACCTAAAAAAGGCTCTTGTGAAGCCATTATATAAAAAAGGACCCAGAAATGAAATGTCTAATCATAGACCAATAGCTTTGTTACCAAATTTTTCTAAAATATTTGAAAAAACTATATTTAATCGCATTATTTCGTTCTTCAATAAAAATAACATTTTAAACACCAATCAATTCGGATTTCAGAAAGGAAAAAATACGTCACTAGCTATATTTTTAACGACCGCTTTAGCCTAGTTGGTAGTGACCCTGCCTACGAAGCAAGAGGTCCTGGGTTCAAATCCCGGTAAGGGCATTTATTTGTGTGATGAGCACGAATATTTGTTCCTGAGTTATGGATGTTTTCTATGTATTTAAGTATTTATTTATCTATATAAGTATGTTTATCGTCGTCTATTACCCATAGTACAAGCTTTGCTTAGTTTGGGACTAGGTCGATTTGTGTAAGATTGTCCCCTAATATTTTATTTAATATTCTAAAACAGATATGGACCAATTTAAATAAGAATAAAACTTCCGTTGCACTTTTTATAGACCTGTCAAAAGCGTTTGACTGTGTTTCGCACAAAATTTTGTTAAGACAGCTTGAGCACGTCGGTATTCGCGGAATTACTTTGGAACTAGTACAAAGCTATCTTTCAAATAGATCTCAAGCTACGATATTAGATACATATAATAAAACTACAAAAATAATCACAAAAGTACAGTCAAGCTATGAAAAAATTGTACAAGGCGTACCCCAAGGCAGCGTCCTAGGGCCGCTGTTGTTCTTAGTTTATGTCAACGAGTTCCCACTAGTACTTGATCACATGTGTGTTATGTTCGCCGATGACGCTACAATATTTATATCTGATGACAAACTAAACGGTTCTATTGTTGATGAGGTATATAAAACATTAAAAATTGTAATTAATTGGTTATCATCTGTAAACTTGAAAGTAAACTTGGATAAAACGAAAATATTAGAATTTACTAACTATAAACAAGTATCACAAAATATTAATTTAGTAGTCGACAATGAAAACATTGAATAAGTGAGTAACATAAATTTCTTGGGAGTTACAATAGATAGCCACCTTAACTGGAAGTCACATGTTCAGAAAATTAATAAAAAGCTGTCAATAAGTTGCTATGCGATTTCAGTATTGTCCAATATAACTTCAAAAGAGATTGCAAAAAGGGCGTACTATGGTAATGTTTATCCTCTTCTTACATATGGCATAATATTTTGGGGTAACTCAGTAAATATTCAGTCTACATTTATTTTGCAAAAGAAATGTTTACGAATAATATATAGTCTTCAAAATATGGACTCTTTAAGAAACATTTTTATTAATAATAGAATATTAACTTTGACATGCATATATATTTTAGAAATTTGCTTATTTGTTATAGAAAATAAAGATCATTTTATTAAAAAAAGTGATTCCAAGACAAATATACGATCACAATATAAGTATGACATATGCATTGTCCGACCTTCTAGCTATATACTCAAAAAGAGCACCTACGTAAACGGAATAAAAGTCTATAATCATTTACCTGAATATTTAAAATCGTGCGAAATTTAAAAATAAACTAAAACAATTTTTAGTGTGTGAGTGCTTTTATAACCTTAATGAATACTTTTGTAACAAATATTAAAATTCTTGTAAAATAATATTAAGTAATTAAATTGTACGTCCGAAATGGGCAGACTGTTGAGACTTCTTGATGCATAAGTGTTAACACAATTTGTACACGGTTTTAAACAATAAACGTTTCTTATTTCTTATTTCTTATTTCGTATTGTCCAACATTAACTGAGCAACGTATTACTAATTTTGTATAAAGTTTAAAATTTTATCTTGTATGAGAGGTTGCATGAAAGGAACACGTATTAAAAGGGTAAATTAAAAAATAAAAGTCCATTTATGAAAGGGAACATACACATTTTTTAAAGATGCGAAAATAAAAATCTAAGAATTGATTAGTTTTAGTAGTGGTAGAGCCATGTTGTAGCTAGCCGCTGCATCATGAATGGGCCGGCTCGTCCGGGACAGTACCACCCTCTCACAGAAAACCGGCGTGAAGCAGCAGTAATCCTGCTTGCGTTTCGTACGGTCAGTGAGAGTGCCGGGGGCCCAATACCTCACACCTTCCCTCTCCCCCTCCCTCTCCCCCTTCCCCTATTCCCTCTTCTTAAGTTCCGACAACGCACTGGCATCGCGTAAAGCGCTGCAGGTGTCTATGGACAGTGGTGATCATTTAACATCAGGTGACCCACTAGTTCGTTTGCCTGGCCTTTCTAACATAAAAAAAAAAGTCTGAAGAAGTTTCCCACTGCTGGGCAAAGGCCTCCCCCCATTTTCGCCATTCGTCCCGATATTAAACGGTGTCCTTTCAGTCTCTAAGGAACGTCTAGGTGGTCTCGGCAACGCCTCCTGGGCCTACCTCGCCGCCGCCATCTATCCTGTGGTATCCAGTCCGTGGCTAACCTATCCCACCGATTTAATAAACGCTTCCTAAATATATAGGAAGAATATAATAGGAAGCTTCCTAAATTTGAATTGTCCCTTTCATGCCACTTTTCCCCTATATACGCAAATCTTGTCAAGATCACAACTTGTTTCCTTTATATAATACGAACACTGCTTTGTTCCATACAAACAGGAAACTACTACGTGTATCTTACGAACAATCAGTGCGTTTGCTTAACGTCACGCGTGAATGTCACCGTAATCCACTTAGCAGGGCGATGGGACCCCGTGCCGATCTTGATTGCGTGTCACGATAGATAGATACCCTTTTGTGAGGATTTATGTATGAAAAGCTACATGTACACGCCTGTCGAGACTTTTTTTTATAGAATAATACAGGCTTGCGTTTGACCACAATCACGCCTGATGGAAAGCGAAGATGAGGCCTACGATGGAGCACTTGGCTAACAACCTCCAGAGGCCGTATTGTCTAACGCTTTTGACGCTTGCCTTCGCTTTCAACATCTCTTTCTGTCATCAGTTTATACCGTTTGACAGAAAGAAATAGTGATTGCGAAGGCAAGCGTCAGAAACGTTAGACAATAAGCCTACAGGTCTATACAAACGATTGAATGCCATTTACGTTAATATCAGCCAGAAGTCGTCCACTGCCAGACAAAGGCCTCCCCCAAAGAGTTCCACAACGATCGGTGCTGCGCTGCTCGCATCTAAATGGTCCTTCGACCATTACCAGACCATCTGTACTTCTTGTCAGGGGTCTTTCTACATCATATCTTTCGATTCGAATCTATAATAACTATTATGTTGCCTATGCCAAAGACAACATGTAACGTAAATGAAAATCATCATTTTGGCCGAAAGACATCCACTGCTGAATATAAGCTTCCTCCAAGGTTAACCAGATTATCACTCCATCCTGTTGGATGACTATTAAACTGCGTCTTCCGGTTTGTGGGCGTCATTTGAGGACCTTTTGGTCCCATCGGCCATCAGTTCTGCCAGTTCTAATGGTTCACGCGAGCAAAGGTGCGGCTAAAAGCTAGTATTTGCACAACATCCATCGCAACCGATGATCTTTACATCGATTGTCCTACTATGCTAACCCCGGCCTTCAGAGCTAAAAACATCAATACCATTTTATACTTTGTACTTTATAATACCTCGTCGGATAATGGTTGCGAGCAATACAAAATGCTCGATGATTGGCGGTTTTGTTATAAAACTGGCTTATTGTTCAGTCATGAAAGCCATTCAACTTTCAGATGTAAATTGTACTTATTAGATAAATCAATACGATTGTTTTAGGGTAGTTGTAGGGTTGTTCCTTTCCACCAGAGATATGCTATGTTACGTTGCTATGGATGCGTTTGATATCGACCAATCATATTCATTGGTCCATATAGCGTAGCACTGGTGGAAACGGGCTCAACTAACGCGCTACGCGTGTTACGGATGTATGCTCTGTATCTTCCTCGAGCGGTGGAAACACAATAATATGTAATTACAAATACGGCTCTTTTGAAAAAAGTTTACCTTCTGGGAAACTGTACCATCTCAGAAAGTGGACTATTTCGGAAGGATTACCCATTGGAAGCGCGTTTTTAAGACAGTGCACTTTCCAAAAAGTCATCTATACATATAAAATCCTTTGTCCTGACTGACGGATCAACGCACAGCCTAAACCGCTGATCGTAGAGACCTGAAACTTGGAGGGTGTGTCCTTTGTATGACGTAGGCATCCGATAAGAAAGGATTTTTCGTAGTTCTACTCCTAAGGGGGTAAAAAAGGGGGGCAAAGTTTGTATGGGACAACGTGATTCCTTGGTCCAATCTACATCAAATTTTGCATAAACATTCTTTAACAGAATTGATGGAAGACGTGTTTCGTATTTTATTGAAATTCATCCCTTGACGGGGTTAAAAAGGAGTAGAAAGTTATTTTGGGGGTGATTTGTTTCGAAGTTGATATCAATACTCCTTAGTGCTTTTGATTTAAATTACATTTTATTTTGACACATGTTTGAATACTCGATCCGAAGACACGGCTTCATAGGAACGTAGAGTTCGAAATTTGAAATGGTAAGGACTAGACATCTTGGTTAAGCCGCGTTTTCACTTAGTGTTCTAAACAAACATTTGTTTAGAGCAAATATGATTGCGGTTTTGCCGATGTTCGCTCAAAATAGAAAATGTCCGTTTTCATTCAATGAGGAAAGAGAACAGTTGTTTATAACAAAATCGTAAACAAAGATCGGAGACCCACCGAACACGTATAATGTCGAGCGAATGCACAGTACGCTTAGTATAAGTTTTACTTCACCAAAATACTTCTCGATCGCGTTTACGTAAAAAAATCAATTACTAGGGAAACATGTGCAGCGCCTCCGCGGCCGCGCGTCCATGTTTCCATAGAATTGAAATTTTTACGTAAACGCGATCGAGAAGTATTTTGGTGAAGTAAAACTTATACTAAGCGTACAGTATGCTTAGTATAGGTTTTACTTCACCGAAATACTTCTCGATCGCGTTTACGTAAAAAAATCAATTACTATGGAATCATGGACAGCGTCTCCGCGCGCGCGCGCGCCCATGTTTCCATAGAATTGAAATTTTTACGTAAACGCGATCGAAAAGTATTGAAGTGAAGGAAAACTTATACTAAGCATACAGTATGCTTAGTATAAGTTTTTACTTCACCAAAATACTTCTCGATCGCGTTTACGTAAAAAATTCAATTACTAGGGAAAGATGGACAGCGTCTCCGCGCGCGCACTTCCATGTTTCCATAGAATTTGGTTGCTCCCAATCATTAGATTGGGCGTCAATGAGGGAGGCCTTTGTCCAGCAGTGGACGTCCTACGGCTGAAATGATGATGATGATGATGATGATGATGCTTTTATGTGAGTTCAACCTTTTTCGAATAAAATCGAATTGAGTATTCAAACATCATTGTTGAACTCGCATAAAAGCTTGGTGCAATGCAAATACATATAAAATGCTTTGTCCTGAAGTACTAAATGACTGACTGGCGGATTAACGCACAGCCTAAACCGCTGTATGTAGAGACCTGAAACTTGGAGGATGTGGTCTTTGTATGACGTAGGCATCCGATAAGAAAGAATTTTCCGGAATTCTCACGGGATAAGGAATATACGGGATGTATATATTTCATCAGTCGAGAGTGACCCTATCCCCATAACGAAGATTACTAAACTGTTCAAATTGGGCATGCAAGTAGACTATTAGAATAGGTATAAAGCTAATTTCAATAATTTTGAAAATTCCCTCGGGATAAGGATAAATCAGATTTTATTTACTCAAATCAACTGGATCCTATGTCCGTAACTACAATTACTAAACTTTTCAAATTCAGTATAAACGTAAATAGTCATACATAACAGCAAAAAAACTTATTGCGGGATTTTTGGAAATTCCTGTGGGATAGATAATCTACGAAACTTCCGAGCCGATTAAAAAAAAATCTTTTGCCAGTAAAAAGTTACACTATCCTTTATTGACATAGGCTACTTTTTTCCGGAAAAATACAAAATTCCCAACGGATAGAAAAAAAAATTCAACTTAGGAGCTCATTTTAAAATGTCTTTCACCAATAGAAAAGATACACTGTCCTTGATTAACATAGGATGCTATTTTCCGGATAAATGCAAAATTCGCGTGGTATAGAGAAAATCACGAGAAAATAGTAAATTTCACTTCGGGGCTGAGTTTAAAAAAAATACCAAATGAAAGCTACACTATCCTTTATTGGTATAGGCTAGGCTACCTACTATCTATTCGGTAAAATGCAATATTCCCGTGGGATAGAAAGAAGTGAATATCACTTGAGGGCTGATTTGTAAATTTCTTTCACCAGTAGGAAGCTACACCAACTATTATTTACATAGACTACTTTTCTCCGTGAAAAAGCAAAATTCCCACGGGAAAAAAATAAGTGAATTCAACTACGGGGCTGATTTGAAAACTTCTTTTACCGGTAGAAAGCTACACCTTTAAGGACATAGGCTACTTTTTCTCGGTGAAAATGCAAAATTCCCGCGAGATAAAAATAAGCGAAAATTTGCATAGAACAAGGACAAATTTGTTGAAATTCCCACGGGATAGAAAATAAACGGGATTTATAATATTCACTAACTGATACTGATGATGATGAAATGATAATAATGATGGATGTTGCCGTTGCCGGATTTTTGTTTTATACAATGAAAGAGATGAATAAGCTTTACCACAAATTGGAATTCTACGCGGACGAAGTCGCGGGCAAAAGCTAGTTCTAATATATAAAAATCTCGTGTCTCGGTGTTTGTTATCGAACTCCTCTGAAACGGCTCGACCGATTTTTATGAAACTTTTTTCTCTGTACTCGGTAGGTCTGAGAATAGGTCGTAGGTTATTTTTGTACCCCTAGGTATTCTTCGCAGACGGAGTTGCGGGCAACAGCTAGTATCATATAAAGAAGTGACCATTAGAGACACATTAGTTCGAAAATAAAATAGTTTTTACGAGCCCTAGCCAAACTGAACACTTTTTTTTCAACTGAGGTTATCGACGTTCCAGTACCTACATTTTGGTCGTTGTAAAGTGTAAGGCGTCAAAGCCGTTGCACATTAAATCAACAACTCCTATGAAATATAATTAGGGGTGTCTAATCAAATTAAGCCAACCTTCTTCTCAAATATTCGTCAGTAATTTTAAAAAGGCTTGTGTTAAAACTCGTGTACAAGTTGAAACTTTAGAAGTGATACAAAGTTAGTATTTCTGACTCGTTTAATGCTGGACACCTCAAAAATTAAACAAGACTAATTGGAATATAATTGTTCTAATTACCTAGTCTTATTTATTTTTGAAGTATTTATATATAAATTTAATCAAAATAAAACAAATTGTCAATACACACAAAATACAATAAAATAAAAATCAAAATATAAAGTCAGTCAAATAAACCGCCCCGGATCGCACCAGGCGCAAATGTGTCCAACACACTAGCCGCATTGCCCCTCTGAACCGCGATGGACAACCTTTGCACCAGAAACGACCCAGAGCGATGGTCAAGTCAAGACCTCTCTCACGAAGACGGCGCCCCAAATTATATATTGAGTTTGTGATTAGGTACTTAAAAAAATATTTAACTCAACATTATCGGTCCATACCTACTACATCAAGAAATATAAGCGATAGTCAATAAAACATAGTCAAACAAATTCAAATCAGTCATAATCAAACTTCTCAAATAAAATAATCGTAGTAAAAATAAAACTAATTAATAATAATAGTCGAAATATTATTAACTAGGTTAAAACTTAGCTTAAAATAAAAATTAATATGAATAAAAAAAGGTAAGTAACCATGAAACAAAAACTATGAATGATGATTATTATTTGTGATTTAATTTCGACGAAGTACGATGGCATACTTTAATTTAGGACCTATATCCCTTGAAATTCTATACAATATGACAGGACTGTCAACCTTAAGTGGGTCCCAAATTAAAGCTCGTGACTGTAACCATCATCATTTTATCAGACAAATTTTATCAATTGAATTAATGCATTGTATTGTCCAGCTTTAACCGAGTCAGATTCAATAATTTTGTATCACGTTTAAGATTTAGCTTTTTATAATTCCATAGTTACCTACTGAATTCTCTGACATGATCTTAATATTAAAATCTAAGACGGAACAAGGGACGCTCCGTGGTCATTACTGAGCCGGCGGGAATTCTAAGCCCCGGCCAACCGGCCCACATCGCGTGCCCTCATTTACTGAAAGCATGCTTCGGGTTAAGATGGTTAATTTATTAAAGACCTAAGGGTTTGACCTACGGTCTCTCAAGAAGGTCGTAGGTTCGAAACCGAGTGCTTGAGTTTTTCGACATATTTTTTGTTTTTAACAAATTTCATAGTAAGACGATCTTGGAAGTACTAGTAATTCTTCTAATTGTCGTATTGAACTGAAATTTGACAAGCACCTAGGTAATGATAATATACCTACCAAAAATTCTGTAAACAAAAAAGAGTGCAAAATATTTTTTTTCCCTCGACACAAAAAGAAGGGATGTTATAAGTTTGACCGCTATATTTGTGTGTGTGTGTGTGTGTATTTATGTGTCTGTCTGTGGTATCTCTTAAACGAGATTTGAAAGCAGCTTAGGTTTCTTGGCGATGGTTCTTAGACATGTTTCATCTAAATTATTTCAGCCGTTTCAAAGTTATCAACTCTTTTGTTTATTTGCTGACGCTTAATGAGCATTTACTTTATTTTCAAACATTATGTGTGACAAAATTGCCTTGGGGGTTTTTAAAAATTTTAATTTATAGTCATTTGACTAAATCTTATCTTTTGTTTCAGGTAATGCTTACAGAACTAAGTGGCTTTGTCAACGACGAAAGGATCCAAGATTTGACGCAGCTTGTAAATACTATCTTCTAAAGGAATTTAACCCAAAAACAGGTAAAAAATTAAACATTCGGATCTCAGACTATGAAGATTGTAAAGTAGGTGTAAGTTTGGTACGTTTCCAAAGGCTAAATTTAGTCAATTATAATCACATGTTTCTTCAATAGTCAGTAAATGACAAACATTCGCAAATAAGCAGAGTGTGCCAGCCTGGGACAATATACCACGACTGAATAAACCGATTAAATAAGCGGACTATATCATGAATGTTTAAATTTTTTATTTTTTATTAGCCTGTTATAGTATCCCATTGCTAGGCATAGGCCTCCCCTCTTGACCTCCATAACTCCCGGTCCGGCGCAATGTCAGACCAGTCCTTTGCGTACACGTCCAAATCATCCCGCCATCTCCTTCTTGGTCTGCCTCGTCGTCGCTGGCCGTTCTCCGGCACCCACCAAGTGACTGTGTGAGCCCATCTTTGTGGGTGCATGCGACAGACATGTCCGGCCCAGTCCCATTTAGCTGAGCAGTCTTTTTCCCAAAGTCGGTTATGCATGTTTTTGAGCGCAGCGTGGTGTTCCGGATTCTTAAAATAATTACATAAAATATGTATATGCTCTAAAGTCACCTGCTTTAGTTCTAAATTGTAATCAATTTTAATCACCAAGTTACAATTTTTTATTTTTATTGGATTCTGCAAACAAGTTATGACGCTTTCTGGCAGTTAGAACGGCTAGCTCGTAAGCACTGCTCCTTTGTCCTAATGCGTAATTTAGGAAGGAATGCATTGGGCGACAAAGGAGATTAATAACGCACGTTATAAAGGTTCTTGCGACAAAGTTCTCCAGACAAGCCGACAACCCGATTTAATAGGGATGACGACTGGGTTAAAAATTGGTCATTCTAATTAGTCCGTCATTTAGATTATGGGAAAATATGGGACACGTATTTTTTGGTTTATCAAATTATTAAAAAACGACAAAGATATAGATCATCAAACTTCCGGAGTGGGGGCTTGTGGCGTCACCCTTAGGTAAAAATTGTACCATATAGTGACGTCACTCGAAACTTCTAAGCACTGTATCCTCCTCATTTTTTGTTTGTCAAACAAAAGAAAAAATACGTGTACAATATTTTTTAATAATCTAACTGACAGACTAAACAGTTTTTTTTAGTCGTCTAGCCTATTAAAAACACATTTCGACTAAAACCTAAAAATCTGTGATATTGGATCTTACACTAGATATTTAAATCTGTGTTAAATTGCAAAGTGTTTGCTTTAAAAATGATTTATTTTAATATTTACACGCTTATCAAATACTTGCCTGTTCACTTCCCTTTATGCCTTCGCGACCCATTTACCGTCACACACCATTATACATATTTTACTGTGCATTAGAAGAAAAACATGAAAGAAGGGTCTACGTAATTTGGACAAATGCAATGGAGTTTCTATGAACACCATAATACAAAGAGCTCTCTAAAACAGGTCATAATAAAATGGTCATCATTGGACCCCAGGCGTAGACATCTAATCTATGCTGACCTCTTTCAGGCTTTCTTACCGTGATTTACTTATGCATAGGGTAAGCATACGAATGAATAAGCTCTTAAGGAGGTTTTAAAAAATAGGCAATTTGAAAGAACGACACATGACATAAAAATAATAAATCTTTAAGAGTAAATACACGCAAATCACAAACCACGGTTGCTTTCATAAAATACTGTATCACATGAAATACGAGGTACACCCTACCCGGCTGCTAAATACTACGTTATAGCCGCATAGACAAGCCCACATTATGTTTGTGATTTTGCAACATCCTAACCGAAAGATTGAAGTCAAAGTTATCATAATAATTAGTACTTAGTAATGTTGCCAATCAAAAAAGTTTGGTGGACAGAATTCCTTTTATCCGAAAAAGAAACATTATTTTGTTCGTTCACCGTTATGGGTACCCTACATACCTATGCGTGAATAATTGGATGGGATACAATGCGCGGCTGATAGGCTACCACAAGCTTTTGTTTCATACAATTAACTACAGCCATATTGTGCTATCATGAGTTTACTTTGTTAGCTAATGCTGTGTTATAAGTGGGAGAATGCGCATGATTTATAATTGCGAGCTTACTATGTTGGTAAGTGAAATTAAATTTCTGAAAGAAACCCTATAATATATTCGTGGATCTTTTTTCGCGTGCAACAACGATTGATGATCTTACATCAGGTATAGACGAACCATTTCATTACTGACCTACTGTAGAACGCTTACACAGTAAATGTCAAAATCATTATTTTTGTCAGGCTATGCGATGTTATTAAAAATTTCCCGTGATGAGGACACATTGCGTCACAATTCAAGCAGGTATTTCTATAGATAGGTACAGTCAACGTCATAAATAAGTGACCATTTATGTACATTGTCGCTTTTAGTCGTTACATAATTTTGTATGGCTTTTCAAACATGACGTTAAAGTGACAGGGTACAAAAGTAATCACTTATTTATGACGTTGACCCTACTACTTACTACTGCTAGGTAACTAAATTTGACTTTGTATTATATGTAGAAGATGCTAAAATAAGTTACAGGAAGTGAATAAGTTCAAAGGTCACAATTCAATCAGTTTTGATTCAAGCTAAGCGGTCAACCCACAGATTAAATGCATGTAGGGACATCAAAAAACAAAGTTAGGAAGCTTATGTGACTTACTGATGCATAATCAAGGTCATAAATATTAGTACGTTACCAAGACACCAAAAATATCTACTTAATACACTTCTATGCCACTAATCATATGGTTGGTGTTTAAATATTAGATTCGATACTTGTGTAAATATTTTTGCTCTCGACTGTAATTAACGTACTGCAAAAGACTTCTATTGTATCCACAGAATCTTTTAAATATTTGTGGATAGCTACTATGAAAATTTGTTTAAGTATCGATTGGTAGATTTGCCTCAAAACCGCCAAGATTAATTTCTTGCTGCAGAATCCATAAGAGCATGTATATGGCTGGACCCCTTTGACCTCGTCTACATTCCTTCGCCTGAATTCTGGAGACGTTTATTACTGTCTACAGAGGGCCAGAACGCCTTGAGTAAATTCTTAAAATGTAAGGGTTTATACAGTGCATGTTACCGAAATATTTCGTGAGCTTGAATTTGGGAGAATGGGGGTGGTTCGTCATGACATGAAGAGAACATACTCGCATTATTAAAATGATTAACATTTTTTTGTCTAGTAGAGCAATAATTCCTATTCCATAGGTTTGAAGGATGCGTGGAATTTTAATTCGTATCTACTTTTTCTCGCATTTTCCTTAAATTCCCTCCCACAGTAAAAAAAATTATGTTATTGGCAACAGAAGTGACATGCAGCAGGGTGTCATCTATTGGGTATTGGCATGTCAAATAATGTACATTATTATATTAAACGTGTACATTTACCTTATAGTCACGCTTTTGACGTGGTACACTATGAACATTAAGCAACGTGTTTGAACAATTAGTCAAAAATTTACAAAAACAATAAAGTATCCTGATGACACGTACCTATAGTCGCCATTATAAACATCGGAGAATTCAAGAAGGTCAAAAATATCTGAATAGTACGGCTGTATTGTCAATCGCGTATGTGTGGATATTTTTGAGTACCTTGACCGTTACGATGTTTATGAGTGCGACTGTACAAGGGGTTCAGATAAACTAACCCAACCACCTGGATATTCTAGGTCTAATAAGGGTAAAAAATAAGCTGACTATGTACTTAGTGTAGCAATTGATATGCTACAAATTTATTAGTGTAACCTTTTTCATTGATATTGTGTCTCGTTGTTGGTCTGGCTGATTTCGCTGTCAGCTTGAATTTGAATAGAGACATGTAAAAAAAGTATGTGAGCTTGACAGAGAGATTTGGGCGATACGTGGATGACGGTGAAAAATAAGAGATCTCTCGAAAAAATTAATCTTGGTTCCTGTGATTCATGAAATCATAAATTACTACGTGGTTTGTAGTGGTTTCCTCTTCTTTTATAAAATTACGCTACATTATGGCGCCCGAACAATTTTAATCCCGTTATCTTTGTCTTTGTGTTTTTTTTGGGTTTCTTTTTCTTTGCTTTTGTCAGGGGCGAGTGCCCTTCGTGCAATATTTGTGCTGGTTGTGTTTGAAGTTACTTTCGACGACGATTTGATTTGTGATAATTCTTTGTTCGCAAGCGTTTTATTTGTTTATTTATTTATTGTTGGTGTTCTTCGTTCCAAATATGGCTGAAGGAGGTGATGTTGGACAAATTTCAACTACTCCTAGGCTTGCTTCCCCTGTTATCAACCAGCCACGTCGGGTAATTCAGCCTGACGTGGCAGACGAAGCGTCGCGTAACATATCGGATACCGGCGATCACTCCGCTTCTACTTCAGGCGGTCCAATTAATCCTTATCTTCCTTTAAATTTGCCTATAAAACCAGAATCACTCACCAAATGGAATTTGACTTACTCCGGAAAAACCTGTGTACGTGATTTTTTCAATCGTGTAGAGGAGGAAAGAGATGCTCGAGATATCAGTTCGGAATACATAGTGCGTCGTTTCCACGAACTTTTGTCAGATACTGCTCTGAAATATTTTAGGTCTATTCGTTCACCAAACGTCCGTTATTGTGACCTTAAAGCAGCATTCTACCGGACCTTCGACACAGTAGACTATGACTATAAGATTGAACGCCAGTTGCGTGAACTAAGACAGACGGATACCCAGTCTGCGCGTGATTTCGTTATAGATATACGTGATCTTAACTCTAAACTGAAATCACCAATCAGAGAGTCAGACTTGCTGACAATAATTAAATATAATTTACATCCCCGGTTGTATCCCTGTCTTTCGACGAACGTTATTGCTGATGTTGACACATTATTACAAGTGGTATCTAATTTTGAAACTTTTCAAACCCATACAATCCCAAAAGTAGTAGCGCCAATACCAATACAGACCCCAAAAGCGACCCTGCGCATTTTCTTTGTCCTAAATGTAACAACCCGGGGCATTCATATCGGTTCTGTCCAAATGTACCCGGACCTGTATGCTTCAAATGTCACCGTCCGGGTAACGTAACCCGTGATTGTCCAACATGCAACTACCAATTTACAAACCAAAAAAACTAATTATTACCGGTGAACTGCAAAAGTCTACGGTATCACCGGTAGTTTTAACTGATTCAAGTGACAATAGGCTTTTTATTGAGATTGTTGCTGCCGGGTGCCGCGTTAAGGCGCTTTTAGACTCGGGTGCACAAATGTCACTTATAAATCGATCTTTTCTTTCAAAAGTTGGCGTTCCATTTAGCACTAAAAATTTACCGTCTGTAGTATCTGCAGATAATTCCCCCATTCAGATTTTAGGGACAGTTAGTTTGTCTGTATTTTTTAATGGTTCTAAGGTTCCGCATAATTTTTTAGTTGTGGATAATATAACCTCAAATATGATATTGGGAATTGAGTTTTGGAACCGGTTTGGACTCACTACGGTATTAAGCCGTGCCTTCGATAAGGAAATTAAAGAAAACTTATATATGCCTGACCCAAATATTCGGGATTCACCTTTTTGCGTTAGCGAGGCGCGTTTCATACAAGCTCGCAAATTTTTGACGCCTGTTCAGGAAATTCGACTTCAAGAGGTAATATCGGAATTCGAAGAAATTTCATCAGAAAAAATCGGTTTAGGAAAAACTTCTTGGCTGACTCATAAGATTGAAACTATAGGTCCACCTATTCGTCAGAGATACTATCCTCTCTCACCTGCTAAATTAAAAATTTTGAACGCAGAAATTGATAAGATGTTGGAAGCAGGTGTTATCCGACCTTCCCGATCTCCATGGGCTAGTCCGGTAGTAATGGTTACAAAGAAAGATGGATCTGTAAGATTCTGTGTCGATAGCCGTAAACTAAATAGCGTAACTGTTCGTGACTCTTATCCTTTACCACGCATACAGGATATTTTAGATAACCTAAGAGGAGCAAAATATATGACATCTCTTGATTTCCGTAGTGCTTTTTGGCAAATCCCACTCCATGATAAAGACTCATGTGAAAAGACAGCTTTTATTGTTCCTCAGCGTGGTTTGTTTGAATTTGTGCGAATGCCTTTCGGTCTTACAAACGCCGCTTCAGAAATGCAGCGATTAACTGATATGATCATTAATTATGAATTCACCGGATTGAGCGACGATTGCGTATTTGGATATGTGGACGATTTGATCCTTGTTTCACGAGATTTTGACAGTCACATCCTTCTTATTCGTAAAGTGTTGAATCGTCTTAAACAAGCCGGTTTGTCAGTTAATTTAGAAAAATGTGAATTTTGCAAGCCAGAGTTAAAATACTTAGGATATATTGTCAATGAAAATGGTCTTCAAACCGATCCTAAGAAATTAGCAGCTATAGAGAACTACCCGGTACCTAATACTGCTAAATCTTTGAGAGCTTTTATTGGAATGTGTTCCTATTATAGGCGCTTTGTCGTAAATTTTTCGACTATCATTGCCCCATTGACTGCTCTTATCGGAAAAAAGAAAGGTCGTGACTGTATAGAGTGGAACCTGGATGCTCAAAATGCCTTTTCTAAATTAAAGAGAGAACTTATGAGTTCTCCTTTAATGGCTTGCCCGGATTTTTCAAAGCCTTTTCTTCTCCAATGTGACGCTTCAGCTATAGGAGTTGGTTCAGTTCTATCTCAAAAGATTGATGGTATCGAACATCCGATTTCTTTTTACTCTAGATTGCTTACGAAACCAGAGAAAAATTATGGAACGACTGAACGCGAATTGCTAGCTGTATTAGAGTCTATTAAACATTTTCGTGGATACTTAGATGGTATGAAGTTTACGATTATAACCGACCACATAGCGTTAAAATGGTTATTGACTCTTGACAATCCGTCCGGTCGTCTGGCACGTTGGGCAACGCAAATATCTCAATTCAATTTTGATATAGAGCACCGCAAGGGCGTCTTAAACGTCGTTCCGGATTGCTTATCCCGTCCCCAGATAAACTTAATAACGTACAATGAAGGGGTAAACAATACAACTGACCGTTGGTATAAAAAGATATTTTTAGGTGTTCGTAACAATCCTCAGATGTTTCCAGCTTATTCGATTCAGCAAGGTGTCCTCATGCGCCGTATGCCTTTAGATTCTCCTCTTCATGGTGATCCATGGCGTATTGTTCTTCCAGCTGATAAAACACGCGAATCTATTTTGGAAGCACACAATAATCCACCTTCTATACATCCTGGTACTATAAAGACCTATGTTTTGCTAAAGAAAATTTATTACTGGCCGAATATGTATCACGATATTTCCGAAGTGTTAAGAGATTGTTCAACCTGTAAAGCTCATAAGATTTCTAATACTAAACCACGTGGAAGAATGTTATACCCAAAAAGTGTTACTATGCCTTTGCAGATGATTTCGATTGACTTAATAGGTCCACTACCTTTAGCATATTATGGATATAAGTATATTCTTACCATGGTGGATGTTTTTAGCAAATATGTATGGTTGGTACCCCTGAAGAGAGTAGATGCTAAAGGTATCTGTAATGCGCTCGAAAAAGAAATTTTTTTAATCTTCGGTGTCCCCACATCCATTCTCTGTGACAACGCAACTGTATTTCACAGTAATTTCTTTAGTCGTTTCTTACGTTCTTATAATATTGGGGAGCCTTACTTCACGCCGTATTATTCTCCTCAAGCGAACACAGTCGAAAAGTACAACCAAAGTGTCGTTACTTGCCTTTCTATTTTAGTTGAACAAAACCACCGAAGTTGGGCACGACTTCTACCTAAAGTCAAATTATACCTAAACTCTTGTATAAACTTGGCGACTTCTTATTCCCCAAATTTTCTAATGTTTGGAAGAGATGTTATCGTTGACGACAGGCAGTGCCGTGAAAATCAGTCTCTAGGCGGAGATATTGCCGAAAGACGGATTGACCGAGCATCATGTCTTTCTTCACTCAACGAAGTATTTGCTAAGGTCGCCGACAACCTTTCACATGCTTTCCTCGCAAATTCCAAGAGCTATAACCGAAATAGAGTTACGATTACCTTACAAACAGGCGATATAGTTTGGAGGAAGAATTTTGCACGTTCCACTGGTAATGATTTTTTTTCTGGCAAGTTAGCTCCACGTTTTACACGTTGTGTCGTTAGTCGTGTGATTTCCAATCAGGTCTACGAGCTGGAAGATTGTTATTCAAGTCATGTTGGGACTTATCACATAAAAGACATCCTGAAATAAGACGTTTCAGTTATGGTAATTTCTTCAACTTTTTTAAATTCCAAAAGACGTTTTGGTCCGTCCTTTGCTTTTCTTGTTCCAAAATATTCGGCAAAATACTGACAGATAATTTTTTCGTATAACTTTTATTTGTTGATTTAGTTTAGATGAGCAGGGCATTAAGCGTTATTAGATTTTGATTGATATCTTATTTATGTTAATTACTATGAGAGTCAGATTGATTAGTTTTCTTCATCGTTTATTATCTCAGTTTTCTTCATCTTTTTATCTAAGCGGATTCGGTGTTACGCAGTGATATAACGATTCGGAATTTTTCTTTTAGTTTTACTGTTAAACACTCTTAATTAGTTTTTTTTTCGCATTTGATGGGCCATTATTGACTAACATAGTTTTTTGTAACGTATGTCCTTATCATAATAATCGCGCGGGTGTACTCGCTTTAAGTCATATTTTAAGAGACATTTATTTTGTCAAAGGTTTTGTTCAATGGACGTATTAAATACTGAGTGGCCTTCCATATTTAAATGTTCCGAACTTATCGTACGAATAATGTACTTGTTGTTAAAACTACTTTGATTTATGTGTTAGTAGATTATGCCTCCTTACGTTTATTGTTGCATCTACTTATGTATTTTATAAGAGTTTAAGAATTCGCTTTAAGAATTCGCTTACTTTTTATTAATGAATCCGTGCCGTTGCGTCACTCTAGTCTATCTTATTAATATTGTGTTTAATTGTGTAATCACGGATATTAAGCTAAAAGCTTTTTCTACAGTGGACAGTGTACTGGGGATCGCTTCGCCATTATGATTGTCATAGAGTTTATTATGGTGTCGGAATCTCTCATAACTAGGGTTGTCAAAAATCTTTTGTTAAATTAGGGTTATCAAAGATTTTATAATCAGGGTGGTCAAAGTTTATTAAATTAGGGTTGTCAGAATAATATTAATAGGGTCAATGTTAGTATGAGTTTTAAGTTTTTTTTCTTTTGGAAAGGGGATAATTGTAGCAATTGATATGCTACAAATTTATTAGTGTAACCTTTTTCATTGATATTGTGTCTCGTTGTTGGTCTGGCTGATTTCGCTGTCAGCTTGAATTTGAATAGAGACATGTAAAAAAAGTAGGGTAATTCCAGGATAGATGCCCCAGTGGGATAGATGCCTCGGTTTCAATTTCTACTAGTAGCAAGGCTATGAGACCAAAATTCCACTAAATAATAGCAAGCCCCCTCCCTGCAAACCTCTGGGCCGCTGCTATCATGAGCAAGAGCAAACGCGTTTAGTCCATGAGTGCCAAAACCTTCCGCGGCGAGATCTCGCAAAGCGTGAAAATTATATTCGTAAGTATTTGTTTTTGAATAACTTTTGACAAACTTATAATTTGCGCTTTTAACTAACTCATTTGGTTGCACTGAAGTTTAGGCTGCATGGATTAGTATATTTAATAGTGATTTTATGATTACTTGATTTTTTATCGAAAAAGGCATCTATCCTCTGCGAAAAGTATAGTTGCCCCGTTTTCGATCGCTATAGATGCCCCTAAAGGCATCTATCCTCAACTTGTTTCAAAGAATTTTTATGTTGCATAGGGTCGAAATGCCTTGTAAATATGAGAGAAAACAGGGCGTAGTCCCGCATAAAGTCGCCTGGTCTGAAGAAAGCTTACTAGCAGCCTTCGAGGAAATGAATAAGGGAGAAAAAGGAGTCAATGAGGACCTATCGAATACCGTCTATAACACTAAGACGACGTTTTGCCAAAAATGACGAAAAACAATTGACCCTAGCTAGGTAGTTATGTAATGTAGGTACATATTGATTGGTATTTAGTGAAGTTTTTTCTGTATTTGCAAATAGAAGCAAAATCACATTTTATATGGAATTGATTGAGCTTTTATAATTTGTTTCAGTAAAACATCCAGTACTAGGATTCTAAAATGAGAAGAGGCTCGTGGCTCATACTGATCAAACTAGGCGAATTTTCAATGAATATAAAAGACTGATAACTTTTATTTAACTTGTTTAATTTCAAAGGGCATCTATCCTCTGACGCATTTTTGCGACGAGTCGTCTATCCCCCACGGTAGGCACCTATCCCATTTATAAGGGGTCAAAAAAAGTACGATTTACACAAAATCCATACGATTTATATTAAAACAAATACAGTAAAATAATAGATTAAGGACCATAGTTAACATACGCATTGGACGCAATGCTATAATTTGTTAAGTTTTTGAATTATAAAGCTATTTCAAAAAGTGGGGCATCTATCCTGGACTTACCCTATGTGAGCTTGACAGAGAGATTTGGGCGATACGTGGATGACGGTGAAAAATAAGAGATCTCTCGAAAAAATTAATCTTGGTTCCTGTGATTCATGAAATCATAAATTACTACGTGGTTTGTAGTGGTTTCCTCTTCTTTTATAAAATTACGCTACATTAGGTACTTTATTCCATTCACTTTCATGTATCATCAAAATAAAAAAGTCAATATATAGCTATCATTCGTTCAAAAAGTTGATATTTCCGTCCACAGTCCAACGTCCCCTTCCAACGTTAGCGTTGAAATAAGATGGCATCTTTGTGACGGCCGACCATGCGAACTCCTGAGGCCGTATTATATAACGCTTCTGACGCTTGCCTTAGCTTTAACCATCTCTTTCTGTCATCATTTTATACCGTTTGACAGAAAATCCCAAACAATTGATCCCTGCCGCATCCTTCCGCCACCGACCCTACGCGACAACACATCCACCCTCACCATCTGGATTTTCGTTTTTCCAGAAATTTCCTGCCTCGCACAGCGAAGCTCTGGAATGAAGCACCTGCTGTGGTATTCCCGGACCGATACTTATGACCTTCAGAGCTTTCAAAAAAAGAGCGTACTCCTACCTAAAAGGCCGGCAACGCACTTGTGACTCTTCTGGTGTCGCAGGTGTCCATGGGCGATGGTAATCATTTACCATCAGGCGATCCGTCTGCTCGTTTGTCCTTATACAATAAAAAAAATAGTGATTGCGAAGCGAAGACAAGCGTCAGAAGCGTTAGACAATTAGCCTACTGGCGTTCGCTATATTTTGCAAGCGAGCTGAATAATATGAACATGAAATGTGTTACACACGTACAAAGAAAATAATTATAAAGAAAAACAGTTAATACTCTTTTTGACGACTGGATAGCCGGATAGTGTAGACTATGATCCTGAAAATCAAGCTAACTAATGGCAAGTGAGCACCACCACACATAGATATTCGCAACAGAGGATTGCAGACGCGTTGCCAACCTAGAGGGCTAATTAGACTATTTATCTCGTCTAACAGTAATCTTCCACAATTGTCTTATTCTCAACTCTGAAACACGGCAATGCTACCTAGGCACTAGATCAATTTGTGTAAATCAACTTTCGTCACTACTTTGAAAAAATCTCGTATCTCAAATCAATATGTAAACCAAACTGAACTTTATTGCACACTCAGTAAAGTTCAATTAGCCAGATTATTGATTTTGAGATACGAGCTTTTTTCAAAGTAGTGACGATTTTTTTTAAAGACAAGGGGAAACGATCAAGAGTGTTATGTAATAGAAAGCTATCCCATGGTCGGTAACCCATAAAATCTTACTAATAATTATAAACACGAATGTTTTTATGGATATTTATATTACTTTTTCACGCTGAAACTGATTGACGGAATCTGATGAAATTTGGCACACATACAGTTTATAAACTGAATTATTGCATAATATATTTTTACCCGTAAAACTGCATAGTTCCCGCGGAGTAGCAAGAAACAAATTCTTCACAGACGAAGTCGATAGCAACTGCTAGTAAGTAGAATTACTGGTGCGTTGACGGCCCCATAAGGAAAGAGAAGTCTCCTTTTTTTGAAGATCTCGTGATTTTTGTTTATAAGAAGAAAACGTCGTATCTGTAGTTATTTGTAATAAATATAAAAGGCATTATTCTCTGTCGTGACGTGGCACTTGTTGAGTGGGGTAGCTTTAAGCTTATCAGACGTAGGCAGGTGTGCCCTTTTACGATGTGGCCCCAGGGACAGACGGAAGCGGAGTAACATTTAGCATAGTGTATACATAACGGTATGGTATCTACGAACAGTGCGGCGAATTTCCACTCGCACTAGAGGGCCCGCTCGCTCGTTTTCCACTTATCTATTCTCGAGGGTAACCTAGGGCGAAAGCTTATGTAATTAGTGGAGCATTTTCACTGTGTACCTTTTTTCAAAATTACGAGTATTCACTTTCATAAAGAAAAGCAGTGCCGATAATTTTCCATACAAGTTTTTGTGTCGGTATGAACAAATTCGAGCAGTAGACAGTCGATATTTTTAATTAGTTACGAGATGTAGACCGAGATAACCTTTAATGAGCTGCAAACAAACGAAAACCGGTTGTCTGTAAAGTCGGTTTACGGACGATAGTTTAAGGTGACAACGTCATAACAAAACATTGATGAAATGATTGCATACTTTTGCCGATTGTGCCTTTCGCTCACTCGTGCCGCGCTTTCGCTCCGATCGTTCATCGGCTCTAGCGTGACGGGACGAGTAACGGGACAATGCGTTATGTACGTAACATTGAGTTATCCTTTTTCGTGCGTGCAGCCGGCGTTCATCGATTTATTAGACGTTGTCTGTCACGTCAAAAAAAATCCAGTGCTGTATGATAAATAAACTAACCGTGAATCATTAAAAACTGTTACAGTAGATAGTACTCCTGATTCTGAACAAGCAAGATTAAAAATTTCTTATTTTATTTAAAAATGTCACTTACTAATGTTTGAATTGTAGAACGTAAGGACAAAAATGTACTGCTAAAATAGGATGGCTAAACTATTTGGACTATAAAAAGATGGGAATAAGTATGGCTGTGAATAGTATAGGCAGCGCTTACTTGTGAGTGCGAGATCACTTGCTGGGTTTATACTGTGAACCGAGCGTGTTAATTATGAAATGGAACAAAAATGTTGTTCATGACAGTGAACAACGATAATCATAACGGGCATGCCTTGTTTTCTACAATACTATTAATTAGTTAACACGTCATTGAAACCACAAGGTTGCACTTTCGATACTGTAATTATTCATCTAAAGTACTTGCCACTTTCGTCTGCTTTTATTTTAGGCAAATGCTATGTTATCGACAAGATCGAAAATAAATACCACTTAAGTAGTCGTTTACTTTTTGATGAAGATGTTGACCACAAGGTTTATAGTTCAATTTCGATTTTATACAGGGTTATTTTTAATTCACTGACATCTTCTTAACCCTGAATTCCTATCACTCAAACAAATGTTTTTTGTTTTACGACTTTTTAAAATGAAGCACTTTTTTTCCCATACAAATACACAGAGTATCGTAAAAATAAGAGGAAATCTCAAATTTTCAAAACGTTATTACACCAAAAATATTAAGTTATGACAAAAGCCGTAAAACAAAAAACATTTGTTTAAGTGGTAGGAGCATAGGGTTAAAAGGATGCTAGTGAATTACAAATAACCCTGTAGATAGGTATTAGAAATTTGCGTTAGTTTGATTTCTGTTACCCTAAGGAAAGGTGAAAGCGTTTAATTAATAGTGTAATTAAATGCTACTTGGCGAACACACATGTAAAACCACGAAACATCACTCGCCTTCACTAGACTTTACCCGCTGCTTTACCCGCGCAAACTATTAGACCAGGGCCCTATTTCACCAACGTGACAAATTGTCGCACCTATTAATACACATAATTATTACATGCAAATTATATTAAAACTAGCTGTTGCCCGTGACTCCGTCCGCGAAGAATAGGGGTATAAAAAATAGCCTACGACCTATTCTCAGACCTACCATCAGGGGAGATGCTTATCGAGTCTTAAGCTTTTATGGCCTAAATCTAATGAATATGAAAATTTCGTGTTACGTTCGGTTGTCGGTGTAACAAACATGTAATCGAACTTAACCAATTTTTATCTTTTTTTTTCTATATTTGGCAGGTCTGAGAATAGGTATTATATCCAAGGTGATAAGAAATAAATAAACAACGTTTGCCGGGACAGCTAGTCTTCTTCTTCTTATATATCTTTTTGCGAGAAGATGGATGACAGGCTGACTACTGTCCCCACTTGATGTTCCCCAGCTTTTTTGTTTATTTTTTATGGTGATGTTATTTATTATCTTATTATATTTGTATTTTTTCTTGTTTTTATTTTTTGTAAATTTTTTAGCGCTTTGTGTAATGCTGTTATGCTGTAAAATTGTTTTTGAAATAAATAAATATATAAAATCTCGTGTCAATGCCTTTGTTATCGAACTCATCTGAATTGACTTGGCCGATTTTTATGAAGATTTTTATCCTTATTTGGTAGGTAGGTCTGACAATAGTTCGTTAGCTATTTTTTATATCCCTATTCTTCGCAGACGGAGTCGCAGGCAACAGCTAGTATTACATGAAAACTGAAATACTTTTTAGCTACCGTAATCTTTTTCAGGCCTAACTCTATGATTGTAAATGTTTTTCGTGAAGATATTACTAACGCAGGCGAAGCCGCAGGTTAGAGCTACTAGGTTATAATTCTGAGACCCTACTGAAAAAGGGGTCAAGTCTGCAGAAATTAAAAAGCTATTTTCTATTTTATGTGTAAAGGGGGTTAAGTCGAAATCAGCTATTCAACTTCTGCAGAATTAACCCCTTTTTAGTGTTCCGTAGCCAAATGGCAAGAAACGGAACCCTTATGGATTCGTCATGTCTGTCTGTCTGTCCGTCCGTGTGTCACAGCCACTTTTTTCTGAAACTATAAGAACTATGCTGTTGAAACTTGGTAAGTAGATGTATTCTGTGAATCGCATTAAGATTTTCACATAAAAATAGAAAAAAAAAACAATAAATTTTGGAGGTTCCCCATACTTAGAACTGAAACTCAAAAATTTTTTTTCATCAAACCCATACGTGTCTCGTGTGTCATCTATAGATAGGTCTTCAAAAATGATATTGAGGTTTCTAATATCATTTTTTACCTAAACTAAATAGTTTTCGCGAGAGACACTTCCAAAGTGGTAAAATGTGTGTCCCCCCTGTAACTTCTTAAATAAGAGAATGGGAAAACTAAGAAGAATGTATGATGTACAGTGGGCTGCAAAAGTGCATGGACAAAGCAAAACAAAAATCCTATGAAGGTAAAATGAGTGCCAGTAGCTACCATATAAGCCGTACTAGTTCAACCGGATCTTACTAGATGGCGTTGTAATTATCATTCAATGAAAAAAAACGTTCGCTCAAAATCTTCTTTCTTCTTCACAATTAATATTAATTTATTAATTTATAAGTATTGTAATAATTCGTCATGTCAATGTTTAACAATTATTTTGCTTTTTGTAGTTTTTCGGAATCTGTAACATTGATACAGACACGCAGAACATTGCCAAGTATGAAATCTAACAAAAACATTTTTCTTAACCTCAAGCCGGGGGGGGGGGGGGGGGATCGAACCCTATTCACTCTGGCCAGCCAATGCATCCGTTAGCATCTTCGCCCGCTCTCTTAGCCACTGGGCTATGGAGACATTATAATAACTGGTGAAACTAATAATCTTATATTTTACTTAATCTTTGCATCCTTGTCTAGTTAATGCGTATAGATTAGATACAGATAGATAGATTATGTTTGTTGCCGATTGTTGGACTACCGTAATTTAACTTCAGAGATTTATTGAAGACTGCTGTATTTATGCGCTACTTAAGGTTGAATGTTGAATAATATACTTGGATATGCTTACACGCCTCGTTTGCTAAACTGAGGGTAATTTTTATAATGACTTCACAAATCGTTAGATTTCTTGTCAATCACCTTGTGTGAGTATCCAAATTATCAAGTTCTCGAAAATATTTTACTATGATTCGATTAACAACGTTTTTGAAAGCAAAAATTATTGTTCTCTGGGAACAAGAAAACTTATAAAGAAAATAGCTCGAGATATGAGCATAACGGTAAGATTTTACATATATTAATATTTCTTAGTGCAATGTTGCTTACAAATTGCACTATTCATGATCTAATGTTAAGTATTTATTATTTTGTTTTTTTTTTTACAGAGAAACACAGTCAACTTTGCCATTCGACATTTAAATTTCGATTGGGAAAACGAAATCGTTATATTTACCGACGGAAAGTGTCGGATAAGAATGGACGTAAAATTTTGTAAAGTCAAAAAATAATTTGGACACTGAGGTAAACAGAACATGGGAACTGATGCGAAATAGTGATATTATGTTTCAATATATTATGGTTTCGAGCATGAAAACTCGACTTCAAGAAGTGATAGATAGTGTAACGGCTATCCTCTCCGTTACTTTAAAAAAAATTGACTTTGTAACTTAAATTGTTAATATTTCCCGATATCATTATTTTGTTATTAATCTGTTATGAATGAACCTTTATTATTTATTAATAATCCAGTTATCAATGTTTACTTATTGTTATTCTTATAGTGAATGATTCACCATCTGATCTCACATAGGTATTGTTTTTGAAGTTGTGTTAGAAGGGTTATTAGAAATTGAGATAAAAGAGAAAGATATAAATTGCTAAATATATGCATGTTGGTTATTTTTCAGTTAGAAGCACAATTAATAATGTTATAATTAATGTTAAGTAAACTGTTATTTGACATTTAGTGCAGACCGGGTTAATATCTAGCCATTATTTTAGTAGTTATAAGTGTATAAAATTGAATGAAATTTAGTTTTCAATTCTTTATGAGTACTTATTTGTTCCCTATTTTTTAAGTGTAAATTGTTTTTTTTTTGCTATTTTTGAAACACAACACACTATGTTTTGAAGTTACTCGAACATAAATTATCGCCAAGTAAGTGTTCAATACTTCATACTGAACATAAATTACATAATTAATATTATGCATTCATTAATTATATGTTAACCCGGTCTCCAATTTAAAGATCTAGTTGCTAATAATATTATTTCTTTTTATTGTGGTGATGCTTCAATCTTCTTTCCAATAAATTTTGGAAACGAATACTTAAGCTAAGAATACCTCAATAATTTTTTAGATGGCTATAGGGAATGAGCACATAGACGGTGCTGCCAACTGGTGCCATAAATTTTGACTTGATAAGTTTCTTTTACTGTTCGCATAGTGTCTCTTCTGTCGCACAAGTGCTGCCGCCTATAGTTTCTGCACGTTCCCTTACATCGGTGAAAACGAAATAATATTAATGATTGAGAAATTGCTCTTTTATGTTTTAAATAAAATGTTTGATATCAAAAGGTTGTATTATTTTATTTTCTGATCAAAGATATTTTTTAATTAAACAGATAATTAAATACATATTTAAAAAAAAAAACAATAAATAAAAAACAAAAATAAAACTCTGATCTGGGATTCGAACCATAAACCAACTCCACATACCAGTACTTGACTCATGCGTATAACCGTTAAGCCACAGCTGCTAATAGAAGATCATTCGAAATAGCAGTTTAGTTTGGTATATAAACTAGATGCAGAAAACGGCCACTACGCTGCATCAATTCACAACGCCATCTAGTTAATTCTCATCGAAACATGAACACAAACGATCAAACACTGCTCATGCGATTATCGCTCCGAGATGTCCATGCACTTTTGCAGCCCACTGTACATTACCATGTAAACTTTCACCGAAAATTGGTTTGAACGAGATCTAGTTAGTAGTTTTTTTTAATACGCCATAAATCGTAAACCGCAATTTTTTATAGATAATGGTACGGAACCCTTCGTGCGCGAGTCCAACTCGCAGTTGGCCGGTTATTCACTAGGGCCCCAGAATTATAATCGACCTCTTCTTACAGCTTGGACCACGCCCGCGCGGCGGTCGCAGAAGCCGCGGCCCCAACGGCGCGCGCTGTAAACAAAATTAAGAAATTGAATAGATTCGCTCGTTTAGAGCGATTGTTATTACAGTAGCCGTTGTTTTTAGAGCTCCAAAATCCAAATGGACCTTTACTTTTATTTATTTAGCGAATCTCATTTAATTGTTTTTGTTGAAGGGTTTTATCAAGGATTACGTCAATCATTCGGAATTATTGTGTTGTTTCTTGTTAATAATAGATTAATTCTATTTAAGTGTATTTACGGTATACCGTATAATAGACATTTTCAGGCTCGTATTTCATAAAAGTGACAGTGACAGATGACACTGACAAATGTCAGTAGTGATTTCGAATTTTCATAGGCACTTGTCACTTGTCACGTACATGAACTAGGGGCCTGGACTTTTGACCGCCCCTTGTCATTGTCAGTAAATCAACATTTTCAAAGGGGATTAAAAGTGCTGAGTTCTGTTTACATAAATTGAAGAGGAGTTCCTTTTCTAATCACATAACACAATAACTTCTATCTTCTATTTAGAAGTTGACGTCAGATGAAAATCCTTATGTTAAATAAAGGATGGGTCCACATTTGTATCATTTATACGTATTATACAGTATGTTCCAAAATACAAAGACAACCTGGTACCAGGCGAGAGGCTAAGTTACAAAAATTCTGGAAAAAATAGGAAAAATTAAACACGTCACTTAGTTAAGCCATTTTTCATAAATGTATGTTTGAGGTTCTATTATTACACTTTGTATATATATCTGTCGCGTAGCACCGCCGAGTATCATGGCCGTTAGTTAGGACGCAAAAAGATACGCGATCACGCAAGACGCCGTACCTATCTAATATTCTGACGATCCATGTTGTATCGTTTATCATGGATACCTACCGGATGAGTTAAACCAATGTGAGCATCCATACTTAGGATACGCGTGCTCGAAACTATACGCCTGATCTTGATACTCTAAAAGGCTTTGTCACATCGCGGGCGTAACGTGGCGTTGGCTTGGCACGAATGTAGGGTCGGTTCCCTAATTAAGTATCCACTTTTCCATACTAACTGCATAGAAAAGTGGATACTTATGTTAGGGAACCGACTGTACAAACTACAAGTACAAGAGTGCGTGAGTGTGTGACGACACACATTTATTTATATGTAATATATGGTCACGAACATGAATGGACGCTGTCATATTTATTTTGACAATTCTTTCCACGTGCTTTAAAACATTAACAAACAATTATCTCACTATGACTAAGTTCCATGATTCCCCAACAATTTAATGTAGGCACGTTATATCGTCTGTACAGTCTTTAAAAGCTTGTATGAAGAAAGGTGAATTTGACATTTAGACCAACGTGGCTAAATGCCAAGGACTTGTTAACTCTTTGCCGACAACCTATGATATCCAGTTAGGTGACAAAATATTTCTGATGGAAAAACTGCTACCTTGTACATAGCTAGACCACGGAGTAGCAAGGTAAGTTTAAGGCATTGACCAAAAATAACTTTGTCCTTGTAATTCGTTGATATGTATGAGTCTTCGTAAAGTAGACGATACGACTTTTTGAAAGATAATTACTGAATTTCATTCCTGGCGTGCTGAAACGACACTATTGGACCAATCAAAAGTAATCGTCTGCTGCATGTGATGGATGGATGGATGGATGGACGGACTAACGGACGGACGGACGGACGGACGGACGGACGGACGGACGGACGGACGGACTGGATGGACGGATGGACGGATGGACGGATGAACGGACGGACGGACTGGATAGACGGGATGGACGGGATGGACGAATGGACGGATGGACGGGATGGACGGGATGGACGGGATGGACTAGATGGACGGGATGGACGGGATGGACGGGATAGACGGGCTGGACGTATGGACGGATGGACGGAATGGACGGGATGGACGGGATGGACGGGATGGACTGGATGGACGCGATGGACGGGATGGACGGGATAGACGGGAGGGACGTATGGACGGATGGACGGAATGGACTGGATGGACGGGATGGACGGATGGACGGAATGGACGGGATGGACGGATGGACGGAATGGACGGGATGGACGGGATGGACGGGATGAACAAATGGACGGATGGACGGATGGACGGGATGGACGGGACGGACGGAATGGACGGGATGGACGGGTTGGACGGGATGGACTGGATGGACGGGATGGACGGGATGGACGGGATAGGCGGGATGGACGTATGGACGGATGGACGGGATGGACGGGATGGACTGGATGGACGGGATGGACGGGATGGACGGGATGGACGGGATGGACGGGATGGACGGATGGACGGGATGGATGGGATGGACGGGATGGACGGATAGACGGGATGGACGGGATGGACGGGATGGACGGGATGGACGGGATGGACGGATGGACGGAATGCACGGGATGCACGGGATGGGCGGGATGGACGGGATGGACGGATGGACGGGATGGACGGGATGGACTGGATGGACGGGATGGACGGGATGGACGGGATGGACGGATGGAAAGATGGACGGATGGACGGGATGGACGGGATGGACGGGGTGGACTGGATGGACGGGATGGACGGGATGGACGGGATGGACGGATGGACGGAATGGACGGGATGGACGGGATGGACGGATGGAAAGATGGACGGATGGACGGATGGACGGATGGACGGATGGACGGGATGGACGGGATGGACGGATGGACGGGATGGACGGGATGGATGATTATGATGATGATGATGATGATGATTTCCTCGCATTAGTCGTGAAAAGCACAATGTTTAGTCTCGGCCAAAACTCCAATAGATGGACTCGTACTTTCGAGGGCCTCCGCTAAGCGTCGGCCCTCAAACAAACTCGTCCATCTATTGCTTACTTTCCAGCCTCTACAACAATGTACTATATATAAATAAATATAATGAAAATAATAAAATACTAGAAACAATAAATTATAATGCCAGTCATCTAAATTCTTTATCACGGAAACATTATTTATAGATCTTGTGCTATATATATCGCAAATAAAGTGGTGGTCAATAAATAACTGTCTTGGAGACGTGGAAAGATCGGTCAGACACATTTCCGCTCTCAAGCGCCCAACTATTCATTTATTTATCACCTCATAAATATCGCAATATTAATCATTTATTTTCTATCCCTTCAATAATTATTCTTTTACAAGCGTTACACGCCAGATGTTGTCGTACTGTAAATGCTATACCAGTGAGTTGTTTGGACTAGTTAAAGAAAACCTACCACGCTAGGCATCTTTTGCGAAAATGCCTTTTTTTATGACCACATTCACGCCTGATGAAAAGCTAAGAGTAGGTCGACGATGGAGCACGCTTGCCTAATAAATGCCTTTAACTGTAAACTGTTATTAAAAATGGTTAATCACTTACGTGGTCTACTATAAGTACTTGGCAAAAATTAATGTTAAAAGAGAAATACGCGATTTTTATTACAGTACCTGGATGACCGAGCTTTGCTCGGTATTGTTTTTTTTTTGGTAAATAGTGTATTTTTGATTATAAAAGTAAAATATGTTTAGATAGGAATTACATTACATTCTGATGAAATAAGAATAATATTTTTTAATCTTATCGACATAACAGTAAAATATGAACTGGTCACTTAAATAAATAAAAATCACGAGTGCAATTAGTTTACAGTTTTATTAATCAATTACGTAAGTATTACTTTTATCATCACAGTTTAAATTATGAAATCGAGTCTTAACCTAATACTTCCTTCCATACTATATTGCGGGTATGTCGAGGATTTTCATCTGGAAGACGGACTTTTAACGTAGTTGGTCTCTTAACTCTAGAAAATGCTACATATAACATGCCATGCATGAAGACCGGACCTGACTTTAAGTCAACCCCAACAGATTCGAATGTTTGCCCTTGGGATTTGTGGACAGTCATAGCAAATGCAGATCTAACGGGAAATTGGTGACGCTGCATGGTGCATCCCAGTTGTCCTTTTGATGAGTCAAGAGTTATCCTCGGTATATGTACTTCTTTGCCGGATTGTTCACCAGTAACAATTTTTGCCTTTATTATGTGATTGCACAGACTTGTTACAATGAGTCTTACACCATTGCACAGTCCTTCTGATACATCTAAATTACGCAACAACATTATTAACGAATTATTTTTCAATTTTAGTTCGTGTGGTGGCAAGTCTGAAATGTTGACACTATTGAGAAATTCTGTTGTAAATTCGATTGCTCCTTCAGGTTGATCTTTCATTGAGTCATGACTATAGTAGATTTTGTATTCTCCGGGAAGTTTGGCAACTATATCATCGTTAATTTTTTCAACGTCTTTGTTTAGAGGCGCGAGTATTGCTCTGTCTTTCATCCCCTCATAATTTCCATTGGCTAAGCAGCTACCAAATACTTCATCAATAAGATTGTTGCATGAAATGATATTCTGTGGCAATTCAATTTCTTCCATAGTATTTAGGGTCAGCTCGCCGTTGCCTAATTTTAGTAAATAATCAGCAAATTGTCGTTGCTCTATATCAACGCGCATATTTTCTTCTAGTTTAAAAATCTTAAAAAAGGACCATAAGGAGCATCGCTTAATAGAAAGATCTAATAGCTCAGTTTTATTCGCAAGCGGCTGTACAGGCAGACATTGGCGAAAATCTCCTCCTAGTACTATTACTTTTCCACCGAAAGGGAGATCCGTATTTCCAATGGATCGCAAAAGTTGATCAATGTTCTGCAAACCATATTTTGGAAGCATCGGAGCTTCATCCATAAGAAAAATATCTATTTCTGTTAATTTTCTTGCTTTAGGAGAGTTGGGTTTAATACTTGAGACTGAATCTTGTGTCAGTCGTACTTTTAGCCCAAAAGTTTTGTGGGAAGTACGCCCATTAGGCAATAATATGGATGCAATTCCGGTAAAGGCCATACAATTTACTTTGAGTTGTTTTCCCGTCAGCATGTAGAATAGAGTTTTATAAATGAAAGTCTTTCCAGTACCCCCCGGACCATCGATAAAAAAACATTTTGTTTCAGAAGCTGAAGAATTTACAGATTGAAGAATGGAATCAACAACTTCAATCTGTTTTCCCTTCAGCAACTGGTACATTTGCTCTCCCAAAATTGCTGATTCATTTGTGCTCAAATTTGTATTTGTATTTTGTTCTTCAAGATCGTAATTATCAATATCCTCAAAGCCAAAAGTTTTTACCCAGTATTGGAAATTTCGGCCTTCTGTTGCTTCAGTGTTTAATTTTTCTGCTATAATTCTGTAACCGCGATTAATTGCATTTTCTATAGACTGTCTATTTTGCCGGGCTGCATGTAAAAAATCTTCTGACAAATTTTCTTTAAATATTTCCCACAGACGCTTTGGATTTTCAGGAGATCCGTAAATTAAAATTTGGACAAAAAGGCTTCTCATTGCTACAGGCATTTTAGAATTTGCAGATTCTCGTAACCCTTCTATCCATTGCTGGTCGTCGTAAGTCAAGCCTCGCGCTAAGCAGGCTTGTTTATATGTCTGATATTGGATGTCTGTTACGGTTCGAAGGTCTTCAAAACTTGTTGCATTTTTTACATGAAATAGTAACAATCGCAAATGGTATAGTTCCGGTTGGGCCACAAAATTCACATTGTGAATTCTACCAATGACTCGCAAATGACGAACTCTTGGCTCCCATTTGCTAGACCTTCCGATCCATTTAAAGTTTTCAGGCATCTGCCAATAAAAATGATATTGATGTGAGACATTATCGCTTGACTGATTAAGTCTTTTAATTTCTGCATTGTGCTTAAAATAAGCCTCCAGAGTAGACCCTCTTTGGCCAATGTCGGCTAAATCTTCATGGATTTGATCTAAGTTTCCAATCCGATATTGTCCTGGTAAGTGGATATCCAGTCGTTGGACACTATGACTTTTTTTTTGAATTTCAAAAGCAAATAATCGCCAGCATGCTTCTGGTGGCGTGACACAACGTCCTTCAATGTATGTGTTTGCTTCATTATAAATCAGCGTCCTTTGTTCTTCTACAACTTTGATCGACGCGCAGTCGTGTCCTTTATAAATGTACTTATAAAGGTATTTTACAGCCAAAATACTCCCTACATACTCAACGTTAATATGACAATTAAATTTTTTCAATAAATATGCGTTGTAGGGGGCTACATGGCGATTATCTCGTGTTATTCGACGACTGTTTATGTCTTTGCGATAAACCGCATGTTCGTGTGAAAATTGGGGACTATGAGGGTCCAACTGCGGATTGTAGCGTCGTCGGTAATTTGGTTTACCATCATCTACTAAAGATGTAACTTCCTGGTACGATTTCGGAAAGTCGAATCGACATTTTGTTCTTCCGTTTTTATGAACCATACACGTTGCATTGGGATTTAAATCACCACATGGGTTGTGGATCATCCATTTGAGTACTAATTCTCTTAACTCTAAGTCATCATTTCCTGGTATTTCTGATGAAATCAAGTCATCGAGCTCTTCTGGTTGATGAATTTTGTCATCAGATGTCATAATTATAACCAGATGCATGTGTGGTAATCCTCGTTTCTGAAATTCTATAGTGTATACAAAAGCCGATACCTTTCCAAAGACTTGTTTTTTATCTAAATCTTCTATTATTTGGTTAAATTTTAACTTAGCAGCTCGAGCTACGATATCTGGGCGATCCTGTGGAAGCTGTTGCAAAATTGTTCCATCTTCTAAATTTATTTGCAATGCCTGTTTTATTTCTGGCCAGTTAGGATTCGATGTCATAGTGATAAAGAAATCAGGTGATCCAAGCCGTCGAACAATAGCCATTGCATCTTCAAAGTTTTCCGTGTAATACCTCGTCGAACCAGGAAAAGAGGAAGGTAAAATAACCTTTTCACCAACTGTGGCATTTTTTTTTTCGGCAAGTTGATTAATGAAACTGGTTACTCCTGTATATTGTTCAGCTAGAATCTTATTTTGGTTATATTTTATCCATTGAATACGGTCACGCTCTACACGAATGTAAGTGTCCACTAAATATTGTTGAAATAATCGGCCCCCAAAATGAAGTGCATTAAATGAAAGTTCTCGAACATCGGGTCCTTCTGTTGATGGAGATTCTGTTAAAAATTTAACAAACTCTGGTCGAAACGAAAGTCTGTATTGTGCTAGTTCAAGCCGAGTTAAATGACTGCGGCTGTCATAAGGCGTTTGTAACTGCAAATCTGGGCTAAAACCATCCGTGCCGGCCGGGTAAAATAATGGGTAAGTAAATGGCTCGACTCGCTTATCAACATTCTTTAAAAAGACAATGTTTTTATTGCGCTGGTGAACAATCATTTCATTTTCTGGAAAGCTTTGATCAGCATTTAGTGTAAATACTGCACAAACCTCATTACACGCCGGTATATTAAATCTTCTGTGATCAGCTTGATCTGGAAGTCGAAATAAAAGCTTTACGTATGGTGGGGGTAAGCCTTGCCCAGAAGTTAACCGATTCATTTCATCCTCTACTTCTCGCATCATTATATAACCCTGTACATAACGATTTTGCACTCGAATGATGAACTCCAATAACTGCATCGTTGAGGCAGTAATTCCAGAATTAAGTGGATGGTTAACTCTTTCATTAACGGCTTCATCAGGATCTAAAAAGTATAGTTGCCCGTACAGTGGTCGCTCAAAATCACCAACATCGTTTTGCGTCGGGTGAGCTGTCATATTCATTTTATGATATACTTGTCCGCAAACGATAAAACTATAAATGCCATGGCTATTTATTGTCCTGTCATCTTCAGCATTGAAGGATGCTAGAGCAAAAGATGAGTTTATGTTTCTTATTTTTTTATGAAAGTCTTCCGAAAGTGGGTGACGGTTTAAAAAGAGACGTATTAATTCATTTGAAAATTTTGGTTGCTCCACTGAAATTCGTCCATGCAAACAACAGTCACCAAAAGAATTTCTATTTATGCGATTAGAAACGCGTTCCTCAGGGAAATGCAATGCACCACAATGGATACACAAAACTTCAAATGGTCCTAAAGCGTGATATTGCACAGCTGCAGTAACGGCACATTTATATGTCGGTAAATAATTATTAAGTTCTAAAGCTCTACGACGTCTTCCATCTCGGCGTCTTTGTTCTTCTAATCGGTATTCTCGTTGTTCATTATTTTCGGAGGTCAAACGTTGTGCCGCACGCTGCCGCAAATCTTGCAGACGTCGCTCCCGTTGTTCGTCATTTTCAGTAGCTACACGTTGTGCCGCACGCTGCCGCAAATATTGCAGACGTTGTTCCCCTTGTTCGTCATTTTCAGTAGCTACACGTTGTGCCGCACGCTGCCGCAAATCTTGCAGACGTTGTTCCCGTTGTTCGTCATTTTCAGTAGCTACACGTTGTGCCGCACGCTGCCGCAAATCTTGCAGACGTTGTTCCCGTTGTTCGTCATTTTCAGTAGCTACACGTTGTGCCGCACGCTGCCGCAAATCTTGCAGACGTTGTTCCCCTTGTTCGTCATTTTCAGTAGCTACACGTTGTCCCGCACGCTGCCGCAAATCTTGCAGACGTTGTTCCCGTTGTTCGTCATTTTCAGTAGCTACACGTTGTGCCGCACGCTGCCGCAAATCTTGTAGACGTCGTTCTCGTTTTTCATAATTTTCAGCGGTCACACGTTGTGACGCACGCTCTCGTGAAACTTCTAAATCATAAGACCTTTCTGCTCGTATAACGTTCATCAAGTTCTGCAAGCATCTTACTTTAGCAGCACGTGTGGGACGAGCGGAAACCTGATCATTTTCATGAACGTTTTCTTGAAACGAGTCTAGACAGTGCGAAGTTTGAGAAACCTGACCTGTTTGAATTTGATGACGATTTTCTTCTTGAGATGAGTCGCGGCTTCGTGGAGTTAGATTGTTTATAAGCGTTTGTTTCAAAGATCTTTTAGGCATTTTTAAGTGAACACGTTAGTTAAAAGACCCATATTTTGCCAATAACATAGGTAAAGCTTGCGACAGTCGCACGCGGCTGACACTCGGCGACAGTCGCCCGGCCTCTCGCAGCAATCACTATGAAAATATGACGCAATATTCGTGGCTAGCGGCTGGCGCCGCGCGCGGCTCGCAGTGTTGCCAACTTTGTGGATTTTCCATTAAGGGTGAGGCCACACGAGAGTAATTTTGTAAGTTGTGAGCGGCAGAATTTCGGTTGCGTCATACATTGTGTCACGTGAGTGTCACGTGGTGGCCCGCATATTGTATGGCGCGAACCGAAATTCTGCCGCTCACGACAAAAACACGGGTGGGGGGGGGGGGGTTGGGTGGGGTGGGGGGGGTGGTGAGGTGGTGCGGGGGAGGGGGTGTGGGGGTATTAAAGGGGGGATGAAAATTTCATTGATTTTGCCGTAGGATGCACCGTTTTCAAGATATTTGACAAAACTCCGGTTCTCCTCCGATCACCGAGGTTAAGCAACGTCGGGCGCGGATTATGTATGCAACTGTGCATAATTGGATTAAAATCGCTCGTGTGATATTGTGATATGTGATATTATTATGAAACGAACGGTGTAATTGACAACCACACTCGTGTTTTAATCCCTCTCATTATGCAACAGTCACATAAATGTAGTACCTAGTAGTGGAAAATTTAGCGATTTTGAGTCTGGAATGGTGGTTTTAAAAGTTAAATCTGGTGGAAAGCTATTATAACTGTTGGCAACACTGAGTCAGTAGTAGTTATTATGAAACTATAATACCTGGTTTACACGATCGCCTCGTTACCTCGCCTCGTGCCTCGTCTCGTAGTCTCGCTCCGGACGCGAGCCTCAAAATCAAGGCAAATCACGAGACGAGGCGCGAGGCGCGCCTGTTCACACTCTCGTCTCGTGGCTCGTCCCGCAGTTCGTCTCGCCACTCTTACGCGAGTGTAAACCAAGTATGATAATAGCCATATTCGTGGCTAGCGGCTGGAGTCGCGCGCGGCTCGGCTCGCGTCAGTGGCGACAGTCGCGAGCCGCGCGCGGCCGTTATATAATATACTCTGTGGTACAGCTCGTACGGCTCGATTCCTATGCAGTGGACGCTTAGCTCTAGAGTTGCGTTGCTTAACAACGCCATCTATTGTCAAGTAGTTTTAGTGTTGCTGTGCTGGTTAAGCAGTTACTCAAAAGTTTTTTTTTTCTGTTCTATGCTCCCAATAATACTTTTTCTCACAAAAAAGTAACTTTTTCTCACAAAAGAAGAAACTTGACGTTTTCTCATGAAAAATAAACATAAAAAAAAAAAACTAAAATCTTGAAAAAAAACGTGGACTCGAACCGAGGTCGGCTGGATCCACGACCACCCGATTTCTAATGTGCCATTATGATCTGCTCGAAGTCGGCGAAATTTAGCTTTATATTCTAATGCAAACAAAAATAGCCGGAAAACACGAGTAAAAGCGATTTTCTGAAAATGAAACATAGCTAGATCAGTTTTTCATCCCCGAAAACCCCCACATACCAAATTTCATCGAAATCGTTGCAGCCGTTTCCGAGATCCTGATTATATATATATATATATATATATATATATACATATATACAAGAATTGCTCGTTTAAAGGTATTAGATTATATATAAATGGTGTAAGAATTCATGATACTTTTGTGGTTATTTAAGAACTACTAAGTAGGTATAAATCTTGCCTTACTTTGCTCTGAATGACGGCGGCTACCACCGTTTAGAAAACAGCCATTAGTATAGTAAATTTGATATTAAAGTCTGGTGACGTGTAGTATGAAGTCATTTACGTTAATAGTAAATAAAGATTATATTGTTTGCAAACTAATCACTAAAATAACCGATCCGAAACCGAATTAGTCACGCAAGCTGCGACGTACTACCTACTTGTTGCGTAGTCCAGTTTTACTGTGCATCTTTTGACTAACCAGGTACTTACTCATAATTTATTTCGCTCGCCTGTCACGAGCTAGCGAAACTCGGGCATCAAAAACGTTACGGTTCAAAATGTTCCTATTCAGCTTAAGATACGATACGTCGAAGTGAGTGTCATACAAATTAGCCACAGATTAAGCGAATAATTTGTCTTAAGATATGGAAAACAGATGTAAAATGTAGCGCATGCATGCGACAAGCAGTCAAGAATAAATGTAACTGATACACAAAGTGTAGCTCGGATTATTTACGCGTCGCGCACAGGTGCGGCGCTGTTCAGCGGCTACGGCTGCCAATGTAAACTTTGTTGAACACGCCGACCACTGCTTGTCGCATCGGGGAAATCTCTCTTTAATGTCTTGACAGATTAGAGCTGCCGCAAAAATTATGTTACGAGCCTAATTTCATATTATTTCAGTCGTGTGTACCTATTTGAAGATGACTGAAATCGGTCCAGAACGGATATGCGATAAAATATGAGAATGCTGAAGACGAAAATAAAAAATATTACTAAAAATAAACCATTTTTTTGGCTGAAGATCGTGTTTAAATGATTTGAATGTTTATTTTTCAGTCTAATAGACTGCTTTATAGTAAATCTGACGCGAGACGTTTAACGACTTTTGCAGTTACCAGCGAAAACAGCTGGGCTGAAAAGGATTACAGTTGCAAAAAATAAGAATTTCGACGTTTATTTCTCAGGAGTTTATAATTACCATCTTTAGCTGTCAAAACCACTTCCGTCTAGATCGGGTCTTATTTCCCCTTAGAGATTTACCGTTAAGTGCACTTCAACAGACAAAACGTGCCAAGAAAGCTCTATACCCAAAGGACAGTAACGTACGAAATTGAACTAGATCTGTATTGGCTTCAATATGATAAGTCGTTAAACTGAAGCATTAAGATGATGACCATTGATGACAAAGCAGCTATTTCCTTATCCAAAGTGTGTTTACACGTTATGGAGGGATTGAAATGCTTTCAGAACTAGGTGTATCTTTGATTAGGTTCTGAGGGATCAAAGTTGAAAGTTTGTAATTTTTTTTTTTATTATTTTTATTTGTCGCGGGTGAGCAAAGTAATTGTTTCAGTTCATTGAAAGTTTGTATGTACGTGTGGTATCGTGGCACGGTCCTTGTGACCACAATATGCCGATTGTACTGGAGCGATACGATCGCAGGTGCCGAGTTCGAAGGCCTGGCTGAAGCGGCCTGCCTCGCTCTGATAAGTGAAACAAGGCGTAAGCCGATTGTAGGTAAACCTAAATATTGCTTGTTTCAATGTTGTTTTGCGATGCCAACCAAAGTAGGACTAATATAATTTATTTTTTTGGTCAGATGCTCTAAAAGGGGACTGTCACATAATGAAATAAGGGGTCACTGCCGGTAGAAGATAGCTGTACCCAATGTTGAATGAATGAAAGTCTGTTTCCTGCGCACGATTGGATTTCTTCTGTTCACATTTTTACAGTACGATATAAATCTTCGTTAAAAGCAAAATAAATGTTACGTGGAATGAATACTGCTTTGAAAATATTATAATTAAACTTAAATTTAAAACATATTACGTCAAATATGTTTGGTATTTGAAATAACCGCGCGCAAAATTTATGACGACGTAAAAAAATGTGCGGCCCAGTGGCTTGTTCGTTTTATGCTCTGACGTTTATCATTTCTAACTGTTGGAGTGAAATTAAAATATCATCTCGCTCAAACGCACATAACGGAGCTAAACGTGAACCAGGTGTTACTTTGTACAGAGAAAAATCGCATCATAAATTGTAGGAAACATTGTACATAATGTGCTGGATTAAAAAGTCCACTAATGTAATTGGCGGGCATAGCCGGGCGCTTCTGTGGACGACTTGCTCAATATCAAACTGTCCTAACTCTAAATAGTGTGAACTACCGTTTTAAGTCTTGAATGACGATTGTAGGACTGAATTTAGAAGACAGGTTTCTATTAATAGACGTGCGAGATAAAAATCAGCACAATAAGAGAGCATGCGTTTCATTTAACGTGTTCAATGAAAGCGGCCATTCTGTAACGAACACGCTGATCTCGTCTATTTATAGTGATCGATTTGGCGTGCAAATTGATATTCGCGATGATTGGCTCGGCCCAACGCTATGCTAGGCTCGAGGGTTTGCGAGCGACGGGTGCGCAGGGAAATGTCGTATTTTTTTAAGCTCCTTTGCACTGCCTGCAGCAGATGGATATTCGATTCAAACGATTGCGTGGTGCTCATGTACACTTTAGGGCTATTCGAGGAAGAAGTAAATAAGCTATTGAGTACTAAACTAAGTATGCAACGATACGTTTAAATATTAAGGGTGAAGCCAGACGAGCGTAATTTTGTGAGTCGTGAGCGGCAGAATTTTGGTTGCGCCATACATTTGTGTCACGTGAGTGGTGCGACCGAAATTCTGCCGCTCACGACTTACAAAATTACGCTCTGGCTTCACCCTTAATGACCAAGGATCGGAAAACCGCCCGTCATTTTAAAAACCTAAACCTGTTTCATGCAGTAAATACTTCCTTACAATATTACAATACGCCCCAATGACATCAGTAGACTATGTATGAACTTCTTCGACTCATAAATGGGTCCTATATTGTCGTTATGCACTCAAAAGTAAAATGACGGGCGTTTTACCGACCCTTGTAAATGACGCATCTTACTTTGCCAGTAAGTCCCTATTAAAAAGATTAAGAACTCGGCCTCTAGCGATACTTACTATAGTAGCGGATGTTTACAGAATTTATTATTTTAAAGATAAGCTGACCAACAATATCTCCTACTTTTTATGCCGTTTTAGATTAAGACGGCGAAAATCCAGGTTTACAAGCGCGAGTTATTAAAACAGTTATTAACGATTCAGGTATTTATTATTGAGGCACCTTACTTAATTGGATTTCTGCTAAACACGAATTTCGACTCTTGCCAGTAAGAATAGTAATAATCATTTTATAAACCACTTTATGGTGTTAGTTGTTAGCCATGTCTTAATTGCTAGTAAAAAAGTGTGAAAACCACGAAAGTTCATACTTGTTTTTTTTTCATTTCTTTTAATCTGGCGGCACCCTAACTGTCTTGCTTCCACCTTTTAAATTTAGATTTCAAAAAAATTGTTTAACTTATCTATGCGGTACAGTATTACTCCATAAAACATTATGTATGATATGGAATTACAATCCCCAAGTGGATAAATTAAAACAAATATAGTTGTTTTTTCGTATTTCTGTCACGTTTTTACAAAATAAATGAACCTTTATTTATTTATTCTAAATCATGTTTACATAGTATATCAGCGTTTGCCCGCGAATTTGTCCGTGATGAATAAAAATTTGTACTAAACCGTCTTTATCTTTTTCTATACAATAAAACAAAAATACAACAAAGCAACATCTAAAAATCCATCATCCATTTTTTCGTTAAATACTGAATTACGTTTTCTAAAGTCATGATCAGCTGCTTGCATTGCATTCCAAATTTGAAGAGTCTAGTACCTAGACATAATTACGGATATAGAATCACTCTGAATCGATCAAAATAAATCCCGTTGCTACAAATCTGTCCTCAAAATCTCCGTTCGAAATTACAGCCTTCTAGCGCTAAGGTTTTGGGCTGGACTGAATCAGTTAGTGAGTTAGTAAGTGAGAAGCCAGTCAGTCAATCAGTCAAGACTTTTCTTATTACATTTTTAGATTTTATTATGAGTAATAGTGTCATTATCATCATAATCATCATCACTATCAAGGCTTACCGTAGTTCCTACGCGAGCTCAGTGCGGATTAGAAGCTTCACAAACACCATTCTTTGCTTTGTCTTTGCTAGTGTGTGTTTTCCTTCGCCATAAAGCTAAATTTCAAATTTCGCACATCAATTCCGAAAAGCTCAGAGGTGCGAGCCCAGGCTCGAACCCACGGCTCTTTGTTTGAGAGGCCATAGGTCAAACCACTAGGTTACCACGACTCATTTGTACGCCGTATGTCATTAGGCATACAAATATTAGCCTTGTAACTAAAGTACCTGGGCGACCGAGCTCTGCTCGGGCAGAAACTCGGTACCAAGCGTTTTCCCAGAGATAAGACTATAAGACCAAGCTAGATCAATTTTTCATCCCCGAAAACCCCCAAATACCAAATTTCATCGAAATCGTTGGAACCGTTTCCGAGATCCTGATTATATACACCGGAGGGGTGGGGGGTGGGGGGTGAGAGGGGGGGAGGGGATGCGGGGGAGGGAGCGCGGGGGTATTAAAGGGGGGATGAAAATTTCATTGATTTTGCCGTAGGATGCACCGTTTTCAAGTTATTTGACAAAAACACCGGAGGGGGGGGGGGGGTGAGTCACGTTAAACTATCGTCCGTAAACCGACTTTACAGACAACCGGCTTTTCCTGTTCTGTGCTCCCAATAGGGAACGTGCACATAGACGGTGCTGCCAACTGGTGCCATAAGGGTGCCATCAATTTGAATGTTTTACCTTGATAAGTTTGTTTTACTGTCCGCATAGTGTCTCTTCTGTCGCATTAGTGCTGCCGCCTATAGTTACTGCACGTTCCCTGTAATACTTTTTCTAACAAAAAAGTAACTTTTTCTCACAAAAAAGTAACTTTTTCTCACAAAAGAAGAAACTTGACGTTTTCTCATAAAAAATAAACTTAAAAAAAAAACTGAAAATCTTGAAAAAAAACGTGGTATCGAACCGAGGTCGGCTGGATCCGCGACCACCCGATTTCTAATGTGCCATTATGATCTGCTCGAAGTCGGCGAAATTTAGCTTTATATTCTAATGCAAACAAAAATAGCCGGAAAACACGAGTAAAAGCGATTTTCTGAAAATGAAACATAGCTAGATCAGTTTTTCATCCCCGAAAACCCCCACATACCAAATTTCATCGAAATCGTTGGAGCCGTTTCCGAGATCCTGATTATATATATATATACATATATACAAGAATTGCTCGTTTAAAGGTATTAGATAGATAGATAAATAAATAAATATCACGGGACAATTCACACCAATTGACCTAGTCCCAAAGTAAGCTTACTAGGCAACAGATAAACATACTTATATAGATAGATACATACTTAAATACATATTAAACACCCAAGACCCGAGAACAAACATTCGTATTTTTCATACAAATATCTGCCCCGACACGGGAATCGAACCCGGGACCTCAAGCTTCATAGTAAGGGTCTCTAACCACTAGGCCATCTGGTCGTCTAACTAGTAGCCTATTTCATGTTATGTTAATATTTGCTTGCCAAATTACATTATATTTTGACCTAGGCTATAAACTTAGGTCGAGTATGTATGCTCTTAAATATGGGGCTACGTCAACTTCACAGGATGTAGGTACGTAATCGTACATCGTATTTTCTTGATATACGCACTTTTTACATTTTGTTCTTGTCTTATTTTAATCTGTTTGATATCACGAATGAATGTTTTCTTTCTTTCAATGCTGGAAAAGATTTAAACCACATTGAATTATGAACTCAATATTCTTCCATCCTTGTGCTTTTTGAAAAAGCGACCAAGTGCAAGTTGGAGGGTTCTGTAGAAATTGTAGATATGTGAAAATGTACGAATAAATATTTTCACCCAGGTTGCTCTTTCGGCGTATCTGTCTTCTGAAATTAAATTAATAGTAGATTGTTCAACAAGGGACTAAAACAAGCCATAATGACACAAGATATTTAGCCACCCGAGCAGAGCGAGGAGCGACGGAGCGCTACGGAGCGGGCGCTAAAGAGCGCTTCGGAGCGTCTATGCAAAGTCACTGAAAATGGCAATAATCCTCCATCCACAAACACCGTGATTGGCAGTTTACGGGTATCCAAAGTAAATTAAAAAAAAAATTACTTTAATCCCTAGAGATCAAAAAAGAGCTTTAGTCCCGATATGCAGAGACTAAAGTAACATTTTAAGAGCATGAGAAGTGAAAAATGAAATTTATTGATATGCGTAAGATATAGTTTAGGTACATAAAGGTCTTAAATCGATATACTTAGCTACAGCACGTCTCACTAACAATATAGCATGCAAACACATAGTAGGTAATCCATCATTTTACCGAAAATTGTTTTATCGATTTTCCCATAAAACTATTCGCAGAATTTTATTATCACTTAGGAATCATTCATCGAACTTCGTTCGTTTCGTTTCACATTATGTATAAGTAAGGTATTTCAAGAAAATGTATGAGCGATCTAACGAAGTTCGACGGATGATTCCTAAGTGATAATAAAATTCTGCGAATAGTGTTATGGGAAACGATAGTCAATTCAACGAATTTTACTTAATTATTTAGGTTAGGTCTGTAAACTTAATGGGTTAGGTTAGGTTAGGTTAGGTTAGTATTGCATCAAAGCGCTAAGCGCCTTGACTACGCGGAATAGGTGCTCCGTCGAATCTGTCTCGTGATAGTTACAATTTTTCGATTTTTTATCGCCTAACCTTAACATAAAATTATGGAATACACAAATCTTTCTGAAGCACGGAAACTTAAAAAAAAAAACGAGTTGATAACCTTAAGTAATAATTTGATTCTCAGCTCTGAAACCGATGTTTGGTGATGTTAGCTGGTTTCTTACTCTGTTTACAATGTTTATTCTTTTTCTTAAGCGATTTACGTAACCTTTTTGGTCGAAATATTTCTATCTAAATTTGCATGCGGCGTGTTTGTAAGGTTTCATTCGACCCTGTATCTGCATAAGCTCCTGAGAGGTCTCGGCTACTACCGTGGATGCTGGGTACGGGCTAAGCTAGTCACCAGTAAGTAGGCCGCCATTTCAGCTTTTAAGTGCACCGGGATTACGGTTGATTCGGTATCTAAATATTCGAAACAGTAACATTATATTCTGATACGCTATGCTACAAAGAAGATATGTTTCTTCAATATATCAAAGTGCCTAAAGATAATTAAGCAAGACGTATCCACTCTATTTGGGTCAATCAACTTTTTTTTGTCAACGATTTTCTGCTACTTTCTATGAAAACCGAAATAATTAAAAAACTGATTATTTTTCCTTATATGAAGTATACTTTTCAAAACCCTAGATTGTTGTAGTCAATAATGGTATAATTGCCATATTTATTTTATTTTGTTAAGCTTCTATTTCGTGGGTGACCCAGGGGACAATGATGTCCCCGAAATTTGTATGAAAATAGTGGTATGTCCCCTGGGTGACCGGATTTTTTCCTAGAAATACTTAGTTTTTTTGGTTTTCACATACGCACTATGATAAACATTTTATTTAATTACTACAAAATCATGGTTTCACTAACCAGAGATTACAGAGTTACTTGTAAAGGAGTAAATAGAAATTTACAAGAAAAACTTGATTGACCCATTTATCAATCATGTGAGTAATTCCGAAAGAACGCATCATGTTATCTAAAAATTCTCCATATAATTGGTCAAGGCTGAATGGCGGCCAATAAAATGTTGCATAGCTGTCGCGTTATTGTCGTGTCGGTCTAATGAACGGCAAGCCTTAGTCAGGTGTTTTTAACACCTCTCGTTTATTTTGACCAAATTAGAACACGGCGACTCGCTAATTTCGACGTAACATGTATCACGCGGGTCCAAATGGAAATGCATACACATATCGCGTAATGAACTTAACGAGTGCAGGGTTAAAATATGTTCACGGCCAAACAACAAGGCACGGCACGTTCAATAGTGTCATAACATCGGAACGACCCATAGGAACCGGCACACAGCATCTCTATCCCTAGCGTCTACGTAACACGCTACGCGGACGGACGTTTCGCGAGGTGAAAACCCTTTTGCGGTCGCACAAAAACATAAGTGACTTTCCCTGAACAAGGTAAATGAGAATTAAGAGGGAAGGTTCAAGGGCTAGAATCGTTGTTCGATCGTGGGAGCTGGAGCGAGTATGTTCGTCCTGCTCTCGCGGCGCCCTAGGCTGCGGCGCGCAGTGGCGCTCCATCCAGTCGCGGTCTGCCGGCCGTCGCGACGCTCGGGGCCAGCCGCCGCGCCGCCGCCGCCGCCGCGCGTCATGTGGATACTGTATGGGATGCACTGCTGATACTGCGTCGCTGTGCGCCGAGCGCTCGGCCCGAGCCCGCGCCGGCTATCCTCTGCACCGTCGCCGCCGCCGCTGAGCACTGCCGCCCCGCTCGCCTCCGAGCTCTTGTGTAGTGCAGTGTGCCATCGGCCCTTTGTTTTTGTGATTGTGTTGCTCTGTGGTAAAACGATACTTTACTAATACATCAGTTCGATTCAGGATTGTTCGATTTGTTCTGAATTATCATTGCGACTGATGATTGTGAGTAGATGACACTTTGTTTTATGTTGTCATCGAATCACTTGCGAGCTGATTTTGCTGAAAGGTTTTGTTTTGATGTCGGGAGCACATCGATTCTGATTTGAAGATTCATATACAAACAGATTGTCGTGTGTAGCACGAACACGGTTACACAAGAGATAAGCGTTTAATCTGAATATCACGCGGTAATAAACATGCATTAGCGCTTTACGTGCGGCAGTGTTAAGAGCAATTCGTAGGTATAACCTGATGCCTAAATCCTCAATGAATGTTTTGAGTGAGTCAAGGACTCCATGGACACGCTTTTGAGCATACGTCACATTTAACTATTATGCGGCTGAATTACGAGAAAAGCAAATACCTGCCACGGTATCATCCGAAGCTAGTATTATTGTGTCATTTTAATCCCCGCCTACCACCATAAAAAAATAAAATATTCGATTATGATCCGTAAAGACAACCTGTGGCTTGTTTGTTTTCCTTGACTTCCATGTTAATATTGAAAATGAAAAGGAAAGATCTAACTAAATAATATTGGGAACATCATGACATTAGTATCAATTGAATTAAGAAATACTCAAATATTAATTCAAAGATAAACATAATGATAATCCCATACTTGAAAAATAAAGATAGAGCGTGCGGTTGCATCTTTTATTATTATAATTAGACACAGTTTTATTTTTATCCTAACCCACTACTCGTTTTCATAAGTGTGACGTCGTTGCGTTTGTCGGCCACCATACTAGACTAAGATGAATAGCTAAAGTACTTACAGTTTGCAATTAGTTTTGTTGAATGGAGTAATGTTTGGCGAGGGATGACAATGGGGCTAATAATCTAATCGCATCTGCTCAAAACAATGGTACGCGTTGCCATTTCTGGAAATGATACCTTTAAAGGACGTCGTATTGTCAACAAACCAACATGGCAACTGATTAATATTTAAAAACCGCCGAGTAGTTCGCACGACACGTTAAATAGTGAGACCGACACGAATATGCAATTACCCAGTTAGCAGTGCCGGGTACAAAAATGAGTCTACAATTGAACTACCGACCGCTCAACGAGTAGTAATTGATTGGTACGATTGCAACGTATCGCAATTCCTTACAAAAGTCATATATCAATTATTGAACATGCCGAGCTGTTGAATAAATAAACGGAGCTCAATCAACAGTTATTACTTCGGTAGTCGAGAGAGTCGACCGACAAATTCGACACAACGACGTCACACTATATATTTGATTGATATTTCTATCAGATTGTCCTTGACCGAACTATAACATTGGGGTATGTTTACAGTAACATTATTGATGTTTGTTTATTTTAAAGTCAATTGGAGCCGTAATATTTCAATTGTTGGAACTTGGCTGGCCATGTCGTTAAAAGAAGTTTCCGAGCGCAAATTATTGATGTAGTTGGAATTAGCTTCAATTTAGTAAATTAGTTTCCCATTGTTTCAGTATCTATTTGCACAAAGGCGATTAGTCTTTATAAGCAAAACTCGTGAGTAAACTAAATTGACCTTCGTGGTAATTATTATCATTTATATAGCATAAAATTGATTCAATACTCGCGGTATTTCCAATTTTTTCTTCATCTTTTTATATTTAGTACCTCTTTTTTCACTTTAACTCAAAGTAACTTAATTTATTCCTAGTTCCTAGATATCCCGCAGGGCTTTCTTGCATTTGTTCGGGCAACAGCAAAAACTTACTTTTATTATGGTAGAGTCATTTTAAGATGATCCGTCCGACTCAAAGTTTAAGTTAACATGCGTGTTTATTAGTGAAACCCAGTGAAGCAAAATGTTGATTTCCATATACTTCCAGCAGTCTGACCTATAATAAATTACTTAGGTATGTATAAAAAAAATCTACGATTACTATTTTACGAATCTGTTCATTCGATTGTCGAATGAACAGATTCGTAAAATATAGGCATAGAGTCGCTCTTTTTGTAAAACAATTGAAGTAATAACTTTGGCGAGTGATTGCGATCGTAGTCGGTATACTTCGGCCGCTCCGTAATATCAGTGGTATTGTTCCATTGTTCTAGTTTGTAGAAAAGCTAGGTTTACGCTCAGAACCAGGCTTAAGGGCAAGCCTCTCCAAGCTTTGAATGAACGTATCTCACGATTAATCATCGCGGGAAACTGGAAACAGATGCAAAGAGGTTTTTGTATCTTCATACAACCTTGCTAGCTGATATAAATAAAATTGATATTTATGGAATAAAGCAGGAAGACTTGAAAACTCAGTAAAATTGTGCTAAAACATTGCCAGATATTGCTATATTTTTTAGTCCTAAATGATAGGTCGTAAACATTTTGTTGCTCGCGTCTCTCCTGTGGACATGGCAAAAGTTAAGGGTCTATAGCCAATATTTTTCAGTCAAGTCTACATCGGCGTCGTCGGCGTGTGGGACGCCTGGCCAACTTTCGGTCCATTTAAATCTTAAGAGGGTTTATACCTGCTGAGCTGGCAACGTTGCATTTTTGTTAGTTTTTCTCGATTATTCCATAAATTACCATTAATAATCTCGATTATTCCATTATTTACTTAATTTTTTACTATTGTGTTTTTATTTCCTGTTTTGTGTATTTTGGTTTTTTATACTGTGGCAAATAAATATTTTTTTCTTTTTTTTCTTTCTTTAAAAATTGAATGAAAATTAAAAATTTTTACCTAACGGTTTTTAAAGAAAATAAAAGTCTTATCACGAATTATTATTGCAGTAGACACATTAACTTATATATTAGAACAATTTGTATTTAAAAAAATTATTATTTTCATTCAATTTTTATGGTATAATCGAGAAAAACTAACAAAAATGCAACGTTGCCAGCTCAGCAGGTGTAAACCCTCTTAAGTTTGCTGACTCGAAGTCGCTAATTGTTTGTTTATAGTAGAGACAACTTTTGTTTCTTACGGTGTCTATGACCCAGATACAGTAAATAATCCTGATATATCACAAAGAGTTGGGCCTCTATGTATTATAGCAACAGTTATTATAGCAACAGTACAGTAGTCAACGACCTTTAATGCCACAACACACGGATAGTAAAACGTCTGAAGTGGTCTTACCAAAAAATGCCAGACAAGGATGTTACCCGTAATAAACAAAAGTAGTATCTCTCGCAAAGAATTGGGCCTTTATGTATTATAGCAACAGTACAGTAGCAAACGCTGTCAATGGCCTTTAATTCCACAACACATGGATAGTAAATTTACGTCTGAAGTGGTCTTACGAAAAATTCCAAACAAGGATGTTACCCTTAACCCTTTCAACGCCAACGACACATATAGGTGTCACAAAGTACAGTGTCAAAGTGGTCTTGACACAATGACATAAAGTTCAAAGCAGGTTTACGTTTTGTCGAGGCGTGGCGTTGAAAGGGTTAATAAACAAAAGTTGTCTCTGCTGTGGACATAACATTAGCGAGTCCGGGTCGGCAACCTTGTAAGTTGGCCAGGCGTCTCAAACGCCGATGTAAACTTGAGTAAAACATATTGGCTATGAACCCTTCTTAAGTTTTGCCATAACTACAGGAGAGACGGACATAAAAATGTATATGACCCACGTACGTTACCATACTTTCAATTTTAGTTTTGACCGCGATTTTTATTATCGGCTTTAGAGAATCTTTTAAGATTTAATCTGTTTTTGTAAAAAAAACTCAGCTTGGTTTAATTGAATCAGCCTTCCTCCACTTCCAGGGAAAGTTTAATCTAATTTTTCTTCTAGAATAAACCGTTGCGGGAAACTAATTACACAATTGAATAAGTTCTTTATGCTGTCGTTTATTTGTTCTGTATTATATATCACATTATTTAATGCGAGATGCGCTTGGTTTTATCTTTGTTTATTTATACACCGTGCTTTTATATTTCCGTCTACCTCGATACTTGGTACTCACAGAAATTACCTGGTAAATGGTTTTTTATTATTTCCGATTTTTTTCCTATTCTTTACATAACAATTAAATACTGAACTGATAAGGCAATTTGTAGTTAGCAAAAGTTAGTGTCAAGTATTAAGACTCTAACTTAGGGCATTAATCAAAAGGGAGGAGCCATAACTTCTAAGAAACAAAAACTTAAGAGGGTTTATACCTGCTGAGCTGGCAACGTTGCATTTTTGTTAGTTTTTCTCGATTATTCCATAAAAATTGAATGAATATTAAAAATGTTTTGAATACAAATTGTTCAACTTATATATTAGAACAATTTGTATTCAAAACATTTTTAATTTTCATTCAATTTTTATGGAATAATCGAGAAAAACTATTTTCTCGATTATTCCATAAAAATTGAATGAATATTAAAAATGTTTTGAATACAAATTGTTCAACTTATATATTAGAACAATTTGTATTCAAAACATTTTTAATTTTCATTCAATTTTTATGGAATAATCGAGATAAACTAACAAAAATGCAACGTTGCCAGCTCAGCAGGTATAAACCCTCTTAATCTACGAAATTTAAAAAGAAAATACTAGGCAATACGAGTACGTTGGTTAACCGCGCATACTAGCTGGGATACTATTAAATATCCTAGAGAAATTAGCCTTATTTGATCTGAAAAAACCCTTCCTTAAAGTTAATAGGAGAAATAAAAACGAAACATGGTGTATACATATAACTTTATTGTGAGTTTCAAGACAAACACAACCTTTTAATTTATTATCTGTAAACGAAGCACATAATAGGCTATTTGACACCACAAATGAATTTACACACTTTTAATGAGTTGTCAAAATGCAACTCTAAGGTAAACGTCTCGGTGCTCGACACTGACCCAAGACATGGCACCTTCAATCTTATGTCACAGTAAGAGAGGTGACAGATCTACTGGGTGTTGAAATGTCGAGCATTGGTACGCACCAATGCTCGACATTTCAGAACGTTCACTTCATATAATAATAGTGAGCTGTGTAATAACTTTGTAGCGGATTCAATCGACTGACTATTTATTAATTCAAACCTACTAACAATAAAATTTTAAAGTTGATGTTAATAATCTGGTTTTCTGGTTTCAAATTAAATGGTTCATTAAAATACTTCTTCGAATTCCTGGCTAAGTAGTACAGGAAACAATAAATAACAGAAAAGCAATTAGATCTGACGCAGATTTGCGTAATCAAATACCCAATTTTATTACAAGTTCAAATTAGTAATTACCTTGGAACGACCTTCAGAATAATGACAATGAACCAAAATATACCTGTTCGTTAAGTGTGGTGTTTGACTCTTAAATAAGACTTATTTCCTGAACTATGTTAGGCCGGGGCCGCACTGGTAAGGCGACGGAGACGTGACAGCGATGTGACTAAATCAAACATAGTTCGAGTTATGTGAGCTGCTGCGTTGATCAAGGCGTAACATCTGCCTAGAGAAATATTTCTCTATTGTAGCTTAATTTGCTCAATGCGGCCGCTCACATAACTCGAACTATGTTTGATTTAGTCACATCGCCGTCGCGTCGCCGTCGCCTTACCAGTGCGGCCCCGGCCTAAGTGAGCGCAAGTGCATGAAGCGACGAATGAAACAATTGCGCGATACTTACTGTTCAGGAATCAAAGTAGGCACTAATATCAACAGACCTAAAATCCAAAGCCTGTTTTGTAGTGCCAATGTAGAAAGACCATTTTATTACTGTCCGTAACCAACTTAAATAAATACGCACAGAAAAGCGTTGAAAAAGATCCGGAATCGCACAAATTGGTTTATCCTGATTCCAGCCAACGAATCTGAAGATTTATTATGCGCACATCGCTGAAGGACCCACGAGGATCCGTCACGTGCCGGATTTCCGAAACCGGATTACCGGATAAAGTCAGTACAACAAACTTATAATTTTATTGTACTAGCTGCTCCTGATTGCGTTAATAAATTAGTTTATTTTTTAATAAATTAAATTTTAATAAATAATAATAGTGTCACGGTAGTTTCATGTATAAATTAAATAAGTTTTGTACAAAAATAACTATTTCTACAAGCTATTTTTTTGACTGTGTTTGCATTGTCATACGAACTAAGTATCCGTACCAGGTTCGAAGTAAACAGTGGTCACACTAGAAGAAGGTGAAATTCAATTTGAAAGATTTGTTTTTAATAAAACATACAAAATAAAATTGCAATTCAAAAAAACCTTAAAAAATAAAGGTTTACTTTAGATTACGCGAGTTTAAGTTTTTTTTATTTTCTTTGGTCAAATTTGTATATATTTATTTGTAAACTAGCTTTTGCCCGCGACTCCGTCCGCGTGGAATTAGTAATTTGGGCAGCTTATTTTTTTTATCAATTTGCTTATTCATCAATTATGGCTCTCCTTAGTTCCTCGATATAAAAAAATTACCCGCACCCCCCCTCGCACCCCCCCTCCCCCTCACCGACCCCCCCACCGAACCCCCCCCGCACACCCGCGTTTACATTCACCACCGTACCTACTCCCAAGTCACTACTTCTAAAAACGGTTCTATAAATTCTTAAAATAGACGTATCTTTCTTATTTGTGAACCGATTCAAATGAAACAAACACTAAATGTTAATCCAAGAAAATACCAACATATCAGTGAAAACCGCATCCTTCTAGGTTAAGCCGTTTCTGAGATTAGCGCGCACAAACGCACAGACAAACAGATAAACAGACAATAATTCTAAAAAACATTGTTTTGGGTTCTATTGCGCTAGTAAATAGCCCTAGTGACAGTTTTTCTCAAATATCTTCAATGTACAGACACCGACTTGTTACAGATTTATTATATGTATAGATAAACGCTCGTAACAAAAATATAACGCCGCGAGTGTAAGTTTCTTTGAAGAAACTTTGACACTTATGAGAGCTTCAGCTTATATTTGCATTAGTTACACTTTTTCAGCCACTTTTATGTACTGTACTTAGAGCACAAGTGCTCTCACGTCAAAATTTGTAATGTCTCACAAATTCAAAACAAAACCATTAAAAAAATGTGAATCCAATTTACCATGATATTTATCATTGCCCGTCATATTTTTTGGAAGGCAAACATTGCGCATTACTCTATCTTCTGTAATACGAGTAAGTGTGTGTGTGTGTGTGTATTTGGCGCCGTCTTTTATATTCCCTGAGGCGAAATAAAAAAACACGTGGATACATATTATGTAGTACCAAATTTTAATTGGTTTAAGGAGAACTTTATTCAAACTTTGCCAGTAAATATTGTGGCTGAAAAAACATACCTATCAAAATTTAAAAGCTACAGCCAGATGTGGCAAATTCTCTACCTTTTCGGGTAAACTCTACCTTGTTTTTGCGTCACATTAACTACTGTTAAGCTACGCTGAATCTAGCACAATATTTATCATAGCAACAGGTCTGCCTTGAGAGAACAGTATTCTAACATTGCATCACAGCACGATAACTATCTATAAATATATAAAAAAAGGAATCTCTATTGCCCTTAGTCACGCCATTACATGAGAACTTTGTAGAAGGTTCTTAAGAAAAAAAACCAAAGGGATACGATTCTAGTAACCTTATCTCTGTAACAATGAAATAGAAGAAGAAATGGCATAGAAGTAGACGATTATAACGGCAAAAAACTGATTTCAGGATTTACGGGAATTCCCACGTGATAAGGTATTTATAACAATTATAACTAATTGACTGTAGCCTATGTAGAGACTTTGATATTTGGCAGATACAGTGAAAAGGAGTTTTAGGAATTTTCCGCGGGGTAGAGAACGGGCGTTGTTCATAAGTTTAAAATTAGTAGTTCTGCGCAGACAAAGTCACGGGCTAAATATAGTTTATCATAACAATAACCAGAGTAGAGTTGACCTGGGAAGGTAGAGTTGCCACATATATTACGTACAGGTACAACTGCGGGGCATAGATTAGGAATACCTTGTCTGTCAGTCAGTCCAAAAGTGACACGGAAAACCTTTTAAGTGACGAAAGGGCGAGTAGTTTAGACTCCCTCGGGCATTTTCACATACCCGTTAGTCATGTAGTCATTATTTAATCGAATAAAAACTTGTATCGTTTATTCTAATAAGAGTGAAAAGTTGCAAGTCGTAAGCAACTTTCCGCGTGTATACGAACACTAAATAATGGGCTGTGTTTACTGTCACGTCGTGAATGTTCCGCTTTTTAGGGTTCCTTAATGAAATGATGCCAATCCGTGTCCGCCATTCAATCTTTCGAATCGTAATAGGAATACACTTGTTATACTTAGCAACAACTCATACTATAACATTACGAAAGAGAATTTTTTTGAAGATGTTTGTTTCTCAAACACGTAATAACGGCTCAACGGATTTAGATGAAACTTAGCGTATAAATATGCGAAATCGGGATTAAGATATTAGAATACTTAATTTAAAGATAAATGCGTATCCGTGGGATAATATTTTAGCTTTAAATGAGAATAGACAGCGGCTGTCCAAGAAAATTGAAGCAGGTAACAAATTTAGCTGTCAAGATGACGTGTTAATTTCGTTTGCAATCAATAGATGGTATTGTCTAAGCGAACATTGTGCTTTAAAAATGTTACCGTAACCATTTTTCAGGCCAAATTATAAGTTTGCAAATTTTTCTCGTGGAGGCATTTTTTAACACGAACGAAACAGCGGGTTTAAGCTGGTCCCTATACAATTGTTTGACAAGTTGTAAGTACATATAGTACATCTGTGGTACGGGAAATTTTGGTACAAATGTCTAAATTAGGTGTAAAAAATTATAGGACAAGAAACATCTTTTTCGGCGTTTTTGCTTGATCTTAGAGTCTGTGTTGTATGTGTATGGTTAGTGTTCTGTTTAAAACTAGACTCAGCTCACTCTTGTTCTAACGTTTTTGGCATTTACGGCGCCGAAAACTGACTTGCCTTTGCCTCGACTTTACCATAAAAATACGAGTTTGTCCTAAATAATAATCAATTGTATGGTGATACGGAACCGTTCGTGTGCAATGCCGTCTGTCACTTGGTCGTGTAATATTTTTTTCAAGTCGCAAGCTTTTAACCTTTTAATATGAAGGATGAGACGGCTCACGTCAGACGCCGTTTAAGTGAAATTAAGAAATACGGAGTCATCTCATCATACATTTTACGGTGACTGCGATAAAGTGTATTACATGTGAACACTTATTAAAATGAAAATGTTATTGCTTAATGCTCTCTTATAGCTACTTTTATTTATACTTTGTTAGATATAAACTATGAACTCTACCTGAGGTAAACTGATAACGGAAGGTCAAGCGTGGGAGACCTAATAGTCTGGGGTTAAAGTGTAGGTTTTAGATAATTAACTAAAATGTTTGAATTCTCAATCTGGTCTTGTTTTAATATTTTTACCATCTTTTATTTAACTTGCGCAGTCCATATAGTACAGTTCGACTTAATTTATAATTCCTCTGGATGTACCTGCTCAGTAGGCAGAATTTTTGGCGCGGGAAACTTTGATCTACCAACGGCAAAGTAGGAATCTTACGCGCGCTAAAGTCTTGCGCTGTCATTGGTTGATCGATTACCCACTCGACCAAATCGTGGCAGGCCGTCTGCCATATTTTCGACTCGTGTAAGTGGGACAGAACTAAGAATTATAGTGCAATTTTCGACCATTTGTACAAATAAAGTTCAATATAGATTATTTACATGTTCGGCTAATAGTAGCGATAGCGGAAACGGTCTACACTATTCTGCGCGAACAAAAACTACCGATCGGAATTATAAGTTGAGTCAAACTGTATGTTGTGGTTTCAAAATTTGCAAACCATTTTAGAGCCTTTCCTGGTATTCGATTGAACTGAAATTTGGTATATTTATGTAAGTACCTTGTCTAGCTTGCTTATTTATACCCGAAGCCGTTGACAGTACAATAATCTGGCAGTAAAATTCGAGTGGTCCGGCCTGGATCGTCTCTGAAGAATGGAACTCTTCAATATTTAATGGCATCGACTTAAAACATGGTACGGATATGTAAATACATATTACTTTGGATGACAATGCTATTAGCTATTAGTGTGCAGTTTATTTATCTATCTAAACAGCGATCCGGGTGTCACCAACGGTACTGGCTGAAAATCAGCGCTGGGGTGCTGTAAACGCCTCAGCATTATGCTGAGTCAGTGTCCGATTTGCAACCGCAATGACACATTCTATCTTTAGCTTTAGTGTTGTCTTTTGTTTTGTAAAATATTGATAATGTGTCTTGTGATGTTGTAAATAAATGTACCTATTTTCTTTCTTTCTTCTTTCTTTCTTTACAATGAAAATTTAGACGGCAAAAAAAACATTTTCAACAACAACATACTTTATTTGACATCCTACTACATAATTTAGGTACCTGTTTAAAACGTAGTCGTATTACGTTCCAATCTGTTTGATTATGAATATTATTTATGCGATTTGTCACCAATGCATACCTATAAGAGTAAAAGTTTGTAGCATCATTTCACACGGCTTGGCTTGATGAAAATTGACGCCATGCGTTGATTGTGGCGAAAAATATGCCTGTGTGAAAAATGTTTCACCGTTTACGTTTGAATAATTTATACAACAACAGATTTAAATCCTGTAGTTATACTGTGGCAGTGATCAGTCTCATTTCCATTTTTTAAATATTTATTATTAAACTGTGCTTTTTTTTGTTGCTTTGCCTATTTCACTACATCAAAGTAAACAGATATCTACGGACTACGAATATATTTACACATTTTCTCTTGTAATTTGTATCATATCGAAACTGTTTTAGTTTCACCATGAAGGTCGTTAATGTCGTTAAATGTTTTATTGTGGTCGATACAGCAATATCAGCTTTTATGTCACCATAATATCTTTAATATTTTTGTAATGCTACAGACATGTAGGTGCGTAATTTTAATGTCGGACATATCTCCGATCTAACATTGAAGTTCTGTGAGTAAAGAGGCCGCACTTCTATTAAGGGTTATATCAATATCATACCAAATGGTTCCTGACCCACAAAAGAACGTTCTTATTAGTGTCATAATAATTTTCCTTGTCAGGCAATGTGACTTCATTAAAACATTTTCTGTGAAAAGGTTCCTGTTTATGTCATTGCGATAGACTTTATTTCAAACAATTCTAACTATTTAAAACTATAAATGCACATGTTATTATATTTTATTTGTTTGTTACACTACAAAATTAGGTACGGGGATAGTTTGAAACCCTGATAAACTATCATAAAATATGATAGTTTTTATCCCGGAAAATTTAATAATTCCCGCGGCCGCGGAATAAACGAATTCTTTGCAAATGAAGTAGAGGACCAGTCTATTATAGGCGATAGCCACTTTATATCTCATTAAATTCGATCCTATCTAATTGAGTCGGTTACAATATCGCGGTTCATCCCAAGTCTCATTATTTTTCATCATGGTAATTAAAATAAACATCCAATTCGCACAATTCGATAAAAACATTATTTACCGACGAATTGTGAGGAACGATCAACAATTTGGTAGTCTGCCAACCAAAAGTTACAAATCGTTATATCTGTCTGATTCACGCTTGTGGCGTGACGTTTTAATGCACTAACAAATAATCAGTATTTTATTAGACACATGAATCAATCTATATTAAAATAAACAAAGGAAGGAAAACCAAATCAGCTCCAAGTGTTTCGACAGCGACAGTTCCGTTCGTTTTCAGGTTTGAAACAAAACATGGGTTAAACAATAATACGTGAACAATTAAAAGTGTAACAATGTCCTTGCGATAAACAAATTGAAGTGCTAAAAGTGAAAGTGATAAAAAATTGACGCCTACAAAATTTAAATTTCTTCTATCCTAAACTTCCTTAAACTTTCAATCCTCCACTAGATCACATTCGACTGACATATCTTACACTTACCTATCTACTAATTTCCAAGACTGATTGTTATACATTTTATGCTGTTATCTTCGATTTTAAAGTGAAGTGCCAAAGATTTAGACTCGTGTGGGTATTGATGGTGGTTGATACGTGCGTGTGCGATCCGCGGCAGCGGGTGTTGGCTCGGTCGGTGCGCACGGCAGCACGGTGGTCGGAGGCGGGGTGTTCCGTTGTTGCGTGCCCTGGTGCGGGGCGCGCACGGCGGCGCCCGTCGACGACGCCGGCTATGCGCTGCGCGGAGAGACTCCGCCGACGACACTCGAAGAATACGGTAAGCACACAATATACGGTCATACATAGCGTAAAGTAAAAAGTAAGTAAGTATTTAAGTAGGAAGTAGCGTAAAGTTGTCTCTACCGTGGACATAAAGTTAGCGACCCTGAGTCAGCAAACGTAAGATTTATTTAAATGGGCTGAATGGCCAGACGCCGATGTAGACTTGACTAAAAAATATTGGCTTTAGACTCTAACTTTTTCCATGTCCACAAGAGGGATGCGAACAAAAAAATGTATATGACCCATACCCCTTTGGCTAGTCTATGATGCACAGAATTAATAATAGTGAGACGCATAAAATTGCTATATCGATATCGTGTGCGCACGTTATTTTGTGTTTTCATAGATTTTAACTCAATTATGACAATCGTCAATGAAATTTAATTTTTTTTGATTAGTTTTTGCATTGAAATCGAGTAGAATAATATTATAATTTTGTAGCCAGATAGGCACCTCGAGCTTTTACATTTCCCTCTTTATTATTAGTTCTGTGCTCTGATGATATCAGTCGATTTAATCGGTTGCGGATTGTCGGCGCGAAAATGCACAAGGAGGGTACTTGACATCATCAATCAATAGACGTACTTTCATGAACTGTCGAAACGCGATTAGCCCATAGACATCTATGCGAATTATAGAGTCCTATGATGTCACTTATTTGCCAGCCTATTTCACTATTTATTAATTTCAAAGAAACTAAAAATAAAATTCTACAGCTAACTGAAAACTAATCCGGTTTTCAGATAAAAAAAGGGTTTTTATAGAGTTGCGTTTTGAAATTATTTGTTTAATGGTGTCAACTACCCTATTGTTGATAACGAGTACTTCAATGTTCGCTCAGACGTTCGCCTACATGATAACTAAAAAGCCGGTTACACATTCGCGGATGTCCGTTGAGGCATAAAGTATATAGGGTAGATATATGTCTAAGTATGAACTATACATTGCTTCAGAGTGTAACCGGCATACTCCGACGTAATTTTATGGAACAGATGGCTCAACCCGACAAACTGCGACTGAGTAACGGGCATGTAAGACTCAATGCAGCTTTAGAGTTTCGCACTACGTCCGATCCGAATATATGAAAATACGGTCCGACCAAACTAGAGTAATCGTGAAACTCTTTGTGTGCTAACGAACTAGATCCGAGACAAATCGGATGACGGAAATCGGATCTAGTGCGTAAACTACCGGGCTCAGGATAACTTCGTCCACAGTCCCATTACGTCATTTTCTTAAATCGTCCTCATTGTAATATGATCTAGTGTTCTGATTCGCTAACATTCCTATATCGTCACTTTCCTATCTTGTTCGTTTTCCTGCGCGGGCCAGAGTACCAACTCGTCAACATTTATATTTCAACCACAATGCCACCTCGTCAACAGTCTTATTTTCGACTACAGTGCTAACTCTTCAACATTCCTATTTATGTATACCAAGCGGCACTGTGGTTGATAAAGAAATTTGAACGAGTTGGCACTGATGACCAAGTAGTACTGCGGTCGATAAATGAAAGGAGACGAGATGGCATGTGCACTGTGGGCAAAATAGGAATGTAGACAAAATGGGAATTGTCGATATCAGAAAGTGGACGAGTTTGGAAAGACGATTTAGGAATAAGTAGACTGACGACATGGCACTGTGGACAATAAGTAAACTGACGACATGGCACTGTGGACAATAAGTAGACTGACGAAATGACACTGTGGACAATAAGTAGACTGACGAAATGACACTGTGGACAATAAGTAGACTGACGACATGGCACTGTGGACAATAAGTAGACTGACGACATGGCACTGTGGACAATAAGTAGACTGACGAAATGGCACTGTGGACAATAAGTAGACTGACGACATGGCACTGTGGACAATAAGTAGACTGACGACATGGCACTGTGGACAATTTAAGAAGGTGACGACATGGCACTGTGGACAATTTAAGAAGGTGACTAAATGGGACTGTGGACGAGAAGTCATCCTGAGCCAATTACCGTACAAATAGTTCTAGGACTACTCTGGATTCGCATCGGACGTAGTGCGAAACCAATCTTAGCGTATCCATTCTGAATGAGTTGACACTGAAAATACAGATTGACTCTGAAGATGGTATTGGGATCAGCCCTACACAAATCAGTAAATGTACAGACAACTACAAAAGGATCGATACAGCCAAAGTTACAAAAATATGTACATACAAATAAAACTTTAGTTTGCTGACTCGGAGCTGCTAAATTTATGTCCACAGGAGAGACAACTTTTGTTTTTTACGCTGTTAACGATCCTTATGTTATTTTAAAAACTTAGTAGAATACCCACACTTTTGTTATAGAAACACTTTATTTTTTGTACGAGAATGGTTTGGTAATTACGGTTTTAATCAAACCCTAAGGTTGTTGAATTTTACCTTGTCCAACTCACGCTCAACGAAATTGTAACATTCCTTTACCTTAACCTTAATAAATTTCTAATCTTACCCATTTATTATTCGACCGCTACTTCATGTTACACTGAAATGCTATAATATTTATAAATAAGAAATTTGTTCTGACATTCCGTGCCTCAGTATCTATGAGTTTCAGTGGAGCATTATTAATTATTTAAGTTTTTACATTTAAACGTCCAATGATCATAATTTTGCAGTACGGCTACAGAAACTCGAAAGGATGTAATTGCTTTATACCTACTTCAATTACTTAAGTAAATTAATGGACCGACAGTTTTGCTAAACACCATTTGGGCACAGTTGAAATTACTGTATTGATGTAATGCAGATTCGTAACTTTTTAAAATTAAATTGACCGGTATACAGCTTTGAAAATAGTCACTTAAGCTCAACATCGAGATTTAAAAAACTGGTCAAGTGCGAGTCGGACTCGGACCTCCGTCCAATGTTTTTAAAACAGTTCAGTAAAAAAATTGCCGAAATATAAGCACATATACAGGTTTATAAGTAGGTTTTCAAAAAACATCCAAATAGCATGGGGTCGCTCGCGCGTATACTAGGCTATGAATCGTTGCCTAGCAAACCTGCCGCCAGATTTAAAAACGGTGAAAAAAAAACACGTTTCTTGTATGACTTTTTAACTTTATTTAATTTTTATTTGTTGTTGTAGCGGCCACAGTTATGTACATAATCGGTGAACATTTCAAGTGTCTTGCTATTACTGTTCAAGAGATAGAACCCTATGACAGACGGACGGACGAACATACAGACAGACCGCAGAGTCTCAGTGATAGGATCTCTTTGGCACCCTTTGGGTACGGAACCCTAAAAAGATTAAAGTTTCAAGTAAAAAAAAATGAAAGAAAAACAAAAAAAAAACAAAGTTAATAAACTACCTTTTATCTTGCTCTTCTGCAACTACATGTGCAAGAGAGTTACATCTTTTCGACACATAAGTATGTGTCGCATATTTATTTATCTAGAAAGCTCGTCTTTTTCCACTTTGATATGTACCTGAATCTACACATACGTTATACTGATTCAACAATCAGAATTGCCATAATACGGGACGCTAATGCGTTTCAATTCAAAGCTTATAAGAGTTCATTCTCAAAGCTAGTACGTAGGTACGTTATTTCGTTTTGTCTGGAAACGGTTGGGTACGTATCAAAATATTTGAAAATATTTATTTCTTTAAAAAGATTAACAATACAGAGACAAGGTTGGGTCTTCCTATTAAGTATAGGGATACCTGTGCCAGGAAGACCCGCTCCTCTATAACTACTGTTATTATTAGTTTTACAAAATAAAACAAAAAAACAATAATAGTAATTTAGTCTAAATTTAAATATTTGGAAGGTTTGTTTGCTTGTGCGAAAGGATGTAGCTCAGTATAACTTAGAGAATAAACTCGAATAGATTTTGAAATGCGGCTTGTGTTGTATTTGTGATAGTTAAATCTGTGTGACATAATGTTGATATATGGAAGAGGAGGGCGAGTTTTCTGCATGGACACATAATATAGTCGTATGTATCGCGCCGAGGTAACAGAATTGTCTGGCCCGCATGGTTACAGTGTACTTAGAAAGGTAAAGTCATCATCATCAGAAAGGCCTCCACTCAGAAAGGGAGGGCTTGGGCCGTAGTTTCCACGCGGACCCAGTGCGGATTGGGAACTTCACACAGATCATTATTTTTAAATGATATAAAAAATCGCATCAATTAAAAATGTGTCAGTTGATTTACGCGTTACTTTGCGGAGGTTCACACCAATAAAATACCTACTTAATTAAATCTTAAATGAGACAATTGCAAAGAAAGTGTCGCCCTCTCAATGTCTGCTCTTTATCCTTGACTCAACTTTTGTAACTCATACACTGCTACAAGATTAAACTCAAATAGAATGGTTTTTGTATTATTTGAATACGCGGCGTGCCTGTGCAACATAATATTGTAGGAGTGGTCGTATTTTACACAAATATTGAACAAAGGGGTGGTTCGATTCGATCGACCATCGAACCCAGAGGGCGTGCTTTGGGTCTGTTTACGTTAATTTAACGTTTAAAATACCGAGTAAACCGGGAATAATGGGCCGATAGACAAGTAAGTCAATATTAAGTGAATAATTACTTGAGAATTTGGAATTGTTGAGATAACGTTCTGCGGTCTGAATTTAACTTCGGACACCTTTAAGGACATAATTACTGAACGGTAAATCCCAAATAAATAAATTTGTCTGCTCAAATAACTTTGAAGCGTTCCTTGATTTATTTTTGAGACTCCGTTCTGGTATAAATACTCAAGAGTTTTTCCGCCAACTTTTTTTTAGTATGCTTTATTAATTTCTGTTACAAATAGGATGCTCGTTTACCTGTAAAATTAGTGAGACCATTAAAAATAGCACAGATTACTATTAGTTTTTAAATAGTTTAGGATATTTGCTTGCAATATAATTATGTAAGTATATCGGAATTCGATAAATGAGAAGTCACTATGATAACCTCAAAAATGCCACGAGAATTCCGGCCTCTACCTGAACGAAGTACCTACGTACTTACCCAACACAATGTCAGAAAAAAATAGGTTAGGTCGAACTTCTACAATAAAATAAAACTGTTAAAAGCACACTCCATCCTTGCGTAATAAAACTATTTAGGTTCTCACTAGGTTCTCTTTTTTAGATATTTTTGCTCTTCCACGCTGAATCTATCTAATACCTTTAAACGAGCAATTCTTGTATATATATGTATATATATATATATATAATCAGGATCTCGGAAACGGCTCCAACGATTTCGATGAAATTTGGTATGTGGGGGTTTTCGGGGATGAAAAACTGATCTAGCTATGTTTAATTTTCAGAAAATCGCTTTTACTCGTGTTTTCCGGCTATTTTTGTTTGCATTAGAATATAAAGCTAAATTTCGCCGACTTCGAGCAGATCATAATGGCACATTAGAAATCGGGTGGTCGCGGATCCAGCCGACCTCGGTTCGATTTTTGTCAAATATCTTGAATACGGTGCATCCTACGGCAAAATCAATGAAATTTTCATCCCCCTTTTAATACCCCCACGCTCCCTCCCCCGCATCCCATCGCCCCCTCTCCCCCCCACCCCTCCGGTGTTTTGATCTCGGAAACGGCTCCAACGATTTCGATGAAATTTGGTATTTGGGGGTTTTCGGGGATGAAAAATTGATCTAGCTTGGTCTTATCTCTGGGAAAACGCTTGGTACCGAGTTTCTGCCCGAGCAGAGCTCGGTCGCCCAGGTACTATTGATTATCGACCGACCTTAGGTTGGAACTATCAGTTGCATTTAATGAATAAAGCGCCGCTAATAATTGTGCCGCATTTTGCTCGAGAGCACAAATACTTCGTACATAATTAATGATGACACCAATTGTTAAAACGAACGATTTGTTTTGGAATCTGATGTGACGTGTATCACAAAAAGGCGGAGACCAAAAACTTCGACGACGTTAAATAGTATAGTCTATTAACTTTATAGTACTATGTAAATTACAAATTTTTCAAACAAATGAGAGCTTGTTGTTTTATAGTTTAAAAAATCACAAAACTGGGTATTCACTGCTCAGTCTGTAGGACTATCTGTTAATTACATACAGGATATGCGTGAAAAACTTAGACCCTTTTCTTGTAGCCGGGCAATAAAAAACCGAACTTACGAGGTGAACTACCGGTGTTAAGGTTTTTAAGGCGTCAGCTTTTTGATATCTATCTAAAAACGTTAATTAAAGGACCCAAAAAGCTTTGATTTTGAATCGTACGCAGGAAAACTGTGACCGCTCCGCGATCCGTTTAAGAAATAAGAGGGTATTATGTTTCTCCACGCATTATGTTCGCGTCAGTGGATTGTAATGGCGCCTCTTTCATTGAAGCAATATGTTTGCGAGTTTATCCGATTTATTAACAGACCATCCGAGCGTGCTACAATAAATTGTTATATTGCAGAGCTATTGTCAGATAGGATTGCCAACACTAGACCATACTTCGCCTAAATAATTTCACGTTCACACATACATAAGACAAAATTTTGCGAGCTCTTGAGAATATTAATCAGTTTTTCGATAGAATCTCGATCCGGTTTCCTTAAGGTTAAACTTTTCCCCTCAATTGAGTCAGTGTGCCCTTGACTTTTGAATCACTCTTGACTTGCAAAGGAAAAAGTGCTTAACACTTTCCTTGTTTAGTCCAGAAATACGCGAAGATTCAAGAAAAAAAAATAGCCTTAAATGTTCATTTTGTAATGATGATAAATTTTCTTTTTTTATATCGCTTAGGATTGTTTCTTCAAACAGATAATATCCCTTATCCCTTAATGATCTAGGATCACTAGGAACATTACAGACAGTGTGCCCATTAACCACAATGTATGAAGTAATTGAACACGAAACTTGGGACGTTTCGGACAATTAATGATCGGTGGTCAAATAAACGTTATAAAAACAGATAATAAACTGTTTAGGCACATTATGTACTAATAGTTGGTACTGTTATTGGTAGCAGTATTGTTATCAGAAATGACGTAATTGTGATTGATTTATAATGAGAGTAGTAGACCGAAACTAGATATAAATAAAGTTGAGCTTTTTTTTTTTTTTTATATATCGTCACGTTATTAAGTTTTTACCGATTTATAAGTAGTAAGTGTTTTTACTATAAAGTACCTAAATATTTATGTACTTGAACAAAAAGCGACGGGAATTTTATCTGCAACTCATCGTCGTTGATGGGCTGTGATTGACAGAATAGCTTATTTTCTATTAGCTCTGTTTATACTCCAGTCAAGGTTTTCTATTTAACAGGCCTTAAAATATGCCGTGTTCGTCGGCTATACATAAATCATAATTTCACTAGTTAAAATTCAGGAAATTAAACTAACTTAATAAAAGCATAATGTTTATTTTGCTTTCACCCTTGGCAAGGCCACGATAACTAAACAAATGGCCCACACGAACTTGTCCTTGACTCGGGCGGGGAGAGCCCTAATTCTACTAACGTTACTTTGAAACAGTATATTTAGTTAATGTATCCTCATAAGTAACAATAAAGTTGTGATTATCTTTATGTGCGTAATACTGTTACCGTGGCTAAACGAGATATATGCGACTGTCGAGCCTGGAGATATTTTATTCGCCGAGGCATTACGATGCTCACGTAACACATTTTTATATAAATATACGGGATGGATTTGACCTTTCAAAAATATATTGAGAATGTTGGGTAGTGAAATCGTGATGGGCCACTTGTTCGCGTTTTTATAATGTTTTGTTGTCCTTATTTGTTCCTTATTCTCAAGGCTTTGTTAGAACGTAAACAAACTTAACCTAGTGACTCGGTAACCCAGGCGAGTCAATCTTCCGTGTAATGTGTTCTCGGATTGACAGACGTAATTTACGTCACTGGTCGTTTCACTGAGTCACGTCTTGACTTTAGGATCGTTTATCTTAAAATAACTAACTAGAAATAGATTGCGGACGAAATATAAAATCTGTTAGCTTAACTTAACTTTTTAAACATTCACATTCATTTCATGAAAATTTACACTCGAATACTTTAAAGAATTGAACGTATTCCATGAAACTGAACCTGTTGTTATTTTCTGGTCTTGTTTTTCTCAAAACCCAGTAAGTAGGTATGATTTGCATAATAAATTCCGCCGATGCCAATCTTCCGAACCGCTTACCTTATTATTAAATTTGAATAGTATGCATTTTTTATTAAATTTCGAAGTGCCCAATTGTTTTAGTAATTCAAGAATCTGATATGATATTCTGCTCACAGATTTTTCACCAGGAAGACGGCAATTACTCGTTAAAACTGCGTCCTTGTCGAGACGTAGCGCCACGACCGTCGAATACGTAATTTCAATGGTGCCTACGTTCACTTAATAATTTTCGCATTATAATGAGTAATGCTCCGAGGGAGTTGCGTGGAAAGCATTGTTTAGCAAAACATTTCGGTCTATTACGTTTCCGCTGCTACGGTCGTAGCGGGCGGGTTGCGCTACGCCGCGGCCCAGTTTGTTCAGTGCTCTTATTGCCTTGCTTACAGTTGTTCCGGAGCCAGTAATAAGCTCACCGAGACCCCTCGGCCAACAATCCCCTTTGCCCGGTATTGAAGAGGAGGACGACTCAGATTGGCCGCTCGAGGACGCGACAGACGCCACCCTCACACCCTCGTATAAGAGCACTAGGAGCAGCACTGACACTGCTTATACGTCGTCCCGGAGTTCGGGGAAGAAACGTAGTTTTAGTAGTTCATCGGCCGTGAAGATATGCATATCGGCTACTGCTAGGAAGTCGGGCAACGCGCGTAAGCGTGGCTCGGGCGCGGGGAGTGTCTCGCCGTCCGGGCCGCCGGCGCCGCCGGGCGAGGAGCCGGCGCAAGCGCCGCACGCCAGGATGCAGGCGGAGCAGGGCAGCATCGGCGAGCTGCAGAAGTATCATGGCAGATACCTCAAGAGCCGTCGCCACACTCTAGCTAACGTTCGGTGAGTTTAATTTCCATAAAACGATACGATAAGCAATATAAGTAGTAACTTTATTTTTCCTATAATTTCAAAGTCGAATTGAAGATCCAATCTGTGTTTACTTCGGAGTCGTATACTTTTAGAGCGGTCGTGATCATGGATGAAGTAGTAACAGTAGCTTTCCATTGCCTTCAGTTCCAGCATTTTTATTTTTTTAAGGAGCTCAAGGTCAATTTAGCCCCATCTACTCTAAGTAGGTGAGTGGTTATACATCTGTATAACCACTCACCTACTATCCATCCTACTAACCATCTGGTTACGCCGCTGCTTAGCCGATCTGTAAATGTTCTACTCATACCTACACAGAAAATACAACATGCAAATAAAATCATGATAATTAATGACATGAACACATTTATTTCATATTTCTTACTGTTAGAAATGAACTTGCCATCAATGCATTCGTATTTTTAACATACGACGTGCGCCTTTTTGTTCGATTTTTAGTACCTGACTAGTTTGTTAAATACGATGCGTCTGATAATCTATTTGATTATGGGTAGACGACTTCAGTTGCAAACTAATTACTAAACGAGCTCCGTGTGAGGCGTAGTTACGCTAAAGGATAACGATAGACTCGTTCCTTCAATAATAATAGTCTCATTACTGTGACACTCAACCTAACTAATCCGGAATTGCTATCTACCGTAATAAATACGTCTTGCAAGTATTTGTTAAGGTAAATGTGCTGTACGTTATCAATTATTCATGGTCTAGACCTAAGTTTATGTGTAAAGTTAAACAACTTTATGAATAAACAAGTATTTAATACACTCGCACATGTATTGTGTCGCCGTAATATTTACTCTGTTTGTTATAGTGCCATTAAATGAACAAAGATATCTTAATGTCTAGATGGTATCATCCTTATACAAATAAATATATTATAAATCTACGTCAATTTGTAACCCAATGATAGTAGTCTGACTAATCTCCCAGTTTGCACAGTAGACGAGTAATATATATAGAGCGAAAAACCTGCCCAATTTTATTTCATTATATTTATATTGACGAGCAAGATTAACGGGTCAATTTTCATACAAATTTGCTTTGAAAGTACCTAACTCGCTATTTTTGCTAATTAGTGTGTTTTAATATCATAGTTTCTGTAAGTTCTTCTATAGGTTTAAACATTGATGTAATACAAACGGTTTAAATAGGTTTATTTACGTTTATTAACATAGTGTATTAGTACTATTTCTAATACCCCATCCAATAAATCCCCTGACAGACAAGTCGAATAATTATGTTAGGTACTACACCACAGGTTTAGTTAGTATTTGTCGTTTATCTTTCAATCTAGGTATAATTTTATAGAAATTACGAAACTTTACCTTTATATAAAATCGGCTTGATGGTACAGGATGGTTTCTGTGGGATGTTTTTTTTATGTCAAAGCAAATAAGCTGAAGCCGATTATTATATAGTAAACACAATTTCTAATATATAACTTCACAAATCCTAACTAACCCAGCTTTACTAATAACCGGAACATCAATTTATTACATTAGATATTACATTAATTCATTTCAGTACGTATTTTTTTTTTAAATGACACGTTACCATTGTTTTATTTAAATTTCTATTAGAGAAAAGACAAATTATCTAACTCATTAAATCAATTAACTCACTGCAGTTATAATGATAAATTATTTTCCTTGACTATGTTAGCGAAAAAGGTTAGTTAGCTTTTTTAAACGCCTCCGGCCATCTGAGGGCAATGGAATAAAAAAAAAGTTGACTATGCAGATAAATGACAGCCTTACTGAACTGGCGTTTGCCCTGTTGATCTTATTCTTCATTTGACAAATGATAATAAGATTGCAAATAATTAATATAGGGCGTCACAAGATTATAATTAGGTGGCTGTTATTTAAAAATTATAAAACTTGTCTGTATTTCAAAAAGCAAATTACCCGACCTTATATTTCGTCTAAATATGCACATATTAATTTTTTTGGGTCTCCTAGCTTTACGTACTGTATATGTATATCTTTGAGCACCTTGTTAGCCCGCTTCAACATATTTAAATCAAGGCAACTGTGCACTGAGGGTTTTCGTATAAATTAACAAGCCAGAAAATGATTGTATTTTATGGTATTCAATGAGAGCAAACCCATTTATTCATATCATAATTTTATCATGATTATTTTGTCATTTTAGGAAATTATTCTTACGTTGCTCACTCAATAAAAAAACCCGGCCAAGTGCGAGTCGGACTCGCGCACGAAGGGTTCCATACAATTATCTATAAAAATCACGTTTGTTGTATCAGAGCCCCCCTTAAATATTTTTTTTATTTTAATTTAATGATTTATTTTTAAAGTCAATATATAATTAAATTATTCTGTGAATATTTCAAGCGTCTACCTGTTGCCGTTATCAATATCGAGCAAAAACGAGCAAAAAATCACGTTTGTTTTATGGGAGCCCACTTAAATATTTATTTTTTGTGACGACCAGATGGCCTAGTGGTTAGAGACCCTGACTTAAGCTTGAGGTCCCGGGTTCGATTCCCGTGTCGGGGCAGATATTTGTATTTAAAATACGAATGTTTGTTCTCGGGTCTTGGGTGTTTAATATGTATTTAAGTATGTATCTATCTATATAAGTATGTTTATCCGTTGCCTAGTACCCATAACACAAGCTTTGCTAAGCTTACTTTGGGACTAGGTCAATTGGTGTGAATTGTCCCGTGATATTTATTTATTTATTTATTTATTTATTCCATTTTTTTTAGTATTTGTTGTTATAGCGGAATACATCATCTGTGAAAATTTCAACTCTCTAGCTATCACGGTCCCCAAGATACAGCCTGGTGACAGACGGACAGACGGACAGACGGACGGACGGACAGCGGAGCCTCAGTAATAGGGTCCCGTTTTTACTCTTTGGGTACGGAACCCTAAAAATAAACACTACAAAAACAAAAAGTAAATCAGATACGTTTACTTAATTAAAACTTCCGTAAAGTTAATTTAAGTTATTAATGCAAGTAAGTAGCAGGCTTTGACTTAACTTTTGGCTATTTTTTGAGCAACGAAGTGGTTCCTTTTTTCCTTCGCAGCATGGAACCCTAATAGAGACTTATTTTGACGTTGATTGTACGGAAGCGTGACAGCAAATTTAATGAAAGAACCATTATAAAACGGCTCATTAAACCATGATTATAGCATACGTAGATGATTTACCCACGTTTACATTGTGATGTGAAGCAATAAAAACTGTCGATCGATATTTAATTTCACAGCGCTCTTACAAGTATGATTTATACGAGCATTCTGCTTCTCACAATTTACAGGAAAACAGTAGGGTGGTCTTGGACGAATTAAATGAAAACATTTGCGATGAGGACAAAAGCGGTTTGTGAGCAGATAAGAGTGAAGTAAGGATTATAGCGGTAAAAAAAGAAATACTGACGGATACTGGACTCACGGAAATGCGGTGTAATTAGGATGGTCGCTCAACCGTAGTACGAACTATCAGTGTGGAATAATAAGCAACGTTTGGTAAGTAACTTAATATGCACAGCACTGGCGCAAAATTTAAAAAGCTACTCTCATCATAGCTGTATGAGGTCCGCTGCTGAACGTAGACCTTCCGTAAAGATCAACACAAAATACAAAAATATTTTACAAGGTTTTTTTAACTTGATATGTCAGTATGGGTCAAATCTTGAAAATCGTATTTAATCTAGCTCCCGTGGTCGAATTGATGTCAAATTTGGTATACGTAATATTATCGATGAAACTGCAATATCGTGTAACCAACAATTGTTAATGCCGCGTAACTGACTTGTGTTAATGATTACAGGAGAGCATTAAAATTGAACATCTTTGTGTTTATTGAACAAACTAAAATTTAACACATTTTGTTAGTTACGCGGCATTAGTCATTGTTGGTTACGTGGTAGCGCAGTTTCATAGATGATATAAATATGTAGGTTAGGTATGACAATGCAAGTTCAATTAGTAATACAATATGTGCATGCATTTTTGTTATTTTATTGATGCCGATTCGAATCACATCAAAATTGTGATGGTGACTAAAAGGTCACTTAGTATAATGACTTGAAAGCCAGTTTTAAGTAATTTGCGTAGAAATGAATTTTTGTATGAATGCATGAATAATAACGAGATTTTGTTTACGATACACATCGTCTCACTTCGAGGTATTCCAAAATATTTTCTTCGAGATTTTAATCTTGTCAACACCTACTGTAATTTTATTACTTTTTCGTAGATTACATTTGGTTAGTTTGATATTATTTTGCTAAATTGATAGCATGTTTATGCAGCGGTTTTGGAAACAATTCCAACGATTACCAAACTACTGAAAACTGACAAGGTACGAGTCTGAGTCGCGCACTGAGGTTTCTGACCAAAAAGCCGAAATATTAATGGCACTTCATAGTATTTATACAAAAACTAAGTTATGTATATAGTAATTTAAGATATTTTTATGTCAGCGGTTTTGATTTCTAAAAATATCCTTTAAAAATTGTAACTTTGATCGCGTAGCTTAGAAGTTAAAAAATTTCAAAGCTTTAAGAATATCCAAGCGTTTCTGAGAATAGGGTTTTGACAAAGTGATCTTTCAAGGGCTTCTTTTTCATGTTAAGTAACGGAACCTTAAATAATGTTTTCAAGATACTATCGTTGCATAATTAGGGGTCTTAAAGTAGTTCACCGTGTTTAGACCACGAGGCTTTGCCGATTGACTTAATTAATATACGAAATTTTCAAGACATAATTATGTAATGATCGTATACAATGATGAAGTACCAACTTAAAGTTTGTTCAAGTAAATTGCATATTTCTGGAACTTAGTTTTTGAATTTCCCTTAATTATTTGACCGACTTTAACATCTTTCCGAGGATTACTGGATAAAATTCCGCTTTCCAATCAATTTAATCACATATTTGACAATTAATGAAACTTAAACACCAAAATAAGATATATAAACATAATACAAATTAACTATATGTGATAATGGTAAACCAAGTATTGAATAATTTTAACAAAACGCAAGTGACCAGATTGGCCAAGTAATATTTCCACCAATGAGGAAGTAGCATTTGAAAAAAAGTGAAGATCGTGTTCGAATGGCAACGATCTTTTTTTTTAATCTCTTTTCAATAGGTACTCTGCGCGGATGTTAGTAAAATCTTTCGATACAGTAGCCGGTACCATAAACAATAGCCTTTACGTTCAGTAATAAAAAATAACCTTTGTGATATTTGTTCGTGAAATTATAATTCACGAATTAAATTAGGTACACGAGTAGAAAAAGGAATATTCACCTTTTGTTCAAAATATTAAAGGCCAGATTTTTATTACAAATCCATTATTATTGTCCAATAGACCCAGCTGACCTAGAAAGGATTTAAAAATATACGTGGGTTTATCTTTAGTGAGCAATTTTACTTTTATTCTAGAAAATAAAGTGTAATCATTTCGGCAAAAGGTAGCCTTATGTAAATGAGTTTGCGTTGGTATTTCAATATTGAAATGAACGAGACACCTAGCGTTCTCCCCGAGTGGAGTGGGCTACCCAGTTTTTGTCCTGCTTTTAATTTTAAAAGAGAGGTTCATTTAATACACTTATTTTGAAAATTATGTATAAATTGGATAGTTTTTCAGGAACAAATGAAGGAGAAGCATAATTGAGGCATGCGATTGAACAAGTCCATTTAAAATTTACAGCTTTTGTTTTTGGCACAAATCACTTAAGTATAGGAGATTTGCTTTTTAGTCTAATTTTGAAAAAGTTGAAGTCTAGGCTTTGATCAATTTTATTATAACTGTAGATCCACAGTTGCGCGCCCGAAAATGTCCGAGCCAAATGAGCGCCACTTTGATAAAAGTGGCCTTCTTTTTCTCAGTACGTCGCGTGAAATTGTCAAGTTTAGCTGTCAAGTGTCAACCGAAATTCGACTGTAATGAAGTAAAGACTACTTTCAAATTTCTGTGTAGGTGATGATTTTAATTGTTATGCAAACAAATAAAAAAGTTCGGACATTTTTTGAAGGGGATTTTGTTCGGCAATGTGTATCTTCAGTTATAATTGATCAAAGAGTCTAGGACCAAGAGAACGAAGACAAATTAAAAGAAAAATGAGAATGTAAGAAGTTATGACTTCTAAGAATAGGAGCGTATTGGGCGTTTTAAAAAGCATGTCTTGGAAAAGTTGTTTCAGGAATCAAGACGTCCCGAATATATATATTTTTTTTATTTCACATTCTTTTACATAGATTTTTTGCACATAGCCCTGCAAAACCGTTTACACAGTTTGTCTGCAGGATACAGTCTCTATAAAAATATTTCCCTTTTTATTTACCTGGGCGAGCGAGCTCCGCTCGGGCTGAAACTCGGTACCAAGCGTTCCCAGCGATAAGACCAAGCTAGATCAATTTTTCATCCCCGAAAACCCCCACATACAAAATTTCATTGAAATCGTTGGAGCCGTTTCCGAGATTCTGATTATATCTTTATATATTTAATTCCACTGTACGTGTGTTTGTCACTGAACTCCTCCTAAACGGCTGGACCGATTTGAATGATTTTTTTTGTATGTGTTTGGGTGGCGCCCTGGATGGTTTAAATTCACAAATCAGCTCGGAAGATGGCGCTGCAGTCGGTATCTAGGTTCATGCAGGACAACGTCTGTCGGGTCCGCTAGTATATATATATGTATATATATATATATACAAGAATTGCTCGTTTACAGGTATTAGGATAATGTGTAACTTATAATTACATAAATGTTTATATACCTATCTTACTGTCTTATAAGGAAGAGATTCTAATAAATATTTTTTAAGGATCTATTTAAATGTTGTACACACTAGAAGTGCGTGTCTGCTTGTGCACACCTAATTCGAATCTCTTGCTTCTTAAATCACGTGTTTCCACAGCGAGCGTTTTAAAACACGCAACAAGCGTCACAACACGGGATTGTTAACCCGCTTGTCACTGTTAGTAATTTAGCCGAGTAATGTATACTCGTAGCAAATATTGTCATTAATAAACCCAATTAGCGTTACACGGCCAAATTATGAACAGTGGCAATTGGCGCAACAGTATAGTGTTGTCATCATCATATTAGCCAAAAGACGATCACTGCTATACCTTGACAACCTCGTGCGCGGCGCTCGGCGGAACCCTGTCGCAGGGAGCCTCTGCTGTCCTTAACAAGATTGTTTTTAATAAGTGCGGCAAATGCTGACCGCGACAGGGTTCCGCAGAGAGCCGCGCACGAGCTTGTCAAGGTATAGACCATTGATTCCCAAAGTGGTCTACGAGAGACTCGACGGGGGGAACCTTTTTTTTTTTTTTTTTTTTTTTTTTTTTGGTGTGGAAAATGCACCTTATGCATCGTCTCCGTTCGGGGAAACGGAGGTATGTGGGGCTCTCCCCAAGGGGGGCCTACCCACTAAAAACCACACGGATTCCCTCGTTTGCCATTGTGAACGCCACGGGAGCAAGATGTGTCACCGCAACGCACACTGGCCGCCCCGGGATGGGGCTCCTCTGTCGACACCGTGCAATGCGGGCTCGGCACTCCCCGGCCTCATCCGCTGGTGAAGGATTGTTTAAAGAGGTTTACTCCTCGTGGCTTCCGCAGACGCCCACGTTCCCAGGCAAGCCGGGTTTACGTGCCCTCACGTTAGCTCCCGCGCCCTCATGTCCTACTCTGAAAGCAGAGTGGTACCGAGAGCACGGTTGCTTCCGCCCTGAGGCTCCCCCTCACCTTTCCCTGCTCGGGCCACAGAGCAGGTACTAGGCTTAGGCTCACCTCCATCACTCGATACCTCTAAAAACCCCAAAAGCTATCCCTCCCCATAAGGCGTTTGGCGCCTCAGCAGGTTGCAGAGCGGTGGAGTTTTCGGTAGCCCAGGCCGTGTGGCGAGTACGGCGGGGCTACTTACTAGGTCCAAGGTTGCAGAGCGTGCACTATTGGCAACCGAACGCCTGTCCCTCCTAAGCTATCCCTCCCCATATAGGGCGTAAGTCACATCCAGGCCTGTTGCAGAGCGCTGACACCTTTCGCATAGCCCAGGCCGTGTGCCCAGCACGGCGGGGCTACTTACTCAGTGCAGGGTTGCAGAGCAGCTTCCCGTCAGCTACCTTACGCCCGTCCTCACAAAATATATACATATGATACATAAATGGCCCATATAATACTTATATACATATCCCCCCCAGTCGGATATTAGCCACCGGTAAGATAATGTACGAATACATTAGCTTACCGTTGTTGCCCAGGGTGCACCGTCCCAGGCGTTACCCTTCCCCACCCCATGAGGCCTACGCCTCGGATAGAAGGGAGTGGTAACGCCCGGGCACTCGAGGAGGTTTCCGACATCGCACCCCAAGACGGGGGGAACCTATCGATGTTTAGAAACTCCTTTACTCGAATCTATCTATCTAATACCTTTAAACGAGCAATTCTTGTATATATGTATATATATATATATATATATATAATCAGGATCTCGGAAACGGCTCCAACGATTTCGATGAAATTTGGTATGTGGGGGTTTTCGGGGATGAAAAACTGATCTAGCTATGTTTCATTTTCAGAAAATCGCTTTTACTCGTGTTTTCCGGCTATTTCTGTTTGCATTAGAATATAAAGCTAAATTTCGCCGACTTCGAGCAGATCATAATGGCACATTAGAAATCGGGTGGACGCGCATCCAGCCGACCTCGGTTCGATTCCACGTTTTTTTTCAAGATTTTTAGTTTTTTTTTAAGTTTATTTTTTATGAGAAAACGTCAAGTTTCTTCTTTTGTGAGAAAAAGTTACTTTTTTGTGAGAAAAAGTTACTTTTTTGTTAGAAAAAGTATTATAGGGAACGTGCAGTAACTATAGGCGGCAGCACTAATGCGACAGAAGAGACACTATGCGGACAGTAAAACAAACTTATCAAGGTAAAACATTCAAATTGATGGCACCCTTATGGCACCAGTTGGCAGCACCGTCTATGTGCACGTTCCCTATTGGGAGCACAGAACAGGAAAAGCCGGTTGTCTGTAAAGTCGGTTTACGGACGATAGTTAAACGTGACTCACCCCCCCCCCCACCCCCTCCGGTGTTTTTGTCAAATATCTTGAAAACGGCACCCTACGGCAAAATCAATGAAATTTTCATCCCCCCTTTAATACCCCCACGCTCCCTCCCCCGCATCCCCTCCCCCCCTCTCACCCCCCCCACCCCCACCCCTCCGGTGAATATAATCAGGATCTCGGAAACGGTTCCAACGATTTCGATGAAATTTGGTATTTGGGGGTTTTCGGGGATGAAAAATTGATCTAGCTTGGTCGTATCTCTGGGAAAACGCTTGGTACCGAGTTTCTGCCCGAGCAAAGCTCGGTCGCCCAGGTACTTTCATTTATCCGAAAACGGTTCTCCGACTTTTTAAAATCCATATGTTTTGTTTTTCCACAACTTCACATTGCCACGGATCCATTTAATCACAGTTTTATTTGCCAACAAATTCAAAATCCCGAATTACAATAATCCATTTTTTTATTTGCCAACCTAATCAGTTGCCATATTTTCATAATCTAAATGTAACGAAAAGCCGAAAGTAAGTTTTTATTATCTACATAACCTAACATCAGACTAAGACAACATTGCTTAATTTTTAGCGAGCGAGCGAAGCGAGCGAGCAAGACGGTTCGAAGCGGAAGCGACTCGGATAGATTAGGTTCAAAGGTTAATGCGGGAGCGTAGCGGAGCGAAGCTCCCGCATTAGCCTTTGGTGTTAGTTATTTTTTTTATAACCACCTACAAAACCCCCTACCCACATAGCAAACTCAATAAAATATTTGGGCAACATTAAACAACAAAATGAATATTACGCTCCACACATAATTGTATGGTCGCCTTTTGTACCCCTGACCTTTGCGGAATAATAATTTTGCGGAATAAATATATATTTGGCAAATGATCCTACGGAATTACATGCAGTTGGATTTTGAATCATTTGGCAAATAAAAAAATGGATTTTAAATCATTTGGCAAAAGAAAATATGGTAAATAAAATTTCGGACAAACAATAATTTGGAAAATGAAAAAAAGGAGTTTCGTTTTCGGAATTTTAATATTCGGAAATGAGCTTTTCGAGAATATGATAGGTATCCCTCGACGGGATTTAGATTTAGATCCAATCTTCACATTTTTGTCGAGTTTTAGGAATATGGTACAAATGTATGTGGTATGGTGCAAGGGGTCCACCGGAACCAGCTAAACTTTGAAAGTGGTCTATGAGAAAAAAAAGTTTGGGAACTAATGGTACCTATAGACAAATGCCTCCCCAAAGAGTTCCACAACGATCGATCCTAGGCTCTCCTCATCCAAGTACTTCCTAGAGTTAGGTTAGTTTAAGTTAGTCCTTTAGAATGAGACTCGACTGATGCCTTGCGTTGCGTTGTAGCAGCGTTGACACTACGACGTTTTACATATAGTACCTGGGCGACCGAGCTCTGCTCGGGCAGAAACTCGGTACCAAGCGTTTTCCCAGAGATAAGACCAAGCTAGATCAATTTTTCATCCCCGAAAACCCCCAAATACCAAATTTCATCGAAATCGTTGGAACCGTTTCCGAGATCCTGATTATATACACCGGAGGGGTGGGGGGGGGGGGGGTTTGAGAGGGGGGGAGGGGATGCGGGAGAGGGAGCGCGGGGGTATTAAAGGGGGGATGAAAATTTCATTGATTTTGCCGTAGGATGCACCGTTTTCAAGATATTTGACAAAAACACCGGAGGGGGTGGAGCGGTGAGTCACGTTAAACTATCGTCCGTAAACCGACTTTACAGACAACCGGCTTTTCCTGTTCTGTGTGCTCCCAATAGGGAACGTGCACATAGACGGTGCTGCCAACTGGTGCCATAAGGGTGCCATCAATTTGAATGTTTTACCTTGATAAGTTTGTTTTACTGTCCGCATAGTGTCTCTTCTGTCGCATTAGTGCTGCCGCCTATAGTTACTGCACGTTCCCTATAATACTTTTTCTAACAAAAAAGTAACTTTTTCTTGCAAAAAAATAACTTTTTCTCACAAAAAAGTAACTTTTTCTCACAAAAGAAGAAACTTGACGTTTTCTCATAAAAAATAAACTTAAAAAAAAAACTAAAAATCTTGAAAAAAAACGTGGTATCGAACCGAGGTCGGCTGGATCCGCGACCACCCGATTTCTAATGTGCCATTATGATCTGCTCGAAGTCTGCGAAATTTAGCTTTATATTCTAATGCAAACAAAAAGAGCCGGAAAACACGAGTAAAAGCGATTTTCTGAAAATGAAACATAGCTAGATCAGTTTTTCATCCCCGAAAACCCCCACATACCAAATTTCATCGAAATCGTTGGAGCTGTTTCCGAGATCCTGATTATATATATATATATATATATACATATATACAAGAATTGCTCGTTTAAAGGTATTAGATTTTTAGGGTTCCGTACCCAAAGGGTAAAAACGGGGCCCTATTTCTGAGACTTCGCTGTCCGTCCGTCTGTCCGTCTGTCACCAGGCTGTATCTCTAGAACCGTGATAGCTAGACAGCTGAAATTTTCACAGATGATGTATTTCGGTTGCCGCTATAACAAGAAATACTAAACAGCAGAATAAAATAAAAATTTAAGGGGCTCCCATACAACAAACGTGATTTTTTTTGCTCGTTTTTGCTCGATATTGATAACGGCAACAGGTAGACGCTTGAAATATTCACAGGATATTTAGTTATATATTCACTTTAAAAATAAATAATTAAATTAAAATAAAACAAATATTTAAGGGGGCTCCCATACAACAAATCTGCCGCCTTAAGGAGAAAAACCATAAGTGACATTTTTTGCAAAATTGACTTTTTACCAGCCTCGCACTCCGGGAAAAAAATGTGATTTTTCTGTCTAGCATTTATTCGGATATCTCTTACAGGTCATGATTTAGACGAGCACAAGTCCATGCCATTTTGTTGTTTTTACTTCCTGTTGGAGGAAGAAAAGACATAACTATATACTCATAGACAGAAAACTACTTAAGTAACCACTTGTGTTTTTTTAAATTGTTGTCTTCGACTTGCGCCAAACATTTTTATAATAAGAAGAAAAACCATTTGTTGGTTTTTTAAAAAAATTTGATGCAAAAAACACACAAGTTGATAGAAATGCTGTTTCTTTTTAGTTTACGATTTTCATCAATTAAAAATCTCGGACACTGAAAAAGCACAAGTTACATGTTATGTTTTTTCAACCTCGTATGATTATATCTTATGCTTTTTCTGCTTAGTATCGGTTTCAAAAAATATGGTCTTGTGGTTTGTTTCGTAAATGTTGTTGCTACTTATGCTTTATCAGGCTAGTAGTCGTCCCCACCCCGGCCCCTCAAGGACAGGATTTGGCCGGCCTGCGATGTATTAAAGACTAATTTATGTCCCAGATCTGAATTAAATTCAGATGGTTCCGATAAACAGTTTGTGATTGAGGATTCAGATGACTCTGTCAAAGGCAAAGACTATGCTCCATCTAATGGATCTCCATCGGCCTTTGATATTTATGAGCTTTCCTCAGAGGTCCGAAGCCCACCAACTGAACCCCAACTATCTACTTCGCAAAATATAATTAGTAGTACTTGGGGCAAACTGATAACGTTTAATTTTAGTTTTGTTATTATAATTACCCAAAAATCTCTAAAAGCATCTCATTTATTTATCAAAACATTTGCTCGAAAAATTAACTTTCAAAGGATTCGAAAGAAAGGAAAGGATGGTTCGTAAGTTCATTTTATCGCACTAGTGCGATTTTTTTACAGTTTTTTTTTTGTCTCTGGGCTGGCGCACCCCAATATCAGCTGCTTTCACTTGATCGCATACAGCGCAGGGCGTCCCGAGTCGTCGGCAACCCCTCACTCTCCGATAAACACGATCCTCTTGCTCTCCGCAGATACGTTAGCTCCCTTTGCGTGTTCTATAGGATCTACAACGGGGAATGCTCTGAGGAACTCTTTGACCTCATTCCAGCTGCGGGGTTCCATTACAAATCCACCCGTCGTAAGCGTTCATTTCATCGTCATCATGTTGATGAATGGCAGTCTTCGACGGTGCGTTTTAAGCGGTCTTTTTGCCACGAACTTGCAATATCTGGAACGAGCTTCCCGCTGGGGTCTTCCCATCGAGTTACGACCTGGGTGCCTTTAAGAGGCGAGTGTAGGTACAATTTTCTGCAGGACCGACAACGCACTGGTATCGCGTAAAGCGCTGCGAGTGTCTATGGACAGTGGTGTTCATTTAACATCAGGTGACCCACTAGTTCGTTTGTCTGGCCTCTCTAACATAAAAAAAAGTTTATTTAATTCTCCATTTTAAAAGTTTACAAACAAATAGTCTTAAATTAAAAAAAATAAAAAATATCGACTTATACGTAGAAAAATGTATAAATATACAAAACTAAGTAATGAATTTGCAAAATTGATTGTAATTATTATAAACTGTAATTCAATTACCTCAGATTTTAATGATTTCCGCCTTTTATTTATTCGGAAAAATCGCAGTGGCTGAACGCGTCGAACCTTTGCCTGATAATTTTAGTTAACCTAATTAAAAACAAAACTTACTCATTTTTGTAAAACTTTGCATTGTTTTGTTTTTATTTTTCAATTTTGTGTTAATAATTGTTTTTTTCACAAATGTATTGAAAAACGTCGTATGGTAAACGGTTGGCAAAGTTTTACAAACTCGTGACGTTGAAAACCCTCACCTTGTGGCTCGGGTTTATCACTCGTCAACTCATTTGTAAAATCTTACTTACCAACCTCGTATCACAAATAACCATTGTTTACCTTTAATAAATTAATTTGATTTTTCATTGTGTTTTTATGAATCCCTATTACAAGATAAGACTAAATAAATAAAACCCAAGTACTCAGTTGTGTGTTTTCAACTCCGAGGCCAACTTATAATTATGACCATAAGTGTGTACTTATGTTCTTTCTTCTTAGATATCATAGTGCAAAGCTAACACAAAAAACATAAGTGCACACTTGTGTTCTTTATTCTTAGTGACAGTATTTTTTATGATTTATTTTACGAGACAGTAACTGTTTTTTCTAAATATCTAATTAAAATAAAGAGATAATTGAAAAGTTTGCAATGCATAATAATTATGCGATATTCGTTTATATAAAAACGAAAGTTTTAACTTTGTACTTTCAAGTTAAAGCAATTAAACAGAAGTGCAAAGTTTTTTGGATTTATCTCGAAACTTACTTTTTGTCACTTATGGTTTTTCTCCTTGAGGCGGCAGAAATGTGTTTTTTTTTTGCTTTTTTTATAGATTGGTACGGAACCCTTCGTGCGCGAGTCATACTCGCACTTGGCCGGTTTTATATTATGCCAGTTTTATGTGCTGCGTCATTGGACGTGACGTTTCAACGGATCGACGAACAAGAGACGAAGCGGGGGGGAGGGTGATGCCGCTGCGCTGTCTCTATAAAAGAACATTTTTGCCGTGCGTCGACGCAGCGCAGGTGTGGCATACAATGCGTTGATTCGAACGCAACACACCAGTGGAGCCTCACCCTAAAATGTGTTGATTCGTTGCGATGACGCCACGCAACGCAACGCAACGCAACACACCAGTGGGGCCTCACCCTTACCTAATTGTCTAATCAACGCATTCGGGATCATAATCGTTTTGGGGTCATTCTAAAATCGGTTGCAGAAAAACGTGACAGTAAATCTAAATTCGTAAAAAAATTTTTTTTTGTTTAATTCAGGTGTAAATATATTCATGTTATGTACATAACTCTGTAAAATGGAATTTTGAAGTTTGGCACGATCATTTGTCTCAATTATCAGATTTTTAGAAAATTTACTGGATCAAGGTACAAAAAAATAACAAATCTGTTACCATCATTAATTTATTATTACTTTAACAACAAAAATAGTTTTGTGTATTCTTCTTCGGAATTAACATAAAATAAGTCTTAACTCTCATGTTTGACATGGAAAATCACAGTATTGTTTCTTAAATTATGAATAATATTTAAAATTATGGATACTCTGTTACTTTGTATATTTTATGAACCATTTTTTTTCCTTAAATTGCTTAAATTGAATGAAATATAAGAATATAACTAAGTTATTGTTCGTAAATAAAAGTAGTATATATATCTGACACATAAAATATACAATCAATTACCAACTTTTTATAAAAAAATCTAACTTTACTCTTATAAAAATAGGGACAAAAGTAACAGAGTTGTAGGAATAGTAAAATAGTCGTACGTTTACAACGAATTTGTAAGTATGTATGTATATAAAACTCTTTATTGTGTATAAATAAATAAAAAAAAAACCCTTAAAGTGATCTCTTCCAGTTAACCTTTAAACGATTGACAGGACATCAGAAACAAGAGAACTATAATCACAAAAATTTCTTTTTTTATAATAATTAGACATTAAAACTTAAAAAAAAACAAGTACGTAAGTTTAATAGAAATTGATAGAGCATTATATCTGTCGTCATGCGTGGCATTCGCCATTTTTTTTTAGGTAGTCGATGCTTTCGGAGTCATGTCTTTTATCAAGCGTTTATTTTTATGATATCTCTCTTAATCCTTTCTGTTAGCTTCTGCTTCCTTTTCTGGATTTAGTTTACGCTTCTTCCTATAGCGTCGCTGCTTTTCAGCAGCAGTGAGAGCCATAATGATATCATATAATTATCTAGAACAAATCATTTAATTTATTATACAAGATACAGACCGACTAACGACGAACAAAGCTTCAAACAGTGAAATAATAAGTAAATATAACAGTTCTGTTACCTGTCTACAACTCTATTACTAGATAGTGGTAACAGAGTTGTGTAGTAACAGAGTAGTAAATTTAACGCTTTGTGTCTTTTATTATTTAAACTAACTTATATTATGTTAAAATAACTGCACATAAGGTAATTATTCCATTAGATCAACTTTGAAATTGTAAATTTGTATAGAAATATAGGAATACTTACTTAAAAACGCCGGTAACAGAGTACATACAGAATAAAACCACGCGCCTCAAATCACAGCTAACGGACAACTTGTTTGCATACCCCCCGCCTCACTTGCAACAAACAGTATCGATAAAGCAGTAGACATATTAACACAACTGTTTCCGTTGAAAAGGTTACGCCATCTCTTGGCAGCTGTCAAATATATGTGGTAACAGAGCGTACGCTTACTATTTGAAATAAAGCGGGACAAAATTTGAACTAATCATAGGTGGAACAATATATTGTATTACTAGGTATGAAACGTGTTGTTGAAAATGTTAAAATTGCTTAATTACTATAGCATTTAAACAAAAAGATCCATATGGTTTGATAAAATGGTATCACGATTTCCGTATAATGGTCCGCGGTCTGGGACACAATTTTTTTGTATGAAAAACAACTCTGTTACCATGAATGACTACTCTGTTACATGAAAAAATTGGTTATTAATCATTATTAAAGGCGTTAGATGTTTAAAAAGTTATTAATTAACATGTCCTTTAACGAATGATCCCATAATGATATAAAATGTTTCTAATATCTCAGCGAAAAGAAAGTATTTTAGTTTCGGGACATTATTTTCTGCAACGGATTTTAGAATGACCCTTTGATCATTTCTTTTTGACATACGGGGTCTGTGTTTTGTCGGTATAGAATGACGGTAGAAAGAGATAGTGATGCGATCGCGAGTGTCCACGCGTTAGAGGATACGGCCTCAGATACCGTGATCCTGTGATATCGTTTGTAACTATTTCTAATGTTATGGTTAGGAGCAGTTCTAGAACCAAGGATTAAAGGGGCAATGTGTGACTCATTTAAAAATACCTCTTCAATTGGGTAAAGAAAGAAAGAAAAAAAGAAAGAAAAACATTTATTCGTGACCTTTGATCAATTATAACTGTAGATCCACAGTCGCGCGCCCGAAAAAATGTCCGAGCCAAATGAGCGCCACTTTGATAAAAGTGGCCTTCTTTTGTCTCAGTAAGTTGCGTGAAATTGTCAAGTTTAGCTGTCAAGTGTCAACCGAAATTCGACTGTAATGAAGTAAAGACTAGGTTCAAATTTCTGTGTAGGTGATGATTTTAATTGTTATGCAAACAAATAAAAAAGTTCGGAAATTTTTTGAAGGGGATTTTGTTCGGCAATGTGTATCTTCAGTTATAATTGATCAAAGATCGTGACATTTTTATAAAAACAAAGAAAATTAAACTGAGACAAATATTGTCACGAAATGGTCCCAACTCAGCATAATGTCAACCTTGCAGCTGACGCTGGTCTTCCGCTGGAACCACACACCGTTGGTACGCACCAACACCGAACTACGAAAAACCGAATGTATTAAAATATCGAATGGGTCAAAACTCAAAACTACCAAAAAGTTTATTTTCTCAAATCGTAAACTTTTTAAGATTGTTATAAAATTAATTTAACCTAATAGGTTCTATACGATGATATTTTAATAAATCCTGAGAAGTTTGCAGTTTCAGAAAAAAAACTTTTCGGTATTTTGAGCTATTCCATACTTTAATACTGTCGGTCTTTCGTACTTCGGTATTATAATATAACACATACCCTTTCGATTTTGCCACGCTATCAACTTCATAATTTCGTCGTAGCCGTTTAAAAATAGGATGAGGCGCGCGTGTTATTCAATTTCCAGCATCCGACGCGCATCTATTTGTGAAATTTGGGCACTAAATCAATCGAGGTATCGTGACAGCGTCGTGAACAAAGGTCCCGTTTGCATGGGACCATTCAGTTGTAGGTGATGATTGATCGCAGCCTCCGCGTGATTGATTCCCGAATATTACCTGATGGATGCGTGCCACATTATGTACCATTAGGGGGCCCGCGGCTTGTTCGCCGATATATTAGAATTTTTTGATAGAAACATATCCCATATTGGATTTGATCATAAAACTAATAATAAAAAGAGAATAAATGCTATCTTGTGTATTTTTGTCCAGTATCGATGTAATTTTTGGTCCTTCTGTTATGAATGTGCCAAGCTTTTTGACGTTTCTATTGGTTTTGGTAAATTATGGAACTCAACCATGATCAATCATTTTTGAACTAGAATATCTCCAATAAACCCAATATTCACTGACTAAGTTGGGAAAATAAATAGGTTGAAAATACCCTAAATGGCTTTGAGGAAAGGACGGTACGGCCGTGCCTTTATTTACCTCGACTTGATGGGGGCACTACCGTGCGCCCAGATATGGCTTTTTAGACATAATTATTATGTGCGTCTCGCGTTTTACGCTCGCATGACAGTTCTATTCCGTTGATTATTAGTTCTGTAGGTTTGATATTATATTAAATACAAAGATTTGTTATCGTAAATAATGTAATACATGTGGAAATACGTGAAATGCTTGCTTTGTTTGGTAAGTTACCATCCAAAAATCCCATAAGCCGAAGAAATTTTGCACAAGAGCAAACCAAGTCCTATATTAAAACAGCGCAAATATATGAGTAGTTAGGTAGTTCATATGCAGGTGATGTCCATGGTAAAATTGAAATTGTTTTTCAAATTATGCTATTCTTTAACTGTCATGTGTTACTAACAAAACTTAGACACTCGACGTACAAATATTTCGTATTTGACATATCTGTTCACACATATCTGTAAGTATAATTAGTATAAGCATAACTCTAAGACGTATTTAATTCTTTTGTGGTACGACTACGAGTCTCTACGATCCTTTATGTAGATAAGATATACATATAGATAAAAAAAGCTTTAAGCATAAAACTCTTCTTTCGAGAACAAAAGGCGTCTTAGCACAGCCATGGCTGCCAACTGACAATTCCAGCGTCTGTCTCAACGAATAAACCATATTTGAACTTTTGAGGTTGGTACCCACTGATGTTCAGTTCGCTTTACGTTGGCATGATTCCAAAGCGGATCGTTAGGCGTTGTGTAAAGTTGCTTAACTCGGGTAGACAGTGTTAATTTAACTTGAGTAATAAAACAGTAAAATTTTGGACATACGACTATTCCCATCAGGGTTATCTTTCTCCTAGAAAATACTTGAATTGTCGCACTTATTTGACAAGTATATCGTCTGTCTCCATTCACGATGCGTATGCGCTTGACGTATCTATCCTAATAGTATTAAATTTCAAAAGTTTGTGACTATATGTGTTAAATTTATTAATTTAACTATAGACTTAAGTAGGCGCCATCTAGCTAAACCTGTTGGAACTTCTCGAATTGTATAGCATCCTTTAGGACCTTTTAATTGGTCAATAATCTACGTAAATAGTTCCATCGCCATCCCAGAGAGGGCGCTGTCATTTAGTATTTAAGGCAAGTTTTTCTGGAAATAAAACCTCTTTTTCGCTACCACCGACGGCGACGGTCGGCTCCAATTAATCCGATATTTTATTTTTCCCAGAGCTTACCAATTTTACAATATGTAAGGTAAACGTACCAATGTTCGACACCTCAACGCCCATTAGATAACACCCATCTGTCACCTCTCTTACTATGACATAAAATTGGAGGTGCCATAATTGGGTCAGTGTCGAGCACAGGGACGTTTACCTTATGCGTGATTCGATTTGTGGCATTCGAACATGGCGGATGTAGACAGTATCTAATTTTGGTATTTCCGTTTCTTTGGCTAGTTGAAGTATAATTTTGAAAGTGTTTTATGCGGCGATTAACCTTAATTAACAGTGATCACAAAATTCTATATTGCTCTCGTGTCTGACATTATTTAATGCGCAAGTTGTCTCCACGTGGTTTCTGGAATTTTACTATCAAGTTGCAAAAACTACAATCACCGTACAACGTCGCTCCCAAAGAGAGCTTACTTTGACACTGGCGAAACTGTCCTGTAATGGGACAGAAGCCATATTTTAAATAAATAAATAATAATACCTTATGCGTGCTTATTCGCATATTCGTGCGTGCGTGGGTGTGTTTGTTATTGGTGAAAAACTTAAGTACCTAAATGACCTTTTGTTGAATGTAGTAGTAACGTGTCCGTACTTATAAGCAAATTGACGTTCCAAATTAAAAAAATTACTTAAGCTCCATAATCAATTCGGTGTATTGTATTGTATTGTATTGTTTAATAAATGCAATTCATTAAACATTTTTTGCATTGTAAATAGGTACAACTCAATCATATGAAACCCTGAAGGACGCAGCATTTTTGAGTGAGAGAGATTAATATAATAAATTGATATTCTAGAATGAAATGAAGATTTAACAATAAAAGGAATCAAAACATAAAATTACAAAATAATTAATAATAATTTACAATAAATAATAACAATATTTAACTATAGAATAATAATCATGCAAGTAATATAATGTCAGAATATTAGAATTTTGTTACAATTAAAATGAGTCAATACAATTACAATTAGAAATGGAGATGCTATGTCATCAAGAGAATTAAACCGATAATGTATGTCAAAACGTGTAAAAATATAGCTTAATTTCAGAATAAGAAGATAAAAGTTTAGGATAAGTGATCATTAAAATACTCTTCTAGGGAGTAGTAACATTTTTTAATCAATAATTGCTTCAGTAGTTTGCTAAATTTTAAATCGTCTTCCTCATTTTTCAAACGGTCACTCAGTTTATTATAGATTTTAATTGCCATCGAGTAAGGACCTGATTTGTGCAATCTTAATTTCGACCCAGTCATTAAAACTAAATTATTTTACACTAGTTACTGCATAAAACAAAGTCATTAACGTAAGTTTTTTACTAGAGATGGGCCGAGTACTCGTTTACTACTCGGTACTCAGTGTACTCGGCAGTTTTTTTGATACTGGTACTCGGCCGAATAACTCGGTTCCAATGTCAAGTATACTCGGTCTAAATAAAATTATTATTTAAGAGGAATCATGTGTATTAAAATAAAACAGGCTCGTAAAACATCCAAATTCGCGATATTTTGTGTATACATACATACTCATTGTGTCAACAGTCACTGTATACAATCATCTACTTCTATGCACGAACAACAATGTTTTTCAAATATTTAAGCAAATGCAGACCAAATGCGATTCTAATTTGCGGGGGAGAAGGGGATCCCTGCGACGTTCACTCGCGGTGGCTGGTAGCGCCGTGCGAACCTGTCTAAACCTATTTTCGCGCCCCAAAACTGAACCGAGTAACTCGGCCGAGTACTCGGTTTGAGAAACTTTGAACCGAGTATACTCGGTACTCGGTTACTCGGTAAAAGTTATACTCGGCGCATCTCTATTTTTTACCTATACTCCTTTACACCAAAAATAACTTTATTTTTCAAAATAGATTCGCAATGGTGGTATCATAATAACTAAATCTTTCCTGACACAATTTATCGTATGTTATGGAGGTCCTGACGAGGCCTCTCCCGTGCCAGAGGTTCTGAGAAATTGATATGTACAATATTTTGAATAATTATACAATTGACAATTGACGTACGTGCTTTGAAGTATGTGCTTAAGTTCCTGGGTATCGATTAATACCTTTAGTCCTTTTGATATCTTGGACGCTAAATGTCACTGTTTTAGTAAGAGATTTACTACAGTGACATTTGTAAAATGCGTGGGTACTTGTAAGGTACTTATACTTATGTATCAAAGTTCACTGGGTAGTAGATAGAGGGCAATAAATACACATGTATTTAAAAATGTGACATTTTCTTCACGTGCAATTACACAAGAAAAATAGTGACCCCGTATTTACTGTACAGGATGTTCCGTGAAATGGCGACAAACAGAGGTTTTCTGAAGGAATTTCCCTTGGGAACATGAAAGTGACGTGAAATGACTTCCTTAGTGCGCGTACGCCCCACAGCTTCCGCCTCGGGCACGGCTGCTCAAAGGCTGCAAGATCAGTCACAGAATGATTCAACAGTAGCCACGACTCGCTTTGTTGCTCTTTGCATCCCGTTCTAAATGTACCTGTAGGAATAAGATGGACCGAGAACACAGTAAACATGCTTGACATTCATAGCTGAGTTGTTGTGTTGTCTACTGCTCTGTTTACCACTGACTTAGGCTATAAATATGTTTATTGATATATACAATGCGTGGGTCGGATATTTTTAAATCTGATTCCCAACAATACCAGCAAGTGTAACTGAAATGGTTAGAGAAACAGATCACGTAGGAACTTTAAGGAACGTTTCGATATTTTGAACTAATTCGCGGACATCAAGTAGTTCAAGACTCTACAGGTGGTGGCTAAAATCAAACTCAAGTAAAGTAAACGTACCAATACGTCCAATACTCGACACCTCAACACCCATTAGATGACACCCATCTGTCACCTCTCTTACTATGACATAAGATTGAAGGTGCCATGTATTGGTTCAGTGTCGAACACAGGGACGATTACGTATGAGTAAGTATGATTGGTGACCCAATAATTCCAAGACACAACTCTAACAATAACCTAAAAACGTTTTTATACTATCCTTTTTGTTGCCGGTACTTGATTATTGTATCAAAAGGTATACCGAAATTTTTTTTTTCTGAAACCATTAACTTTTTAAGATTCTTATTCAACTAACTTAACCAATAAATAATAATAAATATCACGGGACAATTCACACCAATTGACCTAGTCCCAAAGTAAGCTAAGCAAAGCTTGTGTTATGGATACTAGGCAACGGATAAACATACTTATATAGATAGATAACATACTTAAATACATATTAAACACCCAAGACCCGAGAACAAACATTCGTATTTTTCATACAAATACCTGCCCCGCCGCGGGAATCGAACCCAATAGGTACAATCAATAGATTGGGTTCTATATGATGCCGTTTTAATAAATCTTGAGAAACTTACGGTTTTAGAAATACCCAGAGAGAGAGACCACATAAATTATTTGCAATTTTTGCTGTCCTGACATTAGGTCCGTGGAGGCCTCACAAACTTTTCGGCTAAATAAAACCTAAATTGTTCAAGATTACCCGTGACCATAGGTCTGGTGCATTTATTGCCCAACGTACTGGCATCAAAATCCAGCGTGGAATGTTTCCAGCCTTATTTATGGGCACTCTTCCACAGGGACAGGGCTTAGGCGAATAGGACAGCCAGCTGCAGAGAAAAGGTACCCCCTCCCCCCCCTGTAACGGCGATAACCCTACCAGGGGGTACCTTTTCTCTGCAGCTGACCGTACATATAGTTTGGTAATTTTTAGGATGGTTTTATTTTTATTTTATTTCAATTGTACCTACCCTTGTTGTTGTCTTGTGTTGTGTATTCATTCGTCCTAGATAAATAAACTATCAGACTATATTTATACTTTCAATATAAAATTAACTTTCGATATTCAGAAGTTTCATAACCATGCCCGTCACCAACAGTATTCTGCTAGTTACATATAAAAGAGAAATATTCTCGTAAATAAATTTACAATTTATCGCTTAATCCTCAGCCATTTTATTTGCGAAAATGACTTTTTTCAACAAATCATAAAGATATTGGCACATTATATTTTATCTTTGGAATTTGAGCTGGTATGGTAGGAACCTCATTAAGATTACTAATTCGAGCTGAATTAGGGAATCCTGGTTCATTAATTGGAGATGATCAAATTTATAATACTATTGTTACAGCTCACAATAGAGAAGTAAAAAAGTTCAAGCTGCTTATGCTACTTATTCCCTCGTCACAACATAAGATAATTTGTCAAGATATAGAGAGTAAACATATACTTAGATTAGATCCTGAAAAGGCTCGGCCCTTAATCCTCGAGGATGTCGGTAACAATACTTTGTCTCACTCCCAAATAAGGAATACTGTTAACGATACTATAGTGCTGTACTTTTACAGGAGTTTTGTTTTTATCCTGACCTACATATATTTGATTTTACTAACCTGCAAACTATAATAAAGTGGAGAAGTTTAACTACTCTTTATTCTTACATTTCTTTTCTAAGTTTAGTCACTTGAAATTTTAGGTTATAGCTCATGGATACGGTCGTTGATAATCTGTATATTACCTTGACATACGTTTATCTTTACAAGGTACCTACTTTTTCATTTTACCTTTGGAAGACACATAAAAATACAAATTGCTTTATCAAGTTTGTAGCTGTTACGAATAAGGGGCTAACTTTTAAGTTTCTTAAAACCCCTAAACTCATTTTTGTACATAATAGATTTTTTAAGACTTCGAAATTACGATGAAGTTTTGTAATGTTTTATACATTTTGCCAAAGTACCTGTACCTTTAGTACAGTACGATACAATACAACGACTCTTTATTAAACACCATGTAGTAAGCAATGCAGAAAATTACATAGAGAAATATTACAAACATCATTTCCGACGAGAGCTTTCTGTGCTTGAACGTGAAAATGCTTTTGAAATTGCTTCACAAGCGCAAATTCCCGTTATAAGCAGTTCTGTATCCATTAACAGTCCAACATCTCGCGCGATGACGCATATAAAGCATATCCCGTGGATGCGTTGAGGATGCGTGCCGTAAACAACCGCACCCACAGACAATCCATCCAGGCCTGCTTACGAAACTTCAATCCAGATATTTAATCTTCACACGGTTTCACAACTTCCTGCTGTTGGAATGTTTGATGAATCCGCGTGATTCAAATAATAACAACTACTGTTTGTATCCATTGCTTGATGTGTATTTTTTTAATATGAGATAGGGAAAAAAGCAGACGGGTTAGTTGACGAAAAACAATCAACATCGGGTGAGTGTGAGTCTGAGTAAAATGTTTTTTTTTTTTTGCTTTTTGTTCTGCCTACACAGATCATTTGTTTTATGTTTATGTGACAACTCTTCTACTGCAAATCCTGAAGTTATAATTATAATTTAACGAAAAATTTTCTGTTTGTGAAGAAACGGTAAGAGAACTTTCTATTAAGTAGTAAAAAGACGTTTATGGGCTAGAAAAAAGCCGCCAAATATTTTCCGGTTTCTTTTTCGTTCAAACATGTTTAAATGAAGTGAGTGTAGCATTAGAAGTGAAGTAAAGCTGAAGTTACTCGTAATAATGTTCTTACATAAAAACCAAGTTACCACAATTTACCGCATCAATGGGAAAGCGAGTTGGGACCGGCGCTAAATAAAAAACTCTCGATATTCAATTCTTTAAGGGATTTTGTGTTTCCTTTCACATTTCATGCCAATAGGAATAATTTATTGAATCAGGCGTTACTTTGCGGAGGTCCATATTAATGAACTAAAACAATTACTTTGCTCCCCCGCGACCTTACAATAGTTACGTTTATGCAAGAAATGTGTGTTCATGCAGTTCCTCCACCTCCATACTGTACGAACGCACACAAATCACATAAACCCAACCATCACAACCACCAAGCTACACTGACGCGTTTCGAACTCAACCAGAGCTCATCTTCAGAGTTACCACAACCGTGTGCTATGCTACCAAATGTTATTTGAGTTTAACATTTGGTAGCATAGCATAGGTTGTGGTAACTCTGAAGATGAGCTCTGGTTGAGTTCGAAACGCGTCAGTGTAGCTTGGTAGTGGTGATGGTTGGGTTTATGTGATTTGTGTGCGTCCGTACAGTGTGGAGGTGGAGGAACTGCATGAACACACATTTCTTGCATAAACGTAACTATTGTAAGGTCGCGGGTGAGCAAAGTAATTGTTTTAGTTCATTAATAGGAATAATTTCCAACTGAAAAGTGCCCGAAGCCTACATTACGATGTTATGGCAACAGTATCGGGAGAACGGGGCAAAACATTGCCGATTTAGGATCAGGATATTTACATTCCGAACCGCGCGGTTCGAATATTCGTTTAATTGAGTTGTAAAGTAAACAAACTCATCAGCCCATAAGTACCTGCATGATTTGTGTAGAGTAGACCTATGTAAAATTCGACGGTGGAACTAATGTCGGCTAGCCAGGCTATTTAGATAGTGCCCGAGTAATAGGGGTCCGGGCTCCTGAATCATAAGTACTTAAAGTGTCCCTTTCCATTATATGTATACGTAAAATGGTTATGGGCGCGACTGAACATTAACTTCGACCAACGAACCTGTGTATGTACACTACTTCCGCGCAACCTTAGGAACTACATATATTATTAAATTTGATCTAATAATATTTCAGAGATTACTATTTAGTTTAACTTAATTAGAATTTAATATAACTAACGTAATTATTAATGTATTCAATATTGTTACAATTTAAAAGTTTAATTTGACCGTTGCCGTACTTGCTTTTTGTTTGTGAATAGTATATATATGGATCGGTAGATTTATTTTCATGGAGCAGATTAGAGGTAGCACTATTAGCAAGTGGTTATGCTGTCCATTAATAAAAAGTATTAACTCTGAAAAGTGTTATTTTTTTTGTGGCGGCATTCGAATTATAAAAATACTAGCTGTTGCCCGCGACTCCGTCTGTAATCTATACATATAATAAATCTGTAACAAGTCGGTGTCTGTACATTGAAGATATTTGAGAAAAACTGTCACTAGGGCTATTTACTAGCGCAATAGAATCCAAAACAATGTTTTTTAGAATTATTGTCTGTTTGTCTGTTTATCTGTTTGTCTGTTTGTCTGTGCGTTTGTGCGCGCTAATCTCAGAAACGGCTTAACCTAGAAGGATGCGGTTTTCACTGATATGTTGGTATTTTCTTGGATTAACATTTAATGTTTGTTTCATTTGAATCGATTCACAAATAAGAAAGATACGTCTATTTTAAGAATTTATAGAACAGTTTTTAGAAGTAGTGACTTGGGAGTAGGTACGGTGGTGAATGTGAACGCGCGTGTGCGGGGGGGGGGGGGTTCGGTGGGGGGTCGGTGAGGGGGGGGGGGGGGGGGGTTGCGGGGGGGGGGGGGGTAATTTTTTTATATCGAGGAACTAAGGAGAGCCATAATTGATGAAAAAGCAAATTGGATAAAAAAAATAAGCTGTCCAAATTACTAATTCCACGCGGACGGAGTCGCGGGCAAAAGCTAGTCTGTAATATGTCTGTATGTGTGAAATAGCCTACGACATGTTCTCAGACCTACCGAATATAGAGAAAAAAGTTTCATAAAAATCGACAACGCACTGGCATCGTGTAAAGCGCTGCGGGTGTCAATGGACAGTGGTGATCATTTAACATCAGGTGACCCACTAGTTCGTTTGTCTGGCCTCTCTAACATGAAAAAAAAATCGCTCGAGCCGTTTCGGAGGAGTTCGATAACAAACACCGTGACACGAGATTTTTATATGTATATGAGAACTAGCTGTTCCCCGCGACTCCGTCTGAGAATAATAGGGGTATGAAAAGTAGCCTACGACCTATTATCAGACCTACATAATATAAACAAAAAGTTTCATTATAATCGGTCAAGCCGTTTCGGAGGAGTTCGATAAAGAACTAGCTGTTGCAAGCTTTGTTTTACATTGTTAGTTAATTAGTTTCAAGTAAATTAACACTCAGCATTGGGTGGCTATGGGCTGAAGAAGAGAGAGAGAGAGAGAGAGAGAGAAATTATCAGGTGCTCTACTGCTGGGCAAAGGCCTCTCCTTTTTCTTTCCACCTGTCTCTATCTTTCACAATAGAAGGGTGGTACAAAATTAAAGATTTTTAATTACAAAAGGAGTAACTTCCAAAGAAAGTGCCCTAGTTGCACCCATCAAAGGTCAATGACTTGTTTTTTAAGGTTCCGTACCCAAAGGGTAAAAACGGGAACCCTATTACTGAGGCTCCGCTGTCCGTCCGTCTGTCTGTCTGTCAGTCTGTCACCAGGCTGTATCTCGGGAACCGTGACAGCTAGAGAGTTGAAATTTTCACAGATGATGTATTTCGGTTGCCGCTATAACAACAAATACTAAAAAATGGAATAAAATAAATATTTAAGGGGGCTCCGATACAACAAACGTGATTTTTTTTGCTCGTTTTTGCTCGATATTGATAACGGCAACAGGTAGACGCTTGAAATATTCTCAGAATATTTAATTATATATTGACTTTAAAAATAAATCATTAAATTGAAATTTAAAAAATATCTAAGGGGGGCTCCCACACAACAAACGTGATTTTTATAGATAACTAGCTTTTGCCCGCGGCTTCGCTCGCGTGTACCATGAGTTTTCCAAAGAACCAAGATATCAAGCATGCAAGCATACAGGCAAGCAAGAAAGCATGCAAGCATGCAAGCTTACATGCACGCAAGCAAGCAAGCGTGCAAGCAAGCCCAACTAAACTTCAGGTAGATACGGTCCTTTGCAATATTTCTTTGTATACAATGTTTTTCACTAACTCGGAAGCGGGCACTAAAAATCTGTATTACCAGAAAGAATACAACTAAAGGTCTATACGTACCTATAATATTTGAAAAAAATATCCTCAACTCCTAACCGTTAAGGAGTTTTACCTTCCATCATCAGCTCATCAAAAATTATGAAAAACGTAATGCGTGCCTACAAAATTTGAAGGTTGCCCTCGATTTCCCTGAGATCCCGTCATCAGATCCTGATTTGGTAAAAAAGGGACCATCTCAGAAGTATATTATATTCTTTCGTTTTAAAAATGAATTTTTAAAATCGGTCCACAATTGACCGAAAAATCGGTGAACATGCCTACATAAAAAAATACATACAGTGGAATGCATAACCTCCTCCTTTTTTTGAAGTCGGTTAAAGAGCCCTTTGTGGCAACCTTTACTTACAAACTTACAGTATAAACTTAAAAATTTTGAAATTTTACCTTTCTACAAACAGTAAAACGCAAAATCCCGATTTTCTCGTTCCCGTAAGAATTTCGGGAAATGCTTTATTAATGCTCCTCTACACTCCCCAAGGAACTCACTTGCCAAATTTCAGCTTTCTACGGCCAGTAAAACGAAAAATCCCGTTTTTTCTCGTCCCCGTGGGAATTTCGGAAAGTCCTCTCTCAATGCTCCTCTACACTCCCCAAGCAACCTACATGCCGAATTTCAGCTTTCTACGACCAGTAAAACAAAAATTCCCGTTTTTTTTCTTATCTCGTGGGAATTTCCAAAAATCCTTAAAACTGTTTTTTACTATTATAATTTCCTACTTCTATGCCAAATTTGAAGAGTCTAGTAATTATAGTTCATAGGATTCCGTTGAACTGAATATATAATTCCCGTTTTTTCCTTATCCCGTGGGAATTTTGAAAAATCCTGAAATTAATGTTTTAAGTAATGTAATACCTACTTGTGTATCAAATTTGAAGAGTCTAGTTATTATAGTTACTGAGATAGGGTCACCCGGAATCGAATATATAAATCCCGTTTTTTCCCGTTCCCGTGGGAATTCCCAAAAATTCTTCCTTAGTGGATGCCCACATTGTATAAGGTATGTGCAAAATTTCAAGTCTCTAGGTCCAGTGGTTTGGGCAAAACCTTAAAAACGACATCCATATTGATATTTAGACATTTCAACCCCATCGCACCCCATCCAGGGAGATGGTATTTTACGTATGCCACATCGGATTTTAAAACCGTTGTTGTTTTCATAACCAGCGACCCGATAAACCATAGAAACAACACCCATGTTGATTTTCAAACTTTGTTACCCCTTTCCCCCTTTTAGGGGTTGAATTCTCAAAAAACCTGAAACACGTGTTTACTCATTTATCATTACGAGTACTTCTGTGAAGTTTCGAATAAAATAGTCGAACTAATCTTGTTTCCCTATACAAACTTTGAACCCCCTTTTCACCCCCTTAGGGAGTGAATTTTGAAAAATCCTTTCTTAGTGCACCCCTAGACCTTATAAGGAACCTACATGCCAAATTTGGAATCTCTAGGCCCAGTGGTTTGGGCTGTGCGTTGATATATCAACAGTCAGTCAGTCAGTCAGTCAGTCAGTTTAGAATTTTATATATATAGATTGTACGGCACCCTTCGTGCGCGAGTCCTACTCGCACTTGGCCGGTTTTTTTCTTTAAAGCAATTTGTATGCAAGTGTCACCACAATGTTATACCTAATCTTTCTTCTAATATATATAAATTACGCGTCACGTTTTTTGTCCGCGATGGACTCCTAAACTACTTACTTAACCGATTTTAATAAAATTTGCACACCGTGTGCAGTTTTATCCAACTTGAAAGATTATTATTATTATTATCGTTTATTTCAGAATTATTGACACATACATTTTTACATAAATTAATTGTACTGCCAAACTGCGTAGCAGTTTGTTGGCAGTTTGAATGCTCTTGATACACCTTGTGTCTTACATCTAATTAGTTATATTCATGCATTATTATTTACTAGGTATATAAAAATACTAAGCATGCAATTTGACATTTTAATTTTAGTGAGGACTAAAAGCAGTGAAAAGTGGGTACCGATTGAATACGAGTTATCCATTCTCACTGCCCTTGAGTACCTATCCTAATAGTTATCTATAAAGATTTTTTTGACATTAGTCATAAAATTATTTATTCTAACTTTCTCATCAAACAACTTCTGCGGTAAGGCGTTATAAATTTTAGGAGTCATGTACTCAAATGTGCGTTCTCCATTAGTTGCGTTATATTTATCAGGGAATAATTTAAAGATAGGATAGCTTATTGCAAAATTTATTATACTCCAAAAGCTGAAAATGTTAGGCATGTATACGATAATGATTTTGAAGTTCCTAATAATATAATACTTCACATATAAAGCTTCTACATAATGTATTCGCGCTCTTCGGAAGTTTGCAAAAGTATTTCGCCTTCTGGGATTCCAATCCTTACAAGGTCTTAAAACTAAATGGGGTTTCGTAATATCATCCACGTGGATCTCCTTACACGACTTCTTTAAGAAAAGAGTATATTTATTGCGGTTTTTTGATGCAAAAGTAAATAGGTTAATTAAGGGGATTTGGTTTCAGAAACAAGTTATTCGTCTGCGTTTCTGTTAAATGTACACAATACATGTAACGTTAATCTTAGATGTGGTAACTGATAAGATAATATACCATTGCAACTGATCCATTTTCAAGTAAAATAAATACAAAGTAACAGGTTGTTTATCTTGTATCCCACCGCTGGGCAAAGCCCTCTCTCCTCTTTTGTTCCACACTCCCTATGTTATGCGTGTTCTGTGATCATTCAGTATAAGAGTGTTTTTAAAAAAAAGTTTAGTGTACCCTTCTGATGTTGTGATTTTTTTTTAATTTAGATATTATTCAGATGCATATTAGTTTATGAATGGTACTCGACTTTTTGTGGGTTGACGTTATTGCTTACCCGCGGCCATTAAAATTAATAACTTAATGGATACAAAAAAGAGTACGAGAGCGGTATTAAATAAGCGTATTCGTTATGTTTTCATAGAGCCAGTGTTGCTTTATCCGACTCGACATTTCCTTCTTCGGAGACATACTCTCTTATTAATGAAACGCAGTCACGGGTAAAGGAACAAGGCTCACTGTGCCAGCGAGTTTCAAAGGGAGTGCGGTGTGCATCGTATGCATATGGGCATATATTCTATGTACTCGTATACTTCCTTGTAGCGGATATATTGTATTATGTAAACAGTCTTCTTTAGAACCAACTTAAAAAAATGATGCAGTCTTTTTGCTGACTATATTTGCACATTATAATATACCTAACTATAAATTACTATGACTCTCCTTGGGTTATTGATAGTCATGGACGGTGGTGTCCATTTTCCATCTGAAGACACGCTTGCTCGTTTCCCTCTCTCCCATAACTAATAATAAAAAAACGTGCATATAAAATTTTAAGCTCGTTATATAACTAAAAGTGGGTGAAAGTTGACTTGACTTGACTTAAAAACTGACAAGCAAACAAACACATTTCAAGTGGAATATAAGCTTTTAAAATTACGTGCACGGGCTTGGTTTCATGTTTATCTGCTTGGGAGGCTATACGCCTAATCACTAAATTAGCACAGCTTTTTTCAAACTGCTAAGGCTGGATTTTACCAAACCTTTATTCCGAGAATAACGTTTACTCTCAGACAGTAATGCCAAATTTACTACGGCGGTTTGACATTACTATCTGAGAGTAAGCGTTATTCTCGCAATAAAAGTTTGGCAAAATCCAGCGTTAATATGATTACATTAACACAAGCGTAGGTGAACGGTGTGGTAGAAACTCGAGGACACGAACAGTGGTTTTAATTAATTTTCTTCTCTGCGGTTTTAATTGCTTGCGTCTGTGTTCGTTTTTAGCTTCAGAAATGTTTATTTAAGGCACGTTTTATTTTCATTAGGAACCTAAAGAGCCCTCTGTTGTCAAGTTCTTAGACGAAACTTTAGTTTCTCTTTGCTAATTTAGAACTTACCAATTAAGTGTATTGTGAAAGTATTTCAATTGTTTATTATTCATTTGTGATGAAAAATTTGCGAAATTCTGTTGTTTTTTACTTAAGTTTTAGGATACCTTAAGTAAAAGGTGTCAGCGGGGTTTTATTACTATAGCTTTCGCCGCATGTCCGCTTATTTGTCTATGGCGATGCATGTCGAACCATATAGGTATGCACCGGAAAAATCACAGAGTGTGTATTACTATGACCACTTTAACAAAAAATAATACAAGAAAGGGTGGCACATATAAAAACGTGTTTTATTGGTACAGTGACACGGAATCTTTCGTAAGCGCGTTTGGCTTGCACTTCATCATCATCATTGGAGCCAAAAGACGTTTACTGCTGAACGAACATAGACCCCCCAAAAGTTCTAGATATCTAGTTAACTCACGTAATACATATCTATAGCCTAGCCAGCTTTTAATCGGTGGCTTACTAAACTTAGCGTTGATATTTTATAGTATTGAAAAAATAAAAAAGTCTTTACCTTACTGACAGTTAGTACAAGACTTAGAAAAATTGCTTCTCAAAAGCGGCGAGATTTTACAAAGAAATGAATAAAAAGTCGACTGTATCTATTTTGAACCTAGTTCTTAGAGTGACTACGAAGCTTGAGGAGATATTTATTTGTATGAAAAATACGAATGTTTGTGCTCGAGTTTAGAAATTTTTAATAAATATTTAAATATGTATTTAATTTATCTATATAAGTATGTTTATCCGGTGTCCAGTACCCATAGTACGAGCTTTGCTTAGCTTGGAACTAGGCCAATTGATGTCAAATAGTCCCATGATTTATTTTTATTATCTATTTGTTTATTTATTATTCTGTTGATAGACCAATGTATGTCATTCTATATGTCCGAAAGGCTTTACGTACTCGTTTTCTCATCGTATTTCTCATCATTTCGTGACTTTGACAGTTGGAATATGCCCGAAAATTCCAAATTTGTTAGACGTAATAAAACCCCGTTCTTGCAATAAAAGTAATGAGACTTCGGTGTTATCGACAAACAACAGCAGGCAAAAACGCTAACGTTCCCGTATACAAACGAAGCTGGCACGCTTTTGTACAGCAAAGTTGCTCCGTTGCATGAGGAATGAACTGGAAACGCATCATAGTTTTAAGAATAGAATGTTGTGAATTATGTGGATTTATGTCCAGTGAGAGCGGTCAGCGGCGCAGGCGATAGTGCTGGTAAACAAACGCTAATGGGACGGGATTGTCTCGTAAAACAAGTACGCGTCAGCACTATAAACGTTTGTATACATTTACGGAGTGATAGCTGAGAGTTTGCGAGTGCGCGCTGGGTAAACGAGGTGAACATTGTTGACGTTTAATTACGAATATAGCAAATTGTTTTGGAAAACGATTTAACTATTTGTGAATACTGTACCTCAAGAGGAAAGATACCCTTATTGTAACACCTCGCTGTCCGTTTGACTGTCAAGATTATTTTTTTCAGGGACGGTATCAAGTTGAAATTAATATGTTAATAAACTTGGAAATAAAAATTTAACCAACCACAATAAGCATGAAAATATTTTTCTAGTACATACCTAATCTGTTTGAAGTCGGTGCCTCAGCTCGAGCCAGCAGGAGTGAAACTAGTAATTTAACTTACCTACATAGTAGGTACTATCTATAGGGCTTCTACACTCCTGCTGGCTCCTGCTATTCCGGCTGCTGGTCTGTTGCCGGCCTTTAAAAAAGGAGTGGGAATAGGGGAGGGGGAGGGGGGAGGTATTGGGTAGCCCCGGTGTTCTCGCTGACCGAAACGCAGCAGGAGTACTGCTGCTTCACGCCGGTGTTCTGTGAGCGGGTGGTACTGCCCCGGCCGAGCCGGCCCATTCGTGATGCAGCGGTTAGCTACAACATAGTATAAGTAACGTCATATAACTTGCTGTTGCCGCACAAAATCTAGAATCGTGTTTGACAGCTCATAAAAAGTACGTCAGTTGATTGGTGATGCTGATTGGTGATGACATCGGATAAAGAAATATGAATAAAGATATTAAAAAAAAAAACAACGCTTGTAACAAACAAGTAAGGGTGAGGCCACACGAGCGTAATTTTGTGAGTTGTGAGCGGCAGAATTTCGGTCCGCGCCATATTTAATATGCGCACCATCACGTGACACTCACGTGACACAATGTATGGCGCAACCGAAATTCTGCCGCTCACAACTCACAAAATTACGCTCGTGTGGCCTCACCCCAAAATTCGTTGAAGTCAGCCTTCACAGGCGCAAGTAACATACCTATATATGGTGCAACATGATGCGCCGTGCTGCTGCATTCAGCGATAAAGAAATTTATTTAGATAGGTACTTTACTTTATCTCAAAGAAAACAAAGCTTGGAGAGCGCTTCGCATTATCCGATCCATTATACTAAACAAGCTTTTCTCAATGTTGATACAAGTTCTTACATACAATAGCAGCGACTTCAAGCAGACATCGCGCCCTTGCGATGTATTAAGATTGATTAGGAATATTGAGAATGAGACACGCACGTTTCTCGTCTTCGTTTTAGGTGGTGCGCGTTGGATACTTCTTTCGAAAACATTATAGGTTTTCTAACAGCTGTTTAGGATAACTACCACAACTTAGCAGGATTTACTAGTTAACGACTAATAAATAACTAATAATTTAGGCAGGCGTTACTTTGCGGAGGTCCATATTCATGAACTGAAACAATTACTTACCGCGTTAGGTAGGTTAGGTCGCGGGTGAGCAAATTAATTGTTTCAGTTCATAAATAACTAATAGTTAATCAAATATTTGTAGCATATTTCTATGGAAACCAACAACGGGCGTGGCTTGACATACACTTGCCTGGTTTTTATAAGAAGAGGAAGCGGGGGCAATCCTTAACACCGATACGATGAAATGTAAAAGCACGAGATCCCAAAAGTAAAGCTTGCTTCTAAACACACAAGTTTAGGGTGATTGCGGCGTGTGAGAGCGGTAAAATGGCGAGTGGGATGGCGGTCGCATCCCGCATGTGATGTTGTTTTTCGTAAATATTGAATTTTTCAAACGGTATCCTGCGTTTACCTTGATTCTAAACATGGTATGTTTTTCTTGGGTACGAAGACTAATGTGTCCGCATGTCATTTTCACAGAGTGGTATTACCTACTATAGCTTCTATAACGAAAATATAAATAACATAAATATTAAGAAGTGAAAACTTAAAGGGGGTAATAAAAATACCTAATTTAAATATTATTTATTTTATTAGCAGTACGGCTGCTCACCGAATCTAAGATTATTTAAAAGCGAAAAAGTTTTTCGGGTGCGCCGGTGGGATTCGAACCCACGTCTCCTGGGTATGCGCCCCAACGGGTGTTCTACCAATTTGGATGCGACGTGGTTCAATTGGTAGAACACTCGTTGGGGCGCATACCCAGGAGACGTGGGTTCGAATCCCACCGGCGCACCCGAAAAACTTTTTCGCTTTTAAATAATACCTAATTTTATCACAATTGTTTGGTGGTACGGAACTTTTCGTGTTCTTAATCGACTCGCACTTGACCTGTTTAATCTGAGTATAATTGAACATCTATAAGATGTAAAATAAAACCGCCTTTAAAAGACAGTTTTATGAAGGCGGTTTTATATTTTATTAAAAAAAAACTTTTTTTCTTTTTAGTTGTGTTTAAATAAAATATGTAAGTTTTTTTAAATTTTTGCGTTATAAAGTTATATTTTTGTTAGAAGCTTTTTTGCTGACTGTACTTTTTGTAGCCGCGCGAACATTAGTTAGCTTTGAGGAGTTCCGTTGGCCATCTGCGGTCTTTTTCATCACGACACGTCCAGTTTACCAAATGATACTTTCCGAATGCAAATGTTTGACTTGATGCTAAAAATGTCAAAATTGCCATTATGTGCCTATAAAATCGGTTTTCCTAGGATCTTATCATCAGATCTTGACATGGTGCCAATGGGACCACCTCAGGAGTGTCTATTTCAAATAATTAAAAGAATTTTGAAAATTGGTTCACAATTGGTGGGGATATTGGTGAAGATAAAGGTACGAAAAAAAACATAAAGCCGAACATATAGAACCACCTCCTTTTTTGAAGTCGGTTAAAAATAGCAGACTACAATTGTCCAAAACAGCCAGAGTCCGATTATAATGTTGATAATTGCTTCAGTTACATATTACGGTGAATTCAAATTGCCTAAGCCCATAGTTACACGAATCACTGAAGGGTACTTAACATTTCTGTATGCCTCGGTGTATACTCTGCATATACCTTCACGACTAACAAGTCCTACATAGCCTTAGGTACTCGTAGGTATTACGCGTGACGGCTTTACGTCTGTTTGCACACTATATACGAGTATTATGTATCAGTACGAACGCTGCCTTAAGATAACGTAACGTTAAAAAGAGGCATTACACCTTCATAACCGCACTTTTAGGTCACTATAAAAACGAGATTTGGTTTCGAATTGTGACTACAAATCAACAAATGTTTTTCCGATTTCATAATCTGGCGCGACAGGGCAACGGTTTTTTTATTTACTTTGTAAATTCTACTCGTATTGTGTGTTATTAAAGCGACAAACTTTTCAAAGTGTAGGTAGACAGAAAAATATGAATTGAGCTGTTGTAGAAGGAAACTCATGGAGGTCTATGAGTGACGTCATCATCAAAATTTAAGAGTTGTTCTCTTGTCGGTGGAGTAATTGCCAGTTATCTTTCTCTTCTGCCAGTCTTTGGACTCCTTGATATGATATGACCTCTTTCTCTCTTCACTTAAATATTTTCTACCGAAATATTTGTAAGAAAACTATCTTGCTGCATTAGGTGCCCTATCATCTTTTCCTTTCTTATCCTAACAGTTTTAAAAAGCGTCTCTTACCCGAACTAATCTCAAAAAAACCCCATTAGTTTTCTTTTATGTCCAACTTATCCTCTCCATTTTCCTACAACATGTCAAAAGCTTCCAACCTATCTCTATCTCTTTGTGTCAGTGTCCAACCCCATCAACAACAGTGTTGAAGTGATTCAATATAATGCTGTGCTCCAGATGTACATATATCTTAATTAAACGAGCAAGACCAAGAGCGACGTACCTATCTATTAATTGTAAGGGCGTGGTGAAGGTACTGTAAAATCCTAGGGTATATAGTGTAAGATTTATGCCACCTTTCGTATTAGATATCTATGTGGGAAACGGAACGTATGCGTGAGTGAGTGAGATGGATGTATGAACAGTATGAGCGAGACGGAAGAGGTTATTAACAATATGGCGGAAACCATTGTATTGTGCGGCAACGATTATTTTAACTAATAAATTTATTGAACTTATTTCAAGCGTTTCACTCCGAGCAACCATCCCCACATATTTTTGGGGGCCCCTCCGGGATGAGCTCAGAGTGAATACGCTGAAGACGACGCGGAAAAGACGATAACGACGAAAAGACGGACCGGCGTTCCTGTAACAAAAGACTAAGATGGCGGAAAACAACGGCGAAGCGGGCGCGGGTCAATTCTATTACGACGGCACCTGTCCCTTCGATGGCGAGGACAAGACGTACTCCTCGGCGAAGTGGGCACAGGACATTGAGGACAATGCGGAGGTCTTCGGTTGGACGGACCGGCAAAAGCTGGTCATCGCGCGCAGATCTCTGTGCGGTACGGCGGGCCTGTGGGTAAAAACCGAGAAGGTATTCAAGACGTACGAAGATCTCAAGAATGCCCTTCTAAAGGAATTCCCAGACACTATTAATTCAAAGGAAATGCATGAACTAATGGCGTCAAGAAAGAAAAGAAGGAATGAAAGTTATTTCCAGTATATGTTAATTATGAAGGAGCTGGGCAAGAGGGCGAAATTCCCCGATTATGTCGCCATACAGTACATAATTGACGGCATTGAGGATTCGCATCAAAACAAGATTATTTTGTACGGTGTAACAACATATAGCGCATTAAAAGAAAAGCTAGCCATTTATGAGAAGATAAAAAACGAAACGAAGAAAGAAGCGAAAGTTGAAGTAGCTGGAAGAAAGAAGTTCGAAGCATCAACAACATCAAGTCGGCGTTGCTATAATTGCGGTGAAAATACTCATGTGTCAGCCCAGTGTCCGAACGGTTTGAAGTGCTTCCGATGCAACGAGTACGGCCATATTGGTGTGCGGTGCCCTGCTGCGGTTGGCCAACGCGCCGTCAAGATGAATCCGGAACGCAACGTTCCCGCTCAGTCGGTAAAGCAGTCAGCAGGCCCGGCGCCGGCGAGTGTCATTGGCAGAGGCGCACCTCGGTCGGTAAAGCAGTGTTCGGCCCTGTTCGGGACGACGTCGGAGGTGACATCCACTAATGAGAATGAGTGTAGCAACGGCGGCCATGACACCAATACGTCAACGTCAAACTTTGACAATCCAGAGGTTATGCAGATTGTAAACAAAGACTCGCGAAGTGCTAAAAGTGTTCAAAAGCCGGTAAAAACTGTAGTGGTGGCGAATTATTTCAGTTCCCGTGCGCTAATAGATTCGGGCAGCGATGTCAATCTGATATCGGCGGAGTTGTGTGTCAAACTGTCTAAAGATCAGTGTTACGACGGCGGCAGTTTAACTTTAACTGGACTTGGACGTTCGCAAGTGAAATCGTTGGGCAAGATTACGACGGGAATTACGATAGATGGACATGCTTACGACAGTGTAGCGTTTTATATTATACCTAGAGACAGTATGCCTTATGATATAATTTTAGGTCATGAGTTTTTGAAGAATGTGACGTTGGTGATGAGTGATGGAAGCGTTAACATATTTAGGGACCAGGGTGAATGGTTGTGTAATGTGAATTGTCTTACAGGAGAAACAGAGGCACTGGTAGAGCACATCAAGTTACCACGGATTAAGCAGGAGGCGTATGATTGCGTCAATAATTATAATCCAGTTCAAGTGAAGGACGCACCTTTGGAGCTTAAGATTGTGTTGAAGGATGAGGTACCAGTCTCCCAGCGACCACGGCGTTTATCCTACGCGGAACAAGGTATTGTAGAAAAACAAATTGACGAATGGTTGGCAGATGGCATTATTAGGGTAAGCTTTTCCGAGTATTCCAGTCCTCTCGTGCTGACTAAGAAAAAAGATGGTTCAACACGAGTATGTATAGATTATAGGCAGCTAAATTGCAAAATGGTGAAAGACGAATACCCGCTTCCAGTCATTGATGACCTAATAGATAGATTGGCCCATGCAAAGATTTTCAGTGTTTTAGATTTGAAAAATGGATTCTTCCATTTGAAGGTGAGCGAGGAGTCCATCCCATATACATCATTTGTAACGCATCATGGACAATTTGAATTCTTGCGTGCACCGTTTGGTTTGTGCAATTGTCCAAAGTACTTCACTAGATTTGTCAATATAATTTTTAGGGATCTCCTAGCTGCAAAGATAATGATGATTTTTATTGATGACATTGTCATTCCAGCACAAGACGAAGAGGAAGCCTTAAAGAATTTAAAGCTGGTACTCGAAGTGGCTGCTCAGTATGGTCTGAAGATCAATTGGAAGAAAGCTAAATTACTACAGACGGAGATTGAGTATCTTGGCCATGTCGTCAAAGGTGGAGAGGTACGACCAACGACGGATAAAGTAGATGCAGTAATGAAGTTTCCTGAGCCGACGAGTGGTAAGCAACTTAAGAGCTTTTTGGGGTTAACTTCATATTTTCGGAAGTATATAAAGAATTATGCTATTATTGCCAAACCACTGAATGAATTACTAAAGAAAGATGTGATGTTTACTTTTGATGACAACCAACAAAGAGCATTCAGTATTTTAAAAGAGAAGTTAGCATCTAGCCCAGTTTTAAAGATATTTGACCCTAACTTAGTGACGGAATTGCATACTGACGCTTCCAGCAGAGCAATATCTGCTGTTCTCTTGCAATATCATCCGAACACGGGGTTTCACCCAGTTCACTATATGAGCCGCATGACTAATGAAGCTCAAAGCAAGTATTCTAGCTACGAATTAGAGGCATTGGCGATTATAGAGGGCATTAAGAAGTTTCGCCATTATTTGTATGGAAAGCATTTCAAATTAGTAACCGATTGTAAAGCATTTCAGCAAACTTTGAGGAAAAAGGACCTGACGCCTAAGGTGGCAAGATGGGTGCTCATGCTAAGCGAGTATGACTTTGAAGTGGAACATAGAGCAGGCGCAAAGATGCAGCATGCAGATGCCTTAAGCAGGTACCCCTATGTGGCCACCATAGTATCTTTACATGACCAGATCAAGCAAGCCCAAGACCAAGACGATGGCTTAAAAGCAATTAAAGAAATACTAAGAGAAAAGTCATACAAGGATTATTCTATGGAGGGAGACATACTTTACAAAGGACCTGGAAGACTGTTGGTGATACCTAAACATTTTGAAAACGAAGTTATAAAAAGGGTTCACAGTAATGGGCATTTTTCAAAGAAGAAAATGAAAGAGGTAATAATGCAAGATTATTATATAAAAGATTTGGACCGGAAAATCGAGGATTTTGTAATAGCTTGCATACCATGTTTATTAGCAACCCGCAAAGAAGGCAAACAAGAAGGATTCTTAAACCCGATCGAGAAGGAGAACATTCCATTGGACACGATACATGTTGATCATGTAGGTCCTCTCACGGAGACTAGGAAACAGTACAACTACATTCTAACTATAATTGATGCCTTCACAAAGTTTGTATGGTTGTATCCTACCAAGTCTACATCTAGTGCTGAGACTCTGAATAAAATAAGCCTACACCAACAAACATTTGGAAATCCACGAAGAATAATAACGGACCGAGGAACGGCGTTCACTAGTCATGATTTTCAGGATTATTGTAAAGAAGAGAATATTCAGCATGTGAAGATCACAACAGGAATACCAAGGAGTAATGGACAGATTGAGAGGATCCATCGCGTAATTGTACCTATGTTGACCAAATTGTGTATTGAAAATACTGGAGTATGGTATAAGCACGTGAGTAGAGTGCAAAGAGCACTAAATAGTTCATTTCAGCGCAGTATCAATACCACACCCTATGAGCTGCTAATAGGAACAAAGATGAGGTGTAAGGAAGACATTGAGATCCTATCTTTACTCCAGGAAGAGACTGCTAGACTGTATAGCAGCGACAGGGAAGATCTTCGGCAGAAGGCCAAAGAACAAATAATGACTGTCCAGGAGGAAAACAGAAAGTATTATAATAGACGGAGAAAGCAGAGTCAAACTTACAATATAGGAGACTTAGTTGCTATTAAAAGGACCCAGTTTGGAGTGGGGTTAAAGCTGAGACCTAAGTTTCTTGGGCCCTACAAAATAACCAAAGTACATATCAATGATCGCTATGACATGGAGAAGGTTAGTAGTGCAACAGAAGGCCCTAGCCGCACCTCCAGTGCTGCTGACTACATGAAGAGGTGGCCAGAAGGCACTATTTGATGAAGTGAGCAGGTAAGTAAGTATTAGGAGTGTCAGATGCTTTAGAGTGCAAGGTGAAAGTATGAAGGTCTTATTTTATATTATAAGTTTCTAGTTGTGTAGCTATTTTTGTCATTAGTGGTACTCATATACTGTTAAAGTTCTGAGAAGCTGATAATTGTTTAAGTTGATTAAATAACTGGTATTGTATTATGTTTTAATTAAGGGTTCATAAGAGTTCACATACCTAGTAATGTTTACAGTAAGTAAAACTAATTTGTGTTGTATACTTAACAGATTTATTTAGAAATGCGTACTTAAGATTTAAGTAAACAAAATGATGTAATTAAGTAGTTCAGGAAGGAAAGGTGATGGCGTGAAAGGTAGTCTGAGGACAGACGAGCGAGCAGGATGGCCGAATGTGGGAAACGGAACGTATGCGTGAGTGAGTGAGATGGATGTATGAACAGTATGAGCGAGACGGAAGAGGTTATTAACAATATGGCGGAAACCATTGTATTGTGCGGCAACGATTATTTTAACTAATAAATTTATTGAACTTATTTCAAGCGTTTCACTCCGAGCAACCATCCCCACATCTATTTTATTACAGATTTAGTGTTTTGTTTTTGTATTTAGTCGGTTCGCATTTTTTTTTCATGGGTGTAGTTCCGAGTTCCGGTGAACACGGAATGAAATAAAAGACGAAACTTAATTACATAATTATTAGGAATTTAGGGTAACAAGACATATGTGTTGATACCAAAAGTTATTACAGCCTCGTGTAACTTTTACTTTTTTAAGAATTGTCAATACTCTGATCTTTAAATCTGCTTTAAATTCTAAATCTTTTATTTACGCAATCGTTCTACGCATGGCTAAAAATAAACGTTAGTGTCAACGCAAATGATGGGTAATCATAAATAATAAGCTGGGTAATTGTTTTAGGAAACCTTTCATCTTCCCTCGCTTGTCGATTTTATTTTTATTTCTAGCATTTCAAGGCAGCAAAATGTTGATCGTAACTTCTTCCTGATTATTTATTTTATTTGCCATTTTCTATACATATACGCGTAAATGTATAACAGGTATCCGACTCGGCCTCTTTTCCAATAAAATAGGATCTATTGGTAAGAAATTCTTCGCTGGCTACGTTTGGACGATATTGGACGTTTATTGGATTACTCCAAAGATCACTATGTAGCGTAGGCTTTTTATATGGCCAACATTCGGACGTCAATTCTGTTTTCCTAGGGGTGATGTCATATATCGTAGATGAAAGATGGTCAAAAATCTCCCTGATACTTATGGTTTAACTTAACCGTCAAGGACGAGCCTCTGTTTAAAGGGCTCGAACTCATCGCAGAGAACGAAATTTTAATTAAAGTTTTACCATGAACTTTTCAGTAAACAAAAACATTTCGAAGAAAGCTGCAAATTCATTATAACGTTTGAATATTTATGTCATGAGTAAGTTTGAAAATTGTAACGGGTTCAAGACTGCATTGAAACGTAAATCCAAATTTTCATTGATCGAAGAGGCTCGCATCAGTGAACGTTTTACGTAGTTCGAAAAGCAATTTATCTCATGCAGTTTGTGAAGTTTATAACAAACGATCTTTAAAAGCATTTAGCCGAAGTATAAACTCGATGGACCGTCATGTGAACGGAAAGAGTGCCCGAGGCGGTGCAAGCGGCGGCTAGTTCTAGACATTTCAGAATTTGAAGGAGTTTCTGACGGGGCATGAAGATCGATCGGTAAATGGGAATCGGATGAAATGGGTGGGCCATGAAGCGCGCTGGGACGCTGAGGGCGCAAGTCAGGCTTTATTTATACTACCTACGAAATTTTATTTTCGATCTTCGTAACGTACCTTTCCGTTAACACTAATGTTATTAAACAGAGAGTGAAAGGGAGGGCACGATATGAACTTCGGATTTCGTAGTAGCCCCCGTCGCGCGGATTTTACTGCCGAGGCGTTCTCGATTGCTCGGTGTTCTGGAATAATGATAATATGAAAACTTACTTTGTGATTTACAGATACTATTAACGAACTATCTGTACTTTGTAGCTATTGTTTTCTTTATTGGATAGGGGGATAATGAACCGGCGATTCACCTGGTGGAAAGCAATCAACTTCACCGACCCTTAACATAATTAGAATAACGAGTATGTGGGCAGCCTCTTGAGAAAAAAGTAAGTTCATAATTTGCAGATCCATAAATAACTAAACTTGATGCAATTCAGTAAATAGCAAGACGAAGATGAAAAGTAAAGAATAGGTACCTATATCTCACTAAATAAAACAACAGACAATTTGAACGATGTGTTTCTGTATTTGGGGAATAAGTACAAAGAAAGACCCACGTTAAAGTCGCTATCTCCTGCTTTGTGCCTACATGGAATTTTGCAAATCCAGGGGCTTGCCTTTCGCTCCTTGATGAAAAAATCAGTGCACCTGAAGTCTGACTAATACCTCTAGACGTTTGAAGAACTGTTCTAGTTACGAAGCGCGTGAATTGGAAGCCCGAAGGCGAGACATCCAATTATATTTTATGAACATTTCAGTGGATTTACGTCGGCCTTGGCTCGTGAGTTATGTGAAAAGACCGAGGAACTCATTACCATACCATAAAACGCTGAACGTTTATGTTGCAAGGGATTGTATACGGAATTGATCTACGAATGCATGTTTGCGAGCAATTTTAAGTGCCATCAACTGAAACTTTGCCTTCCATTTCTGTTTTATAATGGTGAATTTTTTAATTCAGCATTATGAACTGTGCTTTGCTTAAAAATTCAAATAAAAAATCATGACTTCCTTGCAGTTTCATGAAGTTCATCATCATCATCAGTCTATATACGTCCCACTGCTGGCTACATGCCTCCTTTCACAATGAGAGGGCTTGGGCCGTAGTTCCCACGCGGGCCTAGTGCGGATTGGGAACTTCACACACACCATTAAATTTCTTCTCAGGTGTGTTTAGGTTGCTTCAGGACGTTTTGGCTTACTGTAAAGCTCATGATACATTGTTTTTTGTAGTTTCGTTTGCCTTATCTGTTTGTAAATTTTGTTTTTTTTTTTTTAATTGTAGTGGCGTACTTATTGTTAATGTGATGTGATGTTTATCTATTTTTTCTCATAGTGAAAGTTGATGCATGCCTGTCATTGAGGTACGGGCTAGGCGTGTTACTTATTATAAATTTTAATTGGTTAATGTAATTGCTCTGTACTTTGTTGGTGTGTCTATTAAATAAATAAATAAATAAATTCCGAGAAACTCAGAGGTGCGAGCCCGGGCTTAAACCCACGACCCTCTGCCTTAGAGGCCATAGGTCAAACCACTTGGCTACCACGGGTATATAGAGTTTACTTACACAAACATACACACACACACATACACACACACGTGACTTCACTTGGTACTCGCGATACTTTTCATGAGAGCCTGGTGCGAAAGCCGCCGAAATATCTAACATATGCAATCATTTAAGTAACAATGTGTACCTATTGTGTAATTTTGTGCACTGTGTAATTTCATGGGTTAATAAAATTGTTTTTAGATTTACTTGTGACAAAGCCGCTGCAGTATGGTCGAAACGTCAACGAAATTTTAGCAATACATCGCCCTCATTACGAACCTATTATGTTTTAAAATTATACTGTCAGTAGCCGACAACGCGGACGACATTTCCTTTGAGCCAATTTAATTCGGTAATCCTTGCTTGACGAATTTAATTGGCTTAGTAATTAAATCTGCTTTATAGAAACAAGCCGTTTATACGACAGCGTAGATTTGTTTGCAAGCGGGACACGTATCAGGCGTACACAGGTGTGCGTTTATGGAGCAGAATTATATCTTAAGCTGCGTACGGACTGCGCGCACTGTACGAGTACCCGGGTACGCGTACCGGAACGCCATGTCCGTACGCCATGTACGCGTACACTGTACACGTACACGTACTGTACACGTACACGTACACGTACTGTACACGTACACGTACACTATTTTTTTTTTTTTTTTGAATGAGTCGCCAGAGGGGCCAAAGACGCGAAGTCTTTGCTGTTTTTTACTTTAAGGATTGGAAGGGTGACTTGTGCTCGGGAAAAATCCCTTCGGACGAACTGGGAATGGAGGGCCCAGACAGTGTCCGACTTGCACGGACTAAAAAACCCGGTCACAAGTCCCCTTCTCTATTAGTTATCAAAACAAAAAAAACGTGTGCTTTATATTTTGAGGAGGGGAGGGGTAGGGAGGGGACTTAATCTACCCACAGTGTCCTGCCTCAGCCATTTGCTGGAAGGCCGGGAGAGGAGCATGCATTCTCCCGCTGGGCACGTACACTATTGTACGCGTACATGGCGTACGGTCATGGCGTTCCAGGACACGCATACCCGGGTACGCGTACAGTGCGCGCAGTCCGTACGCAGCTTTACACTTATGAAGTATCTTTTTGTATTTTTACGGTCATCCCGTGAAATCCATATATTTCATACTAAATACGAACTCAAACATTTATGCACAGAAAAAACACAGTAAAAGACCAGCTCCGGGAATCAAACCCGGGTCCTCAGCATACTGTGCTGCGTGCTTTTACGCCTACACCACAGCTGGTCGGGATATAGGCACGTTGTGATGCATAGGAAAAATTCGTGCTTATATCCCGACCAGCTGTGGTGTAGGGGTAAAAGCACGCAGCACGGTATGATGAGGACTCGGGTTCGATTCCCGGAGCTGGTCTTTTTCCGTGTTTTTTCTGTGCATCCATATTTCAGTTCGTATTTAGTATGAAATACTTACACTTATGCGTAAAAGTAATTGATGGATCATACACAGCGTGGGAAACAAAAGTTATCTCTCCTGTATATTATTCATGAAATGCAATTCACATGTAAATAAGTACAACTCAAAACATAAAACTACCGTGAGACTCACTCATAGTCATAGTGAACAAATACGGATAACTCAGATAACTCGTGAGTGCGCGTTTGGCAGCCGTTTTGACGTGTGGCTCTGGGGAAAAGGGATACGGATTAGCCCGAAACATGTCGAGCTAAACTCGATCATAGACGTGAGTTATTCCTATTTTTCACTATAAGTACAACTCGATCATACGAAACCCAGAAGGACACAAACAAAAACAACAAACAAACAAACACAAACTAAGCGATTTAATAATGGACCGAAAGTTGACCAGGCGTCCCATATGCCGATGTAGACTTGACTAAAAATATTGACTAGACCTTAGACTCAACTTTTACCATGCCCACAGGAAAGATGCGAACAAAAAATGTGTATACCTAACCCTAATGCAATGATATGTAGGATTTAACTAAAAATTGTTGCAGCTTAAAGGCCCATTTAGATTATACAACTTTCTTGCACATTCCATACAATAACAAAAATGTTTCTTTTTAATCCTTCCGCCCCTTTATACCTTTCCGAGCGTTTCAGCTACTTGGCTGAAGGAAGCCAGCATCGTTTGCGGTCGAGTACCAATCTCCTTTTGGCCTGTCCTTCTACTTCTTCCAAAATTTACTCAAAATCTTTTACTGTGCAATCTGCTAGACTGTGGAATCGGGGTCCATATTGGGTTCGCTAAATTTCATCACCCGAAATTGATTTTCCTAACGATTTGTACTCCTAATGATCACTGTTCCTAAAATTTTGTTTCCTAAAGTTTTCGTTCCTACAATTTATTTTACTATTAACGTAGTCTATAACACTCAGTTTTCCGAAAATTGATTTTCCTATTGATTTGTACTCCTAATTATCACTGTTCCTAAAATTTTGTTTCCTAAAGTTTTCGTTCCTACAATTTATTTTACTATTAAGTTAGTCCATAACACTCAGTTTTCCGAAAATTTTAAGTAATAACTTCACTGTTGAAATTTATCAAACAAATTAGATTATCCGGGTGGTCATAAAAAAAATAACTAACACCAAAGGCTAATGCGGGAGCTGCGCTGCGCTACGCTCCCGCATTAGCCTTTGAACCTAACCATACCAAGTCGCTTCCACTCCGCAAGGTCTTGCTCGCTCGCTTCGCTCGCTCGCTGACTTCAATCGCTATCATTGGAGTCAGCGAGCGAGCGAGCAAGACCTATCAGGGCGGAAGCAACTCGGTTTATTGCAACCGACATTATGAAGTTTAATGTATAATAATGTTCAATTTTATGAATAAAAACAAATCTACATAAAAAAGATATGATGATGAATAATAGTGTAAAAGATGGTTATGTTGAGAAAATAAAGGAAAACAAATAGTAGTATGATAGATGTTTATTGCAACGGACATTATGAAGTTGAATGATTAGGAATTCAGAACGTTAGGAACAGAGTAGTTATGAGTAGTGATTATTATGATGTAAATTTTTAGGAACAACATTTTCGGACTTCCGATAATCGACATTGAAAAATTAGTTCAACTTTGGCGCACCCGTGGAATCGATTACCCACCTCCATTAGGCAATCTCCCTCCGTGGTGTCTTTCAGGGAAGCTTTAAAGAAGATGTGGCTCACACAATCTCTTTAATATATTGAGAACACTGCTTATTTATTGTATGTATTTTGCATATATATGTTGTATATGGTAGTATATTTTTATTAGGTTTCTTTATATTATGAGTTTATGTATTGTATTTCCTAAAAGTTGTATTGTAGCCTTTGCTTTGTCCGACGACTGTATTATTTTTACTTACTCTTTGTCGGTCCCTTACTAAATGCTCCTTTCATCCACTCAAAGGTTGACTGGTAGAGATCCCTTAAAGGGATAAGTTCGCCTTTGTACATGCATTTCAACGGTTGTCAATAATGTATTTCTTTTTTTCCTTATTTTTGTACAATAAAGAGTTTACATACATACATACATAACTTTGAGGCAATAAAACATTGCTCAGTTTTAACTAGGTTTTAACCTAAGGTTTCTAAGGTTGACTGAGCAATGTTTTATTGCCTCAATTTTATTGTATGAAATGTGCAAGAAAGTTGTATAATCTAAATGGGCCTTAATGCTGATTCAATTGTCGTTTCAGCATAATTGACTAAAAATGTTTTTGTAATTATTTACATTACTTTAAGAGTCAATGTATTTTTTCATGTTGAATAAAGTTATGTCTGACAAATACGACTACAATATTTTTGCTCATGTACAGTCAAGGCCATAAATACTATGATACTTACCAAGATGTGAAAAAAAAAATAAAAACACACATATAATATACTAGCTGGTGCCCGCGACGTCGTCTGCGTTAATCATCGATGCTCCGCTCCTATTGGTCTTAGGGTGATGGGCTTCCTCGATAAATGGGCTATTTAACACTGAAAGAATTTTTCAAATCGGATCAGAAGTTCCTGAGATTAGCGCGTTCAAGCAAACAAACGAACTAACTCTTCAGCTTTATAATATTAGTATATGTTGATACGAATGAATTTTAATTACCAGGTAGTTTATATTGATGCACTAAATTATTTGTCGAAGTTTGAAAAAACGTGTATATAACGCAAATTTCTCAGAAACTCTGAACTTTACACAATTATTTTAAAAAGTTAAACGTATCCTAAACCAATCTGCAGATTGCGCGATCGGAAAAGTTCTTGTACTTAGTTCACTCAGAAAATTATACATCACCACCCACTATAATACCAGGGTATGCCACTTTAATACCAGATATCCAGACGTATTAATCTACCCAAAAAGTAACACTCACTTATGCCGCCGAAACTGTTTTCCAATGGCGGTACGTATTTTTAATAAGCTGCCAAAAAATATTGCCGAGTTGCCCCGGAGTAAGTTTAGGTCCAAACTATTCCAGTGGCTTAAAGAAAAATCGTTTTATTCAATTAAGGAATATTTATTATGCAAGTAAATAATTTAGGAGACTATAATATGACATTTGGTAATATATAATTTGATTGACATTTAAGCCTAATAGAAATAATAATTATATTGTACTAGTTTAATTCTGTATAATTTATTCAATAATTTAATAGTAATTTTAATCATTATAATTTTGTGTAATAATTTGTTAGATTATCGATTTACTGTAGATTATAGAATAAGATTTTTGCATGCCAATATATCTGGCTAGACATGTCACGGCACAGTAAAACTCCTCTACAACATATTTTGTACACCATGTCTAAAGCAGAATAAATAATTTCATTTCAAATAATTTCATTTCATTTCATTTCACATGACCAATACCTTCGCATTTCGTCGTTCGGTTAATTTTCACTCTTGGCTTTTAGCGTCCGCTTGTAGGATAGTATTCCAGTAGCCTTTTTACTTCATAACCTCATTAGTGAGGTTCATAGCTATGTTCACCAAAGCAAACTTAATTGGTCTTCTAAAAAGGACAAAAAGAGTCTTGATCTTATTGGTTATTTGTAGGCTGGTAAAAATTCTTCATTGCAATTAATGAGAGCGAGCCAATTTCTTCAGGATATTTTCTCAGCGGATAAAGTTTGTGAGACCAATTACTTTAGTCAATTTTTAACAAAGGAAGGCTGCCAAGCTAAGGTTAATTAAAAACTAAAAGAAGTCGCAAACAATTACGTTATTTGACTCATTAAGAAAACAAAGCTTTATATTTTTTGACTTGTTGTACAATCGAGGAAGCTAAATGGAATACCAGTTTGGAATCTGTTTACATTCAATTTCTGGGTATTTTTTTTGACAGATTTATGAATCAAAAGAAAAAATAGTCCACACTTCTATGCGTATCAAGTTTGGTGACCTTTAACTGAACGTTATTATGTCATTAAAAGTTAAAGTTATTTTTCTCAAACATGCTTTGAAATGTATGCGTTAATGTCACGAAATGAAGCCATGAAATTTGTTGTTTATAGCTACATTACTTCTTGGCCTACATTACTTCTTGGCCTAGGCCATAAAAGTAAGTATGAAAAACCATTATTGTCCGCTGCTGTAACTTTTTAAATTTGCTTACTAACATTAAACTGACAAAGGAAAAATTACATACAGCCAACTTACGACATTAAAAAAATCTATCTTCTTTTATTTCTATAAAACCGCCTAAACTACTGGTGATGGATGGATGGATGTATAGATGTATGGATGGATGTATGGATGTATGGATGTACGGATGTATGGATGGATGTATGGATGGATGGATGAATGGATGTATGGATGGATGGATGTGTGGATGGATGTATGTATGTATGGATGTATGGATGAAATTTTTTTATTGTCGAGTCACAAATTTTTTAAAAAGTTAAAACGGCCATGGTAATAAGTTGGTACTATTCGTATACAGCCAATTCAAATGACCGGTATCAATTGTTTTGTTGAATCTCCAGACTTTTTTATTGTGTTTGAAACAGTTTGTGATGTTTTTCGGTAGAAAAATACACCTGCAGTTTTTTTTAATGAAAAAAGGCGGGAAAGGGTTTAATGACATTTAATTTTAAGTGATTTGCAATTCTTTGTACCTATTTAAGTTAAAAAAAGTTTATTCTATTTTTTTCTTTCACCATTTTTGAGAAAAGCTTTATATTAGTCTCGGCTCGGGGTATTACTGGCTTCGTATTATTTAAACGGACTCCCAAGTTCGTCCGTTTAATACTCATACTCAGCAGCAATTGCCTACTTCCAGGCCACAACAATAATGTACTATTGAAACGTATTTCTTAACTAAAACTTAGATCTTGTTTTTTTGTCTTAAAATAGAACATTAACCTACTTAAAATGTGAAAGAAATTATATACTAGCTGTTGCCTGCGACTCCGTCTGCAAAGAATTCGTTTATCGCTATCCCGCGCCCGCGGGAACTCTGCAAGTTTCTGGGATAAAATCTATCCGTTATCCTTTCCAGGAGTTCAAACTACCTTCGTACAAATTTTCATCCTACTCGTAAATAGGTAGAGCGGTTTAAGCTTGAAGAGGTACAAACAGATAGAATTACTTTGGCATTTATAATATTAGTAAGGAGCAAGGATTACTTAGTTTCAGCACTCAAACGAAGTACGAACGAATTACTTATTTTTTCCTAACGGGCTCACGAACGCCCAGCCCAACCTTTGGACGTAGAAAACTAAATTTGCATACAGGTTCCCGTTATGATGTAGATGAGGACGAATTTTGGAAAATTCCCAGGGGGTAGGCAGTCCGGCAAAGCTGGTGATTCTATAATTTTCCAGTACGTCTTATAACTTTGAGATAGGATATTTTTGTACACGTTTACGTCCAAATTTTTAGAGACGAGAAACTTCTACGGTTTTAAAATTGATCGACCTTGGAATCTGTCTTGGCAATCTTGAATCTATTTTAGATTTTTTAGTAGTATTTGCACGGTGTTTTTGCAAAAGAAAAGATAATTCACTGAAAAATTGCCAATTAGCTCCACATTTACCTAAAAACCTATTGAAAACTATATGTTGCTCGCGAATCCTTCTGCAAAGAATTCGTTTATCGCTATACCACGGGAATTATGTAATTTTCCGAGATTAAAACTACCCTCTATGATCTTTGCAGTGTTTCAAACTATTCTTATAACAAATTTAATCTTAATCGCTTCAGCGGTTAAGCGTAATAAGTTAACAGACAAACAAAGTAGGTAGAGGCTGTTATTTACTAATATGTTTATTTTGTATAGAGTTGAGATCTGCTATCTTTTTGTATCCAAATTCAAGGTGTGTGTGTGTGTGTGTGTGTGGATTATATCCTCCTATCACTATCACAAATCAAATTAAATGTCATGTGCTGCTGTGTGTACTGACGCGGACTTCGAAGAAGAAATTGCATCTGTCTTTATATAACTTTATACAAACCTGACCTCGAGTGGCGTCCGCGGACCGGAAGACGCAGTGTAGGTAGGCCTATTATTGAGTGGTCCGTTTTTTTCTTCTATTGCACAAATATCGATATCGATAAAAAATTGGTAAACACTAGCTTGATTGCGACAGTCTTATATTTTGCCGTGAAAATTCCGATCTCTGCAAATTACATTTAAAATTTACCATGAGCTTTTTATACGGTACCGTTAATTGCTACCCTTTGGGTACGGATCCTTAAAAAAGCGCCAATTAGCTAAGGTAAACGTCCCTGTGCTCGACACTGACCCAATACAGGGCACCTTCAATCTTATGTCATAGTAAAAGAGTAGACAGATGGGTGTCAGCAACTGGCCGTTGACGTGTCAAGCATTAGTACGTTTGCCTATTTCTCTCTATGACTAAGGCTGCATTCATTAATATAAAAAAGCGGTCTCTATTGTAGAGCAGTCCTTGCTTTCCAACTCCAAGCCAAGTAATAAAGAGTTGTGAGATATAACGCGGTGATTAATAAAGAAGTGTTTCCAGGCTAATAGCCGTTTTTCGTATCCCCAGGCGGCGAGTTTACGACGCACTAAAGCGGAAACGCCCTATTTTACAAGCTCTCATACACTGCCGACGTTAAAATTCTGCGGGATGCCGCGTAAAAAATGCTTAAGCGTACCTTGGTTCGTTATTGTGCATTTGCACGGTTGATTTCACCTTTAAAAGACATGAGAAAGTTGAAGAAAAATGCCCTTTAATTATCATCCTAGCTTATAACATCGTACAGATGTAGTACAAAATGATTTTCTATCGGGAAAACTCGGATCTCAATCGGAATACGATGGCACCCGAACTGTCAATCAATGATTGTATTAAATGAGTGACGTTTTCATGTCACAGTGAAAAATGTAAAATGGCTACACAGCTGTAATGGGTACTGAAGCTAATTGAGAGAGCACGATAAATACGAACTTTTCCGATAAAGTACGAAGGAAAATCATTTTGCACTACATCTGTACTCCTAGATCAAGAATACATTTTTAATTCCTCCATATCCATTTTTCCAACGGACGTCCAGGCGGGGAGAGCGTCTTATCTTTATGTGGTTACTATACCATTGGCCCGAATGAAGCAGTTAGCTTCATCTTTTCTAATACGAATTGCTAAGGAATGGAATTCGCTCCCGTCGTCTATATATATTTACAGATAAATACAATCTAGGGCTTTTCAAGTCTGTTACTGAATCAGTAAGATACACCCATCACCTCATCTGCACTTTTTATCAGGTGAGATAGCGGTCAACCACGGGTCAAGTTTATGTTCAAAAAAAACATAAACTCAAAACCCGTTTTAATTTAGACTTTATTTACATTCAGGAAGGTCTAAATGAAAATGGCTGATTATTTTGAGTTGATATACTCGTACTCTTGCTTGATCTAGATATATATCTAGAGCTCCTACGAGTGAGACTGATATGTTCCACTATAGAGCTCAGGTCTCGAAGTCGCTGGGGTCGTAGTTCCCACTTGGGCCCAAAAAACCGGTTGTCTGTAAAGTCGGTCTACGGACGATAGTTTAACGTACCAACGTCATAACAAAACATTCAAAAAACAAAAATGAAACCAGGCGGTCACCCATCCAAGTACGCGGCCCGCGCTCGACGTTGCTTAACCTCGGTGATCGAACGAGAACCGGTGTTTTGTCAAATATCTTGAAAACGGTGCATCCTACGGCAAAATCAATGAAATTGTTATCCCCCCTTTGAAACCCCCGCCCCCCCTCAAACCCCTACCCGCACCTCCCCATTAAAAACATTCAAAAAACAAAAATGAAGCCCCCTTTAATACCGCCGCACCTCCCCCCCGCCCCCGCACTCCCGTACCCCCTCCACCCCGCACCCCGCATTGTACATCCTGGCGTTTGCTGCTCTCTTGCATTGACCTTCGCAGCTCATGTAAATTATTTATAACGTAACGTTACATTGCGTCATCCTTTTTCGTGTATGCAGCCGGCGTTCATCGATTTATTAGACGTTGTCACGTCAAAAAGCCGTGGTTACCTAGTGATTTGACCTATTATGGCCTCTCAAGCAGAGGGTTGCCGCACCTCTGAGCTTTTCGAAATTGGGCTAATTTACATTTCAAGTTTACCATTAGCTTTACGGTGAAGGAAAGCATCGTGACAAACCGGAAAACACCTGCGGAAAGCATATATTGCTTACTAGAAAATTCCGATGCAAAATACTTTTCACTCACGATACTACCGCAGTCTGGCGCATGTATCAATTCCATTAGAATAAATTATACCAATTATGTATGTGGCAATTATTTTAATGGTGTCTCTATTCACTCGTTTGTATATTATCTTTTTTAGCTTGCTTTAGATTAAATAATTGTAGTTTAATATAAACAGCTTTGAATTGATGTGTAAACAAGGGTATAATCGAATATTTTTTGTTTTTATTAGCAGAACGTTTAGAGATTTTTCAATAATGTGAAAGTTTTTGGGTACACCGAACAGAATTCGAAGCCGATCTTTGGCATACGCAAGCGATCGATGCTTTCGGGGAGGTTGGTTGGGGTGGCGTGGTGCAATTGGTAGCATGCTCGGCGCGAAAAGCCAAGAAACACGGGTACAACTCCCGTCCGGCGCCCCCTAATGCTTTTTTTATTCATTTAGACTGACATAGTGTCCCACTGCTGGGTAAAGGCCTCTCCTTTTGATCTGCACAACTCTTGGTCTGGCGCAATGTCAGGCCAGTCCTATGCATACAAGTCCAAGTCGTCTCGCCATCTTCTTCTTGGTCTGCCTCGTAGTCGCTGGCCGTTTTCCGACCAAAATGCTTCCAAAATACTTTTTTGTTTTTATATAATCGTAGATTCTTAAGTTTCATAACTAATATTTCTCAAGATTTACGATCTATTTATTGTTAAAATTACCTCAACGTTTCGACCACATGGCACCGGCCGTGGTCAAAAAACCAACTTAATATCAGCAATAAACATTTCGTGATAAACTCCCTAGAAATATTAGTATGTGTTACGCAGAAGTATCTCGAAAGTTTTAAATATATTTAATCTTAGACTCAATTCGGCTCCGTAAATGAAAAGAAGTTATTAAATAAATAGCAAGATTAGGAAACCCGGTAAAAATATTGCAACTCGTTAGCATAATTTTGCCCGTCAAATCTTTTACCACAAACAAGTTGAAGCGTCAAGAATAATGGTAAACAAATCAATCAGCTTAATAACTTCGACCACCTGCGGCACAGTTCTGTTTGCACGGCCGCCTGGATTTAAATCGATCAATGCCTAATTTACAAGATACTTCTGCGTAACTAGATGAAGAAACGGTTGGTATTTTATATTTAGCTTCATGTATTTTCTTTAGGATGCATAAAACAACGGAGCGGAACTTTTCGGTTTGATCGAAGAGATGAAAAAAGGTCTTCACGAGAAATTCCCTAAGTGTGTTATGATAACGTTGGTACATTTTGTCGCGATTAAGTTTTGCAAACTACTCTAAAAATAGTGTGTACATAAACTGAAAAAAAATATGGTTTCTAATTTAAATAGAGCATGCAATGCAAGCTCAACTTTAATTATTTGTGTGAAACCTTGTTATTTGATATAATTTGACTTTGATAATTTAAGTCAGAAGATAGGAGAAGGATAGAAGAAGATTCGCTCTATCAAGGTAGTTATTAAAAATATCATTTTTCAATGCAAGCTTTTTTCTTTTTAGTTTATTTGTGCTCAAACGATGTACTCAGATATAACAAAATTATATCTAACGTTAACCACCATTTGGTGGTGCTATCGCACCATGTTGCACTTGCTGTGTCATTCAAATTAATCCATGTATGAACAATAACTTATATGAACACTACAAGCTGAATAAAAGTCTGTTACATTAATGTTTAGACGTCCAAAATTAGAATCAACACTGGAAATGATAAAATTAAAAATACAGGACGAAGCTTCATTTAAAATTGAATAATTTTGTCCACTGACCGAAAATGAAACTTAAACCGACATCTATCAACTTCACATGGTTCACAGATCAGAGGACCTGAGGGCCCCTCTACAGAAGGGTTGGCCGTTTCAATATTTCTATAGTCACATGTGTACAAATAAAGGGTGTGGGTTATTTACATGAAAATGGATCTGTGATGCTGATTTATAGAAGACAAGTTTTTGCTTGCAAATTCTACTTAGTATAAATATTTGTATTAAGGTAGCCTGGGTGGGTATTGGTCAACCTTAGGATATAATATATCTACACTATCCCACTAATATTATAAAAGTGCAAGTTTGTACGAATGGGTGGATTGTTTGTTACTCTTTCACGTTAAAACCTTTTGACGGATTCAGATGAAATTTGACAAACAGAGAGTTTATAACTTGGATTAACATATATAATACTTTATATCCCGAAAACTTTCACAATTCCCGCGAAATATCAATAAGCGAATTTTTCACAGGCGATGTCGCGCACGGGCAACTAGCTGTTACAGTGAGAACGAGACTGGTAAAACTTCAGACAAAAAAGAATTACTAAGCCAAATAATTTAACTAAAAAGTTTTGTAATTAGAATTACACACACGGGATAAAGTTTGTCCTATGCCTTTTTTTATTATGAGAGGGAGGTACACGCGCAAAGAAAATATGGGAAATGATTACCACCGCCTGTGAATACCACTCAAAGAGACTCACTGATCTGTTGCCGGCCTTTAAAGGAAGTATAAGCGCTTTTCTTGAAAGCCCCGATGTCATAATTGTCTGGAAACACTGCTGCCGGAATTTGACTCCACAATTTTAATGTAGTTAATAGTTGAAATTGCGAGTCTTTTATTACCAAACTCCATCTAAATTTATTTATTTTGCGAAAACCGTAAACGCCATTTAAAGCCGTTGGTAATTGAGATTTATGTTCGTATGGTATATGTACACACCACAGTTGGTACACACGCACGCTATACATATAATTTTACTAATAAGAAATAACGTATTTCTCAAGTAGTTACTTATGCCTTGATCACACGTACCGAGTAAACAAGCGCTGCCTTGTTTATACGCACCGACTACTCGGCAGAGAGCACGCCGTCTCCCGTTTACTCGGTACGCGTGTTCAAGGCATTAGACACAACGATATTTTAATAACAATGCCCTTTTGATACATTATACAGGGTGTTAGGTAATGAGTGGATAATCCTTGAACTACGGATAGAGGGCACTTAGGACGTTATAATAAAGCTAATATAAGTTTAGTAAAAGTCGCACGGTTTTCGAGATATTTGGACTTTTAGGTTTTTTTCGAAAATGAACAGCCTGACAGATGGAGCGACGACCTGGTGAAGGTAGCGGGAACGCATTGGATGCGGATGGCGCAGGGCCGATCTGTTTGGCGAGCCTTGGGGGAGGCCTATGTTCAGCAGTGGACGTCTTTCGGCTGAATGATGATGATGATGATGATGAACAGCCTTGTTCAATGTTTTGATCATAGCACCATTTTGAACTGTTTTTTTTTAATTTTTAATTTTTGTTCAATATTCTTGAGGACTTGTGTAATCAGATAGGCATCACCATTTTTCTGAGACTTCATTAGATTTAAAAAAAAAAATCGCAAGCTTAATTTTTGCGTTTTCAATCGTACATTGACCAAACTTTCAGCTCTCATGGTAAATAAGCTTAAAACATGCCAATTTATTGAAGATTTAAAAATAGTAATTAGCTTTTGAATTTAAAATCAAAATGCCAAAATAATAAAAAAAAGACACGCTCACCCACATTTTTCCCAATGTACTTTTTGTATCCTGGCCGTAGAATTCAAAACTTTTTGTTGCAAAAATAACATTAATGGCCACTTTTTTAAATGCCATTAATTCCAAATTTGAAAAAAAAAATCATGCCGACTGCTTTTTGTTTTTTTTTTCGAATTCAATTTTGAATTTCGCTATAATTTCACCATGAGAGCTGAAAGTTTGGTCAATGTACGATTGAAAACGCAAAAATTAAGAATGCGATTTTTTTAAAAAAATCTAATGAAGTCTCACAAAAATGGTGATGCAAATCTGATTCATCTGGAATCTACCTACCTACGCGACAAGACGTATAACTGTCCTCCGGTTATAATTAATTAAAAAAAGCTGCATTTTCTGCAATAAACTTACCAGAAGTGCGATCAAAACATCCTAAGATCATATTGGTGAACATTGAAGAACTACACAAGGCATCGGTGAGCTCCTTTTTAGTTAAAATTGCGGAAAACTATTTGGTGATATAATAATAGCGAAATTGAACGGCAAAATTCAAAATATAACAGCTACATTTTGGATAAAATCTGATAAATTGAGCGGTATTTCATTGCCTGAATAGCAAGTGCAAATCATCGCACGCGTCACGTCACCTGTCACTGAAACAACTGTCATTACCATCTGACAGTGACGCAAGCGTTCAGAAATTGGCGAAGTGTTGCAACGTGCATAAAACTCATAACGTATAATTGAAAAGCTGTATTCTGGAAAATAAAATAAATAAATAGAAGTCAGTAAGTACTGAAGTTTAAAAAGGAAAACATAAAAATGCAGAAGTGTGGTGCCTGCGCGAAATTTATGGCCCGAGGAGTTGGCGTTCCATGCCAGAAATGTGGCGGTGACTATCACCACGCTTGTGTAGGCATGAATGCTGCGGCCTCGCCCCCGCAGGAATGGCAATGCCCGGCATGCAAAAGGTCACAGCCGCGGGATAATAACGCGGATACCCCGGTGAAGGGCCTTCATCAGCAGCCTGTGGTCGCGCTGTCCGTCGCGGCTGCGCCCGTCGCGGCTGCGCCCGCTGCTAGCCCTTCGAGTGTGGTGCTGCTGCGTGGCGGCGCGCGGGTGCCGGCGGCGCCGCTGACTGGTGAGACTAAGACTGAGGCGGAAGGTATGCCGTCAATCCTCAGTCGGGAGATACGGCTCTTCAGAGAGGAACTCCAGGTTGTCCGACAGGAGCTCAAAGATTTCCGGCAGGAGTTCGTGGACATCAAAACTAGCCTCTCGGAATTCAGTAAAAAAATTGAGGGGTTGGACGCCCGCGTCGATGCCATCGAGCTTCAGGTGTCAAACAGCACCGTATCGGCGGCGCAAAGGGTGCTCGAGGATGCCGTGGCGGCCCTGCAGTCGGAGCTCAACGACCGCGACCAGGAGCTCCTGGGCAACGACGTGCAGCTGTCCAACGTGCCGGAGGAGCCGGGGGAGAGTGCGGCCGGGCTGGCGGTGCGAGTCTGCGCCAAGATCGGCGTGCAGCTGGACGAGCGGGACGTGGTGGCGGCTCACCGCGCGGGCCGGGCGAGCGGCGCGGGCCGCCCGCGGCTGCTGGTGCTGCGCCTGGCGCGCCGCGCCGTGCGCGACGACGTGCTGCGGGCCGCGCGCGTGCGCCGCGGCGTTACCACCGCGGACCTGGGCCTGGCGGCGCCGCCGCAGCCCTTTTACATAAACGAGCGCCTCACAGCCGCCAACCGTCAGCTGTTCCAGCGGGCACGGGAAGCGGCACGTGCCGCCGCCTGGCGGTATGTGTGGACCCGCGATGGGAAGATCTTTGCTCGCCAGAAGGATGGGCAGCCGTGCCATCGATTGCGTCGCTCGCTCGACCTGGATATTTTTAGGTCCGAGTGTGGCAGTCGCAACAATCCGTAGTTATTTTTATTTTGTTTTATGTTTTTGTGTTAGCGGTATTTTTAAAAAATGTAGTGTCCTGTATTTGGAATTGTTGTTGTTACTATTGTCGATTTACTTTTTTATTTGTATTTTAATTAGGTTTTACTTTTGTGTTGTTGCTTTTCTACCTGTAAATTCTCTAATTTCTTATTTCTTTGTTGTCATTGCGGATGTGGGTTGTTCATTTGGCTGTGCACTGTTTGGTGGGTCATTCTGGTACGTTATAGTGTCAAATTATATTTTATTTACTTGTATACGCGCTCCTTACACCCCTTTTACTCAAACAATACATTGTGCTTACATTTCATTTGTAATATTTGTTTCAAATTGTACTTTATTTGCATGTATACAGCTAGTCGTTTGCTATTTTTGTTCCGTATTTTCTTATTATTATGCTCCATTTTAAAAACTTCAAAGTTGGATTGTTTAATGCTGGATCCCTCAGTACGGGGCACGACGAGTTGATTACGACTATAACTGAGACTGACGCGGACGTGATATGCATTAATGAGACTTGGCTTCGCGCCGGGCAGGAAGGACGCGCGCCCACTGTGCCTGGTTACCGACTGAGACACGTGCCGCGGCCGGCTGGCGTCCGCGCTAGAGGAGGCGGAGTGGGATTTTATTTGCGCCGAGGCATGAACGCGCGTACGCTGCCGTTCCCTCCTGCTGCGGTCGTTGAGCAAATGTGGCTTAAGCTCACAATTAATTCTAAGAAATTAATAATAGGCACCGCGTACCGACCTCCGTGGCTTGATGTTGACACTTTTTTTGATGCTATTACTGACTCGATTACATCGTTTACAAACTACGACCGTTTGATTTTACTTGGTGACTTTAACATAAATTATTCCGACCAAAATGACAGTAAATTTAAACAATTGGTGCAGTTTCTGACTACGGTCAACTTGACGCAGTACGTAAATGAACCAACTCACTTTACTAGCCATAGTGAAACGACCATAGACCTGGTATGTACTGACGCTCGCGTTGAGAGTGTGGATGTGAGGCATGTCCCGGAACTCGGGGCACATGCCTTCGTCACAACTGAGCTAAACATTAAAAAGCGTAAACAGACACCAACTATAATCACCTATAGACCGTTAAAAGACATAAACTTTACTGAATTCTACCGTGACCTTGACGAAATAGACTGGAACCAAATATATCGCCTTGAAGACGTTGATGAAATGGTGAGACGCTTTGATGACCTTCTACTGGAACTGTTTGACAGACATGCGCCGGAGAAGACGGTTGTGATGAAGGAGGCACCTAAACCATGGCTCACTAGTAATGTGAGGCTTATGATGAGTCTACGAAACGAAGCGCATTCGAGATTTAAACGGACTAAGTTGGACTCACATAAGCAGTACTACTTGGATTTAAAGCATCTTGTTATTGCAGCAATCCACAATGAAAAGCGTGCCTTCTTCGAACAACATATCAATGACACAACTGACAGTAAGACTCTCTGGAAAAACTTGAAGCGCACAGTTCTCCCAGAGCCACAAGTTCAAAACGACCTACCTAACCATTTTAATGACCCTGACTTAATAAATCACCATTTTCTCAACGTTCCAGGGCAGTCAAAAGTAGCTATATCAGACTTGTCTTTTTACGAATTTCACAGACATGGCGACTCGACTTTTAAACTTACAACAACGACATCGACGACTGTTGCTAAAATTATTGCTAGGATAAAATCTACAGCAAAGGGGCTGGACTCGATTTCTGTTGACATGCTTCATTTGACGCTTTCAAAGACTGCTGACATTTTAACATTTATTATTAACAAAAGTATTACGACTACAACATTCCCGAAGAACTGGAAATACGCACGAGTGACTCCTATACCTAAGAAACCAAATCCATCTGACCTATCGGACCTTCGTCCTGTAAGTATCCTTCCTTGTACATCGAAGATATTGGAAAGGGTAATTTGTGATCAGCTGTCGGAATACCTGGAGAAAAATAGCATCCTGCCTGCACTACAGTCGGGTTTTCGTAAGGGTCGATCGACTGCTACTGCGCTACTCGATGTAGTCGATAACATCTTACAGGCAAGGGATGCTGGTAAAAGTACCATTTTGGTTCTTTTGGATTTCTCTAGGGCTTTTGATTGCATCAATTTGTCCTTGCTATTATCTAAGATGTCATATTACGGATTTGATGCTATGGCGATTAGGTGGTTTGACAGTTACTTGTCCGGCCGGGCTCAGGCGGTTGAGTTACGCGGAATGCATGGTGGTGCTTTGCGGTCCTCCCTTAGTTCTGTGAACAGGGGAGTGCCGCAAGGTTCGATCTTGGGTCCGCTGCTCTTTATACTTTATAGCGCTGATATCGTTTCTTGTATAAAGAACAGTAGATACCATCTTTACGCCGATGATTTGCAGTTGTATGCATCCAGTGTGCCTTCTGATGCATTCACCGTCGTGGAGAACATTAACGCGGACCTTGATCGGGTTTTCTCTTGGTCGGGGAGGAGCTGTCTGGCTCTTAATCCCGGTAAGTCCAAGTATCTTATATTTGGATCCAGGCATCAAATTCGTAATACTCTGAAATACCTGGCTTCCGAGGATGTTGCTATCATGGGCGAACCAATAGAAAGGGTAGACGTAGCAAGAAATCTTGGGCTAATTATGGACGGCGAGTTACGCTTTGAGAGCCATATAGCTCAGTTAGTTAGCAGCTGCTTCTATCGCCTTCGGATTCTTTACAATATTCGTGATTACCTCAGTGTGGATTTGCGTGTCCGACTGTGTGAATCGCTCGTATTGTCTAGATTAAACTATTGTGACGTCGTTTATGATGGTTGCTTACTAGGTCGTTCTGGGAGAATGCTCCAACGAGTTCAGAACGCATGTGCTCGTTTTTGCTTCAAAGTCCCCCCTCGGTCCCATGTCACTCCGTACTTGAACGCTGCTGATCTGCTTAAGATGCACAATCGCAGGCGCTTGCATCTTGCGTCTCTTTTGTTCGGTGTAGTGCGGTACAAAACGCCTTCGTACCTTTTTGAAAAAATCTCAGGGTTGAAAAGTGTGCGCAGACTTAAGGCTATTGTGCCGCCGCACCGGACAGCGGCGTTTCGAGGCAGTTTTAGGTTTGCGGCGTCTAAGTGCTGGAATGACATTCCCCCTCCCATCTTAGGTGTGACTAGCAGGTATACCTTTGGGCGAAAGTTTAAAGGCTATTTGTTGTCATTACAAAAACCTTAATTTCCTCTCCTTTCCAGCACTAAGTATTTCACAAAACTTCTTTGATTTTTTTATTGTCTCGGTGATTTCATTTTTCATTATTCAATTAAGTCCGCGCAGGGTTGTATACTTGGCAGGTGAGGTATAGTATTTACATATGTTTGAGTGATTATTCTTTGCTTTTTTATATTCTACAAATTATTTATTTACGCATGTAGTCTTATGTAGCTATTAGTGTGCAGTTTATTTATTTATTTATTTATCTATCTATACTTACAGCGATCCGGGTGTCACCAGCGGTGCTGGCTGAAAATCAGCGCTGGGGTGCTATAAACGCCTCAGCATTATGCTGAGCCAGTGTCCGATTTGCAACCGCAATGACACATTCTATCTTTAGCTTTCGTGTTGTCTTTTGTTTTGTAAAATATTGATGATGTGTCTTGTGTTGTTGTAAATAAATGTATTTCTTTCTTTCTTTCTTTCTTTCTTTAAAAAAGTCCTCAAGAATATTGAGCAAAAATAAAAAATGAAAAAAAAAATAGTTTAAAATGGTGCCATGATCAAAGCATTGAACAAGGGTGTTCATTTTCGAAAAAAAACCTAAAAGTCCAAATATCTCGAAAACCGTGCGACTTTTACAAAACCTATATTAGCTTTATTATAACGTCCTAAGCGCCCTCTATCCGTAGTTCAAGGATTATCCACGCATGACCTAACACCCTGTATTCAGTTGCTCAAATTCACGTTGAAACATTTTATATTCTTATTTCTTTACTTTCAAATCCGTTGCCTTAAAAAATCTGTGATAATTTTAAAGGGCTTGCCTTCAAAGCTTTTGTTTTTGTCTTCTATTTCAAAGGACAAATGGGTTGAGAGCTTTTTGCCAAATTAAACGCAAGCAATATTTAGGGTTTCGTTTCAAAATGGGCCCGATGGAATTATTGCAGGTATTATATTTAAATTCTTTGTGCCATGTCATGCATATCTAAGACGCTTTTTGCTTGCTATGAATTTATTCAAGAGGCACAAGTTTCCATTTTTTGCATGGGAACTCTTATTGATTTTTAATTTTATATATTTTTTTATTAGTGAATAGTGAGGTAAACGTCCGGGGGTGGGTCACTGTCCCAGTAGACGTCATCTTTAATTTAATGTCGTTAGCAATAGAGGTGATAGCTGGGTGTCATCTACGGGGTATAAGCATATCTAGCAGTGGGGGATTAGGAAATTTTATTTGACATTAGCTATTCACACAAAATTGGTCGTAATTAAACTGCATTATAGAGGTAACGCCACCAGAGTTGAGGCCACGCACACAACCACATCTCATGTAATGACAGCGGGATTTTGACGTTGTGTTGACGTTTAACGACAACACAACGTCAAAATCCCGCCGTCATTACAAGAGATGTGGTTGTGTGCGTGGCCTCAACTCTGGTGGCGTTACCTATACTGCAATAGAGACTATCTCAGTTTTACGATTTGCGAGACCAATATTATGTGCATAACTTGCTACCCTCAAAAAATTGCGTTATAATCAAGTTTGTGGAAGCAATGCAACTTGTCGTATGGATTATATGGGAGTCGAACCATCTTAATATTATATACTCCGTGAAAAATGCAAGTCTCTAACTATTTTCAGGTCATTTGTTCTCTCATATATAACTATTACTATATATGTATAAGAGACGAGTCACGCGACAGATCGAGAGGGTCACGAGTTGACCACAAGGTATATAAAATATGTAAATGCGTAATAAGTCCAGTTCCTATATAATAATAGTTATGAGTGAAAAATCACGAAAGTTTAAAACAGTGGTTCTCTGTAAGCACAGCCTACATTAAAATTGATACCTAATTATGTAGTTCTACTACCGATTTAACTACTACGAGTTTCCCGTCGCATTTATTGAAGAAATCACCTAGAGTAAGGTAGAGTTTTAATACTAACATTGAAATTATACCACAAGCACACTGTATCGTTTTATAAAAACCTTCAATATGTGCAACAATGTACTAATAGTGGTTGAAGCGCTAGTAGAACTACTAACTGTTATTCATACACTTGTATAAGACTGATGCTTAACTCCAAAAATGCACCGTACAAAAAAGTGTTACGAATATTTCATTTTCAACATGATTAAGATCAAATTACGTCGACACTGTCAGTAACAGATGCTCCCGCGCACACTCACTTCCTGTGTTACACTCACTTCTTTAGCAACCACGTCTGTTGGAAGGTGGGTCCGGTATCAGTCAAGCTAATAAAAATATCCACGGCAATGATGATAATGTATACAAAGCGCTTCGGAGACGAGATCACAATCAATCCTAAGCTATTCATATTATAAATACCTATAGGGTAGCGTTTGCAGCAGTAATAAGTGAGACTAGTGGTCTTTTATTTTTAGTTTTTCATCGTGTGAGTGCATAGGTTGGCAACACTCTAGTAATGTTCATTAAAAAAAATTAAATGTAAATGTTTTACGTAAATACGGTGGTAAACGGCTTTTATATTTTATTATATTTTACTAAGTTGTGTAGGGTTGGTCCCGATCTGGTCTTCGGAATCTGTCTGTGTTCACCATGTTATTTTTGATTTCCTTTGTGTTTAAGCATTCCAGCAGAATTCATGAAGAATTCAAGTACTTAATTTCTTTAAGGCACTAGTGCTTTAATTCATAAGAGTTAATAATTTTAAAAAGATAAGTACCTAATCAAGAATTGAAACAGTGTGAGAGGTTCATTATTTTTAACGTCCAAGTTAATACACTGTCGTTATTTGATACTACTTAACTTTTTGTGACATCAGAACCTCTTAAAATGTCTGTGAGTTCTATATTAATTATTGTGTATGAAATAGATTATGTTATAAATACCCATGTTTCACTTGAAGGCGTATAACATTGGCGTAGCACATTGGCTCAGTAACAGCCTATTCACCCTAACCTAGAAGAGTCCTTGGTTGTATCAATCTGGAAATACAGACGGGAGAGCGAATTCCATTTTACTTATCAATTCGTATTAGGAAACTAACTGTTTCGTTCGGTGCGTCGATGGTTTAGCCAAAGAGTTAATGCGCTAGCGATGCACTAAGCAATCCATTTGTTGAATTTAACGGATATCACAGAAAACACGGCGTATATTAAGTGTATTTTAAAGGAATGCTAATTTAATTTATTTTAAATTATTAAATAAATTACATCAGATAATACGATAAAGCACTTTGCCGGCTCAGTCGTATACGCAGACGGCGGGTACTAAGTCACCTGCCATCGTAAAACGTTTATTGCGCACATTACGAGAATCCTCAGCGGTATGGGAGAACCCAGCACACTACAGACTGGAACGAACGCAAAACATTAAATTGTTAACTTTTTGGGTTACTTGCGTGGTATACAATCTATATTTACACCGTAACCGACAAGTAACCCACAGATTTAAAATATAGACTCTTAAAGTTCTTTCAAAACGTAAATGTAGTATAAAGTCAGGTCGATTTGGCTTGGTTAGGGAGATATTTAATTTACCCTGATGATGCAACATTGCCTCCCCCTCAATCCAAAAAATGTGTTCTTATAACAGATAACGTTATAAACATTTAGAATACGTTACCAGCTCGTTTTAAGGCCTTGTTGTCTTGAAATTCGATTTTTTTTGTTTTTAAAATAAAGGAACATTAAAATTGCCGACTACACCCCAGGTTCATATAACGTTTTTTTATTTCTGAGAAGCTTAGAAATCTGTCTTATGACGTTGTAGGTATGCATATACATATTATTTAAAATTAATCCTACTATTGGAAATTAACCAACAAGTGCCGTTAAAGAAAATTTTGTATAAATTGGTACTGAAAGGCTCAACACGACACAATTAATGTATAGGTCAGAGACATGATTAATAAAGGAGAGTGAAAAGAAATGTGTTGTCATGCATATCTCATTAATTCATTTTCCAAATGTACAAAGTGTTTTAAAATGAAACCGGAATACTTATTTCAGCATTTTCAGCACATGATTAGGAAAGTTTGAAACCCTAAGTAATTAATATGCTTACAAAGTAATTAAACACACAAATAGAAAAAGTAATTAATAATTACAAAGGGGACGAAGAATCACAAAGAGCTGGCAGCTTCCTCGCACAATTCATCAGCAGAACTAATACAGCAAGGAAATGCTGCCAGCATCCTTGGGTTCATGCCGCGGGGGGAACTTTTTGTATATTTTTCCAGATTTTATTAGTTTTAAGTTTAAGTTATTGGTTACCTTTCTGGCATTTTCAATAAGTATAGTTTTAATGTAGTTCAGTTCTTATGTAAAATCTGTTACAAATTTTTGATCGAAGTCGACGAGAGTTTCTATACATTGATCGATGTTCAAAGTGTACCTAAATACCTACCGCGGCAAAGGCATTATTAAATTTTCAATCAAAAATTTAATTAAATAACCCTTAAAACGATATCTAACCAAACTTGGCCAGCAACCACTGAAATACTAGGGATCAATTTTATGACATAGTATATCGAATATTTATAGGCTGTTGCCCGCGGCTTCGTCTGTAATCCACGGGAACTTTGTACAGCGGATTAAAATGTAGTATATGATAACCTAGAATAGTGTAACTTTGTATTAGTGAGAGAAATAAAAAAATCAATACAGTATTACAGACTTTACCCCCAAATTAAAAATACACGCAAAGTTTACCACATTATTAAATTAGTGGATGCAAATATAAATTTGTAAGACAATCAAGTTTCGTAAAGAAAATATTTCGTCAAAGATTCGTTTCTTTGATAATGACTGTGCCTCAATGTTCCAATCAGTGGCTTAATTTGCTTTAGATGTGGGTAACCAACTATCTCTTGTTTATTTGTAGTTAGGAGGCGTAAATTTAATTTTCAAGTTTCGACGTTTGACTAATGGACCGAGTTTGGACAGCACTGGATTGAATTGTATCTGAAGACAACTTTTGTTTAGTTCTTGGTGTGTAAATTTGTAATAGTTATGCTGTTGAAATGTTCTGTTGTGACATTATTTCTTGTAACGGATCCCTCTCGCCTTGTTTGTTTTGATTTTGCGACTGAATAATTACGCTATGGTTTTGCTTTATTTAACGTTTATCAACCTGCTTTAAATCTCATCATCAACGTTATTTACCAACGAGCAGCACTCAATTACGTGTACATTCCGTATCGGTAATACTTAACCACATAATTTGCCAGAATGTAAGGTGAAATTGTAAACTTTATACAAAATTAGTGTACATAACTCAGTTAAGTTAATATAATGCATCAACTCAATTGTTAAAATTAGTCTGATAAAATTCAGGATGTTGATACTTTGTTGAAATTAAATCACAAACTCAATGTATATCAACACATGACACATCAAATTAAATAAGACTAATTAAAACAGTTGGGTTAATGCACTATGTTGTCCAGCATAAGCTGAACTAGAAACACTAATCCTGTACCATGTTTAAAATTTCATCCTGTATAATTGTAGTAAGTACATAAAACTTACCAGTGATTGACCCATTATCTCACCTGATGAAAAATGCAGATGAGACCAAAGGCGTACCTCACTACCTTACCTTACTTAGGCGTACCTTACTTTAGCTTTGTAGAGCCCTAGGTTATATTTATCTGGAAATACCGACGACGGGAGCGAATTCCATTCCTTAACAGCTCTTGTTAGGAAAACTAAGCGAACAACGGAATACTAACCACATACACAATTGCAAAAGCTCCCTCCTTGAAGATGTCCATTGGTAAAATGGAGACGGAAGAATTAAATCAAAATAATCAACCAACGAAGAGGTTCAACCAACCATAGTCAAATAAAAAAGAATGTTACTGGAGACCATAAATTGTAGAAGGGGACATATGATGGGACACTTGATATGACTCAACAATATCTTTTTAAACCTGCTGGAAGGAAAAATAGAAGGAAGACGAGACAGAGTAAGGCCAAAATTGACCTATTTTAAATAATCCGGTAAAGAAGGAAGTGGGTGTCGTGTCGTATCAGCAAGTCAAACAGCTGGCCAAAGACCACGCGAAGTGGCGATTACTCTACCGACAAGATCTCTTAAATTTAAGAAGAAGAAGAACTCCTACGCACCCTCACTAGAATGTATCTTGGGGAGGTGTTTTTTTTTTGATAGTTACTTACTTATTTTAGTATAAATAAGAATTGTATGGCGGGCGGCCCGAGGCTCGGATGTATTCGCATAGTTGCATCTTATGGAATGGGGGCTTGAATGCATGGGTCGGTCTTGTGGCTGTATGTGTGATGTAATAAGTTTAGTTTTTAAATTAAGCAAGTTCTAACCAATGTTAAAGTGTGCGCAGTATTCCCCACCAAACATTATAGTTTGGCGAAATTAGTAGTGTTCCTAAAATTATGTATCTTTTTGGGCATAAATAAATAAAATAAGTATACAGCGTTTTAGGATTGGTAAGTATGGTGATGTCTCTATGCCTATTTCTCTTGGTCACAGCCTTTTAATGTTTAACGTAAGTAAATATAATTTGGATACGATTCTATTTGTTGAGATTCGCAACAAATATAAGAATTCGATTTGATGGAAACCTACGTTTGACACTACCTCCAATATAGCTGTATCAACAGAGAGGTCTCTGAGGACGTTAACAGGTTTATACTACGAAATTCGATTTTCGAACTTCGTGTGGTTCCGTTCACGCTATTGGTATTAAACAGAAGAGTGAAAGATAAAGCACGATACGAACTTCGAATTTCGAATCAGCCCCCATGGCTCCGACAACGCAAATCACAATAAGGTTGACAAACAGTGAAATAGAAATGTTTGGCTCCCTGAATCAATTACTCGCCTAATTGTTTGACGTCATGCACGTTACATTACTTGTTTGTTTATTCAACCATTACCCTTTAGCTTCGTTGTCGTTAACCATTTGTGTAATTATTATTCGCATTCGAATTGAAGTTTGTAGCGACAGGCAGGGGTAAGGTGCGTAAGTAAGTATTAAGTCGTAAGCGTTAAACCAAAATATAATCAAAAGCGTGTCCGTTCGCCTGCTCGCGCCAAAGCCGACTGTTGGCCATCAACGCGCGGACCGCCAACATGGCGCGCGCGCAAGTGACCAGCCATTGTAGACCTGCGGCTCAGTCCGTCAAGAAGCGAGCCGGAGGTCTACCTCGGTTTGCCCTAGGAGGGAGCCTGGCAGAAACCGTGTCGTCCCTGTCACACGCTATAGACTCCCCCTCGAGTTCATGAGGACGCCCACGTCCATGGACTCGCACAACACTCTGATCTCGACGACGTGGACGACCTCTTTTCCTCCTAGGCACCACAGGAGAAGGAGCCACGTCATCTCTACTTTTAAAGTGGACAAGCTGAGAAGCGTGAAACTTACCCAACACTTCCTCGGGTGAATCAAGACCAGATACCAGGTAAGTTGTAGGGCTAACCTTTCTACTAACCATATACGGTCCGTCCCTTTTGGGGACAAACTTTGCCGTAACACTTTTACCTGCGTTACTGAGGACGCGAGACGTTATAAGCACGTGATCACCGACGCTAAAACATTCTCCAGGTTTGCGGGATAAGTCGGCGTACTCCTTTCGCCGATCCTGCTGCGACTCTACTCGATCTCTGATTGTAACTAAGGAATCTAGAAAAGACTTCAAGTAGGGCGTTACTTGAGGGACAAAGTTTTCCTTCCGCAGTACCGCACGGATGTCATGATGGACGTCTAATGGAGAACGGAGCTCTCGAGCGAAAGTTAAATACGCAGGGGTTACACCAGTTGTCTGGCAACGAGCAGAGTTCATAGAGAACCGAACCGAAGGTAAATGCAGCGGCCACGTGTTATGCTGCACATTGACCAACTGAGCAAGCTGAACCTTAAGGTCTCTGTTCTTTCGCTCTGCTGGATTTCCCTCAGGGTGATACAACGGCAGTAGATTCTGCTGAACTCCAAGAACAAAGAGAACCTGCTGCATAACCGCTCCGACGAACTGTACGCCGTTGTCAGACACGATCCTGCGTGGGAAACCATACCTTAAGAAGTATTCTTCTAGGAGCGTACGAGCACATGCTTCAGAAGTAGCTTCCTTCAAAGCGAATAGCTCCACCCAACGCGTAGCTGTGTCTTCCACGAGCAGGATCCAACGCTCACCATTGTCACCTTCTGGTAAAGGACCAAATAAGTCAATCGCCAGTACCTCGTTGCGCTGACTTAAAACAGGAGTCTGGAGAAGCCCGGAAGGTTTCTCATTAGATGCCTTGTACCGTTGGCAAGGCACGCACGTCTTTACATATTCCGTAATGACACGGCGCATGCCCGGGAAGAAGAAGCGTTGCGAGACTTTATGAACTGTCCTTTCAATCCCCTGGTGTCCCGCCAGTGGGGAATCGTGGCACTCCCTTACCAATTCAAGACGCAGCGAAGCTGGAACCACCAGCTGCGGTTCTTCGCTGTCGACGTCGGGGTTGTACCTGTACAGGACGCCTTGCTGCATGAAGTATCCTCTTTCAGACCAACGCTTCGCTCCAACGGCTGCGGCATCTGACATACTTTCTAACTCACATATTATCTTTTCCAGGTCCGGGTCATCGAGCTGAGCGCGTCGAAGATCTGCGGGGCTGCGAGCGGGTAAGTCCACTACAACAGAGCATACACCACACTGATCTTTATTTACCTCTTCACAGGCAGGACGGCTGAGCGTGTCGGCGACAACATTCGCTTTACCCGGAGTATACTCGAACTGGATGTTGAAGGCTTGCAACTTTAAAGCCCAACGAACCAACCTTCCCGTCGGCGACTTCAACGTAAGAAGCCACTTCAACGGTTGGTGATCGCTCCCTATAATAATTTGATGCCCTTCTATGTAACCTCTGAAACGCTCTACGGCCCAGACGACTGCAAGAGCCTCACGTTCAGTCGTGCTGTAGTTCCTTTCGGCCGGTGTGAGCAAGCGGCTGGCATATTCAATGGGGCGTTCACTTGTACCGTCACCCTGAAGTAAGACAGCGCCAAGTGCATAGTTACTGGCGTCAGTCCTAAGGATAAACGGTCTCTGGTAATCTGCCTGGATAAGGATTGGAGCGGAAGTTAGTCTCTTCTTCAGTTCCTCGAATGCTTTCCTCTGCTCGGGACCCCACATCCATACCTGATTTTTCTTTAGCAGGCGGGTCAAAGGCTCGGCAACAGCAGAGAAACTGGGAATAAATTTACGAAACCACGAACAGGTTTGTAAAAAGGTCCTCAAGTGGCGCAGCGTAGACGGTGTCTTCATGTCAAGGACAGCACGGACTTTGTCATCATCGGGCGAAATACCATCCTGTGAAATAACGTGGCCTAAATACTTCACCTTGTCACGTGCAAAGACGCACTTCTCGCGATTAGCGCGCAAACCAAACATTCGCAGCCTTTGGAAAACCTTACGTAGATCTGCAACGTGCTGCTCGAACCCTTCAGAAATTACCAGCAAATCATCCTGATAGGCAAGCAAAGTCACGTTCTAAAGACAGGAACCCGAACGGAGCCTGTCGATAAGACGCTGGAAGGTGGACGGGGCATTTTTGAGCCCAAACGGCATGCGTTTAAAACGGTACGTACCGAACGGAGAGACGAACGCCGTTTTGTCTCGATCTTCCGGTCTGACGGATACCTGCCAAAACCCACTCCGCATGTCGAGTGTGCTCATGAAGCAGTTCCGCTTAGTTGACTGAAGGAGCTCGTCGATTAACGGCATCGGGTAAACATCAGTCTTTGTGACAGAATTAAGCCTGCGGTAATCCACACAGAAACGAACCTTACCATTGGACTTGGGCACTAAGAGAACAGGCGAACCCCACGGAGACTCGCACTCCTCTATTATATCGTCTGCTAGCATTTTCGCAATCTCCGCTTGCATGACCTCCTTCTTCTCGCTGTTCATTGTGATGTTTCCGTCACCACTTCCAGGAGAAGCAGACCCCAACGAAACGCGTCGCGTCCTAGGCATTTCAACTACGTACCTCCGTTGGTACGTACGTACGGCGAACGAAACGAACTAAGAAAATAACTTAAACTTAACTTAACCCCATAAACGTTGGGCAGCCAAATATGTAGCGACAGGCAGGGGTAAGGTGCGTAAGTAAGTATTAAGTCGTAAGCGTTAAACCAAAATATAATCAAAAGCGTGTCCGTTCGCCTGCTCGCGCCAAAGCCGACTGTTGGCCATCAACGCGCGGACCGCCAACATGGCGCGCGCGCAAGTGACCAGCCATTGTAGACCTGCGGCTCAGTCCGTCAAGAAGCGAGCCGGAGGTCTACCTCGGTTTGCCCTAGGAGGGAGCCTGGCAGAAACCGTGTCGTCCCTGTCACACGCTATAAGTTCTGGGATTTTGCAAAATTCCTGTGATCATTCTCGAAAATAACATCATGGTCTAAGTAGCATAAAAACACGATCCCGTAGCAATATTGGGATACATGGCACCTTCAATCCTATGTCTTAGTAAGAGAGGATTGACGGCCGATGGGGCCGAAAGGTCCTCGAGTGGCGTCCGTGGACTGGAAGACGCATAATTAAAATTTTCCTTTTTTAAAATCAGGAATAATAAAACAAGTCGATACTAAATTAAATTTAAAAAATGGCCCCCGTGGCATGGTGCCCAAAAAGCTGGCAGCATTACCTCGTTGAATGGCTATGCCGATTCGTTGAGAGAAATCGCTAGCTGCCTTTGGTCTCCAGTAGTGTCGACCAAGCGCTATTGCACTTCTTTAATAAAGGGAATTTGTATTTATAGTATTAAGTAAGATATCAAGCCAGTAAAAGTTATTTATTACGACTTTGGTATGACGTATGTGTCTGTCTCCTAAAAGGCTAATAAACTAATAATACCTTATATCGATGTTCCTTTACGACATTGTTTTTATTTAGTATCGGTAATGTTATCCCGACTCACGCGATTACGGGGCGTCGTCGATTTTACTGTGTTTGCCATATTAACGGCGTAACTCGTAACATAATAAATTGTACTATGCTCTTAAAGAGATCAAGCTCGGACTGTTAGGTGATTACTATCATAGTAAAACTAGCTTTTAGGCTTTGCACGCGTTATCACCATCTCTTTCTGTCATTACTTTATACCGTTCGGCAGAAAGAAATAGTGATTGCGAAGGCAAGCGTCAGAAACGTTAGACAATAAGCCCGCAGGCCCTTCAATTGAAACTCCGGGATTCTAAGTGAATCCCGTGGGACTATTGGGATAAAAAATAGGTTTTGTGTTATTCCAGCCGTCCTAACCAACCAAACCTACCAAATTTAACATAAATACGTCTAGCCGTTTTTTTGCGCGAAAAAAAAGCACGCACTTAGGTAGTCATGCACCTGAAAGTGGTTGACTTTTTTTCACAATTAAGTGTTAATCTTTTGTAACCGACTTCAAAAAAGGAGGAGGTTATTCAATTCAGTAGTATGTTTTTTTATGTTTGTTACTTTAGCACTCCGTCATTTATAAATCGTTATATGAAACATGTTTTTTTTTTCGTTGGAAAGGGAACACTTTTAATCCTCTCCTTTAAACCAAATGATGATGAGTGAACCAGAGAAATCGAGGAAACTGTTTAAAATATTGTATGGACACCTATAGAGATGTGGTTTTATGTTGTAGCAAACTCTTGAAAATCTTCATTTGGTGAAGTGGAACTGATGAGGAAGACCATAATTGGCCACTAACTACTCAATATCAAGTATTTCAAGTGTTGCGATTTAATTACTTTAACTCAGTTGCTAAGCAAGTTATACTCGAGTCAACTCATGTGGTGAAGTGTAGTATCATACACAAAGTAAAACAAGCTATAATTCGTTTTTGAGTGATACAAGTCCAAAAGTTTTTATTTTGTGGGAGTTAACCGCCTTTTTTGTCTAAAGCAAAATCAAGGAGACAAGATATACTTTATCCCTGATTGATATGTCGTTATTTAATGTTGTATTTCGCTATTTTGTATTTATCATTATTGTAATTGTTTCAGTTCATTTGTCTTTATCTTTATCTTTTCTCGTTGGGCTTAGTTTAGCCACATACTTACTCGATTTTTTAACGAACTGTGTTGAACATAATTCTAAAATAAGAACAATAAATACGGTCCTTTGTTGGATTGTATATTATATTTTACCAAATTTACATCACGGTTTTAGAAAACAACCTAGGTATCTCGAATTACCTCGACAGAAAAAACGGAGGCTGTTATCATTGCATTATTTACTCGTATATTGTAATGCTAATAATATGTATTAGGATCCTCGCCGATCCTGTCGATCTCATATAAAAATGTAAAGGTTTCCCAGAAAATTTGTTTGTAACGTATTTACCTAAAGATTTCAAAACCGTACCTTGCCCACTGTGTCGTATCCCGCGTAATACTCGTATAACAACGGTGTTACCGTAAAAAGGTTTTAGCACCAATGTTTATTGCTGGATAAACTTTAATATCCAAGAAGTTGAGGCGGAATTTAATGAAACATGTAATACTGACGAGCACAAATAACGGCTATGTTTTTTATAAAATTTATTTACAGAGTCCACTCCTTATTTTTTTGCTCGACATTGTCTGTACAAGTAAACAAAATCTGCCGAGTACTGTCGATTTTCATTCATTTTCCTACAAACACACACGTACAGAGGGAAATATCTCCCATTGTTGGAATGGCTGTGCATGCATTTCCTTTATGGCCGTTTAAAAATTCAGGTAATTATACAAACGGCAATCATAGCAAGCATTCAATTTATTCAGAAGGTGGGTGTTGAGTCCTTTTCTTAAAATATAAGGCTACAAATCATCGGACTTGTCTTCTACTGATAATAATGATATATGGATGTTTGTATGTTTGAATGATTTTTAGTCAATCACGCAATAATGGCTGATTTAGATGAAACTTAGCGTACAGATAGACAAAGATTTGGATTGAGAACTACGATACTTAATGTTCCGTGAGATCCCATGAAATAACAACCTCGGCTTTCAAGATGGCGTGCTAATTTCATCTGCAACCAATAGATGGAGTTGTCCGAGCGACGAAGCCGCGGGTTAAAGCTAGTATATTATAATTAATTGATACTAAAACATTATCCTGGAGCAGGTGTTTGGATGGTAACCCTTTCTATCAATTTATTTGATATTAGGATTTGTTTACTCAACACAAAGCCATCTAAGTACCTAAGTATTGCATGCATTAAATTTTAGCTGTGTGAAGAACGGGTCTCCTTCGTGATCCATAATATCGCATGTCCTAAAGTCAAATGCCATACCACTTTTGTCCTAAACACTTTCGACATATCATTATTTTGTCATAATGTTCTTACGTCCTAATCATAAGATATAATTTTAGATTAGGTACCTGATGCCCTTAATACCTTGATATGTTTTGTAGTCGTTATGACAAAAGATCACTATGATGAATGTTATTATGGTTTTTATAAATAAGAGAAAGGATATTTATGTATTCCATTGTAGACTCATGAAAAAAAAAGGTGCAAAACTTAAAAGCCCTTCGTAAGAATGGTATGCCAGTCTTTTTTATTCATGATGATTTTTTAGTTACTCCATCAATTTGCGGTCATTTATACTAATTTAAGATGGATCTATACGAACTATTCTGCATCATGTGACACTCTCAATGAAACAGAACTGGAATATTTATCATTACTACGGCTTCATGTGCCATATTCTGGTCCAATCCAGTATGGTATAGTGTCCGGTTCGTATTATTTGCTTAGAAACATTTTATATGTTTTTGTCTAGCTGTCTATGGTAAAAATAACGTAGAAAAGAAGGACCTCAGGTATTAGATAAGTACTTATTTTATTTAATTCAATTTAATTTCTTTCCATAACATTATTATCATTGCGACGGACATAAAAGCTATGAAATATAATCCTTTTCAAAATCAAAATCTATCAAACATAATACTTTTAATGAAAATAATTTAAATTGCACTTATAAGATATTGCATAATTGAGAAATTGGTGGGAACGGTACATATTTCTTACAAGTAATTTATACTATCATTTAAATCATAAAATAACTTACTCGACAAATACCAAACATGGACTTTAAGTCAGTGGTAAGGCTATTATACAATTTTACACTTTGGTTTTGCCTGCTGTACTGTACTACTTGTAGGATTGGTACAAAAATGGATTCAGTTAAATCTTTTCTATATTGATATAGGTATTAACTTTCGATATTAAAATACGTACCCGTTATAATACGCGGTGGTTTTTAATGTAATGAGATTAAAAACGATATGCGTAACGAAAAGTCACTGTACAACCTTAATACCATTGTTTGTGAAATGTTATATATTGCATTAAATGCTTAGTAGCCGTTTTATATCTATCTACTGTGGGAAGTATTATTATGTAAGTGGCAAATGGTTTACTATTATTTTTCTTGTACTATCCAGCGATCAAATCTTTTCGGGCACAGATTACACTGTCTTTGTCGATCAATACCCAACATTTGTTATCTATTCTCGCGGGACTGGGCTATGACACATGTGTAATTTGACGTCCGTAGAAAATACGGCATGTAGACTACGCAAACCGGATGAAATAAATGATGAGGGGTCAAAGGCAGGCCCGGGAAATATGCCTATACATACCGTTTTACCGGATACACGCAGCCTTTGTTCCGAGCTGTAGCTTATGACGTATACGCATTTGTCACATGATCTCCAGGATTATGGACAAGAATAAACTAGACGAATAATAAACCGAAAGAAAACTTTGCCGTACCTGCTTTAGGCAATATTTACTATATTTTACTATCTGACCAAAGTACGGTCAACGTACGTATAAATAATGTTCTATCAAAATATTTGTCCCTGAGCAACATAGACTACTTTTATACGTTAAAAAGTCGAGGTGCTGTATATAGAGCTCTGTAAATTATTTTTGGTGCTGTATTGCTGGAATCAATGGAAGTATCTTGCTATTGTAGCAGCGTTTTGCAATGTATACTTCGGTATCTCTACGTAACCTACTTAAGAATTTGTCGTTTATCAAAATTGCATAACTGGCGTATTGCTCTGCAAGCCTTCAGAGGCTACGGAACTTCCACGAACAGTTTCAAAGATTTCGGCAGCAGTGACTTACACAACTAGTGATTGCCCGCGGTTTTAGCCCCGTGGGAACAGAAACTGGCCTTGTTACCTATGACGTGGAAATTTTGAAGAAACCCTGAAATCACCTCTTTGATTCCTCTATATACGTATGTATGTTGTTTTATGGGTGAAGACCAAAAATTAGACCACATTAAATTATAGTTAACCATACAAAACGACTGACCGGAAAAAGTTTTGCTGTGACACTAAAATGGATAAGTTCGCCTTTGTACTCTTTTTGTATTGATGTTTTTTGTAATATTTTGTGTTTTTATTTATTTATGTACAATAAAGTACTTACATACATACATACATACATTCATTACTCATACAAGTACTCATACTCATATGGTTATTCAAAAAACTAAGACATATTACAACTAGAAAACTATTAAACCAACTATACGTGACGTTAGCTCAATCAGTTATGTCCTATTGTATATCGGTGTGGGGTGGTGCAGCGAAAACCAAGTTTCTGGAGGTTGAGAGGGGGCAACGGTGTTTGTTAAAGGTTATGTACTCTAAACCATTCAGATTTCCAACGAATGAACTGTATCAACTTAGTGACATACTGTCAATGAGGAAGCTGTATGTTTTGAGTATAATAACAAGATTTCACAAAACGTTAAAATTTAATCCTAGTATTTTAACTCGTAGACGGAAACACGATGTTGCTCCCCTTCCAATTACAAAATCTGCATTTGCTAAGAGACAATTTGCAGCTCAATCTGCTTATGTATACAATAAAATTAAGAAAGTGTTGGGCATATATAACTTTCAACTCTATAAATGTAAAAAAATTACAAATGAGTGGCTAAAAAATCTTAATTATGAGGAGACAGAGACATTACTTTTTTAAGAGTGATGTGATTTGTTTGTAATGAAAGTGCCAGATCTAATTCTTTGAATTCATTAATTATATTATGTACCTAAAGTAATATGTGTTAATATTCGATGTGCCATAATTTTGTGGGTTGATATGGGATGGATGACTTGATGTTGATGTATGGGTAGATGTGGTATCCTATTATGTATTGTTAAAATGTACATCATAATCACATGTATACACACACTCGCTAACACGCACACACATTCAAACATGTGCACGGACACACACGTACACATTCTCACACACACACACACACACACACACACACACACACACACACACACACACACACACACACACACACACACACACACACACACACACACACACACACACACACACACACACACACACACACACACACACACACACACTCATACACATATGTATAATAGCTTAAAACTTCCTTGTATTTTTTGTTTTTTGTTTTGTTTTTTCTTATAACTACAACTTGTGTTATGGAGGAGCGGGGCTTCCTGATACAAGTATATTGCTTACTTAATAGGAAGCTCCAACCCTTAATTTTTGTAACAATGTTATTTTTTAGTGAAATAAATATTTTTTCATTTTTTTTTCAAGTATGGCTAACTTTCGTATCACAACGGACAAATTTCCTTCCAATTTTAACTACCGGCGTTAAGGTGTCCAGCTTTTTGAAGTCCACCCTTATGTGGGAGAGGAAAAGGACGGCTTTGCATGTTAAAATATATGTGTCGCACAGATGTGGAGAAGAAAGGTAATAATATTGTAGTTCAATATTATTTTGCTGCTATTTCATAAAGCCGGAAACTCGAAGTATTATCTGTTTTCTCATACTTGTTACTAGGGCCAATCAACTTTTAAACCGACTATAATCTGTCCGCGACATTTTTCAAACAATTGCAGATTTTTGTAAGTAAACATGTTTTTTCTGTAATTTAATAGATGAATAGCATGAATACATGCCATCCTACGTAAGTTTAACCTATTAAACCGTGAAATATCTTGTTGGAAGTACGATTTTTTGGTAACGCCAGAGACAATTTTGGTAACGCAGGAGACGCCAAAAACGTCGGTTTAAAAGTTGATTGGCCCATTACCTAAGTATTTATTGGTTATGTTTGCTCCAAAAACAGTGGAAGCGGGCCGGTCAAGGCATGCGATGAAAGGCTCGTATAACCGACAAGAACCTTAATCCGTTACTAGCCCCTTCATAACGTTTGACAGCCTTGCATGAGTGGCGAAATGTTTCTGTTATAATAATAATATAATATAACAAAGACTTATAAAGCTAGGGCTACATTATGTTCGCAATAAGCTTTCGGTTGTTGCATCCCTCTCGCTCACGTGATAAACGTTTGTGCATCTCAATCGCAGTCACGAATATTTCCTGACTATACACACTACCAAATATTATACATAGAACAAATGCATCGGTGACATTTTAAGGGTTTCTTCTTTAAAAGATATATTATCTAACGGGACGGTACTCTATTAGAAAGTCAGTTTGTATGATCGTCTGTCTTTCGAATCGTAAAAGGTAGGTAGAGTGAGTATTACCTATTAAGTCCACTGTGACAACAAATAAAAAAAATAAAATAATGTTAAAATTTAAGGGAGTTCCCATAAAACGTGCTATTTTTGGTACGGTTAGGTATACGGTACCCTTCATGTGATAACAGACTCACACCTTGCCCGGTTTTTATTTTTAAGTGCTAAACTCCCGAAACAATAAAGTTGTTTGACATATTTTAACGTTTTCCGCAATTTCCTCAACGTCCCGAAAGGCACTGATTTATTACCTTGGTTTAATAATGTTTGAAAATTGGCGTTTCAATTCACACTCCATGTTTGGACATGGGAAAACCGGCGGCATCGGTGACTAGAAAATTACCTCTTTTAGTCTTGTCATCTCCTTGATTTTCTGTTTACATAAATATCGCCTGTGACTCCGTCTGCATAGTAATTGTTTATCGCTATCTTGCTTAACTCTAATCGTCAATCAATAATAACAATCAATCATCAATCGTGATATATGGGCCGACCAATTAGAGAGTAGTAATCACCGCGATGGTGCGTCGGTTTTTTATTACCAAACAAATTAAATGACATATTCACTTGTTGAAAACAAAAGTGTTACTAAACAAAAAAACACAATTTTTTAGTTTTAATGCCACTTTTAATTTCAAAATGCAACACACGAAATGCAAAGACTCCTACGTTCGTAGTTACCTTAGCCGCCAAGAGATGGCGGTAGTGTCACTTTAAACTTACTGCTCAAGGTGTTGGTACCTTAAGTTTAAAAACGTCACTATGTCAGTTTGAAACCAGACACCACGCGGGGCTGTCGCTGTGGTAAATTAAAAAGTGTCACATTTTACTTAGTGACGGTTCAAATCAAGTTCTTCTAAAAAAATTTGCTAAAATGTTAAATTTGAAAGTGACATGTTCCGTTTAGTGTCGTTCTTTAAATAATAATTTAAGAAAATATAGGTTATAACTGATTTATAAACCGTCATTTTTTGTATAGTGTCCCAAATATAAGTAATAATATTAAAACAAAAGTGACACTATACCGAACTTTTTTTTAAAAACCTTTTTATTAGACTTCAACATTTTTATTATTTTGAAAAATATTTCAAACTAGAAGCTTAAATAGTCTAACTATTGCACGAAATAGTAAAAAACATGATGTATACAAATTTTGATGAGTTATGCATTACAGAAGTATATTGTCAACTTTAAATGGCCTTACTGAAAAGTAGTAGTTTTGGTATAGTGACACTTTTGTTTTCAACAAGCGAAATATCAACTCTATTAATTTAACGCTCGATGTCATCGGTGTCGCTGCGTTATTTTAACGAAGGCTGGAGGCAAGTGACCTACCTATTAGCCGCCCAGCCCGCCGTAAAATTTGTCGCATATGCTCAATACTAGAGCCCCTTGAGCCATGTTATGCGATTAATCACTTCCAATCCCAGCTCCCTTAAGTAATACGTCAGCGTTTCAGGAATCCAATTGCTCTACTGTTCGTGCCGTCGATTTATTTCCTATACTCACTTAATGCAATATGCTCCGACATTGCCACTTAATTAGAGACATGTAAAAACAAAACCTGTGGAAGTTAATACACCGTGTCGTTTTGATTTGCTTTAATTTTAAGGGGACATTCAACAGGTCAAATGAAGGTAATTTCTAAGGCATTAGTTTCCTTATTCTTGTTGCTTTTTAAATAATCAAGAATGAAATTTAATTAATTATGTGCGGTAGACCAGTGTGAAAGGTTCTTATTTTTTTGTAACAATAATAATGGATCAAAATGTTTAGATATATTTGTTGATTACAATGAAAATAAATAAAAAATAACGGTTTAAGCAAGCCTACAATGTTTTCAAAAGGTCTTTTAACTACCTTTTACGAGAGCGATACAATGATATCAACATCCCACTAATATAACATGAAAGTTTGTAGGGATGGATATCTGAATCTTTGTTACTCTTTCACGCTAAAACAGTTTGACGGATTATGAGGCAATAACTAGTTTATAATATTAGTATGTTAAGATTAATTTTGAAACGCCTTGTAGGTTTAATTCACATGATCAAGGGTCATTTTAATATTGGAAGGTGTTTAAATTTGTTCACACGTACGTTTTGTTCGTTATTTTGCGTCGCGCAAGGCTGCCAGTTTCACAAATAGACGCCCACCGCGCCGTGCTAACGCATTTACCGCGGCCCCAAACATTATTATATTAAAACTTATTTATTCATCACGTATCCACACGTCATCGTGATACCACGAACACCTACCTATTAGTAGAGGTGTATTAATACTTGGGTATATTTTACTGAAGAAAGTTCTCGAATTGAGACCAGGGACTGGCAAGCGCAGTGTGGGACGTCCAGTAACGAGATGAACGGATGTTTCAGTAAATGCCGCAGTTTCGCGGTAGATGCAAGCTGCTTCTAACCGTAATCATTGGGTATCAATGAGAAGGGATTCAAGTCGTCACTTCATCTTGTTGTAGTCCTACCTGCACTGCGTCTTCCGGTCCGTGGACGCCATTCGAGAACCTTTCGGACCCATAGTGTCCTTTTCACTGCCATTTAAGTCTGGAAATTCTTTGAGCTATGTCGGTGATTTTAGTTCTTCCGCGGATTTCATCATTTCTAAGTGATCCCGCCTTGATACCGCAGAGAAACTCGCCGAGCAATTAAAAAAAAAACAGTAAAGTATCATCATCATCATCCCAGCCTGTATACGTCTCACTGCAGGCTAATGAGAGGTTTTGTGCCGTAGTTCCCACGCGGGCCCAGTGCGGATTGGGAACTTTAATAATATTCGTGGGATTGTATACAATGCAATGGTATACTCTTGTGGTTAATACGTTAAATATTCTTTGCTTGACTTTATTTGATCCAACTATTAAATGGCATGCTGTGAAGAAATGTTGGCTACATTTAAACCTAATGCTTAATTTAATTGCTTTTGTGACAACGCGCGTTTCCGGGCTACCATTTAATGTTCATTTACCATTCTGTTTATTTTCTTATTCCTATTAATTCGTGAGTTCTTAACAGTGCAATGATTTTGTGAATGTATCAAATTCGGGCTATGTCAAACTTGTGATGAATTTTGTCCTAATATAAACGGTTAGGGAGAAGGCTTCCTTGTTGTTTGACCCTTAATTTTCAAAAGGATATTAATTATATACATAGAATTTCGTTTCCTGTTCACATGGCGCTTTTGAATAACTTTATGATACCTTACTTCAAACAGTCAATTTTAAATAGAAATTAAGAAAACTGTTTATAACTTTTTTATGTTTTTATTTTCAAACGAAATAAATACATGAATTCAAATTCTGTTCTAAGATAATCAACCTGTGAATTTAACTGACAAGACGTTTAACACTTGCTGTCGACTAAACATCGTGTTTACTGTAAAGTCGTCTATAGACAACGCTGGCGTCCAAAAGGTTTAATACACTCCAAGAGCCGAGTACTATCAGCTTCAAAAATGTTGACATCTCATTTGTTAGCACCTTATAATTCAATTATGTAAGTAAGTTACGTACATTACTTACAAGTACTTAGTTTTTATTGTCGGTATTAATGATGCTTAGCACTGTTTGTTTTGTTTTTCTTTTGTTGTTTAATTATTTTGAATTAGTAAGTAATATTTTGTTCTCGATCCTCTTGGTTGTGGCAGAATATCAGTGTTTTGCTCCTATGAGCAATGTTGACCACTGAGCCATGGCCCTTTTGCACTACTGCAGCGCATACAGACAATATATAATGTTTTACTTTTAAGTTTGTACTGACTTTTGTATTTTTGTTAATCTTGATTGTGCGTGCTTGCAGTACCAAATAAACGTCTTTATCTATCTATCTATCTATCTATCTATCTAAGTATGTTTATATTACGGATGTGTCTAAGGAAAAAGATTGTTAGTTTCTAATCTTGTTAATAAATTTGACCCACTTTCATACATATAAAGTTCCGATGACAATACAATATGCAAGTACCGTAAGTAAAAAAGCTTGCGTTAAGTACGAAATTTTTATAAAAGAAACTTATTAGAACTTCTTACGTTCGAAAGTAAACACGAACAAAAGCGTCTTTGCATAGAAATAATCTCGTACAGGCCTGTCCCTATTTATCTGTACAACACACGTAATACATATCACATCAAGTTGATGTGATAATTTATTTACATAGGACATGTATATCTTGGATGGGGTAGGTACATAATATGCGTGCGTGGCGGCAATATAATTCAATCGCAGACGAACTAGATAATGTTTTGTGGAGCCATTGTATGAGTTCTACCTGGCCCTAGATCGCTTTGTTGACTTTATTCTTTGTGTCCTTTTTCTATGAACAGATGGAGCTAACATGCTGAAATTAATCCATACATTTTAACAGAGTCCATAAATTAATCCATACATTTTAACTGGTCATTGTCTGAAAGACAACGCAGAGCCTAAAAAAATTAAGTTGTTATACTAAACGGGACTTATCACGCAAACAATATTTACCTCGACGTTTCGGCCACATTGCAACAGCCAAGTCAACCAACTCAATTGTTGAGCTATTGTTGCTGTTGAGTCAACTCGTGATCACGACAGTTGCAATGTGGCCGAAACGTCGAGGTAAATATTGTTTACGTGATAAGTCCCGTTTAGTATAACAATTATGAGTGAAAATCACGAAAGTTTAAAACAGTATAAAAAATTTAAGCCAAACACGTAAAACCAGACAATTACTTTAATTCCCATAGTATGGAGATGCAATAAAAAGAGGTTTGTCGAATTTCTCATGGAATTTTTATTTGACTGCCTAGTCAGGCTATTCTTTTATTTAAAAAAAGGAGCAAAGCTACTTAGCTTGCGGTAGGTATAAAGATATTAAGATAAACGTAACTCTACAAATACAGGGGCGTTAAATCAAACTAACCCAACTATTTGTTAAAATATTCCGGATTAATTTTAAAGCTCCAAACGCACAGCGGAGGAGTGGCGGTACGGTGGCGGTGACGGTTGTAATATTCTAATTTGTATGAACGAGTTCGCAGTACGGTACCGCACAACCGTTCATACAAGTTAGAATATTACAACTCACCGCCACCGCACTGCCACGCCTCTGTCTGTGTGATTGGAGCTTAAGACCTAGACATGCCTTCCTTACATAAACATACACGAGACACCATAACATTTTATGGAGCTAGCCTAGCCTGTGACCTAAATATTCTTGAAAGAACTTGGGGATGACATCATTCATGAGACACGTTGGTCTGAAAGGGTGCCTAACTAGACTAATTGTATGGTACTAAATATTTATTCTCTGCCGTAATCATAAAAATATCCGCCGCCAATACTACCATTCATTCGTGTTCGCCCACTATAAACCCAAAGAGTTCTGTCTCGCAAACACAGAACCATCACATTTTTGTGGTTATCTGTAGGTAATCATGGCATTCAGTTCTGTTTCATTCTGCAATAAACCTTTATTGCCTACCAACCGTCAAGAGCAGTCTCGCAGCTGTATCAAAATAATGAAATATAAATTAATTTTACGATGTAAATAATGTTTGCGCTCCGTCCAAACGGTGGCCATTAATACTTGACTACACTACGCGGAATCATTTTCTGAAAAGCCGCGTGAATCTACTGCCGAGCCTAATTAATATGGTGATACTTTACGTATTTCTACACCGTAATACTTCGCCAGTTTATTGGTAGATAAATTACGATAATTTTCTAGACGGTTATTTAAATAATACAGTTTTGAGAACGGCCACATTTCTGCTGTTTCGGTTTACTCAACATAGTTGCTAATGGGTGTGAATCACGAGGCATACTTATTATGACACTCGTACGTTTTGCGATTAAGGGCGAAATAAACAGCATTTGTTCGAGGCCTCGTCACTTTCAGAATTTCTAACACGCCAACATTTTGTCGCTGGTCACTCAGTGTGTGTCATTCTTGCCCCTTGAAACAGTAGTAAAGGTCTACACAACAAGCGAAAAAACAATTCGTACGCTTTTTTGAAGGTTAAGCAACTTCTGGCACCAAGTGCTCGTTACTAGCACATACTACAAACACAGCGGTCTTGGAAAATACCCGAAGGAAGCTTTCATAAAATAGAACCTAAAAGCGAATTGAATCTGTGCACATGAGGGTTGTTACTCCGCTCGAAATGTTTGTGGTTTTTGAAAAATCGGCGTCGGGGCAAGTTGCGGTGTGTTGGAAAGACGTTAAACGTCGAACATTGTACTCGTAATGTAGACGTAAACAAAGCGTGTAGCCGGCGTGAATACGATCAATCGTAATCGCCCAAAGCAATTACATCGGCAGCCGTAAAATGCTTTGTTTCTTTCCATCAATTAACTCTGGGTGAAAAACAAGGGTAAGCAATTTGATTTCATTCAACTGCGTTCATTTTAGACAATACTTTCACTGAATAGCATAATACAAGCTTTTACAGCTGTAGATTTGGTATTCATATCGGAAATAGAACAGTTAAAAGAGAGGAGATTTTAATATAAATTTAGATTCATGATAAAATTTGCCTTTATTCAGTCTACCGCAATATTTTGAGTATGCTTTTGCATAAACAGTGTGTTTTTCGCGCTAATCGATTTTGGGTGGGCGATTTCGGGCGTGGGGGAGGCACGATGGCTCAAATAGGTTGGTTGGACTGCACATGTTTTTGGGTATTTTCATCTTATTACAAACAAATACATATATTTTAAAAATGTAGGAAAACTACGCCCTAGAAAACATCTTGTTTTATTAACATTCAAAAAGTCATGACCTGCCGTGCAGAATTAGCGTCGTACTACAAGTTTATTTTATTTTTTAGAGACAACTGATTTTTTTTTTCTATCGAGTGAACTACAAGTAATCGTGTTTCTATAAACACTTGTCACTAGAGTGAATCCTCAAATATCTTACATATGAATTTCAGGACTATGGCATTGCTAGGAATGATACAGCACGAGTTTAAATGAATGCAATAAATGCGCTAAAAACACGGTAGGGCCTTAAGCGTATCGTGACTATTAACCCTTTCAACGCCAACAACACATATAAGTGTCACAAAGTACAGTGTCAAAGTGATCTTGACACAATGACATAAGATTCAAAGCAGGTTTACGTTTTGTCGAGGCGCGGCGTTGAAAAGGTTAATGCGGAAGCACCTCGGAGCTCCTTTGACGTTAATTGTAACGTGACGTTAGTTGTAATTAAATAAATAAATAAATAATACCCACGTAGTCACTGCTTTATCAGCTGACAACAAATTACTGATTTATAAATCTGTTCTCAAACCAATTTGGACTTACGGAATACAACTCTGGAGTGTGGCCAGTAAAACCAACATAGCATGCTTGCAACGTGTACAGAATGCAATCCTCAGACAAATAGTGAATGGACCGTGGTTTGTGAGAAACAATAAAATCCATGAGAATTTGGGCATACCAACAGTTGCCGAAGAAATCGAGCGATACAAATAATCTCATGCAGCTCGCTTAGCCGGGCATCCTAACCCACTGGCAGTGCATCTACTGGATTCCACCAATAGCACCAAAAGGCTGAAAGGGTTTTATAAAAGGAGAATAGGGCAAAGGCCTTATTCCCTTACAAGTCTAAACTCACCCTCACCAAATCCGACAAAAGTCTTTCGACTGATTGCGGATAATATACATATAAAAAAACGAATTGCTGGATCTATTTAATTTCGCGTTGATTACCCTTAAGAGGCTGACAACACCTAATTTTGTTGAAATTGATGTCATTTAAACAGTTTTTTAAGAAAAACAGTTTTTTAAGAGCACAACAAAAAAATTATATGTTAATATTCATCATATTTCAAAGACCGTGGACAGACTCGATACATAATTGGACGAAATCAGCTCGATAGAAAATAATTGCAAAGATAGATCTTAAAATCATCATTAAACGGTTCTATGTCTTTATTTTTTTGGCGTATGCGTCTGCAATTAAAAACATGAAGTCAACATATTCATACCTAAACCGCTAACGAGTCATATTTCACAAATAATCCACAGTTTTTTTTTAATTAAATATTTGCCCGATAAATTTCAATATACCCGGCTGCCCAGTAATAGCGGCATCTCGTTTACTCCGATACAAATAGACAGTGTGCGCCGACGTTAGTGTTGACAGCGCCTTAATTAATAACTCGCGCGCGTCTTTGCTCGCCGAGGAGTCGCTCCGGCCCACTATGACAAGTCTCTGCTTTATTCATAAAGTTTTAAATTTCCACAGAATGTAGATAAATTGTTTGTCTTTTTCCTTCTCCCTTAGGTTACATGAAGTTTTTCGCTTGCTCAATTCGGCCGTGCTGGCTCATTCATTCGTGCTTACCGTTTGATTGAAAACGTGAGGGACGAAAGTGATTTTTTCTCAATAAACGCGCTGGAAAAACGGCAAGTTTTATTTTTGTGCTGTTTTCATGAGGCTCTGTTTTTTATTTTATTTTTTATTTTTAAACGTAACCATCCCGTATACACACTTATGCATAAGAGGTTATGTTTTATTTATAGAATAAAACAAAAGCTCTGGTAAATATGTGTAGGACACAGTGTTACTCCATAAAATATCGTCGCCGGTCACAAAATGAAGTTATCCTTCATTACCCTTGATGGAGGTCGTTAAATAATAAAATTGTACTCGAGTGAGGTGTACTTTATAATAGAGACCGCGATAATTAAGCTAGCGCACTCTGATGGAATCTTTGCAAAGGTCTACCCCACTTGTTCATTAACACAATGAAATGCGTCCATGCTATTCCCTCATCCCACTTCCAGGCACTTTGAAAGGTCCACCGACCTAATATCAAAACCCTGAATGTGTTTTTGAAACCCTTTGGAGTCATATAGGTAAATTTGAAAGCGCAGACCGCAGATAAATAGGAATAGCCATGGGATTTAATTTGACATAAGTTTGAAGTATTGTACCTATCTAATCGATTCGGCATCTGGGAATTTGAGGGTTCTTGAGATACCAAGGCATGTGCCTGTCTTACGTGCCCCAACGGCAAGAGGCTTTGCCCGTAATTACGTTGGTATTTCACGACCATGTCACGTACGAATTCGTCACGGGCTTTTCGCCATTGGCTGAACTAGTAATCGCTATATAAAGTGAACAATGAGATTCGGTCTCCTCTGTAATAGCGTGGTAGTTTTTATTATATTTCTTTAAATTACTTTGTTTTTAACTTTATGCAATACTTAATCCGTCAAAGTTGTCTTGAATTCTTGACGTAGGTACTTAATAAGTTTATTCCAAATAAACCCGAAGCATCATGTTAAATAAATAAAATTAAAAATAAATAAAATCATAAATTAAATTAAAAATCAAAAAATTAAGAATCATAAACAAAACATTTTTTATATACAATTATAGCCTCACATTTGACCACAATCACGCCTGATAGAAAACTAAGATGAGGCCTACGATGCAGCACGCTTGCCTAGTAAATGCTTATTCACCCTAGACTTGAATTTATGGGAATAAGCAGGAAGAAGGCAGTTGAGCACGGTGTTGCGTGAGTCCCAAAGCAAGAGCGGAACACGACGAGAGTCGCTTGGCGGCCTGGCTCGATCTAAGTATAGGAGGGTGGTGACCAGCAACGGCAGAAGCCTACCACCGGAGTTGTATCGCTCGTTTAGCACCACCCAGAGGTCACGTGTAGGGCCTCGAGGGTAAACCTGCGGACGCGAGCGATTTCAACCCCCAAATAATAATTAATAATAAAATAATTTATGCACAAAACATGTCTACCGATGCAAATGTGACACAATTTATGCCTATAACAGATCACCCCCGACTGTTCAAACTCGTGCTAAGATTAGCTAAAAGTCAATTCCAAATGTTTCTTTAATAACTTTGCTTAGAAACAGAAGAGTATGTTTCCGAGTTTTTAAGAATACATAATACAAGATGTCCCAAAATCAAGCTAGAATATTTTAGCAGAAGATTAGGTAAAGTTGATTGAACACCCTTGCGAATATTTTTCAGGATTTTTTAACCCCCGACGCAAAAAGGTGTGTTATAAGAGTCAGCGCAGACAGAGAGCGTTCTGGAGTTCAGAGTTCCGCTTTCAGAGTTGTGCGTTCTTTCGAATGTACGGAGTCTCTTATGATAACGCACACAGCAGGCGATTGGAACACTCGAGCGGTCAAAACACAGAACTCTGAACGCCGAACTCGGAGCTCCAGACCGCTCTCTATCTGCGCACGCTTTATAAGTTTGACGTGTTTGTATGTCTGCCTGTGGCATCGTAGTTCCTTAACGAATGGGTTGATTATGATGCGGCTTTTTATTTGGAAGCTCACGTGATCGAGATGGTCGGTCATCAGCTCTTTTTAACCGACTTAAAAAAAACAGGAGGTTCTCAATTCGTCTGTATGTTTTTTTGTTAGCTGCGGTTAGTTTCCATACATTGATCGACGTTCAACGTATTTATTTACCTGTAACGCCTCAAAGTCGTGATTGTGTTTTGGATCAAAAATTCCGATGAAAAAAACAGGAGAAGTCAAACTAACTTAACCATTCTGTTGAAATATTCTGGAATAATTATAAGACGCCTAATCTTGTATAATATCATCAACGCATAATAATATGTCGTTAATAAAGCTTTTCATACCTATGTTAAAAACTGGTTACAAACTGAAAGTAGGTATAATCTTAATTATGTGGACACAACTACTCTTAACACCACATTTTATATTATACTACCTGATGCCCGCGGCTTCGCCCCCGCTGAAATAGATTAAAACGTGTTTTCCCGTGGTAGCCTATGTCACTCTTCCCTTCAACTATGTTCATACAAAAAAACACAGCAATCCGTCGCTCAGTTTCGACGTGAAAGAAGGACAAACAAAGAAACACACTTTCACATTTATAATATTAGTAGGTATGGATATGGATAAATAAAAATTAGCTTGGTGCTTTGTCATAAAGTTAAATAAAACGTGGTAATTGGTAGTGGAGTCGCCTGTCTGATGGCCAGATAACGTCATAAAACCCGAGCCAGACCTGCGGAAGCGTCTGACTAAGACGATGAGGGGAAAAGGCTGGAAAACAAATGAATGAACTCCAACAAAAACAAATTCGTTCAGCTGCTTTCGTTATCTCAAAGAAGGTATTACGTAAATGGACCAAAACCGAAATTCTTAGAAAGCCGTTGCTCCATTAATTTCAAGTCGCCGCAGAATGGCAATTTTTATTTCATATTCCTTCATATAATCACATACCGTAAGCAACCGAATCCCATGACGATTCGGAAAGATAGGTAGATTTTGCGGGAGGCCCTCTCGAGATTGCCGCTCCAGGAAAATTGCGGTCTCACATATAAACCTTACGTAAAATTGAGTTGAAAAGAAAATTTCGAGCAAGTTTACTCGTAGAGGTAAATCTAAATTTTGCATAGTCGATAGAAACCGATTTCCATTTTATTTTGTACTAGCGACCCGCCCCGGCTTTGCACGGGTGCAATTATGCATGTATTATACATATAAACCTTCCTCTTGAGCCACTCTATCTATTAAAAAAACCGCATCAAAATCCGTTGCGTAGTTTTAAAGATCTAAGCATACATAGGGACAGACAGCGGGAAGCGACTTTGTTTTATACTATGTAGTCATCTTTGTTTAATAAATAATGCACTATTCTTATAGATAAGTGTATTAACCCCAAGTAGATAATAAAAGTTACCTATTTATCTTCTTCTAATATGTAAAAATCTCGTGTCACGGTGTTTGTTATCGAAATCTTCCGAAACGGCTTGACCGATTTTTATGAAAATTTTTTGTCCATGTTCAGTAGGTCTTTTTCGCAGACGGAGTCGTGGACAACAGCTAGTTATTTTATATTATTTCTTTAAAACGAACTGAATAAAACTGAACTTTATCAGTCCAAGGTATTTACAAATTATCTTTAGTTACTTAAGTACACTCAGTTTATTTTGAATTCAACCCTTTAAAATTAATGGAGTAGATATCAGAGAACGTAAAATGACTAAAATGTTGTGAATAAAATAAATGTTTATCGGCTCACTCAATGTTGTCATTAAAACTCCAGATTGTAGATTTTGAATTAGAATACGCGAACTCCTCGAAAATTTGACGCAATTTAATGACAATTAAATAGCAGCAACTCGTTACAAAAGAAGGATCTTTTATTCCCCCTTAATTTTAAAAGTTCCTTGTAATTATGAGCGCACCATTTATTATATTACTTAGCTATTATTAATTTATCTCTTCTATTGATTATGCGTGTCGGAAAAGACGGAACATAACGCACCAACTAATTTGAAGACCTGATAGTAACACCATATTCCGCAATCGGATTTCATTTCCAACACTAAGTTTCTTTGTAAAATAATGTAAAAGTTTGTAAAGAGAAGCCACACTTTTTTTTTATATACTATTCTACAAAGTATAATCGGAAAATTAATCAGAAACCACTTTTTCAGATTCGGTAATTGATAGCCATTATACATAGTCCTTAACGAAACAAAAACTTTTTTTTGTTAATTTGCCTTTTAACCCTTTATTTGGCAAAATTTGAAAAAGTTGGTAATTCAAACCTCGTCTTAAATTACCTAGGCCCCCTGAAAATTCTATTTAAAAAAAAATACAAAAATATGGTATTAGGTAATGTGTATTGTGATATAAAAAGCCAAATAAAGGGTCTATTTTAGCGATGAAGTGGTATTTGCATTTGACAAGATATTTAAAGGATAAAGGCAGCAATGGTGAAGTGGAGATTTGATGCCCTGAGATACGTTTATCTTTGTATCTCTTTCTTGTCAGTAAGGTAATCTAATCACACTGTTAGCACTAAATTATATGAAAATTGTTATGCTTAAATATTAATTACTGTATTTAATCGCCTGCACACCTATGTTATTATGATCCCACTTTAAGTCTTACCGCTTCTAATTAAATACGTCTCGTATAACTGGCACTATAATATACATGCAGATTTATCTAAAAACCACTTATTCAACACTAATTCCGATCAAAAGTTTACCCGAAGTATGTAAAAAAGGGATAGGAACGCAAAAAGTTTCGCAAGAACATCAAACTTCGGCCCACATCGCTGTGTTATGTGATGAACTTTACATTAAGGAGGTATGTTTATGTAAAAGAGATTTCGCTTTATATAACTTTAACATGTTCTTAAACTTGTTACAAATTCAATTAATGCTATGTAAAATTGACTGGTAGTAAATATATTTTTAAAAAGCTTTTATTTAACGTATAATGTCCGTATGAAAAATCCTTTGTATGTCGTGGTTTCTAAATTTTCCAATAATTTTTCCACGACTTTCTTGTATTTAATTGAGCTTAAATTTGGCATGGCTAATGTTAGTACGGTGACAATACAATAAGGTAGTGGAAGTCTGGTGGTCTGGTCGCGATCATCTCCATAGGACGGAACTCTTTAATTCGACTCAACTTTAGTTCGGATGATAGTTCAGGAAAAGGTAAAAAAATTCTTGTATTAAAAGTGAGATTTTTAACAAAAACTTGTTAAGCAAGTTATTTAATTCTGGCGATTTTTATTTATTTCACTCATTCTGTCCGTTCTAACGATGCCGTGAAGGTAATAAAAACGACAGCCGTTGAGAAGAATTAATTAAAGTATGTAGGTACTTATGCAGAAGATATTTGCACAAGTTTTTTTTTTATAAATAAAGCCGTATTTTTTTTTCTTGAGTCTTATGATTATGAGTGGGGACCATGTATCCCAATCTAACTCTAGCGTATATCGGATCCAGATTGGCCGACATTTGTCCAAAATAAAGAAAGGAAATCACGTTTTACATAAAGCCAAGGAAATTATACAGGGTGTCCCGTCAGTTGCACGACAAACTAAAGGGGAGATAGATGGGCGGGCCACATATCAAACAGAAAATAACTTAAGTAAAACTGTCACCAGTTTGGAAATATCTCAATAATAAAAACTAAACACATTTTGAGTACCACATTGCATGACAATATTGGAGAGCATTTAGTATCTTAAAAGTTCGTTAATGAACCAGATTTTCAGGCCCCATACAAACGGCCAATATTAATTTAAGAGATAGAATAAGAACAAAAAGCAGAAACAAGTCAGAAAAATTTAAGGTTTATGTCCCCCGTCCTTCAAGTTAGCACAGGCTCAAGGTCCAAACAACCTGCAAAAATTCCATTAGCTTCCAAATATTCTCCTGTCCTGCTACCCACACCTTTTTCAACATGACTGGAATTACAGTTCTGTGAACGTAGCGAAGCTCCTAAAATCTCAACTAAACTAAGTCAGAAGTCTATAATTGACGCGGGCTCTATCTCGTAGTTTGGTACCAGACTACCAGTTGTGCCTTTCACGTCGATAACCGACTTTGCGTCAAGCACCTTAGTGAATTACCCCCAATTTGCCTTCATTATTCACAAGACATAGCCATATTACCCTTAGATTTTACCCACTTAACGCATATTCACACGGGAACGTGTTATGTATTTACAACTCCCTTAAAATAATATTTGCCGACCTATCTTGATTAATATTGAGCCTTATTAATTAACTTCGGTTACAGTGTGTATTGGAGTTGAAATTTCTATATCTAGTGAAGAAACTTTTCTCATTACGGTTCTATTTGGGAATTGAACAGTTATTTCAGTACGCTGTATGTACGTACAGTCAAGGAACCTGAATCACGTACTAGGGTGGGACCTTTTCACAACCAATTTCACGCTGATTACTTTGGCAGATGTATGGAATGTCAATATGACAATTGCAATAATAAGTTTTTGTTAAAAAATTCATTTTCAATGCAGGCTTTTTCGCTGACTGTACTGAACTTGCATTGCCATCCAATCTACATCTAATATAAAAAAATCTCGTGTCACGGTGTTTGTTATCGAACTCCTCCGAGACGGCTCGACCGATTTTAATGAAACTTTTTTCTCCACATTTGGTAGGTCTGAGAATAGGTCGTAGGCTATTTTTTATATCACTATTCTTCGCAGTACTACTACTTAATACTAGTAAAGTATCAAGTAAATCCGACCACTTGAAGTGGGTCAAATTCAACTTCCAAGATTTGACCCATATTTACATACTTACATACATTGCAAGTTAATAAAAAGCTTTTAAAAAGGGTTCACTCCGGTACGTGATTCAGTTTCCTTGACTGTATGTACGACAGTACGTTATTGATGTACTTATCATTTAGTTTTTAAACATCATCATCACCATCATCGGAATTTAAGATTTGCTTTCTTGTCGGTGGAGTAATTACCATTTATATCCATCTATTCTGTTAGTTTTTCTGACTTCTTAATATGACCAGGCGTTAATGTTATATTTATTTAGTCCTCCCATAAACTTTAATTAGGTGCCTAATTAGGTGTTCTATCATCTTTCCTCTTCTGCTGGTGTCACGTGCAGGGAATAAAATAATTCTAAAGAATAAAGTTATTCTATTGTCATATCAATGCCAGTTAGCTTTTATCCTAATATTCTGGGTGAAACAAGTAATTCAAAAATTGGGATAAGCAACATGAGTTTGTTAAAAATGTAATTTTTGATTGACGCCGTATTTTGTTGATTGTACTTCTTATTGCCTGTACTTGCGTTATTATCTAAGCTATCTATTCGTAGGTACCTATCAAGTTTCAAGTCACGTCGTTAACCGTTGAAGAGTTCCTCCTGTGGGACGATTTTGGCTAGACCACCAGAATTTTACTATTAGATTGTACACAGACTATACACACAAAAATACAGATTACAGCAACATATACATAAATAAAAACTTGTCTTGCTCTTAACAGATAGTTCTCCCTAAGCATAGAATTAAAAATAGGAAGGTAAAAATTTTGCACGCTTTAAGTCTATCGGTAAGGAGTTCCACTACCAAATTTTAATAGCTGAATAGTATACCTACTCGTAAGACAGTCATGCAGGTAGTTATACTCGTAAAGAATGTATGTAGAATTAGCGTAAGTATGTTACCAACAAGTGGGCGGAAAATTGTTTGCAAATTTTGAAGCGGACGACATACTTGTTTGTATACCTACTTAAAATGTACATACATACAAACAGTGCAAGTTAAATAAAAGTTTGTAATAAAAATACGTTTTTTCTAGTTTCGGAACGGTTATTTTCCATTTACCAGCGTCGAAACATCAAGCTGTTCTCTTGCACGTGTAATATTAGCACAACTGAATGACGCACTGCCAAAGTGTCGACAACCTGAGGTTAATCACAATTTATCTTGTATAATAAATCCCCTTACATGTTTGTCATAAATGTTACAAAATTATAAAAAATTGCTTGGCACAGAGCCGCATGCGCTGAATAAAGTGGATCACGTGAAACGGGTGTGCACATTCAGTCGAAATTTAAACGAAAATAATAAAGTGCTACTCATACATTTATTGCTAAATATTATGCAGATAACCAAACGGATTAGCTTGTTGAAATGGCAATGGGCAGGCCATATAACACGCAGAACAGATGGCCGTTGGGGCCCGAAAGTTCTGGAATGGAGACCACGGACTGGCAAGCGCAGCGGTGGACATCCATCAACGAGATGGACGGACGATTTGGTGAAGGCCGCAGGTTCAGGGTGGATGCAAATCGCTTCCAATCGTAATGATAGAGTATCAATGGGGGAGGCCTATGTTCAACAGTGGACGTCCTACGGCTGAAATGATGATGATGGTAATGAAACGTATTTTAACGATTTATTACCTACGAAATCGATGATATGTCTATTTTAACCAAGTGCGGTCAGAAAATAGATGTTTATTTATATATATAAAAGAAGAAACTGACTGACTGACTGACTGACTGACTGACATATCAACGCACAGCCCAAACCACTGGGCCTAGAGATTCCAAATTTGGCATGTAGGTTCCTTATAAGGTCTAGGGGTGCACTAAGAAAGGATTTTTCAAAATTCACTCCCTAAGGGGGTGAAAAGGGCGTCCAAAGTTTGTATGGGGAAACAAGATTAGTTCGACTATTTTATTCGAAACTTCACAGAAGTACTCCTAATAGTAAATGAGTAAACACGTGTTTCAGGTTTTTTGAGAATTCAACCCCTAAAAGGGGGAAAGGGGTAACAAAGTCTGAAAATCAACATGGGTGTTGTTTCTATGGTTTATCGGGTCGCTGGTTATGAAAACAACAACGGTTTTAAAATCCGACGTGGCGGACGTAAAATACCATCTCTCTGGATGGGTGCGATGGGGTTGAAATGTCTAAATAAACTAAATGACTGTTGATATATCAACGCACAGCCCAAACCACTGGATCTAGAGACTTGAAATTTTGCACATAGATACCTTATACAATGTAGGCATCCACTAAGGAAGGATTTTTGGGAATTCCCACGGGAACGGGAAAAAACGGGATTTATAAATTCGATTCAGAGTGACCCTATCTCAGTAACTATAATAACTAGATTCTTCAAATTTGATACACAAGTAGGTATTGCATTAATTAAAACATTAATTACAAGATTTTCCAAAATTCCCACGGGGTAAGGAAAAAACGGGATTTATATATTCAGTTCAACGGGATCCTATGAACTATAATTACTAGACTCTTCAAATTTGGCATAGAAGTAGGTAATTATAATAGTAAAAAACTATTTTAAGGATTTTCGGAAATTCCCACGGGATAAAGAAAACACGGGATTTTTCGTTTTACTGGTCGTAGAAAGCTGAAATTCGGCATGTAGGTTGCTTGAGGAGTGTAGAGGAGGATTGAGAGAGGACTTTTCAAAATTCCCAAGGGAACGGGAAAAAGCGGGATTTTTCGTTTTACTGGTTGCAGAAAGCTGAAATTCGGCATGTTGGTTGTTTGGGGAGTGTAAAGGAGCTTTGAGAGAGGACTTTCCAAAATTCCCACGGGAACGGGAAAAACAGAATTTTTCGTTTTACTGGTCGTAGAAAGCTGAAATTCGGCATGTAGGTTGCTTAGGGAGTGTAGAGGAGCATTGAGAGAGGGTTTTCCAAAAATCCCACGGGAACGAGAAAAAACGGGATTTTTCGTTTTACCGGTTGTATAAAGCTGAATTCGGCATGTAGGTTGCTTGGGGAGTGTAGAGGAGCATTGTGAGAGGACTTTCCAAAATTCCCACAGGAACGGGAAAAACGGGATTTTTCGTTTTACTGGTCGTAGAAAGCTGAAATTCGGCAAGTAGGTTGCTTGGAGAGTGTACAGGAGGATTAAGAGAGGACTTTCCAAAATTCCCACGGGAACGGAAAAAACAGAATTTTTCGTTTTACTGGTCATAGAAAGCTGAAATTCGGCATGTAGGTTGCTTAGGGAGTGTAGAGAAGCATTGAGAGAGGATTTTCCAAAATTCCCACGGAAACGGGAAAAAACGGGATTTTTCGTTTTACTGGTTGTGAAAGCTGAATTCGGCATGTAGGTTGCTTGGGGAGTGTAGAGGAGCATTGTGAGAGGACTTTCCAAAATTCCCACAAGAACGGGAAAAAACGGGATTTTTCGTTTTACTGGTCGTAGAAAGACGAAATTTGGCAAGTGGGTTCGTTGGGGAGTGTAAAGGAGTACTAAGAAAGCATTTCCTGAAATTCTTACAGGAACGGGAAAAAACGGGATTTTGCTTTTTACTGGTTGTAGAAAGCTAAAATTTCAAAATTCATAAGTTCACACTGTAAATAGGCCGCAAAGGGCTCTTTAACCGAGTTCAAAAAAGGAGGAGATTATGCATTCCACTTTATGTATTTTTTTATGTAGGTATGTTCGCCGATTTCTTGGTCAATTGTGGACCGATTATAAAAATTATTTTTTTATTCGAAAGAATACAATATACTCCTGAGATGGTTCCATTGTCACCAAATCAGGATCTGATGACGGAATCTTAGGGAAGTCGAGGGCAACCCTCAAATTTTGTAGGCACGCATTACGTTTGTCATATATTTTCTCAAGCTATTATTTATAAAGCTATATTTTCTAAAGTGTTTGCGTCTGGTAGACATCATCTCATGTAGATGAGCTGATGATGGAAGGTAAAATTCCTTAACGGTTAGGAGTTGAGGATATTTTTTCAAATATTATAGGTACGTATAGACCGATAGTTGAATTCTTTCAGGTTATCTGGGTGAGCTGATGATGGAAGGTTAAACTCCTTAACGGTTAGGAGTATTAGGAAGTTTCTTTAAATATCATATGCACGTTTATCAAACCTTTACCTTGACCTTTAGTTGTATTCTTTCTGGTTATTCAGATGAGCTGATGATGGAAGGTATAACTCCTTAACGGTTAGGTCACACAACACCTTAACAAAATACTATAATATGTATAATATCTATGCTAAGTAGGTACACAGCGCTTCCAGTTACTCAAGTTTCCGTAGAAGGTAAGAAAACATTGAATTATACCTAATGCAGGACAGAGGAAATTAATAATAGATTTTATATTATTAACAAACCTGGTTATTTTAGTACCCGCTTTCGAATAGTGAAAAACATTGTATATAAAGAAATACTGTAAATGACCGTATCTACCTGAAGTTTAGTCGGGCTTGCTTGCTCGCTTACTTGCACGCTTTCTTGCACGCTTGCTTGCTTGCGTGCATGCTTGCATGCTTGCTTGCTTGCCTGTATGCTTGCTTGCTTGATATCTTTGGTTCTTTGGAATACTCATGGTACACGCGAGCGAAGCCGCGGGCAAAAGCTAGTTAGACATATTTGCAACGGGATGTAGACCATGATTACTCTCTTCTATCTACCTTTCTTATATTTATCTTTTTCTTTTGCTTTTCTTACCTGTTTTCGTTTCGTGTAATGTAACTAATTGTGAATCATTAAAAACAGTCAGGGGGGTTATATTCTATACAGGATGCTATAATGGGTCGTATTATAATTAGACCCCACTATCGGAGGTGCAATTTGGTAGCTGGATGTTCATAGGAATGCGTAATAAATATTTATGATGTCGATATCGATACTCTTACCTTTTCTTTACAATAAGTTTTATATCAAATTTTTTCAGACTAAAAGTTAACATGTTTATTTTGTGATCCATGATAATTATTGTCGTCAGAAGTAGAATCCATTATCAATAGTATTAAAAAAAAAACACTATGGTTGCTATTTTTTTTTGATGTTTCGAGTTGCAGGGCAGTGCATGAAGACTTTTGAGATAAATCTTTTCCATACTGCCCATTTATACTGATAATAAATTATTTACGTCGAAAATATTTAATATTTTTACAAAAATATTTCCGATTATTATTTAGATGTGTTTGCGAGCATGTTTTATCTGTATAAAATAATAGCTTTTGCCCGCGACTCCGTCTGCAAAGAATTCGTTTATTGCTATCCCGCGGGAATTACGCAATTTTCCGAGATAAAAAGTACTCTATATGTTAATCCAGGTTATAAACTATCTGTGTGCCAAATTTTATCAGAATCCGTCAAACCGTTTTAGCGTGAAGAAGTAACAAACATACACACTCACACACTCACAAACTTTCGCGTTTATAATATTAGAGTGATTCAGAAAAATAATTCAGTCCTAAGACTCTCATTATGGTAGAGATAGATTATCGAAATACTTATATTTCAAAATATTTTTTACTCATCCCAAAGAACGTCATGCTACCAAATTGCACCTCCGATAGCGGGGTCTTAATTATAATGTAGGATGAGTTTGACAATACAGAGCAGAAATTAATCGAGGGCGACAACAGAACTATCACTTTTGTAAACTCATCATCATCATCATTTCAGCCGAAAGACGTCCACTGCTGAACATAGGCCTCCCCCAAGGCTACCCAAACAGAGAGAGTTTTGTAAACTATCTCATGGGAATTTCGCGTGACAACTAGACTTGGCTTAATTAACATATTAACTTAGGGCGGTTTAAGATTAGCGTTTTTTTCAGCGCCCGTGCGTTTATTTCGGCTACCTACGCAAATACACGCACCCAACATTTCGCGCTTCAAAATACTGGCGTACAAGGGCTTATTCTAGCGTGTTCACTCGAATTGGTAGTGGTGAAGTGATGACGAAGAAACATATAGTTACGAGCTCAATCAAAAAGGCGTCAACGCTTGCAACAGTTGCGCAAGAGGCAGAAGGCGTGGTAATACGCGCTTGCATGCGCTTCCAAAAATGAGTTTATAAATACGCACGTGGATATGACCTTCTTTTGACCTCGTATTTTCTTCATAAAAAATAAATCAATTTAAAAATAACTGTCTATTGTATTATATAAAGTATGTACAAATTATTCAAAGAATAAAGAGCTTTAAATATGATTAAATAATTTCTAAAATAACAAAACTTTTAGAACTGCTCCTAGTCGAAGTATCACTGTGAAAATTATTCGTCTTATTAGATACTCGTAGAATTAACATTTCCTAAAGTACCCGGGATGATCGTGGAAATCACAAAAGAGATAACCGGGCAGTTGGGCACGGCTGAAACTCATGGAGTTTTCGAATAAAAGACGACACTTCGCAGAAATCCGAATGGTTTCGTAGCTTGGGTCGGAACGCGAAGTGATTATTGAAGTTTAAAGTTCTAGAGTTTCGTTAAAAGGGCTTTTAGATAAGTACACAATAAAATAAAAGTATCAGCCATCCCGGCCAATTATACGTCCCAGTGCTGGGCCTCTGCCCAGCAAGACAAAGCAGTCAAGGTTGAGAGGCTGAGAGAAGAATGAGAGCGCTTGGGCTGAAGTTCCTACGCCGTCACATTTACGAATCGGAAACTTCAGACACACCGTTGAATTGATTTGCAAGTGTGTCCAAATTACTATACACGGGACTTCTCACACATTAATATATTTACCTCGACGTTTCGGCCACTAATTCTAAATAAGTTATTTTTGTGTTCGTTATTTTTGCTTGTCTGTCAGTAACCTACCTACCTGTGTTCGTAGTCACAAAAGTTGTTGGTTACAACAACTTTTGTGACTACGTTACACAACTTATCCTGACTTTGTTGAATAAAGTAAATTTTCAATAGTGCATTTATAAATATGGACTTTTAGTGTATCCTATAAATGAATTCCGACCGGTGTCCGTCCTAAAATTGATGATTCCATAACATTGTTTCGGTACGGCAACTAAGCTGTATACGTATATGAATATTTTGAAATTTTATTTAAAAGCTATGCCAGCATTCCAAAATACGACTTTCAAGTAGTTCCACGATTGTATTCAAACAAGAAAGCGATGAAGAAACTAAAATAAGCTGAAACTAGCTCCTCGTTTCATAAACAGCGCACATTTGAAATGTGTTGCAGTTTCATAATAGTTTGCTTACAAAACTTCTGGTTATTTACAAGCTAGTGAAACAGCTTTTGGTTCTCGATTACGTACGTACATAGAAACTTGTAGTGGCGAGGCTTTCTAAACACCTGCAAAGTGCTAGCCAGAAGTAAAATTGGAAGGAAAAATGCAAATCAAAAATACATAGGTACATCGAAAACATACAAATTGGGGCCCAATCAGCATAATGTTGCAAGCCCCAACGCTGTTTTTCAGTGGGACCTATTTAAAACTAAACACCAGACGGCCAGATAGCCTAGTTGTTAGAGAACCTGACTACGAAGCTTGAGGTCCTGGGTTCGATTCCCGGTCGGGGCAGATATTTGTGTGAAAAATACGAATGTTTGTGCTCGAGTCTTGGATGTGTAATATGTATTTAAGTATGTATTTATCTATATAAGTATGTTTATCCGTTGTCTAGTACCCATAGTACAAGCTTTGCTTAGTTTAGGACTAGGTCAATTGGTGTGAATTGTCCCGTGATATTTATTTTATTTATTTATTTATATTTTTAATCATACCTATTATATTACTAGCTGTTGTCCACGACTCCGTCTGCGAATAATAGGGGTGGGTATATAAAAAATAGCCAGACCAGACCTACCTACCGAATATCGAGAAAAAGTTTCATAAAAATCGATCAAGCCGTTTCGGAGGAGTTCGATAACAAACACCGTGACACGAGATTTTTTATATATTAGATAAGAAAGATTTTATTTTTTATATTTTCACACTGTGACAGGGTTATACACAGCGTAAGAAACTAAAGTTGTCTCTCCTGTGGACATAAAATAAGCGACTATGAGTCAGCCAACTTAAGATTTATTTGAATGAGCCAGGCGTCTCACACGCCGATACAGATTGTAGACTTGACTAAAAATATTGGCTATAGAGAGAGCGTTAACTTTTGCCATGTCCGGCATGTCCACACGTGAGACGCGAACATAAAAATATATATGACCAAACAAGAATGCCAGCGGAAATTGTATCTAAGTAACAAATCTGTCAGATATGAAGTATCTTTTTTATTTATTTTTTCAACTTCATTTTTTATTACTTTTACGGTCATCCCATGAAACCATATATTTCAAACTAAAATACAAACTGAAATAGAGATGCACAGAAAAAACCCCAGAAAAAAGACCAATGCTGGGAATCGAACCCAGGTCCTCAGCGTTCCGTGCTGCGTGCTTTACCCCTACACCACCACTGGTCTAGAGGTTAGCGACGAATCTTTCCCATACATCGTACATTTCAGTCTGTTATAATCACCTTATGCAGTGATAAAGCACTCATCTATGTTTATGCCCTCTACCGAGAGACTTTAACACTCCTTCGGAACTACCCGCTCACCTGGACCAAGAGATGGCGCTACTGTACAACTTTAAACAAGTCAGATATGAAGTATCTTTTTTATTTATTTTTTCAACTTCATTTTTTATTACTAAGTGGCGGTTGGACCTAAATACATTGACTTCGTAGTATGAAAACCAGACACTCGTAGATTGCCTGGTCGCTTTTAAAACTTCAAAATGTGTTGTAATTCTCGATTTTAGAATTTTTCCCTTGGTTTATACCATGACATTTCCTTTCGTGATTTGACCATGCATCTTCCTAAATTTCAGGTTGGTCAATTGGAAATATTCTATAGCATTTAATTTCATTGTGAATGTTTGAACTTGATGAACAATATGTTTTGAGGATACGTATTTAGCAAACGTTTTTTTACGTTTGTTTCATGGTTAAGGTTCATGAATTCTCTTCCAGTAATAGGATTGGCTTTATTTATTCAACAATAGTACTTACAGCCATCAAAAACTTGTATGGTATTTTTTTAAAGTTAAGTGTGCCAAGATACACCACTTTTCTATAAATACCTAGTTATACATAAATATAGTCGAACAGGAAATGCGAAAACCTGAAAACTTAAAATCTAGATTATACTTGCTCTATTCCTTTATGTTAAATTCTAATTAAGCTAATTTGTGTATAATTGATTCGGTATACTATCGCATTGGGTGTCCTGTAATGATAGTGTTCTGTTTACTTTAATAAATAAATAAATAAATAAAAATATGCGGGATGACTGTCTATTTGTTTGTAATAACAATAATCTCACGGAACCTCCGAGTTTTAGGACTTTATGTGCGAAATTACATTATAAATTACACATACTTACCTGCAAAGAAATTCAATGTTTTGTATAAAGTTCCCAAACCACACTTGGGTCGCGTGGGAACTACGGCCCAAGCCCTCTCGTTCTGAGAGGATTGCCCGTGCCTTGCAGTGGAACGAACGTAGGCTATAAATGAATTTTGATCTGATTTGTAAATGACGTCCATGATAAATACATACCTAGTGGATTTGATGAGTGGATCTTAAGAGAATTAATTGAAAAATATCGGTGAATATGAGTTTATTTATAACAAAATTACGTGTACTTACTTTAATGAAATTTTCGAATACTTAGTTGAGAAAATTAATTACGAGTACAAGAGTAATTTTCTCTTAATATACTGGTATATCATTGACATTTTTCGCGAGTCGTAAATAACTAAGTCATTATTTAAGCCAAGTTTAGACCAGCAAGAAAAAATGTGCAAGTTGCATTACATTGCATGATCGTAAGGCGAATGAGTTAGAAGTGGTGAATCGAACACAGTAATGAAATGCAACTTGCACGATTTTTCTTGCAAGTCTAAACTGGGTTTTACTTGTGGATCCAGATGACAAGTTGTCATTCTAAAGCTGAGTTAAGACCTGCAAGAAAAAACGTGCAAGTTGGATTACATTGCGAGGCAGTAAGGCGAACGAGATTGAGGTGGTCAATCAAGCGCCGCAGTGTAATGCAACTTGCAAGGTTTTTCTTGCAAGTCTAAATTCGGCTTTAGGGGGAATCCTTTGTTTAATCAAGGTTTAATAGTGTACTTACTGTAAATCTTGCGCTCGGCTAATGATTATACTGAGCAATGATTATACATAGTAGACTAAATTATTTAGCTTTAGTTAGTACAATACAACCCTTACAAAATACCCGGGTGCAATTAATTGAGCAAGTACCTTCCCTAAATAAGTAAGAAAATAATCTAAATGTGACCCTTGCATAAGTAACATCTGGGCCCAATTGCATAACAAATTACAAGCTAATAATAGTATTTTGTATTGAAATTCACTAATACTATTTGCTTGTATTTTGTTATGCATTTGGGCTCTGTTTGTGTATCATTACTATATGTACAATACGAAATCATTTTGCTCGTTTCCGAAATATGTTTTGTTAGAATTCATACATTAACTCTCATAAGACTGCTATTTTTGACATCAACGCCATCTGTTGAAATCGCGTTAGACTTCGTGTTGGCGTAGCAGAGCCAGCATTTAAATTTACTTCGTCACGGACGCAGCAGTTCAACAGGTTGCCGGCAGATGTCACTGTAACAGGTGCTTCCAGAGAGAGTGGGAAAGTTAAGTTTTCACGTTAACTTTTTAGTTCATGAATTTTCCACAGAGCGCATGTACGAATCATAAAATAGGAATGAATTTGACTAATAATTTGACCGAGACCGAACAAAATAAACAATCAAAACAGTATTTCCACATTCAAACTGATTTAAAAAAATTATTTCATTATTGGGTTTCTGTTTTTCACGGATTTTAATTATGAAGAAGAGTGAACATGAGCGTAGTTTAGGTATTAAAAATTATAGCAGACTAACAATTTGACAGAGACCAAATCAGATATTTATCCTCCTGACTCCTGATTTTTTTTAACATTGTAGTGCTTAACACCTAGACGAACGTCACCAGTTATGTTGTTATGGAAAATTATTTATTAGGTACAATGTAATAATATTATACTTAGGGGCTGTTTCACCACCTTATTGTCAAACTACTGGTTACGTAACCAATGAATAAACTAAGTACTGCACAAATCTGTCGGCCAGTTTTTTTTTCAGTTTCACCACTCCGGTCCTGTGCAAACTAAGTACCACTAATCGACGGTTTAACAAAAAGTCGGAATAGCAACGTCCCATTTCACGACCACGGGTTCCTATTCGCATATTTTCGTTCAAATAGTCGCTCATTATTAAAGCAAAATAAATCGTAAACTACTATGTAATTTTTAAACACCTCTATTTTTTTGCATAAACAAATGTGTAACATTATAATTAATCCAAAAACGGTATTTATTTACGATACTTTGGTTAACAATAACAAAGAAAAATAAAATCACGAAAAACGAATCGAAAAGTGGCGCCAAAGCCTTTGACAGATTAACTTTTTTTTTAATGGCGATGTACAAGTTCAGGTAGAAAAAACGATTGTGCTACTGAAAAAAAGTCTGTAATTATAAAATATTACGAAATTTTGGATTTATTTTTAAATACTAAAAGCGTAACTATATTTTTTATTCAAATCTTGATATTTAAATTCTCGTTTGCAATTTAGCATGACTTCTTTCTTTAAAAAATAAAATTATTAATTATTATTTTTCTGAAACCGGCTGAAGGGCTTTCCAACCATGGCCACAAAAAATAAACTAAATAATTAAAAAGATATGTGACGGATAAAAATGCTAAATGCCACCTGATCTGATGGTCAAATTAAGAAATAGTTTGTCCGTCACTTAGCGCTAATCAAGACTGGTGAAACAGAAATTTTTATTCCATGTGACAAATAAGGTTATGATTAAGCTAATCCGAACTTTAAAAAAAGTGGTGAAACAGCCCCTAAAAGTTCTTAATTCACTGAACAATTTGTTCAGCGTGTTGTACATTCGGCCGTTATTATTAGTCTTGATTTGTACCTACTTTGTAAAGTATACTAGGACTTACGAGGTTTATTTAATTATTGGATTTTGTTTTCACGCGTTTTAAGTATGAAGAAAACTGGTCGTGAGGTTAATGAAGTGATTATACCTTACTCGTAGTTTATTAGATACTATCACGGGATAATGCCAAAATAATCTTCGCTTATGGGGACGAAATATTTTGCCAAGGACATTACAGATTGCTTAATAATAAATCAAACAAAACGTAAGTCTGCAATACCCATCAATCATAGTTCCTTAAACGTCAGTAATAAATAACACACAGACATGTAACAATCTCTGTATTTATAACCAGATCTAGGACTCCATTATGCGGAACGTAAACTGGAGCAAATTGAAAGCTGTAAATAACAAGCATTGATGGTGTCAGCGAGACAACGTTATAGTGTGGCCTCACACAAAATGAAATAAATATTTTTTGTGCTGGCTAACATGGGTCAGTGAAGATTGACTCCATTTTACGAAGTTAGAAGACCAGCATAAACTTGTTGCACTTATTTGAACTTATTGAGGGAGATGGAGATGAAAGAAGATGGCGTCTGACAGAGAGATGGCAACCCAGTTTGGACCAATTATTTAGATTATAGATAGATGAAAGGCTTTGACAAATGTGTGTTGCCAGTGCTAAAATACGGAACTAAGACGTAGTCGCTTACAATACGCCTCATAGGGAAGCTCAAAGAGCGATAGAGCGAGCTGTGCTCGGAGTTTCTCTGCGTGATAGAAAGAGAAATGAGGAGATAACGATTTTGGTAAATTGATCTAACCAGTCCTCGGTGAGTTGTCAGTTCTCAGTGACAGTGGGCAGGGCACATTGCTCGTATAACCGACGGCAGAGTGGAGTGGAGACTGCGAATCAGAAGACTTGGCGTGGGAAGCCCCTCAACTACATGGACTGACGTTGTGGCAAAGGTCGTAGGAACCACTTGGATGCGGGCAGCGCAGGACCGATTGTGGAACTCTTTGGGGAGGCCTGTTTCAGCAGTGGACGTTTTTTGGCTGATGTGCTGATATTTCACTACATAGTATAAAACCAAGTCGCATAATGCTGCCTGTCTGCCCCTATGTATGCTTAGATCTTTAAAACTAGGCAACGGATTTTGATGCGGTTTTTTTTAACAGTTAGAGGGATTCAAGAGGAAGGTTTATATGTATTATACATGCATAATTGTACCCGTGCGAAGCCGGGGCGGGTCGCCAGTAGATTATAATAAAATTGTAAACGTACTTGCGGCAATGATTTGAGTCAAATAAGATAAGTGCAGAATTTTACGGATGAAAAGAGATATCCTTGTGACAGACAGACTTATAGACAACGAAGTTTTAGTAAAGGGTACCCAATGAATATGGGCCCTCTTACTCATAAACGGCGTTTCTTCAGACGTCACTGTGACAGCCGCTTTTGCTATACACTTACAGTCCTGGACCTTTACCATGAGTTACACTAGTATACAGTGACCGTACTCGCTAGCGACGGCGTAAATGATTTGTATGGAGAATTGTGTACAGCGCCTCTAGCGGTCACTTACGGAAGTACAATTCTCCATACAAATCATTTACGCCGTCGCTAGCGAGTACGGTCACTGTAAACTAGTGTAACTCATGGTAGAGGTACAGTTTAAGAGTAACTCACCCTGAGGAGTAATAAGGGTAAATACTAAGGTATAGTCGGGGTAAGAAAAGGTTCGTCACTTTTCGACTCTATCTCAACGAGTTAAGGTCGAAAAGTGACGAACCTTTTCTTACCCCGACTATACTTTGTCGCAGTTAATGACGTACTGGGACAGTTTGAAATGATTCAAATTAGTGACAGTGACAAAGTACCTACAAAGAGATCCGGCTTCTTTTGAATTTGACTGTATATTTCACTACAATAGGATTGTAACTTTTCACGAGTAAGGAGATTCAAGTTCAATGCTCAGGTTATTGTGAATCTGATTGTCATCATCACCAACTACGTTCGCCATGCTTTCAATACAGATTTGAATATTTTTAACGGATGCCAAAACTATTGTGAAATTGCGATATACGTAGACGTTGGCAACAAACTTAACTAAGAAACAGATTTTCCATGCATATCCTTCAGTCATAGCTAATGAAAAATTTGTAGGAAGTTTCTCGAATAAGATTTTCAAATACCTACTCTATGTAGGAAGTCGAGATATTGGGTAAAATATTAAAGAGAATAGTAATGGTCTTTCTAATAAGAAGTATTAGTTTTAAGTTGATATAAGTCAGTGTACCTAGAGTTGCTCGTTGTCTCCAGCTTATACTTACTGGTCCCACTGCTGGGTACAGGTCTCCTCTCACAACAGAAGGTCTTTGTTTCCCATAATTTCATTGTTTATTATTTTACTTGCCATTAAATATAAAGAATCGTGCTGTTTCCAGGATTTTTTAAAATTTCGTATTGTAAAATGTGGTTAGGTTAATTTATTAATAATTCTGAAGGAAATACTGTTTTAGAAATAAATAACTTTATGACAGATGAACGTTATGGAAAACTATGCAGTATGGCATATGAAATTCAGGAAAACGGTAGAGAACCGTCAAAGAAAAAAAAATATATATAATAAATATCACGGGACAATTCACACCCATTGACCTAGTCCCAAAGCAAGCTAGGCAAGTTTGTGTTATGGGTACTAGGCAACGTATAAACATACTTATATAGATAGATACATTCTTAAATACATATTAAACACCCAAGACCCGAGAACAAACATTCGTATTTTTCATGCAAATATCTGCCTCGACACAGGAATCGAACCCGGGACCTCAAGCTTCATAAGTTTCATAACTAGTCAGGTTCTCTAACCACTTGGCCATCTGGGCCCAATTGCATAACAAAGTACAACTTATATTACAAGCGGAACTCCCTTTCAAATTAATATAACTGAAGCGAGAGTTCCGCTTGTAATATTAGTTATACTTTGTTATGCAATTGGGCCCTCCCTGGTCGTCTAAAAAGAATCAATAACGTGTTAATGATAGCGGTCGGAAAATACTACTATATTGTATGGAGTGTTGATGCACTGCCTACACAGGCCCTATACTTGCAGCATCAATAAGACTGCTGGTGATACATTTCAGACTTTTGTAACCACAATTTGTAACATATATCTCACATGATACACAAAATGCGAAACGCAACGCAACGCATGAAACAAGCGCGTCAGCGTAGTTTGGTGGTAGTGATAGTTGGGTTTGTATGATTTGTGTGTGTTCATACGGTGTGGAGGTGGAGGAACTGCATGAACACGTTTTTTATATATATAAACGTAGATATTGTAAGGTCACTGGTGAGCAAAGTAATTGTTTCAGTACACAATACACACATCAAAAAAGTCTTGGGATGAACTGTTTAGGGATAAAAAAATATCCATAGGCACTTTTGATGACTGTATTAATTTTAAGCGTACTTTAACATGTCATAAAAATAAATGACCTTTATGTTCTTGAACCAAATTCCCAATCCAGCGCCAAGCGCTACAAAAACTGACCGGCAACTTCAGTCATAAAACTCCATAAGAAAACTCTCTGCGATTAAAGTTCTTAACGCGAGCAGTTTTTACTTCCTCACCAGCTTTAAGCATACTAATCAATCATCATTTGAGTAGCAAGTTTGTAGGTAAGCATCTTTTGTTTTTGTTACCGGCGTGATAAATGAAGCGTACGTATTTTGGAAGAGCCGAGGAAGCTGGTCGTTAATAGCACTAAACAAAATCGCGGTGATTAACTTGTAGAAGATCTAAACGGCGTCAGAGTGTGCACGAAGGAAAACAAGTGGTAAGAGTTTTGATAACCATCATTATCATTAAAGTGTAACATATACACATCCCAATGCAGGGCTCAGGCCTCCTCTCAGAATGAGTGGGTTTGGGCCTTAGATCCAAGCGGGCCCAGTGCGAATTGGGAACTTCACATACACCATTGATTTCCATGAAGATTGGGGATATCTTGAAAAAAGATTAGGTCAAGAGTACCTGAAACCGGGGAGCATCTATGAAAAGGGGAAAGAGTGTTGGGAAACCGTAGCAGGTCGAAACGAATAGTCTCTATCTTCCCCGTTGCTGGGAAGGAGGCGTGATTTTATCTATGTATGTATATCATTGAATTTTTTCGCAGTTGTGTGCAGGTTTGCTTCACAGCAAAGCTAAACATCGATACTTGAGCATTATTTCACACATAAATTTCGAAACAGAGGTACTAGCTCGGGCTCGGAAAGAAAATTAAATACACTTCGTGGGCTACATTGTTTTAAACTTTCGCTTTATTGTGGGTAATAACACAAACGTTGTGCGAAAAAATTAATCATATTTTTGCTAGACACAGGAACAAACTTTCAAGTTCGAAGTCGTCGTTCGTAAAGCATTACGTAATGACAACCAAGCAAATGCTGCCGTGCCCTAAAAAGCTATGAATTTTGTAACGACTTTGTGCACACTTTGCATTCTAAGATTTGAAAGTTACATAAAACCCGTAACGATGAAGCACACGTCAGCAACATTATTGAAACAGAACGTTCAGGATTCTTTCACAAGCCTTAACCTGTGTGTTACATCGAGACAAAGAGTCTGCACGAAAAATCCCGTTACTAGCACAAGGAGTGATACATTTAAATACATTATTCCACTCCACATGCGCCTCGCACACGTGATCTGGTTCATGAGAGGACTGGACTTAACCTTATGTTACATAGATTATCCACGTTCGATGTTTTTCGCTAGAATTTTTAACTAGGTCTAGCGTAAGAAATTGGTTTCTCTCCGGAGCTCGTCTTTGTCGCCTTCATTTGGAAGTCTCCCGCGAAATTGCGCACCACTGAGATGAAAATGGAGCAGGAAAATGAATAGAGACTATGCAAGTCGCTGCTCTGGAATCTTGTGTTTTGAGACGGCAATATTTTGCGTAGAATGTTTTACTGATAAATCAAATTACCTTTAGTAAATCTTTGCATTTTAAAGTACTTGGGTAAAAAAATATCACGGGGTATCTAAAATATATTATGTCTACATAAAATTTAACCTTTTTTTACCTTGGAACTATTGATACCAATTGACCTACTCCTTAACCAAGAAAATCTTGTGCCATGGGCATGTAGGGTCAACGTCATAAATAAGTGATCATTTTTGTACCTTGTCACTTTAACGTCATGTTTGAAAAGTCATACGAAATTATGTAACGACTGAAAGCGACAAGGTTTTTTTTTTTTTTTTTTATATTAGAGGTGGCAAACGAGCAGACGGGTCACCTGATGGAGAGCGATCACCGTCGCCCATGGACACACGCAACACGGGGGGTATCACAAGTGCGTTGCCGACCCTTTTAGGAATTGGTAGGCTCGTTTTTTAAAGATCCCTAAGTTGTAACGCTCTGGGAATGCTGCCGCAGTAAGCTGATTCCAGATCTTTGTCGTGCGAGGAAAGAAGTTTCGCTTAAAACGCACGGTAAAAGTGATCACATATTTATGACATTGACTGTACTAACGGATCATCATCATAATCAACATCCCAGCCTATATAAACGTCCCACACACACACAGGCTTCTTTTTTAAATGAGAAAAAATCTCAAAATGAGAGGGCTTGGGCAGCGGCTGTAGTTGCCACGCGGGCCCATTGTGGATTGGGAACTTCACTCACACAATTGAATTTCTTCGCAAGTGTGTACTTACAGGTTTCCTCACGATGTTTTCCTGCACTGCAATGCTCGCTCATTGTGTGAATATTTAACGAAGAACTCATTATGTGCCAGCCTGGACTCGAACCCATGACCCTCGACGGGTAAACATACATTTAAAGATAATTTTATTAGCTACTTAAATACGTGTTAAACATCGAAAACTCGAGATTAAATTTTAAAATATCTGTCCCAGCCGGGGATCGAACCCGAGATCCAACCTCAGGTTTCGTGAGCTATCCAGTCGTCAACATGAAAATGGAAAATGGTAATGGTCATTAATTTATTTATATTTATAGTTTACGACTTGATTTGGCATTCGCAGCCGTGGGTATATTTTGTTATGTTTATTTACAAATTACGAGGTGTCGCTGTACCTACATACAATATTAAGTCGTGGTGGAGAATTTTAACGACCGCCCGCCCGTGCCATGACAATTGCGAGCGTCCTACGGTGAATACAGATTGGTGCCCTTTGTCTACTATCTGAAATTATACAATAAAATTAATTTACATTTCAATGAAAAGTATGGAAGAATTTTATTACAATGTTTAGGTGTCCGTGGGATAGAAATGATAGTAAAGGGTCGAGTGTCCCATGTGTTTGAGTTGGATCATCTTGTTGTGTTAATTTTAGCACGGTTTGAAAGAAGTAAATGCGCCAAAAGTTCAAAAGTTTTATTCGTATACCTACACCGTGTTGTTCTTGATTTCCTTTAATTTTGAAGGAATACTTAACACGTCAAATAAAGTTAATTCCTCTAAGACACTAGAATTAATTGTTTATGTGCAACTAAGCTAAGCTGTGCTATCAAAGTTAAAACAGTGTCACATTTGACACTAGCTTTTTGTAATTGTAAATGATCTTTAACAAAGACCGTGAACTCAATATTTATTTATTATGTATCATGTCATGACAATCTAGTAAAGGTAGCAGGAACCATTTCGATCGTCATCATTATCATCCCAGCCTATATACGTACACTGCAGGGCACAGGCCTCCTCTCAGAATTAGAGGGCTGGGACCTTTTCGATGCTCGCACCAAAAGACTGATCATTCTGGAACTCTTTGGGGTAGGTCCTAACCAGCGGTGGACGTCTTTTGGCTGATATCACACGGCGGACACGACGCACGAAAATACGCGTTCTTGAATCTATATAAGCACGACGACGTCTGTACACGTGTGGCGCCTACATACATCGCGCGCGCACCATACTGGTGAACAGCGGCGACAAGCAATGGCGCCTTGGGGGGAGGGGTAACTCGAATCGGTGCGGGGCGGAGCGTGGCCATTCTGTACGTTAGTACTATTATATGTTCTGTGCTGATATGATAATGATGAGTCTTTGGTATCTAAAAACAAATAAATAAAAAAAAGAAGCAAAGTTCATGTCTCTATGTATAGTTTGAAATGTTTCATTCGTGATTGAGCTCGTGCTTTCAATTCGCGCCTAAACAACCAGTGGGAACGTCCATTACAAAATATTAACATCAACAGTAAATGATTTAGAAATAGTACAAGACAAAGGAAAAGTGCGTTCCGGGGAGTTAAACACCACATTAACTACGTTGTAGCAAGCTGGCCAAATAACAATTCCGTCATCCACGTCATAAACCGGTTTATAACTCGTGTGGGGAACATCGATTCTGCGTTTACGGGCCGCCCTGGAATGTTTCGGAACCGTAACTATTATTGTGCATAACTTAGAGTAATGTCTTTAGGTTTACCTGGTAATGAAGCACTTAACCCTCATTTGTTCCGGGAATGGGGGTCGTATATTTAGAAACTCAACTTGTCACCAGTAGCAGATTATAACAGTTCTAGCAACACAGAAGCTATTCCTTTTGAAACAAATGGGTGACAAGAAGCCGTGATAGCCTATTTTGATCAATGGTCTCACAAGCAGAGGGTTGTGGGTTCGAGCCTAGGCTCTGACCTCTGAGTTTTTCAGAATGTATGTGCAGCATTTGCAATTTTACTACGATGATAGTTTTGGAGAAGGAAAGCATACATGCGAAGCAATTCTAAGGTACGTGTGAAGTCCTCAATCTGCATATTCTGCATTAGTAGAGCGTTTATTCGAACTTTTAAACCGTCTCATTCAATCTGGCCACATTTTTTAAGAAATGGCAGATAATTCTGGTGATGTTTCCAGTTATATGGCAGATGAACAGGACCTCTATTATATATCCGAAAGCCGCTTCAAAATCTCCAGTCATTTCTTAAAAATTGTGACCAGATAAGTGAAGCGGTTGGAATGCTCGAACAAACGCCCATTAACGTGTGTGGTAAATTGTATAAATTGTGGTAAATTTGGAGAGGTGGCTTATGCCCAGCAGTGGGACGTATATAGGCCGGAGATTATGATGAAGTGGGTGACATTTTTTTTTAGTTTTTGTGCAAACTTTCAGTAGCTCTTACTAACTTCTGCAGAGGCATATACAACAAAAATCGCATTTTTCTTCAAGCAATCACTTAGATAAGAAAAAAACAATCTTTTAAGATTCAAATTACTATGTAAACTAGTGTTCAATCCATCACTGTATGGCACGGCGTATTTCAACATACTCTTTTATTACATAGTACCTACTGTAGATTGATCCACTTTAATCCTACTAGTATCTATACATATATTTAAAAAGAAATGTTCTGACAGATTGACTGACTCATCAACGCTCAGCCCAAATTCTTGGCCCTAGAAAGCTGAAATTTAGTATAGAGGTTGCCTTTATGACGTAGGCAAAGAATATTGACGTATTTGTTGTAATTCGGGATGGGAAATAAACGAGATTTATATATTCTCTAACTAATATCAATGATGATTATTTAATTCACTGAAAGAAATGAAGAAGCTTTATCACAAATTTTAATTCTCACTTGTTCTCGCGAGGATTACTGGTCTATCTACACTACATTTAATCAAATCAAATAAATATAGTTATACCTATTTTTATTTCGGACGAACATCCATATCGGGCTGGTTACAGTAAAAACTTATATCTATGATAGTAAGAAACTTATTTGCATACTTAGCATTTAATCATTAAAAGAAGATTAACATCAAAGATCTATTTCAAAGATCTGTGCCACCCAATGCCAAACGATTGGACAGTTTTATCTATCCGCTATCACCTTCATGCTATTTATTTCGACTATTTCGGTCCATCAACGAGGCGATTTTTACTCTCATAAATTAATTAACTGACTTATGTACATATTTTAAGATGTAATTTTATTGTGTGTGATAAAATAAAAGGGTTTAGAAATGGCAGGGCGTGGGAGCTACGACCCGAACTGAGGCGTCTATGTCTATTCTGAGCCTATGCCCTGCAGTGGGTCATACATTCATAGGTCGAGGCGATGCTGATGAGATATAGGTAGGAACACGCTTTTGCCCGCGACTCCGTCCGCGTGGAATTAGTAATTTGGGCAGCTTATTTTTTTAATCCAATTTGCTCCTATCTTATATCCTCGATATAAAAAAATCGCCCTCCCCACCGTACCCCCCCGTACACCCGCGTTCACATTCACCACCGTACTCCCAAGTCAAGCGTGCCTATAGAAGTTTTACTTCAAAACCCCCGATTTTGAAACATTATTCCGCTCCTATTGGTGTTAGCGTGATGATATAGGTATACCCTATAGCCTTCCTCGATAAATGGGCTATCTAACATTGAAAGAATTGTTCAAATCGGAGCAGTAGTTCCTGAGATTAGCGCGTTCAAACAAACAAACAAACTCTTCAGCTTTATAATATTAGTAGATATATTTTTAAATGCTCGTAAAAACGTATACGCTTTCCAGCCGTGTGTCGCGTCGAAAAAATTACTCTCAAGGCAATGTTTCAAAGACGCGGTTTAACGTATGTAAAGATGTAGAATTAGGTCGTTACTCGAAATAGCTGAAGCGGCTGAAAATATTGCAGGAGTTAATTTACCGAAGCGCCTACCTGGCTAGTCACCTCGCGCTTCCCACGGCGTCAATATTCGTTAGTCTTTTTATACAGTATCCCGTTGATGGCTGACGGAAAATTTATTGTAATTTATACAACTTCCGATCTTTCACGCAGAAAGGGAATCTTATCCGAAATTTTAATAATGTTTATTTTATTCCTGATTTTGTGAGGGCTAATTATGAATACAGTATTCCTTGGCAACGCCATTTACACCGTTCTTTTGATTTTTGTGTTGAAGAAACCAGACAAAATACATGCATGTGCACTAAAGCGCTTTTCCGGCCTTTTTCAGTCGAAAAACTCAAGGGAGTTAGAATGATCGTCAGGGTCCTGCCAATAAATCATTGTATCATTAAAAATATACGAAATTTCCCATGAGGAACAAAAATTATATTACTTATCACTGCTAAAAGAAAATCTCCGAGCATTAATTTTAAGACTTACTAGAATGATCAAATGAGTTTTCTGGGGAATTTGAAGCAAGTAATTAATTTTTGTGAGTAAACGGGAAAAAGTTACACCTTTGAAACCTACAAGTTTTGCTCTCGCTGGCCTCTATATTTCGTTTATTATAGCATTAGAAAAAAGATAAACAATCTTTAGAAGCTTTATAACAGAAAAACGCTTTTAAAAATAGTACTCTTACTTATAAAACCAAAGAGCGTAAAGGAATGACCATATTATTATCTCTTTGCTAATTGTAACTAGGTAATTTTCAAAAGTATTTTTGAATCATACACGCTATGATCGCCTTAACCTTCTTTCTAATGCTAAAATAAACGAAGTGTAGGTTAGGTACCAGATCTTGCACGTATGTATCTTAACATGTGAAATATCCAGTAATATTCAGTATTAAATAAATAATTCCATTTTATTTATCTAGGTAAGGATGTAAGGGTCGATGTGACACTGATAACCACATAACTGACAGAAGCGCATATCAAAATCATGATATGTTAGGAACCCGACTGAAATATACAGGATTGGAGTAGCGGTAAAGTGCAATGCTCGCAGTAGCAATGCAAATGCACAGGAGCAAAGCTCAACCGAAGTGGTAGCGCGTTACGTAACTCCGGTCGATAGCTTCACGCCCCAATCATCCCACTTTACATGCAGCATAATGAAATGAGAGATATAAAGGTATTATTAAAAATCCATGCTAGCGTTGACTATAGTGTTTTCTTAACTCTTGTAACAGTGGATCTGTTGCCACTAGCGGTGAGCTAGTGTAAGGTAAGACTTAAATTTTGTGTGGCCAAGATTGTATTTTGCGAGACTGTTACTTTAGCCGAACTTTTAATAAAGGAACCTTATGAGGCGCGAGGCCCCTCAGACCGCGAAGCCGTGGGCGAGGGCCAACGCCAAGCTCTAGGCAGTAGCCAGCCATATCAGTTTAGATAGACCTCCTGCTGCTGCTTACTTGATTTAGAAAACTTTTGCAAACTACTTCATTCGCTTCAAACGTCTCCATGATCGATCCATGGTGGTCGACATAGATGGTCTTTGGGTATCACTGGTCTATAGTTTCTTGCGTGAATGGATATAATTTTTTTTTTATTTTCATGTTCTTCCAAGATAAATATAAATTTCGAATAACTTCTTTTAATGTAAAAATGCATGGGCTTTACTTTCCTACGTGTTTATCATTTATTTACATTCTGTATGTATTTTAAATTCAAGAAGTAAAGTCACCGACTTAGCTTAAAGAATCGCTAGACTGAAGTGCCAGTGGACAGGGCACATCGCTCGTAGATGGGGCCAAAAGGTTCTCAAATGACATCCAAGGACCAGAAGACACAATGTCAGTGTAGATAGGCCTCTAAAAATATGGAGCGATGACTTGGTTAAGGTTACCGGAAAGATTTGGATGCGGATGGCACAAGACTGGTAGACAATAATATCCTATACGTGTATCTAGATATGACTGCCTAATAAAAATAAATAATAGATATCAAATGTCGTACGTTGAAAGCTAAATGCGTGTATTACGCATGTAGATAGTGGCATTAGATAGTTTACTTCTTCCTCAAGGTTGTGAGACAAATTCAAAAATATTCAGCTATATAATTAATTTAATAAAATATTTAAGCCAAGAATGCTACAAGATGTTTTGACGAGCATGGCGACCATTAATCCTCCTGGAGAACGACATGTAGCTATCCTAAATTAAACATTTATTAGTCATTCAGGTACTTATGTATAAAAATATTCTTTTACAACTCTTTGAAATAAAATAATTCATGTCATATTTAATTTATACATTTCTACGACGCAACCACTTTAATCTTGTACATGATCAATTTTGACGTCAGCGAGTCAAAGTCCACTTCTTGTTTAATTGCACTTATCTATTACAATGCACATCTCATCTATCATTTTGCTTGTTAACACGTGAACTCAGCACGTGAATTTTCTCTGTATTTTAACTAATCATCATCATCGTCGTCTCCAAATATTACAATACAATGCAATGACTCTTTATTGTACACCACAAATAATACAATACAGAAAAACAAGTACATGAAAAAAAGAAATAAGGTAAGCAATGGGCGGCCCTATCAGAATTAGGTAGTTTTGCGGTATCTTCCACAAAATCAAGAGCGCTATTAATTTTGACGTTTAAACAAAACGTCTCTAATTTTCTAAACTTAAATTTTTTGTGTCAGTTTTGTGACTCTTTTTCATACAGTTTAGGTACCTGTATGAAAAAGAAAGAAAGAAATTATTTATTATTAGTCTAAATTATTTAGAAACTAAAAGTTTACATGAAGCAGTACCTATCCGGTGGACCCCAAACCAGGCTGAGCCTGTATCATGGGGCCATTATACATTTTTATTTTTATAGTAATAGAAAAAAAAATGACTCAAAAATAAGGTAACTTTTTTCTTTATGAAAAAAGTTATAAATTATATGAATAGATCAAATTAAAAACATACTTAACTAAAATACACGTTAAAATACAATACAGCAGAAAATGAGGTATACATTTCATCGTAATTAAACCTAAGTAAAGTAGTTTAGTTTTTAATTTAGTTTGTAATAGTATTATTTTTGTTTGTTTAGATCTAGTTTAGTTTTTAATTTAGTTTGTAATATTTAGTTTATAGTTAAGTTTTATTCTTTGTTATTTTTTCTTAATTGTTATTGAAAGTAAAAGAATGTCAAATAGTCCTCGTGATTTGAAATAAGAAAACCCCAAAAATTCCCCATAAAATAACTAAATTGGTGTGTAAACTGAAAATGCCCATTTAATTGTGTCTACTACTCATTTTATTTTACGAATGGCGCCTGCTATTTACGCAAAATAGGCGCACTTAGATGGCGAAAACAACCCGTTAATATCTATCACCCTATTTTGTAGTAAATTGATACATGGAAGGTAGGGATACATTAAATTGCGATATATGTAGGTCTCCTAGTTAAACACCGCGGCCGCGGGGTGGAAGAGAGCCAAAGCAATTAAATCTTGAAGCGGCGCGCGCCCTGCTGCCTTTCCACACTCAACTTCAGAGCAGACTCCTCATACTTTGCTAAGTTTTTTACAAAGGTATAATTGTTTGTTTTAAGAATTACACCAACCAGCTCCACTCAGAACTAATAGTCGAATAGCCGACCTGGGAAGAAAGACCGCCAAGCTCAAATGGGATTGGGCCGGACATGTGTGCCGGATGCATCCCCAAAGGTGGGCGCACTCAGCCACGTGGTGGGTGCCGCATGACGGTTTGCGGCGGCGCTTGCCTTCGCTTTCACCGTCTCTTTCTGTCATCATCTTATACCGTTTGACAGAAAGAAATAGTGATTGCGAAGGTAAGCGTCAGAAGCGTTAGACAATAAGCCTGCTGGAGACGGAATTAAACGATTGGCCAGATTTCGCTTAGGACAGGGAGCCATGGAGGACCAGAGGGGAGGCCTTTGCCCAGCAGTGGGACACAATTATACGATAGTAAAAAAATACTGTACTTAGTGGGAGTAGTGTAGCTGGTAAAATGATGCAAATAAAATAACATTTTCCTTCTGTGTTCCAGTAACTTTCAGTTGTATTTTCCTTTCGGTAAAAGAAACCGTAATCGATAAAATGTAGTAAAACTTTTAGATCGTGACTTGACTATTGGAAATCTACCGCCATTCCTTCTTAAAGTACACCGGACATTGTTACGATTCGTAGCACTATAAAAATAAACCGAAAGCTTTCAACTACTTTGTAGAGTCAAACATAAGTATTTTTCGTTATAAAAACGTATAGGGATGACATGGAATATTCACATAATATGTATATTAACACCGTGGAGGCGTTGCCTAAAGATAAGGTTATGCAGATAAGCCGCCTAGTTCTCAAATGAGAGAAAATAGACTTGTTGTTGTTGACTATGTGTAAATAAACACGTCTACTACTGAAACAATATAACCTAACCTAAGAAAATCATTTTTAAAACACCCTTTTTTTTGCTGACCGGTTGTATGACATGACAGCTTACTAGGGTTGCGAAAATTTTCCCTTTAATATTTTATGGTATTTTTACGGTTTTATTTTGTAAGACGTTGTACAGGTACAGTCTAACCAACATAATCGTGATTCGTGACCCACTGTGGAACCTTTTTACAGAAAATGTCACAGTGACATCGCATTGTTTGACAAGGGAAATCATTATAACCAGACATAGGAACTTAGAGGGCAAAATTTAATGACAAGTTAGGGAGGTCCTTTATCGATAAACTCAACTATCGACGCTTTTGTCAAATACTAGTGATCGCTCCAAGTTTTTTTTGTAAAAATAAAATTTTATAGAAAGTATAAAATTAAACAAAATAATAAATTAATTCTATTCTTCTTTATCCTCGTAATGCCCACGTCAAATTTCGACTGTCACAATTTGAAACTTATTGTCAATCAAGACAAGTTGACATTTTCTTTGACATATATTTAAAGCAAATTGGGCCTTACGAGTTTATTGTAAACATTTTATAGTGTAACGATACTTATTATTACCCAGCTATCATACAAAATATTATTATGCTTTAAGACTTACAAAATATTAAAAAATTACAAACAAAGACGGGGAAAATCACTACCATGGGAAAAGCGTCGATAGTTAAATCATCGATAAAGGAAGTCCCTACCTGTCATTAAATTTTGCCCCCTAAATTCGTATGTCTGTGAAATCATTACAACGCTTACCTACTGTGAAAACGTTCTATGATGGGTCAGATATCAAATACAATACAATAAAAGTTAGTTTACTGTCGACACATTACTATGGCCCGCCAAAGACTGCCGTTCCTTGCTACTCTCAACAAATTGCTCTTCTTACTTGCACTTTTTTGACAAGAATTGTACCCGGCCATGTGGATGAGAGTAATTATTTTTTGATCGATACTACTACAAAAGCACGCGAGAAAATATGTACCTACATAGAAATCTTACACCTTATAACTACCTATAACACTCAACAAAAAAAGAGGGGTGTTATACTTATAACTTTGACCGCTTGTGTGTGTGTGTGTTATTTGAAAGCAGGTTTCTTGGCGATGGTTCTTAGACATAGTTCATCAAATTGGTTCGGCCGTTTTAAAGTTATCAGCTCTTTTGCTAGCTGCGGAAGGGATCTTAGACGCCTAATGGGCATTTACTTTATTTTCAAACATGTGTGACCAAATTGCGTTGGGTTTCTTTTTTGCCATAAAGTGCTTGAACATTATCATGTACAATTTTGTGAGCAAAGTTTTAGTTCTTTTTTCATTAGGTTTGTACAGTTTTTATGGATATTAATAATAATAATAATAATAATCGTATATTTTCTCCTCACAAAAGTACATAGATAACAGCAATAGTAAGTAAATCCGGACACATTGCACGTCTATGAAATTCCTGAAAATATTCAGGAACGAGCTGCTGCCCGCGACTCCGTCTGCGAAGAATTCGTTTATCGCTATCCGGGATAAAAAGTATCCTATATGTTAATCCGGATTATAAACTATCTGTGTGCCAAATTTCATCAGAATACGTCAAAGAGTAACAAACATCCATCCATCCATCCATCCATACTTACAAACTTTCGTGTTTTATTAGTATTAGTAGGAAGTAGGATAGGATATTCACGAGTAAGTACATATAGCATTTTTTTTGAATAGTCCAAATTAATATAATCTCTAATATATAAAAATCTCGTGTCACGGTGTTTTTTACCGAACTCCTCCGAAACGGCTCGACCGATTTTTATGAAACTTTTTTCTCTGCATTTGGCAGGTCTGAGAATAGGTCGTAGGCTATTTTTTATACCCCTAGGTGATATATGGCAAAGCAACGTTTGCCGGGTCAGCTAGTGTTAATATATTTTACTCCATAAATAAACCCGCGTTTAGAGTTGAATGAATTCGTAGACCAAAATTGTTAGGAAAAAGACAGGTCGAATAATTCGAAGTTCAGTTGTTTATAGCGAGTTACGAAGATGAAATAAATGACGACACAAATCTTTCCTAAGATAGACTAATGATGGGCATTTTTTACCGTGTTGTTTTTCCGTTACTTTCCTACGAAAAAATAATGTTATGTTTGCTGATTGACGGTATTGTGACATAGAAAATTGCTTTATGAGCAATCAAAATAATAGTCCTTTCTTAGCTTCTTTTTTCTGGATATTTGTAGGGTACTCTTTTTGGGTTCCAAATTCGAAAGCTGACAAACGGAACCCCACTAACGTCACAACGTCAGACTGTCCTTCACAGTGCTGTATCTCAAGAACCGAATAGAAAACTGAATTTTATACATAACTAGCTGTTGCCGGCGACTCGTCCTGCAAAGAAATCGTTTATCGCTATCCCGTGGGAACTATGAAATTTTCCGGTATGAAACTATTCAATTTCATTCCCAGGGTCTCAAACTATATCCATACCAAATGTCATCTGGATGTAAATCACACTGCCGCTCCGACATCAAATAGTATAAAATGACCCCACATTGCGTGGATTTTTTCTGCAAATACTGGATATCTATATAGATACAACCATTTTTTAGCGTTTGACATACGCTACGTCACGCGGCGGACACGACGTAGAAATACGCGTTCTTGAATCTACATAAGCACGACGACGTCTGTACACGCGTACATCGCGCACGCGTACATACATCGCGCGCGCACTCTTCTGGATTCTGGCGGTTTCCGGCTATCTGCGCCTTGAGGGGTGGGGTAATTCGAATCGGTGCGGGGCGGACCGTTTCCATTCTGTACAACAGTACTATTATTCTGTGGCTACGTATAAGATGAATTTGAAATCTTCGATGCGTTTAGTGCCGCCATACCTTTTATTTGCATAGTAACGTCGCTGGCACGAAATAATTAATTCAGTCGGTACTTTACGGAGATCCATATTGATAAACTACGGTTAACTTGCTGTTCCGCAACCACATGACCAAAACAGATACGTTTGTGCGACTTATATAAAGGGTACACGGACATGGACATGGACATGTCTAGTCACTTAAGCACCTTTTTGAGTTATAGTGGTTTGAAAGTCATCACAAACAACCTACTATGGTAATCATTATCTTCAAAAGTGAAATAACAAAAAAAATTTTTCAGACTTCCATATTTAATCTAGTGCTAAGTACCTAATAGTACTTTGCGAGCTTTACATTTTGTTCTTTCCATGTACCTTTCATATCTTTTCATGCAGAAATCGTCCTGTTCTACGTCTACTTAAACCATCAAGTCACAGAAATTCATGTGTCACAAAAAATAACAATCTAATATCGCGTTTAGTTAAGAGGTGTGTACCTAGAGGTTAATATATTTATATTAGCATCTTGTTTGATGTTTGTAGTAAGTAATGTGTTTAAAGCAAGGTAAAAGGTTATAGATCATTCGCTGGTTTTAGACGTAAAGTAGCTACAGTTCCTTATAACTTTGTATTTTATTTTGATATGCGTTTGTTCATTCATGTCCGGCATCATTCGAAGAAATAAAAGTTACCATAAAAGTTGACTGCCGCAATCAGTTTCTGTCACTACAGTCAAAATTGATATATTTTTAAACTTTCTACGAATAAAATACCTTTATGAGGCAGAGTCATATCGCTGCACCTGTCAAAGGAAATTTACTTAGCAACAAGATTTTAGACGATAGTACGAAGCTTGTACATAAATTATTCGCCGAAAAAACTATTCGTGGAATAGCTACTTAGAAAATTATGCGTCTATACATGTAAAAAACCGGTTAAGTGCGAGTCGGATTCGTAATGAAGGGTTCCATACCTCCGAAAGATTTTTTGAAAATAGTTCAGTAAATAACGTCGAAATTTAAACACCAAAATCACAAACTTATAGGTGGCATAGGGTCGCTCGCGGTGTCTAGCAACTGTCAGCTGTCGCCCAGCAACCGTCGCCGGAGTTAAAAGCGCTGAAAAAAAAAACATGTTTCATGTTATGATTAATTTCATAGAGTTTAAAGTTTTACATTCGGTGAACATTTCAGGTGTTACGGTTCAAGAGATAAAGCCCTGTGACAGACAGACGGACGGACAGACAAACATACTGACAGACAGACAGCGAAGTCTCAGTAATAGGGTCCTGTTGGCATCCTCTGCATGGGTACGGAAACCTAAAAAGGAGAATATATTTTCAAGTCGCTTAACAATTAGTTACATTCGCTAATAAGTCAGCCAGCTGTTTACAAGTCAATACTGTGTAAAACAATACAGTAAATCGTTTAAACGTGTAGGTACGATCTGTACGGCACGTGATTGTCAAATTACATGCAATAGAATAAATTTTAACACGACTTGAAACCGAGCTGTTCTCAACAAAAGATAATAGTTAACAATTACAAAATGCGTCGTGTGTTTTCTAACTTGACAGGTAATGAGTTGGAACGGCTTTTAAAATCGCTCTTTGTTTGTTCTAACCCCGTCAAGACGGTGACGGTGACTCCAATACCGCGTCAAAAGAAAAATGGCTACATGATGAGCTGCGAATGACGCCTTGGCGGAGGTTAAAAAATATACACGACTTTTTTACACATATTCAACGTAAACTATGAGTCTAAACTACTAATGCCTACATGTGAGAGTTCATTATACAAGAGAAACTGCTACATTATGACTATTACTGTGTATAATAGGGTCGTTCTCTGAGCTAGGCTGTTTTCCGTGACCTTCGGTGGAACGATTTTTTTTTATGATTATTCGACTTTTTATAATTGCATCGAAAACTAGTGTTTATTTGAAATGTTTTGCAGAAGGAGGCACTATTTTAGTCCTCACAGTTATCGAGATAATAAATTTCAAATTTTCATATGCCACCGAAATCACAAAACAGCGAATAATGAAAGTAAATTACTTTTATTGTTTAATATCACAATGTGTAATAACTACAAACTTACAATGATGGACTTAAACTATAATTAAACAATTATCACCATATTTTTTTGAACGTTTCACTAGTTAAATAAGTATCTAAGTCTTATAAGGTAATTACATAACTTTGCTCTCGTTCATAAGCTATTATTCTTTAAATAGTAGTTATTGTTATAATTATTTAACGTAGTTAAAAGCACACATTCATGAAAACAAATAATCTCTTAAAAACAATGATCATTCCCTACTTATTATTTATTTTAACAGTATTTATGATTTATTGAATCAGGCGTTACTTTGCGGAGGTCCATATTAATGAACTAAAACAATTACTTTGCTCACCCGCGACCTTAGAAGGTCGCGGGTGAGCAAAGTAATTGTTTTAGTTCAGTATTTATGATATCAAAAATCGGCTAAACACAAACTAAATTTTTTTTGCGAAACAAATAAATAATGAAATAAAAAAGATATAAATTTCTGAAATATTTGACCAATTTTAATCCACCATCAATACATAATTAAATAGTTATTTAATAAAAGCTGAAAACATGTTAAGAAATCAAAGTTTTTTTCGTAAAATCGTTAATATTTACCAATATTATCAACTGACTCGGATTATTTTACATAAATATGTACAGGAAATAAACTTAACAGTTTCAAAAATCCATGACTAACTGTAATACCACCGGATTCATTCAAATCACCTAATTCACCGCCACCGAATTCACATGAACAATTTAGTTTTTAACGAATGACTTCAAAACGGTTCACAAAAGAAACTCTATTTTTTTTCTAGAAGTAGTAATAACACTGCTTAATATGCCAAATTAATTCGAGTTCAATATATCAACAAATCAAGCGAGAAATAATTGCCACTGATATCACTTTCAGAGGTACCAAAAATTTCATACGTGATTCTTACCCTCATAATTCGGCAGTGACGCAAAAAACCTTAAGTCCGCCTTGTTCAGCCGACGCAACGTGGATGGTTCTTTCTGGCAAGCTATCGTCAAATGTTCTTGAAGTGTGCGTAAGAACAGTATGACGAGTTTTATGAACGAAATTGGATAAGACGCTTTTCTCGGGACATTTATGTAATATGGTTTAAAAAAAAGATAAGGTAAAAAGGAATATTTAAATAATTTGATCTAATTCATAAAGTAGTTGGCTTGCTGTGAACAGTAACATTTATTGGTTTTATTTCTTGCTTAGTTTTTGAAATAAACGGTAACACGTAGTGAAAATTGGAGGTGGGACAAGGCCAAAATGGGGATTCCAGCGACTTTAGATTTTTTTTTCTCCCATTAGATATAGCTTATATAAAACTGTTAGAAGTTTTTAAGGCAGAACAAAGTGTTAACTATATGAGGTATTTTAATTATAAGGTTATCTGTTAAAATTAAATTTTTACAACTACTTGAAGTTGAGAACACGAAAAAACATGAGACCACAGAATGACCCAATAGAATTCCAAAAGAAATAAGAAAGTTACCCAACCAATTATTTATGATGAAGTTAAGAAAATGGCTAATACAAAGATGTTTTTATACGATTAGTGAATTTTTAGACTATAGAGAAGAATTTATTGAATCAGGCGTTACTTTGCGGAGGTCCATATTAATGAACTAAAACAATTACTTTGCTCACCCGCGACCTTTTTTAGTTCATTATAGAGAAGAAACTTTACATTACACATGACCTGAATTTAATTAATTTATTGCATCAAATTGTATTATTGTATTAATTGAAATTATTATTGTTCATTTAAATTGATTTTATTATTGTATTAATTACTATATTTACTTTCACAATTTTTGCATGCCACTATTGGCTAAACATGTGATACTAATCTATCTTCTTGTAATATTGTCACCTATATATGTACCTACCATGTTTAAGCAAATAAAAATATTATTATTATTATTAAAATAACTAGCAACATACTTATTGACTTAATTTTAAACAAAGCGAAGATATTTAGAGATTGCAGAGCTGCGGACCTACTTACCAAAACTTAATGCTTTAAGTCTGAAGAGGCTATAAGATTGTCGACAGTAATTTAAATTTCGAATGCCCGAATATGGAACACGAATTGTGCCCCATACATAATACATATGTGACGTAGTCCTGTATTTCAATTCCAAATCAGTTGAGAGTTGTAACAATATTTTTCTAGCAAGTTACAATAGAAAAACAGTACTTAATTAAAAAGTAATGACTGGAAACAAACAACCAATTTTAAGAATGGGTGTGATCTGCTTATTTTTGGCGTGTAATTTTACTAAAACTTTTCGTTTCGTATTCCGTGTGTGTCTTACTATTAACTAACAAGTATTTTTAATATAATTTTTAATAAAAACTTGTTGACGAGTGTATTTCTTGTTGTTGATTGTACAGCATTAGTCATTCAAATTACATTAGTACGAAATTTGAAGTCAATCTGATCGATCACTAATAAAAATGGTTGAAAAATGGTTTACTAATTTTGAAGGTAACCCTACTGCACGATATATAAGGAGAAAAAAATTTGAATTAACAGTGAACATAATAATGTACACAAATAGTTTAGATATTAAATAAGACGTATGCCAAAAACGATTATTGTCATTGTTAGGTTTTTAATTTCGCAGTGATAGCCAAGATAAATAATCCAAATCAGGTACAGTCAACATCATAAAATAAGTGATCACTTTTGTTCCTTGTCGGTTTCAGTCGTTACATAATTTCGTAAGGCTTTTCACACATGACGTTAAAGTGACAAGGTACAAAAGTGATCACTTGTTTATGACATTTGACCCTACATCTTACTTATGCTAAATTAAATGCTCAGTTATTTTTAACGTTCGCAAAACTTGTCTAAAAGCAGTAGGTAGGTATACAATGGATGTATTTTGCATAGAAAAACCGTGCCCGTTTAGCAAGGCCTGTGGACTTTGCTACAAAAGCCGTTGTAGAAATGCATAGTGTATACGATAATGTACTTGATCAAAACAGCCTAAGTACAATTTCGTAGACCTAAATCTCAATTGAGCCGTGATCATTGAACAGCCAAATAAAACACAGGCCATTGCGACATGATATTTCTTTATCGGGGATATGAAGAAAAACGAACCCCGTTATCTTTTTGGTAGTAATGGGCCTCACATTGCTTCATTTGGCGCCTCGAATGCGAATGGATCATCAAAATGGTCGTTTTATGCGGATAGGATGAGACGCTATTTACAGGGTTAGCAAAGGAAACGATATTACCTCTGCCTCTATGGGGAGTAAGAACGCAAAAAAATCCTTTACATAAAGTGCCTCTAACTTTTAAGGTTATACGAACGCGAGCCCGACGTGAGTGGTGTTATTTATTATTAAAGAAAATATCAAAATGCAACTAGCAACTGACTTTTTTATTAATGACAATAGATCTCTATTTCCTTCAGATTAACACGCCTTTAAAATCGTTGTACCTAACCTACACTAACTATACATTTTTTTAGCTACGAAGTCCTATTGCCAGCGAAATACGTGCGGCTTGGGAATAAACAAATAAATTTGATAAACAGGAGCACTTTCTGACCTTCATAGTTTTGTTATAACTCAACACAGGTCGGATACACAGTTAATCGTATTGCGAATATAATATTTCATATTTACGGCGAAGTTCGATATGATATCAAAGCAATACCAGAAAGTGGTGGAAGAACACTTACTTGTTCCCAACTATTAATAGCGGATACATGTTATTCGGTATGTGAAATAATGGCTTGGGTCTCGTTTTGTGTAGCACAGAGTGAAAAATTAGTTGAGCGATGAACCACGGAATGTGAAAGTCTCTTCCATCAGTCGACATGTTTAGACATCCTTGTACTGAGAATAAGTAGCTGGATATTTCGCGCTTCGATATCGGCCGGGGAAATCGGAACGAATATTTTATTAGTTATTTGTTGCGAGCCGATTTGTGCAAAATCAAAATTTCATCCTCAATCTTGGTAAATAAATGCGAGGTTCGGAGTTTTAATTTTTATAATTAAATTTGAGTTTGAGATTCAATTTCGCCCTTTTTATATTGCTCCGTCTAATTGGATTAAACACTTGACGCTGAAAGGTTTTTGTAAGTAATACCTCAGATTCTATTACGGAACCTAACATTTACAGGTATCCAAGGCTCGCTGTTTTCTTTAGACATGATGAAATCATTACTATTCTACTCCTGTTGAGTGCTTCTGCCATTGTCAATCTCTTTGAAATATTTTCAAGTTTAATCCTTACCCATCTAATAGGTTGATTGTAGTATGTTGTTAAGTCTTATTTACTTCGTTTATCTAGTTTTAATTATTATGTCAATACATTTTTGAACTTTTTCAAGTTTCACACCTTGCAAGATAATTACTAGTGCCTATTTACACACAATGACTCTTTATTTAACTAAAGTAAGTGATTATATTTTTTTACCTTTTTGCTAGTGAAGGTCGACTATTGGTTCTTTAACTTGAAAATATTGTTAGATATTAAGAAACCGGATTTCAATTTGAGATTTCAGAATTATTTGGCAGTTCTAAAACCTTTATTTAATCCTATTTATATTATGGAACTTGTTCTGGTTTCTTGTCACGTTTTCACGCCAAAACTTTCTGAAATAAAATTTCACATGCAGGATCTTCGACTCGAGATTATTTTTTTGTATAGATATGACTAATAGAATCTCCCTTGAGATTTTATTTTTTATTTTAGATTTTTTTTAAGTTTGTAAAAGTAATATTTTTGTGAAAATTCGACATCAATCTTCTTTTAACTGGCTTATTAAAAGCTCTGATAAAACAGAAGTAAAATTGGAATTAATCTAAGAATATTGACTATCAAGTCTACTTCAAGAAGGTAGAAGTATTTCATTGTGTGATCAACAAAGGCGATGAAGATGGGTACGCCTTTACGATGTCTTCAATGATTGCTCATTGTTAACAGGGTGTCGATCTTTGAATTAGTGCGTTCAATTTTACTGAGTCATCTTATAATCAAGATGATTATTTCGGCGAGTCATGATCATGATCTAGACCACCAGCCTATACTTACCAGAAAAGGTTTAATAGTATCGTTGCGGCAGCCAATACTTACAAGCCTTCACTTTTAGTAAGGAAATATTGCAGTCTAACGCTTGGAACTACGCCTTTTTTACATTATTATACAATTTTCTCAGAGACCACCCACCAGCGGCAATCACGGTGATCAAATTTTATCTCAAAGTTGAATGACTTTGATCTAATCAAATTGGACCTGAAATATAATTGCAAAAAGAATGTTGATTTCGGTATATTACTACAAAACTGAAATGGAACTGGCGGGACGTGTCTGCCGAATGCGTTCGAATCATTAGGCCAAAATTGCCATCGATTTGGTCCCAAGTGAAGGTCATCAGGCAGAGGCAGACAGCTTCGTACACTGTGACCCGATTTAGATTAGGTATACTTATTAAGCCGGATTGGCATAATAGGCCGAGGCCAGGGCCGAGTAAAAGTAGCGGAGGGTGTCCCCCATTAGTGATACACCATTTACCTATTCAATATTTAAGTGTAATACTCCTGTTGGTGTAGTTCCAACACTAAAAATCATAAAAGTTAAGGTGGTGAGGGACTTTTTAATGGTTGTCAATAGTGTTTTGTTAGTTTTCTTATTTTTTGTAAAATAAAGAGTTTGTACATACAACTTTAATAATAATAATAATAATAATCATTTATTTCGAACACATCTCAATATATATTTTAAGCTTTAATCTTTTTGTAACTGCGTACGTACTTATGCTGATGGTTTTATATGTGTTACATGAAACGGATGCTTCAATTTATCCAGATTGATGTGGTTTCTTATTCGTAGTGATAAGTAGTCATGTAAAAAGGGATAACTCCGTCTATAGATGATAGAGTTTAGCTGAACTTCATCATTTCAGCCAAAAGACGCCCACTGCTGAACATAGGCCTCCCCCAAGGCTCGCCAAACAGATCAGTCCCGTGCCATCCGCATCCAACGCGATCCCACAACCTTAACCAGGTCGTCGCTCCATCTTGTTGGAGGCCTACCTACACTGCGTCTTCCGGTCCGTGGACGCCACTCGAGAACCTTTTTGCCCCATCGGCCACCAGTTCTACGAGCGATGTGCCCTGCCCACTGCCACTTGAGTTTGCCGATTCTTCGAGCTATGTCGGTGATCTTAGTTCTTACGCGGATTACATCATTTCTAATGTGATCTCGCAGGGAAACTCCGAGCATGTAGCGTAGCCCTCTCCATTGCCCTCTGAGTGACTTTGAGCTTCCCTATGAGGCCCATCGTTCGCGGCCAGGTCTCAGTGCCATAAGTCATCACTTGCAACACACACTGGCCAAAGACTTTTGACTTGAGAAATTGCGGTATATTGGATGACAAGATATTGCGGAGCTTCCCGAACGCTGCCCATCCGATTCGGATTCGTCGATTGACCTCTTTCTCGAAGTTGAACCTAATTACTACTTAATTTTTACCTAATTGGATTGTGTGTCCCAGGTCTACTATATCTATAGTCGTTAACAACTTCGAGCAAAGAGTCTCCAATTATAACGGGAGATGGTACAACATGGGCGTTCGACATGACCTTCGTCTTGTCCATGTTCAATTTAAGACCAACTCGCTCAGAGACCGTCCCGAGGTCAGCGAGCATCGAACTTAGGTCTTCCAAGGTTTCAGCCATAAGCACTACGTCATCGGCTAAACTTGCTGAAAGCTGAACTTGTTTTGGGTTAATCCGTAGCTCTTCATCTCGGAGCACATGCCACGGCAGCGACATGTCAAGCTAAACTCGATCATAGACGTGAGTTATCCCTTTTTAGGGTTCCGTAGTCAACTAGGAACCCTTATAGTTTCGCCATGTCTGTCCGTCTGTCTGTCTGTCTGTCTGTCTGTCTGTCTGTCCGCGGCTAAGCTCAGAAACTGTTAGTACTAGAAAACTGTTATTTGGCATGAATATATATATTAGTCACGCCGACAAAGTGGTTAAATAAAAAAAACTAAAAAAATTTTTTTTAGGGTACCTCCCATAGACGTAAAGTGGGGGTGATTTTTTTTTCTCGACTAACCCTATAGTGTGTGGTATCGTTGGATAGGTCTTTTAAAACCATTGGGGAGTTGCTAACATGATTTTAGTATTCAGTGATTTTTTTGCGAAATATTCAACTTTAAAGTGAAAAATTTCATTAAAATCGACCGTCCCCCCCTCTAAAATCTAAACTGTTGGGTGGAAAAATTTGAAAAAATTGAAAATGGTAGTAAATGTATTAAATTTACAAGGAAAATTATAGCGGCTAAGATTGCTTGGGAATTATTTGTAAGTTTAAGAGTAAATAGTAGCCTAAGGTATTAAACATACCGTCACTACTTTGAAAAACTCGTATCTCAAATCAGCATGTAAACAAAACTGAACCTTGATTGCGCGTAATAAAGTTCACTTTGCCAGATTAACGATTTTGAGATACGAGCTTTTTTCAAAGTATTGACGTTACCTAACTTGGAAGATTCCGTACGAAATCCTTAGAAAAATATTACTTGATTTTTTCGTAATGGCTACGGAACCCTATCTTGGGCGTGTCCGACACGCTCTTGGCCGGTTTTTTTTCACTATGAGTGAGTCTTACGGTAGTTTCATGTTCAAAATATATTATTGTCTCCTTACTCATATTAAGATTAAGCTTTGGTTTTATAACTTTTCTATTTTAAAATCAGGTGAATTGATTATTTACCCTAATCTATTTCTAACAATGAACAATGAAAAATCAAGTTATTTTTTTTTGGGAAAATAAAGACACCCACAACACAGTTAAATAATATTATATTGTGATACACGCTGAGTTAAACTTTACAATTGCCGTAATGTGGTTAACCCTTAATTTGGCAATGTATGCCACAATATACATTAGCTAATACCATCTTTTTGTATTTATTTTGAATATAGAATTTTCATGAGTCCTAATTTAGAAATTTTGCCAAATTAAGGATGATTATCTAAACAAAAGTATGTAAATTATCATTTTCATTTAAGGAAACCCCTTTTTCATAAATCTTTTCAACCCATTCCGGGAAACGTTAAAGAAAACCTGCTGCGAGGGAATTTCGAGTGAATTATTGTATTTTATCCTAGATCGTTTGAGAGTTTGACAGCTAATAAAAGTTATACGACAGGAGTCAAGTATAATAAAACGCTTTTATAACAATATTCAACGTGAGCATAATAATACTTTAAACTTTAGCCTTTATTCTTGATCCGAGCGTGTCTTAACAAGCCCGTCGCGTTTCTGGTGTAACCATCGAACTTATCGGACGTTGGGGGAAGTATATAGAAATTCCTTGGCAAAATTAAGGTCCTCTTTAATGCGGTTTGCCGCAGCTCGGCGTTACGTCACGGGCGGTCGATACGCTCCGGGCCCGCGGCCGTTCGCCCGAACACCGCTCTACAACGACAAATTCAACAACTTTTTATTACTTTTCTCTAACAAGCGTCTTGTTAATGTCCTTTTTTTTCTACACGCTCAATGTTGGCTTAAAATGTTAAGTCGTCTTGTATTTAGTATAAGTCACCTAAACCCGCTCCCTTGGGGGCAGCGCGATCCGTTGGCTGAGAAGAAATGCCCGTTCCTTTCTCATTCTTTGTACAATTTTAATAATAAAATTAGGCCGTTAACTTTGTACTTTGACGTTGTACCCTTCAATTTACATACGGTAAATAAGTTGGCTTAAACTGGGGAGACTTCAAAATTGCAGAAACAGAAAGAGTTTCAATGTCTAAGCTATTCTGGGCTATTAGATTTTCTAACAAACACTCACTAAAGCTGATTTAACGTACCAAAACTAATATAACCCTTTTGGCACTCATTCCGTTGAACGATTTACGTAAGATATATCTAAATGTTAATTGCTGGTTGCCTCTGGAGCTTGTAAAAGTGTGTTTATATGACACGTCAACCGAGGCCCTTTAGCCATATTGTGAAATCTTTTTCAGTCAAGGCGAGATATCAAGTTTACCTAATCCCACATTTGAAAGTAAATATAAACGTAACGTGATTGTATTTGTGATTGCATTATTGTAACTGGCTGCAGTAACTACTAATTTCTTCAAAATTTAAAGTATCTAACAAACTGTTTCTGTGTTATTAAACGTACAAGCGTACCTAATTAGCTGCGATTCTAAGCATTAGAAGATGTATGCCTGCTGGTGTTGAATCGCGCTTTGGACGCATGTTTATTTCGAAGGAGGACCATTAGCCTACGGCAGACGTACAGTTTGCTTGATTACTACCTACGAGGTCCTGTAATACCAGCTAAACTAATTGATTTGCTCTAATTCGGAACCTGACGGCATGCCTAAGTCTGAATACTTAGCCAATTAAAACTTATGTTACGTAGATTCATTATTAATAATAATGTATATTGTTTGTTACAGGTAAGTAAAGACGACATTAAAGATGCAGAAAACAGGTTCGTATTGAAACACTAAAAGAACACGGTACCTACATCAATGCAATTCAAGATACCGGTATCCGTTAATGAACTGGAATGACCTAACCTGGCTTCTTTGCTAAAAAAGTGCTAATTTTAGCAACCACGTGCAAAGCTGCTGGATCAAATGTATTTATTTTCCGCCAAAAATTATCTAGTACAATCCAAGTCTGTAAATAAAAACAAAATATACTTAATTGGGCTACTTTACTGGTCAATGTTGATTACTACGTATAACTAACTGGTAAAATCGACCAAGAAATTCCTTTACCACTCTCAAGGTTCAATATTAGTTGTATAGCTACAACATCAAAGACTATTTTTTTCACTTACAAGTCAATATGAAAATAAACCTTAATATTTATATTCTGGATTTACTTTAAAGATGTCCAATGAAATACCGCATATTTTATTATTTATTCATATAATCAAATTAGGTTGCTTTACAAATAAATTGGAATTCCTGTGACTTGGTGTTGGCAGTTGCCTGAGACACGCGGCCCAATACAGGGTGACTTAAAGTGACGTGACAAATATTCCCTATTTGTCCTCGGTTTGCGCGAGGCGAGACGCTTTGCTTCGATTTCAGATTTTTGCGTTCTTGCGACCGAATATATTTTATGAGGGGCTATAACGGTTTATTGATAAAACATTGTGTGGAGAAATCGCAGAATTTTTAGTGGTGTAAATAATAGGATTGGACAAATTCCTAATCCGATTCCGGCAATTCTCCTAAAACACTGAAAATTAAAGTTGTGGGGTTCTTTGAGGGAGGCCTCAAGTCCGGCAGTGTAGGTACGTCTTTCGGCTGGCGATGATGATGACTGGAGAAATACTCCAAATCAAGCTCGATATGTGTGGCCTAAAAGAGATGAGACTAACTTGTTTAAATATTTTTGACGTCTTAGTAAATAGGTACTGATCACTCCGGGTGGTGAGCAGAATAGTGGAAAGTTGTCAAAGTAAGTTTTAAAATGAAAGCAACGCATCGTCACTATGCCTATTTCTGTGTAAAAGTTTCACAGTTATGTAATCCTCGGATCTTTGTGGCAATGACGTCACAATAGGGTAGTTTGGGGAGTAAAACGGTGTTAATTAATACGAAAAACTAACGGGTTTTAACCGAATACATTTTAATAAGTAATTCACGATAAAAATTACCTAGTAAATGAAATAAATTGATCAATATTATCTTTTTATATATTACTTAACTGTAAACCACACATTTGTAGGCTAAATTGGCTTTTGACGAATAAAAAGTAAGCGGCCGTAAAAACCAAAGTTCCATTCAGGAAATGGAACAGTGGAACATAATTACATTTTCACTTCAGCCAGTTTTTATTCATCAAAAGCCAGATCAACGTACAAATGTATGGTTTGCAGTAATATACCAAAAAATAATATTGATTAATTTATTTAATTTACTAGGTAATTTTATCCTGAATTAATAAAATGTACTCGGTTAAAACCAGATAGTTTTTCGTATTAATTAACACCGTTCCATTTACTCCCCAAACTACCCTATTGTGACGTCATTGCCACAAAGATCCGGGGTCTTTATGATTCATTGGTTTGATAGTGCATTGATGAAGAACTCTTCAAAGTAGCACCTGAATGTTTAAATTCCGATTTATGGAAGTCAGTATAAAAAAATGTGTGCTTAAACTTCTGAAAAGACCTATACTATTTGGCCAAGATATATTTCGATTTGTTTATCTATTTATCGAGCAGTTACGGATAATGGGATGGGGATCGCTGTGATAAGGAGTTCGGAAGCAGACGATTGGGAGATTGAATGGATATTGGTCGGGATTAAAGAACAGAGGCCGAATTGTCTAACGCTTCCTGACGCTTGCCTTCGCTTTGCCGTCTCTTTCTGTCATCATGTTATACCGTTTGACAGAAAGAAATAGTGGTTGCGAAGGCAAGCGTCAGAAGCGTTAGACAATAAGCCTGCTGGAAGGTACCTTAAATATCCTATTACGAGATAATGGTGAGGCTATCCCTGAAGTAGTATATGCTACGAAAGATGAGCAACAGATATTAGGGTAAGTTTGAAAACATGAGAGGTAGTTATTAGTGTTACAAAGACGGTAACTGAAACCCAGTGATTTTTTGCAGCAATTTCAATTTGTTTTCTTATATACTTAAATGTCAAAAGATTCCCCTTAAAATAAAAACCGGACAATTGCGAGTCGAATTCCGTCAATAAAATATTTTAATTATTAAGTGTTTCTATTCTGATCTACATTTGTTTATGGTGACTGAAGAAATATGTATGGTTTTATATACATACCTAGGGCCATTTATTGGGGGATTTGGGAACAATTTTGTTATTAGGTACTCCTTCAACAAATAGATGAAAAAAAAAATTGATAAATTATAAAACATCTATGCTTGCTTTTCCTAACAAGCCCTTTTATTTAAAATACCACACTGCAGGTACAAGTTTTCATTCACCAAAAAGTTCAGTTCGCGGTAAATTTAATCCGAAAGACTCAAAGGGCCAAATCCGAGTTATAATATAACATACTATCCGTTTAGGCCATAGGTCAAACCGCTAAGCTACCACGGCTTGCCAGTCATGGCAAAGCTATATTTAAATTCATCATTATCATCATCATCATCATCATCATCATCATCATCATCATCCGTCACCGTCACCGTCACCGTCACCGTCACCGTCACCGTAACCGTCACCGTCACCGCCACCGTCACCGTCACCGTCACCGTCACCGTCACCGTCACCGTCACCGTCACCGTCACCGTCACCGTCACCGTCATCGTCATCGTCATCGTCATCGTCATCGTCATCATCATCATCATCATCCCAGACTTTATACATTCCACTGCCGAACACAGGCCCCCGGTCTGAATAAGAGGGCTTGGGCCATAATTCCCACGTGGGCCCAGTGCGGATTGTAATTGTTCTCAGGTGTGCGCAGGTTTCCTCACGATGTATTCCTTCAACGTATAGCTCATTGTAAATTTCAAACCCACGGCCCTCTGCTTGAGACGCAGTAGTTCAAACCACTAGGCCACCACGGTGCACGGCCTTCTGTATTTTATTACCTACACAAATCTTTAAAATACTGATTAAAACATTTGCTGATGACAATTAATGGAGTACTTACCCTATGGATATTCGGTGTCTAAATTTGCATTTTAAAAATGATTAAAATTATTTTTTCTTGTGTGATTGAATTAACCAAAAAAGATTTACAAATACCTAAGTGTAAAAGGTTGGTCTGAAAGTCAGCGTTTCACGCATGCGCGCCTCCGCGGGGCATACATCCACGGTATAGGTACAGTCAACCAATTTGTTTCCTAGGCCACTATAGAACCTTGTCGCATTAACTACTAGATAATTAAAACGTCAGTGCGGGTCAAGGGATTATCAAATTTTCGATCACAACATGCAACGATATAAACGTTTTCACTCCATGACATGAGTAGAAAAAAAAGTTTTGACATACAGCAAACTCCTTTCCTATTTTTAACCCCCGACACAAAAAGAGGGGTGTTATAAGTTTGACCGCTATGTGTGTGTGTATGTCTGTGGCATCATAGCTCTTAACCGGGTGCACCGATTTGAATGCGGTTTTTTTTAATAGAAAGCAGGTTTCTTGGCGATGGTTCTTAGATATGTTTCATCAAAATCGGTTCAGTCGTTTCAAATTTATCAGCTCTTTTGTTAGCTGCGGAAGGGACCTTAGACGCATAACGGGCATTGACTTAATGTCAAACATACGAGTGACATAATTGCGTTGGGGGTTTTTAAAATTTTCAATTTATAGTTATGTGTTGACACATGTTCGCAAAGATCGAGATGTCATCTTGACATACATCACGTAATAATCACTGTCGTAGAAGATAAATAAATTTATTCATTATGACATGGTTCTATAGTGACCTAGGAATCAAATTGGTTGACTGCAATCTGAGCATAAGTCATTTAACGTAGAAAATAGAAGTAATGTAACTTTTATTCTAAGTGGGATAATGACAGAATGTTCTGAGGAATTCTATTCTAATAAAAATGTTATTTCGACCCACGCTATAAAATTAACGATTTTTTTCTCCTTTTACATGCAAAATTGAAAAACATGCTTAAATAGAAGTCATTCCGTTACTCCATAGTTTCCCAAAACTATACGACACGCTGCCTTTCAAACCAGAAAATTGCGTGGCTCTCAAATATCTAAAAGTTATCGACTATCGCACCTATACCTAGTCGAGGACAAGAGCTAGTCGTAGCGAATAATAAAAATATTTATTGCCTTCCTGCAATTTTAACGTTCAACGCCGTATATTCTAATCATAGAAAATATTGTGCCGCTAAATATAATTTAAAAAAGTGCAGCTTCAGAAGCGGCTGAAAAGGCGAAAAGACTGAAACACAGGGGTCTAGGCAGCGAATACGATTTTGTCCCATTCGGTGTCGAGACCCTTGGTCCGTGGGGTCCTAGCGCCTTAAAGCTCTTTAAGGATATTTCTAAGAGGTTAGTCGACGTCACAGGTGACCGAAGAGCTGGCAGCTTCCTCGGACAAAGAATTAGCTTAGCTATTCAAAGAGGAAACGCTGCCAGCATCTTCGGCACCTTGCCTAAGGGGACTAGCTTTCAGAATATGTTTTAGTTATATTTTATATTTTTGTTTTCTTTTTTCTTATTGTACATACATTTTTTTTTAGTCTAGGATAGTTGTACATATGTAATATATTAGTACCCAGGTACAAAGTACCTACTATTATTTAAAAAATATAGTGTTAAAATTCGACTACATTATCGTTAACGTCCTACCACGTTGAAAACACCAGTTCTCGTCCGATCACCGAGGTTAAGCAACGTCAGGCGCGGTCAGTTCTTGGATGGGTTTATTTATACGTGTGTATATATATGTTATATATAAGAATATTATTTTGTTTGCCACGGCACATGTCTGACATGCTCGGTGCCTGTAGATATCAGTCGACGAGTCAGTTGAAAAAGAAACGAGACATCTTTGATCAGACTGGTCAGCACATAAACTGACTACACACATGTAAAGGGCAGTTCTCAAATGGGAGTAGCTCCCTACTCACTCATACACCTCTAGCATCACATCTTCTTATAGCCTGCAGGGCTCATTGCACGAGAAAAAAGAATTAATTAAAGATACAATTCATCATCATCGTCATTTCAGCCGAAAGACGTCCACTGCTGAACATAGGCCTCCCCCAAGGCTCGCCCTGCGCCATCCGTATCCAATGCATTCCCGCTACCTTAACCAGGTCGTCGCTCCATCATGTTGCCTACCTACACTGCGTCTTTCGGTCCGCGAACGCCTCTCGAGAACCATTCGGCCTCATCGGCCATCAGTTCTACGAGCGATGTGCCTTGCCCACTGCCACTTAAGTCTAGCGATTCTTCGAGCTATGTCCGTGACTTTAATTCTTGCGCGGATTTCATCATTCCTAATGCGATCCCGCAAAACTCCAAGCTTAGCCCTCTCCATCGCCCTCTGAGTGACTGGTGCAATTAACTATTGTTAAAAGTTTAATTTTTAATAGAAGCCTTTTATTGCTGACATAAGTAGTTTTTTGTTGGCTCAACTTGCATTGCATCGTCATCCAAAATACCTAGATCTCCGCACCGATTTTCAAGTCGCTGCCATTAACCGTTGAAGATTCATTCCTGCGGAGACGATCATTTCAGGACCACAAGAAATTTGGGAAATTTTGTCACCGAACTAATATAACATACCTAAGTATGCCAAATTTTAGCTCATTGGAATACCATGAAATGGTCAAATAATTGTTTGCAAAATTTGGACAGATTTGGATAAAATTTGATATGTACATAGTTAGACGTATGGAATAATACAAAGGCTACTTCTTATTTTAATGTTCTCACGGAATCCAAGAAAAATTTCAAAATCATAACCGTTAATTCTAGACAAGAAATTTTGCACGAGTGTTCGTCATACAACGAAACTGGAGCCCCTAATGTAATTTTTGGAATTCACACGGGAATTTAATAAAATCGACTGCAAGATCTAATTGCTTGCGCGAGCGAAGACGTGAGTAAAGGCTAGTGGCAAATAAAATTGTAACATTAATTAATTAAAACTACCGTAAACTGATAAAGTAAAATAGCTATAATATTTTTTATTTATTGATTCCTGCTACAGAGAACACCCGGTAGATATCGTGTTACATATAATTATGTAAGATTAATTGTTTAAGACTTTCATTAGACTTCAAAAGATAAATCGTGACACTTTGCACAACTATGAAATTTCTGAATATTAATGAGCCATAGGAAATAAATGCTATACATTATTATACTGTCACACGCAACAAGTTTGTACCCACAGCATTTATTTTCCTATAGGTATTAAATATTGTCAATATTCAAAAACGTCATAGTTATGCCATGTGTCAGGATTTACTTTATAGCAACCGTTCACTGTAGTCAAACAAAGTATTTATCTAGTTTAATTATTACAGTGTTAATTAGGGATTGATGTGCTTAGTACGCCGCCAGTACTTAAGAGAAAATGTTTGTTATCGTTTATTGTGACGTAGACGCGTACTAATTACGATGACACACTCCGGTGAGCCCGTCGACTGCCAATCATCAGTTCTGTTGTTATTCAGTTTGTTCCACACTTTTAACATCAAACGCTTTATCAGCACGCCACTTCTAAAACAATACATTTAACATCCGCAATCTACGGTAAATGAAGTTTTTGTTCCTATTTCAATTTGACTCTTGAACATTGAACACAATCGACCTAATCACGCTTCTGTATCAATAACGGGTGCAGAATTTTGGCACGCAATTCCATAGTCAAGGGCGCGAGAAGTTCAGGAAGTAAAGGTTGCGCCGGTAAGTTGTGACGTCAGGCGAAAAGCAAATAAATGTCAATGGCAGGATGATATTTATGTATGGTGTTAACGCGGTGGATGATCCAGGGCTAGGGCTGGGCCACGCGGACCGCGGTACCGCCGGCGCCGCTGGCCGCGACTCCACGGCACGCACCAGTCCTCTCCCAACCGCGAGTGAGCGCGCAGCCTGCCGCGGACGGGCGCCTCCGCTCAACGTAGCAGGCACATGCCTACGAAATGTCAACTACCTTCATAAATTGCTTGCCCGATAACGCCCGATCAGCAATTAATACCGCCAAATAGCACACATAGTGCGCGGCGTTCTTGGATACCAGTTATCCGGTAGCAATTTTTTGTTTAAGTGAAGTTTGTTAAAGTAAGTTATGCTGTGTTTTGAGTAGGTAAAAACGTGAATGTAATGTGTTGTTTAAACGCTTGACCTTGACAATGGAGTCATATTATCTTTTTGTGTTTCCTTCACTGTCTACGATCCCGATTGTAATTACCGCGTGGTGTGTGTATGTTGTGCTTGCGTCGGACGCGGTTCGTTTGCTTCTTCTTACTTAAACAGGAAATAGCTGACGATCGCAACGCATGCATCGTACTGTAGCGGTGCCAGTAGCCGTCCGCAACTACCGATTTAATATTCATACGTAATTAAATTTCAATGTGCGGTCTTCAATCCGGTTTTTTGTTTACGGATTGGAACCGATATTGACCTTGACGGTAAGTCTCGCACCACATTAGACACTAATACTAATAAACTAATTTAATGATGTGATTTGTATGCAAAATTGAATTTATAAATAAAAATGGGCGCCTCATTAGCTGCGTAATAAAATATAAACAAGAGTCAATCACTGTTCATTCCTGTTGCGAGTTACATTCATGTTATATGTGTCAGAATACGTTGTAGGTAACCTACCTACGTTGTGTTGGTCAACAACCTCAGTATTCACCTCATGTCGTTGAACTATAATTTAAATCTTCCTCAGAAGGTGCTACAAAAACCCAGAATTTATGCAGGATGTCACAAAATATTTCTTTAATCATTTAACAATAAATAGCCAGAGCAAAGCAATCTACACCACTACTGTCAAGTTTTTCATGGAAATGAAAAACAAAAACATTGAAAATTAATGCGCTTATTAAATCCTTACCAGTGGGCTGTCAGACTTAGTTTCTGTCTCGTATTTTGCATTAATATGCATCAAATTCAAAACTTAATAATGAGTCTTTAGACATACAATGAAAGAAGCGTGAACTTCGCTCTAAAATTCAGCAATTCTTGGATTCATTCAGTAAAACGAAATAAAACATGACAGTATTGTTTTAAATGTTCACCACTTAAATACTGTGGATTCGTTACTTCCGTTTTACGTATATACCTACGTGCCAGCGAACATATTAATACATAAGAGTTTAAGGAATTGCCAAACAGCTTAACCACATAGATACATAGTGACTCTTTTTAATAAAACTGAACGTTTTAATAGTTACATTATGTAATTTGCTATCGATTGACCGGATGAAAAATGTCTAATCTCCGAGCGCTTCACTATCGGTTAGTTCGGTGCTATAATATAACAACAAACGGAACTACGCAACCATGCTTCCATACTGAACTGTTTATCTCCATGAACACAATATTGTCAATTTCTACATAACTTGCGTATTTAATTGGCATTTCTATGTTTACCTACATTGAAGGTATGATAAGAAATTCGTTGATATCGGAAATTATGTTTCTTCCGACGTAATCCGTTATTTATAAAACCTGTTTTAGTCAATATCCGATCTATCCGAGGATTTCGAGGCAGATATTTTTTGTACTAGAGATCTATACTTGACGTTAATAATTCACAAAACGTCGGAAGGAGTGATACATTTGAATTGGCCGTACAAAAAATATGTTCCACTCATTTTTCAACGATTGCTCTCAAATAAATTACAGAATCAGATTAATATTCCCTGAAAAACAACAAAACATTTGATGGTTTTCATTGTAACTTTTTAGCTTCAGCGAAAACGTGAAAACTGGCGAACGCGGTAATGAAATGCAAACTCACTTAAACACGAAATGGAAAAACGAAAACGATTACCCATAGCTCGTATTTTTATTTTTCATTAGAGTAGTAATACTATATCCTCTTTTTGTTTTCAAAGCAATGCAAATTAGACATTCCTGTTGTTGTCTTAACATGACATTGATAAAATTCCCTTATAAGATGTGCAAGATCAAATCAGTTTTGTCTTCGCTAACTAGCATGTAAGACTGTTAGAAAAATACATGACTTGCCGTATAATTTTAATAGCTATTGCCTGCGACTCCGTCTGCGAAGAACTCATTTATCGCTATCTCGCGGAAACTATGCAATTTTTCGTTATAACGCAGGGTCTCAAACTACGTCCATACCAAAATTCTGGAGCCCTAGTGAAAAAGGAGTTAATTCTGAAGAAGTTGAACAGCTGATTTTTCACTAGGGCCCCAGAATTCATCTATATAAATCGATCCAACAGTTTAAGCGTGAAGAGGTAACAGAGAGGCAGACATACTTACAGACAGACAGAGTTAATTTTATATTTATTTAAGTAAGGAGTGTGGAAGATTGGTGACTGAAAAAAACATTTGGTTAGCTCTTTGTATTGCTCATTTCGCTCCAGATTTTTGTTGTTGTTTATCTTTTACCGGTTAAGTATATTGTGAAATATTCCTCAACATAGTTACACTGTAAGTGCTTATTTATGTTAGTTTTATTCGTACTCGTAAATACCTAAATAATATATAAATAAATAAATATCACGAGACACTTGACACAAACTGACCTAGTCCCAAAGTAAGCAAAGCTTTTGTTATGGATACTAGGCGATGGATTAACATACCTAAAAAGAACGATACAAAATGAAAAATATACATACTGAACACCCTAGACTCGAAAACAATCTTTCGTATTTTTCGTAGGAGACTGAATCCGGGAATTCAAGCTTCGAAGTCAGGTTCTCTAACTACTGGGCTATGCGTTCATCCTATAAACATATAAGTCAAAGAGGTTTTGCTTGAAACATAACCAATTAACCACGAATGTCCAAGTTTTGATTGTGAGGGTAAACAAAGGTCATAAGTCACATGTTCACGTCGCCGTAGCAAGAAGTGATCATTTTTTGCGGAGTATAATCCGAGCCCAAAACAAGTGACGAGCCTGTTGCCGTCCGGTATTAGATTGGAAACAATGTTTCTTCCCTTTGATAAAAACATGCCAATGTAATTCTATCACTAATTCATAGCTAGCTTGTCATTGTCAGAGAAGGCTAGTATCCAGTAGGGTGTATGTAACTAGGGTTTCTTTGTAGCCTATATAATGTCCTTTTCCGAGTTGATCTTAAAACGAAATCTCGGAGCAGATTATAGCTGTTATATTTGGTATAATGCTATATTTTGATATAATTCAATTTACTCAAAAAGTAAATTTTGTAGGATTATTATTAATTATAATTCGTATGAATTATGTAGTGTACTATTTAAATGAAAAGATAGTTTGTACTTTATTCATAAAAGAAAAAAAAAACATATACTTAAAGGTAAAAACTAAAACAACTATTAAATTAAAATAACTAAAACTAAACCTAATTAAAAAAGAGAGGTGGGCCTCTTGGCATGGTGCCCATCACGCAGGCAGCATTCCCGCGCTGAACTGCGATTGCGATTCTTTGCGCGAGAAAGCTGCCGGCGCGAGGGTTGCCTGTTGCCTCTCTTAACCTATTGCTGAGCTCCCTGTGTAGCTCCAGTGCACCCTTAACCCAAGGACCTAGAGTCTCGACGCCGAAAGGAAAGAAATGATATTGGGCGCCGAGACAGCTATATTTTGTGACCTTGAGGCATTCCCGGGCGTCTGCCGCCGCCCCCGCACGTTTGGTAGTTGCTGCTAGGTAGGACGCCGCCAGGGTGTCTGTACAGGTGGCGTCCCACACCAGCGCACGGCCAGTCTTCCAGGGTATCAACGACATTCCATCAGGGCGCTTACCATCGTTCCGCACAATCTGGGGCTCCAGAGCAGCGGGAACGTTGGCACTAACGAGCGCCCTTCTGAGAATGTCGTTGAGAGCGGCGTGGCGGGACAGGCGGCCGGCGTCCGAGGAGCAGGAGAGGCCATGGTGGCCGAGTCGGTCCACTGGAGCCCCACAAGAAACACAGTTATGACTTGTACAGATCCCAACTCCCAGCCGGAGACCAGCAGCTATGCGTAGAGTGTCTGGGTTGATAAAAGTTCCAGTGTTGGGCGAGGGGTATGCATGGAGCCAGTAACCAGATTCTGGCTTGGATACAGCTAACAGTCTGGCCCGGTCCCTGCCTGTTGAAGGTTCTATTAATGTCTGTAAGGTGGCGACGGAGGCTATTGTATGTAGTGTACTTAATTTTACTTCTCGAGTAAATCTAATTATATCAAACTAGCATTAGCATTTCTATCAAATGTTACAATTATTATATAACAATACAGATATTCTTTATTGATCACCAAAACAGTACAGAAAAAAATTAATAACAACAAAAATTCATGAACTAAAACAATTACAATTTTGTAATTGTTTTTAGTTCATTAATATGGACCTCCGCAAAGTAACGCCTGATTCAATAAACAAAAATTCAGGCAGACAATAGGCGGCCTTATCGCTCAAAAGCGATATCTTCCAGATAACCAATGTTGGATACATGTAAAAATATGTTACATTACACACCTATCCTACTTTCCTACTAATATTATAAACCACTGAATGGATTTGGATGACGGATGATTTGATAGATATGTAGATAGCTGGAAAATGAGAATAAATCGTAAGCTACTTTTTATGCCGATATTGCCTCTGAATATATGCATATAAAATCGGAAAATCGCAATCGCTAAATCTATAGAGGTATGAAATCTGGTGCGGCTATTCTTCAATGAACGTTAATAAAGATCACGGTTTAATTTTCGGGGTTTCTCATGGGAATTCAGAGAAAGCTCGGAATTTCGATTCAAACGCCAGAGTTGATGGTTCAGCTCGCAAGGCCACGGTAGAAGAGTGGTAAATAATAGCTTTTTCACAGTCATGATATTAATATGTAGTGAAATCGTAACGCCGACGTACGTTAAATCTGAATGCTTAGGCTTAGGTTTAACGTCTTGGATGCATAAGTTTGCAGGAAAAGTTTAAATTCAATTTTTCGCTGACATTTGCTTTCCGTCCAGCACCTGTTCCGCGGTGGATTGTAAAACAATGCGCATACTTTGAAAGTAGTGACTTGTCTGCTCAAACTTTCAAGATTTTTTTAATACTAGCCGTCTGGAGAAGGTTGCAGGGTTGAAAACATTTCGAAACCTTATCAACTTTTACTGAATTGTTTTGAACTTTTGGCTAAACTTTAATATTGTGACAAATTATGAGTTTGATTTGAAATTAAACCTTTTTTTTTAATTCTTTGAACACAAAAACTGTATTCTTTCTAAAAAAGGTTTTGACAAAATTTAATAGACAGATAAATGGGCAATGAAATGATCCTATAAGGGTTCCATTTTTTCTTAGGAACTGAATCCTAAAAATAGATAGTCACTTTCAGTATTTGGCGCAGGTATAAGTTCAAGAACCTATTACAAACTTTCTCTAACCTTACTCTAAGGCCGCTTGTTGCTGATGTCGAGTTGGGATTATCAGCGCAGACCATCTTTTCGATTGAATCGAAGTGGATCGTCCGTCGCGCCTTAGAGTACCTCACTCCGTATTGCTCAATTCATAGAAAGAAAAAAAGCTAAGAAATAAAATAGTTACAAAAGAAAACACAATCTAAATTTCGCCTTTGTAATTAGACTCGTGGCTGCTTGCAGGTAAGGCTAACTGTATTTGCATTATCATCCAATTTAAATATATGCTTGCCAAATTTTAAGTCAATCTGTAATTCTGTATAATGACAGTTGGTAAATTAGACTTGTAAGATTTTCATGTTTTTCTTGTGTCTTCTTGTTTAATAGATTATTTACAGCCACCAGAAATATGTCCGCAATAACTGACTGACAGCAATAAAACACTTGGTACAAAAAAATAAGCGAATCACCTCACAGTAAAATTCTTAGCAAAAAGTGCAGATTTTGAGAAGCACCTACTAAACTAAAACACCAAGTTTTTCATTGCAGCTTCTCAACTGTGGGCTTATCGTATGTAAATTGTCTAATTCAACTGAAAACTTGTCGATCTGAGACTTATCTCGCAAGTTCAAAGCTATTTTAAAGACATGAACGAGGTAATATAGCTGTCGATTGGACTAAGAGCAAAGAGTTTTCGGGGCTATAAAACAACTAAATGGATTCCTTGATTGCGCAAAAGCAGGCTGACATTCGGTATGTGGCTGGTGGGCGTCACGAAGTAAATTGTCCGGATACCTCGACGTGTCGCGCTCGTGTTGAACTCGAGAAACGTGTCGAACACAAAACACGTGTCAGGTCGCTTCAAATATCCCCTTTGAAACTTGCCAGCTGTGTGCCAGCCACGCCGACGTCTGAACTCTTCCCCTTGAGATTATTCCCGCGACCACATCACTTTCTAATGGCCTACCTCGAGTTCATAAAGAAACTTCACTTTAAAATTTTTATTCGTCTGCTCGTAACTAAATCTTGCAATCTGATGTGATAAAAAAGTTCCTCATCCAAAAGGTAACTTGTCTTATTTAATACTCTTTTTCTTTAATGTTTCCGTGCCTGTTGAATATTTACGAGGGGTTGGTATTAAGTTAGATTTATTTGTTCGGATTCATTTAGACGAGTGTACACGAGAATTCAGTTGATCAGAAGGGATCCAACCAGGTTATAAATCAGAATCAAACAAACGTATTTTGAAAATAACATCCGAACGCCTACTCGTATGACCCTTGTCAAAGTCGTGCTAAATTATACGACGTTTTTAGTTTAGTGTGTCTCGTCCGTGTCGTTTTACATTTTGTCTTTAAACTTTTTCTGCAGAATTTCAAAAACATAATCATAAATTTGATAATGGCTCTTAACCGAAAGAACATAAAAATATATAACGAACTTTATCTTCTTCGGTAGTTTTCGTAGGTAAACTACGGTATTACAAAATATGAAAAATAAGTTAAAAAAAAACACTTATTTTTAACTTTGATCAAAATAAACACAGAAGCTAGCAGGTTTCTTTACTTTTTGTTGCAAGTCACAACGTTCGTAATTCCTTGGATGAACCATATTTTTGGAGACAACTGATATAGAACTTGAGTCATTTTTAGAACATGTAACGTCAACTTGTTTGTACAGATACGCTATTACTACATGCCGTGCTTAAGTTTTTACCTAAAATCGTTTACTTTTGCCTTTGGCTGTACCTACATGTCTTCTTTACCGAAGGCGAGTGATGGGTAAGAGTCCGTCTAAGACATACGGCACCGATAATCTCGTCAAGGTACAAGAAATCGCTGAACATCCAAAACGTACGAACAGTAATTTCTATTCGAGAGGATCACGAGCAGTCTAAAAACTCAAACCGTGACTAGAAAGCTGATCGGGAACTTAGAAGTTGTGAATTGGAAATCGAGTTTTAAAAGTAAAATTGTAACTAGGTATTTGAAGCCGGATAAGATTATGTGAAATACACGGACAATGTGTTGCTGCGAGAGAGGATGGACACGGGTTTATTTTGGGAGTTTGGATAGTTTAATTTAATTTGTTGAGGCAAGTCCTTTTTATCTTGCAATGTTTCCATGTTTGTTTAGGTCAAATTTTGCAGGTCGAATACACCCTAATAATAATTCAAGTGCAGCAAACAAAAAGTATAGTCAACAAAAAAGCTACTATGAAATATTTACAAAAGTTTTTATTTACTTTGATACTCTTACGGTAAGTACCTAATTTTCATTTGTTTAATGAAAACAATTATATATTTGCAAGGGAGTGAAATCTTTGATATGGCAATTATTAGTTATATATAATATCATTATATCGCTCCATACCTCTATGGAGCAAATGGGAATAGCCATGCATGTAATTTAACACAACAAAATTTGTATTGATAAAAAGCAATTCAATTATAATGAAGCATTCGAATCAGTTCTAACAGTATAATTGTCGAATATTGAAAAAGTTGTATCGCAAAGGGTTTCAGAGTGAAAAAAGCAGGCAAAAGGTCCTAACAAGGGTGTGATAAGGGACGCAGACGAACCCTTTGAATTCATAGACAATGAGTTCCGGCCATCAGGGCCCATTGGCTTTTACATTTATTATAAGCTCAAAGGCAGAATAGCTATTAAACGCACGCGCCCAAAACCTCCCGGAACACCTTAAAAGTTCCTCCCATATCGTTACTTTGACAATTCAAGGAACCTCACTAAAATTTTCCCTTTGGAAACGGGATATCACAGCACGTGTACAGACAGTAACAAATACACTGACGAGCAAAAATAACGAGTCTCTTCCCATACAGATTTGTACGAAAAGTGATGCTTTATTATTTGCTCGTCATTGTATTTTATGCGTACACGTAATTATGTTAAGGAAATAACACACGGTATAATTATGACGACAAAATATTAATATTTTATAATATCCTAGTAACAAGGTTTTTCCGTTTAGTGTATTTATTCTTAGATGTAATTTTTAGTTATAGATGCGTCTTTCATGTATGACTCATCGAAAACGAAACAATTTCGTTGTAACTGTCTTTGCAAAGCAATAAACACGCGGATAGTAATTGAGAAAGCCGAATTTAGTCGAGTGCCAGTCTGGAAAACGTCGTGGGTAGTTGTACGGTTTTAAAGACTCATAAATGTCGCAGACGCCAGAATTTCTAGATACATTTTACACGCACGAAAAAAATTTTTACACACTGCAATTATGTCACGCGAAATTTATTGTCGTCGGAATTTCTTTTATGTATGACAGGATATATTAATACTGTGGTAGTGAAAGCTAGAACGTGGGTGAACATGTCAGGACCAAAGAATCTAGGCGTAATAAAAAGACGATGTCACGTAGTAGTAGGCGGTGCCCGTAATCTGACGGGAAACGCCCGGTTGGCACTAGGTACTAAATATACCTAATATCTTATCTAGACTATGAGGGGCACGTTTCTTATCTCACTTTATTTTAAAGTTAAATTATCTTTTTACATTTCGGTTTATTCTTAAACAGACTTGTATAGGACTTTGAGCCGACGAGCGATGGCGTAACGGCGAGGGTGGGTAAGGTGGACAAAAATATAAATCTATAGGTACCTACTTTTTTATATACAATACAACACAATGACTAGAAAACAATGGAGAAAAACATCGCCATGTATATAGCCGACCATTATTTATGAGAGTTACTGAGGTACTACATCTGAAGGAAAATAAGGCTGATTGTCATATTGACTTGTAAGTGAAAATAGCTTTGATGTTTTAAACCGTATAATTGACGTTGAATCTTAGGGTATAAAGGAATTTCTTCGTCGACTATACATTGAGAAAACATAATAAGCAATAGGCGTATATCTCTTCCTGGCCACGTTTTAAAACAATACAATTTTTATGACATAATAAAAACCGGTCAATTGTGAGTTCCGCACCATTTTATATAAAAACGGCAAAAAAATCACAGTTGTCGTCTGGGAGCCCCCCCCCCCCCCCTTAAATATTTGTTTTATTTTATATTTTTAAAGTGAATATTCTGTGAATATTTCAAGTGTCTACCTGTTGCCGTTATCAATATGGAGCAAAAACGAGCAAAAAAAATCACGTTTGTTGTATGGGAGCCCCCCTAAATATTTATTTTATTCTGTTTTTTAGTATTTAATTTTGTTGTTATAGCGGCAACCGAAATACATCATCTGTGAAAATTTCAACTGTCTAGCTATCACGGTTCATGAGATATAGCCTGGCACGGACGGACAGACGGATGGACAGCGAAGTCTCAGTAATAGGATCCCGTTTTTACCATTTGAGTACGGAACCCTAAAACGTAATTCTGAAAAGATAAGTTAATCATCGTGGACTTACTTAAAAATAAAGCTACACTATTTTTGATTGAAATAGTCTACTTTTTATTCCGGAAAATACAGAATTTTAGTAGGTACAGTATACAGAAGCTAGTACAGATACTCGTAAATAAGAACGTAGGAATATTACAAACAATATTGATAATGCTCTACTTGCACGGATCGGACAAGTCATCATTTGGTTTCTGCATGTTGAATTTAGTCGTATAATCCAACATGTGAATGCATTATCATGCAATGAAAATGGTGACGCGACTCATGAATTTTGTGGATCGAACGTTGCTGTATTATTCAACGGCGGCAGCAGGTCCCAGCAATAGTATTATCTTAAACGTCTTTTTTCAAAACCAAATCAGTCACACAAATTTAAAATGCAATATCTTCGTGAGACCTGCGTTGAATTTTTAATCATCAACATCATCATTTTAGCCGAAAGGCGTTCTCTGCAGAACATAGGCCTCCCCAAGGCTCGCCAAAAAGATCAGTTCTGCGCCATCGGCGTCCAACGCCTTACCACAACTTTAACCAGGTCATAGCTCCATCTTGTTGGAGGCCTACCTACACTGCGCTGCGTCTTCCTGTCCGTGGACGCCACTCGAAAATCTTTTAGCCCCATCGGGCATCAGTTCCACTAGCGATGCGATTAGCACTTAAGTCTGGCGATTCTTCGAATTTTATATGACTTTTAAAAGCTAAAGTTGACATTTCCTAAAACATTATTTTCACAATTTTGTACACTGCTGCGCTTTAGGAGGTTATTATAGTTGTTTTAAATTTTTGAGATTTCCAGTCATAACTAGAACCACATGTTTATCTAATTACCTCGACGTTTCGTCAAATAACAGCGGCTGTGATCACTGCGTCGTGGTAGTACTTAAAAAAAAAATCAATTAGGTGATTAAGTCCCGGGAACGGAAACACTTAGCTAAAAGATGATAATAAAATATCATGGGACAATTCACACCAATTGACCTAGTCCCAAACTAAGCAAAGCTTGTACTATGGGTACTAGACAACGGATAAACATACTTATATAGATAAACACATACTTAAATACATATTAAACATCCAAGACTCGAGCACAAGCATTCGTATTTTTCACACAAATATCTGCCCCGACCGGGAATCGAACCCGGGACCTCAAGCTTCGTAGTCAGGTTCTCTAACAACTAGGCTAACCGGCCGTCAAAAAACCACCATTATGGTTGAAAAAGTCCGTGAAAAAATCGACATTTGCAGGTGCTTCCATGTATTATTAGTTATTACTTCTTTGCTAAAACTTTAAAGAAGAACAACAAATGTAAATTTATTTGACATTGCGATATTGTTGTCAGTAGCATACTACCAAAATTGAGTTGATAAATATCAAACCCCAATATGTCCAACATAAATGACTCATATGATCCTTATTATCATAATTATAAGGATATAAGGATCATATCTCACTGTAATTTATTGCGGACATATTGGAGTTTGATATTTATCAACCCAATTGTTCTCTCCACTCCTAAACTTTCATTCAATCAAATCAAAGTAGCTCCATTAATTTTAAATCACAGTAAGGTAAACTTACCCAGTTATTGCCCACGCATCAGTGAATGACCACTTAAAAAAAAACCGGCCAAGTGCGATTCAGACTCGCGCACGAAGGGTGCCGTTATCAATATCGAGCAAAAACGAGCAAAAAAGCACGTTTGTTTTATGGGAGCCCCTTAAATATTTATTTTATTCTAGTCTAGTTTTTAGTATTTGTTGTTATTGCGGCAACCAAAATACATCATCTGTGAAAATTTCAACTTCTAGCTATCAAAGTTCGTGTGATACAGCCTGGTGACAGACGGACAGACGGATGGACAGCGGAGCCTCAGTAATAGGGTCCCGTTTTTACCCTTTGGGTACGGAACCCTAAAAACATTATCAAGTGCTAACAGTCCATCATTTGCGTTTGAATGGCTACAAAACTTAAGTAGAAAATACAATACCTAGAGCTTGTCTACTTTGAAATGACGCGCCCCACCACCGCGTTTGCGCACGGGATTTGGAGTTCAATTTGAGCTACAATAGAGTCTATTGTAGCTTGAATTGAGTTTCGAATCCTGTGCGTGAGTGCGGTGGTGGGGCGCGTCATTTTAAACTAGACAAGCTATACCATTTATTGAATTCTAATCAAATGCAAATTATAGACAGTTAGCACCCTGACAATGTTTTTATTAAAGTGGTCAATCATGGGCAACAACCGAGTAGTTTACCCTAGATGAACTCTCTGCAAATCTTTTATTTACAATGCGAGACAGCTTGTCCAACCTTTCAGCGATCATATAGAGCGTGGAAGTAGCCCACACATGAATTTATGGAGCAGGGTATATAAAATAGTAGTCGGTAATAGCGACTATCACGCGAGAGGAAATCTCCCTATACGACCAAATACATAGATAGAAAAAGAATTCAGTTTATTGTCACTAACTAAAGTAGGTAGGTATGAAGTATTTCTCAAACAATAGGTAGGTACTTAAAAAGTACATACATAGGGGAGACCGAGGACAGTTGTGACAAAGGAAAATAGTGACAACGTCGATTTTTTAGAACTTGTTAAATGCTAGCGAGCTCGCAATAGCGCGCGTTTTTAACACGCTATTATTTTAATTCAAGTCTCGAGCTATCAAACACGCGCTTTTGCGAGCTTTCTAGCAGTAAATAGGTTCCTAAAAATCAACGATGTCACAACTATCCTCGGTCTCCCCTACCTACATACACATATCACGCCTGTATCACAAAGGGGGCAGGCAGAGCACATCATCCAAGCCTATATACGTACCACCGCAGGGCACAGGCCTCCTCTCAGAATGAGAGGGATTGGACCGTAGTTCCCACGCGGGCCCAGTGCGGATTGAGAACTACGCACACACCAGTGAATTTCTTCGTTTCCTCACAATATTTCTCTTCACCGTAAAGCTCATGGTAAATTTCAAATGTAATTTCGCACAAAAATTCCGAAAAACTTAAAGGTGCGAGCTGGGATTTGAACCCACGATCCTCTGCTTGAGAGGCCATAGGTCAAACCACTAGGCCACCACGGCTTAGGCAGAGCACATGAAACGCTACATTTTTACGTTTTGAGGCTACTTTTAGCAATTTTAGGTTTAATGTTAGATAAAATTTGAAATTTACCATTGAGCTATACGCTGAAGGAAAACATCGTGAGGAAACCTGCATAAAGGTGTATGAAGAAATTCAATGGTATGTGTGAAGTTCCCAATCCGCACTGGGCCCGCGTGGGAACTACGGCCCAAGCCCTCCCATTCTGAGAGGAGGCCTGTGCCCTGCAGTGGGACGTATATAGTTAGATAAAAGTGGTACATAAAGTGACAGGCTGCTAGCCTGTCGCCTATAATAGGTACCTATCCTTAACCTATAAAAATTTGAACAATTTACACCATATTGCTTTTAACTAACTAGCTTCTAACAGCTGGATTTCTCGTGAGCCATTACGTCTCTGGCAGTTGAAAAAAAAAATGTTAACTTATGTTACGCTGCGCTTTATCTTAAAGCTTAGCGAGCTAAATTTAGTACTTATACGTCAAACCAATGTCAAACTCTTTTTTAGGGTTCCGTACCCAAGGGGTAAAAACGGGATCATTACTGAGGCTCCGCTGTCCGTCCGTCTGTCTGTCTGTCACCAGTACCTCTACCATGAGTTACACTAGTTTACAGTGACCGTACCGTACTCGCTAGCGACGGCGTAAATGATTTGTATAGAGAACTGTGTACAGCGCCTCTAGCGGTCACTTACGGAAGTACAATTCTCCATACAAATCATTTACGCCGTCGCTAGCGAGTACGGTCACTGCAAACTAGTGTAACTCATGGTAGAGCCTCAGGCTGTATCTCATGAACCGTGATAGCTAGACAGTTGAAATTTTCACAGATGATGTAATTCGGTTGCCGCTATGACAAAAAATACTTAAAACCAGAATAAAATAAATATTTAAGGGGGCTCCTATACAACAAACGTGATTTTTTTTGCTCGTTTTTGCTCGATATTGATAACGGCAGCAGGTAGGCGCTTGAAATATTCACAGAATATTTTTATATATATTCAATTTAAAAATAAATAATTAAATTAAAATAAAACAAATATTTAAGGGGGTCTCCTATACAACAAACGTGTTTTTTTTTTGCTGTTTTTTTATAGATAATGAAAATAAAAATGAAAATGAAAATGAAAATTTTTATTACACATAAAGCAATATTACATTTTTAGCAGTATACAGTGGTCCCCAAACTAGGCTGAGCCTGTATCTTGGGGCCCAGTGAGTTGGTTTACATCTTAGTTTACAGTTGCGTGTTTTTAGGAAAGCCTACGATAGTTAGTCTATACAGGCACACAATACAATACAATGGTACGGAACCCTTCGTGCGTGAGTCCGACTCGCACTTGGCCCGTTTTTTATCCCACTGTAGCCAGCAGCTACAGTACTTGGTTATGAAACCTGAGATTGACGTCACTTTAAGGATACTTGGTTGGTTTAAGAAAAATTTCCTATTATAGCATAAGGATCCGAGTATACAACGACCTTCACCGATGTGGTTAATGGATGAAAAGTATTTTATATTAAATTAAATATGTTAATAAATATATTGCAAGTGGGTTGACTAAAAAATTTCAGTTAAATTAATTATTAAGTAGGAAAAACATAGTGTGGAAACCTGCACATACCTACCTGAGAAGAAATTCAAAGGGGTGTATGAAGTTCCCAATCCACACTGGGCCCGCGTGGGAACTACGGCCCAAGCCCTCTCATTCTGAGAAGAGACCTGTGCCCTGCAGTGGGACGTATATAGGCTGCGATGATGAATCGCAAAACCTTGTCCGCGAATATGTTTGTCAACAACTCACTCATGATTTTGATTACCCATTCCATAATCGATGAACGCAGAAAATTGTCATATAGGAACACGGATTTATTACATTAACATAGATCAAACAGTATAATTCAAGTACATGCTCGACTGATATCCGATACACTTACATGCATATGTACACATACCTACTACCTATTGGGGTAGATAGGTTTGATATACGATGTAAAGATAACTGTAATTGAATATCGTGCGAACGGATATCTTCTAAGGGGAGAAATAAGGTAATTTGTGAATTAAAACATATCCTTTCAATAGCTGAAAGTGGTTAAATAAATCGATATGAATACAAGTACATATAAACTAAATATCTAACTTACACAGTAAATATAAAAATTAAAACTAAAATTAAAAACTAGACTTAAAAATAAAAATTATAAAAAAAAAAATTGCCCCAGATCGCTGCCTATGGGTAGCGTGCCCAGAAGGCTGGCAGCATTGCCACGTTGGATGGCAATGCTGATCCTCTGTGCCAAGTATAAAGCAGCCTTCTGGTCACGCGTCGCCTCGACCAACCGCTTGGAGCATTCCCTGTAGACTCTGTGGGCGCTTTCTCCCCAGGGCCCCAGAGTCTCAACCCCAAACGGCTCAAATAGGTAGCCACTATTAATAGTTGCGTATTTGCGCCGTTTGAGAAGCTCGGCCGAGTTTGCGGCAAAGCCAGCCTTTGATGCGGTGCCATTAAGATGGGACGGTGCCAGAGTATCGCTACACGTCGCGTCCCAAACCAGCGGCCGACCCATCCTCCATGGCACGAGGGTCATGCCGTCGGGTCTCTTGCCATCATCGCGGGCAAGGCCGGTCGGTTCTAAAATGGCCGGCGCTCCCGCGCTGACTAGGGCTCGACGGATGACGTCGTTAAGGCTGGCATGGCGAGGAGCACGCCCTGCGCTTCTGACGCAGGATAAACCATGGTGACCCAGTTTGTCGACTGAGTCACCACAGCGGCAACGATGTGGGGCAACGCAGATCACTCCCAGGCGGAGAGCGACGCAGATGCGGAAAGATGAGTTATCTAAAAGTGTCCCGATCGGTGAAGATGGCAGAGCTTGGAGCCACTGCCCGGATTCCCACTTAGCAACGGCGAGGAGCCGAGCGCGCTCTGAAAGACTGGTTGACGTTTGGTACAAATTATCCCGTACCAGTCTACAGAGTGGCTCATCCCAAAGCCGCTGAGAACTGAGGTTTCCGGGCAGATCGGTGCTTGGGCAGGCGTTGGTCCACGCAGTTCTGGCCTCAGATAAGAAAGGCATGTCTAAATGTTGTACTGGCGAATAAAATAATCATACTGGAACGATTGACACCAATTGATCTAGTCCAAAACTACGCAAAGCTACTATGGGTACTAGGCAACGGATAAATATATACTTAAATAGATAAATACATACTTAAATACATATTAAACATCCAAGACTCAAGCACAGATATTCGCATTTTTCACACAAATACCTGCCTCGCCTGGGAATCGTACCCGGGACCTCAAGCTTCGTAGTCAGGTTCTCTAACTATACTGGGCTATCCGGTCGTCTATGATTTTTTTATTGTTTGTTCGATTCACATTTTATTTTATTACAATGAATTTTGACCCACTTTAGTGGAGCAGATTCTTGAAAGCACAATACTCGAAAATATCTTTAGAAAGTGGAGTAAAATTGTAGATAATAACAGCTCTATCTACATAGTAATAAAGTCAACTTGTTGAAAATTTAGTTTGAGCTCTAGTTTTGTAGCAAAAGTAAACATATTTTTATTACTTTCAGATGGATTTTACTTGAAATTTATATTAGTACCTACAACTCGATGACAATGAAATAGAGAAATGCCTACCGTTAGCACAAAAGCTTAAGTTAAAGGTGTAAAAGTTCAAGAAGTTGGACACCTTAGCGATGATTATTAAAATTTGCATGAAAGTTTTCCATTGTTATGCAATCGACTCTGAATGGACCGAATTTGCCTAATATATTATTTTATTTTATTTTAGAAGTCTAAAGCCATCTTTGCAATACAACTTTTCAAACGAAATCAGTTTCCGGCACATCGGTTGGATGGTTTCAAAGTCTATTAGCGGATATAGATAGAAACATTTTTCCAGTCAGTTGTTTTGTGTGGTTAACTATAATTTGACGTGGTTCATTTTTTTTGTCTCTGCTCAATAGCGATTATTTATTTACCAATCAGTATCCTTTAAATAATCTCAAACTTGTTATAACTTTAACGTTGACTTTGTAGAAAGACCACACTTTCGTTCTCTGTTCTGCGGCCATCTGATTGGCTATCTCTGTAAGCCAATCACCCAAAGCGTTTTATTTACCGCACTAAAAAAAAGTTTCAGATATCTTTCAATTACAGTAATTGAAACAAAGCCCTTTGACAGACAGACAAAGATACAGCTGGACAGTGTAGCGGCATTAATAGAAAAAAAAAAAAATAGTGTAGCGGCATTAATAGAGTTCCTTTTCTCACCTTTCCGGTACAGAACCCTAAAAATCATTGATATAGTTATATACGCTGTGAGGTTTAGTGTCAGTGGCAACAATAAATACCTATTTTATGTAGTGGTACGTTATATTATCGTAATTATCGAGCACTCGATCACTATTATCCTGTTATTAGTTACCTACCATTTGAAGTGCGTTGAGCGAAGGGTTACCGCAGTTTTACCGCCGCCGTTTGCCGCAGTTTTACACTTGATACTGTACTGTTTAGTTTTACACTTGAAGGCGTGACTACACACATGTTTTATAAAAAGTTCGATGAAAGATATTCGCAGGGGTGTTAAGTAAAACTAATCCAACCACCCGATGAAATACTCCGCAACAGTTTTGAGACACGTTGTATATGAAATACATAAAACAAGATAGAAATAGGTTAACTACTATACATATAGCTCTCTTCAAATAAATTATTTATTCACTGATGCATAATCAACGCAAATAAAATGTGTGCTTACTGCTGTTTATCTAAACTGTGTCTTCGTGTGCTAAGTTGCTAATAACTTTGTTTTGAACGGTTAGTTATTCCGGTCAAATTAAGATTAATGTGCTGTTAAATGACGAATGAGTAACTTGGTGACGACAGCGGGATATTCAGTAAAAGCTCGACCCAATGCCTATTATCCGTGGAAATCAGTATTAAGTGATTTTTAAAAGACAAAATAAGATAAAATAAAAATTGAACCAAATAAAAAAAAAACCGTAAAAATAACTTTCTGCTGATGTGTTTTAAATTTGTGTCTCAGCACGAGCCAGCAGGAGTGGACTTAGTTTTATCTACCTTACCTACATAAGCCCAATAGATAATAAGCTAGCTGCTGGCTTGTGCTGAGGCACCGACCTCAACCAGATCATTGGAAAGTTAATTTCATGTAGGTAGTCGTTTCAATTTTTATTTTATATTTTATTAGTGTACGTATAGCTTATCTAAGTTACAATACTGTAATGTTAACTGCTCGTAATTTTTTACACACTATTGCTTTTTCCGAGAGACTTGTACAGTTGAGGAGTTCCTCTGGTCCTTCACTATCAGTTCCACTTCACCATATGAATTGAAACGAGCACAAATTGCTTAGGAACTCTGTACCTAATAAATCGAATCGCAACCCGTGAAATGGGTACTTGTTATTAAGTAGTCCGGTGGACACCTGTGGTCTTCCTCATCAGTTCCCATTGACCAAATGACGACTTCCACTAGCAAATGCACTAGTTACTTACCACAAAATAAGTATATCCAAATCACTGTAGGTGTCCATATAATATTTAAAGAGTTCCCTCGATTTCTCCATTATCCACTCATCAGATCCTAACTTAGTATGCTATGCATGTGACGATGGGACCTAAAGCGGTTGATTAAAATCAATCACATGGCAATGTGTCATATCATAATTACACTGAAATAATAAAATCTCGACTGAGCTAATACTGATGGCTAGAGTTACCCTTGAGGATCAAAGTAACGGAGTAAAGTAAGTAGGAGTAAAGTACTTTCGGTAATAATTTTATGGTGATACGGCAAAAGTTCTGCATGACTCAGTACAAACATTCACATTAATCACACAAGTATTTGCCTTTACCACCATTCAAAACTGAGACCTTTAGCTTCATAGTCAGAACCACTTACCACCAGGCTATTCGGTCCTCTGTGTTAACCTGTTCTAAAGTTTGCGGCCCTAAATTTGAGAGTTGACTTTTTGCTTTAACCGCAGAGTCCTGAAGCCGGCGGTGACTTTTGAACTTGATTCGCTTCTCCACTACTTAATAATCGGATTAAAACATCTGTGTCGTATTCCAACTCGTAACTTATGAACCGGAACCCATTAGAGAATGAATTATGCGACCATAGTGAATTCATGTCCTGTGCGAGCCAAATCGTTAGAATGACGTATACCTAATCAAAACTGGCTGTATCTCGTTTATTTCAGAACCATGGCAGGAAATTGTTTTTCCATTTATTTATGGCTCTGACGTTTGTGCTAAACATAGTGAATTTATGGAGGTACTAGCTGGTGCCCACGACTACGTCCGCGTTAATCATTGATGCTCCGCTCCTATTGGTCTTAGCGTGATGATATATAGCCTTCCTCGATAAATGGGCTATCTACTCGTAACACTGAAAGAATGTTTCAAATCGGATTAGTAGTTCCTGAGATTAGTGCGTACAAGCAAACAAACAAACAAACTCTTTAGCTTTATAATATTAGTAAGTATACTTACATTATTTACAACCTCTTTGTCGTTACCTTTCGAGCTGGACAGTAAATTTTGAAGCGCGATTTATAGCCAACTAGCTTACCGCCACAGTTTTACATCTGCTAAAAAAATATGTTCAAAAATAAAGTTTTGTTAAAAAAAATATACTAGCTTTTTTGCTGACTATACTTGCAATGCCATTCAAACTACATATCCGTACCAAGTTTCAAGTTATTGAAACTAAGAATACAAATAACAATGAATAAAACTTGACTATAAACTAAATTATCTAACTTAAAAACTGTAACTAGATTAAGTTTAAAAAGGCCCCCTTGGCATAATATCATACCCAAAAGGCTGGCAGCATTCCCTCGTTGAATGGCGATGGAGATTCGTTGAGAGAGATAGCTGCCAGCCCTTTGGTCCCCAATGGTGTCGACCAGACGCTTTTGCACTTCTTTAATCAAGACCCCAAGGACCCAGGGTCTCATAACCGACAGCAGCAAAATTGTAAGCTGAACCGAGACCCTGGTATTTTAATACTTTCCTACTTTCAAGTTGAATGTTGTTGTAATAATAATATTAAGGGAAACTTTTTCAAACACAGGTAAGTGACGGTTTGACTCTAGTTATTATTTAATTCCTCTTTATTATTAAAACAAAATAGTATACCGTCGAATACTTGTTTAAAAGTTTTTACTCCAGAAAAAGTTATTTATGGCAAGTAGTTCATTTTGTTTTAGCCGAGGCGAATATTGTTTACCTGTTGTACTTGACAGAAACAATTCGTCAGAACTCACGTAACTGAATCGACTTCGAGATGTGTAATTATAAAAGACATCTCATTACGTAGGGAGGAGTTGTTTTCGAGTTCGACTGGAATTGGCTGAAACTTTTGAATTTAGCTGTATTTTGAACAGCCGTCTATTCACTTTTGAGTTCAAAGCACTTGAAACTTCATTGTTACCCTCTCCGATAAAACGTATTTAAAGTTAGGTGTCCGGCTTTTAATTTAAGTTGTTGAAATATCTGAGAATTGTACGGAAGAATTTATTGCTTCAATTTCAAACTAACGACTGAAAAATAGACTCCTGTGTAAGTGACAATTAAATATTTTTGTGACTATTTTGTTTAACCAGAGATCTTCGGCCACTTGCTCGAAAAACGTAATCTAGATTTAGTCCTTCAATCTGGTTTATTAAACTTGATATAGGTAACGTTACCAGAGTTGAGGCCACGCACACAACCACGCACACAACCTCTTGTAATGACAGCGGGATTTTGACGTTGTGTTGTCGTTAAAATCCCGCTGTCATTACATGAGATGTGGTTGTGTGCGTGGCCTCAACTCTGGTGGCGTTACCTCTATTTCCATACATTTTGACGTTTACTCAAGTGACCCCAACACTAAATTTAGAATTTGTTTTTTTTTTAGTTATTTGACCTCAAGCAGATTCGACCCGGGCTCACATATCTGAATTTTTCGGATTTCGAAATGAATTTTGCGTACAAACCTGCAGTGGGACGTTATAGGCTGGGAAGATGATGAATATTATAGTCAAGTTTTTTTCACATAAAGCTGGTGATTGACCTCTACACCAACACGAAAAGTGCCTTGAAGATAAAAGATGTAATTCGCTCCTAACGCTATATAATAAGACTCAACGCTAAATAAACGTGTCGCTACTGTCAGCAACATATGCGTTAAACTACAGACGTCAGCGACATTCAAATTTACTGCTGGGTTAAAATGTCTGTAAATAATTGTAATGGTGATTTTACATATCTGTATGGAGGCATTGTGGTCGAATGGGCCCTTCTGTTTGCTAAGCTTTACTGATTCAGTGTAATCCTGAACAAATATTTACAGTTTATTTCACGAAAAGGTTGCGTACATACGCGACTTGTTACGTGAGCCTTTATAAGAGGCAGGGGGCTACTACGTAATTCGAAGTGCGTATCGTGCCATCCCTTTCATTCTGTTTAATACTATTAGCGGGAACGGAATGGCACAATACGAAGTTCGAAAATCGTAGTATAAGACCGGGTATTGGTATAACGGATGTTACTTTCTAGGTTATTTTTATAACAAAATGGTTATGTGACTTACTAATAGCTTACCGTCGGCTTCGCTTTCGTGGACCATTCAATTCATCAGATGAATTAAAATTCCGGAAGTTAACTAAATTCCCGAAAATCGCATTGTGGTAAAACTAATATAATCGTTAAACTTCATAGAAAACAATACTTTTAGGCATGTTTAAGATGTTTTTAAGGTTTTTGAAGTGATGCCACTTAAGTTTACTAAGTAGGTAGCAATCGCTCGCGAGTTTAGGTATGTATATTTATTTGTGGAATTAAATATCATAATCAAACAAAGAACAAAACAAAAAAATACAAGAAATGACAAACGTTTAATCGAATACGATTTCGATTAGATATATCAGTTTAATACCTCATTGTGACGACTGATGACTATACCTTCTTCTGCAATAGGGATATGATGACACCAAAAAACAATAATTCCAATACGCGACTCTAGTACAAATACAATTTTTACTTCTCATGCTCGTAAAGGTTGTTCTTTATGTCGAGAGGTTGCTACATAAAATGGCTTTTTATGCGCTAATGCAAATAATGAAGTAAAATCTTCCTCTAAGACCAAAGTAATCAGGCGGAAACAGCCACAAACAGAACTTTATGAAATGCTAGCCTTCCGTCCGCAGCTTTGCCCGCGGTAAATTAATTTTCCTGTAGGGAAAGGTATTTTCCCGCGGTGAAAAGTAGCCTATGTCACTCAGTGATAATGTAGCTTTCTAACGGCAAAAGAATTTTTGAAATCGGTCCAGTAGTTTGTAAGTTTATTCGTTACATACAAACATACAAAAATACCTACAAATCTTTCCCCTTTATAATATTAGTGTAGATGTAGATGAGTTCCTTGGTTTTTTTTTTAATATGTAACTGGTGTTTTATATTACAAAATATATAAAATTAGGCAAATTTAGTACATTATTATACAAATTGCAATGCATGAAAAATACTAATTTGTAAATTTTATTTCTAAAGTTTCTGTTTAATTTTTTAAAACTCGAGCATTAAACCCAAATTCCCCTCGACGTCTCTATCCAACCTCGCCGTACCGGCTTGGGTGGCTATTATGAACGTCTCGGGTAAAATGGCTCCTTTTATGCTCTTGTTGTACAATCATATATTTTCAATCAGGTGAATTAGGATAGAAGTGACGTCATAACTACCAATTGCCATTTATTTGCCATACAAAATTTATGGGAGAGTCGCGTTTTGGTAGCTCATAAAAAGTACGTCAATTGATTGGTGGTCACATCATTGCTATTGTTACGGTAATATAAATACACTGACAGTAATTTAATTACACAAGATAAAGTATTTACCGTATTTTAAAACGTTGGCAAAAAACGTGTGAAACTTTGTGAGTGCAATTTGCATTGTGCACTCCGGCGCTGCGCTGAGAAAATAATCCCTACTCGAGATAACGCCTGAGCAAAGCAAAACGGGGACAACGGCCCGTCGAGTAGATTCATTATTTGAATAAGATAAAAGGAAGCACTAAGTTTTCCTTAATACCTAAATACATCAGCTAACTTAACTTACCTACGAGGAAATCGGGGGAATTATCGCAGAAGTTTTAGTACACGTACAAATCTTTGTTTATTTACTAGCAATACGGTTACTATTTTGTAATGCCCACGTCTTCACGTAAAATTAGGTCACCAAATCACAATTAGACATGCCGCGAATAGTTGTTATTAGCGAATAGTCGTCTCTTGTGTACCTACATGGCAAAAGTTAATTGTCTTACAGCTAATATTTTTTAGTCAAGTCTACATCAGCGTACGGGACGCCTGGCCAACTTTCAGTCCATTTTTATAAATCCTAAGCCTTTCCACCAGAGATGTACTACGCTACGTTGCTATGGATGTGTCTGATATCCACCAATCACGTTCATTGGTCCACATAGTATAGCACTGGTGGAAACGGGTTCAACTAAGCTTTGATTTTTATATGGAAAAATGCGTGCCCTGGATGCATGCTATGGATGCGTGCTACGGATGCGTGCTATGGATGCGTGCTATTAATGGTAAGACGCACGGCGGCGGTGCAAGCGTCTCCCCCCTCACCGCGCTGCCGCTCCGCGCGCCCCTGTCGATACATCGCATAGCTCCAGCTGCGCATCTTCTTCGCACAGCTACATAGCTTAACATTGGTGGAAACGGTCACACAGTTTCGTAGCGTAGCTTTCACATCTTCGTAGAATAGCTGCATAACATATCTCTGGTGGAAAGGCACCCTTAGTTTGCTGACTCGAAGTCGCTAATATTATGTCCATAGGAGAGACCACTTTTATTTCTTACCTGTGTGTGAGCCATCTCACATGTGCAACCAGTAAGCGACTGGAATAAAATATACTACTTACAAAGTACTTATACAAATTTACGACGAAATAGGTATGTACCAAAGTTTCCTGCTACGTCTTACTTTATAGCTTGCTGACGTATCGTTCGATGCTCTTCGATCTAACAAGTGGTTACTCGACCTTATTAAATTTGACATAGAATATTCGTTCATTTATTTTGTTACTCTGTCACGTATTTTTTACTCGGAACGTAAAATAAAATTCCAAATATAAAACTATATTCCAATACACTTGGTTCAATGTAGCTTTAGTTTTTCGATCGCAAATATATCCTAATAAATCTATTTATAAGTCACTGACAAGAATATTCAACGGTATTGTTTTTTGATTGCTGAAGAGTGGAATTCTCTACCTGCGTCTGTGTTCCCTGAACACTATACAATCTGGCTGATTTCAAGCCTAGGTTGAATGAGCATTTACCTACCAGGAATGCATGCTCCATTTTAGACCTTGTTTTCGCTTTCCATTAGACGTGATTCTGGTCAAAACGCAAGCCTATATTGTATAAAAAATATAAGTATATGAAAAACATGCAGGTGCAACCGCAATATTTTATAGTATTGGAACCTCATCATATCAAAATGTGAAAATTACTTTAATTGCTTTGAGCGATATGGTGGGATGAAATATTTAAAGCACTTTCACATTTTTCTACAAAATCCTTCTTTGTGTACCGTGTGTACTATGAACAGTGAATCATTAGGTGTTTGATTTAGTTCCTCTTAGTTGGTAGTAAAATTAAAAACTATAATATCACGCAGAGTAGGTACAATAGTCCTTTTAATAGTCATTTGTCTTTTCCTTGTAATTGTGACGTTGCAGCTATCTTCCTCTAATTATTCTTCATCGCGTGCCGGTTGGCATTACGCCCACTCAACATTATTTATTTGTCAATAATATGAGGTATACTGCAATGTTATAAAAACCGACAGTCATCTGTGTTCAGAAAATAGAAACAATTATTTTGTGTCAGTGTTATAAAACATTCATAAGAATTTTTATGCATTGCTTATTTCTACAAATGATTTTACATAAAATATTTTCAACTTAGAATCTAGCTGACTCAAAAATGAAGCATTATTCTAACGAAAGATTCGACCTTCACAAAATAACGAAGTAGATCTATGGTCTATTAAATTTCAACAAGTTATTACAACATTGAAGAGTGTAATACTAACACTAATAATAATTAAGTAAAATAACAATTGAAGTTAAATAAAAGCTAGTGATTGTATAAATATACTAGCTTTTGCCCGCGACTTCGTCCGCGTAGAATTCCAATTTGTGGTAAAGCTTCTTCATCTCTTTCATTGTATAAAACAAAAATCCGGCACCGGCAACATCCATCATTATTATCATTTCATCATGAGTATCAGTTAGTGAATATTATAAATCCCGTTTATTCCCTATCCCGCGGGAATTTCAACAAATTTGTCCTTATTCTTTGCAAAATTACACTTATTTTTATCCCGCGGGTATTTTGCATTTTCCCCGAGAAAAGTAGCCTATGTCCTTAAAGCTTTCTACCGATAAAAGAACTTTTAAAATCAGCCGCGTAGTTGAGTTCACTTATTTTTTTCCCGTGGGAATTTTGATTTTTCACGGAGAAAATAGTCTATGTAAGTAAGGGTTAGTGTAGCTACTCACTAATAGGTGAAAGAAATTTTCAAATCAGCCCTGAAGTGAAATTCACTTCTTAATATCCCAGGGGAATTTTGCATTTTACCGAATAAATAGTAGGTAGCCTATACCAATAAAGGATAGTGAAGCTTTCTATTGGTGATTTTTTTTTAAACTCAGCCCCGAAGTTAATTTTACTATTTTCTATACCGCGGGAATTTTGCATTTATCCGGAAAAAAGCATCCTATGTTAACCAAGGACAGTGCATCTTTTCTATTGGTGTAAGACATTTTAAAATGAGCTCCGAAGTTGAATTTTCTTTTTTCTATCCCTTGGGAATTTTGCATTTCCCCGGAAAAAAGTAGCCTATGTCAATAAAGGATAGTGTAACTTTTTACTGGTAAAAGTTTTTTTTTTTAATCGGCTCGGAAGTTTCAGAGATTATCTATCCCACAGGAATTTCCAAAAATCCTGCAATAAGTTTTTTTGTTGTTATGGTCATTTTCGTTAATACTGTATTTGAAAAGATTAGTAATTGTAATTACGGAGATATGGTCCAGTTGATTTGAGTACCTACATATATAAATCCTGATTTAACTTTATCCCGTGGAAATTTTCAAAATTCTTTATATTCGCTTTATATTCTAATAGTCTAATTGCATGCCCAATTTATACAGTTTAGTAATCTTCGTTATGGGCATAGGGTCACTCTTGATGAAATATATAAATCCCGATTATTCCTTATCCCGTGGAAATTCCGGAAAATCCTTTCTTATCGGATGCCTACGTCATACAAAGAACACACCCTCCACGTTTTAGGTCTCTACATACAGCGGTTTAGGCTGTGCGTTAATCCGGCAGTCAGTCATTTAGGACTTCAGGACAAAGCATTTTATATGTATTTGCATTGCACCAAGCTTTTATGCGAGTTCAACAATGATATTTGAATACTCAATTCGATTTTATTCGAAAAAGGTTGAACTCGCATAAAAGCTTCATCATCATCATCATTTCAGCCGTAGGACGTCCACTGCTGGACATAGGCCTCCCTCATTGTCGTCCAATCATTACGGTTGGAAGCGACTTGCATCCACCCTAAACCTGCGGCCTTCACCAAAACGTCCGTCCATCTCGTTGGTGGACGTCCCACGCTGCGCTTGTAAAAGCAAAAGCTTGGTGAAATGCAAATACTTAATACATATAATTAGCTATTATCAGAAATCAGATCAAGACGTGGTTGACAAACGTAGACAAAAATGGTTTGCAATATTTGAAGTTTCGTTTCGTTTACAATGTGTCAAAATAAAATGTAATTTAAATCAAAAGCACTAAGGAGTATTGATATCAACTTCGAAGCAAATCACCCCCAAAATAACTTTCTACTACTTTTTGACCCCGTCAAGGGATGAATTTCAATAAAATACGAAACACGTCTTCCATCAATTTTGTTAAAGAATGTTTATGCAAAATTTGAAGTAGATTGGACCAAGGAATCACGACGTCTCATACAAACTTTGCCCCCCTTTTTTACCCCCTTAGAAGTAGAACTACGGAAAATCCTTTCTTATCGGATGCCTACGTCATACAAAGAACACACCCTCCAAGTTTCAGGTCTCTACGATCAGCGGTTTAGGCTGAGCGTTGATCCGTCAGTCAGGACAAAGGATTTTATATTGTATAGATTATAATTAAAATTTGCTGTTACACTGTTCACTATCACGTCATCACTAATACTTTACTAGTAATTGCGTTGGCAAAAATGAAAGAAAATGAAATAAGTAAGTAAGTAGACAGTATACATAATCTTAGAATGGTTTCGCACTGCGTGGGTCATACACTTTTTTATTTATTTATTTATTTAAGGAGAACCAACAGCTTATAAAATAATAAAGGTTAGGGGGTTCAGTTCGCGTCTCTCCTGTGGATATACCAAAAGGATCTACAGCCAGTATTTTTTAGTCGAGTCGTCCGGCCAACTTTTGGACCGTTTAAATAAATCTTAAGTTTCCTGACGCGAAGTCGCTAATTTTATGTCCACAGGAGAGACAACTTTTGTTGATTACGCTGTGTATGACCCACGTCTGATCGGTATCCGATCCGAATGGTAATTTACGCACTAAGTAGATCGGATTTCCGTCAGAATCCGATTCCTCTAGGATCTATTGCGTAACGACACAAATAGTTCTACGGATGTTCCGGACCACGGATTCGGATTTGATTCGGATCCGATGTAATCCGACACCGCTTTTATTAGTAGGTAACCCTTGAACTGAACTAATTACAAACTAGACTTCAACGCAACCTCGTTGCTCAGCACGTTTGCTGAAAACGCAGCCATTAATTTAACCTTTCCCAAATTACTTACGTCGTGTCTCTGTTAACGGTAAACCAAAGCCGGGATCAAGGTTGCCGCAAGAATCACTCCTGGGACCACTTAATCATTATAGTTACACTGTTTTATAGCCCATCAGGTCTACATTGTAAAAGTTCCTTATAATTTTTTACGTTGCTTTTATATTGACAGCGTTTATTATGTTGTTCAGGATATGTCTTTTTAAATAAAGGCTTTTTTAAATACACACACATCACACCCGTATCCCAAAGGGGGTAGGTTGAGCACACGAAACTCTACATTAACGTTTCGGAGCTACTTTTAGCAATATTAGATTCTAAGTTACTTAAATAAAAGTGGTACGTTTGCGACATGTTGCTAGCCTATCGCTTACAATATATTTTAACCTAATTTCTTAGTCGCTTCTTACGACATCCACGGAAGAAATGGAGAGAAAAAAGTGCAGTCTCAGTGTTCACTCAATAGTTTATCTGAATACCCCTGTAAAGATTTTTCATCTTCACTTTTACTTTTAAAATCTTTTAAATATTATTTATTTTTTATTAGCAGTACGGCTGCTCACCGAATTTAATTCAAATTCAAAAACATTTATAGATCTTAAAATAAGTTTAGCACATGTATTCAGCAAGCAAGCAAGCGTACAAATATTTAGTTTTAGGTCACTAAGATTAATTTACAAGTTTCGTCAATATCCACTATTTCATATTAGTACCTGGGCGACCGAGCTCTGCTCGGGCAGAAACTCGGTACCAAGCGTTTTCCCAGAGATAAGACCAAGCTAGATCAATTTTTCATCCCCGAAAACCCCCAAATACCAAATTTCATCGAAATCGTTGGAACCGTTTCCGAGATCCTGATTATATACACCGGAGTGGTGGGGGTGGGGGGGGGGTGAGAGGGGGGGAGGGGATGCGGGGGAGGGAGCGTGGGGGAGTTAAAGGGGGGATGAAAATTTCATTGATTTTGCCGTAGGATGCACCGTTTTCAAGATATTTGACAAAAACACCGGAGGGGGTGGGGGGGGGGGGGGGTGAGTCACGTTAAACTATCGTCCGTAAACCGACTTTACAGACAACCGGCTTTTCCTGTTCTGTGCTCCCAATAGGGAACGTGCACATAGACGGTGCTGCCAACTGGTGCCATAAGGGTGCCATCAATTTGAATGTTTTACCTTGATTAAGTTTGTTTTACTGTCCGCATAGTGTCTCTTCTGTCGCATTAGTGCTGCCGCCTATAGTTACTGCACGTTCCCTATAATACTTTTTCTAACAAAAAAGTAACTTTTTCTCACAAAAAAGTAACTTTTTCTCACAAAAGAAGAAACTTGACGTTTTCTCATAAAAAATAAACTTAAAAAAAAAACTAAAAATCTTGAAAAAAAACGTGGCATCGAACCGAGGTCGGCTGGATGCGCGACCACCCGATTTCTAATGTGCCATTATGATCTGCTCGAAGTCGGCGAAATTTAGCTTTATATTCTAATGCAAACAAAAATAGCCGGAAAACACGAGTAAAAGCGATTTTCTGAAAATGAAACATAGCTAGATCAGTTTTTCATCCCCGAAAACCCCCACATACCAAATTTCATCGAAATCGTTGGAGCCGTTTCCGAGATCCTGATTATATATATATATATATATATATATATATATATATATATATACATATATACAAGAATTGCTCGTTTAAAGGTATTAGATATTATTATTAATAATTAATAAACGAGTTATTATAATTTAAAGCACTTGCTACATTATTAAATTAAATCTTGGGTTATTATTATATTAGGTATACTCAATCATTGTTAAGAGAGAAAAAAAAAGAAATATAAAACAATAGCAGACAAATAAATAAATTATACAACCCCTTGTGACTCAAGAAATCCTAGACACTATAGAAACATTTTCCAATAGCCATTTTGTTAATTTACATTTAAACATGTTTCCTGACAGAGTTTTTAAATTTTGTGGTAAATGATTAAAAATTACAATGCTCATATTATATATAATTTCTCTTATACACATCCTTGCGACAAGGAGGTTTGCATAAAAGAGACATAACATGTGCTCGTGTCTTTCTTGATAAAGTTTCTCCGCGTTTTTTATAGTACTCTGGGTGCGAGTTGACAAAAACACATAAGATTATTTAAAAGCGAAAAAGTTTTTCGGGTGCGCCGGTGGGATTCGAACCCACGTCTCCTGCGACGTGCACGTGGATGCGACGTGGTTCAATTGGTAGAACACCCGTTGGGGCGCATACCCAGGAGACGTGGGTTCGAATCCCACCGGCGCACCCGAAAAACTTTTTCGCTTTTAAATAATTTTAAATCGATCAATGTATAGAAACATTAGTCGATCAAAATTGAAAAAAAAAATCTTCTAAAAATATTTACACTCACCTGTATATTGTAGTTATTAGGTAGTTTAAAGATGAATTACCTGGATGAATGATGTTGAAAAATATCTAACGATGCCCTGGCTTTTGTTGTTTGTTCATCGACAAATGATGGATCCTGTCAAAGTTTTAATTGGCCGATAAGCATTCGTCCAGAACACCTGTTAACAAATTGTTGATGAATGATGAGATACGAGAAAAGGCCAGTCCTGATTTAGTTTCTTACGCACCTTAAAAGATGAAAATGGATCTAAATTCAAAACAAAATCCTTCTCAACACCTTCATTGTTTCATTGTTTGTTTCAAAGGTGCAAAATTGCAAATGTATAACAGCTCTGCTGGCGCCGCTCAATACATATCGCTTGATCTGTGAGATCCAATTATTCCGTGACATAAGAATAATCGCGGTATTAAAATGACGTCACAGCCGGGCGAGGCCCATTGTCCTTTATCTCGGGTGTTTGTTAAACACACGGCTCGCACGGTCGCACGTACAAATTAATATTACGATTATTAATTTGCGAATGTAACGCAATATCTACGTGATAGGTTTTATTGCGTGATTACCGCAAGAAGGTTATGATTTTCATGCGATGTAGTTAAGTACTCTTTGGTTTACAAGATAAACGTTATTACGATGAAAGGATTTTATTGACGTAGTCCTAAGAGTCATTTTGGATGCATTTAATGGTAGAAACAATAAAGAAACGTCTAACCTGGCAGTTTGATAGCTACATATTTTTGATACATTTTTATATGCCTACTTTTAACCTTTAGGTATAGTACTTAATTTGCAGCATCATTTCTGCGTGGCACTAGTTTAAAACAAATACTTAATGTAATGCCTACTTGAAATGCTGTTAAAATCGAACAAGTGTAGTAAATGCGCGAAGAACAATAGATTAAAATTAGTTGCGTTGCATAATAGACTAACCGTGTCATGAACGTTGAACAAATAAATTTGTACGATAGCCTAATCGTACGAGTAGACGTAAAACTGTTGATGTATGCAATCGGCGAAGAGGCGAAGTGTAATAAAATAAAGCGAACCTTCGCCTTCGGTGAGCTGGCGTGTGATACGTCAGGAAATTATGTGGGCTTGCCACTTGTGCGGGGATTATTGCCAGCCCTCGCCGCCTGGAAGGGATTAGATATTTTATTACATTTACTTACCCTGAGTAAGTATTACAAATATCAACTGTCGAAGAGCGAGCTGAAGGATTCTGTGTAGCCGACTGAGAATTTCCTTTACCACCCTAAGGTTTAATATTATTATCATTTGTATGTACTTGAGTTTAAAACATCAAGGACTAATTTCTTTCTTTCTTTGTACACTCGTTCTTTCACGATCAATGTGACAGTCAGTATTTTTTTTTATGTGGAAACTGTAATAAAAAAATGGTAAAATACTACTTGGTCAACATAATTATAATACAAAGCCAAACGCACCTAACGATTGTGTGAGCTACAGTGTAAATTAAAAACTTCGCCATATAATAATAATACAACTTTTTATGAAAAGTGACCCGTTAAGCCTGTCACACACAGCGCAGATGCGGTAAGATTTTATCTGCGTATAAAAACTTATCCGTCTGCAGGTATCACACACAGCGCAGATGCGAGGTTTTACATTCACTCTAAAATTTTGGAGCTGAGTAGACGTGTTTTGTGGTGCGGATGGCTTATACAGGGTGTTTTTTCTTATATAAAAGTGGGTAAACGAGCATGCGGGTCACCTGATGGGGAGCAATTACCGCCGCCCATGGACACCCGCAACATTAAGGGTGTCACAGGTGCGTTGCCGGCCCTTTGTGAGATACATAGGCTACAATGAATTTTCAATGAAAGCGCGTTACACTTTCTTTATTTCTCTTCACGACAAAATGTAAAAAATGCGAAAATGCATTTCTACGCCAGGATGACTTGTTGTTTGCTTAAGTAGTACGTAATTTTATATTTATTTTATTATACACTGAAGTTCCCAATCCGCACTGGGCCCGCGTGGGAACTACGACCCAAACCCTCTTATTCTGAGAGGAAGCTTGTGCCCTGCAGTGGGACGTAACGTAATATAGACTGGGATGATGATTATGATGATGAAAGTGTGCTACTGCGCATCCACCTGTATTTATCTGCAGATATAATCTTCACATCTGTCGGATTCTGTCGGTATATGTCGGTGCTCACAGATACGCAGATAAAAATCTTACCGCATCTGCGCTGTGTGTGGTCCTCCATTGAATTGTATAGGGAGCGATATTGACAGATATCTGTTCAGATACAGATATCTTACCGCATCTGCGCTGTGTGTGATGGGCTTTATTTTTGCTCGTCAGAGTGTACACTAAATGGTCTGTTTCGATATAAATATTGCATGTATAAATAGTAAAGTTAGATTATATTTAATGTAGCCTAAATGTTTAGTTTTGCTAACTTTCTAACATTTTAAGGACATTGTGACAAATGTAAAGTAGAGAAATTGATGTTTCGTAATCTAAACAAATGTTATGAAAATAAAAGATTTGATTTTGTTTGTTTATATTGGGCAAACTCAAAAACTACTGAACCTATTTTAAAAAGCTAAATCATCAGAGAGTAACATAGGCTATATTTTATTCCGGGAACTGTAAAGTGCCAACGGGAGTCAAAGGAAGTTGCGGGGAACGCCTAGTCAGAAAATAAACATGTTACAAAAGGTGGCTTAGGTGCACCCTTTGCAACCGACACCGACTTCCAGCATTTTTCATAATTTTTTGCGCAAATCTCACCAGAGACCTGCATAGTTAGCGAAGTTTAATAATTAGATTAGACATTCAATTTATTCTTGCCACTTCTAGTCAGCTAAATGTACCTAATTCGCAGGAAAAATTGTGATTTATCATTCACGTGTTTAGTTTAATTAAATCACGGCACGTATCACTTAGTGTTACTCGACACCCGATTCTGGGGTCGTTATCTATTTGACATAATGCTGAGTACCTTCGCAGGTATTTACCTGTTACGTGTAGGTACTTATAGACTGATAACGCCTTAGTATCTAGATATGATTAATACTATATTCCTAGTAGTCGTTTATTTGTACATTTAGTAAAAAGCACTAACAGTTGCTTCTCTCTCTAATACTAAAGTTAAGTAAAAATTGATTAGATTGAAATTTTTTTTTTATTTATTTCACAGAGATGTCATAGAGGGATAAGTTCACCTTTTTACATGTGTCTCAGCGCTTGGCAATAGGTTTTTCTTTTTTTCTGTACAATAAAGGGTTTTCATACATAATGTACAGTACCTGGGCGACCGAGCTCTGCTCGGGCAGAAACTCGGTACCAAGCGTTTTCCCAGAGATAAGACCAAGCTAGATCAATTTTTCATCCCCGAAAACCCCCAAATACCAAATTTCATCGAAATCGTTGGAACCGTTTCCGAGATCCTGATTATGTACACCGGAGGGGTGGGGGGGGCGGGGGGGGGGGGGGGGTGAGAGGGGGGGAGGGGATGCGGGAGAGGGAGCGCGGGGGTGTTAAAGGGGGGATGAAAATTTCATTGATTTTGCCGTAGGATGCACCGTTTTCAAGATATTTGACAAAAACACCGGTTGAGTCACGTTAAACTATCGTCCGTAAACCGACTTTACAGACAACCGGCTTTTCCTGTTCTGTGCTCCCAATAGGGAACGTGCACATAGACGGTGCTGCCAACTGGTGCCATAAGGGTGCCATCAATTTGAATGTTTTACCTTGATAAGTTTGCTTTACTGTCCGCATAGTGTCTCTTCTGTCGCATTAGTGCTGCCGCCTATAGTTACTGCACGTTCCCTATAATACTTTTTCTAACAAAAAAGTAACCTTTTCTAAAAAAAAGTATTTTTTTCTCAAAAAACGTAACTTTTTCTCACAAAAGAAGAAACTTGACGTTTTCTCATGAAAAATAAACTTAAAAAAAAACTAAAAATCTTGAAAAAAAATGTGGGATCGAACCGAGGTCGGCTGGATCCGCGACCACCCGATTTCTAATGTGCCATTATGATCTGCTCGAAGTCGGCGAAATTTAGCTTTATATTCTAATGCAAACAAAAATAGCCGGAAAACACGAGTAAAAGCGATTTTCTGAAAATGAAACATAGCTAGATCAGTTTTTCATCCCCGAAAACCCCCACATACCAAATTTCATCGAAATCGTTGGAGCCGTTTCCGAGATCCTGATTATATATATATATATATATATATATATACATATATACAAGAATTGCTCGTTTAAAGGTATTAGATTTTATTTCGTAATATTCTCAAAGGTCTCTTCCTCAAAATGGTTAAAATGATTTTTTTTTCGGTATCGTAGTTTATTACGACTGTTAGCCTGGGCTATAATTTTAATAGGCTTAGGTACATGTGTAGGCTGGATATCTAAATAACGACTAAACATTGTTAAGTTAAACTATCTAAACAGCAATTCCATTGTATCGTACAGGTGCTGGCATAGAACCTGAAAAAAGGAACAAAAAATTATTTTTAAATTGAAATATTGAGAATTTTCCTGCATATTTCTAGTCAATTCAATTAAGTACACTTTTCTTAATTGCTAAACCTCATCTGACGTCCGTCTTAACTACCATTGCGTGATAATAATCACTAATTCAACGCCATTCCATCACTCTTTGCTTAACACCAGTTTATTAAAATAGGAACTGTTTAATTTCCAAGATTAAAACAAATTCAAGAAAAATTAAACTCAACTGAGGCCTCCATCATCATCATCCTAACCTTATACGTGCCACTGCAGGGCACAGGCCTCCTCTCAGAATGAGAGCTGGCAAGCTGAGGTCTATTATCATCTAAAGTACCTACACGGACGGATCAAAATTGTTTTCACTATTTCTTCCACCCCACGGCATTTAAGGATAAAAAGAGACGGTGAATGCAATAGCGAGCGTCCGGACGTTATACAGGGTTATTTGTAATTCACTGACATCCTCTTAACCCTGAATTCCTATCACTCAAACAAATGTTTTTTTGTTTTACGACTTTTTAAAATGAAGTACTTTTTTTTCCATACAAATACAAAGAGTATCGTAAAAATAAGAGGAAATCTCAAATTTTCAAAACGTTATTACACCAAAAATATTAAGTTATGACAAAAGCCGTAAAACAAAAAACGTTTGTTTAAGTGTGAAAATAAACGGATCACTCACATCTCAAAACGGTCACATTTTATTAAGTACTTTCCAAAAATCCAAATGCAATACTGGTACAAATCGTTTTGCAAAAAAAATAAAAATTACTTCTTTGCGGCGGTATGGCGCCCATTTGGAACCGTCAGAAAAGTATGGCATGGTGATTTTCGTGAATGGCTACTCGACGATTATTAGCTGTGCAAAAATTAGCTAGGTACAAATGGTTGAATTGTTGTTTTAAAATTAACGTGTTCGCGTCGGTATGGCGGGCTGTAAGCCACACCGGAGAAGTATGGCATTACGCTACCGCCTTCTGTTTTTTTATCGACTATCGGAAAATAAAAGAATTTTTGTGGAACAAATCGTTCGATTTTCGTTGTTTATCCGACACGTTTGATTAACGCCCACGCGATTGGGCCGCTGGTACCACCGCTATGACCATCATTTTCCTTTTTGTCATTACGTAATTATACCCCTGAAGAACCGCCATACTGGTACAAATGATCTAGTATTTTGTGTCACCATCCTCCGGTCTATTTGACAATACAGACTCAGGCAAACATTAGATAAGACTTCCTCTCATTTTATTCGTTCAGTCGTATAAAAATATTATAGCACACATATCCTCGGAATAAAAAGTCGCTTTTTTAATGTTTTTATCTTCTCATTACTCAGCTCTCATACAGCGGTATCTCACTCTGGCTTGCATGCACATTATTCTGAATAGGCACATTTGATAGAGGTATTATTGTTCATTGTTTCTGGGTTCATTCAGAATTCTAAGCGCTGCCTTATTCGGCCAAGCCATCAGCGGCAGACCTTTGTTTATATTTTCATTAGCACCGTTAAATTTTAAGCGGACGGACAGTACCAGCTAATGATGGGTGGGGTCTCTTCACAGCAAATGGCTCAGTTATGTACTTATCTTTCATTTACTTATTAGGGTTATTTGACGAGTTTAAATCCGACTCAAATTCAATAACGATTTGTATCAAAATTTTTTGTTATCCTAATTTTATTCTTGAAATATAGAGGACTTTAGGCCTCTACTTATGTGAAATATTTCCACTTAAGTATAAATAATGTCACTATTATATTCCTCAGCTCCTGTCAACAGCAGCTGCAATGTGGCTGAAACTTAATACCTAGTAAGAAAAATTTAGTTGCGCGATACGGTATTACGGTAGATAATTAAATATCCATTGGAAGTTTATTCAATCAATTGTATGGTTAAATATGTATAGGTTAACATGGTCCAATTTTTTGAATTTTACCCGTTTGTACCAGTCTTGAATTCAAATCCTGCATTCAAATTTAGTTTTAGTTTCAGCTGTATACCTACTTAGGTATCTACATTACTTGCTCTTACCTTGCGACAGCCACATTTGCACACTGATATAAATTAACAGTTTATTGAATCTAATTTTTAGTGTAACATCTTCACTAACCGAAACATGCCTTAAAGCTAAAGCCATTGCTTCTGAAGGTAGAAAATCAGACGCCTACCGATTTCGAACGGCAAATAGTTTTGCTGGTGAGCGTGCCGCGAGTCCGTCAGGCGCGCCGCTCACGCAAAGGTCGGGATCGGCGATTAATCGCAATACATGCTTACCCTGCTGGAGCTTTATTGCCTCTCCACCTTCCCCCGGCGACACGGTACAATAGCTTTAGCATGGTCACCATAAGCTACCTAGTTACGAGTATAGTAGCGCCTCATGGTCATGACCTTACTTCACGGTATCATCTTTGGGGCATGGTTTACTTTTATCGATAGGTCCGTGAGTTAAATTTATTTGATTGCTTACCTGACTTACTTATTCATAGACTATCATTTCTGTTATTTGTCATGCTTCTATGAAAATTGGTATTTGATTATACCGAGTCGGCGGTTCGTTCGTTTGTTACTGAACTTGACAATTTATTACAAAATTGCATTCGGTTCGTAATGTAAGTGGTTATACGCTTGTTTAGAGATCAATAATTAAAGAAAAGAGAGGCTTTTAATCTGTAGCGAATATGAAAAAGTACCTAATCTTACGGAATGATACCTAGGTGTTCTATAAATACATAAAAGTCTTACGACATATTGATTTTCTAAACGAAATCTTTGAACAGCGGGGTCATTATACTTTGATAGATCAAAACGATATCGTCGATATCGTAACAGTCGTTCAACTTGTCGTGCCTACAGCTTTGAACTTACGCTGTATAAAGGTAATAAAAACGTAGCGATTCGTGGGCTCGGCCCTCTCAAGGTTTATTATTTCCAGAGCAGTCTGTATTGTACCTACAATATTTGACATTATTTTATTTAAAAAAAGTTGTATCGTAATCATTGAAAGTTTAAACTAGAATTACCGTTAGAATAAATCTTGACTTACACTTGACTTATGGTCGGTTAGTCAAGTGGTTTGAGAACCTGACAATAAGGCATGAGGTCCAGGATTCGATCCCCAGCCTGGGCAGATATTTGTATGAAAAATACGAATATTTGTTCTCGAGTTTGGACGTTTAATAGGTATTTAAGTGTGTATTTATCTATATAATTATGTTTATCCGTCCTAGTACCCATAGTACAAGCATTGCTAAGTTTGGGACTAGGTTAATTGGCGTCAATTGTCCCATGATATTTATTTATTGACTTTAATTCTTTGTTCGTTGTTACCATCAAAGTGATATCTAGAACACCAAGATCACGTCGTACGCTGTACCATTTAGTATTCCGCCTCCGTAACACAAGTTCGATTAGCCCTCGTACGACATGTGTACGAACTGTTATTTACGTGGGAAAACAGACACGTTCAGGTTTCCTAATTTCCGTGGAAACCCTCGAAGAGGCGGAATGTCCCTTGTCACATTGAGCACGGAATGGCGCTTCCCTGTAGTGAAATCGAATGTTAAGTTCACTACATAAACATCAAGGGTACCATCTGCCAAAGTAATAATGATCAAGAGCCTTTTGTGCCATTTCCAGCCATATCAATGTTTACTGTCTCCTCGGAAATCGATGGAGAGGAGGGAACGAGGAAAACTTTAAGCCGAAAATAATAAACATTTATACGCTTTTGCGGACATATAAAGCTCAAAAGTAATGTTATTGTATTTTTGCTGTAATTTTGTTGGATGGTAAGCTGCACCGTTAAAGTGAGGTGAAATATGTCAGCCTCGAGGGCGGGGTCGGCACAGATTTAGGCAGACAGCCAACAGATGGGACAGTTGTTACGGTCAAATCAAAAAATGTTATTGTCTGTGACCGTTTCCTTTCTTTTCCCTTTTGCTTTGTGATTCTTTATTTGCAACAGGAATAAATTTGTAAATGTTACGCGTTTAGTCCACTTTAACGGTTATCTTGCTTGATAAAGTCTTAAAATTTATTGCTTTGTGTTACTGCAGAACACAAATGAAAAGAAGCGGATTTACTGTTGTTTTTATTTTTATTGCCCACGACGACTGTTTCGGAGGCGCTTTGAGTTTCACCTAAAAGACTGTACGTAAGGTTTCCACCACTGATTGTCTAAACAGCTGGATTTTGATGTTATGGTATGGGGCAAATGGTTCAATCTAGAAACTTTGTTGTTATGGACGTAGTTATGGACGATTATACTCTGTTTTATTAAATATTATCACACACCGTTTTTTACTGATTGAGTAAGTTTAAGCCGACTGAACCATAATAATGTTATTTTCACTTATAGACGACATAATTTCAGATTATTCCAACCTAATGCTTATGTAATAAAATGATTAGTAGTGATAGGTGCCTTTATAGAAGATGTCTTAAATCATTCCAAAATATTTAAGTAGATGGTTGGGTTAGTTTGACTGAACACCCTCTATAAAGATTTTTCATCAGAATTTTGGATTCAAAATGTGGTCACGCCTTTGATGAGGTTAGTATACTATATGAACGAAAAAATTGCCAATCGCATCCAGCAAAAAATTTACAGGGGTATTTTAGTCACACTGACCCTACTTATATGCTGAAATATTCTGGATTATTGAGTCGTATTATGAAACTGCCGAGGTGGCATGGATTAACCGAATCTTTTGCATTTAACACGGTACCTCGTAATCGGATGAACTGATATGGCTTCTTCGACAAAGCTGTCCGTCGCCGTCTATGCAACTGTACTGTAGATATACGTTAGTATATATTATTATCTACCTACTGATCTGTCTTAGAATTTAGTTAAAAAAATTCAAATAGAAATTCGTGTTTTTCGGTCAACATACACACCCAAAAAAGCCTCCAAACAACACATTACGTTCACATGAGCAAACTAAAAAGCAAAAAAACCGTTGGAGGTAACACAATTTTTCTTTCCAGTTTTGTAGGTAGTGCAAGACCCCAAAAAAGCCGTTAAGCGGTTCGCAAATCGAATACCGAGATTAACCGTTAAGGGTACATCTCTTCCGATTAAGTTATGGGGTTTGGGGGCACCGCGTCGTGATGACCGGTCGGCATTTGCGCGTGCCGGAGGTGCGCGTGAGTGGGGCGCCGGCGCAGGATGAACAGGACGACCCGCCGAGTGCTTTGCCGCCGGTCGGCTCGCTCACTCTCGCCAGTATTCCGAGGAGACGGCATTCCTGGATATGTAGGTGAGTAAGTATTTTATTTTCAGAAGCCAAATTTTTTTTTTCAGAGACCGCTAAAAATTATGAGTAACTCACCAGTTTTTGAGACAAATGGCTTCAAGTGTCGCTAAATGTAAGATATCGGATGAAAGAGGGCTTTTTCGTTTTAAAGTGAGCATTTTTTTTAAATGAATAATAATATTATTTATTTTTAAACGTCTACGGCAAAGCCAAAAGGAAGTGTAATTATTTTAGCAGTCTATGTACATAATATTATCATTTTTAGGTACAAACTACGTACTACCACCTATAGTACCAACTGAATCGTGCGTGACCCTCCGTGGAACCACTTCGCAGATAAATTCATAAACATCACATTGCCTGACAAGGGAATTCATTAGGGTAGGCTAGGCACTGAGAGAAAATTCTACCATTGGGTTAGAAATTAAATTCATCGATACCAACTTTCAAAGGTAGTCTACTGATGGAGAACGCAGCAAAGTTTACGGAATGTCATTATTTGGTAGGTACCCGAACTAAGTATGAGTTTTTTTTTTCAATGTATGAATGCAGTTTTTCTTTTGACTAATTTGAAGTCAACTCAACAACATGGTTCCTTAGAACAGATATTTCTACTTATGTCGCATGCTTTCAAAGTTGGCCATACTGAAACATCTAAATGGGCCACCCGGTATACACGAGTATGATTAGCAATCTATTGACAAGCTAGAATTACAGCGGGGACTGTGTGCAGATGGGTATGTATTACAATACCGAAGTACGGAAGACCGAATGTATTAAAATATCGAATGGATCAAAAGACCGACACGATTTTTTTCTGAAACCGTTAACTTTTTAAGATTGTTATAAAACAAACCTAACCTAACCTAAGGGGTTCTGTATGATGCCGTTTTAATAAATTCTGAAAAGTTTACGGTTTCAGAAAAAAATCGTGTCGGTCTTTTGACCCATTCGATGTTTTAATACATTCGGTCTTTTGTACTTCGGTATTGTAATACATACCCGTGCAGATTGTGTTGGACAGTAGAACGAGTAAATAACATGTTGACAACGTTCAATGGTTCATTGAATCACGTAAAGTTGGCGTATTTGGAATCCATGTCTTTAATGGCGGTAATTTTAAAAGTAAAGGGCAAATGCAGCAGTATGCCAACAAGCCAACAAGACAAATGCGCAGAAATAGGTAAAATCCCGTTCATAAAATTCAGACCGTGTAATTAAGCGTTGGAACTTGTACAGTTTACGAACAAACTTTTAAAGGTACTACTAGTCTCCGAATACGTCTCCCCTGCTTTGCCAAAACCGCAAACAGCGGTAAGTCTCAACAACAGTCAGACAAATTAAATCCAACCAGTGGACTGCGCCCTTACCGCTGTAACCACTAGATTTGATTTTAATTTCAACTCTAAATAAAACAGGACAGTTTAGTTCATTAAAATTTTAAATTGTACCTAAATTTATGGCTACAATTCGCCTCGTGTTCAGTTGAACAGAACATGGTATGGTAAAAAGAATTCCACTAAACCACCCGTATGAAAAACGGGCAGTAATAAATGCGTATTATAATGACTACACTTTTTTTATATTTAACTCTTAACAACGAATTTCTTAGGACGGGATGTGACTTTTTCCGGCTACCAGAAACAGCCTTTTAGTAATTTTGAAAAATGTGTAAGTAGAGTGGTAAAAAGTAATAAAGTGACAACAGAACAAAGTATAGAAAAGTATTGACGTGAAGTCATGTGTTTTAATAACAATACTAGTGATTCACTAGGGTGAAACGTTTCAAATGGAAGGATATTTCAGGCATAGAAGAATCGCCTTTACAAATGTATAACAATATATCAAAACCACAAGTTACAGGAGGTTAAGTACCTTTATATCCTTACCTCCTGGAATATTTTCCAACCCAAAAAGCAATCCTTTCGATTGTTACGATAAAAACAATTGTTATCGAGCCTCAAAATTGTAACTCATTTCCGTATCCACATACTCGTAATATCTAATACCTTTAAACGAGCAATTCTTGTATATATATATATAATCAGGATCTCGGAAACGGCTCCAACGATTTCGATGAAATTTGGTATGTGGGGGTTTTCGGGGATGAAAAACTGATCTAGCTATGTTTCATTTTCAGAAAATCGCTTTTACTCGTGTTTTCCGGCTATTTTTGTTTGCATTAGAATATAAAGCTAAATTTCGCCGACGTCGAGCAGATCATAATGGCACATTAGAAATCGGGTGGTCGCGGATTCAGCCGACCTCGGTTCGATACCACGTTTTTTTTCAAGATTTTTAGTTTTTTTTTTTAAGTTTTTTTTTTATGAGAAAACGTCAAGTTTCTTCTTTTGTGAGAAAAAGTTACTTTTTTGTGAGAAAAAGTTACTTTTTTGTTAGAAAAAGTATTATAGGGAACGTGCAGTAACTATAGGCGGCAGCACTAATGCGACAGAAGAGACACTATGCGGACAGTAAAACAAACTTATCAAGGTAAAACATTCAAATTGATGGCGCCCTTATGGCACCAGTTGGCAGCACCGTCTATGTGCACGTTCCCTATTGGGAGCACAGAACAGGAAAAGCCGGTTGTCTGTAAAGTCGGTTTACGGACGATAGTTTAACGTGACTCCCCCCCCTCCGGTGTTTTTGTCAAATATCTTGAAAACGGTGCATCCTACGGCAAAATCAATGAAATTTTCATCCCCCCTTTGATACCCCGCGCTCCCTCCCCCGCATCCCCTCCCCCGCTCTCACCCCCCCCCCCCACCCCTCCGGTGTATATAATCAGGATCTCGGAAATGGTTCCAATGATTTCGATGAAATTTGGTATTTGGGGGTTTTCGGGGATGAAAAATTGATCTAGCTTGGTCTTATCTCTGGGAAAACGCTTGGTACCGAGTTTCTGCCCGAGCAGAGCTCGGTCGCCCAGGTACTTCTTAATAAAAGGGCTAGTTACCAAGCCATAATCTCCAAAAAAAATTCTTAAAACAATAGAGTGTCAAGAAAGACAACTCAATGAATCGGTGTACGTGTATGACGAGTTCTTAAGTAAATTATATTGCGGTGTGACAACTGTCAGTATTCGTCTTTTAGTTTGTTATTGTCATGTTTTGTTTTTTATTTTACTACTCCTTACTACTCTGGCGCAACAACCCATAGTGTGTCTTGGCCTTTAATACCGAGTGCACGCCAAAGATCCCGGTTCCGGATCTGGTTTTTATTTTAAAACACTATTGTTAAGGTAGGCATTCTCTTTAACCCTGCAACTCCTCACCACCTCAAAGAGCGATTTAGCTACGTAATTTCTATTCGATGCTCTCAGAACTTTCTCCTTACCATGCCTCTCTCTAACTCCAAATTCTATGTCTATTCTTATACTGTCCAGGCTGTTCGGTTGTGGAATACCTTACCGATTGACTTACGACGGACAAAATGTCTGTCAATCTTTAAATCTATGCTTAACCCCCTGTTTCACCATCCAATGCTCAAATTTATTTGACAGATAAATGTGATGCTGTCTCTGTTTGTTTTGTTCGAATAGACGGAGACGGCATCACATTTATCCGTCAGTTAAAATTAATCTATGAGTGGTGAAACAGCCCCTAAGAGTACTATCTGTCATCTTGTAATAAATAGCTTTATTATAGTTTATTTAATTTTAATAATATATTTATATGCTGCCTATATTTATTGCCCGCTGCCTATATTTATTTTAGACGTGTATTATATGTACGATATATGTATGAGTAGATGTACTATTTTTGTTGCGTTTTAATATTCTGATCCACTGTTGATGCACCACCTGCTGTAAACTACCTAGTCCTTCCTTCTTTCTGTTAAAGGGTTGCTTGGAAGAGATCGCTCTTAAGCGGTAAGGCCGCCTATTGCTTACCTTGTAACTTTCTCTCGGTGTACCTGTTTTCTGTATTGCTTATTATTTCTGGTGTACAATAAAGAGTCATTGTATTGTATTGTATTGTATTGTATTGTATTATATTATAGGTCTCAACTTCTTATCAGATAGCTTCCTTTCACATCCTAGCAATTTTAACCAAGCTTAGCTGCAAAAATTTTAGCTGCGTTGGATTGGAGAACCCTTAAAATTATAATTTTATTTCTCATCCGCTGACAACTTTCAAAACAAATCATACTAAAGGTTGATTAACAACAATAAATAGAGGAACTTATGTACTTTTTATAAGCTGTCAAAATACTCTTCTCCCATATCTAGATTTTGCACTTCTTTTATGCCAACTAAATCAACTAATTTTATTTGTTTTAAAGCAACTAAAAATGTAATTTTGCAAATAATTGAAAATTAATCTGGTTTTCAGGCATAAAATAAAGTATAACCGTTTAAATTGTTCTTGTCAGAATTTATCTATTAAAATAATGATCTAAAATAATCAATACTGCTAATGCTGGTTGCGAAAAGCAAATAATATTGAACGGTCTTGGAGGTACCCCATTCGATTTTACCTCGATTCGATTTATGGATTAAATTCGGCATTAAGAGGCTTTCCGTGACTCGAAGTGAGTTTTAACCCAAGCGACAAGATGGTAGTACATATTTTATTGAGAAAGCGTGACGTAAATCTTAAGTTCGTGTTACTGGATACAGACTACAATGCGATGCGACATCCTCGGCTGTAGATAGCTATATCTGTAATACCTGGGTTGTTTTCAGCGAACTAGCAGTCGCATTGGTAAGACAATATCGGTTAATATTCATGAGAGGCTCTGTTCGCTTAAACAGTGGCCTGTCCTGAACATTAGCACAACAATGGCAGCCACGTGAACGCTCATTCCGACTGGCCTCGCCTATTGTATCGCGATCTCGGTCTTCAGTCGTTTTTGCTCCCATTTTTGGTACAATGCTTTCACCCGAATGTCTCCCAATTTCGCGTGGGTCTATCGGCACAGATAACGTGTGCTCTGACCCAGTCGTTCAAAATGACCTAATTTGCTTGCTATCTTTTTGTTATTGTTTGTATAGAAGTCATCGAAGGCCGATATACGTCCGTAACAAGAGTAAAATGTTAAGAGTTAACTTAGAATTTTATGGGAAAAATTAGTAATCTAATTGTTAAACACTTTTTAATAGGTATAGTCGATGAAACTGAATCGCGTACCAGGATTTGAACTTTTTCGCTATAAACCTATTAGGTATATTATTGTTCTGCTTCTCTGCTACTTACTGTTCACCTTAGTTACGTCTATGTGACACATATACTCGTATATCTATAAGTTGAACTCACCCATATCTTCCAAATAAAACGATAATGTATGTCATACTACCACACAAAATGCTAATGCGTTTAAAATCATCATCATGTCATATTGACGTTCCATACGTTTGCAAAGAAATCATCATCAAATTGATCGTAAAAAGGCTTCACTCTGGTACGTTACACGATTCAGTTTCCTTGTATGTAGGTACCTAACTTCGATTCCTAGGCACTTAGAGTAGAGTATGACACGAAGTATGTATTAATTATACGTCAGACAAAGTTCCCGCACTGAAGGCATCATAATATAGTTTTCGCTCGTCGCTTAACCTTAATTACGCATAACGCGACGTAAAATTAATTAAAGATTCAATCCACATAATGTGACCTGGCCTCATTAAGTCTTAATTACGGGGGCTCCAAACACTCTCCATGTGTCACCGGAAATGTGTTATATGCGGTAGTTAAGTTAAATAGGACAGTAATCTCCGAGCTTAACATCGGATAAGGGGCGAGTGGCGAAGAAAACACTCTGTAATGGGTCTCGCTAATCTTTCCATCTACTAAACGCCGTATCGCGGGTGACGTTTGGCATCTTCGTACACCGTGTATAGTATTGACTGTGTAGCCGCGTCGGGGATAGAGACAGATGAAAAGAGGGCCCACTTGAGCTTCATTGGTAAAATGGGAATATAAAAAAATGTTTATTTCTGTCATTCCTTATCGAAAACAAGTATTTATTTGTGCAACACAATAGATACAAATACTTTTGGTGGCGTTAACGCGTTCAATTAAAAACATAAATCGTCGGGGATGGGTGCAAATCTGTTTATATAACCTACCATACGTAAGCTCCGCGTATCTGTGTTACATGAGATGGTTGGTTCAAATTGGTTTTATTTTTTACGAATTTGGAGTAAAAATTGGAAATTGGCTAAATTTGCCAGATACGCGGAATTATCCAATGCCAATTAAAAAATTTGCACTATGACCGACGAAATGATATTTATTTTTCTTTTTCGCGTGGAAAATCAAGTAGCTCTTATTTTCTTGTGAATAGTATATTTGGCGTACCTATAACCGATAAAGATATTGTTTTAGTACCCAAATATAACATTTCTTTAGCATTGTACAAATTAAAGGTTAGGTTATTTAGTTAGTCAGGTTTGCTAAATCCTATAATTGACCAAGCGAGCGCAAAACGCCAGCGAAATGTCCCCGTTTCAGCTTGGGCTTGGGCTTGGGTTTCGTGTATGTTTCGATGGCTGTTCTTCTCTACAGTACCTCTACCATGAGTTACACTAGTTTACAGTGACCGTACTCGCTAGCGACGGCGTAAATGATTTGTATGGAGAATAGTACTTCCGTAAGTGACCGCTAGAGGCGCTATACACAATTCTCTGTACAAATCATTTACGCCGTCGCTAGCGAGTACGGTCACTGTAAACTAGTGTAACTCATGGTAGAGGTACCGATCCCATTTGCCAGCCGATCCTCGTGAAATGTTATGAGCAGGTTCGTAAAATATAAAAATATGTGGTCGATTCAGGTTTGAAAAAGTAAAAATATATTACGTACAGCTATTATGAAAAACTCGCGAGTTTTACAATTCACAGAGCTACTGGTTAAAGAAAGTTTCCAACAAACTAAAAGTCCGCTGAACGGAAGGTATAAAATCCGCACGTGCCCAAACAAATCCAGGTGAGCGGCAACGGAATAGTACCTAATGTCACGTAAATTAGTTTTCAGACTAGTTACTCTTACATTTTGACGCGCTGACCTTACTCGTATAACACTGTGTCACATTTCTACAGTTGAATCTTAACGCAAGCTTCTTGGAAAACTCATGAAACTTGCTCCAGTGCGCCATGTAGGAGCAACACTGCTACATTTTATTTTATCTGACAAATTTTACTCCTGAAGCTTTGTCTCGTAGAAACTGGACAGTAGAAACACTGTTAACCGTGGCATCCTCTAAATCTTATAATTTATGACTTACTATTGGCCACTGTTACTACAAGAAAACTTGAACAAGATGACTGCGGATTGCGAGATCCAAACACACACCATTGATCTACTTTGCAGTCGTTTTCCTTCACCAAAAAACGCACAATAAACTCAGAATGTAATTTTGAATAAATCAGAGGAGTGAGCTAAACTCACTGTCCTCTGCTTATGAGACCATAGGTAAAATCATTACTCATTAGGCTATATGTAGGTATATATGATTTTTAATCGTTCAATCACAATAAAACGATATGTCGGATGTAAGTAATTTAATTGACTACTCACTGCTAAGTCCAAGCCAAGCACGAACTGACAGCCGACCACAATAAGTGAAGTATTGGTTAGTGAATGAGGGATCTACATACACTTTCTACCAACAAACTGAGATTAAATATTTCATGTACTTCTTTTGTTTTTATTTGAGTAAATAAATAATCAAAAGAGGACTGAATAATAAAGGCCAAGAAGAAGAATCACTGCCAAGCCTTATTTTGTTGTCGCCGCCTAAACCAGCACCAAGACCACTCTATTTGATTTAAAGGAAAACATGTGCCACTGTTGCTTTCAGCCCGCAGAATCCTTACGGAGCGTGTTCTCGCATCACGTATGTAAAAAAAACGTGGCCCGCAAACGCAACGTATTATTTAAATAACGTCTAAGAAGGGATGCCGAGAGAGGAATTACCATTTTGCACATGTGCATGTGCGTTAAAGTGCGGGTGCGCGTTTCACTTTGAGTTGACTCGAGGACGGGTTAAGTGGGCCACGTACTGCATCCATCCGGCGAAAACAATGACCTGTTGAAAAAGAACATCAAAGAAAAAGGAGATGCATAAAACTGCCTGTATCTTTCTTAGCAAGTGATTACTCCACCATTTCGTGAATTCGATGTGTTTGTGATTTTGATCATTATTTTCTTTCGGATTTTTTTCCCGTTGCAATGGGTTATGGTTCAGTTATTTTTTTGGTTTAATTCTCAATTTTTTACTTATTTTACACAAGAATTTGACTCAAAAGCCAAACATAAAAATATAAATCAGTCAAACATAAATTCGTTGCAAATATAAAATTCATTTTGTAGGTAGGTATTATTAAATGCGCGACAGACTGAGGCAAATGTGGAAACGATATGCAAACATGATCAGAAGGAAATTGCACAATCTCGGGAATAGGAAATCATCCTTCGACGCCAATTACAGTTTTGATGTTGTCCCATCGTACCGGAGTTTCACTGTAAAATGTTAGTAGTTGGACACACAAAGGTACAGGGAATACTATAGTTAGGTGTTGTTCTTTGTTTGCGCGTTAATAATCATTATGTTTGTTTCGGACTAATTAACAGATATTGAAATGGTGTGTACGTCTACTAAGACTACAACCATAGCCTAATAGTAGGCAATCTTGTCGACAACATTCCAATCCCAAAGACATGTCGCTTCCTACCTGGCAATAATTATTTGGCAATTGCGGAGGACTGTGATGTACTTATAAGGGTGAAATTAGCCTTCTGTAGTTGCATAATTTATTATATTTATACCTATTACATTGTAACATATTGGCTTGGTCCTGTGAATACTTTTCAGTTGACCGCATCCACATGGTATAGTCGGGGTAAGAAAAGGTTCGTCACTTTTCGACTCTATGTCAACGAGTTAAGGTCGAAAAGTGACGAACCTTTTCTTACCCCGACTAGGTACACATGGTACTTTCAACTTAACAACATACACAATTTACCTCAGCAAGGTAAAAGGTTGTACTTCAGTTATATTTTTCATATTTTGTTAGTACTTTTAGGTGCTTCTGTATGTGCGTGTGCGAAACGACTAGTTTACATACACAAAGTATTAGATTACTTTTAGCAAAACTCAACTGCATACTAAAAGGAAAGGTAACAAGTCTGTTAATGTCATTAAACTGTCGACAATTAACCGTATTATTTAATTAAATGTTGACTTACCTTACAATTGGAAAGTTAAATAAATTCAAAGTAAATTAGGAGTTGTCCTGGGGAAATTCAATGTTCGAACTTTCTTCGTATTCGGTGTTAGGTATTTTTATACTGGCTTCGATGTCTTTGATGTTATAAATTAGCTTTGGCGTCATGAGCTCAACCGTAAGTTTCTCAAAGGAGGTTCTCAAATTGTATTTATTTCTTAGATGTTAGTTTCTTTTGTTATTGCCAGTAAGGTTTATGGTATTATATTACACACCACGTTTGAGACCCGACTGCTGAAGGAGAGTTATGCTTTTTTATATGATACAAACAAGTACAGGCGAGTCACTTGATGGAAAGCAGTCACCGCCGCCCATGAACGAACACCCAGGCCACAAGTAGAGTTACGGATGCATTGCCGGCCCCTTGAGAAATAAGTAGGCTCGTTTTTAGAAAAACTCCCCAAGTTTCACCGTGCGTGGCAAAACGTCCCGCGAGAAACAGACAGTAGTCGACTGTTAGTTCTTGTGGTGATGAGGGTGGAAAGAAACTCAGTTGCGAGTAGTGCGATGAAAAAAAACTCGGCCAAGTGCGAGTCGGACTCGCGCACCGAGGGTTCCGTACAAATTTATATGTATCTATGAACATCTAGTCTTAGCAGACCCCTGCTCCTAAGCAAAATGTGCGCAGTATGGGATCATTGTAGATTGGTTACTGATATATACAGACAGACAAAAAAATTATGCTTTTCGTAATTTTTCCCTTATCTGTGCTATAAGACCTTGCTCCGCACCAAATTTCAAGATTCTGAGTTCACGGGAAGTACCCTGTAGGTTTTGATTCCCTTGAGAGTGTTGAAAATTTGCGGCATAAATGGCTGTATCTTTTGATTGCGTTGGCTTAGAAGTTTGATTTTTTCATAACTTCAAGGGACAGTAGACCTGAGTATTTGATATAAATATCAGCTTGATACCTCCACGCGTTCCTGAGAAAAAGTGTCTTGACAGACGGACGGACGGACAACAAAGTGATCCTATAAGGGTTCCGCTTTTTCCTTTCGAGGTGCGGAACCCTAATTATCAGGAGGCAATAGATCGAACAACTCCTAGGAGCACTCCCCATGATAATTGCGGTATAAGTTACAATAAGGATGCAACATCCCTCCGCAAGGATAGCGGATTAAACCGGCCAGAAAGTTCCAGGTCGTTGACAATTCGAGCGGCTCTTCATTGAATGTGGTCAAATGGAAGAAGTTGATATTGAGGCGCTCCAGCCCAAAGATGGAAACAGAATTGGTAAAATTTTTGTATCAGATTCTGTCGCGCGTTCTCTCCATAGCTCGTTGCATTCCAAAGTGCTAACAGTCAAAAACCACGTCTCAATGCCATATGTCATCACTGGCAACACCCACTGGTTGAAAATTCTCATCTTGAGACACTGAGGCATTAACTGCTTCCTTAGAATGCCACAATATACCTACCACTTTAATTAGTATATTTCGGTCGCCAGCATTCGATTTAAGTGAACGAATACGAATAAAATATTCTCGGGACCCGGAATCCAGGTACACAGTTAAATTGAGGTATTATCGTGATTTATGGGAAACTGATACGGTTTAAAAGGTCTAACCGTGGGCAAATCTCGTTACACGGATTAGTGCTGATGAAAGGGAAGCGGTGACCGTCCTAATTAGGTCTGCCGATGTTACTTTGAAAAGCAGATTATTACTTCAGCACAGTTTTAACGTCGCCACTGTTGGCGGGGCCAAAACAAACGGCTGCCTTCCATTTACTTACTAATTATTTATTTATACGAAGTACATATACTTCGTTTCATTAACATTTAAAAAATAAAAAACCATTTATTGCCCATAAAAAAGAAAAAAATACACAAAATTATGTGGCAAAAGGCTCAGGCTCAGCATGTGCGGTGAGGACTACTCATCACCGCGCTGGTTTTCAGCCTGCGCCCTTATATAGCGTGCTGACATTGCAAAACAGGCGGGTAGGACGATAAAATAAAACGTATAGTGGTCTTAGTCAACCAAGTAATCCCTTCACCACCCAAGGTTCAATGATAGTTGCATGGCTCAAAACATCAAAAGCTAAAAAAAGCTAAGCTAGCTAGTATTAAAAAAATAACGATGTTTTAAATAAAACGAAGGTGATGTTGACAAAAGTGTTAGCTTTGCCAATAATAAGTGTTAATACTTTACTATTTTTCACTTCTGATCTTGGATTTGAAAAACAAGCGTAAAAAATTTATTGAATCAGGCGTTACTTTGCGGAGGTCCATATTAATGAACTAAAACAATTACTTTGCTCACCCGCGACCTTACAACAGTAAGGTACTATTGTAAGGTCGCGGGTGAGCAAAGTAATTGTTTTAGTTCATTAAGCGTAAAAAATTCAGAGATGCGAGCCCGTGCTTGAACCCACGACCCTCTACTTGAAAGGCCGAAGGTCAAACCGCAACGCTACCACAGCTTTTTTTGTTAAATACCCAACCCCAACACTGAATGACTAGCGTAGGCGAACTAAGCTCCACTAGTCCACTCCCCGTTTTAATTCAATTAATTAAAAGCAGCCAAACTCCGGCTCTGTGATACGGTTAAATGCCTGCCTAGTTAGTGAGGAAAGTGTTTAATACTATCACTAACCCCTCACACGCACGTCGTACATAGGTAACTACTATAGCAAGCAATCTTTCAACCTAATTGTGCTGACTTAATAAGAACCTACTAATTTATTTGACATTGGAATTTATGTATGCATTAATTTTCTGTCTGCATTGTATGCTTCAATGGGCTGATTATGTGTAAAAATAAACGTGTTTCCCGCAAACGCAACTGTCTCACACGCGTGGCAGTTGAATAGCAAATTACAAATAAGGGTTTAGTTTACGACACCTAATCGCCGTTGACTTCTTACTTCCTATAGCTAACGGGATTGGGTATTGTGTTTCAATATTTCTAGCGCCTGTCCGAAAAAAAGCTTGATTGATATTTGAACAGTCCTCGAACCACGGTCTCAAAGATTCATAAGTGAATCTTGAATCAACCCCTATTCACTGGCAACAGATCGATTTTTACTAAATCCGCATTATCCGTAGAGCACACAGTTTTGGACGGGGCTGGCGGATTTCAGAAAAAAAGAACTCATTAATCAAAGAGAGGAGTGTACTCTGTATTGTATCGTATGCGTAATGGATCTTGTAGCTCTCAGGAGTGTGGATCACTGTTAGAAATCATTAATAATGTTGCGGCACATTCGCGAACTTTAATTTATGACCCATTTCTAAGAACATTCTTTTCTCATCATCATCTCCGGCCTATATACACCGCATTGCTGGACACAGGCATCATCTCAGAATGACAGTGCTTACCTGCGGATTGGGGACTTCACACACACACCGTTGAGCTGACTCTCATGATGTTTTAGTTCACCGAAAAGCTCATGGTAAATTTCAACTGTAATATCGCACATACAACTCTGAAAAATTTAGAGGTGCGATTCCGCGCCCGTACCTACGAAAAAACTATCAAAACATAGGAAAAATAAAAGTTTCACTTCTCATGATTGTAAAGTTGCTCTTTATGTCGACAAAATGCTGCATAAAAAAGTTTTTTATGCACTCGTGCATAAAGTAAAATCTTTGCCTAAGACCAAGGCAATCAGCCGCAAACAGTAGAAATCAGATTTTTAGAAAACTTATTAGATTTATGAGTTTATTGTTTATTGTTTATTTATACTAGTGGTGTTTTATATTATGAAATTAATAAAACTAGATAAATCTAGTACATTTTAAAGAAATTTCAATACATGAAAAATAAGAGAGCTTATAAATTTAATTTCAAATGTTGCTGTTTAATTTCCTTGCAATCGAAGTGAAAAGCAGAATGTAAAACTCGAGCATTAAACCCATTTTGCCTTCGAAGTGTCTATCCACCCTCGCCGTACCGGCTTGGGTGGCTATATGAAATACTCGGGTAAAATTACTCGTTTTATGCTCTTGTTGTACAATCTACTAGCAAGGAGGGAAATAAAATTGCATTATATTTGAGGTCATGAAAAAGTAACCGTTAATATTTCAATATAAAAAAAAGGTTATCATAAGCTCAAAGAAATACCAATAAAAATAGCCTGTGACTTTTTGATCGAATGATGTTCAATTTATGCTACAACATAATATTTTGTCCCGATGTGAAAAAGAAGATTTGAATATACGTATTATTATAAAATTGAACCAAGAATTTACTGTTTGAATTTAGTATCGGTAGAGCCATGTTGTACCACCCCCTCACAGAACACTGGCTTTAAGCAGCAGTACTCCTGCTACGTTTCGTATGGTTAGTGAGAGCGCCGGGGGCCCAATACCTCTCCCCCTCCCTCTCCCCTATCGCCTCTCCTTTTTAAAGGCCAGCAACAGCACAGTGACTCTCTTTGAGTTGTTGATATTTATGGGGGGTGGTGATCATTTTCCATCAGATGACCCGCTTGCTCGTTGGTCTCCCTATCATAATAAAATAAAAATATCTAAACTGGTTTCGGATAATCGGGCTTTAACGAATGAGTTTGCCATAATTGCCATACGATATTAGGAGAGGTACGATATTAAAGTTCGCAATAATACTTACTGTTAACAGCGACTGTATCTTCCAATTTCATATGTATAGTGTGTTTATTTTTTATATCGAGATTCCGTTGCCTCCAACCTAACGCGGTTCAATTTCACGTCTCATGAGTATGTACACGTAGGTAACTAAAATAAGTTCTATTTCGGAGCGACGGAAAAGCGTGACAGAATTATTTACTCAGATTCACATGAAAAGCTACTATTTTTTCTGTGTAGTATTTCGTTTTATGGTGGTTCATTTGGATTCGCAATTTATGTTACAAAATCGCGAAAATAAGCTCGTAGTTTTTATAAAATTTTAATTAACTTCACTTTGCCATTTCTTTCGTTGTTTAGTTGTAGTTTGCTTCAAATCTTGAAAATGAAAGAACTTATTACGAACTTCATATTTATGTAGTTTCTTCGTTGTAGATTATTTTATTCAGAATGAAAAATATTGCTATACATATACTTAGGAAAAATCAACAGGCTTATTGTCTAACGCGCTGACGCTTGCTTTCGCAATCACTATTTCTTTCTGTCACACGGTATAAGACGGTGATAAGGTGAAAGAGGTGGTGAAAGCGAATGCAAGCGTCCGCGCGTTAGACAATACGGTCTCTGGATTGAGACATAGGATACTTAATATCCCGGCGATGTATTCCCGCGGGATAATATTTTAACCTTGAACGAAAATAGAGGGCGTTGTCCAAGAACGTTGAAGTGCCTCAACATTCAAGATGACGTGTTAACTTTGTCAGCAATCAATAGATGGCGTTGTCCGAGCGAACGTTGTGCTTTAAAAATGTTACCGTAAACTTGTTTCAGGCTAAACTCAAAAATTTAAAATTGACGGGGATAAAGCAATCTTCGTTTTTTTAGCATTAGAAATAAGATAAACAAGCATGATCAGTCTTTTTATTGAGAAACGCTTTTTAAAAAATAATAATAACTACCTATTACTTATGAAACCAAAAGAATGTAAATGACCTTGTCCTTGTTAACTGTTACATATTTGCTGCAATTTATTTTTCAAAAGTGTTTTTTGTTAAAAATACACGTCAAGATCGCTTACCTTCTATCTAATGCTAAAAAAACGAAGTACCTACTTATAGACAATTCCGCGTATTTGATAAATTTAGCCAATTTTCAATATGTATTCACTCTAAATTCATTAAAATAAAATAAGTAGGTATCCATTTAAAACCAATCTCTGTAAAAACTACATGTACTTACTTAGTGCAGATATATGGTGTTTATGTATGAGATAGATAAGCGGATTTGCACTATCCTCGACGAAATTTTTTTCGTGAAGGTATTTCTAACACGAAACCGAAAGCTAAAAGTTAAAGTTAGGGTAAGTTAGGTAGTTAAAGCTATTGACTAATAAATAATGGGTGGCCGACGGATGCAAAATACGTCAAAATCATGTCAAACGATATACGTAAATATATATGACTACAATAAAATTGGTTTAAAAAGTGAACATCATTTGCAAAATATTATTTATTTTATTAGCAGTACGGCTGCTCACCGAATCTAAGATTGTTTAAAAGCGAAAAAGTTTTTCGGGTGCGCCGGTGGGATTTGCAAAATAGATAAAATGTAATTTATTGTTGTAGTAAATAATTTTTTTTTTTATTTTATATAATATTTTCAGTCCATTCCTTTTACGGTTCACTATGCACTTAGGCTGCGTATCTACCGGAGCTCTGCGAGGATGCGTTGCAAGGGATGTGTCTGTCATGAACCAATAGAAACACTTCATTTAAAAGGTCCTAAGTGAATGAAGTGTTTATATTGGTTCATGACAGACATCCCTCGCAACGCATCCTCGCACATCTCTGGTGGAAACGCAGCCTACTATAGGGAAAATGACCTCTCTACATTTACGTAAGCGGTGCGTATTCGTAAAGTGATACTTCACCTTTATTAGTAGCATTATCACCATACTCAAATTTCTTATAAAATCATAGTCTGGAGTTCTGTATAGACTTGACTCCGAAGATGTCAGCATCTTGCTTCCATCGTCTAGTAATTGGAGTGCTTCACATATTTTTAAGCTGCGCCCAAAAACTGCATAATATATACTTTTATACATAAATACTACTCGAAATTTAATAAAAGTCTTATCCGCGTTATGCTTTTGTCGCCATATTGCATCCATTATCTGCCCTTTGCTAATAAAACACAGTAAATTTCAAAATAACTTTGAATGCAGGTGCGTATAATTTGACAGTGCGAGCGTCACTCGGATGGGTTCGGGACGGAACGCGCGACATATTTGAATCCCTGCCACGATCTATTTCTGTGGCGCGCGTAAACACCACCGATATTAAATATTATATCGCATTATTAATACAGCAATGCGCATGTTATGCCGCAGATCGAACTAGATCCCAACTGGCTGGAAGTATTAATGGTAGTCCTTTTGGTACCAGCTTCCATTCCAGGGTCAAGTGAGGAAGAACTAGTTCCCGCGCGCTCAGTTTTATTCGTATATTTGACCCTCTTATGGTCGGATCCAGATATTGGGCTTGATATTTATTCATTCCTTCTGTATAACAAAAAATATATAGAACAAAAATTATCTACTCTGATAAAACCAACTCTAAGTCATGTTTAAGTTATCATGGAACCAAAGACATTGGTATATTTACTTTGAAGTCAATACGACTTTCGCGGTACACGAGTTAAACATGACTTTTCTATTACGTTTTTGAAGTTATTACAAATAAAAAATAACATCTAATATTGAGTAAAACTGGATGCTGTTTTGCAATAGTGTGTTAACCCTGATTAATTCTGCAATACAATGTCAACCCTTACAAAAGGATTTTTACAGTTGAAATTGTATTTGCAAAATGACAGTCAGTTGACTCAGTATTGCAAAACAGCATCCCTAGTAAAATTCATTAGTGAATCGATTCGTCTGTTGTTTCTCATTCAAATTTATGAGATTGATTAACTACAAAATTTTAATAAAGTACGATTTCAATATTTCTGGCGAACGATTTTATGATTAAGTACAGTTTAATTTACACAATAATAATTAATAAAACTGGCATCTTTGATTTTTTCAGGTACTTACCTACCTAAGAGTCTGAAATAGATATTTAATTTCTTGGCCGTATAAATTGAGGGAAGTCGTGGTAGCGCAGTGGTTTCGACCTAACCTATGGTCTTTCAAGCAGAGGGTCGTGGGTTTGACCTCTGAGTTTTACGTAATTTATGTGCAAAATTGCATTATAAATTTACTATGAGCTTTACGGTGAAGAAAAATATCGTGCACAGACCTGCGGAGAAATTCAATGGTGTGTGTGAAGTTGCCAATCCGCACAATACTTCCCCCAAGCCCAAGCCCCAAGCCTTCTACTCTGATGGGAGGTCTGCGCTCTGCATTGGAACGTCTTTAAAGGCTGGGATGAGTAGAATATTGAGTAATAGACACTCTGAAAATTGCTATTGTCTACCTAGTACCTTAAATGTGTTGATATATGTCAAACTCCTATATGTCCGCAACAATAAATGACATGGAGATATAGTTCTTATTTTCATCATTATAGGGATCATATCTCCATGTTATTTATTGCAGACATACTTAGATTATTTATACACTAGATAGAGTTTCGGCGGCATGAAAACGTCCCGAAAAATATAAGCCAAATATGCCATTATTTTGGCTTGTATGTCATTTGCCTCTCTTCAGTTTGAATGACGTAACGCGATCGTAATATGAAGCTGTCAAAAGAAATTAGTGGACGTTTTGTATCGCAATGTTTGCTACTGACACTCTGTCTAGTGTATAAATAATCTAAGCAGACATAATAGAGTTTGATATTTATCAACTCAAATATAGATCTTAGTACTGTGACAGAAGAACGGACAGCGAGCCCGCGAGAACCTTAAAAACTACAGAAGTACTGTTGATGTAAAAAGGCTGTTGTGCTAAGTGACTGTTGCACTACTCACGTTTGTTGCCCCGAGAGGGCAGCTGACGAGCAACTCTTGTTCTGTTCGTTATTTTTGCAATTTTTTTGTGTCTGGTTGTTTTACTGATGTTGTTCCCTGCTAGGACTAAAAAAATCTAACAAAAAGTAACAAACAATAAACATGCAAGTACAGTAGAAGCAAAAATCATGGAATCCCCCACGACCCAAGAAGGCGAGACGGTTGTAATATAACTCATTTAACTGTACCTTACATTACTGTAGAAGCATAGAACGAGAAAGAATGTAGGAGCGTAGACGTAAGACGAAAGGCGAAGAAAAGTTATGACGTTGTAAAATAATGAACAAGAAATCCAACACAGCGCAATACGGGAGGTAAAAAATCCATCAAGTGCTCAAAATTACCATTTTGAAAATAATAATTTTCTAACACACTTATTTTTAAATTTTGATAATGTCATCGAGTAAGTATTTGATTTCGAAAATGACTCTTCTGGTCTTCGACCTTCGTTTTTATTTGCATCGATTCCTCGATGTCAACTGAAGTGGGACTACCGCTAATAACTACTGTATCAAATCGTTTTTCAATTGTTTACTTTACTCACAGATCTTTTTAGGGTTCCGTACCTCAAAAGGAAAAAAACGGAACCCTTATAGGATCACTTTGTTGTCCGTCCGTCCGTCCGTTTGTCAAGTCCCTTTTTCTCAAGAACGCGTGGAGGTATCAAGCTGAAGTTTATATCAAATACTCAGTTCTACTGTCCCCTTGAGCTGTAAAAAAATCATACTTCTAAGCCGACGCAATCAAAAGATACAGCCATTTATGCCGCAAATTTTCGACACTCTCAAGGGAATCAAAACCTACAGGGTACTTACCGTGAACTCAGAATCTTGAAATTTGGTATATGAAGCAAGGTTTTATAGCACAGATAAAGGAAAAATTGCGAAAAACATTTTTTTTTTTGTCTGTCTGTCTATATCAGTAACCAATCTACAATGATCCCACACTGCGCACATTTTGCTTAGGAGCAGGGGTCTGCTAAGACTGGAAGTTCGTAGATACATATAAATTTGTACGGAACCCTCGGTGCGCGAGTCCGACTCGCACTTGGCCGGTTTTTTCTAGGTATCACAAGTAATTCTTCCATTTTCATTTGCCTTTGTACTCGTACATCTGTTTCTTTTGTTAGCTGTCAATTTCATGTTTTTGTGTACAAAAAAGAGTTTTACATACATACAACTATATATCTACACGACGCAAGTATCATGTTATATTGATACATGTTGTCATAAATTAAGTATTAGGTACTAGTTGAATGGAAAATACAGTCACGATCATATTTTTACTACACCTGACACTGACACGAATATAACAATATTGCAACGGTAGTAAACAAAACACTGTCGTTATATATTTTCTTCCAATCTCATGGTAACGAAGGGAATAATCCATAATGGCACCGGATTTAGTTGTTTATTATTTTAGCAGACCAATTTAAAAATAATTATATATTTTCGTCGTTTCATTATTGAGTCACACTCGCCGTCTCCCGTCATGAGCGGCAGACAGTGAGTTATCTTCGTCAATATTTTTTCGAGACAAGGTGTATTCATAAAAACGGAGATAGGCCACATAGCCAGTTGTCATCGTATCCAAGACTATTTAGAATATGTGCAGAGCCGGCGCTAGAGATGGTTTACGCGCCAACACTCACGCGCAGTCCACGCGGCGCTGCGACCGATATAAACGTCGATTCGAATTAAAATATATCGAAAAAGTGTACTTGAAATACGTTATCACGAGTGGAGTGGAGTCTGTGTTCAGTGTTCAATGTTGCTATAAGTGCCTGCCGAAAGAGTGAATGTGAACGACTTACAGTGCATCGAACTGAGACTAACGTCTCAGTGAAGTGATGTTACAAACCTGAAGGGATGACATGAACGGTAAATTAATGCGTGTTTCACCTCAAAAATTTTTTGAAAAGTAGCAAGAAAGGTAGCAAAAGCTAATTTTGTAAAGGGTATCTATTTGAGTTAGATTAAAATGATAACAAAATGGAGTTTCCTACATTTTATTTTTCATGACTGTCAACAATGATGTGTAAGGTGTAAAGTAATTATGAAAACATAATTACGCGTAGGAAGAGCTGTTTTGCCTCTTGATCATCAAGGAGGATAATCTTAAATGCACGCGCGTTTGTTACGGAACAATGATCAGGTTCTGATTAATCTGAAGATAGATAGTCTTCTGTATGTCTCGTAGGCTCACACGTTTACAAGTACACAGAATTTTTGACATATTTAACATTGAATTATTCATTGGTTTTGTACAGACAGATGCTGGCAAACATTTTGGGCAATGACCGTGAAAAAGAAAAATTGAAAATGAATTTAACGTATAAAATACCTAATAAAATAAAAAAAAAATAAAATACCTTCATACGTTAGCCTTACTTCACCACCTCGCTTTTCTTTGCGGTTTGCCAGCATCTGTATGAACTGTATCTAATAAATAGCAGTAGGTACAGACATAATACGTATATATATGTCATGCAGTTAGAAGTACTAAAAACATACTAAAAATTCTATCTGTGCTATTATAAGGCCTAGCTTCGTACCAAATTTCAAGATTCTTAGTTTACGGGAAGTAGCCTGTTTTGATTCCCTTGCGAGTTTCGAAAATATGCGGAAATTTGCGTCATAAACGGCTGTATCTTTTGATTGCGTTGGCTTAGATGTTTGATTTTTTCACAGCTTCAAGAGACAATAGACTTGAGTATTTGATATAAATTTCAGCTTGATACCTCCACGCGTTCTTGAGAAAAAGGGTCTTGACAGACAGACGGACGGACGGACAACAAAGTGATCCTATAAGGGTTCAGTATTTTCCTTTTGAGGTACGGAACCCTAAAAACTAAGAAAAATGTTTCATTTAACTTCATGAAGTTGATGGTAAAGTTTATGAAAATTCCACAATATCTTCAGCGTTCCATCGCTAACGAGAAAAAAATGTATTCCGGTGGGAAAACTTGCAAACTATCCGAAAACATCTTTTTCGGCTCATTTGTCTTGTGATACTATTTCTTGGTGAGTAATAAACGAGCCAGTTATCAATACATAATAATATAAAAAGATATATCACCCGTTATACCTGTATTTTTGTGATCTATTCAATTAGTTGCCGGGATTGTTTTCTAACCTTGAGACAACGCATAATAAATACTTTTAAAACTAAATGAATGCCAGATTAAGATCGTATCTAGGGCAACCCTTGATTCTTTTAACTGTCTTCTCGTAATATCTTAGTATCGTTCCCGTAACAGAGAGACAGTGTTGAGTTTTATTGTTGTGGTGGAATAAAGTCACATTTGTACATCAGTTTCTCAATATAATCTGATAAATTTATGTGTTTCATCTAGTAAAGAGTTATACGTACATACATTACCTGCATGAACTCAGAAAAAGTAGTGAGTATTGAAGAAGAATTCAGAGAGAAAGATTTAAGAATAAATATATACTTAATGCTGATACACGTTGAATGAAATGCTAGCGTGTGCCACTCAGCATGCCAACACATGAATGATTGATTGTTTTGCGTAGGACAAAATGTCTTAATTAGTCAGTAATTAAATAATGATACCACGTAGGTATGTAAATAACATAACACACACATTTAATTAAGTATTAATACATAAACTTTAACAGCTTTTTCAGACTATTTTTTTCTTTAAAAAAGAAAACTCATGTTCATTGGTACCATTCCACTTTTTCATGAAAATAGATGTTTATTTCTGAAACCAAGCGTTTAGAGTAGACGTTGGGGTTGGGTTAGTGTTGTTGTATTGTATTGTTGTTGGGCATCTTTTTACCATCTTTGTCCATATCGAATATTGCTTAGAAATATTATGTTAACTTATTAGTGTATTCTGCAATTTGAATCATAATTGAATGTTATTTGCATGCAATTCAGTTGGAACACAACAAAGACTCAGCATTATTGAGCGATAAGAGATTTAGTTGTTTTTGAGCCAAATTTTCTTCACATCAAAATATCGTCATTCTAGAAGTCCGCTGCTTAGTAACAAAATAGCTACACAAAAACAAAAGTTCACGACATTTTTTGTATATTTTACCATTATTACTAAATCAACGAAAATCTGTATACTTATTTAACAGTTAAATATTGTATTTATCAAATTTTACCTAAGTGCTTAGGGATAGCCCGGTCGAGTACTCCATTAGAAGTCGTTGTAGATTGTCTCTCCAAGGCCCTTGAGTAAACAATATTATTAGCATGGTAATAAATTGGTTTAGGGAATTGTCATACTCCTATTAACCTTGCTCAATCATGGGCAATCATTATTGAACTGCTTTCGAATCAGTCGAGTGAATCTCAGTGTAAATGCTGTTCATCAATCAATACGTAAGTATACATACGTTATACATTCTAAATAGGTATTATTGTTATAAGGATTACGTATTGCTAAAAGCTCCCTAATATATTAAATAATACAGACTGGTATATAGTATATAATACTTTAGGATTATTGTTGAAAGTAAAGCAGACATAAAACAGTTAATTATGCACTACACTTTCTTGCTACTTTACAAAAGAGAGAGAGGTGAAGAGTTAAAAAAATGTGAGTGAACGGCGACATCTGTGTTTTTGTGTCTACACTTCTATACTTGGACACAAACGGGGCGCCATGCTTCCTATTGCTGAAACCGAGGAGGGCGCTGCGGAGCGAACGACGGCCAGCTCGACTCTTCGCCGGAAAACGCGGGATCGGGTCGTTACGGCTGAAATGCGCGCTGTGAGGAGGCGGCGCGGCTGGACTGTAGTCGGCTCTGAAACAAGGCAAGTTTCACTCGTGCTAATAGATGGCGCTGATAAACAACGCAAGCTTATATTCACGGAGTGTCTTTAGATCTTTTTGGTTTACCTGTATTATACCCGCACTACACTTTAGCGAATTTTCCGGAAGTATAATAGTGAGAGACTAATAAGTTATATGTACCATTTAAAACACGACGAGCGATGAAGATTTAATGACTGAAACCTTGATGAAATACAATAACAATATCTCCGCATTATTTTCAGTGGCATCAGAGCAAAATTAATACTCATAAAAAACATCAGGTAGATTTTATGGATTTATTCAAATCAACCCTTAAATTTGCATTGATGGCAAACAACAAACCGTGAAAATAAACACAGTTAAAATTTTGCCAACAACGAAAAACGTGTTTTTGTATTATTCTAAATATTGAACTTGTTGAACGGAAAAAATAATTGTGTACAACATACCTGCAAAAGGAACATTTTTCCAATAACATTTCTTGGTTAAGTGCCTAAATCATCATCTTCATCATCACTTCAGCCGAAAAACATCAACTGCTAAACATAGGCCTCCCCCAAGGCTCACGAAACAGATCAGTCCTTTTTTTTGGTCAGAAAAATGCGTTTTAAGGATTCGTCTCTGTTCGGAGAAACAGAAGGTATGTGGGGCTCTGCTACAAGGGGCCTACCCACTAAAAACCGCACTGATTCCCTCGTTGCCATTGTGAACGCCACGGGAGCATGAAGAGACACCGCGACCGCAACTGGCCGCCCCGGGATGGGGCTCCTCTATCGACACCGTGCAATGCGGGCTCGGCTTTTCCCAGCCACTCCCGCTGGTGTCGGTTTGCTTATAGGGGTTAACTCCTCGTGGCCTCCGAAGAGGCCCACGTTCCCGGTAAGCCGGGGTTACGTGCCCTCACGTTAGCTCTCGTGTCCTGCTCTGAAAGTAGAGTGGAACCGAGGACATTATCGCTTCCGCCCACTGAGGCCCTCCTCACCTTTCCCTGGCCGGGTCGAACGAGCAGGTGTCGCCTCCGTCAAAAGGCGTCCGCCGCAGGGCAAGACGCCATCCTCAACGCGAGCCCACGAAGGGACCCCACTGACCCGTGATTGTCTCACCTGATTAAAATTGCAAATGAGGCCAAAGGTTCTAACTGGTTCAGCCTTCAAGAGCCCTAGGTCGATCTATCTGGAAATACAAAACCGGCCAAGAGCGTGTCGGACACGCCCAGGATAGGGTTCCGCAGTCATTACGACGTGTACTTACAAACTGTGTTCAACAATTAATATTATTCTAAGGATTTTGTATTTTGTACGGAACTTCCCAAGTAGGTATTTTTCTAGGTCAGGCTGCTATTTACATACCAACATTTTAGGTTTTTAACAAAAATTTGCACTTGAATGTTGAATTTCACGCAAAATAATCACTGTATTGAAAAATCGTCTTCACAACCCAACGGACGGACGGACAGACAGATGACGGACGGACGGACAGACAGGCATGACGAAACTATAAGGGTTCCGTTTCGCTATATTGGCTCCAGAACCCTAAAAAACGATAGAAATAAAAATTCCATCTAATGATTTTCTATTGAGTATGCAACGTATTGATTTAATTGAAAAGTCTACGAAGCCTCTCGTTTTGCGCTAATTAAAAAAATCTCGATGGCGGCGTCGGATGTTTACCAAACTGGAGTAATTAGCAATTAACTGCCGTAGTTAAATTTAAAAGCAGTACGAATTTAAGAGGGGTGTGTTACTGTTTATTCCATTTAAATTTGACCTGCCCCGATGAGCAGGCCTTGAGCCTGTCAGGAAATGCAAAATTTATATGAAAAAAAAAGTCAAATAAGGTCAGTTAAGTCTGGCTTAATAACAGAATGTGGTATGGAATACCGGCTTTGTTTCTAAATCAAACCGTTTAGCAATGTTTTACTAAAACCTTATTTATCTTTTTATTTATTTAAATAATCTGGGGGGCACGGGAGTGCCCCCGCCAAGACGAGCCAAGCGGAGTGCAAGGGCACTACCTACCTTTTCTCGAAACGTTTCGTCGTTTTTTTGAACTCTTATAACTTTGCTTTGGATGATGTTATTGATGTTAAATAGTTGAAAATTTCAAGATATAATGACACTAGTATAAACATGAAACATACAAAGTTTTAATGTCGTAGCTCTTATACTTTAGATTTTATCAATGTCTAAAAACCCCCGATTTCGTCACTGATCACTGATCATCAAAATTCAAAAGGTACTTCCTGAAGTCCTAGAAAGCTGAAATTTGGTATGTAAGCTAGTAATAGTATACAAACAACGAAAAAATCTTAAAACTTGAAACTTTTACCCCCCAACCCCTTAAACTAGGGGGTGAAAGCTTGTATGAGACTTCCGCAAATTTTGATGCTAGAGGTCTGAAAATTGATATAGAGGGTCCTTGTTATCCTTGTTATAAATAATAAGATATGTATTTCAGGATTTTTAGTAAATCATCCCCTACCAAAAAGAAATGAAATCCCAAAAAACATTTGGAAGAAGTTTAAAAGATTGAATAGATTTTTAAGTTCAAGCCCATATGCCGAATTGCAAAAGGTTCGTGCGGCCGACTCGCCAGTTTAGTCCACGGTTTGCACGCCTACGAGATTAATTAGTGTAAAATTAGGGCTTATAGATTTAGAGCTGGGCACGTAGGGTTAGAAACTTGGCTCTACAAGAGATCTGATTACTTTTTGACAGTGCGAGCTACATGGTCTCGTCTTGGCAACATTTAACATGAAATGTTTTTGTGAGATTATAATATACGAGAAGACCTTAAGGAAAGGACTTGTTGTATTGTATGTTGAGTACAAAATTGTTATGCTTAATTATCTATTTTTTCTAATTTGGAACTCCAATGTTGTTTAGTTGTGTTTTGTTTGTACTAATTAACCCATAGTACAAGCTTTGCTTGGTTTGGGACTAGGTCAATTAGTGTCAATCGTCTCATAATTTATTTATTTATTTTATTTTATAGGTATGGACAAGTTACTACTACACACAACAGGTCCTTTACTTAAGTTTTTGTTAATTTTGGTGTACTGCCGTTTCGTCAAAATCCATTTGCCAAATGATTCATTTCCCAACTATTTATTTTTTCTGAAACTGTAAACTATTTAGGATATATTTCAGGACTATCCTGTAGGTTAGGTTAGGTTTGTTTTATAACAATCCTGAAAAGTTTGACGTTTCAGAAAAAATAAACAGTTGGCAAATGAAACATTTTGTCAAATGAATCATTTGGGAAAAATAAAGTTGGGAAACATTAGTAAACCGTTTATTTCGCCGTACAGCATAAACGCGACATGGACACGCGAAAAACATTATTTCGGGAAATCCAGACTAAGCGCAATTACAAGCGACTACGAGCGTTTTCTCAGTTCATTGCGTACCCGAGATGCTCACTGTAGTGACTTGGCAGTTGTAAGTACACGCAATGTACAGAAAATCGCTCTGCGCTATCCGGTTCCACCTAGTCCTGTCAAGCCATTTCTCTGACGCGAAGACCTAGCCATCCAGATTTGATATTTATAATAATCTAATCTATTACTGCTTGTTTTATAGTCTTCTACGTTCTTCATCATTACACTCTTAGTAGTTGACACTCGTGGTTGAAACTTTAAGTATTTGCAATCTACCTGACTATCGCCACTCGTCATTGACAGCTGCCTTCCACGTGCATACATCCTATAATCCACGGCTGATTTAATTTGGTCATTCCATCTCATAGGCCCCCTAGTACCCTGGAAACGACCCTGAACTAACAACCATTGCGTTCATTCAACATCACGCTAGAAACAAAAGAAAGAAAGAAGCAAGGATGCGAGCTTGTACGATGGATGATAGGCGTTGCTTAATGCCTAGCTTTTTGTTCTTTTTATTCTTGTCTTCTAGCTACTGTAGTAATCGCCTCCCATCAGACCTTCGATGAACAATACGATGATCGAAACATCAGACGATATATTTCTTTCTTACTTTGCCACCTTTGTGTAAAGGAAACGGGATTCTATTCTAGAAGTACATTCTCGCCTATAAATTCCCAGTAGGTATAAATTTTCACTTGCGCACCGAAATGTGAACAGGAAGCGGTATGGCATGCCCGTTTCCGTTTGATTGGGCTCTTTATTGTGGTCTGGAGCCAGTGGTATAGATTTCATGAACAAAGTGTGTGCGAAATTAAAACCCATTCGGTTTTACCGTAAAAAACTTAAAACACAAAGACAAGAATAGAAAACGTTTTTTTTATGAACTGGCAACCAAGGATTAAACGCAACTCGTGTTACACAAATGTCTAAGTTGTTGTAGTGATATTGATTGTTTTTTTTTCTGTAGGTGTCTCAAAACATTAAAAATATATTAATTTTGCCATACTTACTTAAAACAGTATACCTACTAGACGGAAAAGCCTACTAGTGGACATTTTCTCGTTACAATATTATTCATACGTAACATTGCATTAAAATTTTGAAAAAGGTAAATAATTTACCAGATAGTGTAGGGGCAAGAGAGATCAGTATATATTATACATATGTACATGTATAAACATATATTTATACATCATACAGATGGAGCTGAAGCAGTTTACTTCAGTCGTGTGGTGGTCTAATTTTATAAACCTTAGATCTTTCTTAAGCTGAACCATTGTAATCAGAATTGGCCTGATTTTCGCGGCAAAAACTCTTCACAAAAACCGGCAGTTGATTAGACGACATTGACTAATGAGTGTGACGGACACACAGAAAAGTCCGTTGGTGAGATTTAATACTTAATTTACAGCAAAATTACTCTTTATCGACGAATTTTAGATGAAAACGTCAGATCAAATGCAGATAGGGAAGATCAAAGCACAATGATATTTTTAGTCAAAACGCGGTCAGTTTGAAGACGTGATTTATTTATAAAAGACACTATACAGAAAAATAAATAAATAGTCGATAAATTATGTTATTTTTAAGGAAAATTGGAGAGACGAGTACCTACTTAGTTCTTAAATTATATAGGTAGGTATCATTCCTTTTACCAACCAAATTTAGGAATTACGCGTATGTAGATGATATTTGATCTCTAAAAGAAATAGTTATAGCGTGTATAGATAAGGAGACCAATTTATGGCTGAAACATAAATATCTTCTACTTGTAAACAATAAACAAGATCGTTTCACTAATTTGGTGCAATATAAAACTGGCACAAGGTCAATGTCCAAAGGTAAATTTGAAATACCCATGGTAAAAAATTACTATGGAGATAGAACGTAAAAAAACCGAGTTCCATACTTGCTCAATAGTTTACCCCAGGACATAAGACGTGAGCCTACACTTGCTAAATTTAAAAGTTTACTAAAAAAACATTTGCTAAATTCGTTGTAACCATTTATGTAAATTAATTGTATTAATTTAATCTATTTTAATAATTTATAAGCTATGTTTATATAAAGCGAGTTACCTGCAGTCAAACTGCGTAAGCAGTTTTGCGGGGCATGGTTTAAATGAAAGTGTAACTTTTTATTTATAAATATATTACATACATACATACATACATCTAACCTTTTTAGCAAATTACTCCAAAATTGCTAAAATGTACGGAGTCTAAAAATGTTTATGGCCGTTATTGGTACAATAGGCTGAGTAGGCCTTTTATCCTAGCCCACTAGAGTTGTAACGCATCTGCAGCTTATCTAATGTTGTTGTCAATGTGTTCGTGGGGATAAAGCCGCGTTAGAGAGATCACTCTCCTGGCGGATGCCAGATGATGATGATGCCAGTGATATAAATCACGTTCAGGTGACGCGCTTTGGTTTGAAAATTGCTTAAAAACTGTTTACAAATGTTAGATCCTTGTTATCGACCGTTCGTTAAAAGATAAACTACCACTAAGCAGGCAGCCAAATTAATGGATGGGTGCGCTACCCACTGATTTATATCTACGAGGATCCCAGTGTTTTGTTATTAGTTCCAATGGTTTTAGTTGCGTGTAGAGTTTTACTTGAGAGAAAACACCTACCATGCGGACGAGTTTCGTAGCGTACCTATGAACTAGGTAAAACGGTTGTATTCGAATAAACAAAATATTTTTTAATGACTTCTTTTGATTGTTAAAAAAAATCCCGTTTAAGTTTTTCCAGTGAGAGTGAAACAGGTTATTTATGTGGTGTAAAGAAGGACTAAAAAGATGTTTTAGTTATACATCGGCTGCGGAAAATTTTACTATATTTACACATTCTACGTTTATAATGAGTAAAGTATATCAAAAAGAAGTACATAATATCTGCTTTTGATACACTATGAGTTTGACCAAAATCGCTCATTATAATACGAGTAAACGCGATGTGGTCTAAGATGAGCAGCTTAGAAAATGGGCAATCACAATTGTTTGAAAACGGCCAGATTATAGCATCCCTCGTAAGTGGTGTACTGTCAGAAAGAGCGCACGTATTGACAAATGACTCGAGATAATTTCTGCTAGCTGTTTTAAAATACCTAAAATAAATTAGTTGCAGTGGCATCTAAACATCTCACGCTTAGCGACAGGCTCTGAAGCCTCGTTGTTTTCAGTGCATTTAATGTTGCATGACCTAGTGAAGTAGGGGTTTTTGTCTGTACAAAGGTCCGACAGGGTCCATTGAAAAGAACAAATGCGTGAGTTGAGATACTGTCAAATTTTTGTTAACGCAGGTCATAAACGGGTTTATCACCTCCGACATACAAACAATATAATAAATATATTGACGTTTCGGCCACATAACAGTGGCCGTAGTCAACTCGTGACCAAAAAAAAAACACGAAACTTTAAAACAGTATAAATATAAAGTTTACCTTTTTAGTATATTGTTATACAATTCTGTCACTACGGTACAGAAATTCCGCTAATTATATTAAGTAAATACTTCCCATTTCCTTATTTTAATCATTTATTTGCGTTTTTTTTTCTTAATAAATGTCTTCGTTCGTCATACGATACGCAAATAACGCGTTCGCGCTAAAGTTTTAAATTATATGAGAACAATCCGTGGACGATATTCTTTCCCATGCCCTACTATAATATCCCCTTGAATGTGTAGTAGATCGGCAATGCATAAGAAAAAGCGTTAATATTAGTCTGCCTACGTTAGAACGAAACGGATAATTGTAACCATTTTCTTTACAATACATATATACACGTAAACGAAAATAGCAAAGCTTTTTTTTTGCACACGCTCAAACAATTGAGTAGGTATATATTTTTTTAGTTTTGTTTCTTTTGGCATTCTCGTTTGACACCAGGATAGCACAGTGATTAAGAAGATTAAGAAGCTTGTGGTCAGGTTCGATCTCCAGTCGAGGCAGATATTTATATGAAAAATACCAATGTCTGTGCTTGAGTAAATATTTCAGTAGGTATACATCTATAGGTATTATAAGCAGGTTTATCCGCTGTCAATTACCATACTAAAAGCTTTGCTTAGTTTGGGTCTAGGTAAATTGATGTCAATCGTCCGTACCAGAGCCGATCTAACGGTAGTAGATTGAAATCTAAGATATACAAACGGAATTGAATTAACGATCAAACAATAATTCAGTGAAGCGGTATCACTTTATTTCCAAGCCCTCGACACCCGTCTGACGTGGAAATTTCTTCGCGCTCTGAGTCATCGGACAGAAACTTTTTAAATGTTTTTCAGGTGACTTGAGAAGTCCCGGGCGTTGGCAGTATGCCCTTACGGAAATAGCTGGGGACGGGACGAGTCACATATTCGTATTGCTGCTTGGAGTGGTGCAATACTGTAGAAGCAGCGATTTGAACAATACTTATATTTTCTCAGTATATCTTATCATATCAGCCAAAAGATTAAGACTAAGAGTTCCACAACGGTCATTCCTGCTCTGCCCGCATTTAAATAGTCCTCGCGACCATTACAAGATCATCGGTCCATCTTGTAGGGTGCCATCCCCACGCTACGTTTTCCTTTCCTGTTCGCGGTCGCCACTCTGGTGCCTTACTGCCCCATTGCCCGTCAGTTCTACGAGTAATGTGCCCGTCCACTGCCACTTAAGTCTGGCGACTCTCCGAGCTATGTCAATAAGGGCGCTTGTACACTACAAGGAATTTTGCTGTCCGGCTGTCCGATTTTAACCGTCCGACATTTTACTTTCCGGGCTTTGCTTTATAGAGTAACTAGCTTTTGCCCGCGGCTTCGCTCGCGTGTACCATGAGTATTCCAAAGAACCAAGATATCAAGCAAGCAAGCATACAGGCAAGCAAGCAAGCATGCAAGCATGCAAGCAAGCATGCATGCACGCAAGCAAGCAAGCGTGCAAGAAAGCGTGCAAGTAAGCGAGCAAGCAAGCCCGACTAAACTTCAGGTAGATACGGTCCTTTACAGTATTTCTTTATATACAAAGTTTTTCACTATTCGAAAGCGGCCACTAAAATAACCAGGTTTGTTAATAATATAAAACCTATTATTAATTTCCCCTGTCCTGCATTAGGAATAATTCAATGTTTTCTTACCTTCTACGGAAACTTGAGTAACTGGAAGCGCTGTGTACCTACTTAGCATTGATATTATACATATTATAGTATTTTGTTAAGGTGTTGTGTGACCTAACCGTTAAGGAATTATACCTTCCATCATCAGCTCATCTGAATAACCAGAAAGAATACAACTAAAGGTCTATACGTGCATATGTGCATATGATATTTAAAGAAACTTCCTATAACTCCTAACCGTTAAGGAGTTTAACCTTCCATCATCAGCTCACCCGGATAACCTGAAAGAATACAACTATCGGTCTATACGTACCTATAATATTTGAAAAAATATCCTCAACTCCTAACCGTTAAGGAGTTTTACCTTCCATCATCAGCTCATCTACATGAGATGATGTCTACCAGACGCAAACACTGAAATAGCTTGAGAAAATATGTGAAAAACGTAAAGCGTGCCTAAAAAATTTGAGGGTTACCCTCGATTTCCCTAAGATCCCGTCATCAGATCCTGATTGGGTGACAATGGAACCATCTCAGGAGTATATTGTATTCTTTCGAATAAAAAATAATTTTTATAATCGGTCAACAATTGACCAAGAAGTCGGCGAACATACCTACATAAAAAATACATAAAGTGGAATGCATAATCTCCTCCTTTTTTTGAACTCGGTTAAAGATCCCTTTGCGGCCTATTTACAGTGTGAATTTATGAATTTTGAAATTTTAGCTTTCTACAACCAGTAAAACGCAAAATCCCGTTTTTTCCCTTTCCCGTAAGAATTTCGGGAAATGCTTTCTTAGTGCTCCTCTACACTCCCCAAGGAACCCACTTGTCAAATTTCGTCTTTCTACGACCAGTTAAACGAAAAATACCGTTTTTTCCCGTTCCTGTGGGAATTTTGGAAAGTCCTCTCACAATGCTCCTCTACACTCCCCAAGCAACCTACATGCCAAATTCAGCTTTCTACAACCAGTAAAACGAAAAATCCCGTTTTTTCCCGTTCCCGTGGGAATTTTGGAAAATCCTCTCTCAATGCTCCTCTACACTTCCTAAGCAAGCTACATGCCGAATTTCAGCTTTCCAAGACCAGTAAAACGAAAAATTCTGTTTTTCCCGTTCCTGTGGGAATTTTGGAAAGTCCTCTCTCAATGCTCCTCTACACTCCCCAAACAACCTGCATGCCGAAATTCAGCTTTCTACGACAAGTAAAACGAAAAATCCCGTTTTTTTCCGTTCCTGTGGGAATTTTGGAAAGTCCTCTCACAATGCTCCTCAACACTCCCCTAGCAACCTACATGCCGAATTCAGCTTTCTACAACTAGTAAAACGAAAAATCCCGTTTTTTCCCGTTCCCGTGGGAATTTTGGAAAATCCTCTCTCAGTGCTCCTCTACACTCTAAGCAACCTACATGCCGAATTTCAGCTTTCTTGACCAGTAAAACGAAAAATTCTGTTTTTCCCGTTCCCGTGGGAATTTTGGAAAGTCCTCTCTCAATGCTCCTCTACACTCTCCAAACAACCTGCATGCCGAATTTCAGCTTTCTACGACCAGTAAAACGAAAAATCCCGTTTGTTCCCGTTCCTGTGGGAATTTTGGAAAGTCCTCTCACAATGCTTCTCTACACTCCCCAAGCAACCTACATGCCTAATTCAGCTTTCTACAACCAGTAAAACGAAAAATCCCGTTTCTTCCCGTTCCCGTAGGATTTTTGGAAAATCCTCTCTCAATGCTCCTTAACACTCCCTAAGCAACCTACATGCCGAATTTCAGCTTTCTACGACCAGTAAAACGAAAAATCCCGTTTTTCCCGTTCCCGTGGGAATTTTGGAAAGTCCTCTCTCAATGCTCCGCTACACTCTCTAAGCAACCTACATGCCGAATTTCAGCTTTCTACGATCACAAAAACGAAAAATCCCGTTTTTTCCCGTTCCCGTGGGAATTTTATAAAGTCCTCTCTCAATCCTCCTCTACACTCCCCAAGCAACCTACATGCCGAATTTCGGCTTTCTACGACCAGTAAAACGAAAAATCCCGTGTTTTCCTTATGACGTGGGAATTTCCGAAAATCCTTAAAACAGTTTTTTATTATTATAATTACCTACTTCTATGTCAAACTTGAAGAGTCTAGTAATTATAGTTCATAGGATCCGGTTGAACTGAATATATAAATCCCGTTTTTTCCTTATCCCGTGGGAATTTTGAAAAATCCTGAAATTGATGTTTTAACTAATATAATACCTACTTGTGTGTCAAATTTGAAGAGTCTAGTTATTATAGTTACTGAGATAGGGTCACTCGGAATCGAATTTATAAATCCCGTTTTTTCCCGTTCCCGTGGGAATTCCCAAAAATCCTTCCTTAGTGGATGCCTACATTGTATAAGGTATCTATGTGCAAAATTTCAAGTCTCTAGATCCAGTAGTTTGGGCTGTGCGTTGATATATCAACAGTCATTTAGTTTATTTAGACATTTCAACCCCATCGCACCCCATCCAGGGAGATGGTATTTTACGTCCGCCACGTCGTATTTTAAAACCGTTGTTGTTTTCATAACCAGCGACCCGATAAACCATAGAAACAACACCCATGTTGATTTTCAGACTTTGTCACCCCTTTTCCCCTTTTAGGGGTTGAATTCTCAAAAAACCTGAAACACGTGTTTACTCATTTATCATTAGGAGTACTTCTGTGAAGTTTCGAATAAAATAGTCAAACGAATCTTGTTTCCCCATACAAACTTTGGACCCCCGTTTCACCCCCTTAGGAAGTGAATTTTGAAAAATCCTTTCTTAGTGCACCCCTAGACCTTATAAGGAACCTACATGCCAAATTTGGAATCTCTAGGCCCAGTGGTTTGGGCTGTGCGTTGATATGTCAGTCAGTCAGTCAGTCAGTCAGTCAGTCAGTCAGTTTCTTCTTTTATATATATAGATAAAGCAAGCAACTGCCGACGTTCCAGGAAGCTTGTCGTTCTAAGCGTAATTAAGCGTGCGTGGCGTGTAGTTTTTAAAGGGAGCTAACCCTTAACTGCGCCGCACCTCCGAGAAAAGACGGACAAGTGCACAAACCAACCATCCTTTTTTTCATGCCACATCGGACCGTGAAAAATAGGGCGTCCGTGCGGTAAAATTCCTTGTAGTGCACAAGCGCTCTAACTTTAGTCCTTCAGCGGATGTCCTCATTTCCGATTCGATCACGCAGGGAAAATCCAAGCATTGCTCGCTCCATCGATAATTGAGTAATTAGATACCCGCTAGAGATAATTATGGTTGGTACGGGCATTAAGCGGTGATTACTTTTATGGGTTCCCTATATTGCGATGCATTAATTAGCGTCATGATCATAGGTAGGTAGTCACCAGACATTAGGAGGTGCTATTGGTAGCACATTAAAGTTAATCGTGGTCTTCATTCTGTTTCACATATTACTAATGTAATTAAAAGCGCATAAGGAAGGATTACATTACTTTAGTGTATGTTTTGATGGTCTGGCTCCGGCCTGTATGATCAAAATGAATCTTATCGCAATTTTAATATTCCTTACTAAGTAAAATTCTAGCAAAGAGAAAACAAAGTATAGATCATCTCGGTGTAGCTTACTGATTTGTAAAATCAGCAATAGTTCCATCCCAAGAGGCGAGCGGTTACTTTCCCAATACAATTTGAACTTCAATCCTTTGAGGTACGGGTACAGAGGAGATATGTCAACCAATGCTAGTGTATATCTATTTATAGCCACGTCAATTTTTGAGAGAGCGAAGGATTACTTCGGATCGATTTGAACTAAACCCTTTTGGTCAAATTAAAACGTTGCAAATGGGGGCTTAGGGCTGGTCGAAATAAAATGAAATAAGGAAAAATAGCGACTTTGTATATACATACCTATGTAATGCATGATGAATCAATGAACTCGAACATTAAGTACTTTTCGATACATTTAATTCGGGGAAAAAATGTATATAAATACTATCTATAAGTAGGTAAAGATAGTCATTTTTTAGGAGTAGGTAGTTCTATTCTACTAAGAAGTTAACTTTGTTTGTTGGTGTATTTGTTTCTATATAACTAATCATGGAAAAACCAGGTACCTATCTATAATATAAAATGAATCGCTGAATGTGTTGCTAAGCGTATAACTTCCGATCGTCTGCACCAAATTGGATAATTATTTTTTATTGCGTTTGTTATTATATTGTCAGGAGAAGGTTCTTATGAAAGAAATTTAAAAAAATACAACGGGGGTGAAGCCGCGGGCATCAGCTAGTATTTAATAAATTTAATAGCTTTATTTGTCCCCGATAAAATACATCAGACAAAGTTTTTAGAAAAGAGTGTATTATACTTGCGGGATACATACGAAACTAGGGTCAACTACTAGTTTAAAATAAACTTGCTTTGCTTAAAGAAACCTTGTGAAAATAACAAAGGCCCCGATCCACTCATTTTTCGTATACTTTTTTTTAAGGTTGGCTCTTTATAAATTAGAACAAAACAACGTTTGTATGCAACTATTTTAAATTCGCGTACCGAGAACTCTTAATTACGAATTCGGCTCAAGTTAATTTGATTGCAATTTCCAAGATATTTGGATCGAAGCCAGATATCCTACTGCACCTTTGGGACTTAACAAATATCGCGTACTCGTAAACCCATTTCCCACTTCACTAATTGGAAAGTCTCACGGAAAGTTCACGTCTTTAAATTACCTACTGTTACATTGGCTTTTCCACTTGAACCCTTAATTGAGTCCCTTCGAAAGTTGGACATGGATAGATTTATGCGATTGATATAAATTAAAACTGACATTAGATTAAAGACTGCTATTTTTAGCCCTGATACTTTAAAAGGTCATCCGGTAATCTAAAATAAAACCGAATCCCTGAGCCAATAAATTTAATTCATCTCTGGGCTGGCGCACCCCAATATCAGCTGCTTTCACTTGATCGCATACAGCGCAGAGCGTGCCGAGTTGTCGGCAACCCCTCACTCTCCGTTAAACTCGATCCTCTTGCTCTCCGCAGAGACGTTAGCTCCCTTTGTGTGTTCTCTAAGATCTACAACGGGGAATGCTCTGAGGAACTCTTTGACCTCATTCCAGCTGCGGGGTTCCATTACAGATCCTCCCGTCGTAAGCGTTCATTTCATTGACATCATGTTGATGAATGGCAGTCTTCGACGGTGTGTTTTAAGCGGTCTTTTTTGCCACGAACTTGCAAAATCTGGAACGAGCTTCCCGCTGGGGTCTTCCCATCGAGTTACGACCTGGGTGCCTTTAAGAGGCGAGTGTACAATTTTCTGCAGGGCCGACAACGCACTGGGTAACGCGTAAAGCGCTGCGAGTGTCTATGGACAGTGGTGTTCATTTAACATCAGGTGACCCACTAGTTCGTTTGTCTGTCTTCACTAACATAAAAAAAAATTGTACGTGACAATGACAAAATCTTCGTTTGCTTTCTTTTTAATAATAATTACATTTTATCTGCAAAAATTCCACGGACAGTTGACGTCACACTAAATCAGCAGATAGGTTTCACATGTAATTTACAAGAGCAACAAATTTCCAATCTTCTGTGGCTTCCCGTGAGGCTGGCATAGTCACATTAGGTACCTATACTCAAGACTCGTTAAAATATTAAATTTCCCTACACTAGGCTCAGCTTTTCTCGTAGATAAGGTAGGTAGGTTTTGCACGTTGCAACAATTATTTATTGCTCCAATTTCAAGAAACTAACCAAAAACAATCAATGCGATCAAAATCCTTTCCCTTCACTGATTCAATGAGAGTAAGTAATTCAATTGACTTATAATTCTATTTATGGCTTGGCTCAGTAAGTAATTAGATTACGAAAGAGTAATTTCAACAGCTGATTGGTTGTAAATTCAATATTTGAAGATAAACCCGGCCCATTGATAAGTTTATTGCTAGATCAGTTATTTCGTCATCAGAATTTGTATCTAGCGTGTTTTTTCGAGTTTCTTTAAGGGCCTATACCGAGCTTTTCGCGCTAATCGATTTTGGGTGAGCGATTTCGGGCGTGGGGGAGGCACGATGGCTCAAGATAGGTTGGTTGGACTGTGCGTGTTTTTGGGTATTTTCATCTTGTTACTAAAACCAATACATATTTTAAAAACGTAGCAACACTACGCCCTAGAAAACATCTTGTTTTATTAATATTCAAAAAGTCATGACCTGCCATACATTTTATTCATAACTATTACTATAAACGGTACTTATCACGCAATCAATTATTTACCTCGACGTTTCAGCCAAGTGATAAGTCTCGTTTATACCAAGTAATAGTTACGAGTATGACAGTAATCATGAAGATTAAAACATAGGTACATTTATTTTCAACTAGTAATTTGTGCGTTTTTTCCACTCATTTGGAGTTTGTGGTGCTATAGATTTTAGTTAAAAAAAATGACCAGAAATACAAATAAAAAATACAGAGAAATGTTCTAACTTTCTTACATTCATCCTTTTCCATTGCCATCAGGAGATAAAGTTACCTCATTATTTTGGAACGCTTGTAAGTTCAAATAATCCGAATTTAACAACTTGTTTGCTTTTATATTGTTTTATACCTACTTTGACGATTTTCAGACATAGTTATTATTAAACCCAGGATATTTCACTGAAATAGATTTAAACATATTTTCCCGTGGGAATGAGATATTTTCCCGTGGTTAAAAGTAGCCTATGCCACTCTCCGGCCTCAACTATGTCTATACGAAAAATCACGGCAATCCATCTCTCATTTTTGACATGAAAGAAGGACAAATAAACAAACTAACTCACGGGCGAGGGTCGGTCAAGGAAGTAACCAACGGGTAAAAACATAAAAGACCGACCTAAGCACCCCCAGTGCCCAGCGGGAGAATGCATGCTCCTCTCCCGGCCTTCCAGCAAATGGCTGAGGCAGGACACTGTGGGTAGATTAAGTCCCCTCCCTACCCCTCCCCTCCTCAAAATTTAAAGCACACGTTTTTGTTTTGATAACCAATAGAGAAGGGGACTTGTGACCGGGTTTTTTAGTCCGTGCAAGTCGGACACTGTCTGGGCCCTCCATTCCCAGTTCGTCCGAAGGGATTTTTCCCGAGCACAAGTCACCCTTCCGATCCTTAAAGTAAAAAACAGCAAAGACTTCGCGTCTTTGGCCCCTCTGGCGACTCATTATATTAAAAAAAAAAAAAACAAACAAACTCATTTTCACATTCATAATATTAGTATGGATATTACCTCGACGTTTCGACCACATTGCAACTGTAGTGATCACAAGTACACTGACTGATGATTACTGTTTGTTTTTTTTTTTGTCAGAAACAGACAAACATACATAAGTGATCTACAGATTACAACTTTGTATTAACAAATTTATAAGCTCACCTTAACTATTAAAGTTAGATATCTGTTAAGTATTTTCTAAAAAAATAGGGATGCCACCTATTATCGTAAGAAAAGTTTTAAAGTGACTAAATCGCTTGAATCTCTTAACTTATGAGTTTGAGCTCGAAAACATAAGTCTACGTAGCCGTTCCGCATTCCCAAACTATATCAGTATGCTAAAGAGGTGAAGTTACCTATATTTATTGTTACCCATTTTTTTTTATTGTAATAGCGTCTGATGCGATTGGCGCAGTGCGTTTGGCAACAGGTAAACTGGGACAGTAATTACTTTATGCTACAGGCTGGAAAGTTCTTGTTTGGCGTGAGTGCTTGTATTGACTTGACACCCGAGCAAGTGAAGAAGGGCCCTAGGACTGAACCACGAGCTAAGCGAGTAGTTAAAAAAATCCTGAGCGTTGTAATGTTGTTTTTAGGCGCGAGACGCTAAAGAACTTTATTACTGAGTGAAACAGACAATTTTTCGTATCATTACAGCGAGGAACATAACATATGGAAGAAAATCAGTTCAAAAATTATTAATTAGTTTTATTATTCGTAATTTGTAGCTGGCTTGCCCCACGGCTTCATCTGCGTTGCGGAACTTTCTATCCCGTGGGAATTTCGCAAAATACGTCTATATTTCTTGTGTCCATAATCAAGGGAACTTTTATGTAAAGTTCAGCTTTCTTCACCCAGGGGTTTAAGCCTGACGTTGGTGAGTCAGTCAGCCGGGAGTTAAAGAATGTTTATATTAAGTAAGTAAGAAAGTATACCCTCTTAAAATTAAAATAAGTCTTTGAAGAGTTCGTCAGTAAACGTCAGTTTTTGGTAGTGTTAGAGCCATGTTGTAGCATAGCCGCTGCGTCACGAATGGGCTGGCTCGTCCGGGGCAGTACCACCCTCTCACAGAACACCGGCGTGAAGCAGCAGTAATCCTGCTTGCGTTTCGTACGGTCAGTGAGAGCGCCGAGGGCCCAATACCTCCCCCCTCTTCTCTCCCCCTCCCTCTCCCTTATTCTCTCTCCTTTAGGGCCGACAACGCACTGGCATCGCGAAAAGTGCTGCGGGTGTCTATGGACAGTGGTGATCATTTAACATTAGGTGACCCACTAGTTCGTTTGTCTGGCCTTTCTAACATAAAAAAAAACATAAAACTTCTGTTCCTCGCCCCATGTGTTTTGAACTTGCACCACATTTTTTTTCTTGTATGTTATTTATTATTTTTGTATTTTGTATGCATTAAAATGCAAATTTTGCAGGGTGAAGTGTCCCTCCCTTTTACAAGTTAAACCGTTAACTTGAAAAATCTGAAATATATCATAAATTATAAAAAAATTAAAAGGAAAACTAAGGTAAGCGTCCATGTGCTCGACACTGAGCCAATACATGGCACCTTCAATCTTATGTCATAGTAAGAGAGATGACAGATGGGTATCATCTACTGGCCGTTGAGGTGTCAAGCAATGGTACGTTTACCTTATCACAAACCAGTCAGTACCTAGTAGTTGAATATGTACGCACGCAGGTTAGTACGGAACCCTACACTGCGCGAGCCCGACACGCACTTAACCGGTTTTTGCTTACTTTCCTCGCGATACCCTAAATATTATCATAAAATGACAAACGTGTTAATCTAAAGCGAAAAATAACGATGTTTACCGTACAACAGAGAACATCAAAGTACGAGTAGAAAGGTATTGATTGTCAGAGATGTACTTACAGCTGATAAATAAACCGGGCCTTTATGGACCTTTGGGAACTCAGCGGAAATTGAACTCATGGTGTCCGTTTCCAGGAGCGTAGGACCTTTAAATAATTCTTGTTGTTTACCTATGTTATCTTTCTTGGAAGAGCTTTTGATAGCTCTTATATTCCTAACTCTGAGCCAGAGGTATATTTAACACAATGATATTATATACAAAAAAGAGGTAGATACGCCACCAACGCACCAAAAGTGTGCCGCGAAATGGTCCTAATTGTGACTATTGGAATCAGTCGGATTGTGACGTTTGCTTACACTTTGCGTGCAAGTGATAGACTATCTTTGTCTTTTTTCTTGATATCGTCATAATGAAGCCATCTCTCTTAATACCGTCTGTCAATGTAATAAAATGTAAGTAAAATGAAATGTGTATGTGTGTGTGCCTGCTGCCGCGTGCGGAGCATTTTTTTGGGCATAATGTGAGCATATAACGTATCTACACTTAAAATATCATTGATTTAAGGTGGAACGCCACGTTAGCTCTCTGTAAAAGTCCCGTTAGATGGCGTTGTAATCAAAATGTCGAAATGTTCATGGTTTTTTGTGGTTTTTAGAGTATACTTACAATACCAATGGTTAATTTTATTATTTGCGAAATCAATTTTGAACGGCCGATTTTTCGAGACTACAGTCGAATGACAAAAGTGTGTCAATTCTGAGAAAATCTGGTACAACTTTAGGCGTCATTTACAGCCTTATACGGACACTAGAGCCTCACACACACATGCAAATGGACAGCGCCAACTAGCGAAAATCTTTTGCGACACTTTTCTAGGCTGTTGGAGTTACCTACAACATAATATTCACATTTTTTGTCGGGTCCCGAAATTTTGTATCAACTGTACTTTTGCCTTAAAATTTTCAATTTTCTAGGTAAACATAAGTGTATCACATGGCATAAAATAGATGAAACGTGATAGAGTCTAAGGAAACTAGTCTAATGTGATTTTTGGCTTTGAAGTTGGAAACTCACGAGTATGATATCGTGCTCAAGTTGGTAACCATATCGGATGCTCTCGTTTACATACTTCATGATAATTATTGCGTTGCATGCGAGTGTCACAACTATCTCTTTGAATTTTAGATAGGTGCTGTTCCCGTGCTGGAAGTTAACTTTCGAGGACTTGGCTTGGTGATGCATGCGGTAATATTTTGCATGGTCACTGTGCAAAGCTGAGAAGGACGGAAGGTCCATGCTGCGTGTAGGCAATTACCAAGTGTGCAAACATGGTGTGCAGATTATTTGGTTGCTATGCTTTCAATCCATAGCTTTAAAAGGTAAGGTAAGATAGCAGGAATATGGTGCATTTCATAGCACAGTTCATGTGGCACCCAGTAGGTCGGACGGGCAACAGCACCGTTGAAACTGTCGGCACGTAGAAACCTACGGGAAATGGCACGAGTGCTCACAGACGGAGAGTACCTAACATCATCATCATTGTTATGAAATGTATTGAGTATCGGATTTAGGGCGTATTTTCCTCATAAATTTCGGGTTCTTCTCGGAGTATCTCAAGACTGGTACTGCTGTATTCGTAGACAATAATACTTCTTCATTATTATGCTTTATTGCTGAACTGTCTGGCCTGTACCGTTTCATACCAGTAATGTATTCAAGCGTATTGCTGCTAGATGTAAGCAAAATACTATGAAGACAAAGAAAAGAACTATGCTTGCATCACACCGTGAATACGCTTGGATAACCTTGCTAGCCTTTCTTATTATTCCCTCTCATATCATTTGGATCCGGTGAAATTTGTTTTAGAGTTTTGACTTTACTTGTTCAGTCTTGTAATCAAAATTAATATTATACATGGTTCAGTCATAACTTTGAACCTAGCCAATTAGGTGTACCCAGTATTCGTATAAGTATAGTTATTCTATACAAATTCTTATAAAATAGTAGGAATACTGGGAATACACTTACTTCCTTATATAGAATATGGAACACGACTCCAAAACAAATTCGGATATCATAATCTGAACGGTATTCTTTCTGCATTTCAACCAATTGGTAGGAATCGTTGAGATTCCCGCGAATTGGGGGTGGATCCGACTATTTCTATTATAATTCATAATTTATGAATTTCTATTTATAGAAATACTGGGACTGATTCTCCCACTATTTCTATTGCATGCGGCGGTGGCGACAAAAGAAAAATATCACTGCTATATAATGACGGCGGTATTTTTGCCGCAATGAAAATTGGGATACCTACTCATTTCGGAAAAAACTGTTGTCCCACTTTTTATATTTTGTATTTCCATGGAAATAGTGGGATACACCCCGAATTGGTCGATATACCAAGTCTTTAGCCTTCTGTATTGTATAAATATACTTACACAAAATACTTACCTATTTACTCAATCGATGAATAGCTTGACCGACGACAGGATAAAGCGGGACTCCTTCGGTGCATACATTCTATCCCCTTCTTTCCCACTGTTCACCTCCCGAGACCACCTAGGTGAACCGTTGACAATTTTTTTTACTACCGTTCACCTTTGACGACCTGGGTGTTAGATGGAAAATTTTTCGTTTCCACCGTACACCTTGTTATCAATACGGCGTACCTCCTATTATCAGAACTCTTCAGGTTTCAAGTTTAGGCAGAGTAATACAAATTAGATTTTCCGGGTGGTCATAAAAAAAAATAACTAACACCAAAGCCTTTGCACCTACTACACCGAGTCGCTAACGCTCCGATAGGTCTTGCTCGCTCGCTTTGATCGCTCGCTGGCTTTGGTTTAGATAGTAATTATTATTAATTATTAACAAAATAAAAAATCCATAGAATATAATATAAATTATACGAAATTGAATAAATTGAGGGTGAAAGGTAGTAAAAATATTTTTCAACGGTTCATCTAGGTGGTCTCGGGAGGTGGACGGTAGAAAAGAAGGTATTCTATCATAGATTTTGGGTTTTATATTGAAATCCACGCTTGTTTCCTAAGTATCAGAATTGCAATATACTAGATTTTCGACTAACCCTATTTCTAAAATACCCTTTGATCAATTATAACTGAAGATACACATTGCCGAACAAAATCCCCTTCAAAAAATGTCCGAACTCTTTTATTTGTTTGCATAACAATTAAAATCATCACCTACACAGAAATTTGAACCTAGTCTTTACTTCATTACAGTCGAATTTCGGTTGACACTTGACAGCTAAACTTGACAATTTCACGCAACGTACTGAGAAAAAAGAAGGCCACTTTTATCAAAGTGGCGCTCATTTGGCTCGGACATTTTCGGGCGCGCGACTGTGGATCTACAGTTATAATTGATCAAAGAAAATACCAAATTCTCAGAATACCAGACTTTCTTGTCACCGTGTTTTTCTCTTCATCGGATTGCCAAAAAAGCTTGTTTCCAATATACCATGTTTCATTCAAAACCGAATTCCCATAATACCAGATAGTGAAATCACCAGGCTCGTAAAACACTATCAAAAAAAAATTAAGTACTATCAAAATATATTTATTTATTTCTTCATCTCTAAAAATTACAACATTACAGTATAACAACAATGCGCTCTAAAATTCAAAAATACAAATAACTTTTTATAAACTTAAATAATACAAGTTGTTATTTATTTATTTTATTTAGGGATTTTTGAAAGGCGTCTTCGTCGCTTTCCTAAAACGACGCGACGGAATACCAGAAGTCGAAGCCCAGGAACATCTGCTGGTGCTTGGCAGGCACTTGGAGCCTAAATGAGCTAAAGTTGAAAGCCCTTTGAGACTCGAGCTGCTGGGATCCCTGTAACCAACCCCGTGCCTCCTCGCGGACGTTCTAAGACCTTCTCCGTCGTCGTCTTCGAGTCCAACCGAGACAGGTAGATGTCCACCAACGGTACTGCAGCTTGGATACAAGACGACGCTGCAGGAATGGTCCCACGCTGATTGCAATTGCGCTTTAGACTGCGTTTCCGATTCATTCAACACGACCCCCTTGCCTCCCCACGACGACCACGACCTCTCTGACGAGCCTGGTGATTTCACTATCTGCTATTATGGGGATTCGGTTTTGAATTGAACATGGTGTATAGAAAACAAGCTTTTGTGGCAATCTGATATAGAGAAAGGGATCCTATCGATGTTTAGAAAATTTTATTTCCGAAGGATTAGAATCCCTGAAAACTTCATTTGTCCGAAAGCATTTTTTTCCGAAAATGTAAATATTTCAGGATTTATTTCAGGACCATCGTGTAGAACCTTTTAGGTTAGGTTAGGGTTGTTTTATAAAAATCCTGAAATATTTATAGTTTCAGAAAAAATTGCATTCGGATAAATGAAGCATTCGGGATTTTAAACCTTCGGATTTTTTTTTTTTTCTAAATTTTGATAGGTAACCATAGAGAAAAACACGGTGACACGAAAGTCTGGTATTCTGGGACTTTGGTATTTTAGAAATAGGGTAAGTCGGCAATCTAGTATTATGCAATTCTGATATTTAGGGAACGAGTGGAAATCCATAATATCCTTTGTCCTAATTGTAAATTCCATAATAACTTTGGTCATAATGATCTTTTGCCATAATAACGTTTGCCCTAATGTGAATGCTATAGTATTGTTTATCCTAATATTGAATATCGTACCTAATACTTACTTGCACTATTTTCTTAACTACTAATGATCATAATATGTCTTTATAGACACATATCCTAATACTGGTTGTCATAATCGTGTATGTACTAACATTGTTGATCAATAATACATACCATGTAAATTAATAAATAATAATATCAGGGGATCTTCACACCAATTGACCCAGTCCTAAAGTAAGCATAGCTTGTGTTATGGGTATAAGGTAACAGATAACCATACTTATATTGGCAGATACATACTAAAAATACATATTGAACACCCGAGACCCTAAACATGCACTCCTATTTTTTATACAAGCTTCGTAGTCAGGTTATCTTACCACTAGGCCACTGGGTCGTCAAAATGGATAAATTACTTTCAAAAAGCCATATTTACAAGATATTTATTGGTAAAAAATATTTTAATTCAGCATCACAATCACTGTGACATAACTAAATAAAGGAATCATTTTATATCTAAGGTCAAAATATACATAGGTTTTATAGGTTAAAACTGACAACTTGGTAAAGATTAATTTTAATATAATATTATGCTCCGCTATTCCATTTACTCCCCAAACTACCTTATTGTGACGTCATTACGACAAAATTCCAGGGTCTACTTATCGTTAGATCATACGATCATTATGGCAAATAATCATTATGACAAATGTATGATGTGTCAAAAGTATTGAAGTAGGGCAAAAGTGGTATGGCATTTGATTTTAGGACAAACGATATCCCACAAAAAAAATGTTGCCAAGACCAGACCATATTCCTCGCACTGTCAATAAGTTATCATTATCAGATCTTATATATAGAGCCAAGCTTTCTAACTCTACACGCCCTAACTTCACAAAGTTTGCACCTTAGTCAAAATTTATGAGGCTTGGCCGTTTGGCTACCGTCACACGTAAATAAAGTGAAAATTTTATTCTTATTTATTTATATCAATTTATTGCTGTTTATTACTTTTCTATCATACAATAGTTCTTGTAGTAGCAAAACGGCTAAGCCACATATTTTGACTAAAATGTGTAAAGTTTGTGAAGTTAGGGCGTGTATAGTTAGAAAGCTTGGCTCTATATAAAGATCTTGGCAACATTTAAAATGGAAATTTTTGTAGTGGGATTTCACTTCTTTTTGTATGTTGTATTTTTTATTTTGTTGTATCTTTGACTTTTTTTTACTTCGGAAAATTATATGTGATTTATACTCAGAATCACGAGTTTTCTCAATACTACTAGGAGAAAAAAAATATGGCCCAAATTTTTTTCCCGGTTTCGTTACCTGGGCCATTATTTTATTTTTCAGCCATTAATCTTTTGTGCAATATAAGGCATACCTGGTGATTGTTTCAAGTGTAAATAACTTATATAAAAACTAAAATAACTAAATTTAATCTTTTAAAGCAAAAAAACTTTAAAATTAAAGAAATTCTGTGAAAAATATTGGTAACTCAGCGGAGAATACACCAATTTCTATACAAATGGCGGGGACATGCATGTCCACTGCGTTACCTACTTTATAGATAATAATGATTACTTTTTATACGTAGTGATAATTTTAAATGTAAGCTTAATTATGTACCTATTTAAATGTTTAATAATAAAACCGAGCAGTTTACCGTTCTTGTAAAAAAAATATTTGAAGAGCACATTACAAAAAATACTGGCTGAAAAATAAAATAAAGACCCACCTACCATTTTTCATAAGCTTTATAATATGACCATAACGGAATGGAAAATATAAAAAATATTTAAACACAACTTTGATATTTCTAATATAAGTAAAACTATTTTTGCCGAAGTCGTATAGTCAGCATCAAAAGTAGCTGGATAGTGTAGTTTTTTGCGGCAGATATCCGTCATTTTTTTACATTTTGAAATATGTTAAATAAGTGAACATTTTTATTTATACAATATAGGCTTGCGTTTGATAACAATCACGCCTCATGGAAAGCAAAATGTAAAACAATCTGGCAACTGGATTATTTTTTTGTCATTCGGCACCAGCACGCGGCAGCAGCATTGACAGGGTGCCAACTTTCCATCTCGGCACTCAGTTATCTATCTAGGGTGAATGACTCTAACACAAATTATATTTCAGAAAAGTCAACAATGTTTTAGTACAATTTTTTCATTTATTTCTATTTTTATCGGCAATAAGACAGTTTTTCAGAGTCTTGCAGGACATGTTCTTGAACTCCAACATTTTTTTTAAATAATGGTAGTAAATTAATACCTGTTTACGAACCCAAAGCAACCTAATTATGAAAGTTTTTATTTCAGTATAAGTAGCAAGCAATTGATTGAGTGATTCTTCGCATCTGGGTGAATATTCGAGCGTTTTGACGGCTCGGTCAAACCTCATAACCATTCGTTGATTATTACTATAACCGAAGCGACAATAAGTTTTCATAAAAAAGTTAACCCTAACCATCATCCTTTTTAATAATGGTAGGTAATGAAAAAAAAAAGCTGAATATTCACCCAACAATTCTGTTACAATATGAAAAATAGTTTGTTCAATGGACATTACTGGATACAAACGCATTATAACATTTTGAGTCCATTGTGAATCTGAAAGTTCAATATTTTTAGTAAGTACAAACAGTAACACAGAAAAACAAATGGGGAAAGAGTAAAAAATAAAAATAAAATATTTGTTGACTAGCGACCCGCTCGGCTTCGCACGGGTGCAACTATATGATGCATGTATCATACATACAAACCTTCCTCTTGAATCACTCTATATATTAAAAAAAACCGCATCAAAAGTCGGTGCGTAGTTATAATATCTAAGCATACATAGGGACAGACAGCAGGAAGCGACTTTATTTTATACTATGTATAGTAATGATGATAGTGATTGTGATTTTAAAAGACCTATCCAACGATACCACACACTATACCTAAGGCAAGACGAGAAAAAAAATAGTCTCTGAGCTAAGCCGCGGACGGGCGGACGGACGGACGGACGGACGGGCGTTTCTGAATTTATATGTGCTATTAACATTTGAAATTACACCTTCAAAACAATTCGACGGTGTGTGTAAGTTTCCAATCCGCACTGGACCCGCGGAGGAATTACTGTTGTCCCAGGTTCTTACATTCTGAGAAGAGACCTGTGTCACTAAGGGAACTCCTGATGTGTGATGGGATTGCTATTTTTGTGTATGGGAAAAAAAAACAGAAATGTCTCACCATCCACTGGTCCACTTTAGTATAGCTTGTCAAATTTTTTAAAAATTTGTCCCACTCAACCCTGAAATTAGTTACAAAGTTTAGTTTATTTTTATAATACAAAATTAATCGATTAGGAATGATCTTTCTGATAGTTTTCTTGCTGCCCTATCTCAAACGTACATCACGGTGAAAGCTCTCTGCGAGTCCTTAGAGTTATTTCTATATCAAATTATCGGGTCCATATTGGGTTCGCTAAAGTTCATCACCCGAAATTGATTTTCCTAACGATTTGTACTCCTAATGATCACTGTTCCTAAAGTTTTGTTTCCTAAAGTTTTCGTTCCTACAATTTATTTTACTATTAACGTAGTCTATAACACTCAGTTTTCCGAAAATTAATTTTCCTAACGATTTGTATTCCTAATGATCATTGTTCCTACAGTTTTGTTTCCTAAAGTTTTCGTTCCTACAATTTATTTTACTATTAACGTAGTCTATAACACTCAATTTTCCGAAAATTGATTTTCCTAATGATCACTGTTCCTAAAATTTCGTTTCCTAAAGTTTTCGTTCCTACAATTTATTTTACTATTAACGTAGTCCATAACACACAGTTTCCGAAAATTTTAAGTAATAACTTCACTGTTGAAACTTTATGTATTACTCCTACAATATTTTTTTTCATAACATTCTTAATCATAAAATATTTTTTTTATAATATTATTACTCCTATTATTAATAGGTAGTGCCGTTTTAAAAATCATTCAATGTTATTATTAAATCTGTAATATTAATGATTCTTATTTGAGGGTATGCTCTACTTACGGTACCGATCTCAATCAATGGCTAACTTCATGTCGTCGGTGCAGTGCATATCATTACGAAGCGTGTTTGTTCTAACAACATGGATTATATTTTATGATTTTCGGCATTTCATCTGTATGGATTACCTAATGGAAATAATCATTTTCTGCGCTGTTATAAAAAAAAATACCTAACACCGAAGGCTAAGGCTGGAGCTACGCTACGCTTCGCTCCCGCCTTAGCCTTCTGAACCTAACCTATCCGAGTCGCTTCTGCCCTAAAAGTTCTTGCTCGCTCGCTTCGCTCGCTCGCTGCCAGCGAGGTACCGATTAGGATATACGAAAGGGTGTAAAAAATGATATGATGATGAATAATAGTGTAAAAAATGGTTATGTTGAGAAAATATAGGAAAACAAATAGTAGTATGATAGATGTTTATTGCAACGGACATTATGAAGTTTAATGTATATAATGTTCAATTTTATGAATAAAAACAAATCTACATAAAAAAGATATGATGATGAATAATAGTGTAAAAGATGGTTATGTCGAGAAAATATAGGTAATGAAATAGTAGTATGATAGATGTTTATTGCAACGGACATTATGAAGTTGAATGATTAGGGATTCAGAACATTAGGAACAGAGTAGTTATGAGTAGTGATTATTAGGATGTAAATTTTTAGGAACTACATTTTCGGACTTCCGATTATCGACATTAAAAAATTAGTTCAACTTTGGCGCACCCCAAATGATCAGGTCTACTAACAGTCCCTTGGAGCTGTGAAAAAATCAAACTTCTAAGCCAACGCAATCAAAAGATACAACCATTTATGCCGCAAATTTTCGACACTCGCAAGGGAATTAAAACCTACAGGGTGCTTCCCGTGAACTCAGAATCTTGAAATTTGGTACGAAACAAGGTCTTATAGCACAGAAAGGAAAAATTGCGAAAAGCGTAATTTTTTTGTCTGTCTATATCAGTAACCAATCTACAATGATCCCACACTGCGCACATTTTGCTTAGGAGCAGGGGTCTGCTAAGACTGGATGTTCATAGATACATATAAATTTGTACGGAACCCTCGGTGCGCGAGTCCAACTCGCACTTGGCCGGTTTTTCGTAATTAGTTTTACACTACAGCTTGTCTAATAGCGCTACTCACTCGCACCTATACATCATTTGTTAGATCACCTGGCAGGTAGAAAGTCCCACCAAAATGACCTGTATTTTTGAGAATCTTATTTTTTAGTTATAAATAATACCCTATTAAAATTTCAAGTCTCCACAAAAACATTTTTTTTTTGAAAAATATGTTTGCACGCGCCTGGCAATCGTCTGGCTTATTTTTTTTTTTTTAATTCTTTAAACATTAAACTACAACATATAAAAATTGCATATTGCCTGAAATATATTCCTGGAAAAAAAAAATTAATAAAAATTCATAAGTTCATTTAGCCCCACTACTCAAAACTACAACATATAAAAATTGCATATTGCCTCAAATATATTATTGGAAACAAAAAAATAAATAAAAATTCATAGGTTCATTAAGCCCCGCTACTCACCAGCAGGTCTGCAGTTTCGTGTTGGGGTATAATAGGAAAAGTATTTGTCAAGTTATCAGCTTGCCTCAAACACCTACCCAAAAATTGGTGCCACCTCTTGGACTATTTGGGCTGCATAGGAACATACGCAGATACATACAAATATAGCTAAATAAATAGATGCTCTTTCTCTATTTGACTCTGTCGTATATTGAGGAAATAACTTATTAGTCGATTCAATCATGAAAATAACTGAATCCATTAGCAAAGTTTGATTCAAACACGCATACAAGAAAAGTTAATTGATAGACTGTCCTTTAATACTCCTCTACCAAATTTTGAGTCAGTCTGACCACTAAAGTAAATCAAAATTTATTCGCAAGATTGGACCCAAACACACATACATACTCGTAAAGTTAATATAACTTTACCCAAAAATTAATATCGAAGGTTTTACTCACTGCTTCTAGTTTATGTTGACTGGAAAGTATGGATGTGTAAACCAAATTTAAAGTCAATCTGATTGTAGAACAGGATCAAAGACATGCAATTTTTAATAATAATAATTCATATAAGGTTAGGGTCATACTAAACAAAGTACTTTAGACTTAGGTAGTACTTAAGAAACTAGGAACTAAACTAAAGACAAATCTAGGAAGTGTCCTTAGCTTAAACTCAAGATACATACATCTTGAAAATGCTCTAAAAAATAATAATAAACTTAACTTTCCAAGATTTTGTACATATACTAGCTCTTATAATATTAGAGTTAAGCGATTGTGACATACGGACGGACCGACAGACAGTAACTATAAGGCCTCCATTGAGATCATCAGGTAAACTACGTTTTTTACAGGTAATAATATCATAGTATAACTAGAGATAACTTTGAAACAGCTAGACTAATTTTGATGAAACATGTCTAAGAACCATCGCCAAGAAACCTGCTTTCAAATAAAAAAAACCGCATCCAAATCGGTGCACCCGACAGACAGACACACACACACACACACACACACACACACACACACACACACGCACATACACACACACACACACATAGCGGTCAAACTTATAACACCCCTCTTTTTGTGACGGGGGTTAAAAACCATGACACTTAGGCTTTCATGACAGGTATTTTATACTTCTTTACTACCACGCAAGTTTCATAATTGCGGTCTTAGGACAGCACTGAAAATAACCAATTACCACTGGAAGTGGATGAAAATTCACCCATAAGATAAACATACATGCATACATACACATACATGCACAAAAGGACAAGGCATTATTTCTATATATTATTGTTACCTGCAGTTTACAGCCGTGGTATTACAGTGATTTACCTATAGCCTCTCAAGAGGATTGTGGGTTTATTTGAAATTTACCATGAGTTTCATGCCAAAAGAAAACGGCGTGAGGAAAACTGCATATAAATCTTCGAAGAAATTCAATGGTGTGTGTGAAGTGTCAAATTCGAACTGGTCCCCGTGGGAACTACAGCTCAAGCCCTCTCACTCTCAGAGGAGGCCTATGCCTAGTAGTGAGGCCGAGATGATGATGATGATTATTATCTTAATTTTATTTTACTTATAGTACTACAATAGCGATAAGTACTTACATAAATACTATAGTTACTAAGAACTGGTTATGAATCTGAATGAGTAAAAAAATAAATTATTAAAACTTCATAATATTATGACTGAATGAGTGTGTGATTGATTAATAATAATAATAATAATAATAATAATAATAAAGAGTGGAGCGCAAGAGCTAAATGCTCGAAGGATGGATGTGTTTGGCCGTAAGTGGCAAGTTGGCATTTTGAAGTTTAAAGTCCAGGGACACCTCTCCATCCTTAGCCGTTCACACCAATGTTGCCGCCTCGTTGCCCCGAGCGGGCAATAGTTTGAGGGGCCCATTTAGTGAATGGCGAGTCACCGCCTACCAAAAGTTCAGTTTATGAGATATTGAAATGGTAGGTGTCCGTTATCTCACTCCATAGCCCGGTAATCCTGTCCACAACATCCCAACCCTATAGCCAATTCCATGTCGCTTCCTACCTGGCAATAGTTTGGCAACTTTGGAGGACTGTCCGCTAGCACATCCTCATGGTGTATTAGGGGATAGACCTCCATAGTTGCGCCCATCTCATTTATATTATATGGTACCAAAGGCCTCTTCATGTTGGCTTCGGCCCCATGAATGCCTTTCAAATGACCGGGTCCCCATGGGCCGGCCCGTGATCGGAAATCCGTACCAACATAATAATAATAAACATTTAATTCAGGCTTCATAGGCCCATAGATAAATACCTTTCAGAGTAACATACATAATCAAATTTAAAACTTAAAACTACATAAAACTAAACATAACACATCAAACACTCAGGACACCCGCAGAGCCGGTGTCGCGTCAGTAGCACCGGAGACCCGAGGTCGCCCACGGAAACGCCCATTATACGCGGATTAATGCAAAACGCACCACAACTCCACGAACCAGAGACTTGAATTGGGTTAGGCTCGTAAAACACACTTTCCCGAAATGTGCACTTTCTCTAAACGTGCACTTTCCGCAATATGTACACTCCCAAAATGTACACTTTCCCAATTTGGAAACTTTCCCGAAATGTGCACTTTTTCAAACAGTGCACTTATCCAAAACGCACACTTTCCCGAAATGTGCACTTTTACTTTTTTGTACCTTCCGAGAAAATTACCCTTCTTAAGTAGTGCACCTTTAGAGAAAGTGCACATTCTGGAAAAGTGCACCTATTGACAAAGTGCACATATCGGGAAGTGCACTTTTAGAGACTGTGTGCCTTCCGAGAAAATGACCCTTCTAAAGAAGTGCACCGAAAGTGCACATTTCGGGAAAGTGTGTTTTACGAGCCTTACCCCTTGAATTTTGGAAGTCAATTATTATACTTGATTAGTGTCATAGAGAGGTAAACTAAAACACACTTTTTTTCGCAAGGCCAATGCAAGGCCGCACTAATAAGCTAGTAATAAACACGTCATTCAAACAGCCCTGTAATAGTACATTACTGCAGCGGCCGCGAAATAGGGGATTGCCAGCCGAGTAGTTGGGCCATTCTACTTTTCGTTGACCAGTAATTTTTTGTACTGTGCTCATCAAATATTTTTTTTACAAAAACGGTAAAGTGCTCGGTTTAAATCATTTAAAATTTAAATAGGCACATAATTAAGCTTACATTTAAAATTATCACTACGTATAAAAAGTAATCATTATTATCTATAAAGCAGGTAACGCAGTGGACATGCATGTCCCCGCCATTTGTATGGAAATTGATGTATTTTCCGCTGAGTTACCAATTTTTTCCACAAAATTTCTTTGAATTTAAAGTTTTATTGCTTTAAAACAATAAATTTAGGTGTTTCAGTTTGTATATAAGTTATTTACACTTGAAAAAAATCACCAGGTATGCCTTATATTTCACAAAAGATTAATGGTTACTTAAAAGTAGAATGGCCCAGTTATAGATGGCCGAGTGTTAACAAGGCCATCTAGAGATACGAGGCCGGCAATCACTGTTCGTGGCCAAGGCTTGTATAGAGTTTTTCTCAAACATGCATCATCATCACCATCATCATCATCATCATCATCACCATCACTACCATCATCATCATCACCCACTATCACCATCACCATCATCACCATCATCACCATCATCATCATCAACATCATCATCACCATCACCATCATCATCATCATCACCATCACCATCATCGTCGTCGTCGTCGTCGTCATCATCACCATCACCAACACCACCACCATCATCGTCATCATCATCATCATCATCATCATCATCATCATCATCATCATCATCATCATCATCATCACCATCATCATCACCACCATCATCATCGTCATCTCATCATCATCACCATCACTACTACCATCATCATCATCACTACTACCATCATCATCATCACTATCAACCATCATCAATCATCATCATCACCATCAACCATCATCAATCATCATTTTCACAATCATCATCATCACCACCATCAACGACCATCATCGTCATCATCACCATCATCACCAACAATCATCATCATCATCACCATCATCACCATCAACCATCATCAATCATCATCATCACCATCACTATCATCATCATCATCACCACCATCAATGACCATCATCGTCACCATCACTAACAATCATCATCATCATCATCATCAACCATCATCAATCATCATCATCATCACCATTATCATTATCATCATCATTCTCTCACCATTATCATCATCACATCACAATCACTGTCATTTCATTATCACCATTATCATCATTTTTGAGAAAAGCACTATACAAGCTTCGACCAGTAATGCCATCCTGGCCTCGTATCATCAAACTTCTACTCGTCCAGGATGGCATACTTGTCTTTCCAGTAATGTACTATTACCTCGACGTTTCGGCCACGTTGCAGCAGCCGTGGTCACGAGTTAACTGAAGGGTAGGGTGTTAAACGAACTTGACACTCTACACTACGGTTAACTCGTGACCACGGCTGCTGCAACGTGGCTGAAACGTCGAGGTAAATATAAATTGTGTGATAAGTCCCGTTTAGTATAGTAATTATGAGTGTAAATTACGAAAGTTTAAAACAGAAGCTATATACTTACAACATTTACGAATCCAAGTATTAGTCTTTAGTAATTCCTTTACCACGCTAAATAAACTGGTAAAGTGCGAGTCGGTCTCGTACATGAAGAGGGTTCAGTACCTATGTACCTAGAATGTTTTAAAAACAGTTGAGTAAAATTTAAGAGATAGAGGCGACAGACGACAGACGTACGGACGGATGACGGACGGATGACGGACGGATGACGGACGGATGACGGACGGATGACGGACGGATGACGGGCGGACGGACGGACAGACAGACAGACACACAGCGCAGTCTCAGTAATAGTGTCCCATTGGCAACCATTCCAACAAGATGGAGCGACGACCTGGTGAAGGTAGCGGGAACGCATTGGATGCGGATGGCGCAGGGCCGATCTGTTTGGCGAGCCTTGGGGGAGGCCTATGTTCAGCAGTGGACGTCTTTCGGCTGAAATGATGATGGCAACCATTGGGTACGGAATCTTAAAAAGTTTAAAGTTCAATGTCAGTGTGGTTTATCGGTAAACCGTGGTGGTCTAGTGGGTTTTGGCTATTGCCTCTCAAGCAGAGGGTCGTTGGTTCAAACGTGGGTTCGCACGTCTGACTTTGTTGGAATTTATGTATGTGCGAGATTACATTTAAAATTGACCATGAGCTTTACGGTGAATGAAAACATCGTGAGGAAACACGCACACACTTGCGAAGATATTCAGTGGTGTGTATGAAGTTCCCAATTTCGCAGTGGACCCGCGTAGAAACTACAGATCAAGCCCTCGCATTCTGAGAGGACGCCTGTGACCTGCAGTGGGACGTATAAAGCCTGAGATGTATGTGATCATGTAGGTATAGTTTAAAGCATCAAAGGCTATTTTCACTAATAACTTAATGTCCCAATCGGCCTTATTGTTTTAATTTTATGTAGTTGTCATAAAAAAGTGTAGAGCACTTACTTGGTCGACTATACACTATACCTGTCGACAATATCACGTTTTGTTTTAAACAGGTTTTGTTATATGAATAGGAGGGTGAAACCGAGCATGCGGGTCACCTGATGGGAAGCAATCACCGCCGCCCAAGCACACCCGCAACACTAAGAGTGTCACATATGCGTTGCCGTCGCCGGTTTTTCGGAAAGCAAAGCGGTCCGGAGGACGTCGCACTGAAAAAACCGGACGGAAACTGCGTGGGAAAGCGGTGCGGTGTAACTAAATATTAGTGGAATTTCAAGCGTCTACCTGTTGCCGTTAACAATATCGAGCAAAAACGAGCAAAAAAAATCACGTTTGTTGTATTGAGAGCCCCTTGAATATTTATTTTATTCTCTTTTTTAGTATTTGTTGTTATAGCGACAACCAAAATACATCATCTTTAGCGATAAGGCCGCCTATTGCTTACCTTGTAACTTTCTCTCTGTGTACCTGTTTTCTGTATCGCTTACTATTTCTGGTGTACGATTCAATGTATTGTATGTATTGTACTGTATCATCTGTGAAAATTTCAACTGTCAAGCTATCACGGTTCGTGAGATACAGCCTGGTAGTGGTGACAGACGGACACACGGATGGACGGACGGACAGACGGACAGACGGACGGACGGACGGACGGACGGACGGACAGACGGACAGACAGACGGACAGACGGACAGACGAACGGACGGACAGACGAACGGACGGACAGACGAACGGACGGACAGACGAACGGACGGACAGACGGACGGACGGACGGACGGACAGCGAAGTCTCAGTATTAGGGTCCCGTTTTTACTCTTTGGGTACGGAACCCTAAAAAGTTGTAAATAAATACAACCGTTGTTCGGTACCGCTTCATTCACGCTGCTACTGCCAAGCCTTTTTCCGGGCGGTGTTCTATGCGAACCCTTTCATAGAAGTTGGAATATTACAACCGACACCACACCGCGCCGCGCCGCTCCGCTAGTGCGTTCCTTTGGTGCGGACAGTGCTAGACTATGTTGACCATCAAGGTGATGAGGGCGAAATAAATTGACGATTACACGCGTAGTATGCTGTATAACTTGGCTGCCGGCAACAACCCGAACAATTCATAGCCGGTCAGAGAGCGTCCGGTTATTAACAAACTATGTAGCTACAAAAACGTACTTACCTAGATTATTATTGTCTTGTCGGATTTCACAGCATATAAAGTGTTGCTAAATGTTACAATTTATTAAATACATCAAATGAGTTGAAAAAAACTATAAGAATTTTTTGTTTGACAAATTGACACAATGACAATTCCGTGGCATTATTTTTTTTTTTATTATTTAGCTAGCTAACCAGTATGTCATTTCAAGTTTTTTAAACATTCTTCAATGGCTAAAAACTATTTCTAAACGGCCTATTTTGGTATGACCGCTAACTGAATTTTACAATGGTTATTGTTATTATTACATTGACTTTGAATATAGAGGTTTAGGGTTCGAGTCCCTGTGATAGACTTTCGTAATATTATGAACAAAGATATAAGTTTATTTTTATTTCAGTATGTGTTTTTTTTGTAGTAAAGTACCCCTTCTTAACATGGGACTCAAAACAAATTATAGATACGTAAATATTAGGTACATGACTGCATGGCGCTAGCATCTACGCGAATGTAATGAGATTGTATGCAAAATATTTAGTTTCATTTCTAACCTTCCCTCCCGACTATGAATGCTCCAAGCCAGGTAGGTATTGTTTCCAAACCATGACAGCAAAATTTTGATCCGCTATGTGACCTTCTCACAATAAACGACACTGTGAGTTATTTTACAAATATGACGACGGCTTAACTACGAAAAGGTTATACGATACATTTGAAAAGCATTGCATAATATGAATCTCCTGTTAAACATTATTATTACTTTATAATAAACGCAGGCCTTTTACGAAACTATGAGTCTGTCTCAAGTTATTTTGAAATAATTCCTGGACTTATGTACTTGGTTACATCTTACGTTTTTTTTCATCGTTTTGAGGATTAATATGTAAGGAACATAACATAGTAGAGAAGTTAGGAAATGCATACTCGTATTTTGTAGTTAAGTATTCAAGCAAGTCCAAATAAGAGGCCTATAAAAAAACCTCTTTTTCTTTAGTTTGTTTGACTTTAAAATTATAAAATTTTAAGATTTTTACTCAAAATTAAAATACTGTTGTCAGCCCTTGTAAATAATAATAAAAATGGAAAAAGAAAATTATACGCGACAGTGAGATTTGAACTTGGACACTAGTTTGAATCGTAACCAGTGAGCCAAACTAGGTGGTCACGTGACTGCTCGAAATAGTCAGTATCTTTTTACAATTCGTTTTATTTGACATTAGCTACTCACACTATTGTAAAATGCATCGAAATTTACTGCATTTTACTGCAATTTAGGTATGATAGATCATCTCCATTTTGTAATTTGCCCACCTAATATGTCCTCAACTAACTATCCCCAAAAAATCGCGTTGAAATCAAGTCTGTGGAAGCAATGCAAACGGTCAGAGATTTGTATGGAAGTCGAACCACCTTAACATCTTTTGTTAGCTTTATCTGTATCTATGTAATCAGATCTTGCAAATAGATTTACCGCTACTAACAGTTCTATTGAACACAGATAAAAGCCGTGGTAGTCTTGTGGTAGCTTGTGGTTTGGTTCTCAAGCAGAGGGTCATGGGTTTGAGTTCGGGCTAGCACTTCTGAGTTTTCGGAATTTATGTGCGCAATTTGTGCGCACTGTGTCCGGACGGGAACTACAGCCTAAGCTCTCTCGATATGAGAGGAGGCCTGTGCTCTACAGTGGGACGTACAATAGGCTTTGATGATGGTAATCAATATAAAATCATGAAAAAAACCTTTACAGGTGTGTACAGTTAAACTAAACTAGCTAAACTACCTGCTGAAATATTCTACTTAAATTAATTTTGAGATTATACAGTCGAAGAACTTATATCACGTACCAGGGTGAAACCTTTTCATTGCAAATGTCATGTTGACATTTCATACATCTGACAAAGAAATCATCGTGAAATAGGTTGTGAAAAGGTTCCACCCTGGCACGCGATTCAGTTTACTTTACTGTACCTTTATCCGACGGAACGATAGCACAGAAATTATAAAATAATAACGTATTCAAAAACTTGCTTGCATACACTGACACCATGAGTACCAAATATCATATATTTCATACTAAATACGAACTTCGGCACAATGCCGCAGGGGCCTTTTTTAGATATAGTTTAGTTTTTAATTTAGTTTGTAATAGTATTATTTTTGTTTGTTTAGATCTAGTTTAGTTTTTAATTTAGTTTGTAATATTTAGTTTATAGTTAAGTTTTATTCTTTGTTATTTTTTCTTAATTGTTTTAATTAATTTTAAAAATAAATAATTAAATTAATACGAACTGAAACATGGATGCACAGAAAAAACGCAGAAAAAAACCACCTCCGGGAATCGAACCCGGGTCCTCAGCATACCGTGTTACGTGCTTATATCCCTACACCACAACTGGTCGGGATATAGACACGAATTTTTTCCTATGCATAACACGTCTCAGCTCGCTTAATCACTTATAATAGCGGTGCGGTGATACCAAATATCAAACGGTTCTGAACATTTCAATACAACTTTGTGAACATAGTTATTAAAATAAGTTCACAAATCGTATTGTAAAACTTCGACAATGTTTTAAATTCATTGACTTATCGCAATTCTTTTGTTTCAGGTACGTATCGGCTTTTCAGAGGCAGTCGCAGGCGCAATTGAATTAGTTCCAGTGGAGAAAATGTCAAGTAAGTGAACAAACATAATGAAACGGCAGTTTTAACCCGAACCAGTTCGGTTGTTGCTTCGGAACTTGAAGAAGTAATTGTAATAAATGTTTCTAAAACTTTCTATTTATTTACAACATTTGTATGGTCAGTTTTTACGCCAGATGTAAGCGCGCTAAAAGTAAAATAAGTAAGGTTTTGCTTTTATAAAACTTTGCAGTTTTCATTTATAAAATCAACTTAAAAAATACACCAGGATTGTTATGTAAATCATAGTTTAATTTTATTGTTTGTTGTATAATTATGTTACTAATACTATTTCATTTCAAACCCCATCAAACACTTATACGATAGATACTCAAAGAAATAAGACAAATTATTTATTCTTTTTTTTTTCTGTAACCTTTTTGTTTTCCTTTTTGTACAATAAAGAGTATAAACAATCAAACAAACAATATGTAACTGTGAAGACTTCCCCTCTTTAAACCATCTTAGCTGGCCGAGATCCCCTTTTAGCTTGGGACAAATTCAAATTAAAAGTTTCAAATTGAAACTATGTACTGTAAAGTTGTATTTTTTAAATAGTTATGCGCAATAAAAATATTATTTAAATTTGTTGCGTGGGGTTGCTTGAGTGGAAAATGAGTGTAAGACGGCTCTCTGATGGAATACATAATATTAATATATCTAATCAAAGGAGCTTATATGTATTAGTCTTAACTACGTACAAGTAGAGCGGTAGGTTCGAAGATGCGTTCAGCGAAACAGTCATGCTTACAGACTGCTTCTAGGTACTATTTTAAGTTATTGGGTCTCTGGGAAACCTGCCACAGTTACCTACAACACATCCACACATACAAATAACTTCATCATATCTGCAAGGGGTGTGTTGGTTAACTGATGTCCTTAGTCTTAAAGGAATTGTCACACTGGATGCGTTCTGCGGTCGCGGTCAGGTCAAATTGAACGCAGCCCGCATTATGTATGAACAAAATTGTCGGTCTCTATAATGTATATTGCGCGTGCGAGCGATCTGACCGCGCGGATTGCACGGTCAGATCGCATATCTATACAAAATATATAGAGACCGACAATGTTGTTCATACATAATGCGGGCTGCGTTCAATTTGACCTGACCGCGACCGCAGAACGCATCCAGTGTGACAAATCCTTCACTCTTAACCACTAACGGGTCACCTACATTTAGCATTTCAGACATCCCAATCGATCGTAACACGACACACGGTTCGAGATAGTACTACAATTTAATTTTAAGTGCATCTAAACCGGAATCTCTCTCTTTGATAACAGAGTTAAATTTTGTATGTTTTAGGCGTGGTAGATCCTTTTTGTACTAGACTGGCTGTAACTTGCGATGTGGTTGCGTCCCGTGAAACTTTAGCACAAGAATATTTCATTTACATCATTTTAAATTAAAATTCTTGTGGAAGTTTCTCAACATGCAACTATTTTCGTGGAAGCAATGGAATTTTCTATTGCTGTCTATTCAAAATCAGAGCCGATATTGTTCAAACGAGATTTGAAAACAAAATGTTCTTTATTCAAAGGAGTAATAAGTGAGAGTAACAATTGGGGGAGTGATCGCGTAACAAACACACAAAAAAAAACATACAGACGAATTGAGATTCTCCTCCTCCTTTTTTGAATTTGAAGTCCGTTGAAAAGAAATGCGTCGGCTCGGTTCGTCGTTTTCAGACAAAGTACGGTTCAAACACGTGCCATAAAAATAGCTTAGTATTTTTATTTATCCACGTGAGGCTAGCAAACTTCATAAAGAACAAATGTAAGAATAACTGCTGAATGTACTTTAGGAAGTACCAGTTATTCAATGAATAGAATTTTTAAACACGCTTACATTACAAAACTGCAAATACGACATTCATCTAGGACTCAAGTGTTACATCAGTTAGAAAACGTCAGGACAGGAGGTTTGAATACCTACCACTTAACAAGGAACTATTAGAATCTGTACATTAACGGTTATTGGCTAAACATCTGTCAATTTGACATTTACCTTTGTCAAATACAGACAAAATATAATTTTTTGTTATAAATGGTCTGTAAATTTTACGAATAACGATTATTTTTAAGTAAAGTTTCGTTCGTTTAGAAATTTGACCACTACCACCATTTTGACTTTATCCATCTCTATGTGGTAGAACTTTACCCAAAACATCAGGTTTAGCTATAACGCCTACCTCACTCGTAAAAACGTTTAAAGAAAAGGAAGGATTTATTTTTGTATATACTGTGTTTTGTCCGTAAGACATGAATGTAATATTGAACATAGGTCTCGCAACAATACAGAACGTGGGCGAAGGAAGTAAATAGACTCCTAAGAAAGATAAACTCAAACACTTCCCAATACACACAAGTACGGTAGATAAAAGGAAATTATAAATAAGCTTATTTTTAGCAATTGCTATTCTAGATTGAATTTTTAAATAGCTATTTGTAGATATGTATGTTGTCTAAGACGTATGCTATACGTATGAACGTAAGGATAGACTTGGGTACATATTGATGGAGTTCAAAAAGCTCGACACCTCAACGCTGGTAGTTAAAATTAGTATTAATGATTTTTTTTTCTATTGTGACACGAAAATTATTATTGTATGAGTAATAGTAATAATAGTAATAAAGGACCACACTTCTAGTTTGCCTTTGTCGGCCGCCTAGGGTGGAGCGCAAAAGCTAATGTTCGCGAGATGGATGTGTTTCCGTAAGTGGCGAGTTAGGACTTCGAAGTTTAAAGTCCAGGAACACCATTCCATCCTTAGCCATTCACACCAAAGTTGCGACCTCGTTGACCCAAGTGGACAACAGTTTAAGGGGCCCATTTACTTAGTAGATATGTCAAGCGAAGTCGCCCGATTGCATTGACGTCGCTACCAACACGTGTCGCAGGACACTCGCATGCATGCTGGGGATGTAAGGAGGTGTAAAATAAACTATCCAGAATAAAACTAAGAAAAAGAAAAAAACCTATAGTTTGTAAGGATACGTGCACCACTTAGATGCTATGCCTACCTTGAAAGACGCCGAGTAATTCTCGTAAGTCCAGATATTACGAGTACTTAATAAGTATAAACATACAAGTATAAATCGGTACATCGCAACCAGCTCTTAACAAGTTGAGCCTTTAAATAAGATAAATTACATTAAAGGAGGTAAGTACTTGCTGTCATAAAGTTTCAAAAAGATTTTATTTTGAAGCTCAAAGGAATTAGTGAACATAACTTGTACGAAATTGTTTTACAGGGAATCGTGTCAGACACGTTTTTGGAGATCATTATCAGAAATTAAAAAAATAAGTATTTAAATGAAATTTCTTTAGGATTACTGTATTTACTGTGATTGGCAATATCATTAGGTACACATTTACACGTAGTATACATTACGTAGTGTATGTTGTTAACATGCAACCGACATATTTTCAAAAAAACATTCTTGATTTAATTTTAAGAAAATTAAAATCTGCTTCAGTTGACATTTATGTACCTACAATATTTTCTGAGTAATCAAATGAAATCAAAAATTTTTTTTTTTAAAATATGTCGGTTGCATGTTAGTAGATGCAATTTATAATGAATGCTAAACCTATAAGGTACTTGAATTGTTCAATGAATCTGGAGTCAGGAATATTTTTGTGATAAAGCTGAAGTCAAGATTCAGCAAATACAATTCGCGCTTCATGCAATGGAAAAGGTCAATATTATATTATCCATATTGCAGTGCTACTGAACCCATCTTTGCTATTTTTACCCACAAGATTGCTTACAGACGGTTGAATAGGTACTATTCCCTGGTGTTTTATTATTGCGACACTCGAAGCACGATTTTACTGTTGCTCTGACGTAACAGAAATTGCTCGGGGGGTAGTAAACAGAATGAAACAATTATTATCATTTTATTCTTGACTCATCTTCAATTTGCCGTGGCGGTATTACGGTTTCACCGTGTACTGACGATCACAATGAACGTGACTTTGAAAGGTAGAATTACTTAAGATTGTAGCGATGATATAGCTTGAAAAAGGTTGTTCCAAGTGAAATTTTCTAGAGGGTAAGACCTCCAAGCTTTGGGATTTATCTTATAACAACACAGTAAAGCACATCATCAATTTACATGTTAGAACAGACTCAGCTTTTTCAGCCGATGCCAGGTATTTTAAGATATACATTGTATTTAGGTACATCTACGTACTTTTTCAACACATTTAATTATGAGATTTCTCATGATACTTCGATCGACAGACGTCACTATACAGGGTTATTTGTAATTCACTAGCATCCTTTTAACCCTAAACTCCTACCACTTAAACAAATCTTTTTTGTTTTACGACTTTTGTCATAACTTTATATTTTTGGTGTAATAACGTTTTGAAAATTTGAGATTACCTGTATTTTTACGATACTCTGTGCCGTGTATGGAAAAAAAATGTACTCCATTTTAAAAAGTCGTATAACAAAAAACATTTGTTTAAGTGGTAGGAGTTTAGGGTTAAAAGGATGCTAGTGAATTACAAATAACCCTGTATATTACAATTTTTTTTTTTGGTGAATTTGGTAATTTTTGCTTAGCTGCCGTTTATTGTGTTTAATACCAATGTTTCCTTCCACTTCCTTATCTAAAGGTGAAGTTATATGTAATGTTAGATCGTATGTATTCTTGAACAGAGAATTGAAAACTTTTGTAATAAAAATATATCTTTAAGGTACTCCCAGAAAGTCGGCATGTTTATTACTGTTATTACAAGTATAACCTTCTCTCCTAGCTTCGTTTTGATTAACTCCTTGTTACTGCCCTTTCATGATCGTAATTGTTGTACGATTTCCGCCTGCAGGGTTTTTTCCTACAATATGCTTTCTCATAAGATTGCTGATATAAAAATCTTATACTTAAGTATGTGTATTTTTGAAATAGGTCGGCTCGCAAGATGAAGGCTCAGCCTAGTTTAATATCGACAGTATAACGAATTATAATCTCCTGGTAAAAAACATTATTTAATTTTTAGGTTCAATCACGATTTTTTATAGCCTTAAAATTAAATGTTAGCGTACTACATAAAAAAGTCAATTTATTACCAAGCAAACTGTTTTATTCATCAAGATCCACCTGCGACAGCCGGGGTTACCCCATTTATCCAAGGTCTACTAGATGTAGATTATCATCTTGGGTATCCTTTTATCTCGCCTCATTGGTTTTTCGTTTATTTCTTATTTCGTCTCATTCTGTATTCGTCACTCATTCTTTATCCGTCATAATAAGTCTCATTCTTGTTCGCTATCCGTCATAATAAGTCTTATTCGTTTTTCGTCACGGTCTTCCTTAGACTCATTCTTCGTTCTTTCCTTTCGTTTTTTGTCTCATTTACTTACAAAAATTTATTTGCCAGCATTTGGCGAATAAGTAAATGAGACAAAAAACGAAAAGGAAGAATGACGAATGAATCCAGGGAACACCTTGATGAAAAATGAATAAGACGAATTAAGAGATAGACAAGTTGCAGAATTTGACCAAAAAAGATAGTGACGGATAGCGAACAAGACGAAGACGTATACAGAATGAGACGAAATAAGAATTAAACGAAAAACGAATGAGGCGAGATAACAGGATACCTCATCCTGGTATTATTACATTAATTTGTTTAATGATAAAAAAGTCAGATTATAGGGCATGCGATTCTTTTGATGATAAACAATCGACTACTAAGATTATTTCATCATCTCGTTAAGGGAATAACCCAGACACACAATAGTGCTATGTGCTATAAATGAATGAATGTATTTATTTAATTTAATATGTATTTAAACACTTTATTGCACATAAAATTTAAAAATAAAAGTACAGATAAACAATAAAATGTATAAAGGTGAAGTTATCCTTAACTTAGTCGAGAGAAGAAAATTTACAAAGTTTTGGTCAAACAGTAAAAATTGCGTGTGGTAGAAAGAAAATAATACTACCAAAAAAATAGAAAATTAAACGCTAATTCATATTTATACAAACATCCTTAATTAAATAAAACGAAACGTGAACGTGAACGAAGGTGGGGTCGAAAGGTTCTCGAGTGGCGTCCGCGGACCGGAAGACGTAGTGTAGGTAGCCCTCCAAAAAGATGGAGCGACGACCTGGTGAAGGTAGCGGGAACGCATTGGATGCAGATGGCGCAGGGCTGATCTGTTTGGTGAGCCTTGGGGGAGGGCTATGTTCAACAGTGAACGTCTTTCGGCTGATATGATGATGATGAAATAAAACGATTAGCAATAAGTTTTTTTTGCAAAGAGAAATACAAATATAAACTTTTACCTAATCAAGTTTCTGAAAGTTTTCGCCGAGTCCTGTGAATAATTCATACTGTTTTATTAGTTTTAAAATCGGTGCATTTCCGAGGAAAACTTGACATTTATGTAAAACTCGCTTGCTGCTTTGTTAACATCTAGTACGACTTCGCACCTTTTTCCAAAGTGTTTCTGACTTATTTAAACAAATTTTCCGACTGACTTAACTATGTAAATCTAAGATGAGAAAATACGGATGTCTTTACGCTTACGTAGCTATCACGTCCTTTGATACCATTTCGCTTCAGCTTCAAGAGTCAAAGGCATATGTATATGACCTTTGCCGGCTGATCTAGTAAATACCTCGTGTCAGAAACAGCAGTCACGGCGTGTCGGGGTAATGCTTAGAAGCCGGCTCACTGCGTATTCCGATATCCGTAGCCATTACTGCTATGACAGCGCCACTGGATTGACAAAGTTCTGACACGCCTGACATTTTGCGAGCATGCCAGTTACACTCAAAAACTTTAGTAGAACTTTCCAAATATTTGTACGCCAAGAATAAGATGAAAGTTTATAATTGATTGAATCTCTAATAATTTTACGTTGTGTCTAAAAGTCTTCTCGTGTTTTCTTGAATAACTAATTATTTAATAGTTATTCACTATGCCACGATCGATTGAAATGTTATGGCGCTTGTTTTATTACAATTTTTCGCAAGTAAAACATATTTTTTCGCTCAGGACACTTTATCGTTTTAACATCGCAAATATGCTCAAAGACAGACGCGTTGATGACGTTTCCATTTAAAGCGCAAAATTATTAATGTTCTGTATCTTCTTTGTACAGAAAACAAGAATATATTCTGAAGGTATAAATTTTCCGCTGTATCTACCCGAAAAATAGATAAAACAAAATAATATGGATGTTGACACCACCAATGAACTGACGTACTTTTTATGAGCTGTGTGAAAACACAATTCTTCCATAGAGTTTAAATGGAAATAGCAACTTATGGCGTCACTCTTGTTCGCCAACTCAATCAAGTAATGGTAAACCAAAAATATATGTCTATTGTCAAGAGGGCGCTATTATTTATATGGCAATAGTTCAGTATAGTCGGAACAATGACATCTTGACTTGTCTAAACTGTCAGTCAATTGAAATTGAAAAATTGAAAAATAAACAAACCTTGTATTTAAAATGTCCTTAATTTCCATTTTCCCTCATCAAATACTGCTAAATCCGTGTGTTATTTAATCAATACTTGCCACAACACTATCCTAAACCATTAGTACAATAAACAAGTGCTAGAATATGGATATTTCATTAAATGGTTTATTTACATTGTTCGCAATTTCAATTGACAGCGATTTTACAATGTTTACCTACCTGTTAGCTCTGATGTTAGAATTTGGAAAGGTTTTGTAGCGAAATAGTTTCATTCCCCAAGCGTTTTTTTTCCAGTAGTTTATTATAAATATTATTTACAATGATCCGTTGTTGACTACAAATCGTTTTGGGCATTTTTGTTATTGTTCAAAGAAACCGCCACAGTGACACTGATCGACAATCATTAAAATTATTGCCAGTGTAAGAAATTAGTTCCAATGAAATTCCGCAACATGGCGAATAGTCATATATTTCTGGTCAGGCTTTAACTACCTATTTATTTGTTTTAAAGCAAGAAAAAATCTTATTTTGCAGTTAGTCGAAAATTAATCTGGTTTTCAGTTTTTAGGCCTAAAATAAAGCGTTTCTTTACTGGAGACGTGTCTTCGAATTATTTTTTAATGGCGCCAACATCCCTATTGAGTTGCTTTTTGTTAGTTCTTCAATAACCCCGTTCTAGTGGTCAAATTGACTTAAAATTAGGTTTAGAGTATAGATAATGTGGTTTAGATGACTATCAAATTTTAATGTAAGTACAAGCTAAGTACAGTCAAAAAATACACCCAACAAAAAACTTGTATTAAAGATGAACATTTTATCAAACTTATTGTAGCGTTATATCTGTGCACTAATGGCCTAGTGAATATTCATATCTCTCTATCGAAAATTTGAATAATTCATACTAACCCATACTAATATTAGAAATGCGAAAGTGTGTTTGTTTGTTACCTCTTCACGTTTAAACCGCTGAACCAATTAACTAATTTAGATGAAATTTGGTATAAAGATTGTTTGAGACCCTAGAAAGGATGTGATTGTGATATGATTGTTTTTATCCCGGAAAATTGCATAGTTCCCGCAGGATAGCGATAAACGACTTTTTCGCAGACATATTCGCGGGCAAAAGCTAGTATGATTATAAAACAATCTCAATTAATTTGGTGCAGAATTAATTGATATCTTTTTTACCAATAGGTACAGGCAGGCGAAAGTATTCTTAATTTAGATTGTGACTTCAGGAAAGGAACTCAAAAGATTATTAAGAGTGTAAGCACTTGTATTGGCTGGCGAAACACATCGATAAAAACGACAGCAAAAATTCAAATGAAAAAATCGTAACGCCCATGAAATTGTAAAAATATCGTCGATAAATTCTTGAATGTCTGAATGAATCCAGCCGAGTAAACGGCGGGTTATCAAATGCCGAAAAGTGCCAATAATCCAAAGAGCGTTCATGCGAAGTGAGCCGAAAAACATTCGAGAGATGTCTTTGCATGCTACTGTCGCAAATTGAAAGCCAAGATCCGGTTTTGCAATCCTCACATATGCGCTTATTCTACAGATATTTTTGCATAAATAAATGGAATAGGAGCTTTTTAGGGATTGAAATATCTTTTTTTTAAAGATTAAAATCCGCTAACGACTATCCAAAATCCTAATCCAAATCCAAATCCTGAAATAAAACATCCCACAAAACTTGATGTCTGTTGTATGTAGTATAAGTAAATTGGCGTTCCAAATTTGAAAAATGACTGAAGCTCCATATTAATTCTGTGCACTACTACATACAATAGGTCCTTCACTTAAGTTTTTCACTTATACTTTGTTTATTCTGAATCGGTTATTATGAAATTCTTTTAAGAGATAAATAGCATTCTAACCTTAAATTTCTCTTTTTGTCACCCTGAACTAAAATAAAGTGCAGTAGCAAGTTGAATTTTGATAACAATCGTTAATGATTCACGGTTATTTACGTAACATATTAATACGACGATTGATTACGACGCGGTTACATGCATCGGGGTAGACTTAAAAACCGGCCAAGTGCGAGTCGGACTCGCGCACGAAGGGTTCCGTACAATTATCTATAAAAATCATGTTTATTGTATGGGAGCCCCCTTAAATATTTTTTTTATTTTAATTTTATGATTTTATGATTAAGTGTCTACCTGTTGCCGTTATCAATACCCAATAACCTAACCCATGAAACCTCTACTGTCGCTTTGGATTATTTTATTTCACCAATAACTATAAATTAAAATTATTAAAAATCCCCAACTCAATAATGTAACTCGTATGTTTGAACATAAAGTAAATGGCCATTATGCGCGTCTAAGGTCCCTTCCGCAGCTAACAAAAGAGCTAATTACTTTGAAACCGCTGAACCGATTTTGATGAAACATATAGACAGACAGACAGACACACACACACACCCACATAGCGGTCAAATTTATAACACCCCTCTTTTTGTGTCAGGGGTTATAAAAGAATGTGTTGGTGATAAAAAGTAATAAAAAAATATAAAATAATACATATATGTGGATAATATATATGTGATTGTGTATATATATATTATGATATTTAAAATTTAAGACAAGAAAAGATAAACGAGAACTTGTCATATTTAATGTAGTTTTCTTACCCTCATCCTTGCATGTCATACAACCCAGCTACCTTTGCTTCATAAAAAGTACACAATAACCGTCCGAAATTAGATGATACTTCACAAAGTTATACCGTAGCGTAACGCACGAGCCTTTCCTCAAACAAAACAATCGTGTTTGCGTAAAAATGGCGCTTTGATAAAAACGCCACAAATTTTAATATTAACGCGGCATTATTTTCGTTTCCATTAAAATACAGCAGCTATTGTTACAATGAAACGAGAGACGATTTAAGGTTTTTACAGGAAAAATGGCCGTAGTTCCCACGCGGGCCCAGTGTGGATTTGGAACTTCATACACACCATTTAATTTCTTCGCAAACGTATGCAGGTTTTCTCACGATGTTTTCCTTCACCGTAAAGCTCATGGTAAAGTTTTTCGGACGGGATTTGAACCCACGATCCTTTGCTTGAGAGGCCGTAGGTCAAACCACTAGGCCACCACTACTTAGTAGGGGAGACCGAGGACAGTTGACACAGAGGAGAGTATAAACAACGTCGATTTTTTTAGAATTATTAACTGCTAGAGAGCTCGCAATAGCGCGCGTTTTTTAGTTCAAGTCTCGAGCTATCAAACACGCGCTATTGCGAGCTCGCTAGCAGTTAATAAGTTCTGAAAAATCGACGTTGTGTCTACTCTCCTCTGTGTCAACTGTCCTCGGTTTCCCCTACTTAGACGTGCTTATTATGTGTGTCTGTGTCCGTGCGTGCGTGCGTGTGCGTCTGTATATTTACTAGCTTACGCCTTCGCTTTATACTCGTGGAAGAATTCTCTGCCCCGTGGGAATTTCGAAAATATCCGTCCTTGTTCCTTATCTACATCATAAAGAGAAGCTCTAAGCAAAATGTCAGCTTCCTGAGTTCAAAAAGTTTGGACTGAGCGCAGATAAGTCAGTCAGTCAGCGCTGGACTATTCTTTTTCTTTTTAAGATTTTTATTGCCATGTAACAGGACTATAACGCGATCCCGCAACCTTACGTCGGTTTGGTTGGTAGCCGAATCGCCCCCAGAGAGTCTTAGCACCAATTTCGGCTGAAATGATGATGAATGTTGAGGACTATAATAACTGCAAAAGTGATTATCTTGGCTTAATAACCTTTGTATAATTACTAATAATTACAAACTTGACGTAGAGAAAGTTTATTCATTAATAATAAATTATTATAAACGTTTACAGTTACTTTATCCTGACTTTTCTTTGAATTTTAAATCTATATACATATAATAAATCTGTAACAAGTCGGTGTCTGTACATTGAAGATATTTGAGAAAAACTGTCACTAGGGCTTTTTACTAGCGCAATAGAATCCAAAACAATGACTTTTAGAATTATTGTCTGTTTGTCTGTTTATCTGTTTGTCTGTGCGTTTGTGCGCGCTAATCTCAGAAACGGCTTAACCTGGAAGGATGCGGTTTTCACTGATATGTTGGTATTTTCTTGGATTAACATTTACTGTTTGTTTCATTTGAATCGGTTCACAAATAAGAAAGATACGTCTATTTTAAGAATTTATCGAACAGATTTTAGAAGTAGTGACTTGGGAATAATAGGTATGGTGGTGAATGTGAACGCGGGTGTGCGGGGGGGGGGGGGGGGGGGGTAATTTTTTTATATCGAGGAACTAAGGAGAGCCATAATTGATGAAAAAGCAAATTGGATAAAAAGAATAAGCTGCCCAAATTACTAATTCCACGCGGACGGAGTCGCGGGCAAAAGCTACGTAGTCATAAATATATTTACGTATATTTAAAAGCTTAAGATGACTTAAGACCCCTTTCTTGTAAACGTATCGTTATCTTACCTGTTAATTTTGACGTACTTTAGGAGTATAAAAAAAAATAAAAAAATAAAGTAAATTCTTAGTTAGGTATGATGCCTCGAGTAAATTCTTTGGATGTATGAAGTGTTAAATAATTTTTGTATACACCAACGTCTTCTAAATAAATAGTTAAAGAAATAAACATAACGACATCATTACCAAATTATGTGATTTAACCCTTGGTAGCCTAGTGGTTTGACTTATAGCCTCTCAACCAGAGGATCGTGGTGTCAATCCTGGGCTCGCACCTTTGAGTTTTTCAGAGTTTATGTGCGAAATTACATTTTATTTATCCCAAACTTTACGATGAATGATAAATCGTATGAATGATATATCGTCAGGAAACCTGCACACACTTTCGTAGCAATTCAATGGTGCGTGTGAAGTGCCCAATCTGCATTGTACCCGCGTGGGAACTACAATCAGAAATTAGAGAAAAAAATGTATTTGTAACATGTCATCATTCGGGTGAGGAATTCTTTACTACAAAAAACTTTTTGTACTTATACTTAAATCTAAGACAAATATTGATAAATTTGCGTTAAACGCACACTAAAAAAAATTGTGAAATCACATCATTTCCATTTGAAAGGCTTTAATTGAGTATCGTACAGTTTTTTTTTCTTTTCAGTCGTAATTTATGCCATGAATGGCCATGTAATCGACCGCAATTTTCTTTAATACTTAGACGTGCTACGAACTTAAGCGTTAAGTCTGATTTTTATTCTTTGGCCCTAATCTTTAAACATTATTCACCGTACATAAGCCATGACGCCCGTGATTTGCAAATGTTAATGTTACCCCAGCGTATCTTCTATTGGGATCTTAACTATTTTTAACTGACCTTTAAAAGAGAGGTTCTCGATTTGTCCATTTTCCTTGTATTTCCCTAATTCCTTCTTCCCGACTTCCTTCAATTTGAGCCGATATTAGACTATTCTATGTTTATATAAATCATTGATCACTCATGTATTAGTAGTCGAGACGTGCCAATCCGTGATATTTTTTTAAGGTTTTTTCGAAGGGAAGCCAACCGTAAAGTGATGGTACACTTATTAATTGCCGTATGCAAGGAGGTAGGCAAGCCTGGTTATCACTGGCCAGAAGCCCCTGATGCCACGGTCAGCCACGGTACACGTCCTGACATATGTCACTTCATCTTCTTTCATAAAAAACTATGCTCTAACGTGTCACGAATAATTAATCCGAGCTTGTGCAGCATACAAAACTTTCAATACTTAGCGGTGTCTTGTACAGTGCCTCCTTCAAATAAAATCACCCGTGGCCAGTCAGCGAGGTTGGCGGCGAAGAAGGGTAAGTCCACCTTCCTCGTACTTCGGCACGGGCCGCACCACGTGGCAACCTTACCTTCTGTATTCTGTAAACAACTCGTAGACCAGTTAGTGGTATAATTAGCTCATAGAAATTCCGATGAAACCTTTTTCATCAGGAGTTTCAGCTAATTTAATTTAGTATTGCACCAAGTTTCCAAATCAAAGGCATTTGAAGGCTGACGCCGTATTGTCTAACGCGCGGGCGCTCGCGATAGCATTTTTCTTCTCTTTCTACCCCTATCCTATGCTGAGTGACAGAAAGAAGTGGTGAAAACGATTGTGATATCGAATGCGTTAGACAATAAGACCTCTGTACCTCTACCATGAGTTACACTAGTTTACAGTGACCGTACTCGCTAGCGACGGCGTAAATGATTTGTATGGAGAATTGTGTACAGCGCCTCTAGCGGTCACTTACGGAAGTACAATTCTCCATGCAAATCATTTACGCCGTCGCTAGCGAGTACGGTCACTGTAAACTAGTGTAACTCATGGTAGAGGTACTGGAATGTCATTCGCTATCGAATCACGTACCAGGGTGAACCCTTTTCATTGCAAATGTCATGTTGACATTCCATAACATCTGCCAAAGAAGTCATCGTGAAATTGGTTGTAAAAAGGTTCCACCCTGGTACGCGATTCAGTTTCCTTGACTGTACAGCTTAATAATAACATAGTTTGTCATAAAAAGTAGACTAGATTGGTCAAATCAAGAAAGAGAAAGGTCTTTTTCCTTCATTTTACATGTTTCATCAAAATTGGTCCAGCCGTTTACAAGTTATCAGCTCTTTTGTATGCTGCGGAAGGGATCTTAGAATTAATTAGGTTGGGGGTTTTTAAAATTCTTAATTTATAGTTATCTATACATATAAAATCCTTTGTCCTGACTGACGGATCAACGCACAGCCTAAACCGCTGATCGTAGAGACCTGAAACTTGGAGGGTGTGTTCTTTGTATGACGTAGGCATCCGATAAGAAAGGATTTTCCGTAGTTCTACTCCTAAGGGGGTAAAAAAGGGGGCAAAGTTTGTATGAGACAACGTGATTCCTTGGTCCAATCTACTTCAAATTTTGCATAAACATTCTTTAACAAAATTGATGGAAGACGTGTTTCGTATTTTATTGAAATTCATCCCTTGACGGGGTCAAAAAGTAGTAGAAAGTTATTTTGGGGGCGATTTGCTTCGAAGTTGATATCAATACTCCTTAGTGCTTTTGATTTAAATTACATTTTATTTTGACACATTGTAAACGAAACGAAACTTCAAATATTGCAAACCATTTTTGTCTACGTTTGTCAACCACGTCTTGATCTGATCTCTGATAATAGCTAATTATATGTATTAAGTATTTGCATTTCAACAAGCGCAGCGTGGGACGTCCACCAACGAGATGGACGGACGTTTTGGTGAAGGCCGCAGGTTCAGGGTGGATGCAAGTCGCTTCCAACCGTAATGATTGGACGTCAATGAGGGAGGCCTATGTCCAGCAGTGGACGTCCTACGGCTGAAATGATGATGATGAAGCTTTTATGCGAGTTCAACCTTTTTCGAATAAAATCGAATTGAGTATTCAAATATCATTGTTGAACTCGCATAAAAGCTTGGTGCAATGCAAATACATATAAAATGCTTTGTCCTGAAGTCCTAAATGACTGACTGCCGGATTAACGCACAGCCTAAACCGCTGTATGTAGAGACCTAAAACGTGGAGGGTGTGTTCTTTGTATGACGTAGGCATCCGATAAGAAAGGATTTTCCGGAATTTCCACGGGATAAGGAATAATCGGGATTTATATATTTCATCAAGAGTGACCCTATGCCCATAACGAAGATTACTAAACTGTACAAATTGGGCATGCAATTAGACTATTAGAATATAAAGCGAATATAAAGAATTTTGAAAATTTCCACGGGATAAAGTTAAATCAGGATTTATATATGTAGGTACTCAAATCAACTGGACCATATCTCCGTAACTACAATTACTAATCTTTTCAAATACAGTATTAACGAAAATAACCATAACAAAAAAAAACTTATTGCAGGATTTTTGGAAATTCCTGTGGGATAGATAATCTCTGAAACTTCCGAGCCGATTAAAAAAAAAAACTTTTACCAGTAAAAAGTTACACTATCCTTTATTGACATAGGCTACTTTTTTTCCGGGGAAATGCAAAATTCCCAAGGGATAGAAAAAAGAAAATTCAACTTCGGAGCTCATTTTAAAATGTCTTACACCAATAGAAAAGATACACTGTCCTTGGTTAACATAGGATGCTTTTTTCCGGATAAATGCAAAATCCCCGCGGTATAGAAAATAGTAAAATTAACTTCGGGGCTGAGTTTAAAAAAAAATCACCAATAGAAAGCTTCACTATCCTTTATTGGTATAGGCTACCTACTATTTATTCGGTAAAATGCAAAATTCCCCTGGGATATTAAGAAGTGAATTTCACTTCAGGGCTGATTTGAAAATTTCTTTCACCTATTAGTGAGTAGCTACACTAACCCTTACTTACATAGACTATTTTCTCCGTGAAAAATCAAAATTCCCACGGGAAAAAAATAAGTGAACTCAACTACGCGGCTGATTTTAAAAGTTCTTTTATCGGTAGAAAGCTTTAAGGACATAGGCTACTTTTCTCGGGGAAAATGCAAAATACCCGCGGGATAAAAATAAGTGTAATTTTGCAAAGAATAAGGACAAATTTGTTGAAATTCCCGCGGGATAGGGAATAAACGGGATTTATAATATTCACTAACTGATACTCATGATGAAATGATAATAATGATGGATGTTGCCGGTGCCGGATTTTTGTTTTATACAATGAAAGAGATGAAGAAGCTTTACCACAAATTGGAATTCTACGCGGACGAAGTCGCGGGCAAAAGCTAGTTTTTATATAAAACTGACCCGTGATTGATGAAATGATGGCCTCTCACCTTATGAAAAGTGAAAGTTCAAGGATGTGAAAACTGGTTCAGTTCCTATGATGATATTTAGAATTTAAATGGCCAGTACCTGGGCGACCGAGCTCTGCTCGGGCAGAAACTCGGTACCAAGCGTTTTCCCAGAGATAAGACCAAGCTAGATCAATTTTTCATCCCCGAAAACCCCCAAATACCAAATTTCGTCGAAATCGTTGGAACCGTTTCCGAGATCCTGATTATATACACCGGAGGGGTGGGGGGGGGGGGTTGAGAGGGGGGGAGGGAGCGCGGGGGAATTAAAGGGGGGATGAAAATTTCATTGATTTTGCCGTAGGATGCACCGTTTTCAAGATATTTGACAAAAACACCGGAGGAGGTGAAGGGGTGTCACGTTAAACTATCGTCCGTAAACCGACTTTACAGACAACCGGCTTTTCCTGTTCTGTGCTCCCAATAGGGAACGTGCACATAGACGGTGCTGCCAACTGGTGCCATAAGGGTGCCATCAATTTGAATGTTTTACCTTGATAAGTTTGTTTTACTGTCCGCATAGTGTCTCTTCTGTCGCATTAGTGCTGCCGCCTATAGTTACTGCACGTTCCCTATAATACTTTTTCTAACAAAAAAGTAACTTTTTCTCGCAAAAAAATAACTTTTTCTCACAAAAAAGTAACTTTTTCTCACAAAAGAAGAAACTTGACGTTTTCTCATAAAAAATAAACTTAAAAAAAAAACTAAAAATCTTGAAAAAAACGTGGTATCGAACCGAGGTCGGCTGGATCCGCGACCACCCGATTTCTAATGTGCCATTATGATCTGCTCGAAGTCGGCGAAATTTAGCTTTATATTCTAATGCAAACAAAAATAGCCGGAAAACACGAGTAAAAGCGATTTTCAGAAAATGAAACATAGCTAGATCCGTTTTTCATCCCCGAAAACCCCCACATACCAAATTTCATCGAAATCGTTGGAGCCGTTTCCGAGATCCTGATTATATATATATATACAAGAATTGCTCGTTTAAAGGTATTAGATTATCTTATAAATCTTCTATTTTCTCAATATAATCTTACCTATGAAAAACCTGCAACTGCTTGGCAAACTTCAAATAAATCTCCCAACTTTCCGTTCGTAGGGTTAAAATATCTAGGTAGTTTATTCTAAGCAACTTGTGTTGAATGGCTGCAATTACCACAATGCGTAGTAAACCACAATGTTCACTCATGCGAGATGGTTACCCATTCCGGTTCCCTTTTAGAGTTCCGCACCCGAAGGGCCTAAAAGGGTCGTCTGTCTGTCTGTCAAACGCTCCCATCTTCTAAACGAAACGAGAAAGGCACTTGACATTCACAAATAAACATGTAAATTTCTGGCCTAAACGTGAAAATCGGTGTGAATTGAAATTGAAGAGGGTTCAACATAAAGGCAATATGTTTAACATAATACGAAATCAAATTAAATATTTTTCTTTTAGTTGATATTTTTAAGAGCAACGTATCGACCTTCTTCAACATGCCATAAATGCGTTAATATTGGGCTGAATACATTTATTCTTGTAACAACATGCTCTTGATCCATTATTATAAGTTAACGTTACATGAAGAAGTTAACTAACGGAACATAATGTAATAACGCCCAGTAACACTATTACTGTTAATTAGCTGTGTACGAGTGGCCATTGCTGTCGCAGTCCAATTAATTCTGAGATAAAAAAACGGTCATTCTATTTACAAGCTTATCTCAGATATGAGTCAATCTTAAGGTCACCAGTCACCACGGGATAGTACAATGTCATATTTTTTTAACTCGTTTCTTTATCTTCGCCAAATTAAAGGTCAAACAACGCTAACGCAATAATTCTAGAGAACGCGTGCGATAAATTGTTATCCGATTAGAGTCATGAAACATCAATAAAGATTTGTTAAATTTTAAACGTATTTATCAGGTGTAATGTGGTTGTATGTTGTGAGTGCACAGCGGTGGCGCGGCCGATAAGCGCGGTCCGGGCCGGGTCGGCGGCAGCGGCGGCGGCCGCGGCAGTCGTAACCGGCTGGCACGCGTGGCCACACGCGCCTCGGCCCGCTGCCCGCGCCCGCGCTCGCGCCCGCGCCCGCGCCCGCTCCGCTACCCGCGCGAACCCACCTCCCAACCCCGCCAACTGCCCTCAGGTAAAAACCGCTCTAACACCGACACCACCTCACCTCCTTATACCCTCGCATCATCCCGATTACCACCTGTCAGGATTTAACAATCTGTAGATTGTTATCTAATTTTAAATGACAGCTAGCCAATTTATTTTTAGTACAAACAAAACAAACTATTAGACTTGTTTCTCACTTTCGGCAAGATTGTGGCGGTGACAGACACGCGGATTGTTGTGTTAAACGACAGAATTAAAAGTGGACTTCAGCTGCGCATTATTCTCAGACGATGCTGAAAATTACCATGGATATTTGAAATACGACTTAGTAAACTACACGTGATTAATGTAACAAGCTACGCCTGCCTCATTTACGGAATTTATTTATATTCTCAACTCATAGAGCTGCAGTGGACCGGTATCCATCTTAATTTTACGGGACAGCCTAAATTGTAACGAAAACTTAATTAAGTTGCAAAAGAGCTCCGGCATGCCAAAAAACGCGTCATTAAATTTCGAGAGTGAATTTAGTTCTCATCACCAACCAAGAAATTGCTCTCTTATCTGACCTTGTCCTTGAGATGAGCCTGAATCTCATTCGTTTATCTAGATAACGGAGGTGTTATATCTGGTATAATTACTCATTAAATCGTGGACTTCAGAATTTATCTCAAGAGACACTCGATTTATAGTATCAAAACGATTTGTTTAGCCGCTTTATCGAAATGGCTTCCGATAAGGAACAGAGCTTTAAAAACTGTATAATGCCAAAAATGTAGATAGAATCTCCAAGTGTTCTTTGGGATTTTCCTATTTGAATATCTATTGAATTTCCCATTTCGCACTGTCTGTCGGAAATAGGTCTGGAGTTTATTGCTGACATCTGTTATTGGCATCACTTTTACCAATTTCTTTGAAAGCATTTAAATACAATCACTTACTTGTACATTGTGGATTTTTGCCAGACTAGCTTAAACCCGCTGCTTTTCCCTCGTTGCAGAACTATGTGTCCTACGGGGATCAGCAAAATTAGTCCTTATTCCTTGTACTAAGTACATAGCTGATTTGGGCTGGGCGTTGATAAGTCAATCAATCAGTCAAGAAGGTTTTAATTGTTGAAAGATAAGGATATCTACATATAACTTTAATTACTATAATACGTTACTGATTCATATTTTACAAGCGTTAATACCCTATCAAATGAGCTCCTTAAAATAACAAAATATAAAATCGAAATTTCCTAGTCAGAGTTACTTGACATCTTTTACGACATGCTTGTACGCATCACGTCACACGGATAAATTAAAAACCAGTTACTGAATGTCATGTCGTTCTGTAAATAAACACAGTAAAAGATTTTATTCTTGTTTCAGCGAACTAAAATAAACGATGTTTAACTAAAAACAGTCACTTACAATTTCTGACTTTACAATTGAAAATTTGTGGATCGAACTCTCTCTACCGGCACGAAGGCTTGTTTGATACCCATCATGTGATAATCTTGTTTTATTAGAAGATCAGGTTGGAGTTACATCTCATAAATTTTCAATGGTTAAGACATCATAATCATAGCTACACTAAGATTAAAGCAGCGCGAATGTCGTCATATTTCACTACGATATTAAGATTAGCTTTCCCAATCTTTGAAGCTGTTCTTGCAAAAAAAACTCTCAATGTAAAGCAGTTGTGCCCCTGGTAAAAGATACTTTGTTTATTATTCCTTATTCTATTTCCATTCGCCTCGGTTCGTAGATTACTCGACCTTTTTTGTTCAAAAAGTCAAGTAGGTGTATGGCTACTTAAATATTAATGTACGCTGGAAGATTGTCGTGATACCTTGGAAGCATTTAAAGCTTATACTTTACCTCCTAATTGATAAAGGTGATTTGGTTTAAATAAGTTTACCAATTTAGTGATGAATAATATGTCAGTGATAATGATAAACACTTGTTTGCGCATAATTCCTGACATATTAATTTAGAATAATTGCTGCCTAGGACAAGACAAGTTATCTAGGATGTAATGATTTTACAACATCCCTATTCATCTATGGTTCATTAAGTGTAGTTGTTAAACAGTGATGTAGAGTGAGTAATGTGATCGTGACAATGATATTTATACTGTATTGTTTTATTGGCAGGAACAATCGTTGTGGTGATTTACTGCACTAACATTTGCGTAACATCTTATTTGGAAAACAAAACGTTAAACTTTGCGTTACGAATGGTAAGATAATATTGCCTAATAAGAGAATTAAACAAACTTTTCTGAATTTAATATTTTTACTGGCCAATTTAATAGAAAACGGTCGTTTTTATCTCGGTAAACACACTTCATTCTCGTGCTGGAGCTGTTTGAGATTAGCAAAGGTTACGACAAATACATGGGAAGACATCAACCGATAAATATACATAAATCTACGAAATCACCCCTCATTGTCAACGTGAGTTCTCTTATTTCTGCAGTACAAGAGCTTACGCACCTTCTTAACCTATCCTCTTGAATTATTGCTCCAATCTTATCGAAATTCAATATCTTTGGTTAGTCGAGCTAAGCCACGGCTTTACCTGCCGCCCACCCTTCCCAATACGCTACACAGTTTATTATTCCTACTTGGACAGTTGTTTTATATTTCCTATAGAAACTCACGAATTATTCACGAAATTGTATAAGAATACTTAAAATCACATCTGTTTAAATAACTCTAATAACACTGAAACAATTACGTATTAAACTTCAAAGAGGTTTTTCATAGGCTGTGTTGAATCTACTTGGAATAAAGAACTCGAGGCTACGCGATATTTTAATTTTTTTTTATATATCTGTTAAACGTATTTTTTATTCGCGCTTGCTTCCCTTCAATACGTTTTTTTAAGCGTGCTTCTACCCCTAAATACGATATAAATTTGTATATAGTGTGGCTTGTCTAATTTGTTTTTTTTTCGTTAGGCAACCTTATATCTTTACGATTAAATATTATATCTTCCTGTCCTATCGGTAAAACATAGATAACTCAGAACTTGAACTCGTTAAGTAGATTTATGTTTTTTTTATACCTCAACGGTGTTAGTCTAGATTGCTGCACATTTTAATGTGACAAATACTTGTAATATATTTTCTCCTGTTAAATGTAGTTACTTAAAAAAACATACTGACGAATTGAGAACCTCCTCTTTTTTTTTGAAGTCGGTTAAAAATGAAACTTAACCACACACGCACACATCCTTAAGTTTAACTGCTCTGATTTTTCTTAATTGGTGTTTCCCTTTATAAAAATAAATAGCAACAGAACGTGATATTGTAACTACGTCCGCGTTCATACATCCGCATACAAAACCAATTATAGTTTTGGCACTTGTCAACAAAAAAATAGATTAAAACACCCACGTCCGAAACTTTCGGGAACAAAACTGGCGTATAGAGTTGATTTAACTAATTAATTGGATTTAACTATGTATACTCAATCTTTTCCAGTCAATTAATCAATCTAAATCCCAGCTGATTGATCTAGTGCTAAGTCATCGTGTAATCACGGTGCAGATTTAAAATTAAAGCCACGTTCAAGGTAATGTCGCATTCCGAACACACCTTTTTAAATTTTTGTTATACGTTGACGTATACCAAAAGAACAGCAATTTGATGACTTTGATAGTTTAGTTTTGTTTATGACAGCTGATCCCATAGGATTTAATTAAATTGTCAATCCTTTAATTCAATCAATTAATAAAGGCACAATTATTTTGTCCATTTATCAAATAAAACATTAACTTCTTAAATAATTTAATTTATTGAATTAGGCGTTACTTTGCGGAGGTCCATATTAATGAACTGAAACAATTACTTTGCTCACCCGCGCTTTGCTTCGCGGGTGAGCAAAGTAATTGTTTCAGTTCATTAACTTCTTAACAAACCAGAAAAAAAGAGAGAAAATAAATTATAGGATCAATTTGGTTGTCTTAAAAGATTTTCTGAATTAAGTTACAAAGCTTTTATTTGTGTTTCGTGGGACAGTGTTCCATTCTTAAGTGAATGTCTCTGTTTTTTTGTTTCTTCCTATCCTGGGGAAGATAATGCAACCCTTTAAGCACCACCTTCCTTCATATCGCCCCGTCATGTCCGTTCTATTATGAATTATTTTTTTGTCGGAAAATCGCAATTTCCCTAAAATTCAGACAGTCACAGTAAAAGTGGTAAGACGATGATAAAGACGTTTACAGTAACTCCGACAATATTTAAGACCTGACATTCTGAAGAACTAAATGTTGTTTATTTACAATGATTTTTGATGATGATGATGGTGATGATGAATTTGTTTTATTAAATAAGTGTATTAATTCAACTTATCTTTATTGAGACAAGGTTTCAATGTAATATTTAGTTTTAAAATTATTTAATACCATTAAAAAATAATGGGTTTGTTAAATAGTTTATGACCACCTACGCCTTTCCTTTCAAATACATTGCACCTGCAGATGAGGCTCGTTAACGAGATTCTGTGCTTTATAACGACCTGAGGAGTTACAAAGATAATTGATAAAATAATGTTTGTTTAAGGAAAAACCACATTTACTTATCATATTTCAAACCCCTGAAAATAAACAGTACAGATAGAAATTATAGCTATCATTTTGTTTTCGGTACTGACAAAGAGCAATTAAAATTGTTATAGATGATGCTTAAATAAAAAACCCACTGCTTCATTGTTATCTACACCAATAAAAGGACAGTAAATATGTTAGAACCGTTACCATTTTAACTTGTAATAAAATATTTATGGGTGCAATTTACCGAATATTTTCGGCTTTCAATTCATTTGTCGTTTAAGAATAATTATATTTGAATGACACTTCCCTTTGCGCCCATTGTAGTATTAATTTCCCCTGCGACTGTCAATTTGCCTGCTTATAAGAAGTACTTACACGGAATTAGATAAATTAAATTTCGGCACCAATTTGGAGTCATTATAAAAAATCTACAGTCATTAAAAGCATAAATGAACTATTATGAAGTGTCATTTATACTGTTTGACTTAATACTCTAAGTGGTATTTTTTGTTTATTTTTAGCTGATATTAAAGACAAAAGCATGGAACGTGTTTGTAATTTCAGTTTTGTTTTGTTAGTGTGAGTTGTTTATTTCTATCCGCAGTTACCATTGAAGCGTATGACAAAGTGACTCCTTTTTACAAAATAAGTAATGAGTTTAGATTTATCTGGAAAGTTAAATCTTAATTTAATGTAACCTTCATTTGAGTGTTAAATGAACGTGAATAAAAGTTTCGATTTACCACAAACACATTTTGGGTCGCTGAGGGTCACTCTTTTAGCGAAGAGCACTTCTCGAGTCGACTTCAAGAGCTTATTTTAAATGAGATTAAGAGCCCAAAACACGCTTATGTAGCTGGATTATTAATTTTGTCGGAGATCTCAACTGTGCTTTTTTGTTGCTTTAAATGTAATTGATGTGTAATAAATAGGGGTATTACATAAACGTAACAAGTGAACAATGCCTTTTCGTAATACATTAATGACTTGAGAATTGCAGTGTTATACCCATAATGGCTATAGGTATAAAGCTTAAGGGTGTCTGTGTCTCGTGTGCATGACGCGGCCCGAATAACGGCTAATCTTGTAACTGATATTTATTTATTTACTAATTTATTTCAAACGTAGTTCATATCAGGTTAGTACCTAACAATTTCACTTATACAGGGTTATTTGTAATTCACTAGCATCCTTTTAACCCTAAACTCCTACCTCTTAAACAAATGTTTTGTTTTATGGCTTTTGTCATAACTTAATATTTTTGGTGTAATAACGTTTTGAAAATTTGAGACTCACTCTTACTTTTACGATACTCTGTGCTGATAGCTGCAAGTCATTCATTCATTGCCCGCCACCACCGCGGCGCGTTAAAATCATAGAGTACGATGTTGTGTTAGAGGTATTTATTTATTATTATTTATTTGTATGGAAAAAAATGTGCTCCATTTTAAAAAGTCGTAAAACAAAAAACATTCGTTTAAGTGATAGGAATTCAGGGTTAAGAGGATGTCAGTGAATTACAAATAACCCTGTATATCTCTGATATGGAATTTAAATCATTTTATAATTTGGAACGTTCAACTTATATAGACATGCTCTACTTATATGTACAAGAAAGACTTTTCTTAAGTTTAAATAAATTGACTAAATAGTCAGTGTCACTTGACCCGTTTATTCAATATCTAAATCATTTAATTATAGACACGCAAATTAAATCTTTATAATTTAACTGTAATTAATCCGCTTCCGCTTTGTCTTCGATTAGATCTCATTTGAATTCAAATTTCAAAATTTCGCGAAAGTTCGCACGTGAATTTCTACAAATGATATCGTGGTTGTCACTAACATTGCAAGATCAAAAAAAATCAGGCCTGAACCTATATCAAGTACTTTTAAAACAAATAAATGAAGATAATAAGCTAAGTTGCTAAGCTTACTTTGGGACTAGGTCAATTGGTGTGAATTGTCCAGTGATATTTATTATTATTATTCTCTTTATTTATATTTTTTTCTCTTAGGTTAGATTTTTACAATAATTATACAAAAAGTAAAATATAAAACTATACATACGAAACGTAAAATCATTATAAAAACCTAACCTAGGGTGCCACCGGCAGCGAGGCGGGGCCTAAGCTATCGGTGGTTAGGGCGACAGAGAGAGGAACCTCCTGACTATCCGCGCAGTGTCCAGGAGTACCGCCTTCTGTATCTGACCCTTGATCCAGCCATCTAGCGAGAGTCTCTTGAGGTGTTGGTCGAGACTCTTCGCTATCAGACCGTTCGCAGAAACGACTAACAGGACAATGATCGTCGAATCAACATCCCACATGGCGGTTATCTCGTGAGCTAGGTATTATTATTATTATTAATACTCGTCCCAGATTTCGTGTCTCTAATACTGCTACTGCTTTATCGCGGTTTAGGAAACCCGGGTGAGGAAAAGCTAATCTTTATGATGTAAGTACTTAAACTATGATAAACCATAGTGTCAGTCTGATATGCTAGTTATTTCAAATTTATTTATTTCCTTAACAATACAATACATGTGTATCAGATATTAATTAATAAAAGGTTATGATTTTTTTTATTTCAACAAACCCAATAAATATATCTTACACGCATAGCCACGTGTAACTAAATTTTACATTAAAAAACTAAAAAATTAAGCTTGCTAAAATAAACTAACTTTATTTCGAACGAGCGTTCTACTTAAAGTTCCTAATGAACAAACGAGCATTCATCTTCTATTGGTATCCATAATCTGTTCCAACTTATTTTATAGCGAAAACATTAGGCGAGGGTATTATTTGTTATTATGTTTGAGATTGAAACTGCCACAAGCAGTTCGGTGTAAACGACCGTAACAATGCTACTGACATAGGTAAATACATACAATCAACTGGCTCTCAATCACGAAATATAGATTCAGTTCTAACCATAGCTTTAGAATTTGGCAATAGAACGGCAATGCAAGAGAAAGAGCGATATAATAGACGTATGTTAGAAAAAGTTAGCCGAATGAAACCATTTTTTTTCTTACAAGCACGCTATAAGTCTGTTAGGACCTTGTGTCATTCGTAAATGACAGGAATTAAACAGTTTATGTATTTTTGTATTTATTTAGTCTCGTTTACTTTACATAACATGACATTTTTTTGTTTTTTATTGTGTGCACGAAGTCAAACTTATCCCATAAAGGGATTTCTTCGAGTTAACCTTTGAACGATTGATAGGAAATCAGAAACCAGTGGCCTGTTGCATAACAAAGTACAACTTATATTACAAGCGGAACTCCCTTTCTAGATAGTATAACTGAAGCGAGAGTTCCGCTTGTACTATTAGTTGTACTTTGTTATGCAGCAGGCCCCAGAGTAGACATTCAATGAAAAGTAAAGAGAACCGAAATTTAAAAAGAACCCAAACAAATATCACATTAAAAAACACATTCATAAATGTATACAGTAAAGTAATACAAATGAAGATAAATAGACTATAAACACATTGAATATTTAGTAATATATGCATGCACATGAAACAAAGAATACGCAGCATCTTTTTAAGATAAGTGATAAATAGGTACGAGTAATTCACTTAAAACATAACCTAAGTGTGATCAAGGTCCAAGAAAATTGCACGTTTCGTATGGAATAACTCTATTCTTCAATAAATCATGTAGGTTTTGAAACATTTGAAGACACCCATAAAATCTTAAATATTATACTGTGTTTGTTTGCTCTTCGTGACCGCGTCGGTGCATGAAAGTAGGTAGACATAACAATACATGTGACTACTCAAGGTCTAGTAATCACGACGCACAACACTAACCGATTTACATGTTTGCCTGATGTCGATAGGCCAAGTTAAGCACAGAATCAAGAATTCAGACAAAACAATTCGCTTGACCTGATGATAAAGTAAATAAATATCACGTGACAATTTCACACCAATTATTGGTAAGTATTGTAATGGGTTCTAAGCAACGGATAAACACTTAATAGATATAGGTGAGAAACTTAAGTAAATTAACTGTTGTATGTAGTAGTGCACAGAATTAATATAGAGCTCAAGTCAGTTTTCTAATTTGGAACGTCTATTGTTTATATGGATACGTTACTACTACATACAATAAGTTTTTCACCTATACCTACGTACTAAAATAATAATAATAATATATAATAATAAATAATATTAGGGGGGGGACAATCTCACACAAATCGACCTAGTCCCAAACTAAGCAAAGCTTGTACTATGGGTACTAGACGACGATAGACATACTACTTATATAGATAAATAAATACTTAAATACATAGAAAACATCCATAACTCAGGAACAAATATTCGTGCTCATCACAAAAATAAATGCCCTTACCGGGATTTGAACCCAGGACCTCTTGCTTCGTAGGCAGGGTCACTACCAACTAGGCTAAAGCGGTCGTTATACTAAATACTGTAGATTCGAGACAAAATATATCTATGTACGGTCAAGTGCAAAAATAAGTATCGATGAAATCCTACCATCGTTACATACCTATACCTTAATTGGACGACATAAGAGATATGGGACATATTTATGAGCAAGTTGTGTACCCATATTTTTACACTTGACTGTACCTACTTATTAACAACTGGAAATTGCTCCTGTACGCTTAGTATAAGTTTTCCTTCACTTCAATACTTCTCGATCGCGTTTACGTAAAAAATTCAATTACTAGGGAAACATGGACAGCGACTCCGCGCGCGTGCGTCTATGTTTCCATAGAATTGAAATTTTTACGTAAACGCGATCAAGAAGTATTGAAGTGAAGGAAAACTTATACTTAGCATACTGAAAATGAAATTCAAACACTCAAGTGAAAATAGCGAATGCAGTGTCGTTTTTGCCGTCGTAAACGGAATTCGTCAACGCAATTAAAAAGTAATCACTGTCTTGCATATTTTTTGAATTTGTGCTAAGTATGTAGTAGTGAAAGATTTTGAGTGATTTAATGGACTATGACTTGACGTTTATTGATGTTGACGTACGCGAAGCTACCAGCATTGTTTACGATGGTGTCGTCATAACATTGACGTATGAGGTGAAAAAATGGATAAACGATGAGCATCCACTACATTACAATATTATCTTCATATATCTCAGCTAATATTATCAAAATCGGTCAAATGCGCATCAGACCTTCTGTACTAATATGCGGCAAAATTTGCTCTCTAAAGCTTTATATTTTGCAAATCGAAAAATAGTTTTTAGCAATACTACATTTTTGAAAGGCCTATCCAAAGATACCCCGCTCTGTGGGCTTGGCGAGAAAAAAAATCCATAGTTTACGTACCTACCTACTTGGTGTACCTATCTGAAAACATTTTTTATTTTATTTTGTTCTACCACTGCGTTCTTAATATTAATAATATTATTTTACTATTTCAGGTTCTTGAACCATATTGTGTTAGTTAAATACATTATTTTTATGAACTATGTTAGGCATAACAAATAAACTGAAACCAATATTAGTCATCCATAAATTCATAAAAAGTCATGTAAATTATGTAATAAAATCATCATAATTAAATATTAAAGTTCAAAATTCATAAAAAAATTAAAGTCAAATCAGCATAATTTCTAAATGTAGAATTAAAAAATAAGTATGCAAAAGTTAGTAAATTTTTAACTTATGTTTGTTGTCTAGAGACGTGATCAAGACTAACCCAAATCAACTTAGTTAATTATAGGATAGCGTTTCGTAGCGTTGCTTTTGTTTATAGTTTTTTCATCGTGTGGGGTATGTATGGGTGATATGGGTTATTAACTCTTCAAAAATGTTCATTAAAAAACAAAAATCTGATTGTTTCACGTGAATGGTGGGAAGCGTGGGAAGCGACTTGTTCAGTTGTCGATGACCAAATTCAATAGAATTTGTCAATCTCGTAGGCACTTCTAACCAACTGACGTGGACACCAAATTGTCTAGGTAAAATAATAAGATTTAAATATTTTTTATTGGTTTTCGATTATAATCATCATCATCATCATCATTTCAGCCGAAATACGTCCACTGCTGAACATAGGCCTCCCCCAAGGCTCGCCAAACAGATCGGTCCCGCGCCATCCGCATCAAACGCGATCCCGCAACCTTAACCAGGTCGTCGCTCCATCTTGTTGCCTACCTACACTGTGTCATCGGGTACGTGGACGCCACTCGATAACCTTTTTGCCACATCGGCCATCAGTTCTACGAGCGATGTGCGCTACCCACTGGCACTTGAGTCTGGTGATTCTTCGAGCTATGTCGGTGACTTTAGTTCTTGCGCGGATTTCATCATTTCTAATGCATCATTCATTATAATCATATCTTTAGGAATCTGGATAACCAGATGTTCATATCAGTTGGCTGTAAGTGTTAAGAGATTGTCAGATCTATCGAAATGAACTTTACATAGATCTAATAATTTTGAAATAATTTTTATGTGAAGGATTCTGATGTGAAATGAGCCCGAAAGCTGACTTATTCCCTACTTTAAGCTAAATTCACAACACATTGAAAAGTGAATACGGCACTCGCAGTTAATTCGGCAATTATGTACGTTAATTACCAGATGTGATCGGCTTATAAATGCTATTAATTTTGCGACGGGAATTTCGATCAATCGGTTAACGAACGCGTGAGCAGAAATAGTTCATAAGTATGATGTTAATTGAGTGCACTGCAGTTGAGTGGGCCGTACGGGCCGGTTGGCAGCGAATCGATACTAATACGTTAACTCACTCATCAGGTTGAAGCAGGAAGTGATTTGGATTTAACTGGTCCTTTTTACGCATGGTTATGTAACACCCCTTTTCCGGGTTGTGGATTTTTTTAATGTGACCCCCTCTGTTTACATTAACCCAAAATGAAAAAATATGTGCAAGTCACTTTAACTCAATTTTTGTTCAGTAGGTCAACCTTAAGTACACGTAAACTCGTAACGACAGCATCATAAGTAAAATAAGTACGCCTTTCTCATGCTATTGCTTATTTTTTACTCAAACAAATATTGTAACGAGCTTGACCATGGCATAAAATAGTTTAATCCCGTACTTCTGATTTGATTTCATGACAGGATAATGAACAGAAATAAAGCAGATATAATTTTAAAACTTTAACACTACTCTTTCTCTATCCGTATACCGTATATACGTCACACTATATATAGGCCACAGGCGTCCTCTCAGAATGAGAGGGCTCGGGCCGCACTTCCTACACGGGCCCAATGCGAATTGAAAATTTCTCACACACAATTGAATTTCTTTACAAGATTACAAGAATTACAAGATTCCGTGCGATATTTTTCCTTAACCTTAAATTTCAAATGTAAAAGGTGCGCGCCTCGGGTCAAACCCACGACTCTCTCGTTGAGAGGCTATAGCACAAACCAGTAGGCTACTCATGACTTGTACTACTCTTTCTACATGTAAATAAAATATTTTTGATCGGTTCCCATGTATACAGGGTTATTTTTAATTCACTGACATCCTCTTAACCCCGAATTCCTATCACTCAAACAAATGTTTTTTGTTTTACGACTTTTTAAAATGAAGCACTTTTTTCCCATACAAATACACAGAGTATCGTAAAAGTAAGAGGTAATCTCAAATTTTCAAAACGTTATCACACCAAAAATATTAAGTTATGACAAAAGCCGTAAAACAAAAAACATTTGTTTAAGTGGTAGGAGTTTAGGGTTAAAAGGATGCTAGTGAATTACAAATAACCCTGTAGAGACAAGATTATTTGTCTAGCTCAAAGAACTCACGTTTAGCTATTGCGTCCTATCGGCCTATTGTGACTATATTGACGTCGACGTGTTATTTAAAGGCGAGAATTTACTCGTGTTAATTCATAAAAATGCTAACTTATTCCTCACAGAAATTTCTTTTCAAACCCACTCAACTCTTAAATACACACTAAGCATAAAGTGTTTCAGTCTTTTACTGATACCTATTGCTTTCGATTCATTTTACTGATGAAATATACTCGTACTGATACTTTCGGACTAGCAGTCTGAGGCGATTTTCTAATGTTCTGTTTGCAGCTTGTAATATATATAGTACTAGCCTTCCGTCCGCAGCTTCGCCCGCGATAAAATTAATTTTCCCGTAGGAAAAGGTATTTTCCCGCGGTAAAAAGTAGCCTATGTCACTCTGTGGTAATGTAGCTTTCTAATGGCAAAAGAATTTTTGAAATCGGTGCGGTAGTTTCGGAGCTTATTCAATGCAAACAAACAAACATACAAACAATCAAATCTTTCCTCTTTATAATATTAGTATAAACAAATCTTTATAATATTAGTAAAAATAAACATTTTTCATTTATTTTTTTTTCAGTATAGATAAGCTATTTCACAGTTTCGACTATACTTTTATGCATTAGAGGCACTATGTTTTGATATTTAGCAATTACATATTATAGAATGCTGCAGTGTAAACTGCGTCTCACTCAAAAGGCTGATTTATTCACAGCTTTTCATATCCTTACTCCCCCAACGTCCCAACGTTCCAATGTTTTTTTTTGTTTGAATCATTCACACATCATTTGTTCATCTTTATTCATCGGTTTTAACCTATAACCTGTTATTTTTCTGTGATTACATGAGTAAGTATATGTAGGATACAAATACTTTTTATTTTCTTTAACAAAACAGTAAGTCATAATAAAATAAATCCGCAGGAAGAAGTTGTTTTGGATGAATGTTCGAATTTATTTAGTTTTGGAGGAATGCAAAAACATGACTTGATTAAGTACCTACCCCTTCAAAATCAACAGCTTGCAACAACAATAGGGATGTCGACTGGGTTATAATTATGTCATTCTATTTAGTCCGTCAGTTAGATAATGGAAAAATATGGGACACGTATTTTTTGGTTTATCAAATCATTAAAAATCGACAAAGGCATAGATCATTAAACTTCTGGAGTGGGGGCTTGTGACGTCACTCTTAGGTAAAAATTGTACCATATAGTGACGTCACTCGAAAATTCTAAGCACTGTATCCTCGTCATTTTTTATTTGTCAAACAAAAGAAAAAATACGCGTACAATATGTTTTAATAATCTAACTGACGGACTAAATAGTTTTTTGTAGTCGTCTAGCCTATTACATTGGCTAAGACAGCAATCCCATGGGACCTTATCGTTTTAATACATAAGCTTCCGTTCTATATATCAAATTAATCGCTTACACATTCCCATCTAGCACGTTTCCAGTGGCCGTTGGGGGCCAAAAGTTCTGGAATGGAGACCACGGACTGGCAAGCGCAGCGTGGGACGTCCACCAACGAGATGGACGGACGATTTGGTGAAGGCCGCAGGTTCAGTACCTCTACCATGAGTTACACTAGTTTACAGTGACCGTACTCGCTAGCGACGGCGTAAATGATCTGTATGGAAAATTGTGTACAGCGCCTCTAGCGGTCACTTACGGAACCACAATTCTCCATACAAATCATTTACGTCGTCGCTAGCGAGTACGGTCACTGTAAACTAGTGTAACTCATGGTAGAGGTACAGGGTGGATGCAAATCGCTTCCAATCGTAATGATTGGGCATCAATGAGGGAGGCCTATGTCCAGCAGTGGACGTCCGACGGCTGAAATGATGATGATGATGATGATGACGTTTCCAGTATTACCCGATAGCCGAGGGCTAAACAGCGACAGAATGGATGTGTCTGCCTCTACTACCAATGATATCGAATCAATCAAAACGTCAGGGAACATTATGGTTACAAAGTTCGACCTTCCGAACTGAAACGTAGGTATAATGTTATATTGATGACTCAGGCATCTTGTTTAATCAGTTGGACGAGGAGCGGTTAATAAACAGGCGTGTTTTTAACTTGCTACGATAATTCCAATCTTTACTCGTTACTTATATCGCGTATAAATGTTTCAATGAAATTGAACGAGTGAGTTTAAATTTATTTTATTTTAGGAAGTAAAAGAGTAATTCTTCAAATGTTGTTGGAGAATGCCACAGAGTTAAGCTCCAAACGCACAGACAGTGGAGGCGTGATCAGCCGTGCAGTGACGGTTGTAATATTCTAACTTGTATGAATGGTGGTACCGTACCGCGAACTCGTTCATACAAGGTAGAATTAGGGATTGCAATCCCGCAGCTCATTCAATCCCGCGGGACTGTTATGCGGGATTACTCAATCCCGCGCGGGATCACGCGGGATCCCGCATCTTTGAAATTATGTTATAAAATCAAATTGAAACTACAGATTTTTGTGTAAAAAAAGGAATAGAAATTATTTATTTTCTATTAATTAAGTATAAGTAACAAATCGATTCAATTCAACTGAAATACAATTGGAAATCATTAAATAAAAAATAACAACTAATAATTAAAAAAAAAAAACATAACTAGTAATCTGTTTTCTTAAATTCATCTCAAAAATGTTTGGTATAGTTTAATAGTTTTGTTTAATTTAACCCTTTTAGGTACTCCTAACAACAGTTTTATATTTTTAATTCAGTCTTATTCATATAATGACTAATAATCAAATCACAACTTTCTCTTAGATGCTATTACTATGATATCAACCTATGGTGATAAGTTATCACTGAAACTCTTAAGAAGCAAATGGCATTATTGTGTCGATTTACGCGAAAGTTTTAGCGCCAAACTTTTAATTTGTGGGATACGCGGATCCGCGCTTTGAAGGCGCGGGATCCAGCAGATTAATAAAAGCAGCGGGATCCCGCGGAAATGCGGGATCCCGTTTTGCGGAATTGCAATCCCTAGGTAGAATATTACAACCGTCACCGCCATCGCACCGTCACGCCTCCGCTGTCTGTGCGTTTGGAGCTTTAACCCTTTCACCGCCGCGCCTCGACAAAACGTAAACCTGCTTTGAATGGGAACCTCTAGCGGTTTCTAATGTTTAGAAACTCCTTTACTCGAATTTCATTTATCCGAAAACGGTTCTCCGACTTTTTAAAATCCATATGTTTTGTTTTTCCACAACTTCACAATACCACGGATTCATTTAATCACAGTTTTATTTGCCAACAAATTCAAAATCCCGAATTACAATAATCCATTTTTTTATTTGCCAACCTTATCAGTTGCCATATTTTCATAATCTAAATGTAACGAAAAGCCGAAAAGTAAGTTTTTATTATCTATCTAACCTAACATCAGACTAAGACAACATTGCTTAATTTTTAGCGAGCGAGCGAAGCGAGCGAGCAAGACGGTTCGGAGCGGAAGCGACTCGGATAGATTAGGTTCAAAGGCTAATGCGGGAGCGTAGCGGAGCGAAGCTCCCGCATTAGCCATTGGTGTTAGTTATTTTTTTTATAACCACCTAAAAAACCCCCTACCCACGTAGCAAACTCAATAAAATATTTGGGCAACATTAAACAACAAAATGAATATTACGCTCCACAAATAATTGTATGGTCGCCTTTTGTACCCCTGACCTTTGCGGAATAATAATTTTGCGGAATAAATATATATTTGGCAAATGATCCTACGGAATTTCATGCAGTTGGATTTTGAATCATTTGGCAAATAAAAAAATAGATTTTAAAACATTTGGCAAAAGAAAATATGGTAAATAAAATTTCGGACAAACAATAATTTGGAAAATGAAAAAAAGGAGTTTCGTTTTCGGAATTTTAATATTCGGAAATGAGCTTTTCGAGAATATGATAGGTAACCGCTTTGAATCTTATGTCATTGTGTCGAGATCACTTTGACAATGTACATTGTGACACCTATATGTGTCGTTAGCGTTGAAAAGGTTAATGAGGGGAATAGAGATGTCACACGAGTTTAAAACATGACTCCGCATCCCTAAAAAGCCATTTCGTCACTACTTTGAAAAAAGCTCGTACCTATCTCACATTGATGTAGGGATAAGTTCGCCTTTACATTTATCTCAATGATTGTCATTGGTGTCTATTTTTTCTTTATATTGTACAATTTTAAGGGTTTACATACGTACATACAATAATGTAAACCACACAACCTTGTACACTTTGTAAAATTACTTGGCCAGATTATCGATTTTAAAATACCTACGAACTTATTCAAATCGTAATCGTTCACTTATTTTCAAGAACAACAAAAATGCAAATGAAATGAAATGATAATTATTTACTAATAATATTATAAAGAGGAAAGATTTGATTGTTTGTTTGTTTGTTTGCATTGAATAGGCTCCGAAACTACTGGACCGATTTCAAAAACTCTTTTGCCATTAGAGAGCTACATTATCACTGAGTGACATAGGCTACTTTTTACGGGAAAATTAATTTATCGCGGGCGAAGCTGCGGACGGAAGGCTAGTTATTTAAGAAAATAAAATGTCTAAAAACAGTACGTACACCTACAATAAATTAAGAAATGTTATGATCAGGTTGAAGACGCCTGATCTTTGCCCAGCAAAATCTTTGTACCTAAGCAATATTGTAATTTTTTACCAAATCAATGTACAGTCAACATCAGAAGAGGATGAGCGTTGTTGTGGTGTCGAAGAGAAATTACGCACTCTCTATTACTTTGGCAGTCAGTCGCGTGTACTTACTTACATCATTTTGTGTATTACAACCGCTCATCAACTTCTGCTGCTGATTTTACTTAATAAAGACAATTAGCCAAAGCCAAGCTAGGCTATATGACCAATAAAGACAAGCGATAAGTCAAAGTCAATGTCAAAGTCAAAGTCAAATCTTTTTATTGTAGACTGTGGGTACATATATACAGCAGTTGTTAAACTTATTAGAGACGTGCCGCCACAATCAGCCAGTTTTGGCATACAATATTTAATAATAAATTAAGCTCGCCAAGATACATTTATATTGCGAGTTATGTCAGTGCCCTAAGTACACCAAATATATTGATTATTATCTATTAAATATAATTATTCAAAAATATGAGTTATTATTACAGATACGATATTAGTGATTCATTTAAATTACATCCATATCATTTACACATAAGGTTAATTAAATTACAATATCCTATACTTACTAAATTCATAATTTTAATTATACTCGCGACACTCTTACTATGGCAGGTAGTCCCAAATCTTTATGTGAAAAAAGTTACCGCTGCATAAAGTAGTTTGAGTTGAAACGTTACTATGTAGGTTTTTTCGATACTTTAAGTTCCTGTATCGCTTTAGAGATTATGAAGGTTGTCGATAATTCTGTGTCATGATTTTATTTTTGATGCATTTGTTTGTTTTCACCATCATAATCATCATGATAATTACATGGCTTGTCGTTTTTGGCCCCTAGGCCACTTACTTTGAAAAAAAAACTTGCTATAAATTATTGACGTAGTGGAGATTTTAATTGTATTGAGATAAAATCGGTAATACACTAACGAGTTGATAGGTTACTAGGTTAGATAAACATCGGGTTGTAAATCATGTGCCGTGTTATTGGAGGGCTGCCTCAGTTTATTTTAGTTCCATACATATTGACGACATTCTTGTCCGGCCCCACTTAGGCATTAGAGAAATTCGGTTTGTGTAAATATATCGTTTCTGTGGCATTTTGAAGTCCATGCTTGAGTCTAGAAATTACATTAATGCATACATCTGAACCCACGGGCGTAGCACACGGGTTCAAACCCCCGAAATATTCAAAAATTTCTTTAATCCGGTAACAACTGTTAATTTAAAAAAAAACATTATATTACCAGGTCATTTCATTCACATTTTTGTTGTTTTATTTTATGAACCCCCCTCCCCTCGATACTGAAAACTGGCTACGCCCGTGTCTACTACTAGTAATTTTATATCTACGTATAACTTTGGACAGACTATTTTATAGCTATCCTAACAAAACCTAGTAAAAGTTATGAGAGCTATTTAAAATACTTATAGTTGAGTAAGTTTGGTTACTCTACCGTACGAGTATGTAAACACTGAATTCGTTTAACTTTTATAGTTGAATAATAATATTTCACTGTAATGTTTTATACATACGAGGTTCTCACTCGTAGTTAATATATAGATATAAATAGTCGTGGTTATGTTCTGGGTGATATACTTATCATAATTATTTGACTAACTTCAACTTGTCGTTTTAAAAATTTACTTACTATTTACGTCTACGTGGATGCAATGTAATAAAAAAGAACCTTGACCAAAGAAGCCGGGTACTTATCATTTTTTTAATAGCTTGCTATCTTGAATAATTCTTAACAACTTGTTTTCCCCGTAACACTTAAGTTTCATTCGTTAACCACACCTTTTTTTATTATGAGTGGGAGGCAAACGAGCAAGCGGGTCATTAACCATTAACCGGCAACTCAAAGAGAGTCACCAATCTGTTGCCGGCCTTTAAAGGAACTATAAACACTTTTCTTGAAAGCCCCGATGTAATTAGTTGTCTGGAAACACTGCTGCCGGAAGCTGGTTCCACAGTTTCACCGTACGTGGCAGGAAGTGCCGAAGAAAACGTACAGTGGTAGACTGCCATTCATCGACATGGTGGGTGACGATGGAACTTCGACTTTCGGCGGGAAGTGCGATGGTGAAATTTTGCAGCTGGCAGCAAATAAAATAATTCTTCAGAGCACTCGCCGTGGTAGATCCTATAGAACACACAAAGAGAACCTACGTCCCTTCGCATGGACAAGGAATCTAAACGATCGGAAATAAAGCTGCTCTACGTTGAATGTGGTCAATTGGAAGGACAAGGTATTGATATAATAACACGTCACATGGTTTACAATCCGATGTTTATCTAACCTAGTAACCTATCAACTCGTTATGTTATAAAAATTTTTGCTTCTACAAGAACTTTGCAAAGTAATATTGAAAAAACATTTAAGCGTAACATTTTTTGTGCCATTCCATCAAAGCTGTATGTATCACATGTCACAAAAAGACCCTTACATCGGATATCGAAAAAGTTTATCTTGTCTTCTGTACCACATCTAATATCCTTTTTTGGCATTGGCGGCTCTGGTCTATAGTCTAAATCCAATCCTAATTAAAAAGAGATTAACTTTTGTTTTGCCCATCTTTACTTACGTGAATTTTCGTTTCTTCACCTGTAAAACAGTGACGTGACTGACTGGCTGGTAGGCTAACAACTAACAGTATAGTCTACTAGAGAAAGTGACTTGAAATAAGGTAGGTACCTGTGAAAATAATGTCAAGTCATCAAACACGTGTAACAGCTAGATGAAAGCGAGGGTTTAGATTAAATTTTTTCACACATTTATGAACCCACGACTCGGACTCGTACTCATAACGACAAAGCATACTTTTTATCATGGAAAGTAGCATAGTGGAGGGATTGCGATTAAAAATAAAATAAAATAAATATCACGGGACAATTCACACCAACTGACCCAGTCCCAAAGTAAGCTAAGCAAAGCTTGTGTTATGGGAATCGAACCCGCGACCTCAAGCTTCGTAGTCAGGTTCTCTAACCACTAGGCCATCTGGTCGGCAATGGATGACCGAATAGTAAACTGAAAACGTCGCGACCAAGACATAATTATACCGTGTGCTTGTTACATAATAAGCACACGGCTCACACAGCCAGTTTGATACACATATTGATCATTTTAACAACGTCTTGAGGCAAAACGAGACTAAGCAGACAATTTCCCAAATATAATATGACTTAATATAATATTAGATAGTATTCAACTAAACCAGGCTACAAATAATGAAATCAATGACGTATTTGTGACTTTGAATGTCGTGAAAGGTTACTGAAACTTCGATAAAACTAATAAACCTCCTAAGCAGCACCTTAATTTGAACGAAATCACTGTGCGTGCAGTAAGGTCGATTTGTGGAAGGTTCCATATGCCATTACCATGGAGAAAGCCGGTTCAAGTTCGAAAATTCTAATATTGAGACATGAAATTGTATGTAACACGCTAGAGCTGGCCTTGAAATATGATTGTATCGATACGCTTACGCTCACGGTGTTATACTTTCTTATAAATACCTATGTACCTTGGTTTCCAGCATAATCTTAATTATATACTGGAGGCGAAAAATTATACTGGTAACTCTTTTTAAATAGGCAAATGCCTACCACTTAACTTAACCGCACCTTAGACCACACTACGTTTACCTACCATCAACCGAGATAATGGTCAAACAAGCGTTTTTGCTCTCATAATAAATATGAAGACGTTAAATACATACCTATTAAATTTTTCGAGTCTTTACCACCCCTGAAAACCAGTATCAACGTGCTCCTCTCAAGTTTATCTACACATCAATGCATATATCGTAACCACACGCTTCTTGTGATATTTTATTTATTAACTCCAAGACGCTGTTGGCGTTGAATCACATCTAAGATTTTTTATTCAAATTCTTATGACTTAAAAACATCCAGAAACTTTCATCGAGTTTCATACCTATAACATTATTATACTTACTACGTTAAAATGTTGCTATATAGCATCGCTGAAGATCACAGCACCAAATCAGACAAGCTTTTCCATTGCGTTCTTTTAATTGTTATATTTCCTGCAATTAAAACCAAATAATAATTTACTTGCCAATCTCTAAGCAGCCTGAAGTGGCTTACTCCGCCGCTTAACGAGCGTTTAACTGGGACACGATAACCCTGGCTTAGAGTCCCAGCACGCCAGAGATAGCAAATGAATAGGCACGCGCTCGGTGAGGTCATCCGTAAGGGCAGGGAGGCATAAGGCAGACAGATAGGCATCGCTGGGACGGAAGTTACCTTCGCGTGCCTGCACTACCATGCACCGTAGACGTAGACGAACTATTTTCTAGCCAAAGGTCTTGACATAATAATGGGTCGGGTTATGTAAATGGTGCTGATAATTTTCTAACGGTATCGTGCCGCGCAAATAAGCGAAGTCGTATAGAATGGAGTGGTGGTGTTCAAAGATATCTGAACACGCTGTTACGCCTGTCCCTACCAATTTAGAGTTGGGTTCAAAACGAGTATTTTACCGCTTTGACATTACCTGTTACCTGGTGGTCTTTGTACTTGAATAAATATGAAACTGGCCTTTGCTCTCTTAAAAGTTTGCGATCATAATAAGTCTGCTTATTTGATATTCAATCTCGTTTGCTTCTGTTTACTCTGTGATACTTTGCATTATTCATACTTCTAGACGATTCAATCAAACAATTCCCTCAGGCGTTTTATTTTTTGTCTTACATTTAAATATTTCTTATTTCGTTTGTCATAAAAAACTGTATAAAATTAGGTTAAGGTTGCACTTAAACTAACGTAATTAGTGCAGCGTACCAGCCTGTAGCCATTACATAACTTGCTCCGTTTGCGGGTCGGGAGAAGATAAATTAAACAAGTAAATACGTTAATAATCATTTATTTCTCCCGAACGCCGCAAGCACACGAAAAGGTCGTAGGGGGTAGGTTCGAAACGCCGGTCTGGTTTTACTCTCCGGATAAAAAGGGGTTGTGCTTCCACCACGCTAGTACTCCCCTGGATCTCGGAGACGCCGTGGAGATGAAGAGCCGAGGAGCCGTCAGCTTGGCTGGTAACGGGGAGGTTCGCGCGCGAGCCGTAAGGTAGCGGTAGGACCCCAATATAGGGGTTTAACACTGATTTTAATAATGTTACTAATACGAGCAACACAAATTGAGGCTAGTTAATGCCCAATATAAAAGATTATAAAATAATTAATCTGCGCCGGCGCAACGTATGAGGACGCTCTCGCTGAGTAAAACGAACGTGCGCCTGCGTCAATAACAAATTTCTGTCTAACGTACGGCGGCCGCGGCCGGCGGTGAGAGGCACCGCGCGGTCGGCAAGTTTTATTAAAACCAAGAGATGCGAGTCTAGTACAGTGCGCCAGGGAAATAAGGTAGCGACGAGCTGTACAATAACTGTCATCATCATCATCACTAACTATATATTAATTTAATTGTTAATTTATTTTATTTTTAGATTATTATATAATTGTAAATAGTTAATATTTAGGTAAGTATTTATTATAAGTAATTTTAACTGTTTTATTATCATTTTTTTTTAATTAATATTAATAAATAAATAAATAAATAAATAAATATCACGGGACAATTCACACCAATTGACCTAGTCCCAAAGTAAGCTTAGCAAAGCTTGTGTTATGGGTACTAGGCAACGGATAAACATACTTATATAGATAGATACATACTTAAATACATATTAAACACCCAAGACCCGAGAACAAACATTCGTATTTTTCATACAAATATCTGCCCCGACACGGGAATCGAACCCGGGACCTCAAGCTTCATAGTCAGGGTCTCTAACCACTAGGCCATCTGGTCGTCTAAAAATAATATTATTTTATTAGATAAGTTTTCTGTAAACCGAGGTTACGTAACGCGTCTACGTTACATTACCCCCGCGCGTCGTGAAGGATTTTATTACATCTACATGTTATAAAATCCGCACTGTCATTGTACCTGTAGAACCCTTTCATCACTCGTCATTCATACTTCACGCTTACATATTTACGTCAGTAATTGCATTCTTTTATGCTTAATTATTGACGCTTTATGGCAGAATAATGAGGTAACTCGTTACATGAACTTGAAACCTTACAGATACATGTATTAAAGATGTTAAGACGCTAAAAACTTATACTTAGTGTAATTGTTGTGAAATTTAGAAAATATAATATTGTATTATTTATTAAGACCAATTAATTTTAGGTCTTTTATGTGCCAGGTGCCCAAGTCTTTCCCTGCTAAATCCTGAAGCACATAAACTAATGGAGACTTCTTTGCAACGATCTTAGCTTTTATAAATTTTGGTGCCAACTTTTTGGTAAACTTCTTATCTTTGTCACTTAAGAAGTAAGCGCGTTTCATGACAACGTCACCAACGTGGAATTCAGCTGGTTTACGTCTAAGGTTATAGTGTGACGTGTTTTTAATGTGAGCTTGCCAAAGCTTATTTTGCACGTCATCAAAAAGAGAAGACAGACAACCCAAGTTCTCAGCGTAAACGTCACGAGGTAGAAACAACACTTCCTTCCCAATGTCGGTTTCCGTGTAGTGTGTCCCACAAGCAACCAGCTCTCTTCCATACACCAAGAACGCAGGCGTAAAACCTGTGGCCTCGTTTACCGAGCTATTTATGGCAAACTGGACTCGTGGAATGAACACATCCCATGACCTGTGGTCGTCTTCTACGAAGGTGGAAATACACGTTATAATGGATCTATTATAACGTTCAACAAGATTTACCTGAGGGGTATATTTTGGGCTGTAGAAAACATTGGGGACATTGTAAAATTTAAAGAAAGACTCCATAACTCTTCCAGTAAACTGTGTACCATTGTCCATCATGACAGTTTGCGGTACACCATGCACCAAGAAAACCGATTCCTCTAAAATTTGGACTATAACCTCTGCAGTAGCCTTCTTTATTGGAAAAACTAAACAATATTTGGAAAAGCAACATGTGACGACTAAGATGTAGTTGTTACGTTTCCTCGTTGTAGGCAAAGGGCCCATCAGATCGATAGAGATCATTTGGAACGGGCGTGAGCATTGTTTAGGTCTCCCCATTTCCCCTAAGGTTTGATGGTTCTGAGCCTTATATGACAAACACTTATCGCACGTTCCAATGAACTTAACGACATCCTGGTACATGCCTGGCCAAAAGTAACGCAGAGCGAGTCTACGATAAGTTTTAAAGATCCCCATATGGCCTGCAGAAGGTTCTGAGTGGTTTTCAGAAATAGCTTTTTGGCGTAACTCGGCGGGTACAACCAATTTCCACGAAAATTCCGATGTAAGCTCATGCTTATTCTTGGACAAACGGTACAAGGCATTGTTTTTAATTATAAAGTTAGGGAAATCAATCGGATTGTGAAGACAGCCGTTATAAATGTTAGTGTACCAAGTGTCTCTAGAGTCTAAATGAGAGTCTGAAGTACAAATGGCATTTACAGGTATCCGAGACAAGGCATCTGGGATGACATTATCAACGCCCCGGCGATGTTTAAGGGTAAAGTTGAAACTTGACAAGCGAACGCCCCAACGAGCCAATCTACCAGTCGGGTTGCTAATGGACAGAAACCACTTAAGCGCACTGTGGTCAGTGTATACAGTGAAGGGTTGTCCGTTTTCGATATAGCAACGCCAATACTCCAAGGCTGTGACTACGGCTAGCGTCTCGCGTTCGGTTATGCTATAATTTCTCTCAGCCGGTGATAAACTTTTCGACATATACGCGATCGGATGCTCCTTGCCATCGATAGTCTGTGTCAGCATAGCGCCTATCCCGTAATTGCTAGCGTCCGTATGCACTTCGAACGGTTTTGTATAATCTGGACAGCAAAGAACTGGAGCAGAAACTAAGCACTCTTTTAGTTGTTGAAACGCGGAGTCAGCTTCAGGGGTCCATTTAAAAGACGGTGAACCTTTTTTCGATGACGTCAACTTATTTAATGGAGCAGCTATGGTGCTAAAATTAGGGACAAAACGTCTATACCATGTCGCGGTACCAAGAAATCGCTTAATGTCTTTGCGACATGTCGGTGTTGGATAACTTAATATTGCTTCGACCTTCGCGGGATCGGTACGTAAACCTGAACCGTCTACTACATATCCAAGATATTTAAGCTGGCTACTGAAAAAACGGCACTTATCTAAGTTAACTGTTAGATTGGCCTGTTTGAGCTTGTCCAAGACGCGTAAAAGTAGGGTCACGTGGCTATTGAAATCTCCGGAGACGATTATAATGTCATCTAGGTAGGCAAAAACTTTAAGGTCGAACTCTGAGAACAACAGGTCCACTAATCTTTGTTGAGTAGCAGGAGCGTTGGTCAGGCCGAACGCAGTTCGTTTAAAGTGGAATGTCCCCCTACCAGGTACGTAAAAGGAAGTCTTGTTTCTATCCTCCGGAGCGATTTCGATTTGCCAGAAGGCTTTGGACAAGTCGATGCTGGACATGTAACGAGCATCCCTGAGGTTATCCAAAATCTCTGAAATGTAAGGCAGGTTATACGCGTCACGTTTCGTCACCGAATTTAGTTTACGACTGTCTAGGCAGAAGCGTGGTTGTCCGTCTTTCTTGTTGACGAGCAAAACCGGTGATGACCAACTGCTTTCGCACTTCTCAATCACGCCAAGAGCAAGCATTTCGTCGACCTGATCCACTAAGATGCGCTGCTTCTCAGGTGACAAACGATAATAGCGTTGACGGATTGGACTAGCATCGCCGGTGTCAATGTGATGTGTAATTAAGTCAGTGACACCTAAGCCTTTACGTTGGAAAGAAATGTCCTCAAATTGTTTAACGACGTTGTCGGCTAATTGTTTCTCTGATTCATCCAAATTATCGTATCCTTGGATGAAGGTATTACGTTTGGATATAAAATCGTTATTATTCTCAATGCAATTCTCATCTAAAACAATGCTGCTAAGGTATTTAGGGCAGATTTTAAATGCGCGCCAAAAGTCTACACCCAAGATGAGGTTATTTAGTATACCTGGCACAATAAAAGCCTTTAAAATGTGAAATTGTCCGTCAAAATGTACCGGAATATCAATGTAACCTTCACTTTGCAACGATTGTCCTCCAGCTGCTGTTACTGATATAAGTTTATCTCTTGCTACTTTTAAGCCACTATTGACAAGTACTGTATGAGCACCATTGCCAAGAATTGTTACAGCAGAGCCGGAATCCAATAACCCTGATAATTTTATATCATTAATTTGTACAGAAATGAAAGGTCTGTTATCATTTTCAGTATATTCTTTCAGAATTGCGTCAATTTTATAACATTTAAAAAATAAATTGACTGTACGTAACCATTTTTGCCAATCCTCAGAATCAAATTTAGGAAAATTGTTACCATTAACGCAATTCTGAGTAACTAGTTTTTTGATTGTTGCCTTTTATGTTTATTGCAATCTGGACAGTCAGGTGTTTTTACATTATTGCGTCCGCAAACAAAACAAACAATGATATCTTTGTTTGCTGTACACTGTCGCAAATTGTGAGTATTAACTCGACATCGCGGGCAAAAACGTGACTTAGATGTTGGAGGAGCAATAGCATGTACATAGTTCGGATTAGTTTGATTGGACACATTTTGATGATGATGATGATGATTATTATTATTATTTTGATTTGATTTATTATTGTTGCTATTATTATTATGTGGATAAGATTTATTGTAATTGTTATTATTTGAATAGGATTTATTATTATTGTAATTATTATTATTAGGATATTTATATTTATTATAATTAAATTGTACATTATTATTATTTGCGTTATTATAATTCGGCTTATTTCTAGAATGGCCACCACCATAGGCAAACTCGGGTGCCAGAGTATCTGTACTCGGTCGTGGAGGTTCTTTGAACTGAGAAAGACGCGACTGTATACTCTCGTAATTTCGACATAGTGTTTTTAATTCTTCTATAGTTTTTATTTGGGAAACGGAAGATAAAGTACTCGCGTAACATGGTCGTATATTATGCAGAAGAATTTCGAGCTTTTCGTTCTCTGACAAGGCGGTAGACAGACGTGAAAAAAGGCCAGACATAATCGAGATATAAATCACTATATTTTCCGTTTCACCCTGTGTGCGAGACCTGATTTCGGACAACAGTCTATAATCGAAATCAGCCTGACCGAAATCTTGCCTCAAAAGCACAACCAGCTCATCCCAAGTGTTTACTTTTTCCCTGACGCTTCTGAACCAGTGAATCGCATCGCCTGTGAATATTTCGGTGGCATTATGTAAAATTTTATTATTCGAAATATTTTTTGCATTACAAAATTCGGAGACGCGTTGTATGAACGCTCTCACACAGGTTTTGCCATCAAATCTTAATTTTGACAGATTATTCGCATTGGCACCGTCACAGGTTACAATGATGTTAAGTGGAGAAGCAGAAGTGACAGCAGAAGGCTGGGGGTCACCGGAAGCGGAAGCAAGTGGGTCTACGATGTTGCTGTCCATAAGCAAGTTAACGCGATCGGAGCAAAGCTTAAATAATGTGACGCAGTGGTCATAAGCCTCCCTGACATCCTCATTTTCGCAAATAATCCTATTGAGCCGATGATACAGGTGGTGAACTAGATTTTGTGCTCGAAGTAAAGTATTTTTATCCAAAGGTTTGGTATCTAAATATGAATTTACTTTCTCGAGCACATCCGCAACGCCATCTATATCCTTCCTTGTTGCGAATGGGCTAGTAAGAATGTCCTCAGATGGAAAGAGGGGCCCACATTTAGCAATTTGCCTACGCAGTTCCTGAACTGTGGAAGCTGGGATTTCGCCTCTAATAGAAACCTCGTACTCCAATTCGGCCTTTTGAAGGGACATGAATTTAATAGGGCAAGCCATTGTGAAAAATGAGCAATAAGAAATATAATTAAATTGGATAAATGTTGAACAGAACGCAAAAAAAAAACAACAAAATACTCCGTCTGTTACAAATTAGTTCGTTAATATTAACGTTTTGGTTGTTTTTTCCTTTTAAAAGAAGCGGCTAGGAAAATAAAAGCAAATAAGCGCACACATAAAAAAAACGCTCACAGAAATAAAAACAAAAAAAGCGTGTAAAGTGCAACTAATGTGTATGGACACTAGATAAAACAGCAATAAAAAATCCTGTTAAAAAAAATTCTTTTTGTAAAAAAAAAAATATACAATTAAATTTGGCTGAGTGTACCAGCGGACAATCGCAAATTGCAAGTAATACAATAAGTTGTTATATTGAAACACAAACGATGGTAAGAAAATGTCACTATTTTATATGTCCGACTGTACTAACAAAAGTTACGATGTTTGATTTTTTATGATAAGTAAAACAAAAATATAAAAGTAATCCGTACACCTTAGCTGCTTGCAACCAAAAATAAAAACTGAAAAAAACGTTTCACAAAACAGAAAAAAACATCAAGCACACACAAACCACAACTACCCACCAGGGAGCAAAATCAGACCTTAAATAAACCGCGGAAGGGCGCCAGTGCTCCGTTTGCGGGTCGGGAGAAGATAAATTAAACAAGTAAATACGTTAATAATCATTTATTTCTCCCGAACGCCGCAAGCACACGAAAAGGTCGTAGGGGGTAGGTTCGAAACGCCGGTCTGGTTTTACTCTCCGGATAAAAAGGGGTTGTGCTTCCACCACGCTAGTACTCCCCTGGATCTCGGAGACGCCGTGGAGATGAAGAGCCGAGGAGCCGTCAGCTTGGCTGGTAACGGGGAGGTTCGCGCGCGAGCCGTAAGGTAGCGGTAGGACCCCAATATAGGGGTTTAACACTGATTTTAATAATGTTACTAATACGAGCAACACAAATTGAGGCTAGTTAATGCCCAATATAAAAGATTATAAAATAATTAATCTGCGCCGGCGCAACGTATGAGGACGCTCTCGCTGAGTAAAACGAACGTGCGCCTGCGTCAATAACAAATTTCTGTCTAACGTACGGCGGCCGCGGCCGGCGGTGAGAGGCACCGCGCGGTCGGCAAGTTTTATTAAAACCAAGAGATGCGAGTCTAGTACAGTGCGCCAGGGAAATAAGGTAGCGACGAGCTGTACAATAACTGTCATCATCATCATCACTAACTATATATTAATTTAATTGTTAATTTATTTTATTTTTAGATTATTATATAATTGTAAATAGTTAATATTTAGGTAAGTATTTATTATAAGTAATTTTAACTGTTTTATTATCATTTTTTTTTAATTAATATTAATAAATAAATAAATAAATAAATAAATATCACGGGACAATTCACACCAATTGACCTAGTCCCAAAGTAAGCTTAGCAAAGCTTGTGTTATGGGTACTAGGCAACGGATAAACATACTTATATAGATAGATACATACTTAAATACATATTAAACACCCAAGACCCGAGAACAAACATTCGTATTTTTCATACAAATATCTGCCCCGACACGGGAATCGAACCCGGGACCTCAAGCTTCATAGTCAGGGTCTCTAACCACTAGGCCATCTGGTCGTCTAAAAATAATATTATTTTATTAGATAAGTTTTCTGTAAACCGAGGTTACGTAACGCGTCTACGTTACAAACTATACAAAAAGTTTTCTACACATACGTTTGCCATAAAATATAAAGAAGCGTGGTGTTTTCAGCATTTGTGAAATATTATCTTATACAATACAGTAAGTTAAAAATAGGTTAGTTTAATAAAAGTTGTAAAGGAAATGCTGCTTCATTAATAAATTACTTTGTGACATTTGAAAATTATGGAAACTTATACATTATGGCATAGAAAATTCGGGCAAACGACACCGACCCACCGCGGGGCTACAAAAACAGAAAAAAGTGAAATATTTGCCTGGAATTGCGTATTTCGTCACATTTAGTATTTTTATTAATTACCGTGGATATTTCGGGTAATTTTTGTTTATGATGTTTATTCTCCCCGAGTCAGACGTTTAAACAATAGCCCTGTTTTGGGAGGCTCGGAACAATTAAGTAAATAAGGCGTCTCTATTTACACGAGAATGCCGGTTATTTGCTTTGTTACTGACTCCCAGCTATTTGTGGGATATTATATCACTTGCACCTGTGAATTGATAACGAGATTTTCATGAAAAGACGTACCAGAATTATTGATCATTTCATAATGCATGAGAGCCTAGGTCTAGTGTACCTATATGCCTATATGTAAATGTTAATTACCTAATATAATAAATTTAAAATTTTATAAAACCCCAACGCAATTTGTTCACTCATCAATCAATCAAAATCTGAAAACAAAGTAAATGCCCAATATGCATCTAAGATCCCTTCCGCAGCTAACAAAAAAACTGATAACTTTGAAACGGCTTAACCAATTTTGATGAAATATGTCTAAGAACCATCGCCAAGAAACCTGCTTTCAAATAAAAAAAACCGTAGCAATCAATCAATCAATTATTTATTTGCGATAAAACGTACTTAAATGCATCCAAATCGGTTCACCCGTTTAAGAGCTATGTGCATGTGTTTTGTTTAATTCGATTTGAAAAGAAAAAAAAATTTAATACTTTTCCTATTTACATTTGATTCATCCATCTGTACTTCACTAGCATTTTTGCTTGTATGGTAGGCAGGACGAGAATATTTAAACACATATTAAACACCCAAGACAAGGGAACAAACATTTGTATTTTTCATACGTAATATCTGCTCCGACCCGGGACTCACGACCTCAAACTTCGTAGTCAAGTTCTCTAACGACCTGGATAATCCGGTCATCTAAAATTACAATTACATTCTTATCTTCGCCGTGGTAGAGTAAAAATAGTGAACTATCGTAATATATTTACCCTGTAAATCAATAGGCTATAGCATCGGCGCTATTTTAGCTGAGGTGATAGTGACACCGGCAAGAATGATGGCTCTTGTTCGCCGAACTGATCGAACTTACTTTTAGAAAATACATGGTTCGAGGAATCTATCTACTCGTCGGCCTTTACTTACGTCACAAGAAAGTAGACAATTTTCTCCACTATTTAGGTACCTACCTAATTTTAACACATAAATATACGTATATCTTCTTACTAACCTTTGCCAGCGACTTCGCGTAAATAATGGGCTCCGGTTAGTTTCATTTGTTTTATACAATAAAGACTTATACAATACAATTTCCCGAATCTTACATGGCGGTCTTAATTTACGTCGTTTAAAAAATACCCGTGCAAATTTTCATGTATCTAGACTTAGCGATTAATATTTTAGGTCATAGATGAACCCCGAGGGTCATCGAGATAAAAAGTAGCCTTTGTGTTATTCAAGATGTTCAGCTATAGGTACATACTAAATTTAATTACAAATTTCAGTTGACTAGCATGAAAGAGTAGCAAACACACACACAAACAAACAAACAAACAAACAGGTCATTTACTTAAGTTTTTCACCTAGGTATATCTATCTTGTTTATTACTAACTATTTTTAAAACACTGCTGTACCGAGGTACGGATCCCTTCACGTACTAGCCCGACTCGCACTTGACCGGTTTTTCTTTTTAGAGCAGGTTTCCAGTTGTACTTTATGTCTGATAGCGGAAGTGTAAGAACTTGTTTCTTTTGATATAAATGGGTAAACATTAATAGTTAGTTTTAGTTACTAAAACATGTATTGCTAACAAAACCAGGAAACGTATAACAAAGCGAATCGACTTCGAAGCAATTGAGTCAGACTTAAAAAATCTGGATTGGCCATCCGTTACCTCTCAAACATCATTACAGAACGCAGTGGCAGTTTTCAATTCGGTGCTCTGTAAAATTGTAAATCAAAACACTAAGGAGGTCTCTGTTAGTCGATCTAAATTCACTCTGCAACCGTGGATGTCCCCGGGTCTCCTAAGATGCTCCAGACACAAAGATGCTCTCCACGCCAAATCCAGGAAAAATCCAAATGACCATATTGCCAGAAAGGTGTATACACGATACAGAAATTTTTATAATGACCTCCTTCGGAAAATAAAATTTGAATACGAATCTAAATGCATCGAAGAAAATAGAAATAACCCTAGGAAACTCTGGAATTCATTTAGAAAAATTACTAGTAGTGATATCCCCAAATTAAACTCTATAGAACTCCTTAAATCAAAAAAATCAGAACTAGACTCTTTAAACCACTGTTACGAATACTTCACTAGTGTTGGTTCAAATCTTGCAAGTGATATCCTTAAACAAATAAATAAAGATCAGACAAATCTAGTTCATAACACTAAATTAGACCTTTCACAATCAAACTCATTCTTTTTACGCCCAACTAACGAAGAAGAAATTGAAGGACTAAAAGCAAACCTAAACTCGGACAGTGCCCCTGGACTGGATGGTATTACAAACAAACTTTTGAAAAAAATTAAGAATTGTATCATCTTGCCTTTAACGTTTGTATGCAATATGAGCTTAAGCGAAGGTATTTTCCCGGACGCCTGGAAAGTTGCAGCAGTGACCCCAGTCTACAAAAGCGGGGGTAAAAGTAGCTGCACTAATTATAGGCCTATATCACTTCTGGGATCATTATCAAAGATTTTGGAGAAGCTTGTTTGTAAACGACTGATCAATTTCATAAATGATAACAATTTGCTATCAAATAAACAATTTGGTTTTCGACAGGCCAGATCAACTGAAAATGCAGTCACTTTGTTGATCGATATTATTTCTGGTCATCTGGACCAAAATAAGGCGTGTGCCGGAGTATTTCTTGATCTTGCCAAAGCGTTTGACACAGTCTCTATTCCAATACTGATAAGGAAACTTGAATTATTGGGCATTCGCGGGATCCCACTGAATTGGATTCAAAGCTATATGTCTGATCGAAAGCAATGTGTCAAAATAGATGGTAAAGTAAGCGACCTAAGAGAAATAACTTTCGGAGTACCGCAGGGTAGCATTTTGGGCCCTACTTAATTTTTACTTTACATAAATGACTTGGCATCATTAAAACTTACAAATGCGGATATTATATGTTATGCGGATGATACTGCGATTATATTTCATGACACTTCGTGGGATTCGCTACGACATACAGCGGAAAGAGGCATATCTTGTGTGGCCAAGTGGTTGCGAAACAATTTGTTAACGTTAAACGCTGAAAAAACCAAATTCTTATGCTTTTACAAAACTATTGCGTCTGCTCCCACGAATCTGATTGACATGAAGATCCATACTTGTCTGATGGGCCCAGGCGCGAATGTATGTAATTGTGCCATTTTCGGTAGGGCTACGTCGATTAAATATCTGGCAGTTATTCTAGATGAGAAATTAACTTTTAAAGATCATATTTTAGCTACTGCAAATCGGTTTAGAAAACTAATATATATTTTCAAAAAATTACGCAACGTCATGAACAAAGACCTCCTAAAGACTATACCTAGCGCTCGGCCAATCCATAAAACATACTGTATTACAGCGTGGGGAGGGGCTGCTAGCACCTACTTAATACTTTTAGAGAGATCTCAGCGCTCACTGCTTCAAGTCATGCTTTTAAAGCCCGCAGGTACTCCACGTATAAGCTGTACCAAGAGAGCAGAGTGCTTAGTGTGCGGCACGTGTACATCTTGAGGTGTGCTGACATTGCCCACAAAATCGTTCTAAATCTGCCTGACTATGAAGATCGGTTACAAAAACGTAAATTTATAATCCCACTACCAAAAGTTAACTCTAGGTTTGCAAAACGATTTGGATCTTACATGTATCTACACATATACAAGAAAATAAACAGTATCTATGACTTAAAAACATGTTCCAGTAGAGAATTGAAAGCTAAAATCGAGAAATGGCTGAGCACTTTGAACTATCAGGAAACGGAAAGGATTACATCACAATAAACAATCATACAAAACACACACACACACACGCACACGCACACACACACACACACACACACACACACGCACGCACGCACGCACGCACGCACGCACGCACGCACGCACGCACGCACGCACGCACGCACGCACGCACGCACGCACGCACGCACGCACGCACGCACGCTAACACAATTTTCTAATTTTCTGTGAGTGGGTATCAGATTTAGCAATTAGTTATTTCTTATAATCATTCCTATTCCCTATTGTTAAGTGCGCATCACATGTTTTATTTGTATAATTAGTCTTTTTCTTTTTTTTTTAGTTTTTAATTTTGCATGCCTCATAATTCATAATTTTAGTAAATACGGTTTGTAGCGCCAGGTAATCCAAAATCAGAAAATCATGCAAGCAGTGGTCAGTTTTTTTTTTATTTATTTATTGTAATAACTTAATCCTAAAGCAACACTGTATTTATGTAATAAACAATTTGATTTTGAATTTGATTTGAGTTAGCTGCCCACATATCATGCGTTGTTTAATCCCACGCTAAAGATTCCCCTATAAATTTTCGTTCAGGATGCTCTCGCTTCTATCACAGATACATTTTCTTAGTCATGTGAGTATAAATACGGCAGAAGTTTGCCAGTTTCACCTGTAAAGCATTTCATACTTTGATGGTGTCCTTACGCGCTGCACTGTTCGCGTATGATTAGTAATAAAATTGGCTACTGTAGCCATTTAAAGGCACATGCAAAGGCAAATAACCGCATCCCCCGTCCAACAGTTGAGCAGTCGCTGTACATTTTTTATTAATAAATTTTAGTGCAGAATGTTGTCTTTGTCACTAAATCAAGTAAATGAGTGCATGTACTCTATAAATGTGTCAACGTTTGCTCGTATTTTAAACACATGCAAACATGCATCCGCTGTCAGTACCGACACACTAATTACTGCATGTACTGTCAGCAACACAAGTGGATGAGCGGTTGTGGTGCTCACAGTGAGCTGCATATGTCATGCCTCTATTGCCAAGGTAAAAGGGTATACCTTTAGACACATAGATTAATTTTAAGCCGTGCAACCGCTGGTCTACTAATGCTACTAACTAGGTATATTACAAATAAATAATTTGTCACCTAAAACGGTTCAGTGTATCTAGTAGCGTGATGGCAACAAAAATAAACAACTAGCGTATTATAACTTGATAAGTATTTATCTTTAAAGACGTCAATATTAAGACAGAAAGAAAAAAAAATGTTGAAAGAAACTTCAAACTTTACAAAATATTTTTTTTGCTAAAACTTTATTTTTTTATTAAAACTGCTGCGCACTTCGCTATCGGCGCTCGTAACGTCATCCAATTAATATAAGCACGCCAAATTTGAAGTGAGTAAAATTCTACTCACAAAATTTACAAAAGCTTGCAAAATAAATACAAAAATTTTTATTGAATAAAAATAGTTTTGCTTCAATCAAAATAGACTGTGAGGTCTCGACGCTGGTTTTCTGCTATGCATAGGTAGGTACGACTCTTTCAATGTTTTGACATCGACTTGGATTACGATTTCTGTCATTTACAGGACTGAACATTTATTTTTTTGGCAACTAATAAACCGACCTTACCTTCACACCATATTTCATTACGATTACGACAGTACCTTGATTTTACTAAAGGGATATGACTTAAAAATAAAATTAAAATTTGGTTGACGTTATGTGGATATGTGACGGGTTGCGTTTGAATGAAGGAATACGTTTTTCATCTTCACAAACAACGTAATGTGGATGTGATGAAGTCTGCGATTAGTTAATTAATTTTCGTCTCCGACAAAGCCCGTCGTAATCCATGAAATGATGAGGCCTCGGGCGAAGTAATCCTCGTTTAACTGGCTCCTGCATTTGACGCCCGCAATGTCTATCGTAATAAGAATGTCCAAACTAATGTCATGCGGCTTTTATTAGATTATATTTCGAGTGCCGTAAAAGCGTATGACCTCCCAATCAGAGGATCGTGGTTTCAATCAAACGTAGGCTCGCACTTTTGAATTCACATTCAAAATTCGCCACGAGCTTTACGGCGAAAAACAACGTCGCGGGGAAACCTGTATGCACCTGCGAACCAATGCAATGATGTATGTAACGTTCCCAATCAGCACTGGACCCACGTGCGAACTACAGCCCAAGCTCTCTCATTCTGAGCCCAGCCTATGCCCAGCAATGGGGTAAGCATAGGCCGGAGAGATGATTATGTTATGTATGACATTTTGAGGGACGCTCTATAATATATTAAATAAGTTGAACTTATGTTTTACACAAAGGTTAGGTATATTTTTGTAGCAATATAAACATTTTTGTAATCATAAGTTACATATTATTATATAATTTTATATTTTTATAGAGACTGTATCCTGCAGACAAACTGTGTAAACATTTTTGCAGGGCTATGTGCTAAAAAATCTATGTATCTAAAAGTATGTCAAATAAATAATTTTTCATTCATTTTTCATTCATTCATGTATAACGACAGTTGGTCTTATGCGATTATGTGGAGCGAACGCAGCTTCAAAGGGCATAGGTACTCGTAGTGTGGCGAACAATAAGTTTTATGTAAAGCTTGCATAGCAATGTAAGCAAAACTTGGTTTGACTTAGCCACTATTTTAGATAAAAGTAGGTACGTAAGTTCTACCGCCCCAAGTTTTACTGCACTTTTGCTAAACGATTTTGATTGTGTTTGTAAGGATTTAAGCAGTCTTAGAACTATTTTACTATAGTATTATTTGCTTTAATTGACCCCGTAGCTGATAATACTAATAAATGATTACAAACACAACACATCCATTCTTATCGTTATCTTTTACTCTAGCGGCGGTTATGTCTAGTTTACAAAAGAATTTAGAATACAAATACTAAATATGTCATACAATATGCCGAAGAGCATACAAATGTTAAGTGACATCAGTGATAAATGAGGTTGTTAAAAAGCCTTGAAAAACGAATAGACGAAATACTTTTGTTAAATGTTAATGTTGTATATTAGACTGAAATACGTTGTGACGTCCAAAACACAAATATCAAAGAAACTGAAATAATAATAATAATACACGTATCACATTTTTGTGGTTGACCTAATAAAATTTTATGAGAAAATCAAGGTCCGATCCCAATAAACTGGAGATTTATTTAGAAATTGGTATAAAATATTTTTACTAGCTCACTTCTTCATCGGTGAAAGAGCACTGAAACTCTTAAACATATGAAAAATACGCGTAAATCGCATCATAAAAACTGACACATTTTTAAACCTGAATGTAACATGACCGAAATAGCTTAAACTCAGCGCTTGTATTAATGAAAGTTTCAAAGACTAACCCCATTAAGCTTCTGAAACTACACATTTGTTTGTCTTCGTCTATTATTTTGACTTTTACCTTTGGCAGATAGAGACAAAACATTACTGTTCTTATAATAACTTCCATATTGTTGCTCCACTACCAAAAACGGAGTAGCAAGGTAAAATTTGTATTAATCAATGGATTTAGGATCCGGGCTTTTTGGCGAAAATATATTTCCCAAATGATTAATTTTTCGAGTGCATCATACGGACGAACAAATTTTTTTCTGAAACTGTAACTGTTAGGGATATATTTCAGGACTATTCTGTAGAACCGGGATATATTTCAGGACTATTCTGTTGTTTTTTATCCCTAAAATAAATAAATAAATAAACCCTATAGGTTAGGTTAGTTTTATAACAATCCTGAAGTTTGTACTTATTACAGTTTTAAAATAAATCGTTCGTCCATTAGGTATACCTACTCACGACCGTACGACCGGACCGAGTTCGATTCCCGGTCGGGGCAGATATTTGTGAGAAAAATACGATTGCTTGTGCTCGAGTCTTGGATGTGTAATATGTATTTATATATGTAAGTATGTATTTATCTATATAAGCATGTTTATTCATTGTCTAGTACCCATAGTACAAGCTTTGCTTAGTTTGGGACTAGGTCAATTGGTGTCACTCGTCCCATAATTATTATGATTATGATATGAAACGGCTGGGAAATGAATCATTTGGCAAAATATTTTCGGAAAAAAATTAGAGAACCTATTGACAAAGATATTTATCCACATCTACAAGGTAACAATAAAATAAGATTTGTAATAACCGTAAGTGTCTGTGTCATATTATGGTCATGGTCATATATATATTTGGCGCGATATTTGTATTGATATTTACGACTCCGTTTATACGTTAATTTTATATAACGAGTACCTACCTACCTTTTACCAAAAGAATTCTGCGGCAGTGTGCTCCAAATGAGAACAATCTCGTAACAAGTTCCTTCAGTTCTAACGGTTCTGCTCGTTTTATTGAGCGGCCCTTCTCAATCTATCAGACGCTTGTATTGTAATTGGATATGATGAGTAGTATTTACAATGTGAGACCTATACGAACTCTGTGGTTTAGTATCGGTTAGAAAATTGTATATATTAAACGTGATCCTGAGAAAACATAAAACCACTATGTATGAGGTGAATAAAGTGCAAAAAAGAAGGAGAAAAATAAATGTCATATCAACTCCAATAGTGAATACTGTTTTTGCAAGAAGGCAATACATTACGCAATCAGCTAATCTCTATAATAAAATAAATAAAGAAATTGATATTTATCCATTTACCTTTCATGAGTGTAAAGCTAAAATTACTAAATGGCTAAAAACAATAAGTTACACGGACATTGAGAACCTAATAAGTGGTAAATAAATTAACATTACGCCTTCTGTGCATATTTGAACTCTGTGCAGCACTCACAAACAAACATACACACACACACACACACACACACACACACACACACACACACACACACACACACACACACACACACACACACACACACACACACACACACACACACACACACACACACACACACACACACACACACACACACACACACATATACATACATACATACACACACACAAGCACACACATGCACACACACCCTCTTAATTTTGTGATGTACCTATTTGCTTATCTAAATGTGTTAAAATTAGTACTTATAAGTAAAATGAAGAACAGCATGCTATTGCCTAGTATGAGTTAGTTTCTTAATTTTATATACTTACTTTTCTTACTCTTACTTAAAAACTGTTACCCACATTGGAAGAGCTGTGTCTCTTAGCACAGGTATCACGTATACTTTAAAAGAGGCACCAACCTTTGTTACTATGTATCCATAAGTGAATGAATAAACGATTTTTATTTTTTATTTTTTTTATTAATGTAATAAAAGGGCGCAAAAAAATCTTATACTTATTTTTAAGTCTTTGTTCAGGGAGGATTACCTGCCACCTTGTCCATGAGTTAGTTTATTTTCGTGTTACTGTGTATTTATTTATCGATATATTTTTGTAAATATGTATTCTATGTATGATAAAAGTTTTATGAATTTTTGTTATTGCTCTCATTTGCTGTAAATTGTATACCTTGTTTTCTGTATTGCTTACCTACTATATAGTATGATGTTCAATAAAAAGTCATTGAATTGCGTTGTATGTAATGTATAGTATAAATCTTCCCAGGTGAATTTTTCGCTCCGAGCCATTACATTAAATTTGAACCTTAATACTATGACGATACAGTTTGTTTTGAAAGATAAGGGCTCGAAGCGAAAAGTTCACCTGAGAAGATTTATACTATAATCATGTTCAAAACTATATTTAAAATCCAACGCTAATTCTGCTAAATGACTGGTCTACTTTGCAGAAAATGTAGGTGTTTATAAGTGCCAATAATGCTTAACACCTCACAACAAAAGCATTCCATTAACGATATATTTAGCCACTGTGACTAATATACAACACCTACGTATATATATATTAAGATCGTTATTTATTTACGGCTTCTTTGAGAATAACAATCAAAGTTGGGAAATGAATAATGCTGAAGGTTTTCCTGGATAATTTTCAGCGTTTTCTTAGACGAGACACATACCGCGGCAGTCCCTCTGTCTCTTAGTCACAGGGATCTTTGCCAATCATTATTCATCAAAATGCAATAATGTTTATTATGATTATCGCCCCCATCTCGAGGAGTCATCGTTTCACGACTTTTCTCAGTCCGTTGACGCATGCCGCTATTTCTGGCGAACCTTACTGCGGCTCTTGTAAATTGGCGCACCTAATAGTTATCTCAACACGTGTTTCTAAACTGAGTGGTTTAATAGTGTACGTCTATATCCATTTTTCATTATAGCTGAAAATATACACTGTGTTACAAAAATGATCCGGAATTTTTCAAGAAAAGGTAGTGTGAACATCCTCGCAAATATTTTTCAGTAATTTCTAATCGAAATACTAATTTTTTTCCATCCATTTCTAAAGTGGGACTTCATCTTGAATAAATTTTCTCATTATAAATGTTAATAAGGGTGTGCAGTTATACTTGCCTAAGTATTTATTTGTTGGATTGAATATTCCAGATTAATGTTACAACACCTAATATTTCGTTACGAAACCGAATGCACATTACTGTCCTTTTAAGAATGCAATTTAGTTTGGCGTGTCAAGGGTTGTCGAAATTAATTATCGAGTTAGTTAATATGCCAAGACAGATGTCGCGAATGTCGCGTTATTTTGGCCAAGTCGCGATGCGCAGACGCAGCTAGCGGGTCTGGAGCCGCGCCCACGCAAAGCTCGCCGAAACAAAGCCCGACGCCGACTCTCCACGAACCAGTCCACGCGCAAGCTTCACACTGAAAACATCTCATTTTTTATTTAAATTCCGAAGTGCATCACTGTCCAGTGACAATTGGATTATATTTGTCGAGCGTCTGAGGTTCGTTTAAATGTTTTTTCATTGTTTCTCTAATGTTAAAAAACGTTTACTGTTGTTTTTTTTCCATTGGAATTATTCTAATAACTGTTATGGGATATTGTAGTCTTATGGAAAATGTTCGAGCAAAAGCAGAGATAGTTTTGATACCAGTAGGTAGGTAAAACGAAAAGTAAATAAACGTGAATACGTGAAATATTAAGTAATTATTTGCTCGTTATAGCGTTATTAATAAGATTACAAAGAGCAGTGTTCCTTTGTAAATTTAAATTAATAAAATAATTTCCATACAATGAAATATTGGGGCCGCGTTATCGGTGCGTGCCTAGGCAGGCATTTTAATGATTTTTAGTGCCTTATAACTTAGCTATCTAGTCTGGTTTACAGACTGGGTCATAACACGTGTTACCTTTTAAATATAATAGGTACAAAACTGATACCTGACAAAAGGTGTTATTATTTCAGAACAATGCAATTTTCTGCGACAGGTACTTTAGGGATCCAATGTGTTTCTAGGAGCCATTAATAAAATTTAGAAAGTGAAAATCTATCGTCAACGCGAAAAACAACCAAGTGCGTTTCTTGTAACCACTTTAAATTTTAATTTAATGTGACCGTCAGAGTGACAGACAGACGAGCGAACAGACAGCAGGTTCAAAATAATAGGCTCTTGTCAAAAACCTATTGGTACCTTACTGAGCCCTAAAAACCCACATACTTACTCGAATTCATAAAAATAGTAACCAAAGTCTTTGACCACGTTTCTCGTGAATTCGATTACCAATTTTAAAAGGATTTCGACCTGGTTTCTAGAATGTTGAGTTAATAAGTAAAAGAATAGTCCACGTTATTCAAAAATTCTTCAACAGCGTAAAATTAACTGTACTGCAAACATTTCCCTCCTGGCTTCACGCCAAACGTTGCTATCAGTTTCTATCAAACTGGGATTTCTAATTTACATAAATGCATCCTGGGTTTACCCGTTGAATAATTTATTTGGCTGGACAAAATCATTCTAACAATTAATTGAAACGAATTAGTCTACGAACTTCTAACGAGAATAAAATGTTTGTATACTAAGTTTGCCAAAGAAATTAAAAATTTACGAGTTGGATTCTGGCCTGCATAATTTATCAAGCCGGACTTTTTTTACTGAACATTAAATAAAACTAAATTTCTTCTTTAATAGTACCGATATTCTTTTGTTAATTTTTAGATCTGACTACAATAACCCACAATGTCTCAATCGACTACCAAACTCGAGGCTGGCCAGCAGCTGATTAAGAAGAGCATGGATGAAATGATCCAGCAAAGACAAACCACAGAAAAGGTTTCCATACAAGCCAGGCAAGAGTTCCGTGAGAGTTTCCAGGCGAGTTACGAAGAGGAGTTCGAAGAAGAGATCCATATTGACCACCTTGGGAACAAAACGTCAAAGAGGATAGAGTCCAGTAGTGAGAGCTCAGAACATTCGAAGAGTGCTGATGTCCAAGTAAAGGCTTCAGGACTCAATGCACAACAAGTGAAGGCGCTCACTGACTGTGCGAACCAGGCGGGACAGCTGGCACTTGACTCTAAATCAGCAAACTGATTCAAAGTAATTGAAAAAAATGTCCATTTATTCTAACGCTTACTAACAAAGATAAATTGAAATGCATGAATAAATAAACTCCCATTTAAGGTAAATTGCTAGGAAATATATTGTGCCGAGAATAATCGACGTTTACTTGCGTGAATATTTAGATGGCTCAGAGAACGAGAATTCTAAATTGAGTCTTTTACGAGTCAATTTGGCTTTAAAACAAACTGTGTACTTACGAGACCGCAAACCTGATTAAATGAAGGCGTATGCGTACTTCAAACACAAATAGGTTGAGAGACTTTTAACTTAAAATGTATTTAAATAAAATATATTGAATTAAGTAGGTAGGAAAAATAGGAATCTAACATCGTCACACAAATTCAAAAAAAAGGTAAAAATTATAAATTGGCTAGTTTGACTTTAAAATACGCTAGGGAGACTATCGCCTTTTCATCTGTTTCCTGCTTCCACATTCCTTTCATCTCAACATCATCAAGCATCAAATATTTACCCAGCAATGTTTTGAATGAATCTAATTAATTAATTTGTTTCAGGTGTACCTAACGTGCCTGTGATGGTGGTTACAAAGAGTGTCAAAGACTGTGTCGAGTGTTCCTTATTATTTTATGATAATTATTTATAATAAAGCAAAATATTACCCAATAAAGATCTTGAAAGCATAAATAATGGTGTATTGAGTTATACAGTGCGCGTTTAAGTGTAAATGGCAAGTGTTAGTTAGTTATAAAAATGGAGGAGGAAGACGACGAGAAGAAAATTCGCAGGCAAAACCTGGCTAAGTTTAGTTCGCTTAATGCACGTGTCGTGCATCACTCGCTGGAGGAAAGTTGCGTGCGGCAGCAGGCCTCCTCCGAGTCCAACGATGCAAATTCATCCAGCATATCTGCTGCCGCTCAGTTTAGTGACCGAAGTTTTGTTTCTAAAACTAGCACGTTCTCCCGCAGCGGTACATCAAGCTCGAGTCAGGAAGAATGTGAGGTGGCGCATACGACCGCGACAAGCGGCCAATATTTGGCTGCGGCTCGAGTCGAATCTGCCCGCTCTATGGAAAGTCTCCGTCCATGCAAGGAATCGTCACCGGCGCGCCCGGCTAGCTCGTGTACAGTGATACGATCGCATCGTAGCTCGTTTTTGACAGCAAGTGAAAGAGATATTAGAGAAACGAGAGGTGCACCCGCCCGACGGGCGCTGTCTGGGGAGGATATGGGAGCCTCAGCTGAAAAGAGGCGAGGGTTGTTTGCAAGTACTGAAAGGAGAGCCTTGCAACAGTTAAGCCTCCCGCCTCCAGAACGCCGTTTGACAATTCTCAGTCCACACAGCCCGTTGGCCATCACGGAGCTGCAATGGCCCTCTCCGCCTGGCATCCGCGGCAGACGGAAGAAGGGCATGGTCCTTCCGAAACTAATACTGCCGCGCAGCGATTCAGACGGCTCCGAAGTATTTTTTGAAAGGTATAAGCAAAAATATCTTTGTTGCACTTTTATTTATAAACTAGAATATTCATTAGTCATTTTTTGGCACATTTTGTGGCTACACATGTCGTACACTGTCACCGTGAAACACAATTCCGTACAATGTTTATCATATCTTATATCCGACAGTTATCGACAGGAATTATAATATAGGTGATCTTTTGTATAATAATAGGCTCGGTCATTGCTAAAAATACATTGGACACTGAGACTGCCAACTCTTGGAATGCGTATTCTCATTTATATCTGTCAATATTAAAGAGTGTTCTAGAATCATTGTAACGTGATTATTTCTTAGATAGTATTTCCAACTTTCCACTTGCCAAGAGAAATAAATCAGCGCTTCGGTGTGCGTCAGAATGAATTCGTGATGTACATAAAACTCTTTACATCAGGCGTGTTTATGTTTGCCTGTAAACTTTTTAAATTGGAACAGTTACGATCTCGGAAATTCCGGATAATTTTCCTTTAATTCTCATACACTGATAGCAAACATAATAATACGTGTAAGTCTACGAGATAAAATAAAAAAGCACTTCTGATCAGGTTATCTGAGTCAGATAATTTCATCGAGATATACACAAAATTAATATCCGCTGAAGTAGTCTGTCTGCTGGGAAGTTGACGTATCTTTTAAATTATGATAGTGCTCGTAATTAAAAATGTTATATAAATACAGACGAAGGATTAATTCTGTGAAAAACGAAACCAACACACATTTACGCTGAACATTTTATGGTCGAAGGATGATGTTCACCTGTTTATTTTCCCACGATACACGATGCTTTTTACTCTTGTTATGACGAAAATAAACTCGATTAGGCCGAAAATAAATGATCTTTCGAGCTTTGCGCGATTTGTGTGACAGTGATACGTCTATATTTCTAAACAAAAAACCTCAGCGGTTCAGCTGTGTAGAAATGTTTTCCAAAATCTGGAAATAAAAAGTTATTGGTATCAAAATACACATTAGCCATATTTTATATGTACAGTGGAAGAAACTGAATTGCGTACCAGGGTGGAACCTTTTTGTAGCAAATGCCATGTTGACATTCACTACATCTGCCAAAGAAATCATCGGGAAATTGATTGTGTAAAGGTTCCACTCTGGTACGCAATTCAGTTTCCTCGACTGTAAACCGAGATTACCATTAATGAGCTCCCGAATAATTAACCGTGAATCATTTTACCGTACACATACAATTCCCCGCGAAGGTAGACCATAAAATAAACGAAAATCATACTCAAGAACTTTTTCAACTGTACCTACTAAAACAAGGATGGAATATTTTGATAACATTTATTTGGAGGACTCGGTCTGCGAAGAATTTGTTTATCGCTATCCTGAGAGAACTATGGAATTTTCCGGGATAAAAAATATCCTATGCCCTTCCCAGGGTCTCAAACTATTGCTTTAGGTACCCAATTTAATCTAAATCGGTTCAGCGGTTTAGCGTGAAGATATAAACGTACAGGCAGTTAAGTAACCTTCGCATTTACAATAATTACAGTTTGGATAGTATGGATAAGTATAGATGATGCAATCTTATATTTCATTACTATGGGTGATTTTTTAGGGTTCCGTACCTCAAAAGGAAATAACGGAACCCTTATAGGATCACTTTGTTGTCTGTCCGTCCGTCCGTGTGTCCGTCCGTCCGTCTGTCTGTCAAGACCCTTTTTCTCAGGAACGCGTGGAGGTATCAAGCTGAAATTTATATCAAATACTCAAGTCTACTGTCCCTTGGAGCTGTGAAAAAATCAAACATCTAAGCCAACGCAATCAAAAGATACAGCCGTTTATGACGCAAATTTCCGCATATTTTCGAAACTCGCAAGGGAATCAAAACCTACAAGGTACTTCCCGTGAACTGAGAATCTTGAAATTTGGTACAAAGCAAGGCCTTATAGCACAGATGAAGGAAAAATTGCGAAAAGCAAAAATTTTTTTGTCTGTCTGTCTATATCGGTAACCAACGCACATTTTCGACACTCGCAAGAGAATCAAAACCTACAGGGTACTTCCCGTGAACTCAGAATCTTGAAATTTGGTACAAAGTAAGGCCTTATTGCACAGATAAAGGAAAAATTGCGAAAAGCATAATTTTTTTTGTCTGTCTGTCTATATCAGTAACCAATCTACAATGATCCCACACTGCGCACATTTTGCTTAGGAGCAGGGATCTGCTAAGACTGGATGTTCATAGATACATATAAATTTGTATGGAACCCTCGGTGCGCGAGTCCGACTCGCACTTGGCCGGTTTTATATATATTATCTCGTTCAACATAAATAGCCAGTTTCGTCATTTCAAAAAACTAGTGAGTTTAGGTTATATGTATTGTAGTCTAGCGTAAATGCAGTGCTTTTTAAACGAACTACCTACCAGAAAATAACAACTTCGTAACCTATTCCCATTTTGTCCCAATTAAATCAGTGGCAAAAAAAGGTCCAAGTATCCATCGCTATCTCTACGTAGTATAATAAATCATGGGATGATTTACTTAGCCCCAAACTAAACAAAGCTTGTACTATGAGTACTAGACTCGAGCACAAACATTTGTGTTTTTCATACAAATATCTGCCACAATCAGTTCGAACTTCATAGTCAGTTTTTATAACTACCTACAATTCAGTCGTCATAAAACAAAGTCGGTTCTCGTCGTCTGTTCCTCTGTTTATGTATGCTTTGATCTTTTAAACTACGCAATGGATTTTCATACGGTTTTCATCATCAATTAGATAATTTTCGACGAAAGCATATTATGTATTATTGACTAGCGATCCGCCCCTGATTTGAGTGAGTGTAGTTTTGGGGAAAGGGAAGTGATAATTGTGAAGTGCCTTTGATTAGACTGTCTTTATGTTTCACTTCTTTCTTTCGCCGGGGTCAGTAGTATTATAAGCACAAAACTAGTCCGTAAGTCCTTATTACTTAAAAATATCTGCAAAATATTCACTTTTTTTATTGAATCAAAACAGCTGATAGATGATGAATGATAAATCCAGTTGTAATTCATACTCGTAATCATCGACATCCTTAATTCATTTTCAAACACGAATGTTTAGAGATGTTTTATTGTTCGACAGTATCGATAAGATACCGTTTTTATGTCGAGCCATGACGATGTGATTACAACTGACAGTTATGAGTTCGTTGATAGTGATAATCAGCATTCTGATACCGTTTGCTGAAATTGAAACTATCGCATTATGTTTATCCCGTCGACGTTCGTAATCGCGTTCGGAGTTTTCCGACATAATGTATTAATTCCAGCAACGGACAAAGTCCAAGCTTAGTTATAAGTCGTGAATTGAAACTAGCTTTTCCGATAAAGCTTCAAAAATCTAACACGGAACCCTAGTGCTAATTGCAATTTTATTAATGAGTACGCAATTTTTATGAATACTTATGTACCTATAATGTAGATTGTTGTTATTTAATTTCACACATGAATTTTGAAAAACTTTGAAACAATTCAAGAAGATGCGAGCCTAGCTCAAGCCCAGGATAGAATTCACAATGCATTACATTACCGCGAGGTTTACAATGAAGGAAAATATCATGAGGAAATCTGCACACACCTGCGAAGCAATTCAATGGTGAATGTTAAGGACACACGTGGAAAATATAGCCCAGGCCCTTTCGTTATGGTCTGGATCTGGATAGATCTTGCATAAAATGATACTGCGTACTGAATAGCCACTAAATATCCGCACCACTGGTATCGGTTTGCCCATGACCTGCGGGAGACGATTGACTGTATTTCCAGAGCTCGGACAACACACAAGCACACAACAAGCCAGCGAGTGTACACAAATCATCATGCTCATAATGTAAAAGCAGGTGGGATAAAAAATAAGCTATCCAAATTACTAATTCCACCCGATAGAAGTCGAGGGGAAAAGGCCAGTACTTACATACATAAATAGCTTGAGGAAGGAAAGTACAAAAGTAAAAAAAAAATATCCAAAAATAAACTTTTACCAGTCTACGCGTTTCTGTTGTGATGACGTATAAAATGAACTCTTTCGCAAACGTCGGAACGTAGGGTGCTACGAGTGCCTAAAAAAGTTTATTTCCATTTTTAGCTTACGGGGTTGAACTATTTATTTCCGTTTATAGAAAATTTCGAAACAATGACTACCGTAACGCGTAACGAAACCCTGCCGTTTCATGCCATATTATCCGATCTTTCTAGCTACAACTTTTTATTAACTCAAACTCAAACTCTTTATTGCATTAAAAGATCTTAAAATGTAGGTACAGCTTCAACATTTACCCTTTAAGGGCACTGCAGTAATAGTAATAGGATAGTAATAATAATATTTTACAATTTAAGCCTTGAAATATTAACAATATGGCACTAACAAAACTTGTATACCTACTTAAACTCAAAAATAAGTAAACTATCTAGGCACGTAGCCAAGTTCAAGCAAAAGGAAAAGGCGAGGCAGCGCCTTGTGTTGTAATATTAATATACGAACCATTTGGGGACACCTTTGACTCCTTCATTACATTACTCAAAATATATTTAACACAAACATGTCAATAACATTAACTAGAACTCCAAATTTCAAATATGGAACATCAAATGTAAAAGCTTGTAAATCTTCTAATATATAAAAATCTCGTGTCACGGTGTTCGTTACCGAACTCCTCCGAAACGGCTGGACCGATTTGTATGAAACTTTTTTCTCCGTATTCGGTAGGTCTGAGAATAGATCGTAGGCTATTTTTTATCCCCCACCCACCCCATTCTTCGCAGACGGAGTCGCGGGCAACAGCTAGTAGTTAATAAATATGCAGTGTATGTATATTGTTCAAAGATAACAAGATTATTGAGATTTCTAAGTGAATTTGTAATGTAGATGATCCGCTCAGGATGTTCTCTCGTCAGACATCTGTGCATATGGGATTTATTTAATAAACGGTGTCTGTTGTTGCAACACGAATTTCTAAATCATCTAGGTACCTACAGTTGAACATGTAACATTTTCCTTACATTCTAGACATATTTACTACGGGATATTGACCACGATTAGTCGATTACGTATAACATGCTCCTTATATTTAGGCATATCTAAGCCGTCACAATCACGGATTACGTAGAAAATTGTCTAATGTAACTATGAATCATTCGAAGCTTTTGTTTTCTTTGGAGTTCGAAAGTTGCAATAACATTGCAACAGTCGACCACGTCACGAATTAATCTGGAACATTTTCCCTGTCAATGTTTATCAAGATTTTTTGATTATGATTGACAAATGTTTTCATAAATTGAATTGACAACCTTTTAATTTGAAAATTCCGACGAAAAATATTTACAGGGATGTTCCGTTGGACTAACTCAACCGTCTACTGAAATATTCTTGGTTAATTTTGAAATACCTTGAATAGAGACATATACTTTTACAGATAGAAAAGGTTTCCACATTTGCATTGCGCTTAGAAACAATACACACATAGATAACAACATTAGAATGACTCCGGACTGCAGCAATGGTTCTCCCCAACGCAGCATGGCAGAGCAGCCATGTGTCTGACATCATACCTACGCATAAGAAGCTTAGTAAGTAAGAGTAACAGCAAACTGCGTACTAGTAGTATATTTATAGGGTAAGTGAGAGCATTGGTTCGAAGTTACGGTGCGTGTGTCCACGCCCCTCGAAATTTCCAACTTCTTCTTATGATCCCAGCCTACTGCAGGGCACAGGCCTTCTTTCATGATAAGAGGACTTTGGCCGTAGTTTCTACGCGAGCCCAGTGTGGATCTGGAACTTCACATATATACTTACTATTGAATTTCTTTGCTGGTGTGTACAGATTTTCCTAGTGTTTTCCTCACCTAAACTCATTGTGAATTTCAAAAATAATTTCGCACGTATTAATATTCGGCAAACGCAGAAGTGCAAGCCCGGACTCGAATCCACGCCTGAGAGGCCATAGGTCAAATCACTAGGCCACCATTACGTCTCTTACGTCTTTCTTTTATGTTCGTGGTTATATTCATTTTACAAACTGGACAAATGCTTCAACTGTAAGTTGTAACCATAGGGAACTCGTTAGTTGACGTAATACCGGTTCGCTGATTGCAAGCAGAAAGTTTGTACGAGATTAGTTTGTCGCTGCACCGCCTGCACCGCACTTCGTATCCAGTCACGTCTATTTACGACCGGCCGTGCGACAAGCGATTTCCCTATTCATTGCGTGGTCGAGACCTATGGGTCCACAATGGTAGACTTACAATACATGCAATGTATTAAAGAAACGCTCATCACATAACCTGTCGTCCATAACCGAAATCGGACTGTTACGCTAGCCGACGGTGCGAGCCATCTTTTGTACCCCGCTAACGAAGTCACGTTTTCCACGAATATATCCAGGTTAAATTTATGGATCAAATAACACAGTGCACTGGCTAAGCTCACCGTTAGGCGGGGGATGGAATATATTTAGTACAAATTGAGGTATGGCAACTACGGCACTAAGTTTCAGTTGAAAGCGCGATAGCAAAGACGTATTAGGTCTGTACCACTTAATAAATGAAGTTTGAAGAATAAAGACACTAAAATAATAAGATCACAAGCATCATTGTGGCCGTATCCTGTCAATTTACATTGTAACAAAAAAAACCGGTTGTCTGTAAAGTCGGTTTATGGACGATAGTTTAACGTGACAACGTCATAACAAAACATTCAAATCGGTTAAAAACAAAAATGAAACCAGGCGGTCACTCATCCAAGTACTGACCGCACCTGACGTTGCTTAACCTCGGTGATCGGACGAGAACCGGTGTCTTGTCAAATATCTTGAATTTTCATCCCCCTTTAATGCCCCCGCACCCCCTCCCCCCATCAAACACCCCCCCCCCCCCCCCCCGGCACCAGTACCCCCCCATTAAAAATTACCCCAGCGCTAGTACTAAGATTGTACATCATGGCGCGCGCTATAACGCGCGATGACGCAATGTCACGTACATGGACGTTACATTGCGTCATCCTTTTTTGTGCGTGCGGCCGGCGTTCACCGATTTGTTTTTGACGTTATCACGTCAAAAACAAATTCTAATAAGGACCTATGTAGCGGCCAGATATAACCATTACCCCCCTCGCCGCAGTCGGTTCCGCGTATCGGCAAAAGTGATGAAACAACTGCACACCGGCACGTGGAACTGCGCGGCTGATAAAAAATGGAGACCAGTCAGTCTTCAAACGGCGGCGCATTCCCTGCAGCGGCTCGGTCCTAAGCAGAGTTCTCCAAGTGTCTTTAAATACCCATTACGTTCTTCGAATCTCTGAGTCCATTTATTGTAAATACTTTTGATATCTTTTCCTTATATTTTCATTATACGTTCGTGTGCCTTTTGATACAGTTCTTTTTCATTCATATCTTTACGAAGCCTCAGGAGGCGCACCTACACCTAGGTAAACCTATTGCTTACCTTAAATTATTTTTGTCTATGTACTTGTTTTTCTGTATTATTTTCTTTGTGATGTACACTAAAGAGATCATTGTATTTACTGTAGTGTTAACACATAAAGCTGTTCCAACGAATATTTTTAATACGTTCGCTTTAAAACGATTGAGTGTATGCATTATATTATTCTTATTATCCAGTATTGGCTGAGTTAGGAACACTAATTTTGAATCAAATTTAAAATTTCATCTTGTATATACACCTACCAACTTATACTTATAAGTACAAACAGCAATGATTGGCTCTGGTCCGGGCGAATACAGTTATGATATGGTACGGTGAAGTGGGCGAAGATCTTTAGATGCAAAGCAACATTACCATCTGCTGTGGGCAATCTAATCTCCAGTCTGAATTAATTGAGACCAACGGCCATGCCCCTGGGTAGAAAGCCACGTGCTCTAAGAGAAAATAAAGTGGATTTTTAATTACAATAAAAGCCTAAAGGTGTTTATCCTTATCGCTGATGTAAAAGAACTTTTGCTTGGAAATATTAATATTACCTCCTAATTCTAAAAACTTATGAATCTCTTAAAGCTAAAATAATATTGCTTAGTTTCAAATAATGTAAAATTAAAACAACAAATAAGAGCTTTAGATTTTATTTTTGACAGTGAGGTTATAAGGGACTCTGATCAGCAATTCATTACGATTATTAGTTTTTTCCTGATAATTCAATGATTCATACGCTAAATTTGTAATGATAAACTGTATCTTAATACTTAAATGGTTGATTTATGATACACTTATAAATTGTCACTTAGTTTGGTAAGTATCCTGATATTGATACTCGTACGTTATTTATTCCAACTGTTCGTTTAATAACCAGTATCAATTTAAATACATACATTTCAAATCCACATACATTAATAATTCTAAACAAAAGATAAGCAAATACTCGATTTCCCTGGTTAATTATTGTACAAATATTTAAGCACAGGGGCCGACTAAATGTATTTACTGATCACGAGGAAGCATTGATAGGTTTAGCATCTTGTGCCTGCACAATAAACACATTAGTGGATTCGATCTTCTGCTTTGTAAACAAAATGTGGGCCAGAGAGAATAAATAGGAAAATGTTAAGCCAGAAGCGGCAGAAGTATGCAATCTTAGTTTACTTCTTAATTCTACCGTGTTAAATTAGATCCAATCGACAGAGCCAATCGGCTTCAAAATCAATGTAAAAGAGGCCTTTGCTGCCTACTTGCAGAATAAAAGTTTTGATTTGAATGTATAAAGTGTGCTCAGTTAAAATTTGACCGTGGTAAGTGGTGTTTCAGTATGAATATATTTACGTATACTAGACTAAACGTACATTATTTTTTTTTAAATTAAAACTACCATGAGACACAAGTACTATAATAAAAAATATGGGTCACTCATTAGTATGAGGAGGAGGATTAGTGGGAGGGGATTTTTCCCCCTGTTCCACCTTTCCCTACCAGGCAATCTCCACTGGTAGGGATATATGGTTATGGTTTTCACCTGTCCCCACTGGTAGAGATAGGTGGAACCTATTTAAACGCTCTTATTGTAGTGGGGATACGTGGAAATATTATGACTTTTTAACTCTACTGGTAGGGACAGTTACACATAACTATAAATTAAAAATTTTAAAACCCCCTAGCCCCCAACGCAATTAAATCTAAGATCCCTTCCGCAGCATGCAAATGAGCTGATAACTTAGAAACGGCTGGACCAATTTTAATGAAATATGTCTAAGAACCATAGCCAGGAAACCTGCTTTCAAATAAAAAAAACCACGTCTAAATTGGTTCACCCATTTTAGAGTTATGATGCCATAGACAGACAGACACACACACACACACACACGCACACATAGCGGTCAAGCTTATAACACCCCTCTTGTTGTGTCAAGGGTTAAAAATAATTCTACCTATCTCTACTAACCATGAAGTCCTCCTCGCATTAAAAAAATACCTTTAAGCCATCTCGACTCCGTCCTGGTTGGAACTAAGATAGTAAAAATGCCATTGCTTTTAGTTTTAGTAAACATGCAATTATGTTTTCGTTCGTAGGGTTGTAGGTAAAGTTAAATTACTAAGTCCACTCCTACTGGCTCGTGCTGAGGCACCGACTTCAAACAGATTAGTAGAAAGATATTATATATAACAGAGGGGATGGATAGAATAGGAGATAGATAAGACGTCCACTTGGCCCTACTAATAGGGAATAATGGAAAATACGAATATATATCCCTACCAGGGGGGACAGGTGGAAAAAAGTCCATATATTCCTACCATTGGATATAGCCTGGTAGTGATAGGTGGAACAGGGGTAAAATTTTCGAGTTATGCCGAAAATATTTCGGACAAATCAAGTGATTCTTTTTCATGGTTAGTTCGAACGGAAAGCCAACCGTGAACACACAAAAATGTCGCGCATACCCCTACTAATACATGAGTGACTCGAGTTTCCTATTTTAGTAGTACATTCATATGCAAACAAAATAGCTACGTAACCTTTAAAACATAGTTACAAATTAATAATACCTGAAGATTTCATAAATAACTTTAATATAGATTTTTGTTATAAAATATAGCCTTGCGTTTGACCACAATCACGCCTGATGGAAACCCGATGGAGCACGCTTGCCTAGTAAATGCTCATTCGCCTAGACTTGATTTAGGGGAATAAGCAGAAAGAAGGCAGTTGAGCGAGGTGTTGTGCGCGCCCCTAATCAGTGCACACCGTATCGCAACAGTGTAACAAATATCTACGGGGCACTGTAACCGATACGCGTGCGCTGCACAACTGCTCATACCCTTCCTCCAGAATGGCTACTATAGGCAACAGGCCGGAACACGACGAAACGCTTAGTGGCCTGGCTCAACCTATAGCGTGGTGACCAGACGTGGCCGAAGCCTACCACCGGAGTAAAAGATGATGATGATAAGACCTCGAAAATGTACTCTGTGACTGCTGCTAACACCGTCGGAGGTGAGCCGGGTAGTTGTGGATATCAAATTCTTGTGTCGAATCTGTTAGTTGGTATCTGGCCCATTTTTAAAGTCACATTTTTTAGGAATTGGCTGTAGATTTTGAACTTCCACCAGACAACTGGAAAATGTTATCAGAATCTTCTGCCATTTCTACTTAAATGTGTCCACAAAAATAGTTCGGAAATAACTATAAATTAAAAAATTTAAAAGCCTAAAAAATTGAGTACCACATGCGCTTGAAAAAAAAATGAATAATAAATACCCATTATGCGGCCAAGATCCCTTACTCAGCTAACAAAAGAGCTGATAACTTTGAAACGGCTGAACCAATTTTGGTGAAACATATCTAAGAACCTTCGCTAAGAAACCTGCTTTCAAATAAAAAAACCGCATCCAAATCGGTTCACCCGTTTAAGAGCTATGATGGCACAGACAGACACACACTCTACGTAGCGGTCTAACTTATAACACCCCTCTTTTTGTGTTGGGGTTAAAGACGCGCGACCCAAATATGATTATCTTTGGAGTTGTATTAAATAAACTATCCCTACAATCTCAAGGTTGCCAGTATCGCCATAGCTACATGCCGAACAGAACCGTGTGTCATTCACAGTAATCTTAATCCTGTAACAGTTGGGTAAGTAAGTGCCGTGGTGAGCCGGGTAGTTGTGGATATCAAATTCTTGTGTCGAATCTGTTAGTTGGTATCTGGCCCATTTTTAAAGTCACATTTTTTAGGAATTGGCTGTAGATTTTGAACTTCCACCAGACAACTGGAAAATGTTATCAGAATCTTCTGCCATTTCTACTTAAATGTGTCCACAAAAATAGTTCGGAAATAACTATAAATTAAAAAATTTAAAAGCCTAAAAAATTGAGTACCACATGCGCTTGAAAAAAAAATGAATAATAAATACCCATTATGCGGCCAAGATCCCTTACTCAGCTAACAAAAGAGCTGATAACTTTGAAACGGCTGAACCAATTTTGGTGAAACATATCTAAGAACCTTCGCTAAGAAACCTGCTTTCAAATAAAAAAACCGCATCCAAATCGGTTCACCCGTTTAAGAGCTATGATGGCACAGACAGACACACACTCTACGTAGCGGTCTAACTTATAACACCCCTCTTTTTGTGTTGGGGTTAAAGACGCGCGACCCAAATATGATTATCTTTGGAGTTGTTTTAAATAAACTATCCCTACAATCTCAAGGTTGCCAGTATCGCCATAGCTACATGCCGAACAGAACCGTGTGTCATTCACAGTAATCTTAATCCTGTAACAGTTGGGTAAGTAAGTGCCGTGCTAAGCCGTGTGTGCACAGGTGATCCATACAGCTTGTACTACAATACAGTGCATGGTGTCGCAATCCCCCAACTATGTACTATTGTCTTTGCCGGCGCGTGTATTTCTAGCAAATACTCAAACGTTAAATTCATTCAAGCGAAGATGAACGATGTTTTTTGGTGTAAATAAAATGTTTGGAGGCCTATTTCTTCAATAAAATAAGCGTAGCGTTTAGGGTGAAGGAAAACATCGTGAGGAAACTTGTATGCCTACACCTGCGAAGAAATTCAATGGTTTATTTGAAGTTTCCGATCCGCACTGGGCCCTCATGGGAACTACTACTTCTGAGAGGAGCCCTATCCCTATGCAGTGGGACGTATATTATATAGACTGAGATGTGTATAGGAGTTCTATTTGGATTGCTTTTAGTTCAAGTAAACATGCTTATGTTTTCATTCGTGTGTGACGGGTTCGTTAAAATATCACGCACGAATGTTAAAATTCCGTACATTGGAATTTGTCCCATTTATTTTTCAATGCGATTTATAAATCTCCCTAGCAATTTATCACATAAAGTTTATCCAATTTAAATCCTAACGTGATTCTACAATCGGACGTTTCGGCCATAAATATACAGGGTGATTCAAGAGACGTGATCATTACCAACACTAACTATCTCAGTTAATGGCTAGCGTTTCCAATTTTGAGTAGTAGGTCGTATTGAGAGCAAAACGTCCTGTGTTGCATTTAGTCTGCTAGGCATAATGTCCGTTTAATGAGAAGGACCGCAGAGATGAAAGCCCAGGGAGCAAATCGTCCGCAATTAAAAATGTCCTTGAAGCAAATCGTCAACAACAATAAATAACAGAAAAACAAAACGTCCCTTATGCATAATACACTATTTTTAAAGAAGAAGAAGAAATAGGTACATACAAATTTACATTAAAGTAGTCAGTAGTGTGGAGTACAATTTTAACTGCGGGCGTGAATGTGACATTTTGATTTGTTGACACGGGACCTTTTACATTGCGGGCGTTTTGCTTCCATGACGTATTACGACATACTTTCATCCAACGAGGGCGTTTTGCAATGAGGACCCAGCGTTTCATAGGAGTATTTAATAAGATTAGTATGTTTTGTTTTTAGTTGTTTCGTCCTGTCAGACTCTTCACGCTTAAACCGCTGAACCGATTTAGATGAAATTTGGTATAGAGATAATTTGAGTCCCGGGTAAAGACGTAGCATAGTTTTTATCCTGGAAAACTGCATAGTTCCTACGGGATAGCGATAAACGGATTCTTCGCAGACAGAATCGCGGGCAACAACTAGTTTATTATAAAACAAAAATGTAAATGTTTCACGCAAATGTATACATTTACTGAATTGTGTAGAGTTGATCCCGATCTCTTTTTCAGAATCATTCTGTATAAATTAACATTTAGTTGGGGTTCCCAGTGCAGAGAAGGCAATAAAAGAAAGAGGCAGCTGGCGATAACGACCACCGTCGCCGTAAACAGTGGCAATTATAGAATTATTGCTACAAATGACACCGATATTGGAAATGAAAAGGCTACCCTCCATTGGAATCCCATTTAATATCACTTTGCACCGACATGGCTAATTTTCTATCAATTTCCTTGACCATATTTTTCTTTATTATTACTTGGGTTTACTGACGTTTCCAAGTTGCTAACCTAGGACGAAGATAGCAAAAACTTTTTATACATACCTCAAACTATTATAGTATGTTCCAGTTAAAATGACGAAAAGTACTTAAAACCAACATCTACTGTTTAATTGTTATCTTCAAGTGGGGTTGTAAAACAATTATGCAGGTGTATCGGTACAGTACAGTACTTCGGTCAGTTTTATTACGTCTCTTTGTTATCTTTTCCTTTCATATTCAGCAACAAAAGAAGTTGTAAAATCCCATGCTAATTCATTTTAACTGGAACATACTATACCTACTAGACTGGCAAGGGAAAGCTGCCACTAGAAAATAGCGGCAAATTTAAAAAATAGGCGTGTTGCAACACCGTGTATAGTGCTAAAAAACGATATCCTAGCCTAATTATATATACGTCCCACTGCAGGGCACAGGCATTTGTAAAATAACTGTTTGTTTTTTACAATATTTTCACAACTAAGCCATAAAACCGATTTCGATAAGATATAGTTACGTACCTATTAGTAATTAAATTTAAATGATAAATAAAGTATCAAAATGCACATACCATCCACACTAACCTAAATTGTTGCTATTTAAAAACTTTGAAATAAATTTTCAACATTCATTAGCCAGAGTCTACTACCCTCTAAACGTTAACCAATTTCGACCAATTTTTCATATGTTGTCAGTCAACCTAAACGCTAGGTTTTATACCTTGAGGCTGAGGACTTAACGCCAGCGGGTGGTGACGTCTCGGCCGCGCAATGAACAGTCCACGGCCTTTAAGTTATTTTTTAATTACGCAATAAAATTCAGTTTATCATTGTTTTAGTGATTCATAAAAAAACTAATCGAGCAAACCTTCAGTTGACGGCTACTTACTATCAAGTGTATCCTGATACATGACACAGCTATGGAGTTTCTGAATTATGTACAATGTCAACCATAGGAAAAGAAAAATTACATACTTGTTGAGTGTGACAGAATAGTAAATATGCCATTTTTTTCCTAAATATTGAGAAACTTCATAATTGTGCAATGCGCAGGATTTACTTCATGACAGCCGTTGACTATAGATATTGTTTTAACTGACAAATTATCAAAATCGGTCCAAATCAGTTTACGTTTAGATTGCTGAAAACGTTAGGCATTAGGGAATTTGTAATGAACGCTTGATTGTATCTATGCTATAAAGGATCTATGCGGTGGTTTCCATTTATTTCCAAATTAATTTAATAATAAGGCATTTATGAAAATATCCTGAATAGAAGAAAATACTCTATGAAGGTCAGAATAATCAAGAGCCGCAAGGATCTACCAAATGTCGTATCTTATTTTTACCTTATTTTGTATGCATTTGTTTTTCCCCAAGCCCCCAGTGGCCTCGCTTCGTGTTTAGGTATCTGTAAAAACAGACAAAGAAAGCCGTGATAAATGATAGGCAATAATACCAAGATCTTGTGGAATATATCTACAGACAATAATCTTTTCGCGATCACAACATATTATTATTTATGGAAGATTACTGTGATTGAAAGTTAATTGAAAGATAAGTACCTAATAATAGAAAATAATTTTAAAGTCAAAATCAAATTATCTTTATTTAATTTATTAAGGCTATAATAATAATACTAAAAACGACAAACCCGGAAACGCAAAGACGGAGACCGGAAGACGCAATGTAGGTAGGCCTCCAACAAGATGGAGGACGTCCTGTAGGCTTATTGTCTAACGTTTTTGACGCTTGCCTTCGCAATCGCTATCTCTTTCTGACAAACGGTATAAAACGTTGACAGAAAGAGATAGTGAAAGCGAAGGCAAGCGCCAAAAGCGTTAGACAATACGGCCTCTGGTGAAGGCAGCGGGAACGCATTGGATGCGGATGGCGCAGGGCCGATCTGTTTGTTTGGCGAGCCTTGGGGGAGGCCTATGTTCAGCAGTGGACGTCTTTCGGCTGAAATGATGATGATGATAAATAATAATAAATCTATTTATTCAGACCAATTGCACCAAGCACCAATACCAAGCACTTATGAAATTCGAAGAATCTACCACCGGTTCAGAAAAACCATGTTGAAAAGAATCCGGCAAAAAACCCAACAAGATATTTTTTTATTCAAACAAATCTACAATATTATTAAATTAAAGTTTTTTTTACACACAAGTAATTTTTTAATACATTATACTTACGCTATTCGAGATAAGGGATAACTAATGTGGATCGGAATTATTACCAAACATCCCTGTCCATGAAATAATCGTTAATTTTATAGTATAGCCTTACACTATTAATGTTTTCTTGACAATGGGTTTTGGAATTTTGTATCTGTTTGGTTGGTTATAAAGGAAAATACTTAGAGGTCCAAAAATAACATAGTACTTATAATAAATGAACATTATTTCAGAATAAAGTAAATAAAATCAGTAAAGTAATAAAATAATTGTCCTAAAAATCAAAACAATGATTTAACACTGAATATATCTTTAAAATTGATTGTTTCTCCACTGTCCTCTTAGCTAGTGCCTTTTTCCGCAAACAATTGCGAACGGTTCTCTTTTTCAGACCTAATACTAAGCTGGAAAAATGCATTATAATGAAAATACCAGGCTATGGGTGGACTCCATTAACTCAGAATGGAAAATCCAAGCAATCATAATATATTAGTTAAGTTTGAAATAAACATCTGGCCTTTGTAATGTACTAATCTAACGTGATTGGACGATTCTACACGTTTCTGCTGGATTACGTTGTATTCTACCTGTTATACTTATCTACCTACCGGATAGCCGAATGGTAAGTAAACGTGCTACAAAGCTGGAGGTCTCGAGTTCGAATTCAGGTCGGGGCAGATATTAGTTATATATGAAATAAGTTTTTGTTAAAAAGTTCATTTTCAATGCAAGCTTTTTCGCTGACTTGTACTTTTTGTTGACTGTTGTATGACAATGCAAGTACAATCAGGTCAAGTCAGTTACTTTTTGCTTTGGAAATGAACTCATAGAGAGGTCGAGACCATAGTGAAAAAGTTTTTATAAAAAAAAAAACATTTTCAATGCAAGCTTTTTCACTGACTGTACTTTTTGTTGACTGTACTTGCATTGTCATCCAACTTACATAAGTATACCAAATTTTAAATAAATCCGACCACCCACTGGAAGTGAACTTCCAAGATTTGACCCGTACATACATAATAATACATACATTGCAGTTAATAAAAAGCTTTAAATATAGAATGATTTGTTCTCCAGTATTGGGTATCTGACATATTTTTGAGTATGTATACATAGACCTATTGTAGTATGTTTAACCGTTGTCTAGTACCCATAACACAAGCTTTATTTCATTTACTTTGGGACTTGATCTAGTGACAGTTGTCTCGTGATATTTAGTTATTTGTTTCCTAATAATTATTTGACATGTAGATTTCCACCGCCAGTTGCTGTTTTGGATACATACACGCATACAAACCTGGGGTCCGCCGCAATGGTCCCGGGCTTCCCTAGTCATACATAAGTAATGTGATCCACGTCCTCATTATTTAGCGCGAAATTATTCATGACTATTGAAGTTCCTCGAAGTTTTATGCTCCTAGTGCTTGAAGTTAAAACTACACCTTTTCATAATACAGTAAGAACTCAGTTTGGTTGAAATTACTTCTTTTACGAGTATGAGGCGGGGAAGGAAAATAAGCTAGCTGGTAACGCTTTATTGCTCAAAACTGCTCGTTAAATGTCTAGTTGGAAGAGCGAAATGATTGTTTCGGGACCTACTATAGAACGCTTGCTCATAGGAAACGTAATTGGGTAACTATGCTTAATGATAATGAGTTTCTTTGTCCGATATTGCTGTGAAAAAATTTCACAGCGGTCTAGAGAAATGAAAATTTCGCACGAGCTGAAAATACGAAGCAGCTGTAGTATTGACTTAGTAGCTAAAGGTACATTTTTATTTTCACACCTAAGTCTGTAACTAAGAAAATTTTCTGAAAATATGAGTTATAGCAGGAATGTGATTTTGAAAATAGATTACATAGTAACCATTATTCACTAGATGTATATTGGTTATATTATTGTAGGCGATACTCTAAGCAACCTGTCACTATTGTACCACTTTTATTTAACTTTAAACATAAAATTGCTAAAAGTAGCCCCGAAACGTGTCCAAATATGCTCTACCTACCATCTTTAGAGATACAGGTGTGATATGTCCATGTACGAATGTATTATTTTATTATTTAATAGCAAGAGAGGCGGAAATGTAAAGCACACAATAATATTTCTATTAAGTACTCATATTATTAGTTCCGTGGGTCCATTAGTATTTTTACTGGTCGCATTCCTGTGATATTGACCAGAGGGATGCTTTGCGATGCCTTGCCAACTCGAAGAGCGATGAGGGAATGCCTCGTGTGCCTTGTGTATTTCATTCTATACTCACACAAGCTCTCACAAGCTTTGTAAAACTCGTACCGCAATTTGCAAGTAAACTAAACTGAACCTTAAATTACTGTGAGTAGAGTTTACAAAGTAAAATTATCAATTGTGGTATACGAGCTTTTTAAAAGTAGTGACAATATGTCGTACTCGATACTTTATTACTCACGCTAGCGTATTTGCCGTTGCTCTAAATGTTTTTCCGATAAAACTCCCATATATATTGAGATCTGAATTGATTTGCGAAGCTGCCGCCTTGCATCTGGGTACACCAGTGATCGATTTGTATTTTACTAACCTATACGCTACGTGCTGTAGACAATAAAAATGTTAGATCTGAATCCAGAAATGATATAAAATGCCTCAAATTGTGGAACAGGACGAGGAGCTCCAACCCCAAAAATATGGGAAATAGGCTCGGCAGATGATGATAATGATGCTACGGAACCATGTCATAAAAGTTACGTTCAAAGGTTTTTATTAAGTAATTTTTAAAGATAGCAGTCGTAATTAGCCTATTGTTTTGACCTATGTTCTTTCAAACAGAAGATCATGGGTTCGAATTACATTTAAAATTTCCCACAAGCTTTACGGTGAAGGAAAAACATCGTAAGGAATCCCTCAAACACTTGCAAAGTAATTCAATGTTGGGTGTGAAATTCAGACTGGGTCCGCGTAGGAACTAAATACTAAACCCTCTCATTTTGAGAAGAAGCCTGTTTCCAGCGGTGGACGTATATAGGCTGAACAGATGACATCAAAATTATAGACTGTGGTTACATTAAGAAAATTATTTTGTGCAGACATAAGCAGAGTACTTTCGCACTTTTTTTAATTAAAAAAGATGGCACCTTGCCATTTTGCAAACATTACAGTTGATATAAAAGAAAGTGTTTGTCTAGGCGGTACGAAATAGGCGATGACGTGAGTCTCATACCGAATATCACGCTAGCTCGGCCGTTTAAAAAAGTTCGTGAATACTTTAACACTTCAAAGGCGTACATACATAGGCTTGACAAGCTTGCGCCGCCGGCGGTCCGTGAGATCCGACTTCTTTCATTTCAAATTCCGCTTTACATGGAACTGCTAAAGGTAAACTGTAAGTTTAGTAAAGCTGTTTTATAATTAGGTTGTCATATTGACGTGTAACATGCTTTTAAGGGTGCCTTTCCACCAGAGATGAGAGATGTGCTACGCTACGTTGCTATGGATGTGTCTGATATTCACCAATCATGTTCACTGGTCCACATAGCATAGTACTGGTGGAAACGGGTTCAACTAATCTATGATTTTTATATGGAAAAATGCGTGCCCTGGATGCGTGCTATGGATGCGTGCTACGGATTCGTGCTATGGATGGTCCCCCCTCACCGCGCTGCCGCTCCGCGCGCCCCTGTCGATACATCGCATAGCTCGAGCTGCGCATCTTCTTCGCACAGCTACCTCGCGGGTGCTCATCTACATAGCGCATCTTCCTCGCACAGCTACATAGCTTAACATTGGTGGAAACGGTCACACAGTTTCGTAGCGTAGCTTTCACAACTTCGCAGCATAGCTGCATAGCACATCTCTGGTGGAAAAGCACCCTAAGCGAGGAAAGCTACGACACTCGGTGTCTTGGTTCTATATTAGGTCTATAGTGGTCGTCGAACAACAAATAAGTGGACTACATTGAGCTCTGGCGGCCGTCCAAAACCAGAACAGAAGCTTCTATGAATGCAGTAGTTTTAACCCGCGGCTCCGCTCGCAAAGAAATCTTCACAAGAAACATTTGCAATTCGTTCAGATAACGCCGTCTATTGATTGCAGACGACGTTAATACGTCATTTTAAAAGCCGAGGTAATTCAACGTTCTTGGATTTCTATCCTGTATTCTTGTTTAAAGTGAAAATATTATCCCACTGGAACGCATTATCGGAATCCTGTGCTTCAATCCAGATAATTGTTTATTTGTACGCCAAGTTTCATTTAAATCCGTTCAGCTGTGCATCCAAACATCTAAACATTCAAACGTCTTCACAAACTTTCTAATTTATAATATTAGTAGGATAGGATACTATACTAAAGTATCGGATTAAATTCATGTCAACAATCTTCTTGAAAATTATCTGCTTCTCTTTGATAAAAAGTAGAATCTTACCCGACGGGAACATTAATGTATCATTAGTCCATTACGATGGAACGGATTTTCTTCTGCATTATTCGGTATTTGGAAATATTTCTGCTACGCGCTGTGACTAGTACGAATTAGTTAAATAGGGTTGGAGTTGAAAAGAAGCATGAAACAACAAGTTTGTGTGATAAAAATAAAATCGGTAAGAGCTTTTCGACGAAAACAAAAGGATGGGCAGAAGGCTTACATGAGTCAGATTAAAACAAATTAAACAAAACCTTAGGATTATGGAGGTTTGTAAGATCAGATATGAGATCCATAATATTACAAAAGTTATATCGATGTGCTTCATAATACGTAAATACTTTATAACAATTTCAAAACATCATTCTGCAGTGTTAGCAATGTTCAAATAGTTTTCGTTTTAAGCACTCTAGAACCTTCGATTGAGAGTTTATGACAATTAGGTCGATCAATGATTTATGTTTATGTAAGATGTAAGTATTTATAATTAAAAACATTTAGAATTCAAACAGCGTTCCTACTTCCTTCTTCTTTTAACGACCGCTTTAGCCTAGTTGGTAGTGACCCTGCCTACGAAGCAAGAGGTCCTGGGTTCAAATCCCGGTAAGGGCATTTATTTGTGTGATGAGCATGAATATTTGTTCCTGAGTTATGGATGTTTTCTATGTATTTAAGTATTTATTTATCTATATAAGTATGATTATCGTCGTCTAGTACCCATAGTACAAGCTTGGCTTAGTTTGGGACTAGGTCGATTTGTGTAAGATTGTCCCCTAATATTTATTTATTTTTATTTTTTTATTCCTGCCAGTACCTTCAGAACCTTGATTCCTTTTCATTTTATAAATGTTTTAGTTTTTTTCTGCTTGCTTATGTACCTAAGTACCTACTTTTAGTTTAGGATAGTTAAAAAAATGTCTATCTTAATATATAAAAGAAGAAACTGACTGACTGACTGACTGACTGACATATCAACGCACAGCCCAAACCACTGGGCCTAGAAATTCCAAATTTGGCATGTAGGTTCCTTATAAGGTCCAGGGGTGCACTAAGAAAGGATTTTTCAAAATTCAGTCCCTAAGGGGGTGAAAAGGGGGTTCAAAGTTTGTATGGGGAAACAAGATTAGTTCGACTATTTTATTCGAAACTTCACAGAAGTACTCCTAATGATAAATGAGTAAACTCGTGTTTCAGGTTTTTTGAGATTTCAACCCCTAAAACAGGGAAAGGGGTAACAAAGTCAACATGGGTGTTGTTTCTATGGTTTATCGGGTCGCTGGTTATGAAAACAACAACGGTTTTAAAATCCGATGTGGCATACGTAAAATACCATCTCCCTGGATGGGGTGCGATGGGGTTGAAATGTCTAAATATCAATATGGGTGTCGTTTTTAAGGTTTTGCCCAAACCACTGGACCTAGAGACTTGAAATTTTGCACATAGATAGATACCTTATACAATGTAGGCATCCACTAAGGAAGGATTTTTGGGAATTCCCACGGAAACGGGAAAAAACGGGATTTATATTTCGATTCCGAGTGACCCTATCTGAGTAACTATAATATCTAGACTCTTCAAATTTGATACACAAGTAGGTATTACATTAGTTAAAACATTAATTTCAGGATTTTTCTAAATTCCCACGGGATAAAGGAAAAACGGGATTTATATATTCAGTTCAACGGGATCCTATGAACTATAATTATTATACTCTTTAAATTTGGCATAGAAGTAGGTAATTATAATGGTAAAAAACAGTTTTAAGGATTTTCGGAAATTCCCACGGGATAAGGAAAAAACGGGATTTTTCGTTTTACTGGTCGTAGAAAGCTGAAATTCGGCATGTAGGTTGCTTGGGGAGTGTAGAGGAGGATTGAGGGCTTTTCAAAGTTCCCACGGGAACGAGAAAAAACGGGATTTATATATTCAGTTTGACTGAATCCTATGAACTATAATTACTAGACTTTTCAAATTTGGCGTAGAAGTAGGTAATTATAGTAGTAAAAAACAGTTTTACGGATTTTCTGAAATTCTCACGGGATAAGGAAAAAACGGGATTTGTCGTTTTACTGGTTGTAGAAAGCTGAAATTCGACATGTAGGTTGCTTGGGGAGTGTAGAGGAGCATTGAGTGAGGACTTTCTGAAATTCCCACGGGAACGGGAAAAAACGGGATTTTTCGTTTTACTGGTCGTAGAAAGCTGAAATTTGGCAAGTGGCTTCCTTGGGGAGTGTAGGGGAGCATTAATAAAGCATTTCCCGAAATTCTTACGGGAACGAGAAAAAACGGGATTTTGCGTTTTACTGGTTGTAGCAATATAAAATTTCAAAATTCAAAAGTTTATACTGTAAGTAGGCCACAAAGGGTTCTTTAACCGACTTCAAAAAAGGAGGAGGTTATGCATTCCACTGTATGTATTTTTTTTATGTAGGTATGTTCACCGATTTTTCGGTCAATTGTGGATCGATTTTAATTTTTTTTTTTATTCGAAAGAATATAATACATTTACTCCTGAGATGGTCCCATTGTCACCAAATCAGGATCTGATGACGGTATCTCAGGGAAATCGAGGGCAACCTTCAAATTTTGTATGCACGCATTACGTTTTTCATATATTTTCTCAAGATATTTAAGTGTTTGCGTCTGGTAGACATCATCTCATGTTGATGAGCTGATGATGGAAGGTAAAACTCCTTAACGGTTAGGAGTTGAGAATATTTTTTCAAATATTATAGGTATGTAGAGACCGATAGTTGTATTTTTTCAGGTTATCCAGGTGAGCTGATGATGGAAGATTAAACTCCTTAACGGTTAGGAGTTATAGGAAGTTTCTTTGAATATCATAATATGCACGTATAGACCTTTAGTTGTATTCTTTCTGGTTATTCAGATTTTTAGTGCCCGCTTCCGAATTAGTGAAATACATTGTATACAAAGAAATACTGTAAAGGACCGTATCTACCTGATGTTTAGTCGTGCTTGCTTGCACGCTTACTTGCACGCTTTCTTGCACGCTTGCTTGCTTGCGTGCATGCATGCTTGCTTGCATGCTGTCATGCTTTCTTGCTTGCCTGTATGCTTGCTTGCTTGATATCTTGGTTTTTTGGAATACTCATGGTACACGCGAGCGAAGCCGCGGGCAAAAGCTATCTATATATATAAAAGAAGAAACTGACTGACTGACTGACTGACTGACTGACATATCAACGCACAGCCCAAACCACTGGGCCTAGAGATTCCAAATTTGGCATGTAGGTTCCTTATAAGGTCTAGGGGTGCACTAAGAAAGGAATTTTCAAAATTCACTCCCTAAGGGGGTGAAAAGGGGGTCCAAAGTTTGTATGGGGAAACAAGATTAGTTCGACTATTTTATTCGAAACTTCACAGAAGTACTCCTAATAGTAAATGAGTAAACACGTGTTTCAGGTTTTTTGAGAATTCAACCCCTAAAAGGGGGAAAAGGGGTAACAAAGTCTGAAAATCAACATGGGTGTTGTTTCTATGGTTTATCGGGTCGCTGGGAATGAAAACAACAACGGTTTTAAAATCCGACGTGGCGGACGTAAAATACCATCTCCCTGGATGGGGTGCGATGGGGTTGAAATGTCTAAATAAACTAAACGACTATTGATATATCAACGCACAGCCCAAACAACTGGATCTAGAGATTTGAAATTTTGCACATAGATACCTTATACAATGTAGGCATCCACTAAGGAAGGATTTTTGGGAATTCCCACGGGAACAGGAAAAAATGGGATTTATAAATTCGATTCCGAGTGACCCTATCTCAGTAACTATAATAACTAGACTCTTCAAATTTGATACACAAGTAGGTATTATATTAGTTAAAACATTAATTTCAGGATTTTTCAAAATTTCCACGGGATAAGGAAAAAACGGGATTTATATATTCAGTTCAACGGAATAAATCCTAATGAACTATAATTACTAGACTCTTCAAGTTTGACATAGAAGTAGGTAATTATAATAGTAAAAAACTGTTTTAAGGATTTTTGGAAATTCTCACGGGAAAAGGAAAACACGGGATTTTTCGTTTTACTGGTCGTAGAAAGCTGAAATTCGGCATGTAGGATGCTTAGGGAGTGTAGAGGAGGATTGAGAGAGGACTTTACAAAATTCCCACGGGAACGGGAAAAAACGGGATTTTTCGTTTTGGTGATCGTAGAAAGCTGAAATTCGGCATGTAGGTTGTTTGGGGAGTGTAGAGGAGCATTGAGAGAGGACTTTACAAAATTCCCACGGGAACGGGAAAAACAGAATTTTTCGTTTTACTGGTCATAGAAAGCTGAAATTCGGCATGTAGGTTGCTTAGGGAGTGTAGAGGAGCATTGAGAGAGGATTTTCCAAAATTCCCACGGGAACGGGAAAAAACGGGATTTTTCATTTTACTGGTTGTAGAAAGCTGAATTCGGCATGTAGGTTGCTTGGGGAGTGTAGAGGAGCATTGTGAGAGGACTTTCAAAAATTCCCACAGGAACGGGAAAAAACGGGATTTTTCGTTTTACGGGTCGTAGAAACACGAAATTTGGCAAGTGGGTTCCTTGGGGAGTGTAGGGGAGCACTAAGAAAGCATTTCCCGAAATTCTTACGGGAACGGGAAAAAACGGGATTTTGCGTTTTACTGGTTTTTAGAATGCTAAAATTTCAAAATTCATAAGTTCACACTGTAAATAGGCCGCAAAGGGCTCTTTAACCGAGTTCAAAAATAGGAGGAGATTACATGCATTCCACTTCATGTATTTTTTTATGTAGGTATGTTCGCCGATTTCTTGGTCAATTGTGGACCGATTATAAAATTTTTTTTTTTTATTCGAAAGAATACAATATACTCCTGAGATGGTTCCATTGTCACCAAATCAGGATCTGATGTCAGGATCTTAGGGAAATCGAGGGCAACCCTCAAATTTTGTAGGCACGCATTACGTTTTTCATATATTTTCTCAAGCTATTTAAGTGTTTGCGTCTGGTAGACATCATCTCATGTAGATGAGCTGATGATGGAAGGTAAAACTCCTTAAAGGTTAGGAGTTGAGGATATTTTTTCAAATATTATAGGTACGTATAGACCGATAGTTGTATTCTTTCAGTTTATCCGGGTGAGCTGATGATGGAAGGTTAAACTCCTTAACGGTTAGGAGTTATAGGAAGTTTCTTTAAATATCATATGCACGTATAGACCTTTAGTTGTATTCTTTCTGGTTATTCAGATGAGCTGATGATGGAAGGTATAACTCCTTAACGGTTAGGTCACACAACACCATAACAAAATACTACAATATGTATAATATCAATGCTAAGTAGGTACACAGCGCTTCCAGTTACTCAAGTTTCCGTTTTCGGGAAATTAATAATAGGTTTTATATTATTAACAAACCTGGTTATTTTAGTGCCCGCTTTCGAATACTTAGTAAAAAACATTGTATATAAAGAAATACTGTAAAGGACCGTATCTACCTGAAGTTTAGTCGGGCTTGCTTGCTCGCTTACTTGCACGCTTTCTTGCACGCTTGCTTGCTTGCGTGCATGCATGCTTGCTTGCATGCATGCTTGCTTGCATGCTTGCATGCTTGCTTGCATGCTTGCATGCTTGCTTGCTTGCCTGTATGCTTGCTTGCTTGATATATTGGTTCTTTGGAATACTCATGGTACACGCGAGCGAAACCGCGGGCAAAAGCTAGTTTCGATATAAAATCGTTTAATAAGAGTAGGTATTAGTAGTAACAGGAGATACATAACTATTACTTATGTTGTTTAAAAACTATAACTTTAACGACCGCTTTAGCCTAGTTGGTAGTGACCCTGCCTACGAAGCAAGAGGTCCTGGGTTCGAATCCTGGTAAGGGCATTTATTTGTGTGATGAGCACGAATATTTGTTCCTGAGTTATGGATGTTTTCTATGTAATTAAGTATTTATTTATCTATATAAGTATGTTTATCGTCGTCTAGTACCCATAGTACAAGCTTTGCTTAGTTTGGGACTAGGTCGATTTGTGTAAGATTGTCCCTTAATATTTATTATTATTATTTATTTATTTATAACAAAACAAATTATCTTACACGAAAAGATCTTAAAGAAAGAAGGAAAAAAATGGAAATAGGTACAGTAATTTGATAGTTGTACATAAAGAAGAATTACTTTAAGTTGTTATTTGGGCTTGCTATTAGGTTGAATTGAATTTAATGATTATTGACATTGTATTATTTAACTATTTGTGCTTCAAGATTATTTTTACATCGACTAATTTTAGGTGTATGTTTTTTGCATGCCAGGTACTGGTGAAATGCGTGTAATATATTATATTATAAAATATGTATACCATCTTTTGTACCACATTTTAAGCAAAATAAATGACTTATGACTTAAAGTTTATTGAAAAATCACACTAATTTGCACTCTTTAAAAAAAGTCAAATTGTGACTTGACGACTAACCATTTTCGTCAGTTAATGCCATCGTTTTATCCGCTTTTATACTTGGAAAAGCGATTGAATAAGTATATAACTAGCAAGCACAGATATTCGAATATAATTCAGCTCTTAGTCAATTGTCTGTATTCCAAGTGCTTAACTTTATTCAGCGAGAAAAAGCTTTCAACTCAAATGGGGCCGTGAATAGCAAAATGTCAAATAGCTTGATTTACACGCTGTACCATTGACTTATTTTAAGGTGTGTGTTTTGCTCTATTTTGCAGGAATATTTATTCAAGTGGAGTTAAATGACTTTCATACTACAACGTTTTATTAGTACTAGTTAATGTGTGCTATTATACTATGAACTGTTAACTCAGAGCATAAAGCTCGTTAAAAGAATGTATTTAAATACTACGAGTTTCGAGTTTTATATGTTTTTTTTTTTCTATTATCTTACTCTTACTTATAATAATATTATAAACGCGAATGATGGATGGATGGATGGATGGATGGATTAATAAATATTTGTTACTCTTTCACGCTACAACAGTTTAACAGATTTTCATGAAAATTGGTACACAGATAGTTTGTAACCTGGATTAACATATAGGATACTTTTTCTCGGAAATTTGCATGGCTCCCGCGGGACAACGATAATCGAATTAGTAAAAAGTAGTGGTAGCAATAATAGCTAGTTTAGAATATTCCTCTAATAATGGCTGTTCTTTCCCTTGGTTATTAAGTATTGTTGAAATCACTGTGGAATTAACTAATTAATACTTACCAGTTGTAGCCAACGGTGGTAATAATACGTGCTAGAATAGGAACACTAGCTTGAAGGGTCGGTAACCCAATAGTAAGGATGAGGTTGTGGCATGGTAGTGTGAACAGCGAAAATGATAGAACTGGAATGGAAAGGATATAGTAGACACAGACTCCTGATATTTTCGGAGGTAGCGTAGAAAAAAAAAACCTAATGGGTTCTGTATAATGCCGTTTTAATAAATTCTGAGAATTTTACGGTTTCAGAAAAAAATCGTGTCGGTCTTTTGACCCATTCGATGTTTTAATACATTCGGTCTTTCGTACTTCGGTATTGTACATACCCATGAAATTCTCATAACTTTTACTAATGGTACTTATTTGTGCTTGTTTCTCAACATTTGCAAATGTGTTTGTTTCTTTCTTTTTGTCCATTACAGGGTTTATAAAACATACATAAGTACCCGAATAGAAAAAAGTCGTTATTGAATCTTCTGATTGTAGCAAATAATTAGATTAAAATAACATTAGTTGAAGTAGAACCAAATAATAAAATTCACACCCCAGAGTAAATTATTCTTGCTTAAGTGATTATTGCTCGTTATATCAGTGACTATTCTCTCAAGAGCTGTTCAAAATTTAACGTTGTTATTCCTACAAATTAAACCCCAATAACTGGCTTTACTCGGTAAACATTACCTAGTTTGTTAATGTAAACCGATATAACTATTTACAATGAACTATAAGATTATACCTGTTGAATATAGTATCAGGCTTTGATAAAGTTTGGTATTTATTTTGTTCACTGTGGTATCAAAGAAAATTTTCACGGAAATCATCATCATATCAGCGAAAAGACGTCCACTGCTAGACAAATGCCTCCCCCAAAAAGTTTTAAAACGACCAGTCCTGCGCTCACCGCATTCAAGTGATTCCTGCAACCTTTACGAAACCGTCGGTCCATTATATTGGGGTCTGTCATACGCCATTCATTCTGGGAATGAGAGGTTATACATCAAATTTCGTTCAAATTTATTCAGTCGTTTTATCATCGATTTATAAGCAACTAGCCTTCCGTCCGCAGCTTCGCCCGCGATAAATTAATTTTCCCGTAGGAAAAGGTATTTTTCCGCGGTAAAAAGTAGCCTATGTCACTCTGTGATAATGTAGCTTTCTAACGGCAAAAGAATTTTTGAAATCGGTCCAGTAGTTTCGGAGCCTATTCAATGCAAACAAACAAACAAACAATCAAATCTTTCCTTTTTATAATATTAGTATAGATAGACAAACAAATAATAATAAATATTAAATCAATTGGAAAGCATTCAATTTTAGACAAGTTGATCTCTATATAAGCTCGTAAATACACTTCACAAGTTAAGCCTCAGTAAATTAACCAGCTTTCAGGTGTTATGAATATTAATTTCTTCTGATAGTTATGTTATGAGGTTTGCACGATGGAATGTTAAATGTCCTCAGTTCCCTGTCTTCATTAAATCGTTTGAAGATCCGACTTCGTACATAAGTGGGTACATCTTAAGATCATGATATTTGATCAAGTGGGGTCCCTACACCGCTTCGTTAACTGAAATTAAATCAAAATAAATGAAGCCTACTACAAGCTTACTACAGAATTACTCATCTTGAAGACGGAAAACAACGTAAATATTTGGGACGCGGTATGATATTTCACGTAGAAAACCAAGATTTTATAAAGAAATAGAGGTATAAATATAAATATCACGGGACAACTCACACCAATTGACCTAGTCCCAAAGTAAGCTAAGGAAAGCTTGTGTTAGGGGTACTAGGCAACGGATAAACATACTTATATAGATAGATACATACTTAAATAAATATTAAACACCCAAGACCCGAGAATAAACATTCGTATTTTTCATACAAATATCTGCCCCGACGCGGGAATCGAACCCGGGACCTCAAGCTTCGTAGTCAGGTTCTCTAACCACTAGGCCATCTGGTCGTCTAAACGTATGGAGAACCAACAGCTTGAAATTACAGAGTAAGTTAATTCTATAATAACATTTTTAAAGCCTTTATTGCAAAATTTAATAGTTATTGTCTGTGTCTCCGTCTACGAAGTATTCTTTTAACGGTGTTAAATAATATGCGATGGATTACCGTGGATTAATATTTATTACAAATATCAACACTGATAATTGAAGTTAGCTAATGCTTTTTTGTTTTATAAATTATAAATATTTACATGAAAATATTCCCTCGTCAAATGGAGTTACAACCAGCCAAGGGTCTCGGTTACATTCAAAGGAGAAAATATTTTTTGGAACCCCAAGGGATATCAGTTGTTTTCGTAGCTGGTCATAATATATTAAGATTATGCTCGATAAATGTATTCACCAGCTTAATGTCAAGAAATGAAATATTTTAAAAATGCAATGTTATTCATACTGTTTACTTAGTCTACCTGTGTATTTATACCGTAAAGCATAAACAAAACAGTATTTTAAGTTCCTATTTATAAAAGATGTAAGGTGCCATTACATTTGAAATTTACTATGAGCTTTCGGTAAAGAAAAACTTTGTGAGGAAACTGCACATACCTGCGAAGAAATCCATTGGTATGTGTGAAGTTCTCAATCCGCACTGGGCCCGCGTGGGAACTATGGCCCAAACTCCCTTATTCTGAGAGTCCTATGTTCTGCAGCAGGATGTATAGGCTGGATGACGACGATGCCAGTTTGGGTTTAGAAACTAAAAGTGTTTTACTAGGTATTGCACTAAGTTGTATACTTTAGAGTTTCGTATTTAAATGTACGCGACCCACGTTGCATAAATTTCACTTTATTAGTTTGCTATTATCTTAACATAGGCTGAGTTACATTCGTACTAAGAAACTGCGCTGTAAAATGCCTTATACAGCCCGCATACGGTCTGTGAAGACATGGTTTCCTTTGTAATTTTTAATTTATTTATAGCATATTTTATCTGAAGAGCTTCTTTTCAGCTTTAGTATTAAAAGTTCTAGCTGTTTCCCGCGACTCCGTTTGCGAAGAGTTCGATTATCGTTATGCCGCGGGAACTATACAATTTTCCAGGATAAAAAGTATCCTATATGTTAATCTAGGTTACAAAATGTATGCCAAAATCATTAGAATCCGTCAACCATACAAAACTTTCGCATTTGTAATATTAGAAAGATTATATGCCAATGTTTTCTATTTTAATGCAGTTCTGCAAATTATGAAATCTTTGTTTATAAAGGCTTGTTATGCTTCTGTTAACATTCTTTTCACATTATCTCTTATTTTTAGATTTGCATTTTCCGGACCCAGACAAACATGTTTTTTCTCAAAACAACTTTGAACTCTTTATGAACAAAGGAGTATAATTTTAGCACTTCGCTTCTTGTAAACACTAATATGCAGAATTGTTTAAGTTGACTACACAGCAAATTAAAAGATTATTATATTATATACTGCATACTCGCAGCGTTATGAGAAAACCCTTACAGAATTGGTTCGCTTCTTTGTTATTGTTTAAATACATTGTTCTTGGACGATTGAGCTTTGCATTTATCGTGGTAGTTCAGTTATTTGTCTAAAGATGCCATCCTTCGAGTTACTTGATCTACTTGCCAAGATATTAAAGTTAAAATGCCTACGCAAAAATAATTTTCCCGAAAATACGAACCGATTTCTTATTTTTATTTGGTTTAAAATGATAGAACCATTCGCAAGATCGTTGTAGAAACATTTATATAACAACGATAATCACTTGTACTATACAACGTGTCTCTACCCTCTGGACATAGACGAATAGGACGTGTTGATTAGGGTATTTGTAAGCTATGTACAAAGCCTCGCACCAAACGCCATCGCACTAACTGAGAAATTACCGATTTACGATTTAATACTTTGGGACAACCTGTATGTAGATAGGTACATGGTAATTAAAGAGTATTTCAACTTGATCAATCTCTGAACCGCAAAACTCATTGCGAACAACAGTTGACTATGAAGCTTGAGGTCCCGGGTTCGATTCCCGTGTCGGGGCAGATATTTGTATGAAAAATACGAATGTTTGTTCTCGGGTCTTGGGTGTTTAATATGTATTTAAGTATGTATCTATCTATATAAGTATGTTTATCCGTTGCCTAGTACCCATAACACAAGCTTTGCTTAGCTTACTTTGGGGCTAGGTCAATTGGTGTGAATTGTCCCGTGATAATTATTTATTTATTTATTTAGTTACAGTATAGTCCTACTTATTGTTGATTTGTTTGTGGGTATTAATTGTATTTTTTATCTAATCTGATAATTTTACAAAAGTAGAACATTCCTGAGAAGGAACTCTACTCGGGATTTCGGTGTGTCCAGAGAGTAGAGACACGTTGTATAATTAAAATTAAGATAAACATTTACATAAGTAAGTCGCAGGAACACTAACATACGAATAATACGTTCATACAGAGTAATACGAATATTTTTACTACCATACCTATAAAGCTAGTTATAACGACAGCGGGTAAGAGCCTTTTCACTTTGAAGAAATAGGTATACCTCGGCAAGAGTTCAATGCACTGTGTTCACATTGAAATTCCGAATGCAGTGCCTGAGTTAATAGTACCTGTCGTGTCACGATATCTGCAGCATTCTGGTTGAGAACGACAAGCCTTGCTGCATATTCGTGACCTGGGGCTTCATGAAACATGGTCTTGCGTTGCGTCATAGCTCGTTTTTCATTTGTTTTTACATCGAAAGCCACCTGAAACGAATATATTTAAGTACGCCTAATCGTTAAGCACGCTATGCGGGTAAAATAGCTTGAAGGAGTTTAACTTAAAAGGTGTCATTAGATTGAGCTTAATCGTCTAGGAGACAAAGGTATAATATTTCAGTCAACGTACAATTAAGGAAGGGTGATGCCGAAAAGGAGTGTTCAGTTTTCGCAGTTGATTTTTTAATCATTTTTGATAATTACTCGTATAAGTTAATTCTGCGCAAAATCTCTTCATATAATCAAAGTCAGTCAGAGTACCCCGGTACTCTCTATGGGTATGGTAGATATGACTTAATTTGAATTAATGTATTTCAAATAAATTCATAAAAGGATCATAGAATACGAAGTTCATTTAAATAAACTAAACATATTTCATTGAAAAATTTGCAAAAAAGATTTGTTAACAAAATATGGACGGTAATTTAACGATCACAAAACTACAAAAATGTATACTCAAATTATATGTACCTAGCCATCTTTTCATAATCCACATTTACTAAGCTTAAAAGAATATTGTATTCTCAGCTAATTTAAAAGCCAGTCTAATTAAAATTTGCTCGTTAGTAACCAGACACTTTGAATAAGAAAATAAATAATCAAAATAAATGTACAAAAGGATAATTGCAACAGCGTACTTGTATTTAGACGTTCGTGAGTTTTTTAGCGTTTAAAGTGCAAAATAAATTTTAGCTCAAATTGAAATTAAACTAAATTGTTTTTAACCGACTCCAAAAAAAGGAGAAGGTTATCAATATGGCTGTATCTTTATTCATGAAACTGACGCGTTTCTAACGGGGTCTAACATTTGGTAGCATAGCGAGCGGGTTGTGGTACCTACTCTGAAGATGAGCTCTGGTTGAGTTCGAATCGCGTCAGTGTAGTTTGGTGGTGGTGATAGTAGGGTTTGTGTGATTTGTGTGTGTTCGTACAGTGTGGAGGTGGAGGAACTGCATGAACACGCATTTCTTACATAAACGTAACTATGGTAAAGTCGCGGGTGAACAAAGTAATTTTTTCAGTTCATTAAGATGGACCTCTGTCAAGTAACGCCTGATTCAATAAATTTCTTTACTATCCTATGTTTTAATTTCAAATGTACGGTTTAAAACATGAAATCTATTTTCACTTACAAGGCAATATTAAAATCGGCCCTATTGTGTTTATTCTTTTACAGGAACTGTCATAAAAATGGCGAAAGACTTACTTGGTCCACGCCTTATTTATGTAGCAGTAGATTACGTATCTCATTAATCGTAATACATAAAAATAATCAATGTCAAATACAGCATCAAAACTCAAAGCCGCGAACCGAATCAACTAATCGATAATAATTTAAGTAAGCACCTACCCATTGTGAGAGTTGACCTATTTTCCCCAGATAGCCGGGATGGCAATAATGCCCATAATTTCTGTAGGTATTTAGATATCGGTTGTATTTATAATCCTGTTAATTCCATAAAGGAGCATGGTCATTGTTATAGCATCTATTATTTCAGGACAAACCGTAAGTTAACAGGGATCTAGGGAGTAAATTATATCATCCTTACCCTTTTGATGAAAAGGTTACATTGAACAAGGCGTCGGACATATCAGGAAGGTAACACGAGGGGTGCTTGTGATGTAGGTTAGGTTAAAGTTATTAACGTAAGTGATATGCCAATGGATTTAAATGGATTGATATCTGGACCTAAGACAACCCAGTTTAATTAAGAGTGATATGTTCGCTATACAGTCAAAGAACAGTCTTAACTACCCATTAGAGATAGATCTGACAGAAGCTGTCTAACGACAAAAGAGGTTGCTTTAATAAAGCGTCAAAATGAGGGTTGTATTTACCATAAAAACGATTGTTCGCACTAGCATAATTATACATACAATTTATTCTTAAACGCTTGCACTTACTATTACTTACTACGTAATGCAAGACATACATGTCTCTTTGAAACGAACGCATTCTTTGTATTCCGTCTTTATCATTTACAACTGTGTTAATGATTCCAGATAACTGACGTGAAAGTGATGTAATATAATTATAATTCTAACAATCAATTATGAAATGAAAAGGTGCGTATCTGTACCGTCATAATATATCACATGTCATGCCTGACTGATGATGATATGTCGATGTCGGTATATCACAATAATTTTATCAGCGCCCTAAAATTTTGCACAGTAAAAGTTTACTACGCCATACCTACGGTAATTTTGATTTACCTCGTTTATTTTGATGTTCATATTTCTACGCAATTAACATCGTTAGACTGATTTTAGGCCTGGCGGCAGGTCACGCCACCGTAGCTATCAAAGTTTCGCTTCGGCGTTTTTAGCTGCCCCTAAACCACACATCAATCTTTATTATTACATTTATTCGTGTGGCAGAACAACTACCTTCTACTTCAGCTTAGACAAGGTTGCATAGTTGAAATAGGTTAGGTACGCTGCTGAGAGTTTGTTATGCATTTTTTACTGTAGATTTGAATTTTTATGTTTTTTTTATTGTTTTATCTTATTTACTAGTATAAGATAATTAGTTATGGCTATTTCTTTAAGGTGAATTAATATTTTATTTGCAAACTGCTTATTTATTTATTTATCTTATGTGTATTAATTAATTAATTTAATGTTCAAAGTTGTATAACGTGAAAGGTTGACTTCCCATCTTGAATCAAAAATTCCGAAGAAAAACCTTTGCTGAAAACGTTTCCACTAAAACTAACACAACCATCTGATGAAATATTTCCAGATTAATTTGAGACATCTTAGTTAGCTATTATTGACCTTTAGGCCGGATATTTACTTTTTACAAGGGCGTAAATTATTCATTATTGTATTCTTTATGTTATTTTATTACGCCTGCATGACGTATTTTTAAAAAGTCTGCGCCAGTTTATACAAAAAAGTATAAATTGAAACTGTGGTTAAATGGAGTCATATTTTACTGGTTTTATTTTGCACCAGACGACGACGCTTTAGGTTAGAGCGAGCCCGTTTACTGGTAATATTTCAAAGCAAAATTAAATTATAATGTAATTTTAAAATTTACTGTGGCTTGCAACAAAACTCTGCAAACTTTGTATAAAATGTTGTTATGAAATTGTAAAAAAGATTAATACTTTCGTTAAAAGGTGGTGTACTCTTTTTTTCAACTTAAGTCATAAAAAAAACAAAACACACCTTTGAGGTTCAAATGTTTCAAAATTGTTCTCAAAATTAAATACTTTTTAAAAAGCAAGCTAAATTCAACCGGCCAGCGAAAAAACCGCGTTCATTTGCATCCTGTTATGGTAATTACTAACTACAACGCCAAGTTTGTACTTTTCCTTTTGAAGGAGTCCACTTTTATGTGCGTTCATGCAAATCAGAGCTACCTCGTTTTTATAGCCCACGTACCTATCTTCATCAGCGTAGAATTCTTCAAACGTTCCTGTAAAATACACCGTTAAATCTGGATAAAATCCTGTGTAGAGAAACTGGGTATGTATTACAATACCGAAGTACGAAAGACATCGAATGGGTCAAAAGACCGACACGATTTTTTTCTGAAACCGTTATCTTTTTAAGATTGTTATAAAACAAACCTAACCTAACCTAATGGGTTCTGTATGATGCCGTTTTAATAAATTCTGAGAAGTTTACGGTTTCAGAAAAAAATCGTGTCGGTCTTTTGACCCATTCGATGTTTTAATACATTCGGTCTTTCGTACTTCGGTATTGTAATACATATCCAGAGAAACTACAAGCACTGAGTGAACTCATTGAATTTATTAAGTTTTTGAAAGAAAAGCCTCACACATCCTATTGTATAGTGTTTTATTTAGCCGTGATTCATTCGAAACGAGAAATTCGAAACTTCTGCCGAAGTATATTTAGTTCTGTCAAGTTTTGTCCACTTTAAATAACAAATGAACCATTGTGAATACCTAAATTAAAACGCTTCAAACAATGCGGGAGGTAAACAGATTTAAAGTTTGATTTTGAGCGATCTAAAATAAAACTGAAACATTGCTTGGTTTAAATCAGTTCACTGAGTTCAGTTATGTATGACAAGGTGCCTGCCTACTCACGTTGCAATATTTTGATTACCTAGGTAACCTATTCCTTGCATATTTTTTGTCTTTACTTATATTGAGTACATTTTTTTATTCGTATCCATACTAATATTATAAAGCTGAAGAGTTTGTTTGCTTGAACGCGCTAATCTACTGGTTTGATTTGAAAAAATCTTTCAGTGTTAGATAGCCCATTTATCGAGGAAGGCTATAGGCTAAATAAAACCACGCTACAATTAATAGGAGCGGAGCATCAATGATTAACGCGGACGAAGTCGCGAGCACTAGCTAGTTTAAGATAACAATACACACGAGCTATATGCATTTTTTCCTAGTTTCCAGTTACTTATAGGCCTTAGTTTATGTCAATAATATTAATTGTCGGCAGTTTATTAATGCTTACTTACCAAAACGACATGATATTATTTTGATGGCAAGAACTGTCGATTTTAAAAAAATATGTTTTCGTAATTTACATTATCTATAAGCAGTTTACCGAAACTTTCTGGCTCCCGATACCAAATTACTGTCAAATCGATCAACACTCGAAGGTGATTAAGGTCAGGAATTAATTACGATATCCTAACAACACTTAGTGAACTAGAGACAGTTATAAAGATGTAGGTGAGTACGTGAGCAATTACTGAGACATTCTCGAACGAGGCGTCGAGAGATGGATTGTGAAACACAGGTACGGTTAGAGACGGGACAATTTTCTCCCGTCGTGCTAGTGTTCGTTTAAATTATCACGGAGATTAAATTATTCATATGGAATACAAAGACTTTAGTGTTTTGAGGAAGCAGATCGAGTGCAAATTAAACATAGCTTTTGAACTTAGGATCCAGAAGCTTCAATTTCTCAAAAACGTAGGTACTCCTTTTCTTACCTGAACTATAATAATAATTTAGTATATTAAAAATTCTACTGGAAGGAGGCTTTTCAGAATAAATAATTTTATTCATTATTTGAGAAAATTTACGTAATCAAACTTATATAGGTTTACCAGAAACCGCTGGTAATGCAACTGCCATTTTAAAAAACAGTTTAATGAGATCGTAGAAATAGATGGCGGTGCTGTATTTTATTGTCTTACTAAAGAAGTTAGTGTCTATTTCGCCAGTCCACTTAAGAATGCGTTTGCATTTTATACATTGAAAACACGAAGAAAAAGTTTTGTAAGCTGATTTTCTCTTCTATCTTCACGAACTATTAAAAAGTTCATCGATTCAGGTGGAAGATATTGAATAGCGCGTCAGTATAAAATCTTTCAGTTCAATACATAATGACATCCTTGGCAGGCATTTGGGGCATACCTACTAATGTTATTGGCATCCATGGGCGGTCATGAATGATCTCCAGAGCAGTCCAGTCCCAGTTCGTAAAATTCGACAATAGACATTTTTTTCAAAAATATCTTATAACTACTAAGTATTAAGTGACATTTTATGTGACTCTAGTAACTTGTTTTTGTTAATTTTTGGTGCAATTAGATATTTTTATGTCACGTGTACATTTCTTTTATAATATCAATATCGTGTTCAGCGATCCTTTGCTGCCTTGAGACCTGATATAAAATAGTTTCGAATTAGATTGAAACTTGACACTTTCGAATCGGTCCCATTTAATTTTCGTCACGACCGGCGACCGGATGGTGGAGACTACGAGAAAATACTAAAAATCTCCAAGCAAAAGCCGGATCTTAAAGGAAAAAATTGTACCTTTGCCAAATTGTTTTCTGTTACTGTTTTACTTCTTCATAACTTTAATTATTCATAAAAGCTTAACTCTTTAGCTAATATGACTTAACACAGTGTTAGTAATAGATATATATACCTTTTATGACTTTCGCATAGTGTCGCTGTCATGGTCATGCAGGCTGAACGCACATGTGCGTTTGCGACGCCTGACGAAATCTTGAATTTAATAGCCGGCAACAAATGCGTTGACATACGTTTACTTCTCACAAAGACTGCCTTTGGCACGCACAAAAAAAAGGGTTATAATTTATTATGAATAATAAGGGGCTAATAAGGTGACTTGCAATTCGTAATTATACTAATTTGAGTTTCTTTTGTTCACAGGTGAGTTCTTCAACTAGTATGGAACGTCCGGTCCAGAATTATCTGCCAGGTATTGTAAACGAACTCTCGAAAGTTCGCTCGTTTCGAGCTCCTAAGAGCTTTAACAAGTCAGTTTGAACTTCAAAATTTCGAGTGAGTTATAGCTGAATTAAAATTAAAATTTTACTTAATAAGAACAAACGAATTGAAGCTAAAATAAAGATAATTAGATATCTGAATTGCTTTTGTGCAAGCTACACTGCTGTTTTAAATCAAAAGACGTCCATTTTTTCGCGTATGTGCCAAATTATGTCGCCCAGCCAGCAATTTGGGGTTATCAGAGTAACATTTTAGTTGTCTTTCTATTGGACATGAAGTTAAAGACTTGGAGTCATCAAACTTATGTTTTGTTAGAATGTGCTGAAAATTGATCAGACACCGTGATTTTTTTTTTTCATGTCTTCACAAAGACACGAACAAAATTCAGTGTGATGAGATGACTCTTTACGCACATATTAATTTATAGTGAAAAATCACGGATGCTTCATTTTAATGTAAAAGAAGATGATAGAGAAGTCGTAGATTATCTATGTACCATCAAATATCAATTAACGTGACAAAAAATACGATTAATAAAATCTTTTGCGTGTGATACCTGTAATGTTGGAACTACATAGAATGACTATTTAAGTACGTTTCCGCAGTACTGTCATTAAAAACATGTAATCCTCGAAATACCTTTAATACATTACAATTTGGCTCCAACTGTTGAGTTACCACAAGAACCGTAATCGTTACATGCTACCACAATAGCCACGAGAAGGTTTACTTTGACTATTTAATGTGTGATGTGTTGTTAGAGCACCTAAGTAGACTGTCTTTCATACTAACAAAGCCACCACAAGATAAAGATCTAGTTTCCAGTTTCGATATACCTATGACAATATCAATGAGAACTGCTGTAAGTAATCTATGTATTGCTACAAAACTTCCGCTTGAATTAGGTAAATGTTTCACTAGATGAAAATTAATTACGGTGGTAATTTGTCTCGCTTTTCATTTTCATATTACCCCGGATTGACGAGAGCAAATCTGTACTAACGTTTAATTAATGCGAGGACAAATTAAATTAATTTTATTAGTTGATATCGATAATTTGAAGAATTTATCTTATTTAAATATAGTTTAATAATTAAATTAATATTTTTATGTCAAAAGTGACTCGAGTCCAGAGTCAATGTCAGTTATCGGTTGTTTATAGATGCGATAAGTATAAATAAAAGAGGTTTGCACGTAATTAAAAGGTATTCAAACTTGGCCATTAGTAGTGAAAAAAAAAAACATATCTATATGATCATTAAAATTGTTTTTTTTTTTATCTCTTAATCGATATTTATTTAATCACTAGCACTGGTACAATTTTTGTTCCCGTCAATCCGGGGTATGTTCATTATTAACAACAAACTGTCGAATCTATAATTTTATTCAATATTCACGCTACGTTGAACCTGCCTCGTGCAAAAACATGTTCGCCAGACTTGGCAGATAACGATAATCGAACATATTTACGCCTCTTGTAGGCTTGATAAATAACATCCTCTGGGGCGATTTTGCATACCCGAACTAGAAAATTGGATCAGCGGACGGTAAATATGTTCATAATAAATTTGAAACTATAAATCGCGTCACTATATTGAAAATATATGATCTGAACGAAGTAATTTATTCTTTAGCTTCGCTGTGAATTAACGTGTATGACGTGGATCTGTGTTGTTAGTCTTACAGCTAGGTCATGTGGGTATTAGTAATCTAATCAATAAACTTCCCGTTTAATTTTGTAACAAAAATGTATTACTGCTTTGTCAAAATATTGAGCACAATTGAGCTGGATGGGAGTGGCCAAGGATCGTGCTCAGTGGCGTGCCATGGGAGAGGCCTATTTCCAGCACTGGACGAGCATAGGCTGATCATGATGATGATGTGCACAAGTGCAAGACGGCTCTCGGTTTGGAATATATGGTATATTTGTTGTAAGAAGCTTATACGAGTTCATATACTAGTAGTTACTACGTACAAGGAGGGAGGTAGGGCTGAAGATGTGTTCAGTAAAACAATGAAGCTTATAGACTGACTGCTTTGAGGTATTTTAGAGTATTACTAGTGAGCATTCCAGCTTACCTTGGCCTCTGGGAAACCTACCGCAGTTATACACCACAATACATATCAAGTTAAGCTCTTGCTTTGATTTAAAAGTCTTCTTTCGATTATTATCTAAAAAAGCCGTGGTAGCCTAGTGGTTAGACTTATGGTCTCTCAATCAAAGGGTCGTGGGTTCGAGGGCGGACTCGCACCTCTGAGTTTTTCGAAATTCCATCCTCACCATCTTGATGATTCGCAGTCTAGTACCGTGCGTTTTAAGCGAAACTTCTTTCCTCGCACGACAAAGATCTGGAATCAGCTTACTGCGGCAACATTCCCGGATCGTTACAAATTAGGGATCTTTAAAAAACGAGCCTACCAATTCCTAAAAGGGTCGGCAACGCACCTGTGATTCCCCTCGTGTTGCGGGTGTCCATGGGCGATGGTGATCGCTCTCCATCAGGTGACCCGTCTGCTCGTTTGCCCCCTCTTATTTAAAAAAAATATATATAATGTGCGATAGAAATCTATTATTGCATTTACCATGAGCTTTACGGTTAAGAAAAATATAGTATAAATTCATGGCGTGTGTGAAGTTCCGAATCCGCACTGGGCCGGCGTGGGAAAAACGACCCAATGCCTCTCATTTTAAGAGGAGACCTATACTATATTGGCTAGGATGATGATGATGAAATTATCTAAAAGATTAATTCCATCGTTCTTCAATTTAATTCCAAAAAATTAACCGTAGCAACATTCCTGCATGTATAATTTTTTGTCCACGACAATGGGCCTTCGTTACAAGTTGGAACGCAAAATGGCCGTCATTTGTCTCAATGCCCCTCGTTTCCTCGCTCGATTATAGCTACTGTTTCCTTAACACTCTTTTATTACAGCAACTGTCAATACAGGGTGTCCCAAAACTCAACAGTAATCTGGTACCGGGCGAAAGGTCCAGTTCTATCAGTTCAGGAAAAAATAAGAAAAAGTCCATATCACTGTGTTTCCAAATTCATTACACATTTAGAATTATACGTATACAACATATACACAACTACCCTAGGTACATCAAGAAAAAGAATATATTATATTACATATAATAACTATCTTTTTCCCGCGACTTCATCCGCGCACAAATAATACCGCACAAATAGTCAATTCCCGATCTCAATCCCGCGGGAAATTAAAAAAATCGCTTTTTACTACACTTCTATGATCAAGGAATGATTACTGAGATAGGGTCCCATTGAATCAAATAAACCCGCTTTTTTCTTATCCCGTGGGATTTTCCGAAAATCCTAAACTTAGTTTTTTTACTGTTATAATCACCTACTTGCATGCCATTTTAAAGTTTCTAAGAAAATATAAATCCCAATTATTCCCTATCCCGTAGGAATTTTGAGAAATCCCTTTTTAGCGGATGCCTACATCATAATAACTTTGTGTGCCAAGTTTCAGCACAATCCATTCAGTGGTATGAGCTGTGCGTTGATAGATCAGTCAGTAACTATTGTCTTTTACATATACAGATAATTAAAACAAAAGAAGTCCCCTTAGGCAAGGTTTCGAAGATACTGGCAGCGTGCTCTTTGGATAGCTAGACAATTTTTTTGTCGAAGGAAGGTCTTCGGTCTCCTGTGACGCCGACTAACCTCTTTGCTATTTCTTTATAGAACTTTATAGCGCTAGGACCCCACGGACCAAGGGTTGTCACTTAGTTGAACGATAATAAAGCCACATCACTTCCTCACTATTATGGTCTAAGAGCCGTTGAAGATCGACCTTCACCGATCTGATAACTCGATGAGACATATTTTTTATCAAATATAACTTATAAACAAATATGCCTATGATAACTTGCCTATCGAAAAGTGTTCATAGCTTTTTTTTTATTTTATTGTGGAGTGCCCTTAGCCATCTTCCAGCTCCATCATCAGACCCTGGTTACCATCTGGGATCAAAGTACTCGTCAAGACGAATCAAACGAGTCCAAACTCGATGGGGTTGTGTCGTTTTATTGTGGAGTGCCTTTGGCCATACTGAATTGATGAAATTACGAATTACCCCATTGAGTTTGGACTCGTTTGATTCGTCTTGACGAGTACTTTGATCCCAGATAGTAACCAGGGTCTGATGATGGAGCTGGAAGATGGCTAAAGGCACTCCACAATAAAACAAAAAAAAATCTATAAACACTTTTCGATAGGCAAGTTATCATAGGCATATTTATTTTGTTTATAAATTATATTTAATAAAAAATATGTCTCATCGAGTTATCAGATCGGTGTAGGTCGATCTTCCACGTCTCCTCTAATATTAGTATTAGACATTTTCAAAAACATAATTAGGTAATTTATTGAATCAGGCGTTACTTTGCGGAGGTCCATATTAATGAACTGAAACAATTACTTTGCTCACCCGCAAGTTTAAGAGTTAGGTTTACTAATGCCCGAAATAGATTAAAAGGAGCTTTCCCTTGGTAAAAAGCAAAGTCCAGCCCTTCAACTATGTCCATACAAAAATCCCGGTAATCCGTCGCTCAGTTTCGACGTGAAAGAAGAACAAACAAACAAACACACTTTCACATTTATAATATTAGTATCGTTTTTTTCCAGAGCTGTTGTAACATGGCCTCTCGCCCAGTACAGTCAGCATCAAAAGTAGTTAGTCACTTTTGTACCTTGACGCTCTACAGTGCAAAACGTACTTGATTGACAACTGTGTTATTACGATAAAGTACAAAAAGTGACCTGCTACTTTTGATGCTGACCGTACCAGGTTATTATTGAGTTTTAGGACACCCTGTATAATTATATTACAAGACAGTCTATATTTGCAAGTTTTCATTTAACTTTGGCTAAAACCCGAGGTGTTTTTGGTGTTGTTGTTCAGATCTTGCAAGTTGTTTCACCTGTTAACACTGTTGCAATATTCAAATTATTTCTAACTTGAAATTGGGAATATGATGTTGAGCATGAATTTATCCATGAAAATGCATTCTTATATTATTAACCAGTAAGTGACAATATAGCACCATTATCCCTTACAAGCCGATCGATGTGACAGTCAGTGTATTTGTTTTTCTAATGTTGGAACTCTGATAAAAATGTTAATAGATATTTGTGCAACAAGAGAGCAAAGTTGGTTTTTACTGCGAGTGTTGATTTTGAATCACGAGTCAGCGAAGGATTCTATAGTTGAATCACGAGCGTGAGCGAGTGATTCTAAGTTAGAATCCTGAGTGCGCGAGTGATTCAAATACACGAGATGCAAAAAAACTTTGGTCTCGTGTGACACATACAACTTTTCACCTCAGCAGCGAGAACATAATAAATTGTTAAAGGTATATAAACGTCGTCTTTTTGTCTTTGTTATGGTTTTCAACATTGACTAAATACTCCGTAATTGTACCTATATAACAATACAGTATCCGAAAAAGTGTTTGTACCCTTTGCTAGTCTCCATTGCTTAAAAATATCATAAGCTTTTAAATATTTTTCGCGAGACTTTTCAAGTAAGAAACTTAAATCTGCAATTTGTATTACTGCCTTAATTCGTCTGGTGTTCAATTGTTGACTTCGTCACTGGACTCACTCATATCATATTCAAAAATTTATTAAATAAGTACTTATTACTATTCTTATAATTTCCAAATTGCCATTATCGTGTATCAAACTCTAGATATCTGTTGTAAATTTAAGAGAAACAAGATTTTAGTGTATACGTTGTGAGAAATTTTAATGAAGTGACAGGAATGGACAAACAGCTGATCGTTCTATAAATAAATCATATTTTCAAATTGACATTGAAAGCATATAAAAACTAAACTACAACACCCTCCCCTCAATGGAGATAAAAAGAAAATATATACCCAATACTTACACAGAACAATAAAATAACATACAAAACTAAGTATTGGTTAAGCCCATACCTACAATACATCTAAGGTGAGCTGTTCGCCTTAAGGGCTTAGTTAAAACATCAGCTGTCATTCTGTCTGACTGTAAAAACCTAACATCAATAATACCATCACAAATTTTTTCCCTTATAAAATGAAATTTGGTATCAATATGTTTGGTTCTATTGTGGTGGATTGGATTGAGCGCGATTTTCTGTGCACTTTGACTATCATTAAAAAGTACAACCTTATCAGCGTTACCAGTGATATCACAGACTAACCTTCGTAGAAACACTGCTTCTTTAGCTGCACTCGTTAACGCCATGTATTCCGCTTCAGTTGAAGATAAAGCTACTGTTGGCTGCTTTTTACACTCCCAACTAATGGGTCCGCCTGCTAGTGTAAAGTAATAACCGGTGTATGACCGTCTGTCATACATACAGTTCGCCCAATCAGCATCCGTATATCCACACAAATAGGCACCTGTCTTCCTGTAAGTAATACAGTAGTCTATAGTACCCTTAAGATACTGCAAAACTCTTTTTGCGGCCGACCAATGTTTCTTTTCGAAACAATTATTAAACTGGCTTAAATAGCTAGTAGCATAAGCTATGTCTGGCCTGGTCTGGACTGCTAAAAACATTAAACAGCCTATTAGGCTTTGATAAGGGTAAGAATCATCACATTCTTTACCTTTTTCGTATTTGTTATTATCCAGCGGAGTCGACATAAGCTTGCATTCTTCCATTTTAAAACGCGCCAGAACAGTTTGAATGTACGTTTTTTGATTAACGCATATTTTCTCGCCCGTACGTTTAACATTCAAACCTAAACAATAATCTAATTTCCCTAAATCTTTTAATGAGAAATATTTTTGCAATTCTGTTTTGACGGCGACAAATGACATTTCATTTTTATAAAATATTATTACGTCATCAACATAGACCGCTAGGATGACAGTTTCATCACCGAACCTTTTTAAATAAACACACGGTTCCGAAGAGGTTCGTATAAAACCTATCGAAGATAAAGTTTGGTTTAATTTATTATTCCAAGCTCGAGCCGCTTGTTTTAAACCATAGATCGACTTTTTCAGCAAACAAACTTTTCCTTCTTGGCCTTTCTTTACAAAGCCTTGAGGTTGTTGCATGTAGACTTCTTCCTCCAGATCACCGTTCAGAAATGCTGTATCCACATCCAAGTGCTGCATTTTCAAATCCATTTCTGCCGCTAAAGCGATAAGTGTACGCAGAGACGAATTTCGAACAACTGGTGAAAAAGTTTCATAATAATCAACACCTGAAACTTGACTAAAACCTTTAGCAACAAGTCTTGCTTTATACTTTACTACCCTGCCATTGGCATCTTTTTTAATTTTATACACCCATTTACATGGAATAACTTTCTTGTTTGGTTTATCAACCAGCGTCCAGGTTTTATTTTTATTCAGTGAGTTAAACTCATCCTGCATAGCAGACTGCCAGTTAGCACTATCATCTGATCTTATAGCTTCAGCAAAACTTTGGGGCTCATCAGGATCACTTGCAATTACAGCATTGCAGTGAGAAATATCCTGATTTTTCTTTGCTATTCTATTTCGAAGAGGGTACCGTTCTTCAGGCTCTATCACAGTCTGTTCGGTAACATTCTCTTCATCAGAAATGTCTTCAGCACTAAGAAATTCTGAAGTATTGTGAACTTCATCAGTGATGGGCTCCAAGTCAACGGTTTCTACTTCATTCTCTGCTGAGACCATCTGATTGGCCTGAGAAGTAGAAGCAACTGGCATCGAATTCTGCTCCTTTCGGTAAACCATATCCAAAATAGAGTTATTATGTACAGTCAAAGGAACTGATTGTATTGTTTTATCTTTTATATCTGTAAAAGAATCTTCAAAAAATACTACATCACGTCCTTTCACCAACCTCCTTGGACAACTTGGTTCACGAAACAAATAACTTTGTCGGTCGTCTGAATATCCAACAAAAATATACTGCGCTGCTTTTGGATCCAACTTCTTCCTCAAAGGATCTGGAACCTTAACCATTGCGCGACAGCCAAAAACTTTCAAATTTAATAAGTTTGGTTTTCTATTGTACCATAATTCATACGGCGTCTTCCCGTCGAGAGCTCGATGTGGGCATCTGTTCTTCAAGAACACAGCAGTGTCCACAGCGTCTTGCCAAAAACCTTTTGAAAGGGAACTGTCTGAAAGCATACAGCGAGCCTTTTCGATCATTGACCTATTTGTCCTTTCAGCAATAGAATTTTGTTCCGAGTTATAATCTACTGTGGTTTGATGCTTAATACCTTCTTTGCTTAAGTATGTAGCAAACTCTTTGTTGACATACTCGGTCCCATTATCGGATCGCAAAGTTTTAATTTTTAAACCCGTTTCCCTCTCGACCATAGACTTGAATAAACAAAACTTATTAAAAGCCTCATTCTTAGACGAAATAAAATATATAAAAATCATACGGCTAAAATCGTCTATAAAAGTCAAAGTATATTTATTTCCTTGAAAAGAATTTTCAGACATTGGACCACAGAGATCCGAATGAATGAGTTCCAATTTAGATGTTGTTCTTTTGTGCGATACAGATCTGAAAGGTTTTTTCGCCTGCTTACCTTCTATGCACGCGATGCAAGGGTTTTTATCAACTGCGTTGTACACTACACCAAGATTATCCCGTTTTAGTTTGTCTAATCCTATACGGCATAAGTGACCAAGTCGTTTATGCCACAAACGAAAACTTGCAATATCACTTTGTACTTCTAACGCTGATAAGGGTTTGGGGTGACTAACTGAACAATCCAGCGAATACAATCCACCACAACAGGACCCGTGTAAAACCGCTTCACCTGTACAAATAAAATTTTCAGAATTATAAAATGTACAACCTTTCGTATCAAAAACAACACTAAAACCATTTTCTGTAGCTTTTTTAACAGAAATTAAATTGGTACTCAAATTAGGAATATATACTACATTAGAAATCTTAGTAACTTTAATGTCACTTTGCGTTTTAAAGTTACTTAAAATAGGAACATGGCCTATTCCTGCACTAGATAAAATGTCTCCATTGGCGATCTTTACTTGGCCAGTAGTAAATTCCTTATAATCCACTAACCAATCAGATCTTCCTGACATATGTGCACTGGCTCCGGAATCTACGTACCATTTATCGGAAGAGAATTCTCCAGTACCCGCATTCAGTCCACCAAATAAACTTGAGAGCTTGTTCATGTCCTTGCTCGAGCCTTCTGCGTCTTTGGACTTTCTGTTGAGTGGACAGTCCGGTTTGACGTGTCCAGGCTTCTTGCAATTGTAGCAAACTACTTCTCGTTTCTTTTTATTTTTCTTCATTTGCACGCGCAAAGCTGTATCAGAACTAGTACTTACATCATTCATGGCTGATCTAGAAAATTCTGTCAAAAGTTTCGTTTTGACAAACTCACTTGTAACATCGCTCGTAGAGTTCTCTAAAGCCATTATCAAAGGATCAAAACGAGCCGCAGGGCTGCCAGCAAATAAATCGCGGCTATACGGTTTAGTATCTGCGATTATACGAAATTTGATCGCTTATACAGTTCCATTCTAAAAATCGATTTTTCTTCATAATTTCTTAAAACTAGACTAATACATCATATCAAATTATACGAAATGATCGATCATGGATACAATACACCGTCCGACTATACATATTTTGTATCCAAATATACGATCTGGCAGCCCTGACGAGCCGTCAATCCTCCCAGAATGATAGCTGCGACAGATGCATCCTCAACCACCTTACCAATGTCCGCAAGATCCTGGACTGTGGACATCACGGCATTTATATAAAGCTCAATATTGTCAAAATCAGTTAAATTGTACCTGTACAGCTTACGCTCTAGGGCTAGACGACGACCCATAGACTTATCTTCATAAGCCGCCGCCAATGTTTCCCAAGCCTCTTTGGCTTTTTTACAATTCCGAACATGTGTAATTGCTGGACCATCCAAAGTTAGGCATATTTTTGCCAGCGTAACTTCGTCATTTCTGTCTGTATTATTACCTGCTGTGGCTTCGTGTGATTGCCCCACAATACAGCTCCATAATCCTTCGTGTATTAGGTACATTTTCATTTTGAACTTCCAAATTGGATAGTCTTGTCTACCGCTTAATAAAATCCCAGCAAGGGAGCGTAGACCAGATCCCTTATTATTGTGATCTGACATATCGCCACTATTCATGAAAATTTGCAAATATTCACTTTTAAATGGTGAATTAAATATTGACTTCACACACAACTAGAACACTTTAAAATACAACTTTCTCACTACTTTTAAAGAGCTCTCGTGCTGATAACGTGTTGTAAATTTAAGAGAAACAAGATTTTAGTGTATACGTTGTGAGAAATTTTAATGAAGTGACAGGAATGGACAAACAGCTGATCGTTCTATAAATAAATCATATTTTCAAATTGACATTGAAAGCATATAAAAACTAAACTACAACAATATCGAACTCAGCAGCTAGCGAAACAGAAGAAGAAAAGAATTAAAATTTGAATCCCGCTATTTTTTAAAGATGCGTTCCGATACTGCACCCGATGTTTATCACGATGTTCAAGATTGTTAAAATTATTAATAATTGTATAGATACATGTTAAACATTGTATTTTTCTACAACATTTTTAATATTTGATTACTTATATAAAAATATAATCCAATTATTAATAAAGTACCATAATTAAATTTAAAACCTTAACAGACGAATTACAATTTTAAGGTTAAGTACGTATTATGAGTATCCGAACGTTCAATCGTTCGTTTATTTTTTAGGCCTACTAGGTATAGAATTTGAAATCAAACTTAGAATCGATTTGATCTTATCTCTCGCTCTTTTCGTATCGAAATGAAAGTGACAGATCAAACTGAAGTTGAAATCTTTCGAATTCAGTAATTCAGCACATGGGAAGGATGAATGATGGCATTGTCCTCGACATTTAAAAAAAATATTTAAAAAGCTACTTTGTCTCACGCAGTGAGCAAAATCGGATTTTGCTCACTGTTTTTTAGTAGCAAAACCTGCCTGTTTGAGGTGCTGAGGTGAAAAACACTTTGGTGCACTACAGAATTTCAGTACTACATAAGTAAGTATTTTTTTTTAGAATGAAAGTGTTAAAAGTTGCTTCTTAAAATATTTGTTAGTTAAAAACCTTTAGAAATAATTAACGTCTTGCAATCAGCAAGTTAATAAGTTTATTCTTTAAACTTTTTTATAATACAAAATTATTGCTGACTGTGCTTCTTGCAAGATTTGAAGACAACTTAGAAATAGACAAATTAAATACAAGCTTGTAAAAGTCAAGAAAGCCGTAGAAGCCTAGTGGTTTCACCTGTAGCTTCTTAGAGGGTCGTGGGTTTGAGGCCGGGCTCGCACCTCTGAGTTCTTCGGAATTTTCGTGCCAAATTACTTATGAAATTTATCATGATCTTGAAGTGTATAAAACATCGCGACGACATCTGCACTGGGCCTCCGTGGAAACTATGGCAGGCTCAACCATCTCATTATGAGAGGAGGCCTGTGCCCTGCAGTGGGACGTAGAGTGAAATACCCAGTAGTCAGCCAGGCACCGGTAGTCGGCCTCTGGCAATCTTTCGCACGAGTGGGAAGAGCACTAGAGATACCTTTCGTACTCTTCGCACTCATATACGGCCGACTACTGGTGCCTGGCTGACTACTGGGTACTTCACCACGATAATTATGATTGTAAAAAGTATTTTACGTTCATCTTTACTTAGCCTACAGTTTATAATTTCAATATCTACTCGGATAACCATTCAAATATATCTGCACACGAGCTTTATTGTCAATCACTTCACATTATAGAGGGTTGGCTGAATAGATATTGGAGTCCATGCCTACACCACTCATCATGGTATTATTTTATAAATATAGAACGGCCAATATCATAAAACCATGTACACAAAACCCTCCTGGCAAATTAAAAAACATCACGAAAACTTTCGTTTTGCTAAGAATGTTGTAATAAACGACAAAGTAGAATATAATAAACTTTTGCAAAACATTTTTAAACAACGTAGGTAATGTACGAGGGCAGGTACAAAAGTTTCCGGCCTAACAAAGAAAAGAAGTACATATATTTACAAAACTTCTTTTATTTTTCGATATTATAGTCTTCCTCTATTTCAATTCAATCTGAAAAGTGCATTGAAATAGAGGGAGACTATATCGAAAAATAAAAGAAGTTTTGTGAATGTACTTCTTTTCTTTGTTAGGCCGGAAACTTTTGGACCTGCCCTTGTATGTATGGTTTCGTAATGAAAATAAAACATTTTGTGAAGCTAGTTCGCCAAACAGGTAAACGTTGCCGCTTTACAACCACATAAGCCTGGTTTACGAACATACTATGAATTTGACGCTGTAATTTACTCGTTATGTGAAACTTTGACTTGCATTTAACTGCTGCATAAATTGAGCGAGAAATACGTCGTTGTTAGTTAATGGGTGTAGTTCAAAAAGTTGCACCATTTTACCCGGTAGTTACACCGAAACGATAGGCTACACAAAGTTCCGTTATATCACAGAAATTATCCATACAATTATGCTTAGCTGCTGCCCGCTTCTCCATCTACAAAGAATTCGTTTATGTGCTCCCGCGGGAACTGTACAATTTTCCGGGATTAAAACTATCCTATATCCTTTCTAGGGTCTCAAACTATCAGACTACCAATTTTTCAGTTTATCCTGTTCCTTAGTTCCTTTCGTATGCCGGAACGCGGATCCGCGCCAGATTTAAGACTATCTTTTTGTATTTTTATTGTAATCTGCAATATTGGTTCTATTTGAAACAAATGAGCCTAGAATGCAGGTTTTTTTTACTTTCGGTTTAGTAACAGACAGATAGAGAGATTACTTAATATTTATTTAATTAAGTGTGTATCTATCTATATAAGTATGTTTATCCGTTGCCTAGTACCCATAACACAAGCTATGCTTAGCTTACTTTGGGACTATGTCAATAAAATTGGTGTGAATTGTCCCGTGATATTTATTTACATAAGTATGTTTGTCGTTGCCTAATCCCCATTACATAAGCTTTCCTTAATTTGAGATTAGTTCAATTGCTGTGACAATTCCCGTGATATTTATTTATTAATATATTTATACTAATTTTAACTACCAGCGTTAAATTACCTTTTTTTAACTCAACCTAAATAACGTTGGTTTTTGGTATATTTAAATACCTCTACGAGACGCTCAGTGCATCCTTTTCTTACTGACCTTTGAAAAGGGCGTGTTAGCTTATAGTAGTTTTACCTATGGTCGTTTCATAACATGCGTGATCGATCGTAAATTAGAGCCTGAGCGCTCACTTCGGAGTTTTTAGAATACATGTGCAAAATCTAATTTGAAAGTTACTGAGCTTTTCGATTAGGAAAACATGGTAGGAAAAACCATAACACTAATGCGATCGATGGAGTACCTCCTTAAGTATGTAAAGTTCCAAACCGCACTGGGCCCATGTGGGAAGTACAGCCCAAGCTATAATTTTGTGCGAAGACCTGTAACGGCTGTAACTAGCAGTGTGACGTCAATGACGTAGAAACTATCTACATACAGACAGACTAACCAACTTATCTGTGAATTGAAAAAGTTTTTACGCCGTTCACATAAAATGTAGTATTGCTTGGTCTGGTTCACAGATACGTTGGTTAGTATGTATGCCTTTAGTACGTAGTTAGACAGAAAATTACACTGACACTCATTTGCAGATCATCCAAGCAATATGCAAGCGATTTGAAAATCAACGATACTGTCTTGTAACACAATTTCCTGTTAATTACAATCTCTCGATACATTTAATTAGGTCAAATAGAAAATAAGAGACGTCATCAACATCATTATCATCACACACAGCCTATATACATCCTACTGCATGCCCCAGGCCTCCTCTCAGATTTAGAGGGCTTGGACCGTAGTTCCCACGCGGGCCCTGTGCGGATTAGGAACTTTACACACGCCATTGAATAGAGAATAAAGAAGACTGGTTGTATTGTGTTCAATTTTAATATATCTTATATTGACTTAACCGCGATATTAACTATTTTGTAGTCATTTTACAAGACCAGTAAAGAAAATGATCGCATTATGTAATCTTACTTGAAAGCTCTGACAAAAGCTTTTGCAAAGCTCAAAAGGTTTCTTGGCCGCCACCGCCATCGAGATAGCGCGCGCTCTTATCTTCTTTGTCACACATCATCTGTCCGCCCATGTCAACCGTGTCGGGTGGAGTGTTGGCTCCATTGGAAACATTATGTATTTGAGAGACTAGTAAAGCCCACAAAAGACTACTAGGTTCGCAATTCGTCTGTATTCCTGATAAATACAACCTGGGTATCTTCAAGGCTAGAGTGAATAGGCTGTTACTGAACCAGTGAGGTACACCTTTGGCCTCATCTACACTTTTCATCAGGTGAGATATTGGTCAATCACGGGTCAGTTTTATGTAAAAAAAAAAAATTTTTTTTTTAAATACTGTACAGATTCAGGCGTTAGTATGCGGAGTTCCATGTTAAAATAAATGGAATACTTATCTTGCTCCTCTGCGAAGTAGTGAGGCCAAGTCATGCGAAATAGCAGCGTTTGCGTATTCCATTTTTTCCCTCTCACCTTTTATAAAAACTTGTGTCGTGGAGTGTTTTACCATTTTCTACGGCATTTCCTACATCAGAATAAAAAACCGCCCAAGTGCGAGTCGGAATCGCGCACGAAGGGTTCCGTACCATTATCTATAAAAACGACAAAAAATCACGATTGTTGTATGTCACGTTTGTTTAAGCTACAATAGAGAAATATTTCTCTTGGCAGATGTTATGCCCCTTAAATGTTTATTTTATTTTAATTTAATTATTTATTTTTAAATCATGTCATCATCATATCATGTGTCATGGCCATTCTAATTCAACCTGAATAGACCCAATTCGTAGTCTGCATTACTCTATTGATCACCGCTACCTTATTGTTCAGTTGCACTAACCTACATATTAATGTTTCCACGAAACATAGTGTTAGTTTTTTCTACGATGTCTATTTAAACTTCCCGTTCTGGTAGCTTCTTAGGGTTTCTTAGTATTCGTTAGTAATCCTCAAGCGAAGGCTAGACGATCAATATTTTATCACGTCAGTACTGTAACATATTTCGTAGACTCCAGTCGTGTAAGCGTTATGGGATCATGTCCGTTTCCATTGTTGTTGCTGTTAAGTATTGCTTATCTAATTTAAAGTGACCCACCCTACCACCGCATTTACACACATGCGCAAATTTAGAATACGGACATCACACACGCATAAATGTCATTTGTATTGGCCATTCATATTAAGTACCCCGTTAGACTCAGACGTGGAAGCACGCATAATTAGGTCCCAAAAGTACCGTCAGCATGTCACCCTTAAAACATCTTCGGGGTCAGGTAAATATTCATCATCATCATCATCCCAGCCTATGTACGGTTCACTGCAAGGCACTGTCTTTATCTTTAGTTAAAAAACTAAAGAAAGAAAGCTTTACAAAATCAATGAATAAAATATCAAGGCGAACTGCACAGGTAGGTACTCTTATAAATTGTATCTCCCGCATTTACATGCACTCCAATTACTGAATGCTGATGGAAAATCCAATTTTCCAATAAGATAACCTTTTATCTTGTTGCATTCGCTTTGCAGTAAGAATACTACGCTCCTCGGAAACTACTGATCTCAAAAGATGTACAATTGAATCAGTCTTTTTCTCTTTGTATTAGAAGCGTAATACCTGCAAATGGATGTCTAGAATCTAGAGGTATGTTTTACGTAGACTCAATGCTGCAAACTTATTTTGCCTGAATTCGCTAGATTTGAAAAATTTATGAAACACTTGTAATAAAAACTCGCTGGCATAGTGTTGAAAGCCGCTAGTTTTAGCGACTAAATCGCCAAGTTAGCAACGCTTCGTTCGTAGCCTGTTTAGGGCAAAAGAGCGTCCCGTGTTTAGCCTAATCAATTGCGCTTAAGCTGTCATTAAAATTAATGGTTAGCTCTTCTGGCTAGGTAATAAATAATAATAAATAATAAATAAATAAATCTTTATTCAAAAATACTTTTACAATATAACATCTATAGTCTAAACATACAAAAGGTAAGAAACAACTTATGCCTGAACTAGGATGTTCCTGTGTTTCAGGCGAAAAGGACTTATAAAACTATCTTAAATTAACACTTGCAAAAAACAGTAGTTCTTAATAACTTAGCTAAATTACAAAACACTATAAATAACAAAATATGAAAAATGTTAATTTCGAAATAATCAATAGTTTCTCTGTATCTTCGTAGCATAGTTTTTGAAGTTCATCTTGGAGAATTTTCTTAGTTATTTTATAAGTAAGAGGATATATGCCCCACTTGGCGTTTAATCTATTGTAAAGAAATGGTAGGTAGGTAGGCCTGGTTAGGTGGTGCCTCCTGACACAGGCTTTCTTAAGCTTACAAGGAGGCTCCGGCGACTATTTTGTATAATCTTATTATCTATCTAATAAAACATTTTTCATTTTTTTTTTCTCTACCCCGTGGGAATTTAGCAAAATTGCTTCTAGCTCACCTCAATGATTCTTAAAACATACATTTGTCAAATTTTTAGGATCTAGCTAGCTCCAATGGGTTAGGCTGTGCATTGTCTGTCAGTCAATAAATCTGTCAGTCACGTTACTCTTTTTAACCTTTTCGACGCCAAAGATACATATATCGGCACCGCAGGTTCTACGCCAACGACTGATATATCAGTCATAGCGTGCAGAGCGATATCTACCTACATGCATTTATGTAGGGTTCAACTTCGCGTTTGATATTCCGATGTCATGGCGTATGAGTGAGAGCTGTTGTATTTGACAGAGCGTTGCAAAGGTTAAACATGGATGTTTTGGCCCTTGAAATGTGTGCTTGAAACGTGTGTGGAAGTTACAAACGTTCTCAGTACCTAACTGGCATATTTTTGACGTAAATTGCTTGAATGTGGATACCATTTTGTATGCAAATATTCAGTTCCCCTTTCATCCGATTTCTACACTTTTATGTGGATCTAGTTCCTTATATTAAAACGAGTTAATTTGGGAAACAATCTCATTATAATAAGTGGCTTAGATTACAGTTCGCCGGCCTTTAGCTTTCTGTACATATTATAACAGGAGCACTAGAGCAGTAATGAAATTATTAATGATTAATCAGTGGCTATCGGGGTACGCTGTCGACGCCGTCATCTGCTGTTGAAAACCTGTTATGAAATATGACTGTCGTTTGAATTAAATGCAGACATTTATCTAGATTTCAAACTGTCCCAATTAGCATTTGGCACTGGAAGTCAAAGAAAAGCGACAGATTTTCAAAGCACCTTTAAAATCTTTCTTTAATCTTTTCACCAATAATGTTACACCGAGGAAGTACCTAACGAAACAAAATGATCATATTTAATGTTTTAAACTCTTGTGATTCTCACTCGTGACTATTTATTTCTCGGGACTTAATTACGATATTTATTGCTAAAATGACCTCGACGTTTCAACCACATTGCAGCGGCCGTGGTCATGAGACCACTCGAGGTAGTTTTAGCAATACAATGTTCGTGATTAATTCCTAAAAAATATTAGCTGTTTTTTTTTGGTCTGTAATTTTTCTTGTTTTTTAAATTTTATAAGTACCTATTAGGTAGTGTTATTAATTCCTTTAGTTTTATAAATTAAGTGCGAACATTAAAAACTTTTCAATACTTCGCCTTCTTAAGAAGTTTATATCGCACAATTTATATGAAAAAGCTGCCCCTCGGGCTTAAGGCAACGTGACGGGCATACAATACGGCTGTCTAAATTATGTTCCTTGATGCAATCAACTTCCCCACCAAATCAATTTCAATTAAACTAGAAGCTGTTGTAATGACTTGCGACGGAGCTATAGCTTTACCCATTAATCAATTTGTCATCTATACATATGTATAAAAAGAAAAGTCCTGACTGCCTGACTGACTAACTCATCAACGCCAAGCCTCAACCCTTGGCCTGATTCGATTTGTAGCATTCGAACATGGCGGATGTAGACAGTATCTAATTTTGGTATTTCTGTTTCTTTGGCTAGTAGAAGTATAATTTTGATAGTGTTTTATGCGGCGATTAACCTTAATTAACAGTGATCACAAAATTCTATATAGCTCTCGTGTCTGACATTTTTTTAATGCAACTTTAGCATCGCATTGTCTCCACGTGGTTTCTGAAATTTTACTATCAAGTTGCAAAAACTACAATCACCGTACAACGTCGCTCCCAAAGAGAGCTTACTTTGACACTGGCGAAATTGTCCTAAAATAGGACAGAAGCCATATTTTTAAATAAATAAATAATAACCCTTGGCCTTAAAAGGCTGATATTTCGCATAAAGGTAACCATTATAATGAAGCCAAGGAATAAGGACGGATTTATTGAATTTCCCACGGAATAGGGAATAAACGGCAATTATACATTAGATTCAGAGTTACCCTATCTGCGTACTTAACTATAATTACCAGATTCTTCAAATTTGTCCTGCAAATAGGTACCTAATTAATTTCAGGTATTTTGGAAATTCTGACGGGATAAGGGAAAAATTGGATTTACTAAATGATACCGATATGATGATAGATTTTTGGATTTTGCTTTGCCGGATTTTGGTTTTATTCAACGAAAGAGATGTAGAAGATTTACTACAAATTTGAATTCACGGACAAAAAATAGTACTTTATAATCGGATTGTACGATTAACTGCATCATTTTCGTTGGACTGGAACTAAGGAGATTATCGAAATGAAAATACCATCTTATATCTGCCCCTTAGGGGATTAAACAACGCGCCGCTGCGTCAAGGCCCTTCTTAATGTACGTTGTTTGGGGAAAAAACCCTCGGAGGCATGTGTTTAGGGCTCTCAACAGTTAAACAAATAAATATCAAGACTCCAATGGAGTGGAGAATGAATGGAATGGAGATAAATGGAATGGAGAGCATTACTCAAAGGGATATATCCAGATGATTATATTATCTCGTCACATCATCGAATTAGACTTCTTCCCTTTATTCTAGAACTGATCATGTTTCTCATCACCAAGTCTCTCCAAGTTGCCGTGAGCTATGTACTAATATATTGCAAAACACTTTAGAGGTTGACAATCTCCATTAGTTTGCTTTTTAAAGGTGCTTGTTCCCTTACAACAGTCGACCATAAATATGAGACAGAAAATAGATAAAAGTAACATTTAATTTGTTAAACGTGACCAATGAAAAATAAAGAATTGCTTTGCGGCGGCATCCATATTAACCTACTTCCATGGCATGCGGCTCGTGGTTGTCAGTCAGAGTTTCACCTTAATCGTTCCATAAAACGAACTGTCATTCAATTCGTTATTATAAGCTTACGTCTTATTCCAAACGAGCATGAAAGTAACTCTATCTCTTTGCCTCTTTGTTTTTCTTTCAGCTACTGTACAAACAATATATGTACATAAATTGGCAAAGACACAACTTCGGATTCAAAGAGACAGCGACGACTACGAGTATATAGATGGTCTAGATAGTAGTAATTATAATATCATTTCATGTAATATTAATAAGTTATTTAATTTGGGCAAGCATCGTACATAAACACATTTCTTACAAAAACGTAACTATCGTAAGGTCGCGGGTGAGCAAAGTAATTGTTTCAGTTAATTAATATGGACCTCCGCAAAGTAACGCCTGATTCAATAAAGCATCGTACTAATTTAAAGCTAAATTGTCCTCTCTCGCGTATGTTCGCGATTTACCAGAAACACCAACATAATGTCGACCTTAACTCATCGAGCTTTCCGTTTATAAAATCAGTATTAATTAGCACTGTAACTTAGATTACATTCTAATTTTAAGTTTACATCTTAGGGGAAATTGAGTTTTTCCCTTTTTTATTTATTTTTGTACCTAATGTACCTAATTTAGAGCTAATGGCAAATATTGTTGTTATCGATTGTTAGATATTAGTGCATGCGGTGTCCTTCTGTTAAGTGATGAGGCACTTAGAGTTAGATTTTACGTGTATCTTTTAAGCATATGGAAAAGTGTACTTGTTGTTGAAGGTCAAAAATAATCATAATAAAATAAATAAATAAACTTGACTGCGAAATTCCAGGCCTAGGGTTCCTTTGATTGGTTTAATTTGAGATAGGCGCATTTGAACGAGATAAATTATGTCCCACAATAGAACATTTTCGCGATAAATGTTATAATTCTAGTAATAAGGGCAATAACGCTGTACTACGGTTCAAATGGTTCTAAAAGCCCGAAATACGGAAGGAAGTGCAGAAAATTGAATTAAGTGTTTTTAAAAGTTAATAAAAAATAACATTAAACTTGCATCTAACAACCACATTAACAAAGCTTGCATTCAGAACACAAAGTACACTTAGGAAACTTTTTAACTCTCGTCCTGAAATAATTTATTGGATGAAAGATAAAAAGAAAGGAGAGCTTAAAAAGTTGTAATTTATTTTATTGTCTGCCCTTTTCTTTCATTATATTGAAATTGGTAACGCTAAGGAGGGATGATAAAAAAAAATAAGTTTGTTTAATTTTATACACTTGTGGTATTAATACCTGGAGTTATCATATAAAAAAGTTGACGGCCGAGCAGTTCACGGTTGATATCCCGTTCGAACCAACCTTGAGTAAGAACCACGGGTTAGTTCGAAACATGTCAAGCATACTTCGATTGCACGTGAGTGACCCGTGTATCTTATTTTATTAATTATTTCTGTGTGTCAGAGTAGTTTTAATTATTATGTTTTTACTAGCTGTTGCCCGCGACTCCGTCCGCGAAGAATAGGGGTATAAAAATTTACCTACAACCTATTCTTAGCCCTACCGAATACAGAGAAAAAAGTTTCATAAAAATCGGCCAAGTCGTTTCGGAGGAGTTCGATAACAAACACCGTGACACGAGATTTTTTATAAATTAGAAGATATCATTATATTAACGTTGACTATTATAGCTTGAAAATTAACTACCAGTCACAGTAGTATTAGTATCTTGCTTTCCAGTCATATACATAGAACCTCGCCTCGATGACAGTCTATGACAGGTGTAGTAAATTATTTCTACTAATAATAATAATTGCCATCTAGTAAATGGTTGTACGTTATCGTCTTGTTTTCGTACAAAGTTTGTGACGAAACTCCATATCACGAGGCAAAACGAAAAAACACCGTACAAATTGAAATGTAAGAGCTTAATTGATTAATTTCTTAATAAAAGACTATACTGTGCCATTTCCAAAAGTGCTGGCGCGGCAATCGCGCACCATTAAATTGTATTGGATTTTTTGCCGTTATTAAAAGGGTTCTATGTAACTTGCTCAAAGGAAAATGGAATTCCAAATTGGAGCCTAAATTTAGCCCCCGTCGCTCAACAAGGGCAGTTATAAATTTCCAGCTTACCCTCCTCGGCCTCGTTTACCGACAAGATGGTCGTCACGACTTAATTGTTTCCGAATAAGAATAGAAAAAGTTTAAAGAGACGGTTGGGTAGTTCTATTAGCGTATCAACCGCAATCACTACCCTGTTGCATATTGAAGAAATGAGTCACACCGAGCGGAAGGTTTTTATAAAACGACACAGCCTGATTGCGGTACAATTTCCATTCGTCAACATCCTCATGCTAATAGTTTAAAAAACACTAGAAAACACGCATTTATAAATGCACGTAAAAACAAAAAATAAATTATGGATCGTTCAAGTTGTCTCTATTTCTGGGCTAAAGTGTAAACTATGTGCTTTTAATGGGAACGTATCAAAATATATAAAGTTTAAAACGTATAATGGACGAAATACATAATGGTCATATATATACTAAAATTTTCTATGAAACTATTGATAAAACGAAATTTTTTAATCGTGTAATCTATAGATTGGTTTAGGTTAGGTTAGGTTTATTTTATGAAAATTTTGTAAAGTTGAGAATTTCCAAGAAAATTGCATTATATCAAATGACCATTATGTATTTCGTCCATTATTAATTTTAAACTTTATATATTTTGATACGTACCCCTTTTTAATTATAATATTTGATTGTAAAAGCGTAGGACGCTGGAACAGGAAAGACGTTCTTGTTAACAAATACTAATACTAACTTCCTGGCGGAAGCTGCATGAGGTCGCACAAGAGCATAACGTTTATGCCGCCAAAGGGTTACCAAAGGGAACCAAAGATATCTCGTCCACGAACAAGAACTCTACATTTTGCCACTGTTGACGCATCCCTATCGTGGTCTTTCTCCATCTTTACACAATCGGCCTATCGTGAAACACGGCCATATTTTTTAAAAGCACATAGTTTACACTTCAGTCCAGAAATAGAGACAACTTAAACGATCCATAATTTTTTTTTGTTTTTACGTGCATTTATAAAAGCGTGTTTTTCTAGTGTTTTATAAACTATTAATTTTTTCAGACTTACTTGGGTGTTTTTGAAGATTTTTCGCTTTCTGTACTCTTTGTTAGCTGTACTAATTTGCATTGTCGTCCATTCCAATTTACACATCCATACGATATTTAATAAATAAATTATTAATTAAGTAGAAATTTTATTTTTAGCGCGTAACCATTGAACATCGGTTTGGCGACCTCTGTCGGAAAACGAAAGAAGTATTTTCAGAACTCAACGCCATCTGTGATGGAGGTACAGGAAAACACAAACGCGACAGTTTTCAGGCTCAGACTGAAGCGACGCGGCAGCCAACCTTCAGCTTGGCAAGCTTCAAAGTTTCACTGGTGACGGATAGATGGCGCTATAACTAAATCGTACTTGAATCGTCTTTTGTATGAAGATAGTTTCGTCATTGCTTTAAATGCGTTGGAGATTTTATTTTAGTAATAAGTTATTCAAAAGTCTGCCTATATCATACTCCTACATACCCTTGCATGTCTAATAAAATGAGGTGTTTACTTTTGTTATGAAATTTACCGAACAAGGAAGGAGGCGTTTTACAAAACAACGAAGGAAGCATAAACGCCTCAAAAAATTCTTTAAATTATGGCCTCTTGCATGAAAATATAATCTCGATTTAATTTAACTCCTTTTAATTTTGTCACAATGTACAGTCAAGTGTAAAAATATGGGTGCACACAACTTGCTCATAAATATGTCCCATAGCTCTTATGTCGTCGAATTAAGGTATAGGTACATAACGATGGGAGGATAAAATTGATACTTATTTTTGCACTTGACCGTTCTATCAAGGAAACTGAATCACGTACCAGGGTGAACCGTTTTCATTGTAAATGTCATGTTGACATTCCATACAATGTATAGAATAATCATCGTGAAATTGGTTGTGAAAAGGTTCCGCCCTGGTACGCGATTCAGTTTCCTTGACTGTACGGACCTACTAAGCCAGACTTAACGGCTTTTCTAATTTATTTTTTTCGTCAAGCTACCATTATTTAGTCCCATAATAATTTTATTGTAACAACAAGCATGAAGACCCCCTTTCAAGAGAACTCCTTTCATCAGAAGATACGGAATTTGTATTACTATACATACAGTGTTTTTTACGAAAAAACAAGTTGCATATCTTTTGACAAAAAAGTTAGAAAATGAAGGTATTTTATGGACAAGAAACGTGTCTTTTCTTCGGTACGTTGGAATAGAACCCTTCGTGTGTAAAATAGAGTAAAATAGAGGAAGAAGCCTCATTACAAATTTTAATTCTACGCAGACGGATTCGCGTTCAAAAACTAGTCATAATATAGGGCTTTTCGTCAAACGTTATCAAAATATTTTATTTTTGTGTAAAAATAAAACGGATCTCTTTAATTGCACTAGCTAGTAACTATCATTCGTTTCTACATCCGAACAATATCGATTCAAACTTTTCATTCACTTTAACCCGTGAGCATTTTCTTAAAACAAACCATACGGAAAACGACACCCAGATAGTTTTAACTGGAGGCTGACGCTATACTCATTAATAAACATCAAAACTTTCCACAAATTGATAAAACTAGTGACCCAGCTGCTGAAACTTCGCGCCGATCATTACGAAAGATGGCCGCACATTTTCCCGCTTACTATAAGACGAGAGTTACTTGAGTTCGCTTTTGAAATAAGGCCATTTCTTAAGCTACATTTGGGAAACTCCTGACTTTCTAATTGCTTGAGGTTAAGGTTGATTTTGGGGTGGTTTCGATGGGTTGTTTTCTGTTGGTGGTTTCGAGTGGTAGTCGGTCGACGGCCGAGGCGCCCCGCCCCCGCCGTTGACGTCACACGTGTGACGTCAGAACTCACCTGCACCCTGCACCCCCGCGCTTCTGCCCCGCTTTCGCCCGCTCACCCCAATCTACAAGCCGCCGCCGACTATGAAAATTAGAAAAGCAATCAGTAATTTTATGCGAAACGCTGGGAACAAGAATTTTTAACTACCTATATAATTACGTTTGATTTATTGTCTTTCATCGTTTGTTTATTCAATTTTGCATACCTTATTTGGTAGATTTTATAAAAACTTAATGCAATTTATGTATGTATTCTTATTGGAACTGGAATCAAGTAAATTAACTTAATTTAAAGTAAAATATTTTGGCAAATATCTTTAATAGAAAAATACTTGACGGTTTTTTTATTCAAATTTGAATGAAGCCAAACAAAAAGTACACCCTCCCAAACAAAAAAGATACAACCGAATTAAGAACTTCCTTTTTGAGGTCAGTTACAAACGATTGATTTTTATTAATAATGTTTTATGGAATGTGACCCGTAATTCTTTCGAGGTATTTTTTTATTTTTGTGTAGCTTAAAATTATTCAGCCAGATAGGCAGTTAAAATGTTGTTTTTAACTGTCGCGATTTTCACACATTGTATGCATGCATTGGAACGAGGCTTTATCGCGAGCAAGCATGTTTTATTTATTTCGTAGCCTGATAAAGTTTCAGTTGATTCTTGCAATTTAAAATTTATTGACGTCTCTGAGTACGACTGTTAATCTTTTGTTGAACTTGTTTTCATCTCTGATTTAGAGCAAACATTTAATTGTTGTAAAATAAATAATACCATTAGTCTTGCAAATTCTAAGTCTCTCTAGGTTTAAGCTATAAGTTTTATGATGGTTAGTTAGTATTGCATTAACAATGCGGTGTGATGTATTTCATTATATTAATGTCTAAATTTCACAGTATTTTACAAGCTTTTATTTGTCTGACCTTCTTAATTAGAACAGAATGGCTGTGTCAGGTAGAGTTGAATTTAAAAAAAACATAATTCTATTTTGAATAAAGGTAAAGATATTTTATAGGTAAGTAGGAGTAGAGTATTTTGTTTATCCCGCGAGTTTTTCGTCTGATTTTATATTATGAATATCGCCCTTATAGACTTATATATAGCTCGGCTTTATAGACTTAGACCAAAGCTAAAGGTCCACGCTTTGGTAAATATCGAAGTGTACCCAAAACCCTATTCAGCATCGCCTTTGTGTGCGTCGGGCGTGCACCTGACTGATAAACGGGACACAGAATGTGTGTACTTGTGTGATCGGGGTCAGATCTGTGTGCCTATCCTGTAATGTTCGCGCCGTCACTGTCACATTCTCTATGTGGGTGCCCCTTGAAATTTCAACAAACTATTTGTCGAATTTCATTTAATCGAAAACGATATATCGAATATTTAATACTATACTCTTGGAGTAATTTCATTTCATCGACTAGTCATTATATATAGTCACAATATATAAAAATCTCGTGTCACGGTGTTTGTTACCGAACTCCTCCGAAACGGCTTGACCGATTTTTATGAAACCTTATTCTCTATACTCGGTAGGTCTGAGAATAGGTCGTAGGCTATTTTTTATACCCCTAATATGGCAAAACAACGTTTGCTGGGTCAGCTAGTCTAATATATAAAAATCTCGTGTCACGGTGTTTGTTACCGAACTCCTCCGAAACGGATCGACCGATTGTTATGAAACTTTATTGTCTATACTCGGTAGGTCTGAGAATAGGTCGTAGGCTATAACTTATGGCAAAACAACGTTTGCGGGGTCAGCTAGTAATATATATTAAAACAATGGTAAGAACAACAGTACAAGGATTATTATTTGCTTAAAAATACATTTCACCAACTATTCATGAGACAGAACAACTAAATATCGCTGTTTATTTCATCGATGTTTTATTATAAAACACTTTTATTTCATAGTCGATAACATAATATCTCGTTTCATTACAGCGAGCGAGCGAAGCGAGCGAGCAAGACAGGTCAGAGCGGAAGCGACTCGGATAGGTTAGGTTCAAAGGCTAATGCGGGAGCGTAGCGTAGCGATGCTCCCGCATTAGCCTATGGTGTTAGGTTTTTTTTTATGACCACCCTGAAAGTCTTGCTATATAAAAAAACAACTGCAATTATCAGTGTTTCATTGATTACTAAACAAATTAACATCTACCCACATCCGTCCGCGAGCATAATTGCGTTTCGTTCCTCACATATATATATTGGGGATCCCCTTCAATCGCATAATTTTTTTAGACTATTATTGTTTCGCATAATTGATTTGGCATAATAGTACTGTCGCATAGTAATACTTTGGCCTACTACTTTTTTGGCATATTAAGCTATTAGAATAATTTCAGTTGGACTAATTTGTATGAGACTAATACACATTATGCATATTATTGTTTGAGCTATTAATTAGGTTAGGTTAGATCACGTTAGATACATTAGGTTAGGTTAGGTTAGTATGATATCCAGGAGCGAAGCACCCAAGCAACGCAGAAATAGGAGGTCCGCTTCGCGCTCCGTCGACATCAATACTGTCATAACAGTAACCCGCCACCGCATATTTATAGTATTTATTTATTTATTGTATATTTTGTCACTTTGTAATGATGCTAATTTATTATTATAGCTTTTTGTATTTATGCTATTTGACGTTAGTCTTCATGAAGATTATGCTTTCAGTATTTATGCTTTTTAATTTTATGCGTAAAAAAATATGCGTAAAGATGAGTATGCACATTGCTAATTCGGCTAAAAGCAATTATGCGTAACAATAATATTAAAAAATATATTTTTATGGCATCCAATAGAGAACCATATTATTGAAGTTGTGAAATGATAAATAATAAAATAATATTCTACAACAACAACATAAATAACATTTACAACATTCAAAAAAGTATGAAATAATAAAATATGAAATGAATGTCTGCCAAATAAACAATCTATTAAATAATATTTCCAGAAATTAAAAATCGATGATTTGAAAATACTCATTGTAATCATTCCAGGTAATGAATATTCCATGAAATAAAAAAATATAAAACGTTGACTTTTAACTGATATTCGATTAAAAGTATGTCGACATTTCAAGGGTTAACCTCTCTATGTCTTCGATCTATCTGATACCGGTTATATAATGATAATTATTATGACACACGAGACTTAAACCTACGCTGCAATGTGGTCGAAATGTCGACGTAACTTTAGTAATAAGTTGTCGCGGTCAAGTCCCGGGTGCAATAATAATAACTATGAATAAAAATCACAAAACATTAAAACATTATAAAACTAAGTGTTTGTAATAAGAATTTCATAAAATATCAAGTTTAATCCGCACAGCTCTGCAATCGCTCAGAAATAAATGAGGAACAGCAAATCTCGGCACACTTTTCATAACGCTACACAATGCTATGTTGGCAATTTTCATAGCTACGTCTCTCTCTAAGCTACGCGCGGTGAGCCACGTAGGCCCCTCGTAGCCCTGACTCGCTACGACTAATATTCCGTAGACCTCGTAGTTTTATCGTGTTTTACCGTATTTTGAGTTCGGAGCTTCTCTTTTAGACGAATAGTAATCAAACTCATATTATAAACGTGAATGTTTGTATGGATGAATGGATGTGTGGATATTTGTTACTCTTTCTCGCCAAAACGGTTCAACTGATTCGATGGGCACATACTTTTTACTTTTTATACCGGAAAATTGCATAATTCATAGTGATAAACGAATTCTTTGCAGATTGAATCGCGAGCAACAGCTAGTCTAAGTAATATAATTATCCTGAAACGAAGATGGCGCGGTGATTTGGATCGTTTTGACCAAATTTGGCATGGTTTTACGAAGGATAGAGACGTGTGGAAAGAAAACCAGCAGTGGACGCGATTCTACAGCGGCCGCTAAAATTCCTAATTTTATTTAGGCGTTGCTAAATCACTTTGCTATTCTATGAGCAGCTGTCATAATCAAATGACAACGCTAATTTGAATCTGACATTTCTTATTTTAGGCGGTCTATTCAATTTAGGTTTAGCTGCTTAAATGCTATTCTTTGCATGTCCTTTTTAAGCAAATGTCAAGCTAAGCTGGCTAATTTTAGCGGCGACTAAAATAGTCGCATTTAAAATAAGATTACGAAACGTCAAGTGGTGCAGGATCAATCCCATAAAATAACATATTTAATTTATATTAGTTTCTTTAATAATTGGTTGTATTTTTGTTAATTCGCTGTACTGATATGTGTTGTATTGTATCGTGTATTATCCATTAGAAATGGATGAAGAATATGTGATAGCTGCTGTGGTGGGCGAAGAGAGGGAGTATGGCGAGGGTGAGGGTGAAAAAATGTATTTAAAGAGGTTGCGAGATCAATCCGACCCGTTTGACCGGTCCGAGCGGAAGTTTAGAAAATTATTTAGGCTGTCACGAGACATGGGCCGACACGTAGTGGACACTTTGTGTACAGGGGATGCGCTACGAGCGGGCACGGTGCCCCCACATTTAAAAGTTTTGAGTGCCCTGAACTTTTTTGCCCATGGCAGCTACCAAACTGCTGTGGGAGAAATTAATATTCTAGCTCAAAGCCAACCAACCATAAGCCGCAGTCTGGCAGCTGTTTGTCCTATAATAATAGAAAGATTGACCCCACTGTGGATCAAGTTCCCAGTGACTAGGCCGGAGAAAGAGAGGACAATGCAGGAGTTTCAGACCCATTTTGGAATGCCGTATACACTGGGTGCGGTAGATGGGAGTCACATCCCTATACATAAACCCCCAAATAACCACCCAAGAGCCCCAGGTAACATTTTCTTTAATAGAAAAGGGTTTTATAGCATTAACAGTCAAGTGGTGTGCGATGCCACTGGTCGGATCACCAGCGTCAACCCAAATTTTCCGGGCTCAACCCATGATGCTGCTGTTTGGAGGAGCAGCAATGTGCACCAGCACCTTGAAGGGCAATATGTTCAGCACCAAGCTATGGAGTGGCTTCTTGGAGACAAAGGCTACCCACTTCTCCCGTGGCTAATGACTCCTCACCCTGACCCAGTTGCCGAGTCACCGGAGGCAAGATTTAATAAGTGCCATGCACAGGCGAGAGGGGTCATAGAGATGTGCTTTGGGGTTTTGAAAAATAAATTTAGATGCCTTCATCGCCACCGTACTCTGCATTACAGCCCAGAAAAAGCTGCCAAAATTATAATTTCATGCTGCACGATGTATAATATGATACACGGATTAGAAATGAATGATGATTCAGACAGCAGTGACGATTCTGAGAGTGATGAAGACATAACAGATCAAAGTGAAGAAGAGGATGATGAAGAGCAAAATGACCTTGAAGATCTCCCAGAACAACCAGGAAATGATGCAAATTTTTTAAATGCAGCTCGTGGACGACGTGCAGCTTTAATTAACAGATTTTTTAATTAAGGTGCAGGTGTGGGCAAATAGACTATTTTTGGGAGCTCTTAATTAAAACAAAGTGAACTTCATTATAGTCTTTTATTACAGCTATCTATTTTTAACCCCCGACACAAAAAGAGGGGTGTTATAAGTTTGACCGCTATGTGTGTGTGTCTGTCTGTCTGTCTATCTGTCTGTCTGTGTGTCTGTCTGTGGCCAGGGCTGGGCAAAATACATGCTTTGCTTTGATTAAAATACAAATTACAAAATACTATCTCGCATGTATTTAAAATACGAAATACAAAATAGTTTTAAGTCGGGTATTTGAAATATAAAATACAAAACACAGTATTTCAGGTAATTTTTATTTAAGATACAAAATACAAATTACAAAATACTAAGTAGAATTAAAACGAATCCAACCCGGCATGGACAAGCAGAGTAAAAGAAAATACTCTCTTTAAACATGAAACTACCGTGAGGTCGTGAGACTCACTCATAGACATAGTGAAACAATAATAAGTACAGAATTACTCACGTTTCAAAACGAGTCGAGTTTAACTCGACAGTTTCGGGCTAATCCGTAACCCTTCCTCTAGGAAGAACACGCTACGGCTGTGCCAAACGTGCACTCAAGTACGCTACGGCCTGAAATACCTATGTGGACTTAAACTCGTTTTGAGACGTGGATATTCCGTATTATTTTACTAAAAATTACTCTCATGAAAGGAAACTCTACTTTTACTAATTAGAAGCAGATTTTCCTTTCCTAAACACCAGACTTTTAAAAGTATCTGCCTCTCGTAGGGGAATGAATAAAGTCATCACCTGCGTTTTCATAATATGTTCAACTTAAGATCGCTAAATGAAATTTAAATGTATTTATGTTAAAATGTATTTTGAAGTCATAAGTATTTGAAATACTAAATACAAAATACCTTGGCGTCAGGTATTTGAAATACGAATTACAAGTTACATTTTCAGCGAATAATTGAAATACAAATACCAAATACGTAATTGTATTTCAATTACGTAGTTCAATTACAAGTAATTCAAATACTGCCCAGCCCTGTCTGTGGCATCATAGCTCTTCAGCGGGTGGACCGATTTGGATGCGGGTTTTTTTAATAGAAAGCAGGTTTCTTGGCAATGGTTCTTACATATGTTTCATCAAAATTGGTTCCGCCGTTTCAAAGTTATCAGCTCTTTTGTTAGCTGCGGAAGGGATCATAGACACATAACGGGCATTGACTTAATGTTCAAACATACGACTGACATAATTGAGTTGGGGGTTTTAAATTTTTTAATTTATAGTTATTCACCTATGATGAGTTCTGGGACGTTTCGAGTTTGACAATTTTAGAAATGTACTTAGGTACCATTTATAAAGTAAACTATCGATTTTTCTAAGAGTTATTTATTAGTGCCTATTTTTGGATAAGTTGCATTATATTTTAAAAATAATATTTTTCCAGTTTTCCGCCCACGGCTTCATTCGCGTGGAACGTGTAAAGTCTGGTTACATCAGCTAATAGAGATCCTTATCAACGTGCAGTTTTCATAGCAAAGTATGGTCGGCAAACAAATAATATATCTACCTACCCTAATACCTATAGAATAGAAAGTATTGTATGTGCTAATCAATGCGTTAAAATAAAACAAAAAACTGGCCAAGTGCGAGTCGGACTCGCGCACCGAGGGTTCCGTACAAATTTATATGTATCTATGACATCCAGTCTTAGCAGACCCCCGCTCCTAAGCAAAATGTCCGCAGTGTGGGATCATTGTAGATTGGTTACTGATATAGACAGACAGATAAACTAGATCTCGTTCAAACCAATTTTCGGTGGAAGTTTACATGGTAATGTACATCATATATTTTTTTTAACACACACTTTGGAAGTGTCTCTCGCGCAAACTATTCAGTTTAGAAAAAAATTATATTAGAAACCTCAATATAATTTTTGAAGACCTATCCATAGATACCCCACACGTATGGGTTTGAGGAAAAAAAAATTTTGAGTTTCAGTTCTAAGTATGGGGAACCCCAAAAATTTACTGTTTTTTTCTATTTTTGTGTGAAAATCTTAATGCGGTTCACAGAATACATCTACTTACCAAGTTTCAACACAACAGCTCTTATAGTTTCGGAGAAAAGTGGCTGTGACTTACGGACGGACAGACAGACAGACAGACAGACAGACAGACAGACATGACGAATCCATAAAGGTTCCGTTTTTGCCATTTGGCTACGGAACCCTAAAAATACAAATATTTCTTTATTCGCCAGTTTCAGAAGAAATTGCACCCTCATTACTACTGTCAGAATCTGTGGTATCCCTGACCGACAGGTTGGTTTTCTGCTAAACGCCTGAGCGATTTTGCGGTCCAAGTTTCGGTTTACAGGTCGCGTTTTTCGGCCGCTTTTTGGTGCATCATAAAAGGTAAATTCCTCATCATACTTCCAATTAGCTGTAAAGAAAATGTCAGCACTGCAAATTTGTGCTTATATTTTCAGGAACACCCGATAGCCGCGTTTACAAAAACTTGCAAGTTTTGTTTAAAAATTTAAAATATCTTAGTGTTCACTGCTATCGAATAATGAACCGAGGCAATTGCCGATAATGTTGTGTCACGTCACTACTCTGTTCCGTTTCACATTGCGTCATTTAAAAAATAAATATTTTTCTATCGTATTCAATGGAGTCTATTTAATGGACACTGATATTGCTATATATTTTTTAAAAGTACAGGTTTACATTTTTTTGATTATTGTGCTTCAAAATATAAATTACTTTTATAAAATATTTTGGGAATATAGTATGCGTAATTCGGAAAATTTTCAAGTGTCCCAGAACTCATCATAGGTAAAAAATACTATAGTTAGGTACATTCTTATTCTAATTGATCTTCGTCTAAATATTCTGCCAACTGCCCATCACCATTATTGTTTCTTAAGCCACCATGGTTAGTAATAGCCGAAGAAATGGCCATCCCTGCGTCTCTGATGGCAGTGGCTAAGGTCTCCGCTGCCTGTGCTATTGTAGACCGGAACAATTCATGATTCCGGTCTAATGACCCTTGAAGTATTTCTGCTGCTTTGGGCCGGTAAGGTCTTGTCCGTTGTCGTCGTCGTGACAAGGTGCGCGAGCGAGCTGGAGTACGTTCTGGCACAGCAATTGGCGGCTGGACGGCAACTGGACTGGATGGTGCTGGTGGTGGCACAGCAGGTGTCGGTGTAGAGTTTTCCACAGGAGCAGACTTAAACAAAACGACAAGTAGTTCAGTTAATTAATTTTCGACATTAATACAACTAAAGAAAGTCTAGAGCCGTAATGGTTTCGTACTGCCCGGTTTCAAAGGTGTTTCCTTTCAAGGACCATAAAGCTGTGGACTGTATTGCCAGTTGAAGTTTTCTCTGGTGATATCTCTGGTGTTACAAACGTCCACAGGTGCTCATTAGTTTTATTAGTCACTAACTTTTACCCGCGGCTTTGCTCGCGTGAACCATAAATATTTCAGAGAAGCAAGCAATTAAGCAACCAAGCTATTATGCAAGCAAGCCTGAAGCAAGCATGCACGCAAGCATGCAAGCAGCATGCAAGGAAGCATGCAAGCTTGCAAGAAAGCATGCAAGCTTGCAAGGAAGCATGCAAGGAAGCATTCAGGCATGCAAGCGAGAATCCAAGCGAGAATTCAAGCAAGCATGCAAGCAAGCATGCAAGCAAGCAAGCATGCAAGACCGAATGCAAGCAAGCAAGCATGCAAGCAAGCATCCAAGCAAGCATGCTAGCGAGCATTCAAGCAGGCATGCAGGCATGTAAGCGAGCATGCAGGCAGGCATGCTAGCAGGCATGGAAGCAGACATGCAAGCAGGCATGGAAGCAAGCAAGCATGCAAGCCGTTTAGACGTGAAGAAGTAACAAACATACACACTCAACACTCACAAACTTTCGCCTTTATAATATTACAGTGTGATCGATTTTCCCATGGGAATAAGATATTTTCCCGCAGTAAAACGTAGCCTATGTGCAAATCCAAGGTGTCAGCTAGCTCCATACCAAATTTTATTAAAATCGCTTAAGCCGTTTAGACGTGAACAAGTAACAAACATACACACTCACAAACTTTCGCCTTTATAATATTAGTGTGACTAGCTTTTGCCCGCGGCTTCTAAGTAGTAACAATCATACACACACACACAAACTTTACCATTTATATAATCCCACTACCTAATACTATATTATAGTCCTACATTCAAAGATATATTATATTCAAATTGATATATTATTTGAGGTCCTACATTCAAAGTTATAATCAGGACTTACATCTCATCATTAATAACTATAAATTAAAAATTTTTAAAACCCCTAACGCAATTTGGTCGCACATATAGGTATTTTAAAATAAAGTAAATGCCCATTATGCACCCAAGATCCCTTCTGCTGCTAACAAAAGAGCTTATAACTTTAATACGGCATAACCGGTTTTGATAAAACATATCTAAGAACCATCGCAAAGAAACCAGCTTTCAAATAAAAAAAACCGCATCCGAATCGGTTCACCCGTTTTAAAGTTATGGTGCCACAGACAGACACGCAGCCATACAGACAGACAGACACACACACATATTTGTGTCATTGTGTATAATGCATTGTTATATTAGTATTGCCGATGTCGGTGCGTGCGGCGCAGCGCACAGCGTAATTCCACCTTCATATTAAAAATACTAATCAATAACAAAGGGCCGCGGCGCGCTGTGCCTGCGCAGCCGGCACCGGGTTTGAATTTTTAATAAAACGGGACAAGTGAGTGAGTTATAAATTACTGCCAACAAACTGCTATGCAACAAAAACATAGCGGTCAAACTTATAACACCCTTTTTTTGTGTCGGGGGTTAAAAAATACATAATGACGATGAAAAACCCTCCTTTTGGGCTCCGCCGCAGTCGGGTAAAAAAAGGTGTCTCCAGATTGGCAAATCCATCCACTGCAGCTGTTCCTCCAACCTCCAAAACCTTGAGTTCGGTGTCTGTCAGTGGGCGGACTACTGCAGGACCTCCACCAGTGCCCTGGGTTTGCTCTCTCCATTTTCTATATTTTGATTTGACTTTTTGTGCCCACTGCGACCAAATCTGCAATTATGAAGGAATTTTAAAACATCATGTAATTTAAAATATGTGGAATATATTCTGAAGGCGTATGAACTGCGGCAACCTTAGTAAGCAAGCATCAAACATGCAAGCAAGCATGCAAGCAAGCAAGCATACAATCAAGTTTGCAGACATAACTATAGTTATTTACACTTTGTGAAAATTAAGGATGTGTGACTGTAAAGATACATAGTCCTGTGATAGACAGACGGACAGCGGAGCCCTAATAATAGGGTTGCCCGTGACATCATCCGCGAATAATTATTTTATCGCGCGCCCGCGGGAACTGCGATTTCCAGGGAAAAAAACTATCCTATGTTCTTCCCAGGGTCTCAAACTATCTCCATTCCAAATTTCATCTAAATCGGTCCAGCGGTTTAAGCGTGAAAGCGTAACAGACAGACAGACAGACAGAGTTACTTTCGCATTTATAATATTACCTACTAGCTTTTACCCGCGGCTTCGCTCGCGTGAACCATAAATATTTCAGAGAAGCAAGCAGACAACAAGCAAACAAGCAAGCATGCAAGCAAGCACGCATGCAAGCAAGCAGGCATGCAAGCAAGCATGCAAGCAAGCACGTATGCAAGCAAGCAGGCATGCAAGCAAGCATGCAAGCAAGCACGCAATCAAGCACGCAAGCAAGCATGCAAGCAAGCAAGCAAGCATCCAAGCAGGCATGCTAGCGAGCATGCAAGCAGGCATGCAGGCATGTAAGCCAGCATGCAGGCAGGCATGCTAGCAGGCATGGAAGCAGGCATTGAAGCAAGCAAGCATGCATGTAAGCAAGGATGCATGGAAGCTTACCAAATTTCGTCTAAATCGGTTGAGAGGTTATTGATTCTCCATACAAAGTTTCACCCCCCCCTTTTCACCTACTTAAAGGGTGATTTCCGGGATAAAACTATTCTATGTTCTTTCCCGGGACTCAAACTATCTGTATAATAAATTGGTTCAGCGGTTTAAGCGTGAAGAGGTAACAGACAGACAGACGTAGACAAACAGACAGACGGACAGATACACTTTCGAATTTATAATATTAGTATGGAATTAGTATGGATAGAGCTGTGAGCTGTAGTAGATCTCGCGAGTTTTATGAAACGCACCTCTCTCGGCCCTTTTCTAATCATGTCCCCCAGCCCCTGTACCGCGCGGGCTAGGACAAATTTAAACGGTCTAGCTATAATACCATACCAAATTTTATTAAAATCAGTCCAGTTGTTTAGACGTGAAGAAGTAACAAACATACAAACACACACTCACAAACTTTCGCCTTTATAATATTATTGTGATAGTTTATAGCCTTCCTCAATAAATGGGCTATCTAACACTGAAAAAATTTTTCAAATCGGAGCAGTAGTTGTTGAGATTAGCGCCTATAGAAGTTTTACTTCAAAAATCCCCGATTTTTAAACATTATTCCGCTCCGCTCCACTCCTATTGGTGTTAGCGTGATAATATATAGCCTATGTCCTTTCTCAGGCTCTAGACTATCTGTGCACCAAATTTCATTTAAATCGGTTCAGTAGTTTTAGCGTGAAAGCGAGACAGACAGACAGACAGACAGACAGAGTTACTTTCGCAATTATAATATTATAGTTAAGATAGTAGGGACTAGGGGGATGGAGCGACGACCTGGTGAAGGTAGCGGGAACGCATTGGATGCGGATGGCGCAGGGCCGATCTGTTTGGCGAGCCTTGGGGGAGGCCTATGTTCAGCAGTGGACGTCTTTTGGCTGAAATGATGATGATGATGAGTAGGGACTAACTGTTGCTCGCGACTTCGTCTGCAAAGAATTAGTTTATCGCCCACCCACGGGAACTGTAGCTTCAAATTCAAGGGTCTCAAACTATCTCCATAGGTACAGTCAAGGGCAAAATATTATGTATACACTTTTGTACTTTGTCACTTTAACCACTGTGACAGTTCATATATGGCAGTTCAAATATGTCGCAAATAGACAAGATACTAAAGTGTACACATATTTTTGCCCTTGACTGTACCAAATTTTATCCCGATCGGTTGAGCGTGAAAGCGTAACCAACAAACATACTCACTTTCGCTTTTATAATAATTACTAGCTTTTGCCCGCGACCACAGAATAAATAACGCTTACCCTACCCTGTAGGTTTTGATTCCCTTGAGAGTGTCGAAAATGTGCGTTGGTTACTGATATAGACAGACAGACATAAAAATTTATGCTTTTCGCAATTTTTCCTTTATCTGTGCTATAAGACCTTGCTTCGTACCAAATTTCAAGATTCTGAGTTCACGGGAAGTACCCTGTAGGTTTTGATTCCCTTGCGAGTTTCGAAAATATGCGGAAATTTGCGTCATAAACGGCTGTATCTTTTGATTGCGTTGGCTTAGAAGTTTGACTTTTTCACAGCTCCAAGGGACAGTAGACTTGAGTATTTGGTATAAATTTCAGCTTGATACCTCTACGCGTTCCTGAGAAAAAGGGTCTTGACAGACGGACGGACGGACAACAAAGTGATCCTATAAGGGTTCCGTTTTTTCCTTTTGAGGTACGGAACCCTAAAAACAAAGAAAGTTTAGATATTTCCCTATCCTGTGGGAATTTCGAAAGATGTATACTGTGGCGGACTTTTTTGTAGGACTACCTATTTAAGATAAACATTTCCATCATACATTACATATGTGTAACTCTAGCGGTTTTGGCATTCCTGCGAAGAATTCGTTTATCGCTATCCCGCGGGAACTATACAATTTTCCGGGATAAAAAGTATTCTATATGTTAATCCGGATTATAAACTATCTGTGTGCCAAATTTCATCAGAATCCGTCAAACCGTTTTAGCGTGAAAGAGTAACAAACATCCATCCATCCATCCTTCCATCCATCCATTCATCCATCCATCCATACTCACAAACTTTCGCGTTTATAATATTATAGGATATCTATAATTAGTATTACACTCTGCCACTCCACCACGGTCCTTCGACAGCCATGCCCTGCCCATTTAGAGTGACAGTTAGGGCCGCCCAGAAAGCTGCCACTTGGGGGCTTGCTATATTTCCTGTAAAGATAACATTTATTTTATAAGTATGTACATAAATACATGTGTCTTCGCCGTAATGTTAATATTCCAAGGCTCTTACAACTGAATCTGCAGTACTTTCATGGACCTAATCTGATTATTCTGGCAGTTTCAGTTTCAGTGCAGCGGATGTGGTGAAACGTTGCCGTTACGGTTGCGAAGCGATATTTTCGCCTATTCTCCACAAAAGTAGTAGCGCAGTCGTCAAAGCCACGCAATGACGCGTTACGCAAATAGGTACTTATTCTGTTTAGGAGTCTAAGATGCGCAGCTAGATCGAACTCGATGCACGTAAAATTGAGTACTATTATCTCCAATCATTGTGATTTTCACCTTTTGTCACCTTAGTAAATAAACATGCTTACCTCTCGCTAAACCCAAACTGGAGTGCAGCTGTTCCACGAGTAAATCCTGCTGGATTTTATTAATTCGTTTTCGCATAGGTTTTAGCGACATTTTAATTTAAATGACATGGACAGAAGCTTTTTTCTTAAATGTTGCCCACTCAAATTTTAGTAAATTATTTGAGAAAATCCTATACTTTTTACACATTTCATTAATTCATTCGCTCACTTATTTTTTCCAAGCAGCAACACACTCAGTTTAACTTAGAAATTTTAGAATACGGATAAAATCCGGCTAAATTTAGTCAGCTTGACTTTCTGGAATAGCACTTGTTAAATCCGCCGTCTAAATTATAATTAAAATTTAGAAAATTTAGATTTAGACTATTTAGCCGACGTGCACGTAGAATCGCGTCCAGTGGCAGACCTAATTGGCTAAAACAAAAAAGTTATAAAGGTATCCTACTAATATTTAGTAAATGCGGAAGTTCGTGAGTATGTGTGTTTTGGTTACTTTTTCACACTAAAACACTAGATAGCCGGATTTCTAGGATATCACATGAGCTACTTTTTACTCCGTTTTCCCCAAGGGATCTGATGTACGTGTGTACATAAAATACCGAAATTTCAAGTGGTAAGTCTAGGGATATGAAAATTTGCGTTTGAAAATCACGTTGAAATTTTTGGGGATTAATTTAGCAAAATTTCGGAATGTAAATTCATCTAACTGATCGATTTGTTTATAGTGCTGAAGCCGCGAGTATTGTATAAGTTTATAAAAATGTAATAAAAAATAATAAAAATAAAAAAATCTTTATTTCAGAACATCTATAATATAAAAGTGAACGGCCAGAACGGGATAAAAAAACGAGACAGAGCAGGATGGCGCTCTACAACACCATTTTGACACGTTTCTCCCAAACAACGCATTATTTCTCTGGAATTTTAAAGCAATTCGATTCTTTGACCTTGGGAATCGCGATAAACTTGAGAAAATATGATATTGGGTGTGTACATTTTGTATATTAAGCAAAATAAAATCACAAGTTCGAACTTCGAGCCAAAAGTGAGCGATCATTATCTATGCCAGTGTTGCCATTCAGGGAAAAAGATATCCATTCATTATCCTGCATTGCAGTCTGTAAGAGTAAAGCTCTTTATAAGCACTGACATGCATATTAAAGCATGACAAGTTCCTATTTAGCCCTCGCTATGTTGCGGATTTTCAGTGGAATTAATTTATTTTAATGGCAATGTTTTTTTTTGACAACAGGCGTTGAAAGTCATTAATGTCACCGATGTAAACAAAACGAAAATAATTCTACATATTTCAGAATAATAATCGATTTTGCAATCAAAATGCCCAAAATAGTTCACCCCGACGCAAAAAAAAATTAAATAAGTAGGTACATTCAAATGGTTGCGGCAGTCACGTTGTTTGTTATCGAACTCCTCCGAAACGGCTTGGCCGATTTTTATGAAACTTTTTTCTCTGTATTCGGTAGGGCTAAGAATAGTTTGTAGGTAAATTTTTATACCCCTATTCTTCGCGGACGGAGTCGCGGGCAGCAGCTAGTAAAACATAATAATTAAAACTACTCTGACACACAGAAATAATTAATAAAATAAGATACACGGGTCACTCACGTGCAATCGAAGTATGCTTGATTCATCAAATTTTTTCTCTATATTTGGTAGGTTTGACAACAGGTGGTTGTAGGCTATTTTTTATACCCTTATTCTTCGCGGACGGAGTCGCGGGCAACAGCTAGTTCATTCTATAAAAATTGTTAGTACCTTTCGTTACAGCTACATGTTAGTACATTAAATAATTCGAAGTTTATGTTTATGGCCATTTTTTATGAGAACAGTGGGTTCCGCACTTGACTCGAGTGAGAACTACAGCTCAAGCTAAGCTATTATATTTTGAGAGACGAGTGCTCAGCAGTGTGATGTTGACGTAATTACTTTGACTTTTCGGCCACATTGCAGCGGCTGTAGTCAAGAGTACAATTACAGAAAGACAGTGAACGAGAAAAAGCAGATAGAAAAGTATTGTTAGTAATCTAATAAGCTAGATTATGTCCGGGGATTGTAATTAACTATGAGTGAAAATCACGATATAAAAGATGCATTTTCATGGAAAATTTAACGCTTCACGTGCTTATGAAATTACCTTCTTAAGTTGTTGTATACACGAAAAAGGTTAAGCTATTAAGGTAACAGAGAGATAGAGGGCTTTAACCGCTTTAACCAAGCCGGAGGTGCGTTTAACCTTCACCTAGAAACACACACCCTCTTACAACATACAGAGCTGGCCAGGACTAGCCGGCCGCTTAGTTCGAACCAGTAGGTACATTAGTGGATCAACTCACCCTTTTAAAATTATAACGTACATATCAACGTTTATAATCAAGTACACAGAACGGTGCGGGGTGAAATATCAGGACAGTATTTAAACACTGTTATTATATACATAACAAAATGCTTGGGTAACTTTAAATTCAATGTCTATTCTTTAACTGTCCAGGCTATTCGTTTGTGGAACTACCGAAGGACTTTAAGAGCGCAAAATCATTTCGTATTTTAAAGAATATGCTTAAGGGACAGTGTCTGTCATCTTCTGCATTGAGTGTTATTATTAGTCTATTCATATTATTATGTTGTCTATCTATTTATGTTTGTTGTAAATGTGTGTTGTAAGTATGCTTCGTTTTATGTATCTTTCTAATTAATTGCTCTCATTAGCTGTAAATTGGTCCACCTGGTGAAATCTACTCCTTACTTCTTTCTCTTGCTAAACGGTGTCTGGAAAAGACTGCTCTGAAGCGATAAAGCCACCCAATTCTTACCTTCTAATTTTTTCTCTATAAGTAGGTATATTTATTTTCTATATTCCTTACTATGTGATTTTAAGAGTGTGTAAGAATCATTTTATTCTATTTTCTTTATAAGACTGATATTTCAATAATATTTAGAATATTTTTGTAGTGTTTTTTTTGCAACCTTTATATTTATTATTATTAAACATCATAGTTAAATAAACAGGCTGTCGTTAATAAAACGATAACAATATTTAAATGGTTCACTTCGTTTATTCGCTGAAATATTTGCATGAGCGAAATTGATGCTGTATCTACATAGTTTCTATAGCCTAGGAGGAGAGTTCCTGTTATTTTATTAGACATCTATGGACTATGATGCCGTTTCTTTTTATTTTGTACGATTAAATAGAGATGGTATCACAGACATCTGTCACGTACAATAACAGAAACTTAATAGAGAGTGGTGGAACTGGCCCAAAGGGTTGGTTTTTTCTTGTGTCAACGTTCGAATGCTGCCGCGCTGTCGTCTCTACATTTGAATTAATATTACTTATTTCCGTTAGCTTTTCCCTCATATACTTTTAACCTCTTGTCTTATTAATGTCCCGTTTTGAGTACAGTCCTTTTGTGTTTGTAATAATACAGACTATTTTGTGTAAATGCTCGTTGTCACCATATTTAACGGCACATATCCGTCAAAAGTGACACAATACACCTTGAGGCCATTATTTTAACGGCCTATTTATCATTATTAAAATACTCATTTCAAAACTCATTTCAAGTTGCTTCTACATTTTAAAATAATATCTTTAACATTCACGTCGTCTACTAAATGAAACTGAAAGATATCCCTTAGGGACAGGAGTTCGACTTTGTCAATTAATGTATTTCCTCTGTTACTTTGTATTTGTTTCGTTTAATACTTCTACTTAAATATTTTCGCTCTAATTTTGTATACTGTCCATATTTTATTCCACTGCATGTTTAAAAGACATTAGTCTGTATATGATATAACAAATATTTAGTTAGTGTCTTAAATAGCATCATACAAGATCTGACAAATCTTGTTGCTAATCTATTCCAATTGTATGTAATCCGCTGTAGAATTTCACAGTAAAAGTCACAGTAATTTTTAGAGCTCAGCGTCAGTTCTCTGATGAAAGGCAAACTGATTGATTGTTAGTAATGGTTTGACTGTGGGTTTTCTAGTGTCCAATTGAACTAGGATTTTCAGCTGAAACCGATACAGAATGTTCTAATTTGGACATATTAAAATATTGTACATTAAAGTTTATTTTAATTGTCGATTTCAAGCCAAGAATTCACCCGAATTAGTCGAATGACTTGCAACAGCAAAATTCATGAAAGTTGAGTTTCAACCGACTTTTGACCGAAACAGTTACTGTGTTAAAAACTATAATTTTATTCATTGATTGGTTTTGTTTTGTTTGGTTTTGTGGGTTTTATTGGTTTTGGTTTTATTGGTTTTTTGGCCGAAACTGACAATTGTTTAACTGAAAGTTTCGGGAATACAAAAAATGGACCAGCGTAAAGAGTTAAATGTATGTTTACTGTTTTTTAAAGTATTCTCCAAGCATATTTATACATTTTTTCATTCGCTTAGACCAATTATTGAAACAGTTATTCCACTCCAAAGATGTAGTCCCCGAAATGGCACTTATGAAGGTGTCCACTGCTGCTTCGAGTGACAGGAATCGTAGAACGCGTAAGCTATCTTTAATTTTAGGGTATGTATAGAAATCATTAAGACTCAAGTCGCGGCTGTATGGTGGATGGGTCATTAATTCGGCGTTATAATAGTCCAAATACTCATTTGTTTGACGAGCAGTGTAGTCGCTAGCGTTGTCGTGATGAGAATGATGCATCGGTTGTAGTTTTCTATTTTGAATATGTGAACGATTTCAGGCAGACTAATTGTAGTATATCAGTCTGCATTAACCGTTCTGCGATCCTCAAGTGCAATAGTCGCAACTTGCCCTGATTTCGAGACAAAAGTGGCGACCATCTTTTTCGCCGTGCTTCGGGAGCGAACAATCTTGGTCGGTTGCAATTCGTTTTCGAACACCCAAACTCGTGATTGGTTTTTATTTTCAAGTTCGTAAGCATGTATCCACGTTTCATCACCCAACATAATTTTATATACTGCGTTAGAAGTTCCTGTGTTAAACCTTTCTAAATTTATTCGGCACCAATTGACCCAGACCCCCTTTTGTTCATCAGAAAGTTGGTGTGGGACCCAACGGGGAAATGGCTTTCTCACGACCAGTTCTGTTTGCAAGATAGTTTGGATTTGACTCATTGCAATCCCTAAACATGACTGAATTTCACGATATATGACATGACGATCTTTGTTGATCAGGTCTCGCACTGTATCGACGTTTTCTTGAGGAACCCCAGATTTGGGCCGCCCTTCACGAAAATCATCACTGAGTTTCACACGATCGCGGTAAAATTCGGAAAACCAGCGATACGCAGTCCTCTTTCATGCAACTCCCTCCCCAAATGCATAAGTCGTTCGATCAAGGCATTATTTTTGAAATAAACCACTCTTAAAATCATAAAAATTCATAGGTCTTAAAATTTCTCGCGTTATTTCAATTCTGGCGGCAACGACTCCGTTTTAAAAATTAATTACTAAAAAGTGCCTACTTTTTTTTTTAAACTGCCTGCTGTAATGAGTTGACAAGACCTCTATGGTTATAAAAAGGTTAAATTTGAAACACTATTCTACCATTAAATAATCGATTCCCGAAACTTTCAGTGCAGCCTAGTAATGAGCATCACTGTACTGCAACTTTTAAGGGCTCCGCTGTCTGTCTGAACGTCCGTTTGTCACAGGGCTCTATCTCTTGAACCGTAAAAGCTAATAGACACTTGAAATTTTCATACTAAATACAAACTGAAACATAGATACACAGTAAAACCCAGAAAAAAAAATTTTTTTTCACCGATTATGTATTATTGTGGCCGCTATAACAACAAATACTAAAAATAAAATAAAGTTAAAAATTAAAAGGGGTCGTCATATAAGAAACGTGATTTTTTCTGTTTTTAGCGTTGTTAGGCGTTGCTAGGCGAGCCTATGCTGTTCGGATGTTGACTTATTATAAGTTTGCGATTTTAGTGATTACATTTCGACGATTTTTTACTGAACTGTTTTTAAAACATTGTACGGAGGTACGGAACCTTTTATGTACGAGTCCGACTCGTACTTGACCGGTTTTTATTTGGCAATTAAGTTGCACATCTATTCTATACATAATAGAGATTAACTAACAGGGGCTAAATTCAGGACCGGGCCTCACGGGTTTGGTAGCGGTAATTCAATCGTTTATGTTGGGTTTGGTTTGAACTGCTTTTCAGGATCGCCAAAAATCACTGGTTTGCGAGAGGTTTGGGCTGAGTTTGGGATGAGCCTTATTTATTTGTTTATTTATTTATTTATTAACAAAGCGAATTAACAGGAAAATAAGGCTCATCCCAAGCTCAACCCATTCCTATCCTCTCCCAAACGATTGAAACCGTGTTGGGCCGTTCCTGAATTTAGCCCCTGGCTCTATACTACGAAACGCGAAATTCGAACTTCGTTTCATGCCGTTCCGCTCACGCTAATGGTATTTATTACGAGAGTGAAAGGGACCACACGATCCGAACTTCGAACTTCGAATTTCGTAGTAACCCCCCAGATCTTACAAATCTATCTAAATGTTCCAACCGCATACTGCCTGTCAATGTCATGCTAATCATGCTCGCGTACATAATACCTTTACCGATCTCCTGTATCTATAACACATATTATTCAGTAGGTAACTAATGAGGTGTGGAAAATTGCGGCGACCTCATGAAACCGAAACAATGGTTTTATAATTTGATGGTCGCGCGTTCATTGTGACAAGGGGACCCTAATGGAGCTCCGTTGTATGTAAATAAACGCAAGCTCATTGTATCAGCCTCTACATATTAAAATTGCTTGCTTAGGGATGTTATAAATTGTATTATTTATGTAATTGTATATTGAACAATTTTTAGGTTAAAATAAGAGAGCATTTTTCTGCGAGGGGAATTTAGCCACCTTTCTATGTTTGCCGTAGGTACTATTCTATCCTGTCCTATCTGTATGCTTAGTATAAGTTTTTACTTCACGAAATACTTCTCGATCGCGTTTTCGTAAAAAAATCAATTACTAGGGAAACATGGACAGCGCCTCCGCGCGCACGCGTCCATGTTTCCATAGAATTGAAATTTTTACGTAAACGCGATCGAGAAGTATTTTGGTGAAGTAAAACTTATACTAAGCGTACTGTATGCTTAGTATAAGTTTTCCTTCACTAAAATACTCTCGATCGCGTTTACGTAAAAAAATCAATTACTAGGAAACATGGACAGCGCCTTCGCGCGCGCGCGTTCATGTTTCCATAGAATTGAAATTTTTACGTAAACGCGATCGAGAAGTATTTTGGTGAAGTAAAACCTATACTAAGCGTACTGTATGCTTAGTATAAGTTTTACTTCACCAAAATACTTCTCGATCGCGTTTACGTAAAAAAATCAATTACTATGGAAACATGGACAGCGCCTCCGCGCGCGCGCGTCCATGTTTCCATAGAATTGAAATTTTTACGTAAACGCGATCGAGAAGTATTTTGGTTAAGTAAAACTTATACTAAGCATGCTGGTCTTTACTTAAAATCGAACCAGCTAACCACATCCCTCAATATATCTCCAGCGTTTGTGAACCGATTTCAACGATTCTTTTTTTGTTCGATAGGGCATATCTCACACAAACTCTCATACCTATATATTTTGTCGAAATGACTAGCAAAGTTACATTTTATTCACATTCGAAGCAAAGTAAGGTTTCTGTTCAAAAAAAAATGTTATTGTTTAAGGGTCATACACAGCGTAAGAAAAAAAGTTTTCTCCCCTTTGGACATACAATTAACGACTTCGAGTCAATCAAGATTGGTTTTTTTGGAGTCTTTTTGTATTTTATTTTTTATTTTTCAACTCCCAATTTTTTTTAGTTTTACGGTCATCCCGGTCGGTATTTCATACTAAATAAAACTGAAACATGGATGCACAGAAAAACCCAGAAAAAGAGACCAGCGCTGGGAATCGAACCCAGGTCCTCAGCATTCCGTGCTGCGTGCTAAACCCCTACACCACCACTGGTCAGGAGTTTAGACACAAATTTTCCTATGCATCGCACATCTCAGCTTGCTTTAATCTCTTAAGCAGCGATACTAGCGATATCTGTGTTAAGTTCTGATCGAGAGACGTCAACACTCCTTCGGAACTAACCGCTCACCCGGACCAAGAGATGTCGCCCTTAAGCAATCTATTCAAGATTGGTTTTTTTACTTTTACGGCCATCCCGTGAAGTCCATATATTTCATACTGAATACAAACTGAAACATGGGGCCTGTTGCATAACAAAGTTCAACTAATATTACAAGCGGAACTCTTGCTTCAGTTATATTAACCAGAAAGTGAGTTGCGCTTGTAATATAAGTTGTTCTTTGTTATGCAACAGGCCCATGGATGCACAGAAAAACCCAGAAAAAGAGACCAGCAAACCTAACCTAAGATTTATTTAAATAGGCCTAAAGTTGGTCAGGCGTCCCACACGCCGATGTAGACTTGGCTAAAAAATATTGGCTATAGACCCTTAACTTTTGCCATGTCCACAGGAGAGACGGGAACCCTTAAATACCAATTTAATTCAAAATGGAAATAATAATAAAATTAACATACATACGATATTTACATATCTAATATCATATGTATTTTGTGAAACGTCAGCTACTTTCCAGACCTATGGTATTATTATTATTCGAGACATTATGCATGAACTAAAATAGAATTTAGCTGAAAGCGACAAGGCTCTTGGACGCGTGAGATCCATTCACGCTTGACTCGCATAACATTAACGCTTGTTGACTGGAAAACTGAAGATAGCTATGTAAATTTAAACACTATACATTATGACAATTTAAATAAAAACAACCACTTCAGTTAAATTAACTAAAGGACACTCTGCCGGCGTGAAATTTTTTTTTTCGCAGTATTTTTCTTAATTTTGCAAGGAAGTAACTAATTAAAAAAAACGGAAATCTAAATTTGGAAAAATTTTAAATAAAAAATAGAACCGCCTTCAAAAACACCCAAAAAATATTATTTAAAAATTTAACCGACTATAATGAGCATTATAATATCTTTCTACTAATCTGTTTGAAGTCGGGCCTCAGCACGAGCTAGCAGGAGTAGTAGACGCCCAATAGATAGTAGGTATCTATCTATGTAGGTAAGTTACATTACTACTATAAAGCTTGAGGTCCCAGGTTCGGTCCCCGCGTTGGGGCAGATATTTGTATGAAAAACACAAATGTTTGTCTTGGGTGTTTAATATGTATTTAAGTATGTATCTATCTATATAAGTATGTTTATCCGTTGCCTAGTACCCATAACACAAGCTTTGCTTACTTTGAGACTAAGTCGATTGGTGTGAATTGTCCCGGGATATTTATTTATTAATTTAATTACTAGGTCCACTCCTGCTGTCTCGAGCTGAGGCCCGACTTCAAACAGATTAGTAGAAAGATATTATAATGCTCATTATAGTCGGTTAAATTTTTAAATAATATTTTTTGGGTGTTTTTGAAGGCGGTTCTATTTTTTATTTAAAATTTTTTATTTTTGGTTTTTTAGTTGCTTTGGTATAAAAAAGATGCGTAGGCGTAGCCAGTAGACGAAGCCCGGCTTCTGTTTCCGATCTGAGGATCGCAAGGTAACTAACGAACCTAAGCAGGTTAAACGTGGGATAGTTTGAAGGTATTTTTTATTGCAGGGGGGCTCCGCTCCCCGAGCCAACTCTCTGGTAGCAAGCCTACCACTTCCAATCTGAAGGATACGAGATACTAACGAACCTAAGCAGGTTAAGCAAGGAATGGTTTGAAGGTTTTTTTTGCGGGGGGCTCAGCCCCCCGAGCCCCCCGTTCCGGTATCAAGGCTTCTAATACCACTCTGAGGGACGCAAGATAACTGACGAATCTAACCAAATGAAACGGTAGATGGTTTAACAGATTTTTTACTGCGGGTTGTCTCTGCCCCCGAGCCCCAAAGAGCGGGGCTTTTATTTTCACCCTGAGGGACGCAAGGCAGCTACCTAACCTAACCAGGTTAAACGGGAAGTGGTTTAAAGGTTCTTTTTATTACGAGAGCTCCGCCCCCAAGCCCCTCTACCGGGACCGAGGTTTCTATTTCCACTTTGAGGGATACGAGATAAGATAACTAACAAACCTAACCAGGTTAAACGGGAGGTGGTTTGAGGGTATTTCTTATTGCGGGGGGCTCCGCCCCCCGAGCCCCCTTTCCATTAGCGAGGCTTCTATTACCACTCTGAGGGACGCAAGATAACTGACGAATCTAACCACGTTAAACGGGAGGTAGTTTGTCTGTATTTTTTATTGCGGGGGGGCTCCGCCCCCCGAGCCCCCCTCCAAGAACGCGGGTGCTAATTCCACTTTGAGGGACGCAATGTAGCTAACTAACCTTAACCAGGTTAAACGGGGGGTGGTTTCAAAGGATTTTTTTATTACGAGGGGCTCCGCCCGCTAAGCTCCTCTACCGGTACCGAGGCTTCTATTTCCACTCTGAGGAATGCAAGATAACTGACGAATATAACCACGTTAAATCGGAGGTGGTATATCAGAAAGAAAAAAGAAAGAAAGAAAGAAAAAAATTTTATTCGTGACATAATCTTAAATTAACAGGTGAATGAACGGTAACAGATACAACATTATCACGAAATGGTCCCCACTTAGCATGATGTCGGCTATGCAGCTGACGCTGGTCTTCCGTTGGAACCATATCATCAGTATTTTTATAGCGGGGGGCCGCTTTGAGGGATCCAAGGTAGCTAACTAACCTAACCAGGATAAACGAAGGATGGTTTAAAGGTTTTTTTTTATTACGGGGGGCTCGGCCCCCCGAGCCCCCTTTCCAGTAGCGATGCTTCTATTTCCACTCTGAGGGACGCAAAATAACTGACGAATCTAACCAGGTTAAACGGGAGGTGGTGTAAGAATATTTTTTATTGCGGGGGGCTCCGCCCCCCGAGCTCCGCCCCTCCCTCGAAGAGCGGGGCTTCAATTTCCACTCTGAGTGACGTAAGATACTAGAGAACTAATGAACCTAACCAGGTTAAATAGGGGGTGGATTGAAGGTGTTTTATATTACGGGGGCTCCGCCCCCCGAGCCCCCCTTCCAGTACCAAGGCTTCAATTTTAACTCTGAGAGACGCAAGATAACTAACGAATCTGGTAAGGTTAAACGGGAGGCGGTTTGACACTATTTTTTTTAGCGGGGGGCTCCGCCCCCCGAGCCCCCCCTCTATTCCGCTTTAAAAAGCGCAAGGTAACTAACGAACCTAACCAGGTTAAACGGGAGGTGGTTTGTAGGTATTTTTTATTGCCCCCTTTTCTTTGTAGGTGCCATACCTACTTATAGTTTAGGTGAATGACTTACACAACTCTTAGGACTGCTTTGGCCAATTAATATTGTAGGTAATCCGATGTTCTTGTTATCAATAAAGAACGAACAAATATGCTTTAGGACTTTCAACAGTATGCCAAACATTCTTGGCCAGAAATTTTTAGAACAATCAACATTATGCGATACAACAGGCACTTTTTGCTGACTGTACTTTTTGACCCTGGTTACCAAAGTACTCTTCAAGACGAATCAAATGAGCTCAAACTCGATGGGGTTATGTCGTTTTATTACGGAGTTCTTATGGTCACCTTCTAACTCCATCTTCAGATCCTAGTTACCATCTAGGATCAAAGTACTCGTCAAGACAAATCAAATGAGCCCAAACTCAATGCGGTCGTATCGCTTTATTACAGAGTTTCTATGGCCATCTTTCAGCTCCATCATCAGATCAGCTCCATGTCATAATAATATTGCATCGTCATCCAATTTACATATGCCTGCAAAATTTCAGCTCAATTGGAAACCGGTTCAAATTTAACTTGCAAGATTTGACCCGTTGAGGAGTTCCGTTGGCCATCTACAGTCTTCTTCAGCAGGTCCAGTTTACCAAATGATACTTTCTGAATGCAAATACTTCACTTGATTCTAAAAATGCTAAAATCACCATAGGTTTGCCTGTAAAATTTGAAGGTTGCCCTCGATTTCTCTAGGATCCCATGATCAGATCTTGACTTGGTGCCAATGGGACCACTTCAGGAGTATACTCTTTCAAACAAAAAAATAATTTTGGAAATCGGTTCACAATTGAGGGAGTAATCGCGTAACAAACACACAAAAAAAAAAACATACAGATGAATTGAGAACCTCCCCTTTTTTTTTGAAGTCGGTTAAAAAAATATGACTGGAGTTATATTTACTTTGAAGACTTCATTTTAACCTAACCTAACGTTTTATTTAACTTGCAGTCATGTACGTACAGTCAGCAATAGAAATGGACGAGCAGTTGTAGAGCTCAAAATGATTTAATGATTTATGTACATACGACTCTATTGCTAACAGTATAATAAGAAGCATATGTAATTTTTCTCTACCGCCGCTCATCCACGTCTGCTGCTGACTATACATACGCATATGTCAACAACGAAATCGTCCGATTCAAATCATTCATTGAAATTTTGACCCACTTTCAGTGGTTGCATTATTTTTTTTTCCGATGACAATCCAATAATCAAGTATCACCAACAAAAGGCTTAATGCATGAATGTAATAAAACTCTTTATGTGCATAAAAACATAAAATTAAGAGATAACAAGTGAAACAGATGTACAAAGACGAACTTATCCCTTAGGGATCTCTTAGAGAGCTTGTGTTAAAAATGTTCTTTTTAAAAAAAAAAAAAAAACATTTTGTTTAACTTCGGTTTCATAGCTTTGCATACGGCAGAGACGCGGCCTTGCATTACTATACACAATATCATGCCACACTACTTCAGTTCATACTACAATATGGCTTCTTCTGAAATGGTTTTCCTGACTGAGGTATCAATTTGGCTTAAACACTCATCAACATCATCATCTCAACCTACAGTTGTATACGTTCCAATGCAGGGCACAGGCCTTCTCTCAATATGAGAAGACTTGACCCCTAGTTTCCACGCGAGCCCAGTGAGGATTGAAAACTTCACAAACACCATTGAATTTCTTCTCATCCTCACGATGTTTTCCATCACCGCTTTCACAAAGCTCATGGAAAATTTCAAATGTAAAATTTCAAATGTAAATTTCAAATGTAATGCGAGCTCGTCCTCGTACCCACGACCCTGTTTGAGAGGCCATAGGTCAAACTACTAGGCTACCACGGCTTGCACATGCGTCGATATATTGGGAGCTCATTATAGAAACCTAATTAGGTACGTACAGCCCAAGAAACTTTTGCCTATCGTACAACTGCACCTTGGGTTGAAATTAAGTCGGGCTGTTTGCCTTTAATTCTTATGAGAACCTTTCGAACTTATTCAACCGGTTTACTTGTACAAGAATTTACGTCTCCATCCGTTTTTAAAAAAAGTTTACAATACCAAACACGCCTCGCGGGTATGCAATACCGTGTAGGTATTTGAACTAATGCACCGAATTACGAAGCCCGCCTGCCGACAATCTGCATCGAGCACACCTGGAGCACGCTGCAGCTCAAAAATCGATTAAGTCCCAAAGCGAAGTTGAGGTCTCGAGATGGAGGGCCCTCGTGGAGACTTTTGGAGTATGCTGGAGGTCGGGACGCGCATGCGCGGGGCAGGGCCCTCTGACGTCACTGGTCGGACCCGGGCGGCGTTAGTGCCTCTCGCGACCGCGCGCCTCGTCACGCGCCCGAACGTATTACCTAAACACGATCACGAGTTTCCGATGTTAATTGTTTTAAACCACGTCAACATTCACCCTGTGTGTGATCAGTGGGACCCTGCGATGTCATGAGTATGCCTGTATACCATAAAACAAAGAGTTTGGATGTACTCGTACATATTAAGTATCAGCACCTTAATGAATTACATAGATTCTATAAGCGTTGTAATTCATGCTATAATTTTAGCTTGGCCTTCCCTGTGAGCTATGAACATTGTTTCTGCTAATCTTTACCCGATGTAGTGAGGCTTGAAAAAAACAGGACTTTACTCCCATAACAATAAAGATTCGAATATCAACACGACATTTCTGAACGGAAAGATTACATTAGAATTATATAGCATGATAATTTAGCTAAATGAAAATAATGCATGTTACATTTGCTGCCATATATATACAATAAAGATATGTTAGAAGGGTGGGAACAACATATTATCATTCTAATCTTAAATGTCATCATAGTATTCCACGTACTGTTACAATATAAAGCACATGAAATATGTAAATAAGAAGGAATATGTTGTAGTCAACATTTCCTTTACCCTTAGTATTAAAAAGCATAACTTTTTGTGATGTGCAATCTAGGTCGATGACCTTACAACCAACTCGTCCAGCTGACAGGGTAATTGAACTTTAATATTTATAAAGCCTGACATGACATGTCCAGTGAAAAGCGTGTTCTCTGTATCGCTATAACGTTAGATTTTTTAATTCTGGTTCAAATACAGGGTTATTTTTAATTCACTGACATCCTCTTAACCCTGAATTCCTATCACTCAAACAAATGTTTTTTGTTTTACGACTTTTTAAAATGAAGCACTTTTTTTCCCATACAAATACACAGAGTATCGTAAAAATAAGAGGCAGAATCAAATTTTCAAAACGTTATTAAACCAAAAATATTAAGTTATGACAAAAGCCGTAAAACAAAAAACATTTGTTTAAGTGGTAGGAGTTTAGGGTTAAAAGGATGCTAGTGAATTACAAATAACCCTGTATTTTTTGTTACACGTCGTCATAATAGATATTATTATCGTACTAGCTGTTGCCCGCTACTTAGCCTGCATCTCGCGGGAACTTTGTACTTTCCCGGGATAAAATATCCTAACTTACCTAGAATAGAGTAGCTTGCTATCATTTGAAGATCTATTCAGTAACATAAAAGCAAAAGAACAAAATCTACCTCTACTACTTTAGAAAAAATGAATGTAAATAGATTAACATTCAAGCATTTACTTTTTACTGTAATTGCAACCGTCGCAATAAGTTTTAAATCCTTTTAATGTAATTGAAATAAACAGTACTAGTTTCACAACACTTTGTAAAGCTTAATGTTTACATTAAACAATTAACAAACTATAATTTCAACTCGCAATATTCTACTCACCTAAAATTACTCGCTTAACTGAATAAAAATTTGCCTTTTCTTTACTTAATATTATAGCGAGAAAGATATACAGGCTGTTAAGATTTTGCTACAAAAGACAACGGCGGGAAGAACAATATTTTCTTTGCAATATAAGCCCTTAAGCAAGTGCCTCGTTTATTTATGAAACGGCTTATGCTTATTATCCTTCAAGGCTTAAAAGGGGGATTTCTAAATGGAACCCATAAAATAGCTTCTCTATATTCTTTTATGAGCCGTCTTTACCATATTTTACAAAACAGTTACATACTTTACATTACGTACTTTAGAGCAACCTTTTCTAACACGCTGGCTCGTTCCCATCTCCATGCAGCTAGCAATATGCATGGTGCATCCTCTGAAGCGGTCAAAAAAGCAAAAGCACACAATGCAGGGGTCTAACCTCCGAATACGACTTGGCCCCATTCGATATAGAAACTCTTGATCCGTGGGGTCCTAGCGCTTTGAGGCTCCATAAGTAAATTACAAAGAGGCTAATCGATGCCACAGGGTACCGAAGAGCTGGCAGCTTCCCCGAACAAGGAATTAGCTTAGCTATTCAAAGAGGAAAGGCTGCCAGTATTTTTGAAACCATCCCAAAAGGGACTCTATTTCGTAACATGTTAAGTACTTATTACTGTTATTTTATGCACTAATAAATATAGTATTATCATTATCATTACTAATACAGCATAAAAATACAACAATTGTATGTATGTACCTATGTAAAACTCTTTATTGTTACATAAAAACAAGAAATTAACAGTTAACAAGAGAAACAGATGTACAAAGGTGAACTTATCCCTTAAAGGAATCTATTCCAGTTAACTTTTGAGCAATTGCAATATTAACATAAGAGTTACGTACCTAGCATAGATGCACGGAGAGCGCCATATCTACGCGTACTAGGTACACTTTCCCAAATAGGTACGCTGTTAGTTTAAACATAGCATACATATATGGAACTCGAGTCACATTTTACGCGAGAGGTCTCTCACAAAGTGGTACTTAATTTTATATACTCCATAACATAATAGGTATTTTCTGGCATCGTGTGTATTTCCTTATGCTACACTACTCGTACACTTCCTTTACGTCGTCAATAAAATATGAATATTTTTCTGCTGTATACGCCGTGACGTCTTACGTTTTGTTTCATTGCTCTATCCAATGTCGTTCCTTCCAGATTGCCCTTGGGCTTATTACGAGAATCGAGACGAGAATACATTTGGGCGAGCGTAAGCAGAACGAATAGTCTGCCTTTGGCTAAAACGCGCTAAATCCAACCTTGGCGTAGAGCCTTATAACTCTTTAGGGTTCCATGTATAAGGAACCCCGCGAAACCATCGACAATATAAAGTTAGCAACCCCAGCGGTTAGAATAGGCAATTTGCCACCGCAAATACTCGAAGATTAGGTACCGTAAAAATCGGAGCATGAATTTTGTATCCCCGAATCTTGGATTCGTGAATAACGAGCCACGATTTTAATTGCCCTCCATGTTGCTTAGGCGCTGCAAAAGTTTGATGAGATGGAAATTGTAAAAGTTATAACATATTAAAATAGAAATCAGGGAAGTCGGACGTTGTTATTATTCAAGCTTGGCGTTATTATGAAATTACAGATATTAAAAGTAAACGAGTGTGATAGCGAACTTTGTTAATTAAACAACCAGAGTGCTATTGCGAACATGTTTCGGTCATGCACATTTTTTTGTGCACATGGCACATGGCTCCTGTGGACATGGCAAAAGTTAAGGGTCAAAGGGCCAATATTTTTCAGTCAAGTTTACATCGGCGTGCGGAACGCCTGGCCAACTTTCGGCCTTTCGGCCTAATTTTATGTCCACAGGGAAGACAACTTTTGTTTCTTACGCTGTGTATTCGGCAATTATGTTTTTTTTTCTATGGAACCCACATGGCATTTGAAATTCTCCTTGGCTGGCTTTTACTAGCGGTCACATAAGCCAAGCATGTGTAACCTTGAGCGTGAATAATTTATGTCGCGTCTCCTTTTCCTTTGGGCATAAAAACAAAAAGCACACGAATCTTTACGTTATTCGGAAGACTCGTGGTTTCGTAGGGACTTCAATTTATACGCATTTAATATTCATAATGGAAATCTTATTTTCAATATGTCTCTGATAACAATTTATGAAAAGATCAGGGTCCTGCCCTTTTGACTGAGGTAGAGATCAGGGTTTCTGGAATTTACTCAATCGAAAGAAATCTTATAGTATTTGTTAGGCAATCGTGCATTCATAGAGCAGATTTATATCAACTATGATTGGAATTAACTACTAGATTCAAGATTCAAGGTTCGTTTATTTGGCCAAGTATCATCAGTCACATTTAGCAAGTCATTAATACTAAATACAAGAATAGAAAAAAAAAGAAACTCTCTTTAAAGATTAAAGATACCAGAATTCTGAATGTAAACTCTTTTTTGTATAAAAAAATATAAATGGTAGGTACACAGAATGAAGTTCAAAAGCGAACACGATCAAACGATCATGTGCCCTGGGTATATGTTTGGACTTTTCTAATTAATACTTTAAAATCTTGTAAAACAACGTAATACGTAAAAACTATTTGATTTCATTTGAAAAATTGTAATCACAATCGTGCCACTCGATTTTACCTCACTTCCAAAAGTTCGATTAACTTGAAATCTGGTAACTTTAAACAGGTACTTACATAATTTTAATACTATCTTCTTTGCTGTGGTTTTTGCTGACAAAGGGAAACTTGAACAAGCAAAAACTAAATAAGGAAATCTCAAAAAAATTATGTAGGGGAGACCAAGGAAAGTTGTGACAGAGGAGAGTAGTGACAATGTCGATTTTGTAGAACTTATTAACTGCTTGCGAGCTCGCAATAGCGCGCATTTTTTAGTTCAAGTCTCGAGCTATCAAACACGCGCTGTTGCGAGCTTACTAGCAGTATATAAGTTCCCAAAAATCGACGATGTCACAACTCTCCTCGGTCTCCCCTATTCTAATCATAACTCAACACCCTAAAGCACAAAATGTAATAGTACATATCGTAATAACTCCAAGCTACAAGAACTTAGGCAATTTTCTGTTACTGAGAAAATACCTACCTATCTCTTTTGATCAGCTACGTCAAGCAGCCTTCACTTACACAGATGTTTCTTTTGATCAGTAGCGGCGCGGAAATAAAACTTTTTCATGTCATTCATCACAACTATACTGTGACAATCCGAGTGAAAGGAAAATCTTCCGATTGACCCGACTCCCGCGGTTTCGCGTCCATAAATTGGGCGGAACCCTTTTCCATCTGACTGTCACATTTTGACATACCTGTAATCGATCCGGCCGCGGAAGGCGGTCTGAAAGGAATTTATTTAACATTTTGTTGCTGTGCTTAACGAACCGAGTGCAGGGGACGCTTGTAATCTGTTACTGAATTAATGTGGACCGGACAAAAGGTCAATTTGCGTGGGAAATCATAATGTTCTTATTTGGCAGGGCCATTGTTTGGGGTGATGGGATGTGGATTGTGTGACGTATTGATCCAACCGTCGCGTCACACCTTGAGGTTAGTTTGGCACATGGACCTTTATAACAGGAACCTACCTACCTGATGAAAATTATATATGAATATAAGTATGATAAATGTTATTTATAGAGGCAGATTTAGGTGTTACTTTGCTGAGCTGCAAATAAATGAATAGGAAAATTAAAAGGTATAACTATAAAATTACTATGAGTATTTTTATGTTGGACATCACTTTACAATAGGCGATGCATGATGCGTGCATGTCTTTGATTTTACGAGTATTTTTGAATGACAAAGACAATACACAAACTTTTCTTCCCGACATTTTTTTCCCGTAATAAACAGAACTCTACAGGTAACCACAAACCTGCTATATTATTTACTCTAATTCCGGTGGAAAAGCAAAATGGCAAATTTCTACGCAGGCGAAATCACGAGCAACCTAACCTAACCTGACCTGCACAAAGAAGAGCCCAACTATTAAAAATTTACAAATTTGTTTAATGTAATCTGAAGCGAAGTATAATACCGACACAAATAATTTACCTACATAAGAATTTTACTATATAGTCACCTTTGCCAAACTGGCAAGTCGTTTCACAAATTCTCCACAAGATATTGCGTACCTACGACATTATATTATTAAGTAGGTATGCCGCTTGTATCTTGTTTAATTAAACCACGTTGGTTTCTGAGACGGCCTACCTCTATAAATATGATATTGTTACTATATTTTCATTAGTCTCCGAGGAATATTATTGTATTTCATTTATGTTACCTTATGATTCCGAAAAGTTTTGCTTAAATTGTTAGCGGCTTGCTAAGCTAGTAATGTGACCTTTGATTTAACCCTTTAAATAATTACTTAAGTTCGTTGAAATAGTCATAATGACATGACAGCGTTGAATGGAAATTAAAATACACGATTTTTTTTTAAATCTTTATTTAGTTAAAAGGGCTTTTGTCATATTATATTGACAATGTCAGCGAAATTAAAAAAAAAAACTCTACACTTTTTCATAACATTCATTGTAATAAATAAGTTGAAAACGTGTAGAACGCGAATGTATGACCGGCATGTACTTTTGATCCAACTGTATCTAGATCTACTGTGGAAACTTATTACAGAAATAGTCAAAGTGGCACCGTATTGCTTGATAAGGGAATTCAATTCACTAGGACACGTCTAATAAAAACGTTCTACCGTGGATCAGAAATTAAATGGTTCACAGTATCTTATTACTTTATTATAAACGCGAAAGTTTGGATGGGTGGATGTATGGATGTTTGTTACACTTTCACACTAGAACGGTTTGACGGATTCTGATGCAATTTTTATCCCAGTAAATTGCATAGTTCCCGCGGGATTCCGATAAACGAATTCTCCGCAGACGGAGTCGCCGGCAACCACTAGTAATGGCCGCGTAAAATTTTCATCACCGAAATAATTCATCATTTCGTATAACTCTTTTTTCTCATAAACCATTAAGTATTCAGAATTGTTATAAATAAAACCTAACCTAACCTATTGAGTGCTACAGGATAACCAATTCCAAATTCCTAAATAATGGTTTCTGAGAAAAAATTGTTATGCCAAATAATGAATTATGCGTAAAAATTGTATGCCACCAGACTGGATTCCACCTAGTGAAACATAAATATTTAAATAGGGTAGCACTCTCTTCATTCAATATAAAATACGACTCAAATTTTTAATTACTATATTTTTGTTGAACATTCAAGAAGCCTCAATAAACGTTAGGAATCGCGCCGCAGAAGAAAACTGGCTTTCCCGCTTGCTACCTTAATTGCAAGCCCGAATTTAATTTACATACGCTTTAGCAGAAACAATGTTATAATGAGAATATTAACGTCTTAGAAGTTTTAAGACGTATCAAAGAATACATAATTAAAACAATGCTTTAATGTGTTTCGTTCATTTATTCGGAAACTCGTCATCGTAATTCGAAAACGAAAAAATATCAAAGGAACATTAAAAGTTTGCATACCAAATGCAGTTCAAGGTGCAACTATAAAGTTAAATCTTCAAATTCAACTAGAGCATTGAATTTAAACTTGAACAGAAAGACAACGCAGCTGGATAAAGTTTTCTAATAACAAAGAAGAACTCCACTCAAACTTTGACATAAATAATAAAGTTGAAAACACAGAATAAGGATGAAGGGTTGTTGACGTTTTACAGAGTGAAATGGTTTCTTAAAACTAAAGTTGCATGAAACATGCTAGTTTTTAAATTCATTCACACGACTCTAACTTTAAATTGAGCAAGTTTGCACTAAAATAAAAACTTACTCTAACATCGAGGAACTTTGTCCATCTAGAATAAGGTGGGAATGGAGGTACGGTCGTATCTTCATTTAAAACTGGACTAATAACATCCTATAATATTTAAGGACTTAGTTTTGTTGTATTTGTTGCTGTGCTATATATCTTGAACACCCTTTAAAGCCGGGTGGAACACCAGTTGAAATCAGTGTGTTCATTTAAGACTACAAGAATTAGGAAAAGCCAATAAATTAAAAATAATATCCTTGAGTGAAGACATTTAAAACGACAGTGTGGTGTTGCCGTGGTTGGCAAGTGCGAGTGAACTGTTCTTTTACGACATACTTTAAGCTTCACATTGAACTTCGCTAGCGGAGATATTACAAATACCGAAGCCGCGTCACCACGTTGCCACGTGCGAGTGAAGTGTATATTTTACAGATTAAGCTTTACATTGAGCTAAAACAATTCTAGAGCTGCTCTAGATACATCTATAAGACGTGCGTTGACTTAAGGCAGTTTAAGTACAAAGTGAAGGTCTAGTGAGGTGTTATGGTTGCCGCGGAGTGAAGTGGGCGCGCGCTGGGCGCGGGAGGCTCGCGGCGCGCCGGCTGTGATGCGATGGGCCAGGACTGGTGCTTCCGCCGCAAGAGGAAGCGCAGTACCGGTCAGGAGGACCACCCGCATCACACCCGGTAATATAGTCAAAGATTTCTCAATCTAGCGTCCTTGTTGCGGCTATGCGCAACAGGCGAGCATTTTTCTTTATTTTGTGCTTGTGCAGTGGTTGTCTTGGACATGCAAACGCAGAAAAGGGTCGCCATGCTATTGGACGCCGGTAGTCATGGCCGGACTTATTATTTTATTGCCTAACGCACTCGGAATCACAATCGTTTTTACCACTTCTTTCAGTCATACGGTATAAGATGACGGTAGTAAGAGATCGTTCGCGGTCGAGACACTTGCCGTTGGTACGCACAACTATAAATTAGCGGCATACGCAGTTTATAAAATCGCTCGCCGCGCTGCTGGTTGGGCTGTAACGCATCTATTACCTGTTGACTACACTTGAACATGGACTTTCGAACATCTTTTTAAAAATGCTCCACTTTTTAGACATATTTTCTTCGAGTTCTGTTATGATATGAAGTATTTTGACGCATCTACCTCTAGTAACATCTCGGGTTCTCGGGTAGGTATACCGAAGAAATTGCGGGTAGATATAATTAATTGCGCTCAACATTTTTTGTAGAAAAAAAATCCTTGTTTTCAAATTTAAGACACATGATAGAATTATATATGGAATAATACATATATGATAGCACTTTTTTGTCGATTTTCTATAATATTTATGAACATTAGTAATGTTCACACCATGAGCTACTTGCGGTTTAATCGGACAATAGGCAAAGAAATAAGTAATTTTATACCTAATTCCTGGTTAACCGGCACATCTGATTTATTATTCTTTCTGAATTAACCGGCACATAATTTTTTAATGAAGTTCTCATTACTTTACTTTCTTTAAAAAAAGTTAATGTTGAATGAATGAAATTGCGACTTTTTCTATTGGCAAATATAACTAGATATTATGAACAGTTTTCAATTAATTCTACTATCATGAATTAACCTAATACTTATGTATTTGCATGTTTTTTTATACGCGACAAACATTTTAGCACTTCATTTAAATTTGACACTTTATTAATAAAGTACTTCAAAATAGTAATAAAATGTTATGTTTAGGGCTTTGATCAATTATAACTGAAGATACACATTGCCGAACAAAATCCCCTTCAAAGAATGTCCGAACTTTTTTATTTGTTTGCATAACAATTAAAATCATCACCTACACAGAAATTTGAATCTAGTCTTTACTTCATTACAGTCGAATTTCCGTTGACACTTGACAGCTAAACTTGACAATTTTACGCAACGTACTAAGAAAAAAGAAGGCCACTTTTATCAAAGTGGCGCTCATTTGGCTCGGACATTTTCGGGCGCGCGACTGTGGATCTACAGTTATAATTGATCAAAGGTTTAGGGTATTAGTTTTTTGCGTTCAGAACAAAATATTTAAATAAAAGACATTTTGTGGTAAGAGTGTTCATTAAAACAACACCCTTGTAAAATATTAAATGACGTAAATATGATCTCAAAGGTTTTGTTTAATCTCGTTGTTATTTTATGTTTTGTTTCGGAACCCATCAAAAGGATTTTAAGTATATAATTACACACTTTTTACAAATATTATAAAAATATATTAAAAATAACACAGAAACTGGTACAAACATAACGCTTTATCTCACTATATGCTTTGATATCTATGTAATTTGTATCTATTGCTTCATTTGAAACTAAACTAAATAATTGACATAGGTATTGTGGTTTTATGGAGCGAAGCATTCTTGGTGTCCGAAGAACGGACCGAATTAAAAACACTGAGCTACGCTCAAATACTCGAATTGCTGACGTGGGCGTAATGACGGCCAAGTTGAAGTGGGACTGGGCTGGACATGTCTGTCGAATGAACCCAGAACGTTGGGCCAAAATCGCCACGGAATGGGTCCCTAGTGACGGATACGGTAATAGAGGCAGACCGAAGAGGAGTTGGAGGGACGACCTAGATGCTTATAATGTGGGATGGCGGGAGCTCGCCTTTGATAGGCAGGAGTGGAGCAAGAAAGGAGAGGCCTTTGCCCAGCAGTGGGACACAAAAATAGGCTAAATTAAATAATTAAAAATCCAACTAGTAGGTAAATGCGTTTCATGCGTTAGTGATCTCATAACCATAACCTTAGTCACAGATTAAGTATATTCCTAGTTAAGCAAATCAGGAATTATAGTTTTGACATGGATAGATTTTGATATTATTTTCCCTTTTGACTAATTGATAATACTATTTGCTTGTGCTTTATTGTACAATTGAAAATGTCTAAAAAAAATTACCAGTGGTTTTTATATTTTTTTTTGTATAGAAAAGTCAATTATAAGAAACTAATTTCAATATTTTGTCATTTAGTTCTCTACTTTTTTCAAAATTAATTATTTAAACTATTTTAGTTGATGACGTCAGATTATAATTGAGGGCTCCCACAATGCCAAATTTCTAAATCTATCTAAATGCTTACGATAAGGCGACCCCTTTAATTATTTTTTGCGTAGTGGTACACTATACACTATGTCACTTTACTGGCACTGACAAAGTGCTAGATGTCAGACAGCGGGTCCAAATCAAACTCCGTAGTATAATCCACGCGTAAATTGTGAAGAATTCTAACCACACAGAATAAAGTACGACTTGAACCGGTCACGCAATTTACACCAATGTCAAATGAAGTTCATTGCTTATTTGTTATATAATAAATTCATTACATAATATTAAAATTAAATAACTACAGAAAACGATTTAAAAAGCATTTATCTCGAAATGTTTTTCGATTTTCTATACATTGCAAAAAAATAGACATCCCCAATTGGGCATTGATGGTAACTATCATAGTCTCCCCTTGATATCGGTAATTGCAACCCAACAAAGTAAATTTGGATAGAACATTTTTGGTAACTGTCTTAATGCAAAAGGTCTTGCAGCATAAAAAGCCGTCTGAATGCACTTAAGGTGCGTGCAAACGCCTTAATGTGCTAACATAAATAAAACATTATAAAACTTGTAGTAAAACACCATTTATTTTACTAGGGTTGCACTTCGAGTCAAACATAGCTTATGAACATGAAACTACAAAAGAAATCCCATGTAGTACCACAGATAATATACATATGCCTCACGCGAGGCGATGGTTTATCCCTATGATAAAATACTATGTAATTTTGTGGTTATAACATCGAAAGAAAGAGTTATTCCAAAAAAAGGACCGAAATGGAACGTATTTATCGAAAATAGCGTACGGGCACTTATGGTAAGTCCCAATTAGAATTTTGAAGATGGCGTTGGCACGTCTCGATACCAATTGTACCTTTTGCAACGCAGAAGAACACGAAGTTACTCTACAACCTAAACTCGTAGTCCCCAAACCCTCATGCGCATGCTGATTCAAGAATCAGAGTATAGGCCAGTAGAAAGAGCGTAAGTTGAGAAGGGTTGCATTAAAGTATCAATTAGTAAGTTAGTGTGCCGAGGAGTAAAAGGTATAAATCTATACTATCGGAAAAATTAAGGTCTTGAAAACAAATATGTGAAGGTATTTAGGTTCGTAAATTAACTGATGAAGTATCTTCTTCGTTGGCGACGAAACAAATCCAAGGTATACTTATGAGCACCGATTCTCTGATGTATTGAATTCCTTGGAAAACGTAACTCGTAGGTACGCTTAATGAGATAGCCTGCAGATCCGCTATTCCTCTCGCGGATGCACTGAGGTTTAACTACCGGGGTGACGGTCGGGCTGGAAAAAAATTTTAAAATTAGCCCATTTTCAACACCAAAACCTAGCCGAACAACCTGCTCTAATAACCAATGAAGATGACACTTACCCGATGAAAAATCGGCCTTCTAAACAAAATCTGCTTCAACAAATAGGCGAGCAGCGAACGGACAGTATGTAAAAAGCTCCTTAAAGCCTTTCCTTCTTGTGAACGACTTAGTCACAGACTTATAAACGGGAAAACTATTTTTCTTGAGAAAAAATTGGTAACTGACTTGCGTCCGACTCCTCTTATGTCTGAAGTAATTCTGTCATCCAAATCAAAACAAACAACTCTGACAAACCCCAAACCCAATTTTTAAATTTGAATAAAATTTCTCCTATGCATGAAAATATGTATGCGGCCAGGAAAAACAGCCAGTTAAAAATAACAGTGAATAGCCAAAAAGTTTTAATTTTAAAGTATTCATGCAGCTCTATAACGCTGCAGTCTATAAGAAAGTAGTAAAAGGTTCCAAATCTGCGAAGGTGACGTTGAAAGGCGCCGCTTTATTTTATGTCAACAAAAACTTGCGTGACTTTTCTTTTAAGGTAATACCAGTCAAAGGTGGTATGCTTGTGAATATTTACGTACGTCTTTTGTAAGCAATTAAGTACATCTTCTTTACGACATGTCGCTCTAACACTCACGTTTTTATTTGTTAAAGCGGGATTTTTTCGTATCGATAAAGACACAAGTTTGGCCTTCTTCTTATGGATATATTATGAAGATAAATAATAAACTACCACAAGGTACCGAGATCAAGACCGACACCAAGGTACGACGAAAATTTCCTGCCTATTTTTGACTCTTGCGATACTTCTGTTTATGTCACACTATACCTAGAATTGCGCTTTTGAACCATTGGCTTATTTTATGAGCTTCGTCAATAATCAAGATGTTAAAAAATATAGTTGCTATATCAGAAAAAATCAAAAAGGCTAGTTGTTAAGGCAATACTTGTAAGTGCCAATAGTCTTTAATGTTTTAAAGCTGTAAAACTGACATTGAACCTTAGGATGTTAAAGTAAATTCATGGTCGGCTATACATACCTCTTGCCTGTTATCCACTAGCGAGGTTGTCGTGAATCGAGCCCTAATTTCGAACCCTCTCAAATGACTAGCGCTCAGCGCGAGTAGATCAGAACACCGATTGCATGGGAACGAGCTTCTCAACCGAGTTTTTTGTCGATAAACAAAAGTTGCGCAGACGAAGTTCCGTTTAATAGTACATTATTGTCGTGGCCTGGAAGTAGGCAATTGCTGGCTGAGTATGAGTATTTGCTATTCCAGCCGAGACTAATATAAAGCTTTTCTCAAAAATGGTGAAGGAAAAAAAATAGAATAAACTTTTATAAACTTAAATAGGTACAAAGAATTGCAAATCACTTAAAATTAAATGTCATTAAACCCTTTCCCGCCTTTTTTCATTAAAAAAAAACTGCAGGTGTATTTTTCTACCGAAAACACCACAAGCTGTTTCAAACACAATAAAAAAAGTCTGGAGTTCCAACAAAACAACTGATACCGGTCATTTGGATTGACTGTATACGAATAGTGCCAACTTATTACCATGGCCGTTTTAACTTTTTAAAAAGTTTGAGACTCGACAATAATGGAATTTGTATGCGACATTGTTGTCGAGTTTATCGAGCCTGCAATGTTTTTAACTTTTTAATTTTTTTACTGACCATAAACTATGCACTTCACGTTCTGATTTGTAAAGAATAATGTCAACTTTTACGAATATTTTTGAGAAAAAGACATTATATACTAAGCTGCAAAATAACTTCCCCACCGACGGATAGGGAGCTTAGCGTAAAATCATAATAGGGTCACTTGGAAGCAATTCTATCTTAAAGCGAGCGACATGAAACACACATTTGCACTTATTCCTTTCAGCTGCGTCGTGCTGTTTGGTAATTAACCTATATACTTTGCTGCGAGGATAAGAGTAGAAGTAAAGAGGTCATTAATTTTGTGTAAATAGTTTTATGGCTGTATATAGCGGATTTACTTAACTGCCGAGTTAGTGTGTTCATCACAAGTAGGTATAAAAACTATATAAGCGTAGGAAACAAATGTTGTCTCTCCTGTGGACAGATAATTAGCGACTCCGAGTCAGCTTACTTAAGTTTTTTTTAAATGGGCGGAAAGTTGGCCAGGCGTCCCACACGCCGATGTAGACTTGACTGAAAAATATTGGTTATCTATGTGTAGAGGTAACGCCACCAGAGTTGAGGCCACGCGCACAACCACATCTCATGTAATGACAGCGGGATTTTGACGTTGTGTTGACGTTTAACGACAACACAACGTCAAAATCCCGCTGTCATTACATGAGATGTGGTTGTGTGCATGGCCTCAACTCTGGTGGCGTTACCTCTACTTACCCTTAACTTTTGTCATGTCTACACGAGAGACGCGTACAAAAAATGTGTATGACCCTTGTGTGCTGCTGTTAAATGAGGAATATTTGTATATGAATATGTGAACATATCTGAGTATTTGAGATCTCAAAAAAACCAGCCAAGTGCGAGTCGGACTCGCGCACGAAGGGTTCCGTACCATTATCTATAAAAACAGCAAAAAAATCACGTTTTTTGTAAGGAAGCCCCCCTTAAATATTAGTTTTATTTTATTTTAATTATTTATTTTTAAAGTGAATATATAACTTAATGTTCTGTGAATATTTCAAGCCTGTTGCCGTTATCAATATCGAGCAAAAACGAGCAAAAAAATCACGGTTGTTTGTTCTGGTTTTTAGTATTACATTAGTTGTTATAGCGGCAACCGAAATACAACATCTGTGAAAATTTTAACTGTCTTGCTATCACGGTTCATGAGATACAGCCTGGTGACAGACGGACAGACGGACGGACAGCGGAGCCTCAGTCGCGTTTTTACCCTTTCGGTACGGAACCCTAAAACGGCTGTAGTGCTTTCGATTTTTATAGATAGGGTTTAGTGGGGGTGTAAAATCGTTCTAAGTTTCACCTTTTTTCATCGCTTTATATATATACTAGCTTTTTACCCGCGGCTTCGCTCGCGTGAACCATAAATATTTCAGAGAAGCAAGCAAACATGCACGCAAGCATGCAAACAGCATGCAAGCTTGCAAGAAAGCATGCAAGGAAGCATTTAAGCATGCAAGAAAGCATGCAAGCGAGAATCCAAGCAGGATTCTAGCGAGCATGCAAGCAAGCATGCAAGCAAGCATCCAAGCAGGCATGCTAGCGAGCATGCAAGCAGGCATGCAAGCAAGCATGGAAGCAAGCATGCAATCAAGCACGCAAGCAAGCATGCAAGCAAGCATGCAAGGAAGCACGTAATTAAGCACGCAAGCAAGCACGCAAGCAAGCATGCAAGCATGCAAGCGAGCATGCAAGCAAGCGTGCAAGCATCATGCAAGCAAGCAAGCTTGTAAGAAAGCATGAAAGCAAGCATGCAAGCGAGAATCCAAGCAGGAGGTCCAAACTTTCAAAATTAAAAACTGACATTAATTTATATTGTCATTTTTAATTTCGTATTATCTTTTGAATGGAATGTCCGATTTCAATAATTCAAAAAGAAATCAACAGGTATTGAACCAGTCTTGTACACGAAATAATTTATTTGGATAAGAATTAATACAAAGATGTGGATAACATGGTCTGATTTTGATAGGCATTTCTATCATCTTTTAAAATGTAAAAAAGTAGTAATAGTGACGTAACTACAATAGTTGGGCATATAGTCTCGCGAAGTTTTTTGTAGATATTGATACGTTCTATAATATTGTAGAACATTTTTTTGTTCTATCATCAATACTTTCCGCAGCGCATGCGATGAAAGACATTTCATGGCTAACTTTTTTACACCTTGGGTTGGTTTTAGTAATATTTTCTGAGGATCTCTAATTTTTTCTAGTAATTAATATAGCCTATGTTACTCAGTGATAATGTAGCTTTCTAACGGCAAAAGAATTTTTGAAATCGGTCCAGTAGTTTTTAAGTTTATTCATTACATACAAAAATACAAACATACAAAAATACAAAAATACAAATCTTTCCTCTTTATAATATTAGTGTAGATGTAGATATAGATTTTTAATGTGCGTTAAATCTTTCGACGGATGGCTGAACTGCCCCAAAATACATCGAGCGATATTTACGTCATTGACTATTTACTTAAAACGAATTTCAATGAAGAAACAACCTACGTTACCTGTCGATCTGAGTTAGTATGAGTAAATAAACCTCTCTTAGAAGGACAATATAATATTTCGCATTAAAATTGAGACTTGTTTGTAAACAATTTATTTCCTGTCAAGTTCTTGCGGCATTTTCTTCTTAGCAATGATGGTCTGTCCAAAAGCGATGGTAGGCTCAAAGAAGGACATGTAAAAGTGCTCTCTCCGGTCTTATGATTGTTATTTTGAACATTACCAATATCTTGAAATTCTTCCTTCCTTAGGCAGTAGATATCGGATACAAAGGTATAATGTAGTGAAGATGTCCTGGTAAGTAGAGGGTAATAAGATTGCACCCGGTCAAGGCTCCCTATTAAGAGGCGTTTATCCACTTAGCACATTCTCGTGTCACGCTAACCTCTAGAGAATAGAGATTACTTTCCATTAACACGCTAAACTGTTTTCACGCGAATATCGATGCTAGTTTGTTTTTTGATTGTTTTATGTTTACACTAAAGGCTGGTTTATTAAGAGACTGGTAAATTTACTCTCTAACTAAACTGCACTGCTTGTAATTACCGCGTTTGACGACTAAATAGAGTAGTGGTTAAAGAATTTGACTATGCAGCTTGAGGTTCCAAGTTTGATGCCCTGTCGGGTCAGATATTTGTATGAAAAATTTGACTTTTTGTGCTCGAGTCTTGGTTATTTAATATGCATTTATATATATAAGTATGTCTATCTGTTGTCTATTATCCATAGTAAAAGCTTTGCTTAATTTATTGAATCAGGCGTTTCAGGCGTAGCTTTGCTTAGTTTGGAATTAGGACAATTGGAGTCTTTTTTTACTTATTATGTTTTAATAAGTTGGGAATGAAATAAAAATCCTTTCGAAGTCGCAATTAAAATTTATTGCTTAAAACGGCATCATTTTGTTTAGTTTAGGGTAAATATGTTTATTTTTTTCTGATAATTCCAGGAGAACAGTAGTACGACAAATTTGAAGGTAAATAAGGATGTATCTCGAATCTTTGCCTTGTAACTTTTGATTACCATTTATAAATATTGCCTGTACAGTCACCAGCACCAATATCTGACACAACAAGCGTGCATAAATATCTGATACGACTCTATTTCTAGGGCCGGAAGGACGTGTCAGATAATTTTGGACGCTCTGTTGTGGCAGATATTAATGCTGGTGACTGTACCTACTTGTATATGCCTATTTATTTTGTACTTGACCTATTATAAATGCGAAAATGTGTTATTATATATAGCTTGTCTAATTTAAAATGACGCGCCCCACCACCGCATTTGACAAACAGGATTTGAAATCCTGTATGTCAAATGTGGTGGTGGGGCGCGTCATTTTAAATTAGACAAGCTTTACGTACGTGCGAGTATTTATTACTCTTTCACGCTAAAACGGATGAACGGATTTGGATGAAATTTGGTATGTAAATAGCTGGAGGTCTGGAACAAAACATAGCCTACTTTTTACTCCGATATTCCTACGGAATCCATGTAAAATCCCAAAATCTTAACCGGAAATTTAGCAAAACCAAGAGTTTCAATTTAACAGGAAATTGTTTACACGTGCGATTACGCGAGAAAAGACTGGTTTTTATAATAAAGATCTAAGAAAAGCAGCACAGTATAAATGGCACGTCCCTTGTTTGATATGTAAATATTGCCTGAGCAAGGTCCTTGTGCAGATCAAGTAATTTAATCTCCTATTGTTATTCACTGCTTCTTACAGCTCGTATCTATTACAACATAGGTCACCGTGTAATTATTATGAACCTATACCTATTTTTGTATTAAAATATTTTTGCGACCAAAACTGACCTATGACCGATGTACGGATTTTTGACCGATGGTCAAATAAAGATGTGGGCAATTTGCGATCTAGTCATTATGCGATGTGGTCAATCAACCTATGTAGTCATTTTGCGACCTGGACAACCTGAGATCAACCCATTGCAGCCTTCTTGCAGAATAGACGTTTAGATATTTTTTGACCGATGTACGGAAACTTCGTCAATTTCAATTAAAAATTCCTGCGTAACTTTGTTCCAGGGCCAATCAACTTTTAAACCGACTATAATCTGTCCGCGACATTTTTCAAACAATTGCAGATTTTTGTAAGTAAACATGTTTTTTCTGTAATTTAATAGATGAATAGCATGAATACATGCCGTCCTACGTAAGTTTAACCTATTAAACCGTGAAATATCTTGTTGGAAGTACGATTTTTTGGTAACGCCAGAGACAATTTTGGTAACGCAGGAGACGCCAAAAACGTCGGTTTAAAAGTTGATTGGCCCTCCAGCGATGTTTAGTGTAATTTGCGCAACCATTTGCTGGAATATTCCAGATCAATTTAAAAAACGCTTTGGAAACAGAACGACTTTCAAGATGACTTGACTTCGTCTGCAATCAACAGATGGCGTTGTCCAAACGGACGTTGTACGGTCGCGTGCCTTAATTTGGGACCCATTTCGAAAAAATATCCTTTGAATTCCTATAAAATATGACAGGACTGTCAAACTTAAGTGGGTCCCAAATTAAAGCTCGTGACTGTACTTTAAAAATGATACCGTAACATTTTTCAGGTCTAACTCTAGGATTGTAAATTTTTGTCGTGAAATTAATTCTTAAGCGAGCGAAGCCGTTTGCTAAGGCTAGTCACATAGAAATTCATAGCCGCGCTGCTCCGCAATGTATCGATACTCGCGCGATATTTTCTTACTCCGTCTAATAATACAGCTGCAACGTACATTATCGCGTGTCGACCGTGACATTCAACATTCCTTTTGGCTGTCGTTTTTTTACTCGTTAGATGAGGATACATGTCCGGTCAAGTGCAAAAATATGTATAGATTTAATCATCTCAGAATTTTGTAGCGATACCTTAATTTGACTACATATAACTATAAATTAAAAATTTTAAAAACCCCCAACGCAATTATGTCACTGTCAATGCCCGTTATGCGTCTAAGATCCCTTCCGCAGCTAACAAAAGAGATGATAACTTTGAAATGGCTGAACCGATTTTGATGAAACATAATTAAGAACCATCGCCTAGAAACCTGTTTTCTATTAAAAAAACCGCATCCAAATCGGTGCACCAGTTTAAGAACTATGATGCCACAGACAGACACACACACATAGCAGTCAAACTTATAACACCCCTCTTTTTGTGTCGGGGGTCAAAAAGCATTTTTTTGTTCGCTTCTCTTCTTTTGGCAAAAGTTTATAGCCAATTAAATCTTAAAATTTATTAAAAAAATCTTGTTGACACGGAGTCACTAATTTTATGTCCACGGGAAAGACAACTTTTGTTTCTTATGCTGTGTAAATATGACCCATTTATGAGCAAGTTGTATCACCCCGTGGCGAAGGGAAGTGTGAGCCCCTGCTCGGGCCCTGGGGTGTAGCTTCGCTATATTACTTTGATTAAAATTCAAGGATAACTCTTGAGATGTTTATTGCTTTGCATTCCAATCACAACTCTCTTATTTTTCAATACTGACATTCGACCTGGGGCCTGTTGCATAACAAAGCACAACTAATATTACAAGCGGAACTCTCGCTACAGTTACATTAACTAGAAAGGGAGTTCCGCTGGTAATATAAGTTTCACTTTGTAATGCAACAGGACCCTGTTCTTATTTTAAATTCAAATATTCAAATATAGCACTAGCGTGCCAGCATCAGTCGAATGACAGCTTACAGTACTAACAACCCGATTTCCCTCGGGTTAACTAAACTTTCGAAGTAGTAACCAAATGCTTCTCTTCCATTACTGCACTACTTTTCAAAAAGGGGATACCTAAATCGGTAAGTTTTAGGTTTTTTGCTCCGGCTTACTTGCAAAATTTTTCACGCCCCGCCACTGATGCACCCATATATTTACACTTGACTGTACATATTAAAGTGATACGGATGTTGAGTGTCATTGAGTTCACCTTAAATCGAAACATATTGGCAAACGACGCGGCGTCCGGAAAGGGAACAAGGTTCATAGAATTTAATGACAAACATTACCATCAAAGTGAACGAACAGTGTACTGATTGCGGAAATCTCTTAGTATACACACCCGGAGGGTGATTCTAGAGACGCGATCAGGACCAACCCCAACTCAGTTAATGATAGGCTAGCGTTCTTAGCTGTAATTAGAGAATTGGGAGCTTCACACACACTTCTCACGATGTTACGACATATTGTTCATGGTAAATTTTAAATATACAGGTATAGAGTACAGACTGGTGCAGAGGAGCGAGCCCGGTTTGAAGTCACGACCCTCTCTTTGACAGGCCATAAGTCACACCAATAAACTAGTGAGATTAATTAAATTAAAATATACACTATTTCAGATTGTGCATCAATCAATCCATACTGTATTTTAATTAACAATAATAGCTTATGCTTATAGATATATTGTTAGTGTATTAACGATAGCCGTGGTGGCCTAGTGATTTGACTTATGGGCTCTCAAGCAGGGTTGTGGGTTCAAATCCCGGCTTGCACCTCTGAGTTTTTCGAAATTACCATGAGCTTTACGGTGAAGGAAAACATCGTTAGGAAACCTGTATACTCCTCCGAAGAAATTCAATGGTGTGTGTGAAGTTCCCAATCCGCACTGGGCCTGCGTGGAAACTACGGCTCAAGCCCTCTTATTCTGAGAGGAGGCCTGTGCTCTGCAGAAGGACGTATAGAGGCTAGTATGATGATAATAATGAAATGAAAAACTAATAACCACACTGACGCACCGAACACGAGTTATATTAGGGTCCGTTGCCTCGTAGGGAATCAGAACCTACCAAACTGACTCAGATTGGTGGACACTCAGATGACTTCTACAGGAAGTATAAGACACGTGTCAAACGAAGACACGAGTTATAAATCAGAGGCAGTGGCCCAAACCAACGCCGCAGTGATTTGTGAGGCATATCTAGGAAGCAATTCAATTGTGTGTGTGAAGTCCCCAATCTGTACTGGGCCTGCGTGGTAACTACAGCCCAAGCCCTCTCATTCGGAGGAGGATATGAAAACCCTTAGATTGTATTAATTGCAGGCCCTACCTACCTTTTTATTTTATTTTATTATTTAAAGAGGGTACCAAGGGAGGGGGACGTCCTCAGACTTGGTGGAGCGATAATTTACGCAAGGCGGCTGGCAAAAGCTGGATGAGAGTGACCGAGGCTCGTGCTCAGTGGCGTACCATAGGAGAGACCTACGTCCAGCAGTGGACGAGCATAGGCTGATGATGATGATGATGATGATGATGACGAAGAAACAAAACTACTGCAGTGCTAATCAGAACTTAAACAACCACCTTTTTTTCATTCAACATTTCGAGTCACTTTGTAATATAGTCTAAGCTGTTCTACAGCATCTCTTAGTAAACCTGACTGTGATGTGACGTTACTGTATTGTGGTTACACAGCTTAACTCTTAAATTAAAAGTGACGGTATTCTGCTAAACCACAACAAAAGAGAATTTGTTATTTATATTTCTAATTAATTATGTAGGTACATAAGAAACGCATTCGCCATTCAGTAACAAACGTTAAATCGCTTCCGCACGACCGGAGGCCACATTGTTTAACGCGCGGACATTTGCGATCGCATTAACTATACTCCATTTAATTTAGAATTATAAACCACAACAACATTATATTGCTGCTCGTGAACTGTAATCTCTTTACAATTTGTACTAGAGTAACAATTGACGACACGCAAATAAAGTGACATTAAAACAATTTTATTTTGCGGCTCGCAGACTATTGCACTGTACTATTTGCTAGGTAAGAAATAGTTGACGAGCCGCAATATAATGATGTTGTGGTTTTCAATTCTAAATTAAATGAAGTATAATTGTAAGTATTTCTTTCTATCCTAGAATCCTATCTATTTCTATCTAGAGAGAAGTAGTCAAAACTATTTTGATTCCGAGTGCGTGAGACAAAAAGGCTATAAGCCTCTATTTTGTATACGTGACAAGCAACATACGACACTGATGATTGTTTTAAATTTCGTTGTGAATACGAAGCTTGGTTTATCATAGCCTCCTGCCGCCCGCGTCTAATTTTGTTACTCTTATTGAGTGAGTTCGATGTCACATTATATTACAATAAGTCCTTTATATAGAACACTGGGCGACAGGAGAATAGACGACCAGATGGCCTAGTGGTTAGAGAACCTGACTACGAAGCTTGAGGTCCCGGTTCGATTCCCGTGTCGGGGCAGATATTTGTATGAAAAATACGAATATTTGCTCTCGGGTCTTAGGTGTTTAATATGTATTTAAGTATATATCTATCTATATAAGTATTTTTATCCGTTGCCTAGTATAGTAGGAATTTTATAAGCTGGAGGTTTAGGACTGCACAACTCATCTGGTAAAGATAACATTGTTCTCGTTTGTTGAAGCCTACCGCTAATAACAAATCAGAACAAGTAACAAAAAATGCAAACAAATAGTTACCGTCTTCTCTAAGTTACAAGGTTGAAATTTCAAAAGCTTAACTCATTAAGAAAGGCCTTTCGTCATTGTAAGCGGTACTCAGGTGGATCGTCGGCGTTGTAGTGCGTCCATAATAGAACAAACAAGAACAATGTAATCTTTACCAGTTGAGGTCTGCAGTCCTAAACCCCCAGCTTATAAAATTCCTACTATGCCCATAACACAAGCTTTGCTTAGCTTACTTTGGGACTGAGTCAATTGGTGTGAATTGTCCCGTGATATGTATTTATTTATTATTAGAATAGAATTCTATGCAATATCCTTGTGAGTCCTATTGTACTTTATAAAGAACAAATCAAGACGGCAGATAACGGCGAATATACTACATGAAGAACAAATTGTTCAGTGAATTAAGAACTTTAAGTATAATGTAATAATTTATCCATGACAACATACCTGGTGACGATCGTCTAGTTCTTAAGCACTACATTTGTTAAAAAAAGTCAGGAGTCAGGAGGATTTCGAATTGTCTTAGTTTCTTGCTTGTCTTGTCGCTCTTTCTTTCTTTTACTAGCGCTCCTTTTTCAGCGAAAAAGGAAATGCGGTAAGAACGAGAAAACAATGCGTGTGCTAGCCATTGTAAAATTATTCGCATTATGCTGGCTCTAGGTACTTAAATTATAAAAATAAACACAATTTCCGGCTGTCTATAAAAATATCCGTTCTCGATTGAAGGCCACGAGTGGGTACCTACAGTTATGATGACTGGTCACTCGTGGTAAAAAGTGTTTACGCTACGCAGACGTGTTTGTTTACCTTGGGATATCGATGGTTTAAAACACATGCTCATTTGTAAGTGATGCATGGGTTTTGAAAATATTTTCGGGCTGCGTTGTTATGGTTTATAGAGTTCCCATATTTGAAGTAATAATGTCAAATGCAAGCTTTTTCCGCGACTTTATCTATTGAAATTTCTCTACCAGTGAGTTACATCTTCTACCTCATCTGTACTTACCAGCAGTTGAGGTAGAGGGCAATCGCTGGTCAGTTTCAAATAAAAAAAGTCAAATTTCATTCCTAATATAATATCACTCCTTCACGAGTTAATTTTCAAAAAACGTTGAATGTTAAATTTACAATGAATAATTAAAACGCAAAAATTACATCTGTAGCTTCAGCAATTTCGATGTCCCATAAACTAGGTACTTCGTCTCTTATTACAGCTCTTTATTTCATTCCCTCATTTCCTACCTATCTCAAAAAAAACTTCTTGCAAACATGCAATCAGTGCTTAGTTATGTATCAAATTTAGAGACTTACCGTTTTGTTTTTTTGATCATTCAAATTTTTCAAGCGCCATAGCTATGTTTACGCAGCCACTGCAAATGCAGACCGACATTGTAGGCATCAATGAGATGCGCTTTATCTTGCCAACTACGAATAAATAAACCACTCAGGAAATCGTTACCAAATTTGTGGTGATCTAGTATAAATCTAAATAAATTTCAAAACAAATAGGCACAACTTACGTTTGAAGCACTTCCGTGTAAAATCACCTCGTACACAATTATACCTACCGGTGCTGGAACACGGCAGCATTATTCATTACAGTGCAATCTTGCAGTAAAGGGAGCCGTAATTGCATCTACGTGCAATCCTCACTCTAATTATGTTTGGCCACAGCCGTAATAATATGGTAGACGGAGACAGCCATTAGTCCGAGGTAACGAGTATTGTGTGGCGAGCTAACGTGAAAGGCATACTACTAATTTACTTGTGTATATCGCGTTACAATATTGTCCACTAAGTAAGGTTGCGGCCTGGCTAGTTCCAAGCGGTTTTATTTATGTACTTTACATAGATTTTTCTCGGGTAATATTTTTAAAGCCATGGTAGCTTGGTGGTTTGAGCTCAACCAGAGGGTCTTCGGTTCAAACCTGAAATTGCACTTCTGTATTTTCAGAGTATATGTGCGGAATTACATTTGAAATTTACCATGACCTAGATATTTGATAAAAATACCGCGTGAGCAAACCTGTACATCCTCCCATCCATCCTTTTCATCAGCAATTAATGGTTGTGTGTGAAGTAAGTATAAGATCTGTTCCTAGCTATGAGACGTGAATAGGCCGGAGGATGAATATTTTTGTAGCTTTGTTAATTTACATATTGTTGAATTTTGAAGTCAATCAGCATTGGATGTAGGGTACGTACATACATACGTACATACCTTTACCCCCATCGGATCAATCGACGCCTTCCCCAACCTTATATTATTAACACTGTGCCTAGTAAAATATAAAATACCTGGCGCAGCCCAAGAGCGGAAAATCGTTAATAACTGTCCTTTAGGCGATGTCACCCACCTTCAAACAATTTGGGATGGACATGCGTGACAAATTTTTATTTCAGCACATTTGAAATTCTAAATTCAAATTTTATGCAAATCCCGTGTTCTTTTGTTTTAAATATGTGACAGTTGGACAATTTATTCAATTGTTTTTGCTGTCCATTCAAAATTATATCGAGTCGAATGTAGCTGAATAAAGTGCACAATGCGATGTCGAGAACGTCTCACGGCTATTTGCTTGCAAACGAGGCTTGTAGGTATAGTAGGCAGTTATTTATTTTAAATTCATTAATGCTGTTTAAAAGTTGCCATGAAAGTTCCTGCAAATAATGACTATCAATATCAAAACTGTCGGCCACCACCTTGTAAACAAACAGGTTTTACCATTATTTTACGATAATTAAAACTGATAAACCATTGAAATAAGAGACTGCAAAAACTAACCAGGGTCAACTTTCTTAAGTAGAATAAAGTTGATTCGCAATCCAACTTTCAACGTTGCACAACTCGTGTGTTGACCGACATATTGTGGCCCTGATCAATTAGTAAATGGATAAACGAATCTGAATGAGTGGGGTGCATTGCTATTCCTACGTAGGGGCAAGCTCAAAGGTCAAGTTCACACCACGTGGCCGGATACCTACAATGACCTACATGTACACCAACTTAACAATCACATGTTTAACGTTCTTTTGTTTATTAAGTTCTCCTTCCTGCAGCCAGTTGTCGGATTCAAACTCAAAATTCTAATTAGGACTGGCAAGTTTGAATCGAGGGCAACAGCCTGTGAAAGTTTTGCGTGTAAATTTTAATTGCAAAAGCCTTTAGTTTGTTTAAGTGGGAGGCGTCTTTGAATATTGATTAATTGTATGCATATTCCTTATTTTGAGCTGTTGGGATTGTACAATAATTAAGTATTCAGTAATCAAGTTGATACCTGACATAATTACAATAAAAAGTGTAAGTTAAGTAAAGTTAACTTAAAGTTAAGTCAGTTCCATGAAGCAAAAAAATCATTAATGAAATTAATTGAAGAAAAAGTGAGGAGCGCAGTGTGCAGCGCACCTGAAAATCAATAGCAATATCATAATTCTTATAAGTCCATGCCTTTCATTGAGTATCTCTTCTAACCTAAATCTATGAAACTGAAATCAGTCCCCGTGATCCGCGGCAAGCTTCAGAGGATACATTGGAAGTTTCCTGACCTACAAACGAACGTGCTTCGGGCGGCGCGTAAAACTAGTCCTTGAGACTGAGGTGTAAGCACCGTTTCCGTCCGCACGGCACGCGACTTGCGTCGTTTCCTCCGCAGGGGTTGCGTACGCATGCGGCTCGCCCCTTTCGACCCCCGGCAAAATGGCGGTGCCAACATGGCCGCCGGGCAGCCGCAGGGTGTTTCGTGGTGCTGCTCCCGACCGACATGACGTTGACACGATTTACCCGCGCGAAGCACACCTTCGCTCGCTTCTCCGCTCCGAAACCGCCGGCCTGATCGATTTATCACCCGCACCGCGACACAGCCGCCGATACGGACCGCGCGTGCAACAAGTGATATCCTTTCTGAACTTGCACCGATAAATGACACAATCGTATCGATATCTTGCAGTGATGTGACTGTGGGCCTGTTACAAATATAGAACGTGCCCTTTCGGTCGGCGGCGGCGCGGGTGACGTCGCCGCTCACGTTCCCCGCGCCGCGCAACGTCAACAACCGCGTCACGCAGCCGCTCGTCGCTCGCATAAACACCCGGTATCAACAACACGTAACCTGCACCGGCGCCCGGCGCTCCCGAGTGCTCCACCACTGACCCGTGCCGTAGCAATGACCCGTTCATATAGCCGTGTTGTGAATATAACCGCAGGTAAATACCCTCCGTGAACCACGTTTTTGGCAATGCTGGATTAATTAGAGTGTAGATAAACGGATCAATTAACGAAAAACTCCAGCGGACGTTTGTTTCATTCGATATGACGATATTAGATACCGGCGGCTAGTGAATTGATGTGATCGCTCTGCGGCGGCAACGAGTCCACGAGTTCGGTACAGTAGTGGTCGAGCGCTCGCGTGAGTCGCGCACGCCGCACCGGCCGCCGCCGGCCACACGTGACACTCACGCGACCGCGAGTGCGAGTGACGGTCTGGAGCGCGCGGACTGTTCGACTGATTCACACTGGTGCGTTACGTTGTGAACTTGGACCGATGGTTTCACGGGAGTGTATGTGGGGCGCGGGCGCGCGCAGGCGAGGCGGGCGCACGGCGCGATAGCCGCGCCATGCTGACCTTTGTGTTCGCGGTGTGGGCAGCGGCGCGCGCGCTGGGCTGGGCGTGCGAGGCGCCGGCCGCCACGCCGGAGGCCGACGAGGCCCCCGTGCTGCCGCGGCTGCGCTCGTCGCGCGCCTCCAGTGACCTCTCCACGCTCAGCACCACCACCACCAGTTCCAGCCAGACCAGCACTAGCGACCACTCTAAGAGGTCCACGTCCCCTTACGATTGTACTCAATAACAATCTTTCTTGTTTATTTAAAACTGACCGCGATTGTCTTCTTTCCCAACTAGTCGTAAGTGCAGATGAGGACAAAAATTCAGTGAGCTTACTGGTCAACAATCATAAACGCTGCACATATTTGTTTGTACACAACCTAACTTCAAACACAGATTAAGCAAAACAATTTTCATTGAAACACGCTTAATAACCTGCTACAATGGTTGAGAATTGGCCTTCATTACTCATACACTTGGGAAATTAAACTTTTTTTTACCGACAATTTTGGAACACTCTTAGTTCAATACAAATTAGCTTCAATTAGTATGTACTTAGTTTGGTGCTATGGTATGATTTCGGGAATTTACCAATTTGCAAATAATGCGATATGACTTTGACGTGGTCGTTATAAATATTGATTAACTTTATCTGAATGCCATAGATATGAATTCTTTGCAGTTGGTATTAATTCCGTATTAACTTAATCACAAGAATAACTAATTTCTAGAATTCAAGTGTTATATATTTACCGGTATTATTATTAAATCTGGGCTAAAATACATAACATCATCGTACAACGTTTTATCATATTAGCTCTATGAATCGCTTCCTAGTTAAAGCAACACGAGTATACACTGTAGTTTAAAGAGCCGTAGGAAAATGAAGAAACGGTCTTCCTAATTATCGCAGACAGGAGGAAATTGTGTTTAGACGCAACATCAAAGTGAGATTAAGTTTAAAGCTTCCTGCTTTTAACGGCAAGTGAAATGCTTACAATTTTCACTTAACTACATAAACGGGACAATGGACTTCTTTGTAGTCAGTGCAATATCGTAAAATTTTCGATGTAACTTAATATTACGAAACAGAGTTGCAGAAATAATATGGCGTGAAAAGCTTTCATCGCCATGTTTTAAGGTTATCGTTCTCATTCATACATTGTACGTACTTTTAACTATTCATAGCGGAAATGACCATCCTATTAAACGGATAAGTAACGTTATGAAGTTCCGAATAATTCATGCTTGAATACAGTCCGAACTGTTTCCACAGATCCCCGTAATCCCTATAAAGGAATTCAATCACCCTAGTTTGTATCAATCGACAAAGGGTTGGACACAAAGAAATTAATTGAGTGATTTAATAACGTGCAGTGCACTGGGAGTGGATTCTTTTCAACCGGGTATATGGAGTGAAACCTTACTGGAATTCAACCGGGCACAGTGTGCTCTACGTGATACCCGGAATCAAAAGACGATATGAAACGGAAAAAGTTCCATTCTATTTCTGCTCCCTCGATGTCGAAACGGTATGTGAGTTAGTGAAATGTGTATTGTTCATGCAGAATAAGTACAGTTGCGTTGAAAACGAGAGGACTAGGCAAAATGTTGAGGCAATAGCAGACGTTAAATAGGGGTGGGCTTTTTAAAGCAACTTTGATTGTTAATCCTGAGAATGAATCCTGAGACTGATCAATCAAACATGAAGTGAAAATAAATGTTTTGCGCCTTTCTTTCTGATTGTTAAGTTTCGCATTCATGGTTTGGTAAAGTTACATATTTTTTCATCTGACTTTCAACTTCAACTGACTTTCTTGATTCAGAATCATTGAACTAAATGATCAAAAGATACTTAAGATTTAAAATGTCTTTCTTTTATTTGAAAAGACACGTTTTGTGCATCTTTTTGTAGCAGACTCATAGTGAACGAATTACTCCTGTCTGGATAGTTGAAAGTTATTAGCATAAATATGTTGATAGTCACGCACTAAAGTTGTTTTTAACGCGGTATTTTAAAATACAATTTGTATATAATTTATTATGTCAAGATTGCCTTACCGTCATATTTCGCCCACTGCATCTCTTGGCTGCGAAAATTGTTAGCTGTGATTCATCTTGTAACGCGTCATAAGAACTCTCAAAATTATTGATCGTGGCTGGCGTTCAGACAGAGATGTTTCAAAACTGTTTTGAGAGATACAATAAAATAGAATATTTTAGCCGCTTTTGAATAAAAATCAAATGTTGGTACTTAACTCATTTTGTAAGCATACTATTTACAAAATATGATACTTCTTATTTAGGTACACTTATAAATGCTAATAATAATAATAATACACTTATAATCTTATGGAGCATTTCAATTCAGTCTTTTTGCTGAAATTCTATCAATTCTCAACCTACATCCCTCAAGGGGGTCAATATTCTTTCATTCTATTAACTCATTTTCACTAATAGTAAATTTCACTTTTAATACCTATGCTGTTACTTACTGAATCTTTGAGGTAACCCTTAGGGCTCATCTGCTCTTACGTTAGGGATAGCATTCAACCACTGAACATTTACAATCAGTACTTCCTAAGTTGCATATGCTTGCAGCTTGATTCCCTACACTATCTAGACCAGTGTACACAAAAAGATAGATAATGAGTCTGGTCTGGCTCGACTGGTGGTTGAACGAGTGGCTTCTTCAGATGGAGCGAAGCGCCGCGTCGTTGGAGCGCCCGGGGGGCGACCCGACGTCCGCTTCGAAGACCACCGGTATCCGCTCGAAGACGGACTACTGGCAGGTATAAAACGTGACACAAATTATCTAAAAATCAAGTTTTTTTTTTACTTGAGCCAGGTTCTTGCTGTCTGTGGACTGGTTACATATAACGGTATACCCATAGCATGTGAGAGAATATGGGTTCTTGCACTGTCTCGGTTAAACGAAACGGAACAAGGGTACTAATAAAATACGTGAATGTTCCGTTTGTACTGCACATATTTAGTTTGTATTCCAAAAGTTGGAAACCTCTAACGCCAGTAATTGAAATTAGTATAAATGTTTTCCATTGTGACATGAAAATTAGATAGGTACCTACGATTGTATGATACGATCTATTGTAATACGAGAATTACATATTTTTCCAGACAGTTTTAATGTGGCCCACCACGGTTAGCAACAATTTCGTTCTGCATCCCTTAACTTTGGCCAATAAGGTAAACGTTCCTGTGCTCGACACTGACCCAATACATGGCACCTTCAATCTTATGTCACAGTAAGAGAGGTGACAGATAAGTGTCATCTATTAACTGGGCGTTGAGGTGTCGAGCATAGCTACGTTTACCTTACAGCGAAAAATAAAAATAAAACTTAATACTGACCAACAGGCTATCCATTGTTGAAGTCCGCTGTCTAAAATAATAACGTCGACTTCGTCTGAAATCAAATAGATCGAGTCGTCCGAGCGAGCGTTGCGCTTTAAAAATATTACAGTACTTAACCTTTTTTTATGGATTTCTAGTACGAGCGAAGCCGCGGGTTAAACCTAGAAGTAAAATAACAGTATCTAGCTCAAAACTGATAAGTCAAACACACGTGTAATTACCATAAGGGTTTGAAATTTTGAATTTATCAGCTCGTGCATTATTGTCGTTCATTCAACACAAACACGACATACACGGGGTCGTACACCAATAAAATTGCACCATCACCGCTTGCAGACACCGCAGTAAAGGCCTGTTCAGACATAAGCGATAGATAGATAGATTCATTTATTTTCTGATTGAAAATTACAATTATATTCAGCATTCGAAATGTCACAAATATAAAGAATTCACAAAAAGATCGTCAAAAGAATTCGAAAAACATAAATGGAAAATATATTAATTTAAAATGTCACAAAGATAAATAACATTAAAAACAATAAAAGTGAGATAAAACAAAAATGTCAATGAAATATTAAATCACATAATGTGTGAATGTCAAAGAAATTTAAAAACTACAACATAAAAATATTAAATGAATAACGCCAGTAATTGAAATTAGTCTTAATGTTTTCCATTGTGACATGAAAATTAGATAGGTACCTACAATTGTATGATACGATCTATTGTAATACGAGAATTACATATTTTTCCAGACAGTTTTAATGTGGCCCACCACGGTTAGCAACAATTTCGTTCTGCATCCCTTAACTTTTGCCAATAAGGTAAACGTCCCTGTGCTCGACACTGACCCAATACATGGCACCTTCAATCTTATGTCACAGTAAGAGAGGTGACAGATAAGTGTCATCTATTAACTGGGCATTGAGGTGTCGAGCTTAGCTACGTTTACCTTACAGCGAAAAATAAAAATAAAACTTAATACTGACCAACAGGCTATCCATTGTTGAAGTCCGCTGTCTAAAATAATAACGTCGACTTCGTCTGAAATCAAATAGATCGAGTCGTCCGAGCGAGCGTTGCGCTTTAAAAATATTACAGTACTTAACCTTTTTTTATGGATTTCTAGTACGAGCGAAGCCGCGGGTTAAACCTAGAAGTAAAATAACAGTATCTAGCTCAAAACTGATAAGTCAAACACACGTGTAATTACCATAAGGGTTTGAAATTTTGAATTTATCAGCTCGTGCATTATTGTCGTTCATTCAACACAAACACGACAAACACGGGGTCGTACACCAATAAAATTGCACCATCACCGCTTGCAGACACCGCAGTAAAGGCCTGTTCAGACATAAGCGATAGATAGATAGATTCATTTATTTTCTGATTGAAAATTACAATTATATTCAGCATTCGAAATGTCACAAATATAAAGAATTCACAAAAAGATCGTCAAAAGAATTCGAAAAACATAAATGGAAAATATATTAATTTAAAATGTCACAAAGATAAATAACATTAAAAACAATAAAAGTGAGATAAAACAAAAATGTCAATGAAATATTAAATCACATAATGTGTGAATGTCAAAGAAATTTAAAAACTACAACATAAAAATATTAAATGAATAACGCCAGTAATTGAAATTAGTCTTAATGTTTTCCATTGTGACATGAAAATTAGATAGGTACCTACAATTGTATGATACGATCTATTGTAATACGAGAATTACATATTTTTCCAGACAGTTTTAATGTGGCCCACCACGGTTAGCAACAATTTCGTTCTGCATCCCTTAACTTTTGCCAATAAGGTAAACGTCCCTGTGCTCGACACTGACCCAATACATGGCACCTTCAATCTTATGTCACAGTAAGAGAGGTGACAGATAAGTGTCATCTATTAACTGGGCATTGAGGTGTCGAGCTTAGCTACGTTTACCTTACAGCGAAAAATAAAAATAAAACTTAATACTGACCAACAGGCTATCCATTGTTGAAGTCCGCTGTCTAAAATAATGACGTCGACTTCGTCTGAAATCTTAGATCGAGTCGTCCGAGCGAGCGTTGCGCTTTAAAAATATTACAGTACTTAACCTTTTTTTATGGATTTCTAGTACGAGCGAAGCCGCGGGTTAAACCAAGAAGTAAAATAACAGTATCTAGCTCAAAACTGATAAGTCAAACACACGTGTAATTACCATAAGGGTTTGAAATTTTGAATTTATCAGCTCGTGCATTATTGTCGTTCATTCAACACAAACATGACAAACACGGGGTCGTACACCAATAAAATTACACCCATCACCGCTTGCAGACACCGCAGTAAAGGCCTGTTCAGACATAAGCGATAGATAGATAGATTCATTTATTTCTGATTGAAAATTACAATTATATTCAGCATTCGAAATGTCACAAATATAAAGAATTCACAAAAAAAAAATCGTCAAAAGAATTCGAAAAACATAAATGGAAAATATATTAATTTAAAATCTCACAAAGATAAATAACATTAAAAACAATAAAAGTGAGATAAAACAAAAATGTCAATGAAATATTAAATCACATAATGTGTGAATGTCAAAGAAATTTAAAAACTACAACATAAAAATATTAAATGAATAATATTAATTCACATAATGTGAAGATGAGTATCGCTACTGAGCGAGCCAGCGATATCGTTTATGTCTGAATAGGCCTTAAGGCCAACGTATTGGCTTCACATATTCATTCCTATTGTCGCTTCTAAATATTCAATATTCAGCAGGCTTATTGTCTAACGCTTTTGACGCTTGCCTTCGCAATCACTATTTCTTTCTGTCAAACGGTATATGGTGATGACAGAAAGAGATAGTGAAAGCGAAGACAAGCATCAGAACTATCAGAAGCGTTAGACAATACGGCCTCAGGTATACCTATAGTCAGGCGTATTAACTGGGCAGCTAGACAAGAATGAGTTAAAGATGCCTGACTGCCTGATTATCGACTGACACCCAAATTTGTTATGCCTCTCAACGCGAGAGCGTCGCCAGTTTTGTTTTATTTACACTTACCTGCTTTAAAAATAACAGAAATACCTACGCAATTGTGTCAGTTTGTCAACATCGTCAATTTGCATTGTATTTACATTTGGTTACATCCGTTTCACATCAATTTAGTACATTTTATCACGGGCAGCAAATGAATTGAAATCGCATTTTTTATATGTGTTCCGATTTGCATGTGTGATAGGCCTGGAAGTAGGCAATTGCTGGCTGTACCGCCCGAAACGAATATAGTGTTTTTGGGCAATATTTTTTTCACTTCTCATGCTCTTAAAATGTTACTTTAGTCTCTGCATATCGGGACTAAAGCTCTTTTTTGATCTCTAGGGATTAAAGTAATTTTTTTTTAATTTACTTTGGAAACCCCTAAATTGCCAATCACGGTGTTTGCGGATGCAGGATTATTGCCATTTTCAGTGACTGGGCATAGACAATTTTAAAGCTTTCCACAGACCGCAGCGCGCTGCGGACGCTCCGAAGCGCTCCGTAGCGCCCGCTCCGTAGCGCTCCGTAGCGCCGTGCGCTTCAGTCTGTGGAAGCCTTTAGGGCGTGGAAATAACACAAATAAATGACAACTGTATAAAAAATATTTTAAAAAATAATAATTTCGTGAAACACCATGAATAATTACGAATATTAATCTATAATTTAATTATATTAAAGACTAGCAGCCCGTCCCGGCTTCGCACGGGGTAGACAATTATTTATTTTTGGAAATTTGGATATAAAACACTTTTTTTCACAAATATTTTTATTTATTAAAAAATTATTATTTATTATTTATTTATTAATTATATATTAAAAAAAATCCCACAGTTATATTTGTATGTAAGTCTATTTATGTTCAATTTCTTTGATGGTTTAAGTGGCGGGCACTTAAATAAGTAATATTTACATAGGATATTATATACATTTTTACTATGGTTTTTTTAAGTAATTAGAATAAAAGCAGAGTCGAATAAAATATATACAGTCTAAATTAAGCATCGCAAACCACGGCCACGGCGCTATGGCGGTTTTGTTTACTGTTTGAATTTTTTAATTCGTAATATCTTTTGAATGGAAAGTCCAATTTAAATAATTTAAAAACTATTTTATAGGTAGTTAAATGGTCTTGCCATAAAATAATTTATTTGGATAAGGATTAATATAAACACATAAATAGCATGGTTTGAATTTGGTTAGCATTTTCATTAATGTTTAAAATGAAAAAAGTTGTTGTAGTGACATAACTACAATAGTTGGACATATGCTACCGCGGAGTTTTTTGTAGACATTATGATGTTCTTCAATATTGTTGTACATTATTTTGTTCTATCGCTAATAGTTTCGGCAGCGCATTCGACGAAAGACATTTTAAGACTCATTTTTCTACACCTTCGGTTACATTGTTCAAATTTTACCAAGGATCCCTAATTTTTTTCAAAATGAAATGTAGCCTATGTCAAATTGGAAGAATGTAGCATTCTATTGGTGAAAGAATTTTTTAAATCGGCCCAGTACTTTTTGAGCCTATTCATTACAAACATACAAACATACAAAAATAGGTACAAATCTTTCCTCTTTATAATATTAGTGTAGATGTAGATGTAGATGTAGATGTAGATGAATTCATTTTATTATGCATACTTAGTCCAATTAGCTATGAAAAAATTTTCAAGTTTGAATCTGTTGGCTAAATATGCAAACATTTAAAGCGCCACTCAACAAAAAAAAAACCGCGAAACAAATTTAAATTGCTATTTGAATTCTGAACAGACGTCCATTTGATTGCTCGTATTGAGCGTACGTTGTATAAAAGTAATATTGTAGATTAGTATAACTAAAACATCGTTTTTTTTCTCGCATTCAAAGTGAAAAGTAGAGTGTTTAACGCGAGACTAAACTGCCATAATGACACGCGAATTATAGCCACCCTCGCTCTGCTCGGGTGGCTAAATATCTTGTGTCATTATGGTTTGTTTTAGTCCCTTGTTGAACAATCTACTATTTTAATGAGGAAATTTTGGTGTTTTTCATAAAGAAAAAAAGTGTACTTATTTTTGAGTCAGTTTTGTGGTTTTTTTATATGGCTCTAAAGTTTGTATGGCTCGTTACGAAACTGAAACAAAAAAAAATTGTATGGAAAGTTAGGGACACTTTTGTATCATAAAAATGAATACCGCTCTTGATTCTGTGTAAGAAAAACCCAGAATTTCCTGGTTTAAAAAAGTGAGGTGTACACTTTTATTGAAAACGCCCATTGCACATCACTAATGTTAGGTTACCACCAAACTACCCGCTTGATAACGGAGTATAGGTCGGTATATTGCCATTTCATTTTAGCTCTCTCATTCTTACGACTAATAGTCACCAGAATAGGCGTGAAATGTTTACAATTTCATACGGTTTTCTCTGCCATAACATCGCAAGTCACATACTTTACAAAGAACAAATCAATTATTAAGATTTAAGATTCAATGCCTAGTGTGCACTGCGAAGTACAAATTTTTAAATGAAATAATAATAACGAACTTAAAATATCATCATCGTCATCATTATCCCAGCCTATAAGTATACGTCCCACAACAGGACACAAGGCTCCTCTCAGAATGAGAGGGCTTGGGCCGTAGTTCCCACGCGGGCCCAGTGAGGTTTCCTCACGATGTTTTCTTTCAACGTACCTAAAGCTCATTGTAAATTTCAAATGTAATTACGCACATAAATTCCGAAAAACTCTGAGGTGCGAGCCGGGATTTGAACCCACGACCGTCTGCTTGAGAGGCCATAGGCCACCACCGCTTAAACACAGCAGACTAAGAGTATTGTAAAAAAGTACCTGTTAACTAATTATAAGTTAATTTAATGTTAATGAAAGTAAGTTGTTAGTATATAATCTTAAATTTAAAAGATTGTACTAATAATAGTAGTAATTAATTTGTATTTTGAAGAAAAGTAATAAACAGTTTAATTTTTTTTTTTAATTTATAATATAGTACCTGGGTGTCCGAGCCGTTGTTTTACTGTCCGCATAGTGTCTCTTCTGTCGCATTAGTGCTGCCGCCTGTAGTTACTGCACGTTCCCTATAATACTTTTTCTCACAAAAGAAGAAACTTGACGTTTTCTCATGAAAAATAAACTTAAAAAAAAACTAAAAAGCCTAAAAAACGTGGAAACGAACCGAGGTCGGCTGGATCCGCGACCACCCGATTTCTACTGTGCTATTTTGATCTGCTCGAAGCCGGCGAAATTCAGCTTTGTATTCTAATGCAAACAAAAATAGCCGGAAAACACGAGTAAAAGCGATTTTCTGAAAATGAAACATAGCTAGATCAGTTTTTTATCCCCAAAAACCCCCATATACCGAATTTCATCGAAATCGTTGGAGCCGTTTCCGAGATCCTGATTATATATATATATATATATATATATATATACAAGAATTGCTCGTTTAAAGGCATTAGATTAGATAGATAGATAGATAGATAAGATAGATAATTTTCAAATCACAAAACTGGGAATTCTTGACGCAATCTGCAGTGCTATGTCTATTAAGAACCGGCCAAGTGCGAGTCGGACTCGCACACTAAGGGTTCCGTACCATTATCTTAAAAAATCACGTTTTTTGTATGGGAGCCCCCTTTAATATATTTTTTATTTTAATTTCATTATTTATTTTTAAAGTAAATATATAACTTAATATTCTGTGGCTATTTCAATCGTCTACCTGTTGTTGCTGTTATCAATATCGAGCAAAAACGAGCAAAAAAAAACCACGTTTGTTGTATGGAAGCCCCCTTAAATATTTATTTTATTCCGTTTTTTTAGTATTTGTTGTTATAACGGCAACCGAAATACATCATCTGTGAAAATTTCAACTGTCTAGCTATCACGGTTCATGAGATACAGCCTGGTGACGGTCGGACAGACGGACGGACAGCGGAGCCTCAGTAATAAATAGGGTCCCGTTTTTACCCTTTGGGCACGGAACCCTAAAAAGGCGGGGTTTACGATGTTTAACAAAAATGACCGCTACCGCTTTGGCTAGTGTATTTTACCATTTACTTACCTATCTGTCATCTAAATGGAATTGGCCCGCTACCAATGTCTTTTTAGTACGAGTACAACAATGAATGCAATAAGGATTGCTTTTGAAATATGAATTGCTTCTCAGCAAATATTAATTACGAGAGATGCAAACCTAAACGTACTTACAATTCATTGGACAACTATTGCTTGATCTTATACGCGCATACGAGGTTGAGGTTCGATTCGTGTGAATAACTTAACTATTCACAACAAAAATAACAAATGTAGGTAAATATCCTTCTCTGCAATTATCCTCGTTACGACACGTCTATTGTTTATGTTATTGTTGCTTATTTAAATTATATAATTCACTTGTATAATATATGCTTAAGATTTTTTCCTGTCTTATGTTTTGTCATGCATGATGTCATGTCATGACACAGTCTTAGGCTGCGTATCCACCGGAGCTGTGCGAGGATGCGTTGCGAGGGATGTGTTTGTCATGAACCAATAGAAACACTTCATTTAAAAGGTCCTAAGTGAATGAAGTGTTTCTATTGGTTCATGACAAACACATCCCTCGCAACGCATCCTCGCACATCTCTCGTGGAAACGCAGCCTTACGGCCAGATTAAATCGTGCAAATTACATTGCGGCGCTGTGTTGACCATTTCAATTTCGTTCGCTTTACTGCCTCGCAATGTAATGCAACTTGCACATTTTTTTTCGCAAGTCTAAGCTCGGCTTTAATCAGAATGTATTTTGTTTTTTGCTGTCGCTAATTTTATTGAATCAGGCGTTACTTTGCGGAGTTCCATATTAATGAACTGAAACAATTACTTTGCTCACCCGCGACCTTACGATAGTTACGTTTATGTAAAAAATGCGTGTTCATGCAGTTCCTCCACCTCCACACACTGTACGAGCACACACAAATCACACAAACCCAACTATCACCACCACCAAACTACACTGACCGTTTCGAACTCAACCAGAGCTCATCTTCAGAGTTGGTAGCATAGCGTACGGTTGTGGTACCAACTCTGAAGATGAGCTCTGGTTGAGTTCGAAAGGCGTCAGTGTAGTTTGGTGGTGGTAATAGTTGGGTTTGTGTGATTTGTGTGTGTTCGTGGAGGAACTGCAAGAACACGCATTTCTTACATAAACGTCACTATTGTAAGGTCGCGGGTGAGCAAAGTAATTGTTCCAGTTCGTCGGTAATTTTGTTTCTATATATATCTTATGCATATAAATAAACAAACAACTCTTAGGCATCAAATAACTTTTCACGATATAAAACGATCAAATAAATTGGTAGTCAAATTGAGGATCCGCTACGAATATTTAGCTACTTACTTGATTTTTCACCAAGAACAAACCTTACCAGCCTACTTTTAAATTACAGTCCCATCGCTGCCGACACACCTTAGCACTCTGGGTAGTACCAAAACATAAAATAATGTAGCAATCTCGCCATCAGGAAGCGAATAGTTGCAAAGGGCTAAAGGCAGGCATGTCCAGGGCGATGCGGCTGATGTCGTGACATGTCAAAGGGGACAGAGCCCTACCCCGGGTCGCATTCCGCAAGTTTGAACATCAAATTTTCCACTCGAACGCTGTAGACGAGAACCCGCCATTAGTAATGCGACACTTGCCGACTGGACCGACGAATTCTTGTTTTATTGCATATCGAATTTCAAAGTCAAACCTCTCACAAAGAGAATGGAACCACAGTTCGTGATGTCTGTGTTGAGATGTGTACAAAACTGTTTACGCCTAGCCCTTGGGAGTTTTGCGTTGCCGGAAGATCATCTGTAATAAACTTACTTAGCTAACTTCTGTTGTGTGACTCCCATACGTGCCGTGCTATCTAAAATGTTTATATTATTATGTAGTGTTGCCCGCAACTTCGTCTGCGAGGAATTCGTTTATCGCTATCCCTCGGGAATTATGCAATTAGAAAATATCCTATATGTTAATCCAGGTTACAAACTATCTCTGTGCCAAATTTCATCATAATCCGTCAAACCGTTTTAGCGTGGTAGAGTAACTAACGTCCTCACATCCACTCCTCCTTCATTCAAACTTTCACGTTTGTAATATTAATGGGTTATTATGAATAATGCCTTCAATGGATGAGCTCGCGTTTAATGACTTTACAAATCCCATCATTACGAAGTACTTTTCTAGGCGCGCGGTTTTTCATGTCATGTTAGTTTCATTAACTAAATTATTTAGGTACTTATCTGATCAGATCATTTGAAAGTTTTCATCATTATCTAAGTCAATAACTTCAGCACCTCAATGAAACATCTATCGCATTACAACACAGGTACATAATATTGAGTCTTGAATAAATCAATACAAATCACAATCACGATACCACACGCTGTTGTGCTGAATTGCAAATGCGTTTCCCTGTTTTTAAACTATTGTAGGCACCTATAATATTTACAAGTACTACTTGACACACATTTTAAAAAAACATTATTATTTTCTTTTTTGGTTGCAAAGGCTTATTATAATGTCAATGGGTATATTAGGGATAGTAGTCTAGTTTCTTAGTTTTGGTTTATGACATAATTTCAATTATTTAATACAATTATTGAAAATTATTAAAGTTTAGTTCGTAAGAAGCACGCTGCATGTCAAGCTGTGGCTATTTGTATGCCTTATGGCGCAACATAGTGATACTTATGACCTTTTATATAATAATTATGTCCATACCTTTTTTTACCTATGTTTGACAAATAAATATTTTTGATTTTTTTTTTAATTTTGACACGTTCTATTCATTTATATAATATTACGAGTACGTAACACGATACTACCGAGTATAATCATTAATCAGATTTCAACTTGTATTCAATCGTTATTTACAATTGAAGTAATTTCACTTGTCCTGTTTGACAGCCAACATCGTGTTTCAGTTATAAAGATGACAGTTGATGAAAACTTGGCTGTATAGTGTTAAACCTTTGCCTTTTCCCTATCAGAAATAATTAAAAAAAACAACAAGATGACAGCAGCGGCAGTTAAGTGAGACAAAGGATTTTTAATGAACTGAAACAATTACATTGCTCACCAGCGACTTTCAAAATGGTCGCGGGTGAGCGAGCAATGTAATTGTAATTGGACCTCCGCATTTGTAACGCCTGATTCAATAAATTAAAGGATTTTTTGACAAAAATGTGATTGTTACGAAGGTACGGTGGCGCTCTTATTTCATTTCGATTGTTTATCGTCGTACTCAGTAACTTTCTACCAGATTAATATTTAAAATACGGACACCGTAAATCCTTTTCAAATTAAATTGATTGAAGAGCGATCTTTCGCGGTATGAAATTTCACGTTTAAATAAAAATCCGCTGAGCATTGGCTGAGCTAAGCCTCCGGCTCTCCTCCATTTGTAATTAATTGTAATAAATGGAGGCCAGAGTTGGTCGGCTTACGATAGATAGGCAGGCAGATAGATATAAGTATTATACCAATTTGACTGTTCAACGGGTGCCATAATAACTTGCTTTCTACTTATACTTCGTCCTTGTTTTACAGTAAGTACGGTCAAGTGCAAAAATAAGTATCGATTCAATCCTCCCATTGTTATAAATAAATAAATATCACGGGACAATTCACACCAATTGACCTAGTCCCAAAGTAAGCTAGGCAAAGCTTGTGTTATGGGTACTAGGCAACGGATAAACATACTTATATAGATAGATACATACTTAGATACATATTAAACACCCAAGACCCGAGAACAGACGTTCGTATTTTTCATACAAATATCTGCCCCGATGAATGTCGATGATGAATGCCGACGATGTATCATTAAATTGATGAAGTTAAAAATATCCGAGTACCTACTATTTATCGTTCGACATATCGGGTTTTGAGATCTCATTGATGGAAATGATGGATATTATCAACACGATGATAAAATGGTGACCACTGATCAAAGTGTGTGAATGACGTGTTGAGATATTTTTGACAATCCGTCAGATCAAGGGACTATACACCGTGTTTTTTTTATTTCCGTTAACTTTTGAAGAAACTATTTTTGAGATATTCAATAGTTAAATTTAATGGCTGAACCAGTGTTCGTGAAAGGTAATGAAGGCATTACGTCCTATTATTATTTATCTTTTAAATTTCGTCAGTAAAGAGTTTTCCATTCATAGTTATTTGCTACAAGAAGATTACTGAGGCGAGTTCGTTCGACATTACATACTTTTTCTCTTATTATGTGTCACATCAATGTCATAATCGTAAACATTGGTATTGTATCAATAAACCTTTTTATCTCAAAAGGTAACGTCCCAAAACGTCTCCCGAATCATTATGTAGATAGAGAGCGCTCCGGAGTTCCAAGTTCCGCATTCAGAGTTCTTCGTTCTTTATAATGTACTGAGTCTTTTATACAGGGTGTCCTAGAAGTCGACGTCAAGCCGAAATCAGATGATAGGCCAACTTATTGGTTATCAGAAAAATATGTAATAAAATCTAAGTTATTGTATTTAAAAAATCGGAACAGCAATTGCTGGCTTCGTATTACTAAACCGACTCGCAAGCTTCATCCGTTTAAACCATTATTCATTCTGTCAACAAATTGTCTACTTCTAGACCTAGGCAATAATGTACTTGAGTCGACGAAGAAATTCCTTTACCACCCTAATATTCAAAGTCAGTTGTACCTATTTACGGCTTCAAATATCAAAATGTTCACTATAAGTAAATTTAATAATCAGCCTTATTGTTTTTATTCTGATATGTAGCACTGTCATAACAAACCGGCCAAGTGCGAGTCGGGCACGCGCACTGAGGGTTCCGTACAAATTTTTAGCTATACAGCTGTAACTATAAATATCCAGTGTTAGCGGAGCCCTGCTTCGAAGTAAAATGTACGCAATGTGGAATCATTTTAGATTGGTTAGTCGGGATTATTATGATGTAACTAAAAATGTATGCTTTTCGCAATTTTCCCTTTATCAGTGCTAGAAGACATTGCTTCGTACCAAATTTCAAGATTCTGAGTTCACGGGAAGTACCCTGTAGGTTTTGATTCCCTTGCGAATGTCGAAAATTTGCGTCATAAACGGCTGTATCTTTTGATTGCGTTGGCTTAGAAGTTTGATTTTTTCACAGCTGCAAGGGACAGTAGACTTGAGTATTTAATATGAATTTCAGCTTGATACCTCCTCGCGTTCCTGAGAAAAGGGGTCTTGACAGACAGACAGACCACAAAGTGATCCTAAGTATAAGGGTTCTTTTTTTCCTTTTGAGGTACAGACCCTAAAAATGGTAAATAGCTAAGATTCAAAGTCAGTTGTAGGGCTTAAAACATCAAAGGCTATGTTCATTGTTCACTTATAAGTCAATGTACCCGTAACAATCATTCTTATTGTTTTTATTCTGATGTAGGACTGTCATAAAAAATGATAAAGCACTTACTTGTTCAATTATACCTAGTATTAAATACTTAGGATAATAGCGTACAAAACACCGGTGTATCGATCAAGTAGAGTACCTTACACTGTTTTAACTTAAGTTCAAACATTAAATCGCGTCTCTTTGACAAGTTTATTAGCGCCTCGGAACTTTCGAGTACCTAATCTGTTTTAGCGTCTTAGATGTACCTATTTTTCATACTGATGAGCTAAATCGGCAATCTATTTTGTATTATTTTGTCCTTAATATTATTCCTGTAGTAAAATCTACATTCTTCTTGAAGCTTGATGTGAGTGAGGGCATTATATAAATTTTTCACTTCTCTTGCTCTTAAAATGTTACTTTAGTCTCTGCATATCAGGACTAAAGCTCTTTTTTGATCTCTAGGGATTAAAGTAATTTTTTTTTAATTTACTTTGGAAACCCCTAAACTACCAATCACGGTGTTTGTGGATGGAGGATTATTGCCATTTTCAGTGACTGGGCATTGACAATTTTAAAGCTTTCCACAGACCGCAGCGCGCTGCGGACGCTCCGATGCGCTCCGTAGCGCCCGCTCCGTAGCGCTCCTTAGCGTCCTGCGCTTCGGTCTGTTTAAGCCTTTAGTGCGTGGAAATACCTAACCTCAAAATGACAACTGTATAAAAATATTTTAAAAAATAATAATTTCGTGAAACACCATGAATAATTACGAATATTAATCTATTTAATTATATTAAAGATGAATTCATTTTACTATGCATACTTAGTCCAATTAGCTATGAAATAATTTTCAAGTTTGAATCTGTTGGCTAAATATGCAAACATTTAAAGCATCACTCAAAAAAAAAAAAACGCGGAACAAATTTAAATTGCTATTTGAATTCTGAACAGACGTCCATTGCTCGTATTGAGCGTACGTTTTATAAAAGTAATATTGTAGATTAGTATACCTAAAACATCGTTTTTTTCCTCGCATTCGAAGTGAAAAGTAGAGTGTTTAACGCGAGACTAAACTGCCATAATGACACGCGAATTATAGCCACCCTCGCTCTGCTCGGGTGGCTAAATATCTTGTGTCATTATGGCTTGTTTTAGTCCCTTGTTGAACAATCTACTATTATTGATTTGTGTTCTTCGGAGCCCCTTTTTATACCATGCGGTTCCAGGACAATGATGACATAATCTATGTATACCCGGGTGGGGGGAGGGGCGATTTTAAAGACCATACTCGTGAAAACACCTTCCGAAAATAGTAAAAAATCTATATCTACTCGTACAAAATTGATACTCGAATAAAATTTTAAAGTAGGTAAGTACCTACTAAATATTGAGGACGGGTAATTTTCTGACACTTGCTCCAATTATGTTAGAGACTTGCAGATCTACATTTTTACCACTTTCGTATGTTGTGTAGCACAGGCCTGATTTTAAAAATCAGCATCTGGGCCAATGGGGTGTGTAATGATCGATATAACAACATTTGATATATTTTCAAATGGTTTAATCACTCATTTGATATAAATAACGATTGGTATAATTTTAAAATATATAATTTTATATGGTATAACGTTATTATATATTTTGTTGTTACATCTCGTGAGTCGCAACCATTTGTTTTGTGTAGGGGGTTGCAGTTCTAACCTAACCAAACCTACTTTTCTGGCATTAAATACAACCATTATTTTATAACCATCATTAGGTATATCTTATGAACGTTATATGAAAAGTTGATTATATCAAATGATAATATATTAAGTGTTGTTATAAGATTCAATAATTATATCAAATGAGCGTTATAGCGACTGAAGTTATATCAAAAGTTTTTATAGCGATCATCGCGCACCCGGGCCAATGAGCTTCATTTGTAGCCCAGGATAGATTTTTCTCTAAGAAAAAACAACATACTTAAAATCAAACAAGCAATTTTTCTTCTTCATAAATTAGATCAAGGTATTTTCAAATATATTCTTCAATAATCCACCATCATTTATAACCGCAACAATAAAATTTAATAAAAAATAACCTGTAATAAACAGGCGAAATTGCTATATATAAGCCTTATTTACTTCAACATATTTTATGACGGACTCACATTTCTCTAAGAAAAACTCTTTTTTTTTCATTTGTGTCTAACACGTGGTAGCATAGCGTACGGTTGTGGTACCTACTCTGAAGATGAGCTTTGATTGAGTTCGAAACGCGTCAGTATAGTTTGGTGGTGGTGATAGTTGGGTTTGTGGGATTTGTGCGTGTTCGTGTTTGTACAGTGTGGACGTGGAGGAACTGCATGACCACGCATTTCTTACATAAACGTAACTATCGTAAAGTCGCGGTTGAGCAAAGTAATTGTTTCAGTTTATTAAGATGGACCTCCGCTAAGTAATGCCTGATGCAATAAATTATTTACAAATTTTCTATATCAAGTAAGTCCATATTTAATAATACAAATAACACTATTTTTACACATTTGAAACTTAATTTTGAATGTTTTCTAGAGAGACCTCTAGTGGTAGCGGTCGGAACGACAGAGGTGTGTTATAACCTCGCCGTCTAACTTCGCAGGAGTTGTTAGTTTACTGTATCTAAACTAGATGTCGCTGAGAGTTTCGAAAATGTTCGCGCTTTTGCAACTTATTTGATTGGTAAGATGTACCTGCATAGGAATAAACACAAAATAGGGGCAATAATAACAAAGAATATAATATAACACAGCGGCAAAGTTTGTTTACGCGTTATAAAACTGAAGATGTTTCGATACTTTTTCACTTTCCACTGTCACTATGTATTCGTAGAGTGTAGGTATCCCGTTCATATTGGTCACGTCAAAAGGTAAAAATAAAAGAGAGGCGAGGATTTAGGTTATCCAGGATATTTGGACATTTCGATAATGTATGACTGTAAGTCCATTCCGTAAAAGCATTTGGGTTTTTTTCCATACCTATCGGTGTTTTGACTTTTCATTTTCCTACTCAGTATGGATAAAATGTAGATTGTACAGCAAAACCGTTATCCTTTTAAGATTACCTAATTACTTTTTGCTTAAAATATTAAATTACATTTAAATACCAATGAAATTATTTCCTGGAAAAAAAATATCTAAAAAACGTGTCTCAAAAATTTATTGGACTGTTTTAATTCAGATTCGCGATAGTACCATTTGCGAATAGTTAATAATTTATGTATTGCTAGATAACTACCTACTAAAATTAAATTTTAGACTACCTACTTGAAGAACTTTGAAAACTGAACAAAAAATTTCCACTGTATTTTAATACATTGCATTGCTTTTTTGTTTTATATTTTTATGCAATGCGTCAGGATCGTATACGTTATGATAATACGTTACATGTTACATGTTACTGATAACTTTGCAGTCGCATTAACTTTAAGCCAAGTAGTAATTGGGTGGATCAACTATTTCTTGTTGTTATTGTGTCCCGTCAGCGAGGGGACAAAAACAGTACAGTTTGATTAGAAGAAATGTTGTGTCACATTAACTAACATGCTTATTAGATGACCTATTGTAGAAGGGGTTTAAAACCACCACAAAAATGGATGTTTGGCAAATTGTAATCAGATTAACTTAAGATTTAAAGAGTTACTCAGGAGATCGTCACTATAGCAACGAGTGACAAATAAAAGTTGATCGACCCAATTAACAATCAAAAAACGTGAATATTTACTGTGTGTAAACTTACATAATATGCATATTATTTTTGCTTGGTAATTGCTTAAGCCCTTTTGACGTCAAGCGCTTTATCTTTTGGATAGTCTATCTAATTACCGCGAAAATAGAATAATTACCTGATGACGAAGAAATAAATCAATGTAATGAAGATAGACTCCGTAGTTTATAGCATAGAGTACCTATGAAACCGGAGTCGGCAATACCTATTTATTGCCATATTTAAAAAACTAATAAGACAGTGTTGTTATGGTTAAGTGCAAGCCTTGGCCAAAAGAATTGAGTACCTATCTATAATTTAATACGATTTTGCTGTTGTAGTATCTAACTCTATGTTGGTGCAATTTACTTAGATCGTGGGGTGAAGGGACTATTTTTCGATCTCTAGATAAATAGGTTCATGTCACACAGTTATTCCAGGTCGAGAAGGTAGTGATCTACGAAAATAGGACCTTTTTTGGAAATTGAAAAGTCGTCCCTTATCATGTTTGCTTTGATGAGTTCTATTTTATATTAAAAACGGAACTATATCAAACTTAATAAAATAATTTCTTTAGGCGGACTTGGACAGACCTAAGTTCACTTAATTTCGAGCTATGTGCTAAACCAGGGTTAATTTAAGTAATGTCGAAATTTATGGAACTGTTATCAATAATTCAGGATTAACAATTAAATTTTTAACCCTTTACCAAGCAAGTGGAGCCCTTAGGCGGACGGACTTGAATACACCTGAGTTAACTATATTATAACTCCGATCTAATTCTAACCTTTAATGTTTGCAATAGCAAGCTTGAAGAGCTCCAACAATTCCAAAAAAAAACATGCTATTCCGCAGATCAGAACTGTTATTTCGACAAAAGGTTGCTAGCTTCTTTTTCCCATCTCATATACAAAATAAACAATGCAATTATTAATTATGTTTATGGTAGAGTTACCTTTAACTCTCATCCTTGAAAGTTTATCAAACAACGCCGACAGTGAGTTGTCATCTAAGTGTTATCTAGGATAGAACGATTATCTCATTATACAGCTACTGCGATAAGCTACTTGTCAATCTGATTAAACTGTTCAGTCCCTATTGAAATGTGACTGAAACCGGATGTGTGTGTGTAATCTTACTTGAATACGGATGACTTGAGTGATAGTGATTTCAACTCGTGCTTTCTGCATGCGCATAAAAGCACCGAATTGGATGATTCATGTTTTTTAATTGTGACATACCATGACGGTGACTATAAGGTAATGATAGCGTTTCGAACTTCGTTGAATTGATTTTTACAACCTTTTATTTGGGTTGGGTTAGGTTAGGTAATTGACTTATGGTTCGCATCCAGTCGTCGGATTGGCTGGCGTAACAACTCCATTTCCATAGGATCGTCCAAATTATTTGCATGATATTATTGCAAGTATGCCAAAAGTTGTGTATAGTATCTATGAAGTGTTCTATCCGAAAAACTAACCTAATCTGACTAACGCTCCTTTCACCCTCTGGGTTCACGTCTCAGTCTACATAGAGACGCTTTATGTAAGTTAGGTAGATAAAAATCCGATAACAATGATAAATACTGTTGACAACAAAAAGGATTATATTGTTTTAAACATTCGCTTAAACTTAAAATTAAGATTAATTTAAAGGGACCGAAAATTATCCAGGCGCCTATGCTGATGTAGACTTGACTAAAATAACTTTAACCATGTCCACAGGATGACGCGAACAAGAAATGCATATGAGTATGACCCATTATTATACTCCAGACTTTTGTTTCTTTCTTTATTTTTACACTATAAAGGGTTTACGTACACACATATCTACGTACTTATCGCGTTAATTTATTGCTAAAATTACTACATGGTTTCGACCACATTGCAGCCGCCGTGGTCACGAGTAGACCTGCTCACCCATGGTCGTTGCTATGTGGTCGACAAATTGGGGTTAATATTAGCTGCAAATCGATACGATAATTCCCGGGTGTAATAATAACTATGATAAAAAGGATTTTTATGACACTTATTTCCAATGAGAAAATTAAACCGGTATCGATTGACTTACACGAGTTGTTGAAGATTAATTTTACGTGCGTGTGATTTATTTTCTTCATTATTTTGTTTCAGCTTCGATGTGGAAAATGGCGGCGCCGCGGGCGGGGGCGCGGGGGGCGCGCGTTCCCCGCTCGAGGGGGGCTCGCCCTCCACAGCCCTCGTACTCCAAGCCATGCCGCAGCGCCGCGAGTCTTTCCTCTACCGGTCCGACTCGGACTTCGAAATGTCACCAAAGTCGATGTCGAGAAACAGCTCGATAGCCAGCGAAAGGTTAGTGTTGGCATTGTCTTATAATAAATCTTCAGGATATAAGCACGGGTACTAGTACAGCTACTCGCTTAGCACTGGGCGTTCTACTAAACAGGACAGAGGTGTAGAACACGCTCAGTGTGACAACTGCCATCTAGCCATGGTGCTGCCATTCGGGTTTAATGGGTTCCATTCAAGAGCATCTAACTGGGCAGTGACATTTCTAGCTCGACACATCGAACACACAAGGGCACGTTTCGATTGATATCGACATTCGACGCTCATATTGTTTCGTCATTCATGCTTGCACACCAACACTATCTTTAAAGATATTTTGATTTATTGAGTAAACTTGTTTGTGGACCAGTAAATGAGACAAAACTGTCGGGCAATTCTACGAGCTTTTCAACCTCTATCAGAATCCAGTCGCATACGTATATTGAAGAAACTAGCCACACCTATATCAGCTGCTTTCACTTGATCGCATACAGCGCAGGGCGTGCCGGGTTGTCGGCAACCCCTCACTCTCCGTTAAACTCGATCCTCTTGCTCTCCGCAGAGACGTTAGCTCCCTTTGCGTGTTCTATAAGATCTACAACGGGGAATGCTCTGAGGAACTCTTTGACCTCATTCCGGCTGCGGGGTTCCATTACAGATCCTCCCGTCGTAAGCGTTCATTTCATCGACATCATGTTGATGAATGGCAGTCTTCGACGGTGCGTTTTAAGCGGTCTTTTTTGCCACGAACTTGCAAAATCTGGAACGAGCTTCCCGCTGGGGTCTTCCCATCGAGTTACGACCTGGGTGCCTTTAAGAGGCGAGTGTACAATTTTCTGCAGGGCCGACAACGCACTGGTATCGCGTAAAGCGCTGCGAGTGTCTATGGACAGTGGTGTTCATTTAACATCAGGTGACCCGCTAGTTCGTTTGTCTGGCTTCACTAACATAAAAAAAAAAAAAAAAAAAAACCTAGCGGAATATTTTTATAAAACGATACAATATTCTTGTACCATTTCCATTTCATCAATATTTTAATACGACTAGATACGGTTTGAAACGCTCGTAGAACTACCCTGTCAATTAAAATTGTTTATCTAGACGGGCGAGACATCGCTTCAGAATGTGTACTAAGTATAAACAAAGTATTGAAAAGTTTGTTCGCGGTTTCGCTAAATTAATTATAGGAAACTACGTCTACACGGTACACATACTATTTGCCTGTCTTTAGAAATTGCAAACTACGTCATACTAACCGCGGGGTATGTCTATGAAGTTTCCTTACACAGCGAAATAGATACAGTGTTCTTACTTACCCTAATATCATTCAAAATATATTATGACGTCTGTAGTGACGTAAACTAGTTACTCTATCAATGAGATCTTATCAGTATTTCCCGTTGAGTGATATCTCGTGAATCAAACGTGATCAACAAGAAAGCTGTTGTCAATTGAACTATCTGAGATACACTTATTCGTTTTTAAGGGTATTGAACGCGTTTACATTTTGAGTTAAGCACGTGATAATATATTTAAAACTCTGCGTAAACTCTACAACTGAGTCGAGCTGTAAATTTCAAAACATAGTATTTTAATATATTAGTTACTTGAGTACCTCTTAAACCAAACCTTTAAGGAACTCATTAATTATCTGTCGATATGATAAACTAATCAATGATAGAGCACAATACTACATAAAATATTAGAAAACTGATGAAAATGAAACCAAAATTTTACATTTGCCAAAGTTACAAATATATAATGTAAACACGACTATTGACTTGACATTGAGGTCGTATTTACATTATTATTTTTTTTTTACTTTGGTCGTAAGAGCAATCTTTTACGACCAAAGCTCTCTTGCTCTTTACCTATCGTCGAATGTACCTAACTATTTATTAGTTTCTTGTAAACTCAAGTTGGCTAAGAGAACAGCGACCACAAACAAGTTTATTCTTACGGGTACAAGACAAAGTAACTTTGCTCGTCTAGCTACAATTGTGTATACTCTCAGAGAGATTCGACAGCTTCATTGCAAGATGGAGTTGGTATAGACAATTCGAAGAGACTTGAACTATTAAACTTTGATATGACATTAGTTATTTCTACATACAAATCGATTACTAACAATATAGGTTGTTAAAAGCAACTGTAAAGTAATTTTCGAGAACGTTAATTTTAGCCAAAAAAGTTGACTCTTTGCTGTATGTACAGTTCTACTGTATCACACAATTAAATCTCAATTGAAATTATTGGTATAAATCATTGCAAATTAACCTTTACAGCTAACACAGAATATTTATTTACATTCAGTTTCGAGTCCGAAACAATTTTTTTATAAGTAAGAAGTAACGAAAATTAATAGAAAATAACAAATAAAGTCAAACAAATATCAGTGTAATTAACATAAATTTTTATTTCACCACATCTCAAAGCACTTAAAGTTAGCAAAATAACAAGCACACACTAAATCACTCTTACCACCTCTTCGCTCGACAAAGGTCTCAAAGGCTGAATGCGAAGCCACTCTAAATGTCAACAACTCCTTGAGGCGGAGATGCAAAGTAAGCAATATAATTAACAATAATACCATTTGTACCTAACATTGTGAACTACTTACTAACATTTCACTTGCGAGCTTTACTCACAATAGCATACAATGGTGCGTAAGTATCCGTTGCCCGTAAAACGCACTCGCCGATTGGAGCTGAACCGTATAACTGTGTATATAACATTTTTGATTGTTCCGTCGATGTCGCACCGCACGGCACAATGCTACTGTCACAGCGCTCTCACAGGGCTTGTCTGCCGTCGCCGCGTCGACAGTCCCGGCACTGATATCTCTATGTTAAAGCTGAGCATATACCCGCATATAGATCCAACCAGGCCCGTCGAGTGACTTCGACCTTATTCCCCGGGCAATTTTTCCCTTCCTTATTTTTTCATTGCTTGCAGATTCAAGGAGTCCGAGGCGGCACAGCTGGACAGAGCGTATGTATAATTACAAACGCACATTTTAGCACGCTTGCTTCTTCCTTTGCGATTTGTTTGCTTTTAATTGTTTTTTTGTTAGAAAGCTTTTGTTGGTAGCGTTTTCTATAACAGTGTTGTGTTTTTGATTTTAACAATTGGTCTTTAAGTTTTCGACGACGTCATTAAAAGGTAAGTTTTTGCAATGCAAAACCTCATTCTTGTGATATTTACTTACCTTTTTCCATCTTAAAAGTTTCATATAAACATCCTTGTAGTGTAGTCCTTACGATAAAGGAATTTTATATCAGAATACGAACTGCACAAAATGTTTTCAAATGAAGTATCTCAAATCTTAAAATGGAGCTCGCGTGTGGTGGATATTCTAAGAGCTCACTAGCTGGCGTCGCGAACACGGTGTACTCGTATGGTGTATTTTTAGCTTTCGTAGTGCAGTCTCGGTTGCATCTGCGATGAATGCAGCTCCCTTGATGGAGTCAAGTTAGTGCATCCGCCTCTTGGCACAGTTAACAATGTAAATCAAAATTATGACTATAGAAGTGAATAAATCCTATTACGTATCTTATGGCCCCAGAGTTATAGATACTATGACCATTTAATCTGCTTCTTAACGCTAAGCTATTATTTCTAACTGGTGATTGATATTGAAATCACATGTACGATTCGAAGGCAAAAATTTTACTGAATTTGAAATACGAGCAAAGAAGTAGAAAAATAAGTTGAAAATGTAATTTGACCTATAGCTTTGTAGCAATACATAAATTTGTACCCCTTTCACATAACTACCATGTGTAGAGTAATTTTTCGAGTAATGTTTAAAAAATCGGTCTCCTAATCACTTCATAGACTTCGTGAATTATCACAATCTCTCCTACACAATAATATACAACTATGATTACGCAATTGGACTTGGTGAACTTTGCATGTCGACAATATGAACGCATGCCACAATATGACCCTGATTTGCTCTGCATTCAGCTTTGTATGCATCACTAGAGCTTTAGGTCGTATCAGTTTATGATATAGCTAAACTGATCAAATCAAATTGTGCCAATATAAAGTGAAAACTAGGTTGCTTATGCAATTAACTTTACAGGTTACGAGATCACAATTTACTGACAAAGTTCTCTCTTATTTGCAAAATATGTTTTTTTTTTTGAACTGACCAACGATGTTCCGTCCTAATCAAATGCATTATTGACCTGAATGTAATTCCTACGTAGAAAATATATCCTCGTAATGTTTCACTCCTCAAATTTTAGTAGTATACACTATTGACAAAATATATCAAGATACGTGTACAAAAGCAAAATAAGCCTATAGCTATGCCGTATACATAAAAATAAAGAACCAAACTTGATATAGAGTTCCTCTTCCAAACATTTAATGTCACATGAATTCATTCCGTTAACCAAATTTTCTCGAATACCATGTATCTACCCGTTGACCCCGTTGTGTTAAGCATCACAAATTAAATAAACATGTTACGTAATTCCAGTTCAGGATGACTGGCTCTGGGGTGTAATCCGAAAGTAATCGAGTTAATGTGCCGCCTAGCGATATACGGAGCAATTATTAAAGTTAAGCTTGAAATATTAATCGTCTCTTTAATTTTTAAGGTTCACATTAACGCTGTTCCCAGGGTTAGCGACGTGGACGTTGTACGTGATTCGGCGTCTTTATGGCCGTAGGCTAATTTTCAACCAGATTTGCTAACCCGCTTTGGATTCACTAATGTTTCACCAAAAAACGTTTGACCGAATGCATTATTTGACAAATATTTTTTTTGACGACATTGTTGTTTGACTTATGGTTTCTTAGGCAATTTATTGTGGGTTCGAACTCGAACTCGTACTTCTGAGTTTGAACTTTATGTGCGATTTTATGTTTAAAATTTACAAATGTGCTTTTTGAAGCGCGAGGAAACCCTCACACACCTACGAATCAGTTCAATGGTGTGTGCTCATTCACAAAACGGATCCATCCCAACTAGTATAATCGTGCAAAAGTACTAGTTTAGTTCTTTTAGTTTTAGTACACTAATAGGTACGTAATCGAGTATATGCATGGTTTGCTCTTGTTCCAATATTTTATCCATTTCTTTTAGCTGTCTTACTCTCATTCAAACTAGTACATTCAAGGCATCATTCACTAAGTCTACATCGTTCAGTTTAATTCGGTTGACTCAATCGGAGCTATTTGAAGTAGGTACTTTGGAGCGATTAAGTTCGATTGCTCCCTCTCGAGATATTGTACTACATGTACTAAGGAGCAGAAAGGAGATAGGAATAATTCATTCTACCTCTATAGTACAATGCATGGAACTAATTCTTATTAGTACCTACTTATTTATTACTTAGCTTAATGTGCGTGAGGTTCCCTACCTGCACTGAGGCCGCATCTCTTGTTCTAAGAGGAAGCCTGTGTCCCGCAGTTGAAATTATATAAGTAGATGATAACTATTTTCAACGCATAGCTTAGCTGGTAGAACCGGGAACATGGTCGAAAATAAGCTTTAGGTATTCGGTATTCCTAACTCAGCTCAACGCTTGGAATGGAAACGAGAAACATACGAACGTGGAATAAGTGCGGTCAGTCCGATGGGTACTGAAGTTTTTATTCGTTTAGATCGAATGTGTCCAAATGCTCATACGCTCAGACCCTTTCAAGCACGTTTCGGACACATATTGTGGAACGGTATTGGAGGTTATACCTATACAGAGGGGGAAAAAATATGGGCACTGCAGGGGAACTACCCTAAATCCTATAATTATCTCATTTGTCTTAAAGGAAACTTTATTATTTTTAAATAGAATCAAAACTGCATTCAAAGATTTTCTAAAATTTATTTAAAAGCGAAAAAGTTTTTCGGGTGCGCTGGTGGGATTCGAACCCACGTCTCCTGGGTATCTTAGATTCGGTGAGCAGCCGTACTGCTAATAAAAAAATAATATTTCTAAAATTTGCTCGTCTCACCCGGGAAACGAACCAGCTAAAAATACAAAAAGTCAACACTCTATTTTATTCCACTAGTCGATACGGTCAATGTGAAAGATAAAATTTATCTGTGTCAAAAAAAAAACATGAAATCTAAGATTTATTTTATTTTATCACGAATTCTAATACGAAGAAGAAATTGAGAGCCATTTGGTTGTATTTGTTTTTGGTATTACTTTTTTTTCTGAATATTCATTTCATGCAGTTATAGCAAATAAATCCGCTTATCGGCATTTTTCATGCAACGCTTTCCGAGATTTGTTTATGTTGGTTTGCAGTGGTATTTCTATTTGATCAGTCATCATTGGCTATTTTCGTGTTTTTCTGATATGGCAATCATAACTGTTGAACTTTGAGCTTGTTGCCAAATAATTCGCGCTACTTTCCATATGAGTTGATAAATATCAAACTCCAATATGTCAGCAATAAATGACATGGAGATATGATCCTTATGTTGATAAAAATAAGGATCTTATCTCCATTCCATTTATTGTGAACATATTGGAGTTTGATATTTATCTACTCATATGCAAGAACTAAAACTAATCGTGCAACTCTACGACCACAGCTCTAGAGACGATAAAACTGAATCGCGTAGTAGTAAAATTATCTCCTTACTTTTTACTAAAAATAAATCCTAACAAAAATTTATACCTATTTTTCTTTTTTTTCGATTGGATTTCATTTTATTTTTGTTTTGTTTGTTTGTTTAAATACTTATGTTAAAATTTTTACTTGTGTTACTAATACAAAGCTTTCTAACTAATAATTTATTGACTTCATACTTCAAACCATATTTACTTAAGTATCACAAAAAAAATTGTTATTTTCGGTCTCACATCGGAGTCGAAAGTAACAACAGGAGATTTTTTCAAGGCTATTTTTTTATACAAAATAAGTAAGTAGTTTTTAAGTTAGATATTTAGTTTTAGAGTCGTATTCAAAATTAACCTAATTTTTAAATGACTACGGTAATTTCATCAAAATTATGACACTTAGAGATAAGATAAGATAATTTATTCAAATAAATACTTAAATATCAAGGTAAATGTTTGAAATGTATCTTTTGTACCCAGTCTCCGCAAAGTAGAACCTGTTCATCATCAATTTCCCGATGATTTCTTTGGCAGATGTATGATATATCAAAATTACAAACATTTGCAGCAAAACTGTACGCAATGCAGTTTGTTAGACTACACCTACTGCTTACTAAATCAACATAATTATATCACACATTTCAAACTCTAAATGCGTTGTTGTTTTAAACACGTTGGCGTCTATTGATATTACCTATGGTAGCTCATGAAAATTCTTTCTCTGAACTCGGGCTTTCGTCAAAATGTAAAAGGGTACGGTTACGATCAAAACACGACATTGCCGTTGGCTACACGGGAAAATAAGTAGTTGCACTTACACTGCTTGAGAAAAGAAAAACTGCTTGTCCTTCACTAATTGGTCTTTTAAAAGGTAAAGAAATAAAATCAAGTCTCAACTGCTTATAGGTAAGGTAAGTTATACAAAATACTTAAAAAATTACACCGACTTAAATGAAACTCTACTAAAAATAGGTAGGTAAGGGGTTTTTCGCGAGAACTTCTTACCTAAACGGGATTTTGTACAATTTGTTTTAATAAAAGCTTATTTGCTTGAAATTATCGCGGCGCCACCCCCGGTAAGCCATTATTTTCTAATTTACCACTTGGTTACAGTAAGCGCCGTATCAAATGTACCGTAAAAAAATATTTTCCCTAATAATTTGATTCTCACCGCGTTTTTGCAAGCTTTTATTTAATTTGCAATGTTTGTATGTAAAGCCCAGTTTAAACCTGCAAGAAAAGCGTTGTAGCGTTAACAGGAAATAAATATAGTGTACCTATATATTTCAGCTGTTTATCTATTACGGTTCTCGATCTCGTTGTGACGGACAGACGGACGAACAGTAGTAACAATAATGAAGATACCTTTGTCACTCTTGGGGTACGAAACCCTATCTAAGAATGGAAATAATTAAATACCTGTCAATGTTAATTAATGACAATGGAGTACGAGGGTTGAACAAATATGAACCTTCCATTAATTGCGATGAAATTTATAATTAAGAATACGGAAAATATGGTTATCATAGCAATTGAAAAGAGAAGAGCACTTTATGTGTCTCAAGACGCTGAAGCAGAATACAAAGATGGTTTTAATTAGGAAATTAATGTTATCTTGATGAATTGAATTATTTGAGATGCTTTATTCTCTATTTTAATTTAATAAACTATCAAAGCTGTGAATTTTAAGACAGAATTTCAATTTTCAATATTATTGTAAATTTACACCCTACAACCAGTAGCGAAAATAATACCTAAGGCATAAATTTTCATCTTATTATTAGAGTAATTTTACAAGCTTTTATTTAACATGCGAGTTAAAATTTTATTTTGTGTTTGTTAGGTTCAAAATATCTTGAACGTCGAATTTCATCCACTTCTAGTGATTAGATTAACTTGGATTTTTTTTTCTTTTTTCTTGGGAATCTTGTAGTTAGTTTTGATGCCAATGCAAGCAGAGTCAACAAAAAGTACAGTCAGGAAAAAGTTGTATTAATGTTTTGTAATACAAAAAATCGAATGGATACGCATTTTAGAGTAATATTCCATTTTAAAAGTTTTCGACTAACGTTCTCGCCGCGTACATGTTATTGAAGTCACATTAACGTCACTTTAACGTCCCAGTCGCACTTGGCATTGGTGGTAAATTCGTGGCCCTTGATTTGCTTCGAACATTGATTACCGGCGCTCACCGCCGTCGCCGGCTCCGTCCGCGCCAAATTGAACGTCGGGCGACGTCGGGCGTCGGGCGACGTCGCGCGCGCTCGCTCGCTGGCCGCGGCCGGGGCGCGCCGGGCGAGTCCCCGCGCCCCCCGCAGCCCCTCCCACGCCGCCGACTCGACTCCATTGATAGTCCGCGCGGGCTGCCGGCGACACGCCACCTTCTATGCCCTACCACACGCGCCGTTCTGTTGTGCCGCTAAAACCCAACTCGACAAACCCCCCACCCCAACCAAAAATGTGACTCAGTTTTTCCAATCCCAAAGCTCACCCACGAGCTCGATTACAAGAGTGATCACGCGCGAAATGCCATGTTTTTAAAATACAAGTACAAATTCACAACGTGCTTGTGCTGAAAGTGTCAGTGCCGAGGGCGTTCACTGGTCTCGGGACCGGTCCAGCTCGCTCCACGCGGCGACCCTATTAGTGCCAAGGATGAGGCTTAAATTTTTTTAATTCAATTATCGTACAGATATGATATGACTTTATTGATAACGACGTTGTTGTGATATTGATACCTAGTTATTTCACAGGGAGAGCAATAACACATGCGGTTTATGCATTACCGTTGATAAGGACTGACGAAACGAACGCGCTGTTTTATCGCCAGAACTCACATGCTACGTATTAAACGAAGCGTCATTGCGGGCAGAGCATTTACGTAATTACCGGCGAAAGTAGCCGGTCGTCTCCGCGAGATGTCTTACATCGTAGGACAGCGTAGGAGTTAAACGGTCGACCTTAATCACGTAATGATGACGCGAGCCGTGTGATAGCCGGAGTCAATTGGTCTTACAGTGATAGGCCGTGTTATGGTAGTGTCGGTCGTGGAGTGAAAAGTCATGCAGCGTTCGGAATCCCAGGCCGAGAGGCTCGGAGGCGGTGCAGTGTCGTTCATCACGAAGAGCTCCGCGTCTGAGCACAGCATGGCCACCGGAGTCTCCGGCAGCAGCAGCGGCGGCACCCTGCCGCGAACGCTCAGCACGAGCGTGCTCCGCATCAAAAATAGATCCTCCTTCTGGGAGAAATTCTGGGACGAACGAACTCGACGCGATGCGTGAGTTACTTTTTCTTTTTCAAAGGACGGATTTCATTTGTTATCGCCATTTCATCACTCGTTGGGTAATACATATTATGATACTTTGCTACACTTACCTCGCTCGCGACTTGTTAGGTTTTATATGTAGGTATACGTTTTATCCTGAGGATTTAAACAATCCAAATTGCTACTTCATAGAAATATCGCATCCATTCAATTAGTAGAGTCAGAGAATAACAGAAATATATACAATCAAATTATCATTTCCTACTATTTCGATTAGCAAAACGAAACTCATAAAAACATTAAGACATTCAAAAGACACTCAAGAGACATGCACATGAATTAATTCAAGAAATGATTGTTAAGTAAGCTCTTTGTTGTAGGTATTTTTGAAGCTAAAGACAAAAAGCACGATGTTTCCAAAATCTGTTTTACAAGTCTATTTTTAATAAAAAAAGTTGCGATACCTTGCTGTAGCAACTCGTAATGCTCTTAATAGACTAATAAAATGCAATAAGTATTTGACTTGTTTCTGCAAATAGAAACCACTCACTTGGTGTTAATTTAATTAAAACTTCACCGTAGCCGTCGTAAAAGTTCTTTTGTTAGGAAAAATACATAGAGTTTAATAAATTTTTAACGGAACGATTTACGAGTAAGAGGTACTTAACATCAAAAGCAGAGCAAACCTTTTCTTGCGCTAGAAAATTCTTGCTCTTCGCCAGTGCTCTTTATCCAGTCCGTTGCAGCATAGTGGGCTAAAGGTCGGCTTTCAATTGCTCCGCAGACATTGGTATTTCATTTCTCCCTGCATACCTCGCCATCTTATCTTCATCTGAACGGACTTCTATTTAGATTCCTGTCGTTTCTTGAGTCGGCGAAAAATTATGAAAATACGCTACCGCCGCGACATCTCAAAGAGATTATAGAGAAGTTTATTTCTCATCGCAAAATGGGCACCGTTGCGTAGAAACGCTCGTCTCACTTTCATCGGAATAGATTATTTTAATTTTCTTTTCTTCAGTGGGAACCGCAAAATCTTTTCAAACTTCATATTCGAGAGCTTATTTCTACTTAAAGCCCTGACGCTTTGAGAAGCCACTTAGAATTTTCATTGTCTCAAAAATGTGTACAGAAGGATATACCTACATAAATATGCCCAGACGTGAAATACCGCTCACCGACCTGTGTACCAAATATCTTGGCAACAACACGCTTCGTCTATTATTACAATATCAACATTGATAGTTAGCAATCTCCTGACCAAACACTGTTCAAGCTGGTGCCTGATCAAACAGTCGTCCACGAATTCAGTTAACAAAAGTGTTGGACCAGACAATAATGAAACAAATCGCTGAACAATTTACGGGAAAATAGAAGACAATTTAACTGTTTTTTTTTGCCCACTGATTGTTTGTCCCCGGTGTTTGATTTGAAGTTATCGAAGGTTTAGCCGTAGAGATATGTTAAAATAAAATTGTAGAACTGAAAATAAATCTGCGTTGTATTATTTTTATCCTAATATATAAAATAAAAGATAAGTCCTGGTTGACTAGCTGGTTTTTTGTATCCCAAAATTTAACGTAGAAAAATATGATATAATCAACCCGAAACTAAACTATTATTCCAGCCAAACCAACCATTATAAGGACTAAATCACTTTGTATTCAGAACCCGTAAGAAAGGTTATATTTCCATATGTAAGTTCCCTTTTCCTATACCCCCAATCCTGAATGAATACGGTAACCTACCTACGAGTTTATATGTATACAGGAGAAAGTAAAGGTTATATTTTCCCTAGCAATGTTTGCCGGGCGAGCTCTTTTATAAATAAATTGATAAGAACAGGCCCCGGCTTGGCACTTCACATCTTTATTGAACCACAGGTGGATGATGTTGTAAAGTTATTCACATGTTAGATAACTCATTTGAGTGTGCTGACATTTCAAACGATGCCCATTGGATATTTATGATTATTAAACAAGCGATTGAAATGCATCCTAGAATAAAATTTTTAGAAGAAGTGACTGTCTCTGATCGTGAATTACATACAACGGCAAAGAACGGAAAATGTTTATTCAATCTGTATCACTTTAGCACTTCATCACTACCACCTGCTCTCAATAATTTTAACTATAAGACACTTACTCTAGCCAATAACTCTACTAACGCAAAAACAATATTAACATCACCATTTTCTGTTTTTTTTTTATATATCGTGACCATGAATCTCGTAGTACCAATTCGCGATGGCACTTCCATTAAAACTCAAAAAATGTTCTTCTGTTATTTCAAGTTTTGTTACCAAAGTCAATTCAAACCTTTTTTTTATACCAACGCTTTAACTCAGTTGTTTTTGTTCACCCATTATTGTATTTAAAATGCTTTTTAATCTGCGCAGAGTATCAAGCACCTTTAGTAAATATTATGTTCACAATATATTTTATTCTTGAACTGCGAATTTAACAATTATGAATGATTGCCATTTCCAACCCAGTCATGGATTTTTAACGCCGACAGTATTACAGCAAAACGTATCTCAAAAGCGAGGATTAAAATTTGTCAGCGCTTTCCTCTTACAACTTTTGACTTACGACTATTACCTTTTTGACAAAGCCCTACAGAAGAATAAGCTTCAATCGATAGCGTACGTGAGCCCATTGTGAATATCCTAGGCACCAATACTTCTTTGAGCAGCTGGAGTGGAAAGGCCCGAAATAATTTGAACAAATCGAATAATATTTGAAACCAGGTCGCAAAATTATTTGATTACTCGAGATGAAGGCTATCCTTTGAGCTCGAGTCGCTGCCACAAAGCTCAAGGGGCGCCTTATGGTTTGAGAGCATAATTTAATATAGTCAGGTAACATTTTTAAAAAAATATTTTAACCAAAAAAAATTACTTTAAGACCCAAATATCTTGTAAATGGACTCTCGACTCGACAAGAAAAGGAGAGCTAAGGGCAAATACTTTTAAGAAGCGAACAAAAGCTTTTATAAGTAGGGTGTACTTTTCTTTTCCTGTGCCTAATACTTCTTAACGTACAAGTAATGTTAGTAGTAAGGTTTAGTTTTAAGTAATACGATTGACTTTTGCTGTTCTTAGCCGCATTATACATCTAAGAGCCAAGTGAAAATGTTAATGTTAATATGGTGTATCAATCCCCGCTGGCTCCCCACTGGAGTTAACTGTTGCAACAGAGAATTCCACTTTCTGTCGTTAATGGAGAAATGCTCTTTCTTTTATTAAAACGTTCTTTTGTTTGCCGATTTGCTCTGTCTTAATTCTAGTCTAGTTGTTAGCTTGTATTTTTGATGCTATAAATCTTTGTACATAATGGTGTGTTGTACCACTATTCGCAGACGATACTCATCGTTTGGCAATAGTTTAATTTCCAAATCTTTAATTACTTGTGCTGTAAGGCCTTATTTTTTGCCAAATACTGTAATCCAATACTTTCAAAAGGTTGTATCCTTTAATGACGTGAATTTAGAAACTTAATTTGTTTACAACTCCGAACTGTTACAGACTTATGTATTTAATATTAATTTCAACTTACTATATACTTAAATACGCATTTTTAAGAAAAGGGATCAGACAGATAGGTGGACAATGAAGTCATCCTATAAGGGTTTCCTTATTCTTTTTGAGTTGTGGAACCTTAAAACCTACCCTAGTACAGGTACAGCAAAATCGTTTTTGCTTTTTTTGAATACTCTAGCGTTTTATATTTCTATTTTTCGTTGTACCGAAAATTAAGAAATTGTTAACAGGGAGTTAAAATTTGTCCGTTTGGTTACGCACTTTTCAAGTCTTTACAATAAAAAAAAAAACACAACAAATCGGACAATTTTTCACTTCTTGTTATACATTGTTAAACTTGTCCGATTTGTAATTTTTTTTTTATTGTAAAGGCTTGAAAAGTGCGTAACCAAACGGACAAATTTTAACTCCCTGTTAACAATTTCTTAATTTTCGGTACAACGAAAAATAGAAATGCCCTATAACTAACCTTATTCAAAATTGGTTTTGTGGGTAATTTTGATATTTTCTGTTACTTCGGTGCTATTGTATCATAATCATAATCTTTTCCGTTAAATCTTAATTAGATTAACACTGTATTCACTCTGATATCGATTTTCCTTTGGACGAAAAAGGAAGTTTGGTAATAACTTAATATCTTATATACAATACCCACGGGAAGGGACCTAATGAATTAGGGCCGCCGTTTCGTCCAACTTCGATAATCAAAATAACTATACAGATTCTTGGGCTGTTTTATTACTCTCACAGTATATGTATGCTAGTCCATTAATAAATAATTACGTGCGAACTTTAATACTTAAAGCGAACTAATGTACATCTATATATAAATGGATATATAAATATATTAAATTGATATGTTTATTCTTATCCACTGTAGAACATTTCTCTCAGTTTCATTTTTAAACATTAGTTAAGTTTGCCTGTAAACGTACGGTCAAGTGCAAAAATAAGTATCGATTTAATCCTCCCATCGTTACATACCTATACCTTAATTCGACGACATAAGAGCTATGGCACATATTTATGAGCAAGTTGTGTGCACCCATATTTTTACACTTGACTGTACAGCCGGAGTAAAAAGTATCACCTTTTTTATTCGTCGTATTAGCACATTCACTGCCGCCAACGCGTATATGCGTTTTCTTGACTTTCGTCCAGTGCCGCTAAAGTTTGTCAAGCGAGTCTTGTCCCTTGAAAAAGGCGGCATTTTCAAAAATGTTTTATATGTCAACACCAATGACACGCTGAAAACTATGATTTATACTTGTATTTATGTAACTACTTACTGCCACATAAATTTGAGTATCAATTATAGTTTTTAGTATTATTAGTGTTGACTTATAAAAGACTTTCGAAAACTCTATATACCATAATAGAGCATAATAATCATAACGCATGGTCATAATTTTGCAGGCACTTGAACGCACATGTGCATTTGGGGCATCTGACAGTCCCGAGTTTGACAGCTGGCAGCGAATGCGTTAGCACATCGGTTAATATGGCATAGAGTTAAGCACGTGGCTGTAAAATGACGTGGTACAAATGTACAGCTACTTTTGGTAGACTCTACTTACAACGCGAAAACATCGCAAAATAGAAATACAGAATGCATTCAAGACGTAGACATTGCAGTTTCTCCCCACGCCGCTGTAGGAAAAGGATCAGTTTCCCAGGAAAATGTCTTAGCGCGAGAGTTATTTTATGAGATGGCGCTAGTCTAGGTAAATGTGGGAGGTTAATTGGATACACGTGCATGAGAACAGAACCTGGATTCTATTTATAACGCCATTGTGATAAAGCTGACGCCGCGAACGTGAATTGTACAGCCGCAAATTCATTTACTTGGGTACCTACTTACACTGTTGTTTTTTTCTTAACGTAAAAAATTGGCAAATAGATAAATTCATTTTAAAATGAAAAAAAACTGTCTTAAACTGTAGGTGTCTTTAAGTAGGTAAATAATTAAATTAATCACAACAGAGTATTCAGTTTTATTTGAATCAAAGTAGCTACTCAGAGTCATCTAATTGACCGTTACATCATTTGTACCGTTGCCGCCTCAATGGCCACTTGTTGAAAAAAATCTAGATTAGTCGTTAAACTTTGTTTCAGGTTCACAGTGCCTTACATTTTGACGTTAATAAACTAAGCACTAAATCGAGATTAAGGCTGTGTTCAGACCAAACCGACTGTCGGCCGCCGAATGTGAGCGCGCGTTACGCAGTTTATTGTATTTCCATACATATTCACTTTTTCGTTCACACCAAACCGACAATACGCCATTACGCTATGCGTAGTCGCCGACATAAAATACCGTACAAAATAACGTTCACACTGGGGCTCACAGTGGTGAGCCTGCTCACATTCGGCAGCTGACAGTCGGTTTGGTTTGAACGCAGCCTAATTATTTTCTAACATATTACCATACATAGGATAGTAGTTTAAGTTAGGTATAGTCGGGGTAAGAAAAGGTTCGTCACTTTTCGACTCTATGTCAATGAACCTTTTTTACCCCGACTATACCTATTTAAATTTCAGTGACAAATTATATCAATAATAAATTAATAAATAAGTCTATTTAGCTGAATGTTTAATTTCGACAATATGGGCCCAGTCGCATAACAAAGTACAACTTATATTATAAGCGGAACTCCCTTTTAGTTAATATAACTGAAGCGAGAGTTCCGCTTGTAATATTAGTTGTACTTTGTTATGCAACTGGGCCATGGTCAATAAATTGGCTTAATTTAGATGCTTAAGTATTTATTTTTCGTTTAGATAATTACTTAAATAATGTACAGTCGCGGAATGAAAAGGTTCGTCACTTTTCGACTCTATGTCAACGAGTTATAATCGAAAAGTGACGAACCTTTTTATTCCGCTACTATACGAAAAATCAGACAATATGCAATATTTACAAAAGCGCCATCTAACAGATTTTTATCATGAGATAACGAACTTCGCTTAACACAAATTATGTTTTTGTTTAACAGACCCAATATAGATTTGACTTTCGTACTACACCTGATATTATTTCACTGGCTTTGTTATATTTAGATATGAAAACGAAAGTAACCTCAGATTTCACATTTACATGTAAAGTTTCAACGTGCTTTTCCCGTAGGATATTATTTTTATTGGACTGGCTTTTGACGCCCTCTCGCCCGCCTCTGTTTACAAAGGACACGGTGATTGAATTCAAGTGCGCCCGCTTGTGTACTGTGAACCGGTAAACTTTGCAGACGGCCTGCGAGGTGTCTAAAATAAACTCTTAATGCCATTAAAATATTTATATTGTACGCTGGAGGGGTTGGTGGGACTTCCACCAACGAGATGGACGGATTATTTGGTAAAGGCCGCAGGTTTACGGTGGATGCCAACCGCAGTGATTAGGTATCAATGAGGGAGGCCTTAGTCCAGCAGTGGACATCCTACGGCTGAATTGATGATGATGATGTCGCTGGGAGTCGACCCATAAACCATACCAACCATATATGAATTACGTCACACTTTTAGAGGGGGGATCTTGCAATTCGTCACACATGGACTCAATAATTATAAGTAATAAATGTGACAGGGATCTATAAAAATTATCAAAGTTTGGTGTGACGTAATTTCCGAATGGCCTCTAGTTGAATTTTTATCTTGCCTTAGGCGGCATAATTATTTAAGAAGCACGACTTAGGAAATATTCCTTTGTGCCGTATATTTAAAGAAATATCTGCGCAATATTAAAGGAAATACCTGCCAAGTTACTATCGCATTCTTCTTAGCAAAGATGGTGTTTTCTAAAGTCCCAATAGACTCAAGAAGCATTTAATTTTGACTTTTTGGAGATTGATGAACAACTTGCCACTGTTCGTATTTTAGCCGTGTAATGCAAATCGAGTTTAGCCGCTTATACTCGTATATCTTGTTTTGAATTACACGGCTAAAATGCGAAGAGCGGCAAGTTGCTCAACAATTAAAGTTGTTGACCGTATATACCTACCTTTCAAAGAAAACGTTCTTTTCTCAAACATGCTTTGAAATGTATGCGTTAATGTCACGAAATTAAGCCATGAAGTTTGTTGTTTATGGCTCCCTACATTACTTCTTGGCCTAGGCCATAAAAGTAAGTATGAAAAACCATTATTGTCCGCGGCTGTAACTTTTTAAATTTGCTTACTAAACTAAACTAAACTGACAAAGGAAAAATTACATACAGCCAACTTACGACATTAAAAAAAATCTATCTTCTTTTATTTCTATAAAACCGCCTAAACTACTGGTGATGGATGGATGGATGTATGGATGTATGGATGGAGGTATGGATATATGGATGTATGGATGGATGGATGTATGGATGGATGTATGGATGGATGTATGGATGGATGTATGGGTGGATGTATGGATGGATGTATGGATGGATGTATGGATGGATGGATGGATGGATGGATGTACGGATGGATGTATGGATGGATGTATGGGTGGATGTATGGATGGATGTATGGATGGATGTATGGATGGATGGACGGATGAATGGATGGATCGATGGATGGTTGGATGGAATGATGATCATGATGATGATTTATTTATTTATTTATTTTTACAAGGAGAGCAAACAGAAGCAAATGTATACAACACGTACTTATAAATTAGATACAAAATTACATGCACTTACTCCCTAACTAGCTCCCACTAAAACACATGGGTAATATGAATAAGTAGACTTACACTATACACTGTTACATTAAGGTTTCATAAATTTTGCTGATGATGATGATGATGATGTTTGAGAAAAGCTCTATACAATCCTCGGCCGGAAGAGGGATTGCTGGACTCGTTTTATCCGGCCTCGTCTACGACTCGGCCGTATACCACAAATCTCGTCCATCAATCCCTTACTTCACGGCCTCTGCAGTAATGTACTATTATTTCTGAGAACGGCTTATTTAACCATATAATTTGATTTAAGCTTACTTTTCTTTTATCTTCTGTCTGTATATATACCGTTACTGACTGATCTATCAACGTACAGTTCAAACCACTGAACGGATTGAGCTGGAATTTGGCACTCAGACAGCTATTAATTATGACGTAAGCATCCGTTAAGAAGGGATTTTTCGAAATTCCCACGGGAGCGAATAAATGGGTTTTATATTTTCGCTTCAAAATTACCCTTTCTCATATATATATATATAGGTATACCATTACTTACGTCATGACTTGTTCCAACGAAACTGCTGTGTTCTCTCCGTTTAAGAAAGAGGGGCATATAAGAATAAAACTCATGGCTGATAGATTTATCAAAACCAAAAGCCCATCTCAAACCCTTGGGGCTAAAACGCAGAAATTTTGCATCGAGTTTCTTCTATGTTATTGACAAGTAATAAAGTTTTTCGTAACTTCCTATTGACAGAGAGTTTTGATACGGGAGTAAAGCTGCCTGATTTAGCATAGTATAGCATACAATGCTGCATAACCACGTTCATACGTAGCATACAAAGACATTCGCGTTCAATGCATGTAGTACGCCGCAAATGGCGCAGCATGAATATTTAAAATTGAAGCGTAGTAGGCAAAAACTAGTCTATAGTCACAATGATAAGACTTTTTAGAGTTTCGTAGTTCTACAAAGAAGCCTTAAAATTTCGCCGTGTCCGTCCCTCTGTCTGTGTGTCCGTCTGTACGCGGCATAGCTTAGAAACAGTTAGCGTCAGCGCCAGCTGTAATTCTACATGAATCTCATATTAACCATCCAGAAGAAACGGTAAAATAAAATGTTTTTTTATGGTCCTGTCGAAGGCATAAATATACAGTCATCGCGTCAAAATATTATGTAAACATCTTATTAAATCTTGGTCACGAGATAGTATAGTCGGGGTAAAAAAGGTTCGTCACTTTTCGACCTTAATTCGTTGACATAGAGTCGAAAAGTGACGAACCTTTTCTTACCCCGACTATACCTAGGTACGGAAATCTACACTTGGCCGGTTTTCTTTCTGTTAGTAGGTATGTACACCGTTGCTTACCTTATATATTTTTTATGTATTGTATTATTTGTGGTGTACAATAAAGAGTCATTGTATTGTATTGTATATAGTTTTTGAAAAAAGTCAGTCACAATGTACGGAGCCCGTTTTAAAAAGAAAGAAATAAAATGACAGCTCGAATAAAATCGTGAACCCAAGTTCCAGTATAAAATAAACTTATTCGCTTCCCACGTCAATTTTATCAAGTGGGATACCCAAGTATGTAGAAATGCCGGATTGAAGCAAAAAAGTTTTGAACAAGTTACTCTTTACCTAGTTATCTTGTCCTTAAGGCAGACGCGCGCCCAAAAGAGCATCGAAGATGTTGCCCTCACGCACCTGTAAGCAGGGAGGGAGGGAGTACGTGTATTGTGAATCCCGTTTCGTATTGGAGGGTCCCTTTTCAGAATAATGCAAGAGCTTGTTAACATTTCATAAAGGTACGTGTTTTTAGGGTTCCGAAGTAATAGTGAAGCCGTGGTGGCCGGGCCTAGTGGTTAGGTCCGGTTCGAAACCGGACTTGCACTTCTGAGTTTTTCAAAAATGTGGGAAAACATTTGTAAAGATTTGCGGTGAAGGAAAACACACACTTGAGGAGAAATTCACTGGTTTGTGTGAAGATCCCAATCTGCACTGGGCCCGCGACGGAACTACGGCCCAAGCGTTCTCATTTTTGAGAGGAGGTCAGTGCCCTACAGCGGGGCGTATATAGTTTGTGATGATGAATCATTTAAAAGTTCATCATCATCATCCCAGCCTATATACGTCCCACTGCAGGGCACAAGCCTCCTCTCAGAATGAGAGGGCTTGGGACGTAGTTCCCACGCGGGCCAAGTGCGGATTAGGAACTTCACATACACTATTGAATTTCTTCTCAGTTGTATGCAGGTTTCCTCACGATGTTTCCTTCCCCGTAAAGCTCATGGTAAATTTAGAAATGTAATTTCGCACATAAATTCCGAAAAACTCATAGGTGCGAGCCCGGATTCGAACCCACGACCCTCTACTTGAGAGACCATAGGTCAAACCACTAGGCCACCATGGCTTTTTAATTTAATAGTTAATATTGAATAAATATTCAATATTAAGCTTAGACCACTCTTATACTAGCTAATTGTGCAGTGTATTGAACAGTGGGCGTAAGCTATATTGAAGTTCGACGGTAATCCACTTAACAATTAGTATGAACTGCTGCGTAACCTTCTCAAAGCACTTTCTAGTCTTACAACTCTCCATACCTATAATTAATACCTACTTAATATTGATCAAAGAGTGCTTATAGCAACATCAATTCTCTCTTCCCTTGCCATCACTAATATTAGTAATGCGAAAATTTGTAAGTACGAATGCGAATGTAAATGTATGTATGTGTGTGTCTTTGTTACTCTTTCACACTAAAACAGATGGACGGATTCGGATGAAACTGATGATTAACACATAGGCTTTGTAATTTTTACCTCGATATTCCTTTTATTTATCATAACCGCTTTGTCTAGTAACATAAAATTTTGCATCGATGTTCAACAGATTGATGTGCAAAGGTGTGGAACGTAAATGAAGGGTACATGGAAAGAACATCTCGCCGGATGACAAACAAAATGTGAGCAAAACTCACTAAATTTTCTGTCGCCGCTCTTCAAAAAGTCGTATCTAGTTAGTAATTTCATACTGAGATACGAGCTTTGTTTTAAGTAGGTATTTGGTACTTACTTAGTGACTTTTGCTTGTCACCCGACGACTCTAAGTCTAGTCACCTTTTTGAAAATGAGATTTTATTCTCAAAATTTAGAGCTCGCAAAGCACTATAACTTAAGTACCACTGGTTTAAATATGGATATTACTATCTGAAAATAATACTTTTTTTTTCATTTTTAAAGAAATGGTTACCATAGTAAATTGTTCGTGATGACTAACTTCCAAACCGCTTTATTTAAAAAGTTGCTTAGATGAATAGACATGTTCTTTTCGGGGACCCTTAAAATTACCACGATGTAATTTTGGGAATACCCACTGGATTTTTTTTTATTTAAGTGCTAGATCTAATCGTAAATGTGAGCTAAATATTGTTTACGGAGTAGCATCTTCAATTCTCTCTTCTCTTGCCATAATCTAATATCATTTTAGGATGAGGATACCCTCATACATATTTAACTCAACATTAAAGTACAGAGGCCGTATTGTCTAACGCTTCTGACGCTTGCCTTCGCTTTCACCATCTCTTTCTGTCATCATTTTATACCGTTTGACAGAAAGAAATAGCGTTAGACAATAAGCCTGCAGGTGTTTTATGAGTCCGCTTTTGTACGCTTTTAACACATTGCGAATTTCTCACTACTAATAGAGTGATTGCTATGTGGCGCTCCAAACTTCTTGGCGAGGCTCCAGAATTATAGCATTACCGTACAGTAGCAGTTACAAGCTTGAGAAAACAAAGTGACTGTATTAATACTCATACATTTATACCATCTACAAATTGCCATCATTTATTTACATAGTCGTTTCGTTGACTGTCGAATTAATGACCTTTTTTATTGCCCAGCAAAAGACCATTTACTTATGTTTACGTCTTACTTAGATTTGAATCCGAGAGGTCAAATGGCTCCGTGTTTAAACAAAATTTTTAAGGACGACTTAAGTTATTTGTTTTATCTATTCGAATAACCATTTCAGTGTTAATCAACTAAGCAGATGTTGTGTTATATGTTGTGATTCGTATAGAGAAAGGAATGTTAAGCTGGTTAGGGCATGTGGAAGGGATGGATTAACACGTTAGCTGCGGCACCAATTTTTGCATACTTTCCGTTCCTGCGGCACGAGGTATAATCGGCCCGTACCGTGACCAGACGTTAGGGCGACACGCGGTCTATTAGACCCCACCTCCTTTTACAGACTAAAATCCATTTTCTGGCGCGAAATCAAAGATAAATGAGAATTTTGGTCCTTATTGATATAGACAGTGAATTGATGAACCCTAATCCACCGTCGCCCCGGGATCTGATGGCTAGTTTAGGAATTATTAGCAAAACAAAATATGGGATCTTATACACCTCGTAACGCACTGAAATAGGGCAAATTTTCGCTGCGATTAGTGATGGGAAAAATAATATCGACGTTTTTAAACTGTCTTAACTACGCAACGACTTGACCGATTTTGATCAATTATATCTCATTAGATCGTTTTAAGGGCAAAACCTGGCAAAACAACACAAAGCTATCAAAGGATACATTTTTTTTTAAATAATCTAAATTGTGCTTGAAGGCGCCATAAAGAAAAAAAAACCGGCCAAGTGCGAGTCGGACTCGCGCACGAAGCGTTCCATTCTATACCATTAACAGGCACCTATTACAGACTTATTATTGGAAACGTGCTCTCCAATCGACGTGATGCACAACACTGGTCGCGGGAAGCTCGCGTTCAGTGCGGTACGAGGTCAGGGGGGATATGGGACGTTTTAGCCTCGTTCCGCACTGCATTAAAATTATATTAATTCAGTGCGGCACGAGGCCTAAGACATCCGGTACCAAGGTAGGTACACCACCGAGTCCGGAACCATTTAGTGATCTCAAATATATATTTATCTCTTTCCTACACTGGACCAAACCAAAGCTATGCCATTCGCACGACAGAGAAATTCACTTTTTTGCTTGCCGCACCACAGGGAAGTTGCATCAGGGGTGATTTAGGCCTCGCTTCGCAGTTAACGTGTTAAGGAAGAATTACGAATGAGATTTATTTATAAGGCGAGTGCAGATGGAAACGTTGGAAGGAGGAGCCCAAGGACATTCCATGATCAGATCGGGGATGTCTTGAAGAAAGATCGGTACAAGAGTACCCAAGACCAATGAGTGTTGTGGAAGCGAAAGAAGTATGTCAGGATCATAACTGATGGAAGCAAATAGTCTCTGCCTACCCCTGCTTGCACAAAGCTTTGGTTTGCTTGGGAAGGAGGCGTGATTGTATTATGTATCTGTATGTAGCTAAAGTAAAATTATCTAAACAAACTAAACGTCCAACGTAGCGGTAAGGCTGTGTTCAGACCAAGCTGACTGTCAGCCGCCGAAAGTGAGTGAACGTTACGCAGTTTATTGTATTTCCATACATATTCATTTTTTCGTTCACACCTAACCGATAATAAGCTATTACGTTTTTTCATATTAACACTGGGGCTCAGTGAGCCTGCTCACATTCGGCGGCTGGCTATACGTTTGGTAATATACAGAATCGGTGTCGGAGTCGTGTGCCGTGTTTCGGGTTGCAGTTACTATGGAAAGTTTCCATAGTAATTGAAATTTAAACGTAAACGCGATCGAGAAGTATTTGGTGAAGTAAAACTTATACTAAGCATACAGTAAATATGTCTAGATTTAGTGACTCTATACAAAGCTAGGAGATTATAATGATACCTATCGATATCATATATTATATGGGATTGATATAATGTCGCCAACGGAATGTTACATGATTACGGAGAACTAGTTTTATAAACCAAGTTGAAAACGCAGCGTGGCTACGGTCATTGTGGTGCTCTCTGGGGGAGGCTTATGCTGCCCTGCAGACTAAAACGCAATAAGAGGGTTTTTACGTTTGTTGAATATTGAACTATAACAAGTACACCGTAAGGAACATAGTGGTCTAATCGTTTTTTTTCTTACTGCGTTTTAGGGTTTGCAGGGCAGTATGTCAAGCAGTGTACGTCTTGCGGCTGACGATGAATGTTTGGAAATGTTTAGTACTTGTCAATACGTACTGTGTCAATGTCTAAAGCGATATAATATAACTAAGTAATACTATATCAAGCCAACCTAACCTTTGTATTTCAAAGATATCATCGTTGAACAATAATCTGTGTTTCAACGAGCTACAGTAGTAATAAAATCATATTTGAGGACTCTGTTATTTTCATCCAGATATTGTTCTGTTTCAATATAATAAATGTTCAGATTATTATTTCAAGTATAAATATGTAGGTAAGTGTTCGGGGAAAATAAGTGTGGCCCTCGAACTTTATCTATGTGCTGCTAGTGATGAGTAACATCCTATGCAAATTTACTATGAGTTTATAGTTGCCTCACTAAACGTATTTATATGTAAACTTACGCAATGCCTAAATAGTTTTACACGTAAATGAACTTCACCAATTCTCACCGTATTAATTTAAGCGTTAGCTATTTCAGTTTAGGTACAATTAGTGATGGTGTTTAAATTCATTAATGTTTTCTATGCATAATGTAAGTTTTCTAACCTGTCTTCTAATCACAATGCTGAAGATACAACTCGGACAAGATGTACGGATAGACAGACAGCCAAGCCTTAAGTAAGAGTCTCGTTAATACCCTGTCTTCTATTGCATTTGCTAGCTGTGTGATTCTAAGTAATCTATAGTTGTCATCGAATATAATTATAATGATTTCTAACCTATTGTTGTAGGTACGTTTTACTAGTTATTATGATCTAAGTGTCACGTACGTTCTACGCCTTTGAAAAGTAGTTGAAACTTGGGGTACAGATAGACAAGGATCTGGATTGAGACATAGGATACTTAATATCCCGGTAATGAGTTATAGTATTTTTACTTCAAACAAGAATAGGGGCAATGTCCAAAAACGTTGAATGGCCACAGTTTTCATGGTGACGTTCTAACTGGGCTAATGAGTGACCGTTTTACTTTAAAAATATTACCGCGACCTTTTTTCATAGATTTCTAACACGGTTGAAGCCGCAGGTTAAAGCTAGTACCTACTATCTACATATAAGATACATAAATCGCCGATACAAATCTTCTAATTTATTGAATCAGGCTTTACTTTGCGGAGGTCCCTATTAATGAACTGAAATAATTACTTTGCTCACCCGCGACCTTACGATAGCTACGTTTATGTAAAAAACGCATGTTCATGCAGTTCCTCCACTTCCACACTGTATGAACACAAACAAATCACACAAACCCAACTATCACCACCACCAAACTACACTGACACGTTTCTAACTCAACCAGGGGGCTTACCATGATCTTTAAATAAACGATCCAAACGCAGAGCAGTTCAATTTAGGCACCTAAACTGAATCGTGAAATTGGTACCACGACGTCTATGTCTCAGAGCTGAGTCTCAATCGCTTACAAGTGAATGAAAGACAGATATTGTCTCTGGTCCGAAACTGAAACGCTAAGTCGCGAAAGGGATGCTGCTATATGCAAACCAAATATATCTATCTCTTTTAGTCTCGACTGACGTTTGGACGTTCGAAACCCAAAGTACTTCTAAAGTTAGCTTACGGTTTGATTTTTTCTTCATTTTTAAAGTACTGAAAACTTAAAAAAAAACTCACTTCCTTATATAATGTTTCTTTGTCATAAAATATGGCTTTTTTTATAACCAAATATAATTTTTAACACAGTGGTTGTGAAACCTTTGTACAAAATGTAGTGGTTATATTCTCTTTGCTTTACATTTTAAGCAATCTGCAGCTAAGATTCGGAACGCGAGGGCTATCGCGTATGAATTCGCCGCTGGAGGCGCTAGTGTAGCTTGAGGTCTTCGAAATGTCAAATGTCACTGTTTTTTATTTATATTAATATTGCGATATTTAGTAATACGTTAGATTAATTATGGCAAACATAAGTTACGGATCAATGAATGTGATTGCTTTAAAAGCCGAGTTAAGAAAAAGAGGTTCAAAATTAAACGGTCTGAAAGAACAGCAATTCAGAGGTTAGTTTTTTACTATATAAACAAACTATTTTTTTGTCTAAAATTTGCTTGTTTACCTAGATTACAGCTGTTTTTTTCTTTTTGCAGGCTTCAAGACTATGATAGGAATAATAATTTTGTTGGAAACATAGGAGATGAAATACTAAAAACCGATTTGGCGTACATACTGTTGAGTGGCCTTCAAACAGTTCGTACAGCAGTGTAACATCGAGAAGTGTACTTATCACCTGACTTATCATATTTTATGAGCATTGCCTTTGAATAAGATGGAAAAATTGTTCAATCCATGTGTGAGTGTGCTGCTGGTATGGGACCAAAGGCAAAGCAAAAAGCAAAGTAGTCTGAATGGCGTATTAAGAAAACACCCACAGAAAACAAACAGATATGGCATGAGCCGAAAAAAAAGAAAATTAACTTGTCTCCTAAAAAAGCTGAAAATCTTACATTTGAAATACAAAAATATAATGTCACCAAACCAAAACGAAATAATATGTGTTTTGATCCACATCCTGATAACACTTGCAGCACTGTACAATGGTATGATAATATTAGGAACAATGTAATAAACTATTGCTCTTTAGAGAAAATACGGCTGGGCATAAAGTGGTGTGTTTGAAGTTGCTTCCCTGCATGTCACTATTTATGCACAATTGTTAACGAAAATAAATATTTTCATTTTCATTTTATTCATTTTCATTGCTCTTTAGAGAAAATACGGCTGGGCATAAAGTGGTGTGTTTGAAGTTGCTTCCCTGCATGGAATATCTAATGACCATAATTACCTTAAATTAGTACAATGAAACCCTACCTACTCTTCTTCTACTATGTTATATGTGTCTATTTCATGTGTTATTTATACTTGAAAGGTTTAGGTAGTTAACTAAATGTAAACAAACTTCAGTTTCCAAATTTGGCACATTCAAGGATTCAAAACATTTTATTTATCTATCGTTGTAATACAAACTAGACTGACGTATTTTAATACAGAAATGTAAATGTTTATATAGTTTAATGGGAGAATTACAGTATTTAAGACATATTATATTATCACACATATTTACATTTAGTTAATTACCTAAAACTTTCAAGTATAGTTAATTATTATAGTAGATAATAGGGATGATTATGTATTGAAAGGATAAATAAAAAGTTTAGATGATTTATTTTTGCTTTTATTTAAGTACCTATAATTAACTGTCCAAAATACTTATTTACATTATATTTTTCCATAATTTATTGAATCAGGCGTTACTTTGCGGAGGTCCATATTAATGAACTAAAACAATTACTTTGCTCACCCGCGACCATAGGTATAGGTCGCGGGGGAGCAAAGTAATTGTATTAGTTCATTTATATTTTTCCTGAAATTAGTGAGCATAAAGCATACAAAAATGATTGTTCCTCCAAGTGGTACTAAATTAGATGATAACTTATTACTAAGAATCTTAAATGTTTTTCCTAAACCAATGACATGCTGAACATTGATAGGTTCAGATGATAAATTATTTGATTGTCTGAGTTGGTGTGCTTCAAACTGATTACACCTTTTTTTCAGAAACTGTGGCATGTTTACTGTAACATCCATATGTGAAACAAGATCATGAATATTAAAGCCACGATCACCAAGAATAATGTCCCCTTTGTCCCCTTTTTGAAGTAAATTTATTATGCCACACTTTTTGAATAAGTCTCTGTCACTGACAGATCCACCATATTATGCATCTGAAACAAAGGTCACACATCCAGAGCCAGAAATTTTTACCAATACTTTTAATGTGTTCGCTGATTTGTATTTAGAATAATGTAGCTAGTTGTGATACTGGGTTTTGTGGTTTTTCAATTTTTGTTTCTGTGCAATCTATTATTTTATTACTTGTACAGTTATTATTAATCTTCCTTTGATACAATACATTTTGATCAATTGTTTCCTTCGGTACCCATACATTCAGATCCTTGAACTTACAGTAAAGATAATAAATCCATGTTATGAAGTACTTGCTCACAGAAGTTTTGCTTATTTCAAAATGGAAAGATAGCTCTTGGTTACACATATTTCTTCGCAATTTTAATAGTGTTAAATAAATCTGATCTGTTGATGTCACTGCATGTTTTACTCGAGCTGGCTGCATTGATGGATCCTTTAAATTGTTTACTTCATCACCAGAAAGGTTGAACACGAACATTAACCCTTCGTATGCCTTGTACCGGATCCGTACCCAATTTAAGGCTTTCTTTTTGTATTTTTTTTAAAATCTGTATCATTGGATTTATATGAAACTGTAGAGGCTAGAATGCACGACTTTTTTTTTTTTAAATTCCGGCATACGAAAGGTTAAATGGTTATAATTCTCAAAACCAGTGTAAAATTGTATGACATCACATCAGGCTTCTCTTTAAGATTTACAATGCGAAACATGTTTGATGTGCTTTTTCTATTACTTCCATGTTCTGACAATTTAGCAGTATTAGTTAAGCTCTCTTCACATTTGCATAAAGAGCATTGTACTGAGACATCTTTATTTGAATTTTCTATACTTATTTCTTCAAATGTTTCTTCAAAAAACTGGAAATTAAAAAAATTGTTTATTTGTTACATTGAAATAGGTACTCCTAACAACACTATTATTATTAAGATACGATACGCAGTTTATGACGACAAAAGCTGCTGTGATAAATGTGTATGAAGGAAGTTTTTCATTTACTTACAAAATGTTGCTGTTCACATTGATTTTCTTCTTTATTTGAAGCAAGTGTTGCAGTTTCACGTTTCTTTTGACGTTAAAGAGCTTCCTCGGTACGTTTTCTTTTAATTTCCTTTCTCTCTTCACTTTCATGGTTCCAGGAAAATCGACTAGGCACCGCTTTTGGTTTTAGTAGGAATAGCTGAAAATTTTTAACAAAAGATGAAAGTATGCAAAACTTGCTCAGTTTCAAGGTTGGGGTAAATCAAATGTCTGATGCAAGCACGGTATTTAGGAATAAGAAAAATCATTACTTACGATTTTCTGTATTTGATTCTTTAGGTACCTAATGCATAATCGTCAAGGTTTAAATGTTTTTTACAAACACGTGAATGTTTTGGAGGGACATAGTTGACCATGCGAATCGCTACTACCACTGCTTTGAGCACTGAGGCTTTGAGACACTTTTATCTTTCGGAAACTTATGTCCGCCTTCCTTTTCCGAGCAAAACGGGACTGCGCAACACTGTGGCATGGCCAATACGGTTCTATTGTATTAAATATGAAATTAATAGTTAAATATTAAATGTAATTTTTTTTTTGGCACCCGTAATAACAAACTTTGACAGGCGTAATGAGTAACTTATACTCAATCGCTAAATTTGACACCATTTGACACTAAAACGATTCAATTCCCACTCAAGTTAAGCGTCATGGTACGAAAACCACTGAAGTGAGTGAATGAAAACGTCTGCATCGCTATCGCTGAACCGCACTTGAACTGAATCGCAAAAGTAACGTCGTGGTACGAAATAGCGATGCAGTTCAGTTTAGAGCCTAATCTGAATCGTATTAAGAGATCATGGTAAGCCCCCTGAGCTCATCTTCAGAGTACCGCAACCGTTCTCTGTGCTACCAAATGTTAGGCTAACAAACCAAAACAAATGTTTTAATATGTCACTGTAACTTTTCAAGTACCCAGTTTTTTTTACATAAACATAGCTATCGTAAGGTCGCGGGTGAGTAAAGTAATTGTTTCAGTTCATTACAAATCTTCTATATATATAATTCAAAATCCTTACTGACTGACTGACTGATATATCAACGCCTATCTCAAACCACTAAAGCTAAAGACTTGAAAGCCACACATATACCTTGAGTGTCATAGAGGTACATTAAGAAGGGATTTTTCGAAATTCCCATGGGATAGGGAACTAATAGGATTTATATTTCCGTTTCAAAGTGGCCTGATCTCCGTAACTATGATTATTAGACTTCAAATTTGGCATGCAAGTAGGTGATTATAACCGTAAAAACTAATTACCTATATGATTTTGAAGATAAAGATAAAACGGTATTTATATATTCAATTCAATGGGACCATATCTCCGTAACCATTCCTTTAGGATCAGAGAAGTGCAGTAAAAAAGGATTTTTGGAATTACCCGTGAGATAGGTACCAGGAGTTGACAATAGCAAGTTATTGTTATAAAACGTCAAGTAGGCAAACACTGTATGCAGTAACATTCGTATTTCGTTTCACGCCAGCCCGCCAACGCGCCGAATCTGTATCTGCTAGTTATTTTTGAAAATCAATAGTCACGCAACGTATACCTACATTTCAGCCACTAATACGCATGAACTTTACCTGAATATCTTGAAGAAAATAATATTGTCAATATCTTATTTCAAGGACCTTTTCCTCTGAAGCGAACCGATAAACCGATCGCGTTTCCCCCTCATACATTGTACGGAGACGTCATCTGAACTACGCCGATATGCTATATACATACGTAGGTTGGATTGTATCCGATGTCAACATTGATATTTCTCCTGAATAACGAACGATGGCGATTTGAAATCGATCACCTGAAGGTATCGTTGAGTGGGCGAAAAGCCTTGAACTCGATAGTTACTGCAGTTTTCTATTGCGAGTATTATCAATGAAATAAATAGCTGTCGTCCCTCTGCAGACATAGACTTCCGTTCAGAATGAGAGGGCTTGAGGTGTAGTTCCCACGCTGGCCCAGGGCGGATTGAGAACTTCACACAAACCATTGAATTTCTTCGCAGATGTATGTTTTCCTTCACCGTGAAGCTTATGGTAAATTTAAAATTTTATTTTGCGTAAATTCTGAAAAACTCAGAGGTGCGAGCCTTGGTTCGAAGCCACGACCCTCTATTTCAGAGGGGATAAACCAAACCACTAGGCTACCAAGACTTTATGCGTAACTTCATAATTTCATAACTCGTAATCTTCTATTACCTTTCACAAGCTTTTATTTAACTTGCAACGTTGGTATGTTTGTATTAAGTTGTAGTTTCAAAATTTGAAAACCATTTTTCGCCTGTGTCTGAAAGATCTAAAATCTGGTAGTTAAATTCTGGTGGTCCAGCTAGGGTCATCTCTGTAGGACGGAACTCTTCAACGGTTAATAGCATCGACAACTTCGGGTGACAATGCATTACAGTCAGCAAAAATAGTGTGTATCGATCGAGAATGATGTTTTAACAAAAACTAAGATAGTGCGTTCTAAAACAATTGACACTAATTGTATGCACCATGCAGGCGCAGGGAATACGGGCCGATAATAGTGAAGTTTCGTGCTTCGCATGGCAATGTGCCATTGACGTCGGATTTCAATACAAATGTTTTTAAAGCAAACATTGTTCAACGAGAACTACTTAGAACTAATTGACTGAATGGCAGTATTAATTAAGAAACAAGTTGTTTAGATGAACTAATTGGATCCGTAGGCCCACTGCATAACGAAGCAATTGAATTTAATGGATTTTACTATTAACTGCCACTCTTGAAACCAGTTTAGTATTTATTTATTTTTTACATAAAACTGACCCGCGATTGACCACTATCTCACCTAATGAAAAGTGAAGATGAGGCCAAAGGTGTACCTCACTGGTTCAGTAACACCCTGTTCACTCTAGCCTTGAAGATACCTAGTATGTATTTATCTGGAAACACAGACAACGGGAGCGAATTCCATTCCTTAGCAGTTCGCTTTAGGAAGGATGACGCGAAGCTCTTCGTATGGGCCACTGGAATACTAACCACATAAGGATGAAGACGATCCCCCCGCCTGGATATCCGTTGGTGAAATGGAGATGGACGAACTAAATTATGTAATTCCTGCGCACACTCACCAAAATGTATCCGATAAAAAACAGACAGACAAGCAACTCTACGACGGTGTTCGAGGCTCTGTAGCCTGCCACCGATCGACGGTCTATCACCAATGAGTCTTCGGGCTCGATGCTCCACCGAATCCACCGCCGCCAATTGATACTTGGTGGAACCGTCTCAAAGGTGGCAGCAGTATTCCATACATAATCTAGATCTAACCTATTAAAGCAATCCTCTATTCTCTATGTTCTATCCTCTTATAGGGATTTTTTGAGTTGGTATAAGATAATTTGATGGAAAAAGCATTATTCCAATAAACATCCAATGCGTTGCGCGTCAAAAAAATACATTGTGCATATTTAAAATATATAAGTCCATAAAAAATTGTTTGTTCACACGTGAACATAATTGCTCCGCTGCGAGCTGTTCAGTAAGGATGTTACGAGCAATTTCCGTTTTCCCTCACAGTGCCTCATAAAACCAATTTTCGCCCCCGTACCTGCCACTGACTTCTGAACTGTGAAATTCTTATTATCGCCTCATCCCACGACTTACGAGCACCTAATCTGGTAAATTACGTTTCGTATGAGCATAGCGAGTACATGAAGAAGATAAATGCACATCGGTTGGAAATGGTAGCAACTGATTTAAATGTGGCTACCTGAGTAAACGGTATACATATAGCTCATGAAGATAATTTTTCATTCTCGGCCGCGCCCGCCATAAATAATGCACAAAAAATAAACAAAAGGGTTCGATAGATAAATACCTAAGTTAATAAATCACAGGTGATTTTACCACAACGCAAATTACTTTCAATTTTAGGAGCTTCATTTTGGTAATGAGAAAATCAGGCTCAAAGGGCACTGAACTTACAAATGCCTTTTTGTTTATTTTTGGATAGACAGATGAATGGACTCAATTTAGGGTTCCTGTTAGGGATGATTAAACATTCAAAGTTTGAGTACAGTGTTAAATTTATTTTTAGATGGTTTCAACGTACTTTTTGGGTTTGTCAGCGCTAATAAAACCAATAGTACCTACTCATAAATCGAAGTAAAAATAACCTTTTTTCTATATCTGTTATTCGAACTTAGACTTGTGTTCCCTGAACACTACAATTTGGCCGCTTCCAAATTGTAGTGTTCAGGGTCCCGTCCCGTCTAGGGTGAATGAGCATTTTCATTCCATCAGGCGTGATTGTGGTCAAACGCAAGCCTATATTGTATAAACAAGTCACTGTGTCATAATCATACAATTAATCCGGATTATTTTACCAGATGGCTGGACAAGCTTGACTGGACACCCCATAAAATATTTTAATGGTGATTGAATTTTCTTTCCATACTTACTTACATCTAAGTAAATCAAAAATTGTGATTAGAAATCTTCACAGAGGTATTCAGACAAACTTACTCAATTAACTGTTGAAATATTCCGAATCAGTTTACAATACTTTATACATTTTGAAGGTTTTCACGTGGTTTTCACAAGGTTTTCACACAATATTTATCGCTGACATAAAAAAATCCCTTTGGATACTCATATTCGTTGGAAAATGGTTATTATATTAATTATAAGAGGTACTCGTAATTCATCTGTGTGTTTTCCTAATACCGTGCTTAGCCACCACAATAATTGCCGTGCTGTGCCGTATAAAATCCAATGTAACATACCTGATTATAAAAACAGCTTGCTACCAAAAATCTCATACATTTCGCTATCACATGGTGCTGTAAGGATGCTTTTCCACCACAGATGTGCTATGCAGCTCTCTAAGCTACGAGGGTGTGAAAGTTACGCGACGAAACTGTGACCGTTTCTACTAATGCTAAGCTGTGGTAGCCGTTCGAGGAAGATCCAGAGCACGCATCCACAGCACGTATCCAAAGCACGTACTTTCCATAAAAAAAACATAGCTTAGTTGAACCCGTTTCCTCCATAGCTAATTAGCTTAGATTATTTATTATTTATTTATGTATAAATAATCTAAGCTAATTAGTACAACTAGAGATTATCCTAGCACGAACGAATACTTCTCCTTCTAATACTTAGTTTATCGATGTCTTATTTAAGAGGCATTATATCCATGAGACACGTTTGAAAATGTAGAACAAGAATACCAAATCGAATCGATGTTATTATTATGTCAAACACTAGCCACAAGTTGTTCGAGCCAGAAAAACCTCTAGGTATAGGTACTAATTAGCTATGGTATGTGGACCAATGAATGTGATTGGTGGATATCAAACGCATCCATAGCAACGTAGCATAGCACGTCTCTGGTGGAAAGGTACCCTTAACAGTGTTATCACGCCGGCAATCCTTTGTCGACATTTCTGGCCGACACCTTTTTAAATATTTTATAATTTTAGAAAAAAAATTAAATCATTTGTCATGTCACTTGACTTTGTCATGTCACTTCATACACCTGCGTGGAAAACATATTTGACATCATCAAAATTTTACAGCTATACGTGAATAATTTCCTCGTACATACACTAAATGTTGGAACTCGAAGAAAACTTTTACAAAATGAGGTGAGGGTTTTCTTACTAATTAGTACAGTCACCATAGAACATGTTCAAATCGGAGCTCAAATCTAGGTGCTCAAAAATATCTGATTTTCTGAACGGTACAATCGTCTTCAGATATTTTTGGGTAAGACAGCTTCGTTGTTAATAATGATGACTGTAACACGGGCATGCAATTCTTGATGGTAACACCGTGAAAATTTAAATTGCCAACTAAAATGTTCGATGCTCGCCTTACATTGCGCGAGTCAAAAGTCAGAAACCGTATTTTCGTTAATAAAGCAAACATCTATTATAATTATTACCAATAAAACTAACGAAGAAAATCAATTTACCAATGTTTTATGAACCTACTGTTAAAAGACAAGCGCGCTCTTGTTAGTTAATTATGTAAAACGGACTGAAGAAACTGTTCGCCATTTGCATTTTGCGAAAGTGTTTGAACAACGGTGCGAAGAAGGATTTTCACGGCTGCCTCGGCAAACTTTCAACAATTTTCTTGAGTGATTACTTGGCTGCAAAGGCAGTTTACGGACGGAATTTCTGCTAACATTACCTGCTGGTAATGACATTGAGTTTTTATTATAAGCTTTACTTATGCTTTATTTATTACTTTAACAGTAAGCCGTGGTGGCCTAGTGGTTTGACCTATGGCCTCTCAAGCGGAGGGTCGTGGGTTCAAATCCCGGCTCGCACCTCTGAGTTTTTCGCAATTTATGTGCGAAATTACATTTGTAATTTACCATGAGCTTTACGGTGAAGGAAAACATCGTGAGGAAACTATATAAACTTGCGAAGAAATTCGATGGTGTGTGTGAAGTTCCCAATCCGCACAAGCCCGCGTGGGAACTGCGGCCCAAGCCCTCTCATTCGGAGAGGAGACCTGTGCCCTGCAGTCGGACTTATATTATATAGGCTGGGATGATAATGATGATGATTACTTTAACCTATGCGAGTAAGTAACTAAATACCGATCTAAACAAGTTGTACGTTTCAAATCTTGCAGTCAAGTTACATCCGTTTCCATTAGTCGGATTGATTTAAACTTTGATAAATCTGATACCTTTTAACAGGCAATTCCTGAATATCTATTTATTTCTGGGATCTCAAAAACGACTTCTAACGATTTCTTTGAAATTTGATATGCTCAATGTTTTCAGGGGCGAACAATCGGTCTAGTTTGGTTTATCTTTAGAACAGACCATTTCGCCATTTAAGAATCCGTCTGGAAAATATTAAAATTTAAAGTGTTAATTTGTGTTAGAGTTAAATGCCCCTGCACCACTAGTTAAAACGTTGGCCTGAAAAATCTGAAAAAAATATGTAATGGCATAATATAAAGGGAAAGTAGTTATCACATCTTAGTTGGCTTTATACGTGAATGCGCAATAGTCGATCAAAACTTAATGTTTAAATATTTGCCGTATTAGTGCAGAACCTTAAACTAAGCGTGGCCAGGCACGCTCTTGGCCGATTTTCAAAAATGTTATACTAACTCGCGTATTAACAACAATATTTTAGCTAGCTAGCTTAAAAAATATGCTTTACCAGGATGGAGTTTTTTTAAGTCATTTACTCTGAATTTCATCTACCTCCCTTCAACCAACAACAAAACGAATAACTACGAGAATGTCGTTGAGATGAACATATTCGTGTAAATAGAGAGCTTTTTTATTATCCACCTTTCGAACCTTCTTCTCAAACCGTGTTTTCAATTCCTCGAGCAAGGCATTATTTGTCTTTCAGAAGTCAAATCCTTCTCTGGAACCAGTAAATTGCTTTCGTCTTCATTAAAGACTTTGCGTCTGGCAGGTATAATTTGTTATGTATGTATGTCTAGAGGCAATTAATAGCTTTACATACTTATAAACCATCAAATTGTTAGTGACACACACTATATGAAACTCCTGATAAGCATTTGCACAGTCACCGGCAAAAATAACTGAAGAAACAAAGAATTTAGAAAACATCTCATCATCATCATTTCAGCCGAAAGACGTCCACTGCTGAACATAGGCCTCCCTCTAGGTTCGCCAAACAGAGCCATCCTGCGCCATCTGCATCCAACACGTTCCCGCAACCTTAAGGAGGCTCCACTGCGTCTTCCGATCCGTGGATGCCATTCAAGAACTTTTTTGCCCCATCGGCCATCAGTTCTGCGAGCTTTATGTGCCCTGCGTGTTTTTATTCGAATAGCCGTTAGAACATACATATATCTCTATCAGATATTATTGCCAGTAACCATATCAAAGTTGAGTTTATCATCCCTTAGAACTTCTCGGGATTTTTAACTGTCCCAGTTTTTGAAGTGAAACTTCTAATGCGACTTCCAACAACGTCGCGTTAAACGTTTAACGCTACCATGGAGGAGGTATGAAAGCATTAGTGCATTGCATTAGTGTGCATGTACTGCCGAAGCAAGTAATCTCGCATTGTAATATATATCTACTAACGGATGTTAAAAACTTCGACAGTGCCATGCAGAACTCATACTGTCTGTGCAAATTTGTATGAGACTTGATAAAAGCGCCATCTAGTGAGTAATTTAAACACATAGATGCATAAGTAAATTTAGTTCTTTATGTTATTGCAATGAGGTTCATATTGATGTATAAGTGCTTTTTCATTTCCACATTACGAAGATTCACTTCTTCCGCGCGGAGGAACTGCACGCACGATTTTTTACTATTATTAATTTTTTTGTTTCTAACTGTGCACTTAGTGTACATTTCTTTGCCTATTAAACGTAAGCTACACGTGAGACACTTCATTTCAGTACTGAAATTTTTGGACTATTTTAAAAATGTAGATTTTTGAAATTTTGATATGATAACATAAGCTCGGGTGGTTCAAAAGATCAAAGTAACCAAATGCGAGCCAATCTCATGTCCTCAGACTGTCGATATTTTAGTAAAGTTACGTTCCCGATTCAGCGGCATTAGCTCGCAATAAAACTGTTTACATGACGAATTGTACAAAACTCAATAAGCGACATCGTAAACCGGGGAATTAGGTTTTATTCAATTTAGCGCGCGTACGTGATTTGGCGGCCCCTCTGTCGTCAAAATTAGAACACTAAATTAAGGAATTCGAACAAATTGCCATTTTCAACATATTTACTTTCTGCTCGTGAATGTAGTGAGCTGAAAAAATACGTGGGTGCCTGATTACTTTTTTTCTATTTTGAAGAAGACTGTCATGTTCAGGGGGTTCAGCTGATTAATTTCTATTTTGAATATAAAATACCTGAAGTCGTAGTTGTCAAAGGGATCAAAGAACGAAGAAAGGAGGGGAAGGGGAAGGGAAATTAGATCTACAATTTTCGTCAATACTTACCTAGCTAGTGTTCATTTCGCTTTGCTTAAATTCCTAGAAACCACCACCCCAGCCTACTAGCCCACTGCAGGGCTCTGGCCTACTCTCAGAATGGGAGGGCTTGAAATATAGCAGACCATTAAATCTCTTCGCAGGTGTGTGCAAGGTTCGTCAAGATGTTTTCCTTCACCGTAAAGCTCATGGTAAACACATGTAATTTTTACGCACATAAATTCTAAAAAACTCGAGGTGCAACCACGGGCTCGAACCCACGACCATCTGATTTAGAGGCCATTAGGTCAAACCACTAAGCTACGACATCCGAAATTCTAAAAATGGCACTTAGTAATTATTATATGGCGCACCTTGCCTTTACCGTACTTTGAACGCGTCGTTATAACTAAGTCTAATAAGTATCGATCAACTTATTAACAGATTCTCTGACCCGAAGCAATGTGCGGCCGTTAATCTTTCGACTCGTTCCCATAGTAACAATGACCAAATTTAAAGTGAAGTGAATCAAACTATTAGAAGTGGATTAAATTCGACTTCTAAGATTTGACCCAAACTAACACGGCAAATCAAATAAAAATTTGTAATAATAACATGTTATGTTTAATTGTTTATTTGTTGAAATAAAACATCGATCAAATAATAAAACTTGGTCTTCAAATGCAATTAAAGATAAATAAGATAAAAATGAAGATAATTCTCTTCATTTAATCGGTCAATTAACCAGTGATATTTGTAATTTTTATCTTGTTTTGGATATGAATGACTCACATTAGTTGTTTTATCTTAGAAGAAATATCCCGATATATCATGAAGATTTCAGACTTTGATAACCGATAACCTAATGACATGTCGATTAACTTTTTAACACGTTCATCGTTCAGTGCTCCAAATATTTAACTCGACTAAAAATATATTGGCACATTAGTAGAGATGGAAATAATATGCGGGACTTAGAACATAATAACATTTTGCTTATGGATTTGGGGTTCTGCGAACCTTTATTTGATTCAGTTTGTGAGTCTTTATTTAGAAATAAGCTCAAAAAATTATAAGCAGATTTAACGTACGTAACATTAGTTGGAATATAACTTTCTTTCACATACTTCCTACAATGTTTTCATTGAGTAGCTAATACACATTTTCCCGCTCGCTTAACATAATCCAGCTGAGTGGGTAATGGATTATTCTCTCCCCTTACTATTCCAAACTTGTCCGCGGATACCAAGCTAAAAGGTTTGGCTTATAATAAACATGGCAGGAGGTGGCACAGCTACATTAAGCAGTATGTAACTGGTCAGCTTTTGAAAACACTTAGTATCTTTCGATGCCCGATGATATTATTACTTTTTTTTTACTATTTCTCAGCGGCTCCCACTACACAGCTGAAATCTGCTACCTATTGCAGTTTATGGTTCAAAATATAAATAGGTAGTTCTTTGAGAGTGGACAAACAAATAGACATACGAGCGCTGTAAGGTTAGTAATAGTGTAGGAAGCGTCTTATTCATATTGAAGTAGGAACGCAAAAGGTTGTAAATAGCTCGCTTATTTGTACTGAGCGATATATGTTTAAAGTAAAGCGAAATATGTTCTACAATGGACTGATGGCTTATAGTCCTGTTGCAGTGACACTATAACCAAGTCTCGCGTGCATCGGGACACTTGAACCGTTTGCGGCTTCACGGCCTTCACGTGTTATTTTTAGTGCAGTTGTTAACAAGGAAGAATAAAAGCGAAGTCGTTTTAAATAACAGACTACAGCGCAGGAAAACGATGGGTTCACGTCTGTTATTAACTTGATTCGTTTGAAACGATGATTGTCACGGAGATTAATTTAGATCTGCTTAAAGAAGTATACTCACTCACTACTCACAGACTTTCTAGACAGCTGACAATGTTTACCAGAAAGTCAGAGAACTCTTACTCAGATATATTCGGTGAAAAACAAAAACAAATGAATCACCCACCGGTCACAGGACAACTCGTAGTCATATTTTTGAAAGCATAAAAGCGCGTCAGTTTGAAATTTTAAGGATATTAATAAGCTGAAATCATGTGAGATGATACATCGCGCGAAGCGGGTGCTACTCTTGGCTAAAGAGGCCTGGACCGCTGCCCAGTCGATCACGAGATCTCCAGATACCTGACTGATGGGAAATGGCACGTTCGTATGGAGGTGTACCGCGAAATTAGTAGGTAATACCTACTTTATTTCACAGAGAAACAAATACAGATAAAGTTTGATTGCCTACGCACCCGCATTAAGTTGCTTTTGACAGCTTCGGCTTAGTTACGGCGGCGGGCGGTCTGTGGTCCACAGAAAATCGAACTTATTAAATTTTATGTACCCCGGGTGAATATAACCAACCATATATATATATATATTACCAAAATGCTCCATCGTCAGTTCTTCCAACTATACTAACAATTTGTGTTTCTATCCGTTTATTTCTGCGACGTAACTAAAAGAAAACAAAGCTTTACTCCGTATTCTACATAATATCTGCGACAAGTAGCCTCTTCATACATATTTTATTCTCATGAATACATATTGAATACATTTTCTACGATTACATCGTAAATCTTGGTCATTTTCTAAAGGTAACCTTTTGTGTATCGACTGGCATAAATAAATAAGAGAATTTAATGTTTCTCAGATTCTCACGATTGTTGCATGTCTAAAAATTATATAAAAGTTACATTGTTATTGGCTATGAACTTAACTTTCGTATCCAATCGTGTAACGATTGTTTTATCTCAAAATTTATATAAACTTGACTATGTTACGTGTGTTTTAACACTTGTAATGTAATAAATCAGCCCCGTATAAAGTGGTGGCATTAATACGCGGCAACGAACCTTTACGGCGAATAATCCCAGAGACAAAGCCCGTAAAAAACGTCATAAACCTTATGTAAAAGGTTCCAAAGTCAAAGAGAGTTACGTACGTATTACATGGATTTGTAATATGATCTTTCGCTTCTGCGTAGCTAAGATTTTCACGTACGACGAATGACATTTTCCGAGCACGGAATAATGACTTCTCTGTAACGAGCTTAAGTCTTTAATACCGCAATATGCTTCATCGTCAATTTTCACGGAATTATTAACATTAACTTTTCGTGCTAAATCAAGTTTGCGTTAATTAAAATTTAACTTTGTTCTCGGCTCGATCCTATCGATTTTGTGTCGGAATAATATCTGGCTGGGAGCAAGTTCTGATTTAAAGATATTGGCGGCTTTGCAACGGGGATATTCGACTTATGATTTGAGAATAGAAAATCTCTTAAAATACAGATAAATCTATTAAAGTGATACGCCATTAACAGAAACACATAATAACAAATGTTATATTGTTATGCGGCCTTCGTTCTCCCGACAATTATCTATAACGACAATGTCACACGATGTTTACTGTATTGTTTATCACGTTCAGCCTCTTCGTTAGGAATCTATCTAGTCGTATTTGGATATAGTTGCAGTTTTTTTATTTGTTAGAGGTATGGTACTAAAACATCTACACATTCTGATGAGATAGTTGATGTATATCACCAAAAAACTGCGTCATATGCAATAAACCGGATCCTTTTTATGGCAATAATTTCAATTGCCATACCAACGTTTGCCAAAAAATATATTATAAAAGCGTGCAGTTTTCAAAATTTTTCAAAATGTCATCTTATAGACTACAGTAGGTTAGGTTAGGCTAATTTAGTTAATAATAATTCTGAAGAAAATACTGTTTCAGAAATAAATTAACCTATGACAAATGAAAATTATGGCAAACTTTGATCAATTATAACTGAAGATACACATTGCCGAACAAAATCCCCTTCAAAAAATGTCCGAACTTTTTTATTTGTTTGCATAACAATTAAAATCATCACCTACACAGAAATTTGAACCTAGTCTTTATATCATTACAGTCGAATTTCGGTTGACACTTGACAGCTAAACTTGACAATTTCACGCAACGTACTGAGAAAAAAGAAGGCCACTTTTATCAAAGTGGCGCTCATTTGGCTCGGACATTTTCGGGCGCGCGACTGTGGATCTACAGTTATAATTGATCAAAGATGGCAAACGATACATTATGGCATAGGAAACTCGGGCAAACGATAGAGACTCACAATAAACATTATAATGTTTTTAACTTACTTACGGGACTTAATCACGGAATATTAATGTTAAAATTACATTGAAATTTACTACTACTGGTACCTATATTTCGTGATAAAACTATGTAATATCTTTTTGATCTAAAGTTTGACACGTACATATAGACCCCATGACTGCAATAAAAAAAGTATCGGCAGCAAAAATGCGTGTAATTAAATGGTTAGCAAAAACTTCTCCATCTTGTACGGGACGATCCCGCGGGCATATAATAGTCAGTATTTATTTTTCAAAAACTTTTCCTCTGGTTTTATAAAATCATGTCGTGCAGTTTGTATAAAACTCCTGCTTCGCGCCCAGGTTTCCTTTACAAACTACCTTATCGAAGACTTTGATTTATAGTTCGTTCAAGTTTGTGTTTGTCTGCTTTCAAAGTAAAATGCGCGAGTTTCTACTAGTGACAGCATGCCTGTAACTTGGCCGTCCTGTTTCCAGGCTTGCTGTAATTTATGCATAGTGTTATCTAAATTGTGAGAGACTAGACCCAACGAAATTAGTTTGTAATGAACCCGTTGATAGATAGCGATGTTGATTATCGTTTAAAACAATCCCTACCTTTCCCGAAGATGTTTCCCAACTTCGAAGGTACGTCGATCTTAAATGTCAATTAAACTTTGACACAGGGTTTACGTACCTTGTCGGGACAAATTTTACCTTTACGAGATCAGGAGTGGTAAATTCGTAGAAACATATTTAGCAAGAAACTCTATTAGTGTTCGTAGAACTTCTAATGTCACAGCCATAGAAAAACTTCTTTAGTATTAATTTTCTTAGCTTATCTTTTTCTGTTCTGTCTTCTTTGCAAAGCAATCTAAGCTCATATTCTAGTACTAATCATTGTTCTTAGAAAAAAGCTTGGCACGGGATTTTGATAGTAAAATTATTTCACTGCTATTTTAAAAAGGTTCATGGTGGACCATGGCTTAATAAAACATAACATACATTTGAAGACCACCGGATAGCCTCGTGGTTAGAAAACGTGACTACGAAGCTTAAGGTCCCCCGGTTCGATTCCCGGTTGGTGCAGATATTTGTGTGAAAAATATGAATGTTTGTGCTCGAGTCATGGATATTTAATATGCATTTAAGTATGTGTTTATCTATAATAAGTATGTTTATCCGTTGTCTAATACCCATAGTAGCTTTGCTTAGTTTGGAACTAGGTCAAGGTCAATTGGTGTCAATCGTCCCATGAATTATTTATTTTTATTTTTATTTATTTATTACTACGTTCCGACTAATACCACATTTCTTAAATACAAGCCGAAGTTTTTTATGTCTACTGTCAATTAAGATTTAGTTTTCCTTCTATTCAGAGAGGAAGGATGAAAACAAAAATATCCCGACCTGTCTCTTTATCGACCTCTCCGCCCTTCTTGTCCCCTAATTGCTGACCTTCGGGGATTTTCTTTTCCAGGAAAAATTGCCTTGGAAAACAATTACACCTTGAGCAATGAGCATGGCGTGATCTATTTTGTTTATCTTCAATTACACTCTAATGATCACCTCTTAAACATTCCAGTGCGTTGTTTATTTTGAAATGAAGACCGCTTCTATAAACATCTACTTTCGGACGAAGCTTTGTAATCGATTTTCCGCAGACTTAATTTGTACTGTACGTTTGCATGCCAATGTAGATTTTAGTTCACCTGGTTTTGTGTTGTGCGTGATTATAATAGAGTTGTTTTTTGTCCACAGTCACGGAGAAGACCTGATAGTGACACCCTTCGCCCAGGTGCTAGCGAGTCTGCGCAGTGTTCGCAATAACTTTCTATCTCTCACCAACGTGCCAGTATCCAAGTAAGTATCAATCACAATATATTTCATCAGACTACTACTACAGTAAGCCACCTTTAGGTACTGTCTCATATGTAAAATTAGAATTCGTTTTTTGTCAACAACTCCACGGTTCTGGTCTTCTGGACGGTTTAGTACCGTTTGGGTGATTGTGAAATTTTGGTTATCAAACGGTACTAAAAATCTTCTGAACACAAAAACGTACCGTATTTGTTACAAATTGACAACTGATAGGCAACCGTTTGATAACCATTAAACAAACTTATTTTACCAAAAATAAAATGAATGTAAATCACGATGAAACAAAAACTGCTACACTAACGGTAACTACCTACAGCATCATCTGCGCCTAGTCTGTTAAATCGCTATATAGGTACTCGTATAGTCCGTTCAGGAGCTCTTCCAAAAATACACAGCTAAAAACTTATTTTACGATCAAAATCCTTTAAAAGTTATCCTTGATTTACTGACGAAAGCAAACAACAATCAAGTTAATGGGTGCCAAAGTTTATGTTGAGCGAGCAAAGCCGATAAATAGGCAGCGCCGATTTATGAGATCTTTGCCACGTCCTTCAAGGATAAGAGAACAAATTGAATCTGCCATGGAAATAAGTTGAGAGTTTTTGCATATATACTACAGATTGGATGTGTCAAGTCACACGTGCTCGGTACTTCTTGTATGTCAAATGAAAAAGAATTTACGATCTTGTCATTTGAAGGGCGTGTCGCCTTAGTAACAGATGGATTTACACAGACGAGCAAATTGAACGGGTCAGTTTCTGCACTTTGTATGGAAATGAGTCCCCTTATTTCTTTATTCTTTCTCGTTATTTTACCATAGTGTACCTAAATCAAATGAGTTTTTGTAAAATTGATACTCGTGTTACTATGCGGAAAAGTAATCTACCTACAACATTATTGGTTACTTTAATACAATGATTTTGATCTTTCAATCACATTAAGATGATCTATGACTATGACTAGATATTTGCTGACGACACCTCTTTACTGTTCAAAGTTAGTAGAAAAGACACCGATTTCACTGAACCCAATGAAACTCTGTCCATGATATCCGCATGGTTTGCTGCCAATAACTTGTTACTAAACCCTAAGAAAACAAAATGTATTAAATTTTCATTGTTAAATCCGCCTCATTCAAATTCGGTCTCAAATATTAAACTTAACGGTCAAAGTATTGAATTTGTAAAATCTACGGTATTCTTAGGAATAACACTGGACTCTAAATTGCAGTGGGGATCGCACACCACAGCAATTGCGAATAGGTTGAGCTCTGCTGCGTTTGCAGTCAGAAAGATACGGCAGCTAACCGATGTGGCGACGGCGCGGTTGGTGTATTTTTCCTACTTCAATAGCATCATTTCATACGGCCTTATTTTATGGGGATCTGCTGCAGACTTGGAATCAATTTTTATTTTGCAAAAGAGGGCTATCAGAGCGATATATAACTTAAGGACACGCGATTCTTTAAGATCTTTTTTTAAAGAAATAGGTATCCTAACCCTGCCGTCGTTGTATATATTTGAAATAATCATGTATGTAAGAAAAAACATATGTGATTTTCCCACTAACGTCGATAAGCCAAAGGTTACTAGAAACACAGGGAAGCTTAAAGTTCCATCTTACAGACTGGCTAAAACTAAAAAGTCGTTTCTGGGAAGATGCATACGTTTTTATAATAAAATTCCGAAAACAATAACCGAACAAACTGATACAAAATTCAAATCCATTGTGAAGAAGACATTAATATCTAAGGCGTACTATAAAATTAATGACTATATCATGGACAGGGATGTTTGGAAATAATTCCGATCCGCATTGGCGATCTCTAGTCTCAAATAGCGTATCTACTGTGTTAAAAAATTTAATTGTATTAAATACTTTAGATGTATGTCATTTAATAACAATGTAGAACTGATGGAAAAAAATATACCTTGTTGAGTTTCTTGCCGGTTTCTTCTCAACAGGGTTTTTTCCGAACCGGTGGTAGATTTTTCGACGTTCATAGGAGCATCAATTTGATGCCTAAATTGAATAAAGAATTTTGACTTTGACTTTTTTGACTTTGACTTTTCGAATAATTTTTCTTTCAAGTGATTCGTAATCTGTCCTAGCAACTCCAGAATCTAACCTTGTAATGAAGAAACCGTATTTCAAACACAAATGTGTAATTACGTCCCCCGATGTACCAATTCGTTTTCGTACATTATATCAAAAGCCATATAAATGTTCAGCCGCGAAAGGTGGCGTATGTTTAATTAACTTGTCACATTTAGGGAAAATGTGTGTAGGATACCGAAATTACCAGCAATTACTCGTCTTAGTATTGTCATATATATTTAGTTAGATGGCATGACGACAATGTGCTTCTCCTTCTTTACACTGTTCTTACCGTACATTTTGTCAGCATTTGCTTAATTAAAAGTCTTAGTTATGTCGATGGTTTAGACTTTTTTCAACTTTAAAATTGTGTAAAATGTGCAATCAACTTTTTTACTAACCCGCGGTATAGTATAAACGGCTGCAGCCTTAAATCACCATTCGTTGACAGACTACAATGTTACAAGGTCCTAGTAACGACAATTAAAACTGTCGGGGACTGTACCTATAAAAGGAAACGGAATTCCTTCAATACAAAACATAGCAAAAACACTACTATAAATAATACTACCACACTCCCGAATCCTATGAATATTCACTGTCGGAATCTTTGTTTTTATTTTTAAAATAATATTCACGATGGTAATGAATTGAATAAGGCGTCCCTGTTTTGAATTAAAAGCAATTACTTTGTTGATTATGATTAATTTATCATACTTCATGTTAATTAATTTTATTTAATAAGATAAGTAATTGATTTTTGTTTATTCACACTTATTAATTACATTATCATTATCAATATTAAATTTCAGCACGTTGAACCATTAATACAATCTCCGAACAAATTTGTGAGGAAAGCTACGGAACACAATTGCCATCAGAATCAGAAATAATAAACTGGTGTTAATTGTCAACACTGCGTACCTATTTGATTTCATTCATGGGATAATACCACAGAACAGAAAAATTATTTCTATTCTATTCCATGTTTCTATTCTATTCTAGTTTTTTTCTATACCGTGGATAATACGCACCTTCAGAAATGAACATACTCAGTTCGAAATATTCTCTTCTCAATAATAAACTTTGTACTAAAACAATCAGGTTTAGGTTTGACATGAGATGATTTCGAATTAAGTCAATTCAGTTCTGAAGGTGGGTCCCATCGATTGGTGCGATAATTGCGCCAATATCGAAGTTGGGTAAGTAACCGCCAGGCGGTTTTCGGTCTTGTACTTACTAGGAAATTTTTACCTTTTTGTTTTTTTTTGGACAGATTTACATTGAGAATTATTTTCTTTTTAATTATATTATACTATAACTAGAATAACGAAAACACCAGAAGAAATAAACTGAAATTGGGAATCGAACCCGTCAAGGATCCTCATCATTCCATGATGCGTGCTTACCCCAAAACCAACCTTTAAGAGTTAGTTTTGTAGTTACAGTATAATTAAAAGGAAAAAAGCTGATTTTGCTTATACAGGGTGCCCAGCAAAGAATGGACAGGTTTCTATTCACCGACAGGGCATCTTAGGGTGGTCCCTAAAATAGACTTATGGGTTTATTAAAAGTTTCGTGGTTTTCGAAATAATCGAACTATTTTTATTAAAAAAGAAACTAAATCTCAAGTTCATTTTAGAAATCAGCCTAGGTGCCCGACAGGGCATAGAAGCTTGTCCATCATTGCACGTTTTGCACCTCTTTAATAAATATACTTAACGGGAACTGCCTAGTAAAGGAATTAACTTATCAAGGGCTGTCTCATGAGTCATGATGTTATTAAATGAGATCTTTTATAAGTGACCTTATTATAGTTCCCAACTGTGAAGGAAAATGGCGCAGTCCACATCGCTTTGAGACGCCTATACCGGACAGACTAATTGCCTGCAACTATTTAAGCTGAACTCGTAGTTGGAGCAATTATGTATTGTTGTCAAAGGACCTGCTGATTGCTCTATTGTGGGTCCATTAAAGTTATCAAAGGGTTTGTTACGCTGAATACATTCTTCGCATCATTTTTCTGAGGTTGCGTCCTGATGTCCAGGCAAAGATATCTAAAAACCCCATCTCATCATCGCATCACGTGAAGAGGAAAATGAGTTTTCATTATATTTTATACAGTAAACCAAGTTAGGTAGGTACGCGGGATATACTGCCACACAAAATGGCAGCTTTTTAGTGCGGGGTAGTGCACCCGCTGAGTGGCCCTGAAATGAGATATGACAGCTTTGAAGTTTTCCGCCACTGTTCAATTTCGAGATAGCTCCGTCACAGATTACGTGATAGTTAGTTACTACGTAACAGATTCGACTATCACGTTTGATAGTGCTATATTTACCTACCAGTCCCCTCACCGCCAACGATGTTAGTATTCAATTTATTTAAAATTCAATTCAATTGTTCAATCGCTGAGTGCATCCACGCACTCATCCAACCATCCTTCCATACAATTATTTTACGTTGATAATATTGGTGGAATAACGAATGTTTAACAATACCTACTCATTAGCCTTTTGGAAGATTTTGATCCTAAATGATTTATACCATGAGACTAAAAATCTCAACAGATTATAACAAAACGTATTAGTTAAAATAATAAAAATCTTATTCAATGTTATTTATAAGTACTTGTACATAACGCTTTATAAATTAAACCATTTGATCGTAATGGCAATACATGCTTTGTTACGTCTCACAAAAGCAATGAGTCTTTGTCAGATCTCTCGTCTGTGGTAATTTATATCACATATCATTGGTAGTTTCTGAACGTGTCTACGTCATCAGCGCGTGAGCAAGTGCAAGGCCGAATAACGTTGATGTACTCACAACACTGAGCTCAATCGATGAGCGGCATATTAAGTTAAATAAACGTGTTAAACATACGTTATTATTATTTGTTCCTAAGTGAGTTCAATCTGCTAGTATGACGTAACCGCGGTATAGTGGTTTGATCTACGGTCTCTGCAAGTAGAGGACCAGGTTCAAACCCATACTCAACCCTCTGTAGATTTTCGGAATATGTATGCAAAATTTCATTGCAAAATATACATTAGCGAACCAATTCAGCGCTCATACCTAAAGTACCACGTTCCCAAAATACTACATTTTTTAAAACACTATTGTACATTACCAAAATTTATTACATTTCTAGCTACCAGATTCTCGTTTACAAAATCGAAGATTACCCAAGGAAGTGATTTTTTGGTGGAATGTCTTATTTTGGACATCTGGCATAATGGGAATGTAATAAATAGGTAATTTAGTATAAATTTTCAAAAATCTGGTATTTTGGGAACGTGGTATTTTAGGCATGAGCGCAATTCAGTGGTGCGTGTGAGGTTGCCAATCCGCACTTGGCCCACGTTGGGTCTACGGCTCATGCTCTCTCGTTCTAAGTGGTCGTTGCCCTGCAGTGGGATGTAAAATAAGTCCCAGATGAGTGTTAATGTACACTTTAATACTTTATTGTAAATAAAACACATGAAATTAACAGATAACAAGAGAAACAGAGGTACACAGGCCAACTTATCCCTTAAAGTGATCTCTCAGTACCATTATGAAGTTGAAATACCGTTACTGTGTAATAAATTATTAACTTGACATTCTAATTTAATTTTATTCTTCATTTTCTTACTTTATCGCGATCGTAACTATCATCAAGAGAGGGTGGGATGAATGCCTGTACCCAAAACTTAATTACACATGACTGTTTAACATACAATGGCTCCGTTTTCACTATATGCAACAGACAAGAAACTTGTCCCTGTCGCTGTCCCATGCAAATAGCGGACCTACTAGGTCTTAGCTAACTTACCAAGCTATATAGAATATAACTACAATTATAACTTGTACAAGGGTATCCTCGACGTAGCCAAAAGTTTATAATCCTAAGTCATTACCGCTGTAATCTACATGAATACCACAAATGGCTTTATGTCACAGCTTATTTGTCCTGGTGTTACAATTTGTTGTACGGTACATGATTTTTAATTTGTACAATTGGAAATAAATTACAGCGATGTTCGATGTTAAAAATAGTATTAACACGCTTTTATTGACATTTTATTTAGAAATTAATATAAAAATAAATTTGAAAAATAGCTGTAATTTTTTTACTCTTTTCTCATTCGTAATTTTTGCCAAGTTCAACGCTCTCCCTCTGATTAATAATAATATCTATAGCAAAAAAAAAACACTAAATGGCATAGAGATAAATATTTAAATTGTTTGGTCAAACGAAGTCAAACATTTTGATTGTGACCATCAGAAAAATCATTCCCTTTGCAAGTACATGGGGCTAATCGATGCATTACTAAAAAATAACCGCTGGATTTCTTTTATTGAAAAATATCAAGAACTCTATTCGTCACCTTTGAAAAGTATTTACTAACTCCTTCATCGTTTCTGGATTGTTAATTCACAGATGTAGTTCGTGGCACGTGGCAACCAGATTTTACTGTTGTTAAAATTTGAACTCTTGCGCGTGATTGTGCCATAGCTGAGTTCGTACTGTCATCTTATTAGCTCCTAGTATCAGTGACGTAGCAATGACGTGAGCGGAGTGACGGCGCGGGCGCACGAGCGCCGTAGGCGACTGTCCGGGTTGACGGCCTTGCGATACTTTAAACATTGTTCCCACACACGTTGCTTTGACATTTGTCATTGCGTATTTGAGTGTTTGCGTCTGGCATGTGTTTGAAAATGTCATTAAGTCGGAAACTGTTACGAGACCAACTACCCACTTACAATTCAGTTACACGTGTTGGGTATTTAAATAAGACTTGCTTTTTTAGGGTTCTGTAGTCCTAACGTAGACCCTTTGTAGTTTCGCCATATCCGTCTGTCAATCTGAGACAAACTTGTCTCTCTGTCCGTCCGCGGCTTAACGTAGAGACTTAATGCTAGATTTTTATTAGGTTAGGTACTTACACGTATGGAATAGATGTTTTTTCGTTTATCTCATAGTGTGTAATATCGTTGGATAGGTATTTAAAAAATATTACAGGTTTCATAAGATCGGTTTTTGATTCAGTGATCCGTTTGCGGAATATTAAGCTTCCAAGTTAAGGAGTGATAGGCAATCAAAACGTAATCTATACCTAATATTTACCGCATTTAGTACGGAATCCTACATTGTGCGGGGCCCGACACGCACTTGGCAGGTTTTCATTATTTGCTGGTTGGAGAGAGCGGTAGAAAACAAACTATACTTGTTTTGTATTTTTAGTACAGTTAGTCTAGACGGACGTCCCACATTTCATTAAGATTACTAATTAGAGAGTTGGTCCGACAATAATACGAAATCAAAAACTATTTTTATCTCGGTGACACCGTTATTTTATAATGAACTGTTTTATTTTGAATGTTGCTGACTCAAATTTGATTCTCGATTGTCAATTTTAAAACATATTTAAGTCCTTAGTGTCACTTAACATAATTATCTTGAAAATTTGTAAGAAACATAACTCTAAAGGCTTTTCTCGCTCGCATTTCCGAAGTATATTACAAAGCTTTCTACCGCATACCTAATTACCCATCGGTTTCCTTAATAGCTCTTTTGACCCCTTTGGAAACTGCTAAAGTTGGTAAACTTCATTCTAAGTGAGATATAACATCAAAAGTTACTGGCAAAGACTTGTATAAATTCAATATTGTAAGCGAAACTGTTTGAGCTTTTGAGAATATCTCGACATTTTTCAATGTATTTTATAAGACATGAGGCTATAACACTATTAAAGAAAAACGTATTTTGCTGAAACAGAGAGTATTTATCCGAATTTGTGAAAGATAATGATAATGACATTTAAAAAATGCATTTATTTAGTCACTCGTGCGTACTTTGAGTAAATAAGAAAATAAAAGTGAAAGATCTTAACAAAGCAAATGACGTTACTAAACTCACCCTGACATTTCAAAACCCTTACTTTACTAGCGTAGGTATAAATAAAAGTAAAATTTGCTCAGGAACGAGGCAGAATTTCTTTCGCCGGTCACAGCCATACACGTATTTTTACTTTTTATGAAATATTCTGAACTCGTGACGGCTAAGAGAAACTCGAGTCTTTGAAATCTTTGTCAACTTGAACATAATTGAGTGTCGTTCTGTTGTACGTATACCGGCCGGCGTTGTGTTGTTACGTTTCGTTCTACGTCCGGAAACATAATCGCAGGCTACATCAAATGACAGCGGTTTTCCCCTCCAAGACCGCGGCATTGGAAAGCTACATAGACTTTTTAAAACTTCCGTGCATCATGTGCTTCATTTTGTGGTGTAAGACGGGCGCGTGAGTATGTAGTCTATCATACAGAGATCATTCACCTCGTCTGATTGAAGTCGAATTTCTTATGCCTTTTGCTCAAATTAGGAAAGCAGTGGTTTGTGACCGTTCTCCGAGTTAAAGTGTATACTACCTATACCAATGTAATGAGATGTGAACTTTTTTGTTTGTATGAAGAGAGTGATCTCTAGAACTTCTGAGCCTGTTAAAGAAAAACCTAATGGAAAAGTACATTATCTACTGATTAAAAAGGACGAAATTTACTCTTTATAGTACAAAGTTACCACTAGAAGCAAACTTAGGTTGGGCAACAAGTACTTATTTTGATAATGTAGATAGACATTCCAAGGTAGATATTTACAGGTAACTATATTCTTGGACCATGCAATACGATTACTGTATAGTCACTTGTAATACATACAACTCAGCTGGGCAACTGTACTGTCACGCGTGTAGGAGAGTATTTAAAAGTAAATTCGGCCTAGCCAGCCATATCAGAGCCCATGATAGGCGTCTTAATTTATAGAATAGTGGGGTCGCCGTCATCGAAACCGATGAGGAGGACTATACTATAGTCACTTGTAATAACATCTGATAGAACAAAGCATTAGAAATATCTAAAACTCTAATAGAATGTTAAACTCATAGATAAATTATTCTTTCACAATATTTTTTGGTAATATGAAACGTTACTCATGAATAGTTTAATCATAATCTTATTCAACATTTTAGCAAATTTTATTTTTATTTTTGCGCTTTAGAGCATGTTGGAAATGTCTTGTAACTTTATAGTGAGCTCCTAAGTATTTTCAAATAACATGTTTCAAATCAGTTTCAGCACCTTTTCCTGAATTTTTTGCACCAGGGCCCAATTGCATAACAAAATACGAGCAATTGTATTAGTCAATTTCAATACAAAATCGCTAATACTATTTACTTGTACTTTGATATGCAATTTGACCCTGGAAGTTGAAAATGTACAGAAAATGTATTTGGTCGAAACGAATTTCTAAGTATAAAGGGTCTCGAAACTACCGTCAGTGAAACCCTTGTTGCTTTTATTAGATTTGAGAGAAAAATCGGATTTTAAGCCGAGACCTTTCTTTTTTTTTTTAATCTACCTACATTTTAGCTTTTTGTGTTATTTTACTTGCCAGACTCATCCTAATCACATCGGGTCCAAAGCTTTTCAGTCGACTATACTTAAATATTTGTATGATGCTTATAAAATTCCGCTTTTAACATAAATTCATTTTAAGAAAAATGAAAAATTAAAATGAAAAGATCATAAAAATACTTTGAAATGAATTTATGTTAAAAGCGGAATATAATTTTATGATTTGCGTACAAATTTGTTTTTTTTCCTATTTATCGAATATGTATAAGTACAGTACAGATCAGATCAATGACTCTCTTTGAGTTGTTGCATGATATTACCGCCCGGTGGTGATCATTTTTCACCAGATGACCCGCTTGCTCGTTTTCCTCCCTCTCATAATAAAAATAATAGTAAATGTATAAGTAAATCTCTCTCTCTATCTCTCTCTCTCTCTCTCTCTCTCTCAACCATCAGTGCAAATTCCTGTAGGTAAAATTAAAATTTGTCAATTGGTTCCTAAACAAAATATGCGTCCACTGCAAAATGGAACTTGATGTATAAACCAGTTATCTCCATGTCGAAAGCTTTTGAGGTAGCAAAAGATTTCTTTGAGATAGATATACGGTCGCTGATTGCGTTATCTCTTAGCGTAGTGTAGGATTTACCTACATTTACTGAAGCGCACTTGACAGGATTCGTAAGCCTACCACCGGAGCAAGGTCACGTACAAACGTGACATAATATCGAACAGTTGTACGTTTCCCTGTTCTTTACAAAGCACAAGTACAAAAAGATTCCATGATGAAAACACTTTGAGGAAAAACCGTAAGTGTGAAAGAGATGGCATAGATAATAATGTCAACAAGAATCTTTGACAGGCAAAGTGTGGACGAAGAACAAAGCCTCAACAACCCGTTGCCGGGGAGGGGCTTACGGCACCTATAGATAAAAAACCTTTTTGTTGTTCAAAGCAAAGAGTAGAAAATACCCTTCTTTGCTTCTAACATAGTATAAAATGTAAGCTGTAAGGCGGCTTTGCAGTCGTATGAGTTTATTTATCAATAAAGAGTCTATGTTGGCAATGAAAAAATACAGATGAGCTTTATAGATCGAGTCGTAAATAAGAGAAAATAAACATAATTCCATGCTTTTTTTCAAAGCATTTTCTTAGAAATCTCAAAATCTGCAACAATCACAATTTAAGTGGTCAAATTATATCGATTTAAATTAAACAAAAAAGAGATACTTAGTATCCTAAATGTCAGCAAAACACCTTATGTTCAGGTACGGCGCTCGAAGTTTTAACGATCTTGTTAGCATGACGTGAGACTTTGTCGACGCCGATGTATGTATGACTGACTATCTCGCGACCCTTTAACGAAATTTTCTGATCGATCAAGGTGGCAAACTATTGGTATCGTCACCAGGTAGCTAGTATGTAGTTCTTTATGTCCTATGTATTGAAGTGGACCTAAGGGCGCAAGAGAAACAGAAACGTGCTCAACTGACTTTTTTTTATAATTGATCGAATTCTGTTTGTTTTCACTCCGCTGGAGTACAGTCTTCTTACGGGATTGTTGTGCCAATATTTCATGTGCTTCATAATTTAGCTGAGTAGGTAAATACTGCCATTAATAAACTTGAATATACTACACGACCAAATTATTGACAGTATCAAGTGGCGCAACAATCTCGTGTTGTGACTGTACTATGGAAAAGCGTCCTCAGACTTATTCAGGTACTCACATATATTATTGGCTGTTATAATTACTACAGTATAATCGTCACAACGGCACAATACCAAAGACATGATTCATAAAAAAGGATTATTTATCTTCGTTAGCGGCAATGAATGCATGCAAAAGGAATTTAAAATTTACTCTAAAACGATTAGAAAAACTTGGCTGCATTATTTATAAATAATGTTTCCTTTATTACTTAGAGTTGGTGGAAGAGGAAAGGCGGCTGTTGAGGACGATTGAAAATAGGAGAGGGAATATGCTAGGGCATCTGATACGACATGACAGTTACATAAAAACCATTTTAGAAGGGCGAATAGAAGGCAGGCGAGGCAGGGGAAGACCGAGACGGTCATTTATAGATCAAGCCAAGGAAAAAGTCAGTGTCATGTCGTATCAGGAGCTGAAAATGCTGGCAGAGAACCGAAAAGAGTAGCGATTACTCCACCGACAAGAGCTAAACTCTTAAATTAATGATGATGATTATTACTTCCCATATGTATAAACAAGTTTTGTTGTAAAGCATGTTCTAAGATACATTCGTGTGTAGTGAGGTCATCTTACTAAACAAACTATAAAAATAAATTAAAAGGAATGTCCCCCAGACAGTAAGCGCTGTTAAAAATAAGTTTATAGTTCATCCTGAACGATGCGCCAGTTAAAATTAGAAACGAACTCATCTGTCATACATTTGACCCCGACCTTATAGTCGAGACAGTTCTTGATTATCTGCCACATGTTCATATGAGTCTAGTTTGAAGATAATACTCGTGATGCTCGTCTACATTTGTGTCCGATACTAGCTATTATTAGAACGAAACGATATCCGTATACGACATCGCGTTTATAATGAAGATCATTAAATTTGAACAGTGCATTTACTTTTGTTTGTAGGTATAATAATTATCATAATTTACCGTGAAATTTTCCGTTTAAGTCCTATGTTACATTCAATCATCATCATTCATCATGCAAAACGCAAGTGTGTATTTTGTAGAAAGACAGTTTTTATGGACGTGCATATGGACAAGTTGAGAATAGGGACGAGATAGAAAACGAACGAAACAGGGATGTAAATAAAATAGATATGATTTGGACGAGTTACAAAAATGAACTAGTTATGATACTAAGTAAAGTGAGAATGTAAACGAAGTGAACATAGAGGTCAATAACGTTAACGGTGATTAAAATGTTTTGTTTAACATTGATAAGGCGTGAGGCAAATGACAATAATCTAATCGAAACACTGTACCTACTACAAGGAAAATTAAACACTAGGAAAGTTTTAAACAAGCGACAGCCGTATTGTCAGGTTCTTCCTTTCTAAAAGAAATGTAAGTTCCGACAACTTTACAGTCGACGGGTTTCTTGTCTTTGTGCTCACTTTTTCGTTTGAGCTAAACTTAGGAAACTGTAATTATGATGTTCAGGCTAATGACTTTTTAACAGCCATTTTATGATTTTATGAAAAATGCACTCAGGCTTACTTTTTAACGGTGGTTAACTCGTATAAAAACATCTTTCTATCTAGTTTTTTTCTTATTTGAGTCTCAACAATTAATAGCACCTGATGATTAAATTAAATATTGTACAATTAGAGTGACGCTTAAAATAACAAAACAATGCAATTCTAACAGGAATTTATGCGTCGGTTAGTAAGAATATGTTTAGTAAAAATTTAATTTTTAAACATTTTATTTTTCAATTGTACTTTTTGTTAACTCTACTCGCATTGTCATTCAAATTACATATCACCAAGTTTCAAGTAGAAACCTTAAGACATAAACCGTTGAAGAGTTCCGTCCAGCAGAGACGATTCTGGCCAGACCACCAGGGTTTTACTGCCAGATTATTGTATTATCATCAAAGGCCGTAGCAGGATAAGGGAAGAAAAAATGCCCTTTATGATTAAGAGCTGGTTTTTTTTTCTATAGTTGCTTACATGTAGTAGTACAATTGTATAAAGTTTTGATGAAAAATTCCCAGTGATTCAGCCGGAAATAAATAAAAACCGAATTCATGAAATATGACTTTTCTCATAAAGTATTGAACTTTATAATACCATCTTTTTTCATTTTGGTTAACTAAATAGTATATATGTCCAAAAAGAAAATTGAGTCTCCATCTTTAACATTTCTGTAAAAAACACGTAAGACAAAACTTCAAAAAAAATTTTTTTTCATTCCTGAATGAGTGACCACTCTAAGTGACATTTCTAAAAAAGCCTTATTTAAAGATCTGTCAGCCATTTTAGTTTGACGGTTAAAATCGAAAAGCAACAGTGTCAAAATTTAAAAAATATGTTGGTTGGATTTTGTTACATTTTATTCTTATACCATTCCAACCCTTGTTCCTCGTAGATAACCAAGTTTGATAACTAGTATTCTACTAGGAAAAATAATTCTTCCTAGCCAATTAGGTTATCAAACGGGATTATTTATTCCTCGTAGAAAACTACGAACATAACATATATTCTAAACTAGAGTTGTCAAATTGAAAAAATAATCCCGTTTGATAACCGAGTTAGCTAGGATGAATTATTTTTCCTAGTAGAATTCCAGTTTATCAAACTTGTTTATCTACGAGGAACAAAAGGGCATTCCAACACCGCCAAATAACTTAAAAATAAATCCTCTTTGTACAAAAATAACAATAAGATTAATTTTTGACATTTACATTAATATTGGCTTGAAAATATATTTATGTCATTTGTCGCCAGTTCAACTTATGAAATAAAACTACCTATCCTTATTTTAATCTCTATCGCTATCTTCATTTTTAGGGTTCCGTACCCAAAGGGTAAAAACGGGACCCTATTACTGAGGCTCCGCTGTCCGTCCGTCCGTCTGTCACCAGGCTGTATCTCGGGAACCATGATAGCTAGAGAGTTGAAATTTTCACTGATGATGTATTTCGGTTGCCACTATAACAACAAATACTAAAAAATGGAATAAAATACATATTTAGGGGGCTTCCATACAACAAACGTGATTTTTTTGCTCGTTTTTGCTCGATATTGATAACGGCAACAGGTTGACGCTTGAAATATTCACAAAATATTTAATTAGGTTTATATTGACATTAAAAATAAATCATTAAATTAAAATAAAAAAAATATTTAAGGGGGGCTCCCATACAACAAACGTGATTTTTATAGATAATTGTACGGAACCCTTCGTGCGCGAGTCCGACTCACACTTGGCCGGATTTTAAGTTATTTGGCGGTGTTGGAATGGTATAAGAATAAAATGTAACAAAATCCAACCAACATATTTTTTAAATTTTGACACTGTTGCTTTTCGATTTTAACCGTCAAACTAATATGACTGACAGATCGTTAAATAAGGCTTTTTTAGAAATGTCACTTAGAGTGGTCACTTATTCAGGAATGAAAAAAAAATTTTTTTCAAGTTTTGTCTTGCGTGTTTTTTACAGAAATGTTAAAGATGGAGACTTAATTTTCTTTCAGGACATATATACTATTTAGTTAACCAAAATGAAAAAAGATGGTATTATAAAGTTCAATACTTTTTGACAAAAGACATATTTCATGAATTTGGATTTTATTTTTTTCCGGCTGAACTAACGGGAATTTTTCAACAAAACTTTGCACAATTGTACTGCTAGATGTGGGTAACTATAGAAAAAAAAAACAGCTCTTAATATAATAAAAGGGCATTTTTTCTTCCCTTATCCTGCTACGGCCTTTACATATTTGGGGACATCTATTTTTTTGTAACGTATAGTAAATCGAAAACCATTTCGAGATAAATGTTTTTGAAATCATTTTCTGTAGTTTTTAATTTTTAATATAATGTAATGTATTTATAACATATCAAATAAGAAATTACCTTTATTTGACATTGAAATATATGTCGTGAAATATTAGTTGTACTTTACTCTGTGTGAAATAGAATTATGTAGAATGCAAGCCGCCGCTTCTAACCGTAATGATTGGGTGACAATGAGGGGGCCAATATCCAGCAGTGGACGTCCTACGGCTGAAATGATGATGATGGTGAATTTATTTTAATTTTGAAATGAACTAAATGAAAAAATATTGAAATTAGTTTCTTATAATTGATTTTTCTATACAAAAAAAAATATAAAAACTATGGGTAATTTTTTTAGACATTCCCAGTTATGCCAAATTTTAGCTCGATCGGATACCAGAAAGTCGTCAGGAAAAATCGCAACATTCTTAAATTATTATGAGTACACATAAACGTTGCAAGTTAAATAAAAGCTTGTAGCTTGCAGCCTGCTCGTGGCAGAGTAGGTACCTCAGTATGAATCCGACAACTGGTTTGGGAGGCTGATTTGCGGGTCGTTCTCAAAAATATTGTACATAATTAAGGACTTATTCCGTTGACTCGTAGTAAATTTGCTTCTAATACTTTTATATCCAGAGCTTGTAAAACATATAATAATTCATTTTTTGAACTAGATATTTTTAATCTTTCACTTAGCAGGTTTAAAGGTGCTCTGTCAAAACTTTAGATTTATACATACTATTTATTTAACGCCCGTTTCACTTTTTCTCATTTTTGGCTGTTTGTATTTTTACGTGTTACTTCATTAGCATAAATTAACTGTGGCATATTTGCTGGCCTACGTATTACTTAAGTTTTTCTTTAAGTTCACTCATTATTTTGTGCCGTTTTTTGTCCAAATAAACATTAAAACAAAACTTAATTGATTCCTTTGTGTAACGAAAGTTACCATATAGTTTGTATGACTAAATTTCGTTACACAAAGGAAGCGATCGTGATTTTTTTTTAATTTAGCCTTTAACGTAGGTATATACTACAATTATTCACAAAACGATACTTTGGTAAATAAACTTTTTCTTGCCACTCGTTGCCATGGTTACATAAATTTTGTCATTTTTCTATGAAACAGTGTGAAGATTTCACTTGGACAACTGGGGACTGAGTAAACAACACGAAAAAGTTGATTCAACCTCTTACTCTATTTAATGCCTTAGGAGAATATTCGAGAGAACACAAGCCTCTTGAAATTCGCTAGCACATAGAATCCTGACCGGCTTACTTCTATGATGTCCATTCAAGGGGTAGAATTCTTTATTCGTGGATACGGCCGCCAGCTGCCATTTTCCCTGGCCCACGCACGTCTTCATTCATTTTACTTAAATATTATAAGCATCAAAGCACTTTTGGTACACGAAAACAAAGTTTAATCTGCTCAAAGCTCTTATTTACTTATAATAAATAAGTCATAAAAGCATGAGAGTTTTGCACGATTTCTCAATGATGTCTCTCAAAAATTTCTTACATGCATCATCAATCATCACGCTTTGCTTTATCTGACGAAATATTTGAATAGCCAAGAGTAGTCTACAGGACAAGGTGGTTTTTTTCATCTGATGCCATACTAAATTTATGTGGTAGCTGCATTCAGCGGATTAAGCCTAAATTTAAATTGATTAATACTAACGCATTTTGCATCGCAACAGTAGCATTAAACAAGGAAAACTGACAAAACAGATTTAACTTAAATACCTACGAATAATTTATTTTAAGCCATGGATTTTTAAACCTACAATATACTTACCTATATGTAGAGCCATCTCGTTTGATCAAAATAGACATTTTTTTCAAATCGAGGTGTATAACCCTTTTTCTGTAAGTTTTAATAAAGTGAGTTTATTGTCAAAACTATTAACTCAATAACTTCTTAGTGCGGCCTTGCCCTCTGAAAGAATAAAAAGGCAAGCTCATTCAGTAAAAATTTAAAAGAATCCCTTCTTTGTGCACTCTATACTATTCAAGGTTAAGGAGACATTTCTGCCAAATTCTAAGTATATTTATAACTCTAGTTGTTTAGGTTGTGCGTTGGCTGTGAGTCACAGTACTATTTTAATAGATGCAAAGTTTTTGTCATAAATTAATGTTTCTTTTCTGTTCTCTTTTCAGGTCCCGAAGGTCTTCGGGCGCGGCGACGGCTGTGACACCACAACCGAAAAACCTGAACCCAGGAGGTAAGATATACCGATGTTCATTTAATTTATTCTTAAATTTCAAAATATTTATAATCAAAATAATAAACGAGTTTTGTCAATAGTTCGTCTACTAGCAAACGGATCGTTTTCAAAAAAAATGTACAGTTATGAGCTTAATCAAAACAAAATCACGATCGCTTCGATTGTTTAACGATAGTTAGTCATACAAAATATATGGGTAACTCGCGTTACACAAAGGAATCAATTAAGTTTTGTTTTAATTAAATCCCTTACTTGTGTATTATATTTTATTAAATGAGCCAAACTTAGAGAAAATGCTTGCCTATATCACAGAATTTGTTTTTTTTTTTAATTGTATTATCAAACTAATTGAATCGTGACCCGCTTTGGAACCTTTTCATAGAAAAAGTCGTAGCGACATCGCACGCATTGCTTGACAATGGAATTAATTATGTAATTTACTGTGAGAAAATTTTATGGTGGAACAGGAATCAAATTATTCAGTAGTACTTGAAAAGTAAAATCATGCATATTATATCAAGGTAACGTCACCCATGATAAAAGTTTCTTAATACACGAACAAATACACTTTGAACATTTAAACTAATTAGGGTGTTTTTCATGTTACAATGACTATTATTAATCCATTAATTGTTTTAATCTCACATAAAACAACTGCGTAAGACAGCAGCGTCATGCTGACCGTTTGTACCAATTAAGGATATCATCGCAATAGATATGACTTAACTAGAATTATTGTGAAACTAGTGTAAATTAACGTAATTGCACAAAACTAATTGCACAAAACTAATTAACCGAACCCCCTCCCCCGCACACCCGCGTTAACATTCACCACCGTACCTATAGCCTTCCTCGATAAATGGGCTATCTAACACTGAAAGTATGGTATCTTTCTTATTTGTCAACCGATTCAAATGAAACAAACACTAAATGTTAATCCAAGAAAATACCAACATATCAGTGAAAACCGCATTCTTCTAGGTTAAGCCGTTTCTGAGATTAGCGCGCACAAACGCACAGACAAACAGACAAACAGATAATAATTCTAAAAAACATTGTTTTCGGTTCTATTGCGCTAGTAAATAGCCCTAGTGACAGTTTTTCTCAAATATCTTCAATGTACAGACACCGACTTGTTATAGATTTATTATATTTATAGATAGATTTCGGAAACAAACAGTCGTTTACAATTATTTGTTTATAAAACTACTTACTGTTAACACCTTGAGTTTCCTTTAAGTATATTAAAGTGCAATATAATTATATCCATTGAACTTTACTACTTTTACTACTTTTTTATCAAGTAACAACATCTTAAAACAGGTAGATCATGGATTTTTGATTTAAAATTTATGAAACTTTACAACGTTTACTTTATCCAAATATCAAAAAAACCTCTAAGTTCCACTTTTTGCATTCCTTGAATAGTATCTTATCTTGGTACGTGTGACGAGTATCTTGGCCAAAGAATTGTCCAATTTTTTTAAATAGTGCTTGTGAAAGATGCACACTAGAGGTCTGTAATGTTACCGGTCTGTTGCTTTGAAAAAAACGTTACCAAATTAAGAAAACATAGAAGATTTACTTCGTGTCAAAAATCTTTGAAGTCACAACCCAGCTTTTGTAATTGAAAAATCACCGCTAGGATCCTCTTTTAATACACACCCTTTATCAACAACAGCTTAACCGTTCAAAGTCGACATTCATATATGTACAAGTGTAAAAGTCAAGTGTAAAAATATGGGTGCATACAACTTGCTCATAAGCTTAGCTCTTATGTCGTCGAATTAAGGTAATCAAGTACATAATGATGAGAGGATTAAATCAATACTTACATATTTTTGCACTTAACCGTACTAAATATCTCGCCAATGATGAGCACTTCTTAAATTTATGCTAACTTCTCAATCTTTTGTTTTTAGAAGTCAGTTTTTAAATTTACGTAAAATGCCAGACACATTTTACCAAAGGGCTTGTATTTTATCCTAGGGTGAAGTCCTATTAATAGCCCCTAATTAACTTCATTATTTATTCTTGGAAATAGGTCTGTCTATACAGCTAAACACTGAAAAAAGATGATTCGAAAAATTCTTAAGATTAGATAAACTCGTCAACACTTCACATGTCGCAGAATATTACGTTGGCGCAGGTAAACAAATCTTTCTGATAATCTGTCAATTGAGAACAGTTATCGCTGCCTGATTAACACTTACAACGTGATAGTATAATATTTCGTAGAATCATTTTGTAAACAAAACCATGTGTAAGTAATCCGCCTGATCTATCTACCAAGAAAAGATTATGCATTATGCGAAGGAAGTGACTAAAAGTTTTAAACAAACAATAACTCCTGGAGAATTCACATTTCTCAAAACAGAGAAGCGGAAGCTACTATTTATATAATTCATTTTATTCGATGTGAAATTTCCCGTTTACTTTGATAAATTGTTTATTACCTGATATCATTATGTGCCGTGCTTTTAACTGTAGCTATATAATTATATCTGTACGTGTATATACCTGACCCTCGACTAAGCTTTTAATTAAGCCAAATTTACATAATTTTGGTTATATTTTGGTATCTGAAGGACTATTTCCAAGCCTCTTTTCAAGGGAATCGCCTTCGAACTCTGTTCCTGCACTCGAACCGACATAGTGGCATTTTTATACAAACACTTCAACACTTCGATGTACCGGTAGTCAATATGGCACCGCTGGAGAGACTCGAGCACCGCCCATGTTTCGACCGAATCAAAGGCTTTCTCGTAGTCCACAAACGCTAGACATAGCGGCAAGTTATACTCTTCGGTCTTCTGTACAACTTGCCGCAGCGTATGTATGTGGTCTACGGTACTGTAGCCTTTTCGAAACCCGGCTTGTTCGGGAGGCTGGAAGTCATCAAACCTGCGCTCAAGACGATTTGTAATGACCCTGGAGAACAGCTTATAAACATGGCTCAAAAGCGAGATGGGTCTGTAGTTCTTTAACAAGGTTTTATCACCTTTCTTAAAGAACAGCACCACCACGCTTTTGTTCCATGCTTCTGGCGTGGTACCTTCGAGCAGGACGGAGTTAAAGAGTCTCTGAAGGACTTTCAGTACCGGTGATCCACCCGCTTTCAGAAGCTCAGAAGTAATTCCATCCTCACCCGGCGCCTTGTTGTTCCTAAGCTGTTTCAGGGCCATCCTAATTTCATACAGGCTGATGTCCGGGATATCCTCGGTATAGTGTCGGGTCAGTTTGGCTCTTGGGTCTTCAGCCGCACTAAAATCAGGTTTTGTGACCGAATCGTAGAGGCGTCTGTAAAACTCTTCGATTTCCCTTAACACGTCCGCTTTCGTCGACGCTACACTGCCATCATCCCTCTTCAGCTTTGTCATCTGGCTTTGCCCAATAGACATATCTCTTGCGAACACTTTGGAGCCTTTATTCCGCTCTATTGTATCTTTAATACGAGCAGTATTAAAGGTACGAATATCGTGTCGCAAGGATTTCCGAATTCGTCTATTAAGCTGCCTATGTGACTCAGCATCATCGGGAGACTGCAGTCTCAGCGAGCGTCGTTCAGCCATAAGGTCAAGGGTATGCTTCGAGAGCTTCTGAGTTCTACTAGAACGACGGGTCTTATAAAACTGAGACCCTACCGTATTGACAGTTTCTACGAACCTGTTATTGATTTCGTCCACTGACGCGTGATCTTCCAGGCAATCAAAGCGATTTGAGAGCTCGAGTAAGACAGGGAGATGTAATATCTCCGAAACTGTTTACTGCCGCTCTGGAAGACGCCTTCAAGCTCCTGGAATGGAAAGGACTAGGCATCAATGTCAACGGCGAATACATCACTCACCTTCGGTTTGCCGACGATATTGTGGTCATGGCAAAATCGATGGAAGAACTCAGCACGATGCTCGAAGGCCTCAATCGAGTCTCTCGACGGGTAGGACTAAGAATGAACATGGACAAGACGAAAGTTATGTCTAATGTTCATGTTGTCCCTGCCCCCATTGTGGTCGAGAACTCGGTTCTTGAAGTTGTTGACGCACATGTATACCTAGGACAGACCGTCCAGCTAGGTAGGTCCAACTTCGAGAAGGAGGTCAATCGGCGAATCCAACTCGGATGGGCAGCGTTCGGGAAGCTCCGCAACATCTTTTCGTCCAAAATACCTCAGTGCCTCAAAACAAAAGTCTTTAATCAGTGTGTGTTGCCAGTGATGACATATGGATCCGAGACGTGGTGCTTCACTATGGGCCTGATGAATAGGCTCAGAGTCGCTCAGCGAGCTATGGAGAGGGCTATGCTTGGAGTTTCTCTACGGGATCGAATCAGAAACGAGGAGATCCGTAGAAGAACCGGGGTAACCGACATAGCCAAACGGATTAGCTCGTTGAAATGGCAATGGGCAGGCCATATAGCACGTAGAACAGATGGCCGTTGGGGGCCAAAAGTTCTGGAATGGAGACCACGGACTGGCAAGCGCAGCGTGGGACGTCCACCAACGAGATGGACGGACGATTTGGTGAAGGCCGCAGGTTCAGGGTGGATGCAAATCGCTTCCAATCGTAATGATTGGGCATCAATGAGGGAGGCCTATGTCCAGCAGTGGACGTCCTATGGCTGAAATGATGATGATGATGATGATGAAGGACTATTAAATCCTATTAATATTATAAATGAGAAAGTTGGTGAAGATGTTTAGATTTTTGAATGTTTATTAGTCAATAGCAGGTGAACGGGATTAGATGAAATTGGTCTTACAGATGGAAAACATCTGGATTTAGACATAACTTAACATCCCGGAAATGAGTTCCCATAAGATAATATATTTATTTTAAACCAGAGGGTGCTGTCCAGGAACTTTGAAGTACCTATCTCCGTATTCAAGATCATATGTTAACTTCATCTGCAATCCGTAGATGGCAACCGAGATTCGTCGCAAATCGCATTCGATTTTGGACCGTAAATGTTGCTAATTTGAATCGGGTTTGATTTCTGCTTAATGGCAAGTTTATTGCCGGTATCTATTTGAGGGTTAATAAGGATAAACTTTAACCATATAACGTAAGACAAAATGATGGTTATCGATTGAAGTACTTTATGACGTCTTTAAAATTTGACATTCCAGTCCGCTGTCTTACTGTGCCAGTGGCTTAATAACAAGCGTGTTGTTCTTCTGGGAATTATTTACTGAATGCTTCCCGAAAATTGCTCTAGGGGAAGGGTGGGTAAGTGATAACTTTGAAAGCTTTTAGCATGGTACAGGTGCTTTCGTAGAACGATATCTACGTTTATTAAGTTATATCTACTTATGTAGTTACGCGACCGGTGGGATTCTTTTGAAGTGCTTTGCTTTTCTAGATTATTTGATAACATTGGTTTGGGTGTTTTGGCCTAACTATTATAGCTCGCTTTTGGGACGTAATATTATATGTTATTTATAAATACTAGGAAACCGTGTTTAAATGGCCATGTCGAATGATGTTCCAGTGAAAACTCCCTTGTCATGTCAGATATTGATGTATATTAGGTACACGTGAAAAGTGTTTATTTCATCTCTGAGTTTATCGGAATTCATGTGCGAAATTGTATTTGAAATTTATCATGAGCTTTGCGGTGAAGGAAAACATTGTGAGGTTCCCCAATCCGCATCAATGGTGTGTTTTAAGTCCCCAATCCGCACTGGGCCCGCGTGGGAACAATGGCCCAAGCCCTTTCATTCTGAGAGGAGGCCCGTGCCCTGCAGTGGGACGTATATAGGCTGGGATGATGATGATGATGATTTTGACAAATTGATGCGAGTTATCATTCTCCAAGATAACAGGATAGGTTTCGAACTCTATCCCTAGTGGCAGTTACAACGGATACCCGGTACAGATTTATAAGGGTTCCCATTTATTTAACAACTGTAGCCCTGAAACCGAGATATCTCCGACTGGGAGACAGTAATTTTAACCCGCGAGCAGGCACGATGGTAAAACCTTTTTCATATGTAATACGTCTATCTACAGTCACAATCTCTAAAGATTAAATATCTGCCACCTTGTTTGTATGTATGTAAAACTCTTTATTGTGCACAAAAACATGAAATTAACAGTTAACAAGAGAGAGAGTCTCTGGTATGACAATTTAAAGGTTTTTCAGAATGGGTCACAAACTAAATGCTCAATGATTTAGGTACGGTCATTGAGCATTAGTTGGTGGCTCATTCTGAACGTCCACGTGTTGTATAATTGTTTGTTTACTTACCTGCTTTGATCAATTATAACTGTAGATCCACAGTCGCGCGCCCGAAAATGTCCGAGCCAAATGAGCGCCACTTTGATAAAAGTGGCCTTCTTATTTCTCAGTACGTTGCGTGAAATTGTCAAGTTTAGCTGTCAAGTGTCAACCGAAATTCGACTGTAATAAAGTAACGATTAGGTTCAAATTTCTGTGTAGGTGATGATTTTAATTGTTATGCAAACAAATAAAAAAGTTCGGACATTTTTTGAAGGGGATTTTGTTCGGCATTGTGTATCTTCAGTTATAATTGATCAAAGCTTACCTGTAAAAAGTTTTAGAATATCTGCTGAAAAAATCAGGGGCAAAATTCAGGAACGGACCAACACGGTTTGCGAGCGGTAATTCAATCATTTGCGAGAGGATAGGGATGAACTGCTATTCAGGAACGTCAAAAATCACAGGTTTGTGAGAGGTTTTTGCTGAGATTAGGATGAGCCGTATCTATTTATTTATTCATTTATATATTTACTTAAAGCGAATTAACAGGAAAATAAGGCCAAGCTCAGCCCATTCCTATCTTCTCGCAAACGATTGAATTACCACTCGCAAACCGTGTTGGCCATTCCTGAATTTAGCCCCAAGATGCGAATCGATCGGAACTTAAAGCATTTGTACAAGCTTTTATTTAACTTCCAATGTACCCATGTGTGTGGTATGTACGACGGGTCAAATCTTGGAAGTCGAATTTGACTCACTTCCAGTGTGGTCGGATTCACTTGAAATTTGGTTTACTTATGTAGGTTGGATGACAATGCGAGTACAGTCAACAAAAAGTACAGACATCTAAAAAGCTTGCTTTAAAAATGAAATTTTTAACAAAAACTTATTTTATAGTTAATTGGAAGAAACTACTAATAGTAAACAAAATAAATCAGAAGGAGTTATGATTGGCTGGATACCAAAATATTGTTTTGTTGATTAACGCACACCATTTTGTTTTTGTTAATGGTTGAATTATTTTGGTTGGTAGTATTTGGGCATTTCTATTTTTCGTTGTACCCAATTAAGAAATTGTTAACACGGAGTTAAAATTAGTCCGTTTGGTTACGCACTTTTTCAAGCATTTACAATAAAAAAAACGTAACAAATCGGACAAGTTCTACAATGCTTAACAAGAAGTGAAGAATTGTGTGGTTTGTTACGTTTTTTTTTATTGTAAAGACTTGAAAAAGTGCGTAACCAAACGGACTAATTTTAACTCCGTGTTAACAATTTCTTAATTGGGTACAACGAAAAATAGAAATGCTCATTTACCTTAGTATGAGTGCTTTTCGGCGTTAGTGATTAAGTTAAGCTTTTAAGCCAATTCTACATATTATAACTCCTTTGACACAATTAATAACACTGCATAGTTTGCCGAGTTAACAGTTTATTTCAAGTTTATCTGTTGAGCCAATATACGAGGGCGAAATGTTAACATACATATTTGAAATGTTGATATACATAATTTGAGGAAAATCTGTTTTTATTTAGACACTAGCTGACCCGACAAACGTTGTTTTGCCGTATAAATTATTTCTCAACACCTAGAGGTATGAAAAATAGCCTACGATCTATTCTCAGAGCTACAAAATATAAAGAAAAAATTTCATAAAAATCGGTCAAGCCGTTTCGGAGGAGTTTGATAACAAACACCGTGGCACGAGATTTTTATATATTAGAAGATGAGATTTAAAGACTCGCAGAACCAGAAGTGCGTTTCCTAGCCTTAAATATATTGTGAAATGGGCGCAAAATTTTGTCAGAATATGGTTCAAAAATTGGCATTATTACAAGCAATATATTACTTCGTGACGTATTCTTTCCGAGAGCTGCTTTTATTGTGTAACAGTGTAAACATGTAGTTTCGTACCTAATTTATATGGAACTTAATAGAAGATATACCAATGTTATACGACTTATACGATTTAGCTGATAGTTCCCATCTGTCCTGGGTAGATAACATACTTAATATTGTTCACCTGATCAAGGCTATTGTGCAATAGTTAAAACGTAATTTTATCGATAGCATATCATAATTCTCAATATCGATTCAGGTCAACAGGAAAAGTCACAATTGTATATCGCATATTCAGCCGACGAATAGATATAAGTTTCCCTGTATCGGTGACATTAACTAGGCTGATTGACAAAATGCAGTTGTCTAATCACGGACGAGCCTTTATTATTGTGATAACCGCCGGATGTTTTGACGGCGATCTTTACTCACACTGTTTACTACCAAATTGTACTCGTAATTCCTGGTAGGTAACATATTGCATTGTTATCGCCTACACAGTGCGTTTCTCAAAAGTTTATGTTATGATTGGTTTTGAATTTTTTTTCCGCTACCAGAACCGCACAAAAGTACCTCTAGAATGGCATGAATATTTTACAATGCTGTACTTTTGGCTGCAAATGTCATGTTAATCCATATATGCCCAAAATTATGTTTTCGATTGGTTCCTAAACGTCGTATATGTCCACGACCATGTTTTTATTTGGTTTCTTAAATGCTTTTTGAATCGAAAACAAATAAAAAATGGAGCTGTGTTTTACATCCGATAATTTTTGCATTTCGTTCAGATTTGATCAATCATAAATCATTTATTTGCCAAAATGTAGTATTGCAATGTCAATGTCAGGTTCGAATCAGGTGGCATATGTTAGGTATATTCATCTAGAAAAGAAATCATCGTAAAAATTACTGTGAAAAGGTTCCAAACTCGTACTCGGATCAATTTATTTTATCTACTGTATGTATAAAGTAATCTTAGTTTACTCAAGGCATCGCCAATAATAATAAACCAAGTTTCTTTCGCACCACTTTTTCCTATTTTCAACTTCTGCTCTCATGTATTTAGCTTTGCGGCCCCATCGAGTTAAGCATAACTTTTCTGGCTGTTTTGTTTTACATGAACTTTAAAATTGGGTAAAGTGTGTTGTGTAGGGGAGTCCTCGTGGGCTTTGCCGATTCACTTGAACGTCATCTAACTTGGGTATACTGGATTTCGTAGAACTGATGCTGGAGAAACAGATAAAATGCATCTGTGAAGCCAGAAAAAAGTTAAGGAATAACTGAATTTCAATGGTTAGGTACACAATTCTTACGTCGAATAGGTTCATACTACGATCTAAAAATAGATAAATAACTAAATACATTTATTTGACGCCTTCGACAATAACAGCACAAAATATGAAAAAAAACGGACAATAACACAAAATTCTTTTCAGTATCTATTTTTTTATCATAAAGTAATTTTTGCTGGTTCTGGTAATCATTATAGTCGTAGTTGAAGACAGAAAACCAGTGGAATCGTGAAATTTCGGTTCTTATTTTACCTCATACTTGTAAACTATATTTCGTGTCGTAATTTTATATATTCATTTATCTAAGAGGTAATTTATTTCGCAAATGATCTCATTTGGACTGTTGTTGTCGATTCTACTGATTACGATTATATATTTTTAGCTTAACTAATTATTATCCTTAATCTTGAAGGTTGATTGCTTGTATTATTTGATCGTCAATATATTTTTCTTGTAGAGATAAGATAACAAAATAGTCGTCTATATATTTTGCTTAAGAAAGGGTTTCGTTTCATGAAGTTTTAATGTTTTACCAGCTTATTATGTTCTATATTTTATATTAAAGTTATATTTAAAGCAATTAATTAGTGACTATACGTTTTTACTTGCTTATGCCCGCGTCTTCCCCCCCATAAAAATTAAAACATCATCATCATCATTTCAGCCGAAAGACGTCCAAGGCCTCCCCTAAGGTTCGCCAAACAGATCAGTCGTGCGCCATCCGCATCCAACGCGTTCCCGCAACCTTAACCAGGTCGGCACTCCATCTTGTTGGAGGCCTACACACTGCGATTCTTAGAGCTATATCGGTTACTTTAGTTCTTGCGTGGATTTTCTAATGTAATCCCGAAGAGAAACAAGTTTCAAGTCTCTAGTTCCAGTGATTTGGGTTGTGCGTTGTCTGTCAGTCACACCGTTACGTTACTCTTTTATGTCATTGTTTCAGGTTCTATTGTTTAATCTCAAAAATCCCTGTTAATAGGCTCTTTTCCTGCAGCAAAAGTTCTCGTTGGAAAAACTTGACACAGACTACTCACTAGTTTATACGTGCATAAAAATGTGGTTTTCCTCTAAAATACGTACTGAAACTATAACATTTAAAAACCACACACACACAACGCTGTATATCGTCACTACTTTGAAAAATCTGTTATCTTAAATCAATGTGCCAACTGAAGAGAACCTTAAGCTCACGGAGTAAAGCTTATTTTAAAGATACGAGCTTTTTTAAAGTAGCGACGATATGTCTTTACTATGGATTGTCATCCGTCCGGATCGGCCTAATTTGTCCGGAGGCCTTATTGTCTTATTATTTACAGCGGCTATCTAGTTATGGCAGTCACCTCAATGAAAAAAAAATGTCCGAATATTTTTTAAGTGTCCGGCTTTCGGTAACAGGTCATTTTGGTACAGTACAGTTTGGCTTTCTTATGGTATACGGATCAAATAATATCACTAAAACGAAATAATAGGGATTTGGTCGGCACCTAGGGTATGAGGTTTATTATTTTAGCTCGCATATAGCGCGTAAAGCGCTGCGAGTGTCTATGGACAGTGGTGTTCATTTAACATCAGGTGTCCCACTAGTTCGTTTGTCTGGCTTCACTAACATAATATTATGTCCCCAGACACTTTGAAATTGCATTTGGCTGTCAATGAGTTCTCAGAAGGTTCAGCTCTATTATCAAGTACACACAAATTTAACAAATCAAAAGCAAACTTGCCTAAATCGTGACGGAGCATTTGTCACTTAGGATTTTTCAATATTCCTTTAATTCGTGCGATCGGAGGCCCAGTATTTTATTGTGCTAACTAACATAAGGTTGTTCGGCAACGATATATTTTCTTTGTGTTTGTTTCATTGAGTTTGGGTGATAATCAAAACGAGTGGAAACTTTATTCGACCCCGGGTCGTGATGTGACTGTTCCGTCTTTTTTTTTCAAAAGTTGAAAGTATGTATCTGTTGTATCTTCGCATTATATTCCGAGGCAAAGGTAAATTTATTTAATTACTAGCCTTCACCCGCGGCTTCACTCGCGTAGACAATTCTGGTATTTTACTAAAAAATGGATATTTCCAAAAATTATATCGTGATTTTCTTTTAAGTACGCTGTATGACGAATATCCATGCAAAATTTCATGACTCTAGATAGATAAAATTTTGAAATTTTACATGGATTCCATGGGAATATCAGAATTAAAAGTAGCCAATGTGTTATTACAGATGTCGAGCTATCTACATACCAAATTTCATCCAAATCCGTTCAACCGTTTCAGCGTAAAAGGGCAACTAACTAACACCCACACTCACGCACGCACACATGCAAACTTTCGCGTTTCTAATATCGATACCGGAAATCTCAAATGGCGTAAAGGACAAAAATGCGAAAATGAGTCTTAAATGCCATCGTATACAGCTTTTTTTTCCCTATCGAATGGCATTTAAGACTCATATTTTCGCATTTTTGTCCTTTACGCCATTTGAGATTTCCGGTATCGATATTAGTAGGAATAGAAAAATAAACAATTTGCAAGATGGCTACTGCACTTATGGTTCCTTATTAGCACATAGATAAATGTGCTTATAGTTTCTTTACCAAAATAATTAAAAAAAAAATATTCTATTTGGGGTTAGTGCGAGTCCAATTCATACTTGGCCGGTTATTATTAATTGTTATTTGCCTTATGTTCTTATGTTCTCTAAAAACACCTTTAGGTATCTAATTTATGATTCAAGCGTGATTTTTCCGAGATCCGTATCGGTGAGCAGGAAAAATAACCTTGCTCCCCGCTATCAAGAGCGTACAATACGTAGCCCATAGCTACGATTTATGTGATTGCCTTGCAAAACCCAAACCTATCTCCGCTTCCACAACCTATTTAGCTATTTAAGTGAGATTTATTCGAACGAATCGCGTTTTCGGCACCGGAGCCTTTTTTAAGTTTTACATGATACAATTCCAGATTCATTATAATTGTTTTAAACTCTTTTCTACATTCGAACCATTTTTCTTCGTTCACCAAGTTGATGGAGTCGCGCATAACGGGGCTCGTATGTCTTGGCGGTTTTTCCTAAGGCATCTGAAGCTATAGGTACCCAACGAACCTCTACCTAGCGTTTTATATGTCCACTTTGTTTACTTAGTGAAGAGAAGGGATTGTACGAGTGCTTTAAAAACATTTGAACGAATCTGGAATAAAATTATACAATGGTGGAAATTGTGGGTCATACCATGTCATACACATTTTTTTGTTCCCGTCTCTCCCGTGGATATTGCAAAAGTTAAGGGTCTATATCTATATTTATTTTCCTTGACCCTGCATCTGCTTTGTTATCCTTGGTGTTTACATATGATGCATAAATCAAAATTATATTTATTAATGTGTTGTACCACCAATCCAATTCTTGAAATATCAGTGTTGATAATGACATTTTGTTATCATAGTTTCCAAGAGAGTCTAATAAAGCCAAGTATTTTTCTAGTTCTAGTATTTTGCTATAGAGCCACCCGTATGGGATAGCTGGCCATAAGAAGTTAAGCAGACCTAGAATTTGTGCAAAATCTCTTATCTTAGATGTGGATATGTTTTTAAATAAGTTTATTTTATCTCTGATATTTATCTGTTTTTCTTGTGGCACTGAAAGTGATAAATTATTGGAGTTTAATATGAAGCCTAGGTATTTCATCATCATCATCATCATCAGCCTATGTTCGTCCACTGTTGGACATAGGCCTCTCCCATGGCACGCCACTGACTGAGCACGATTCTTATATAGCCAATATTTTTTAGTCAAGTCTACATCGGCGTGTGGGACTCCTGGCCAACTTTTGGTCCATTTAAATATATCTCAAGTTTGTTGATTGGAGTTTGTTTGTTTCTTACGCTATGTATGTATATAACGCTTGTGCGAAAGTGTCCGGAGCTCTTGCTGCTGACACCCAAATAACTCTTCGCGCTTATTTAATAGCCAATCTGAATTGTTGACGAAGTCGACTTATCGTCATACATTCCTACTAATCTTAGGGGATACTCGCAGAAGTATAAAAAGTTTACAACGAATCTCGTATTTGGAGCGTGACAGGTACTAATGAGTTGCGGTTGGGAGGAGTATTCAGGACGTGGGCTGTCGCCCGCTTCCAGGAAAGCGGTATGTAGGTCAGTGTCGTGCCGGCGCCGTATGCCGGCGGGCCGGACGCGGCGGCCGGAACGTCCGGTTTTGGCCGTAGAGACTTCTTTTTTTTCGAAACTTTAGAGTAAAAACTGGACTTTAAGCTTTAAGTAGGTACACCATATGATTATTTACTTAGACATTTTCGACTGATATCCTAATGGGAAAAGTCGTTTTCTTTAGTTACATCACCAGGCATAAGAATTTAGGGGGCAAAATTTAATGATAAGTAGGGGTTCCTTTATCAATAAACTCAACTATCGACGCTTTGCCCATACTTACGGTAGTGATCGCCTCCAGCTTTGTTCGTAAGTTTGTATTATTTTATGTCTTACTTCGGAGACAAATAATGATAAAGTATATAGGTACTAAGCATATTTTAAACAACAGCTTGGTAATGAGTACCATTGACTATAAAATATTTACAATAACCTCGTAAGGCCCGACATGCTAAATTTAATACATTATGTTTACATATGCAAATGTTAACTTTTCTTGATTGACAATAAGATTCACATGGTGGGGTCGTGGTCGCTTGACGTGGGCTTTACGAGGATATAGAAGAAGATAATTGATCTATTACTTTGTTTCATTTTATACTTTCTATAAAATTACATTTTTACAAAAAAAACTTTGAGCGATCACTAGTATAGTATTCGGAAAAGCGTCAATAGTGGAGTTTAGCTATAAAGGAACTCCCTACCTGTCGTCAAATTTCGCCCCCTAAATTTCTGTCTGTACATCACTATATCGGCACACAATGCTAAAAACATTCGAAGAATAATGTTGATGCTTGTATATGTCTGGATTAATACTATGAAATATAAATTATATGGTATTTTTATGGCACGTACAGTCAGCATCAGAAGTGGGTGAACGGTTACGGTGCTCACAATGATCTACACATGACTACTGCCAAGTTAATTAAGTTAAGGGTGTGTCGTTCATTTTGAGCACCACACAACTCATCCACTTCTACTGCTGACTGTACCTCTTTTCCTACTTTCTTTTTTTAGTTTGCAGTCAATTATTTTATTGTTCTAGAAATTAAAAGCGTCTGTACGTAATAATCATATTATGTATGTGAATATTGATAAAAACTTACAGACTTGATAATGTCACTTACTCTGTTTTGGACACTATTCGTTCATAGATAGCAGAGAAGCGTATCTATTGAGCCAAAGATCGTTAAAACTTCTAAGAAAAATATTACTGCATATTTTATTTTAGTTCTATCTCAGATTGCAAGGAATCGAAGTACATACTAAAATTGCGCACTTATGTACATAGACTTGATTATACTTATTTAAGACTAGATTATACTTAATAATTGCAAATGGATGAAGACCAAAAATTTGGACCACGTTAAAGGCCGGCGCCCACTGACGGCATGGCACGGCGTGGCATTTTATTACTATCAAGTTATTTTGAATCTTATTTCAATGAGTTTGAAATGAAATGAAATGAAATGAAATGTAATTATTTATTCTGCTTTAGACATGGTGTACAAAATATGTTGTAGAGGAGTTTTACTGTGCCGTGACATGTCTAGCCAGATATATTGGCATGCAAAAATCTTATTCTATAATCTACAGTAAATCGATAATTTATTTATTTATTTATTTATTTTATTGATAATGGGAAACAAACAGCGAAAAATAACATTTGTGATTAAAACACAAACACAAAATTATAATGATTAAAATTACTATTAAATTATTGAATAAATTATACAGAATTAAACTAGTACAATATAATTATTATTTCTATTAGGCTTAAATGTCAATCAATTTATATATTACCAAATGTCATATTATAGTCTCCTAAATTATTTACTTGCATAATAAATATTCCTTAATTGAATAAAACGATTTACCTTTAAGCCACTGGAATAGTTTGGACCTAAACTTACTCCGGGGCAACTCGGCAATATTTTTTGGCAGCTTATTAAAAATACGTACCGCCATTGGAAAACAGTTTCGGCGGCATAAGTGAGTGTTACTTTTTGGGTAGATTAATACGTCTGGATATCTGGTATTAAAGAATACTGGTATTGAAGAAGGTTTAGAATTCATGTTTCTTTATTTCGATACCACGATGCCGCGACGTGCTGAGGGATGACGCAACGCATAACCAATAAAGTATAACATGAGTTCTAAATTCATTGAAATAAGATTCAAAATAACTTGATAGTAATAAAATGCCACGCCGTGCCATGCCGTCAGTGGGCGCCGGCCCTAAGGCTGCGTATCCACCGGAGATGTGCGAGGATGCATTGCGAAGGATCTGTTTGTCATGAACCAATAGAAACACTTCATTTACCTATTCTTGCTCAGCTCAGCTCTGGTGGAAACAGCTCAGCGAAGCGAGGTTTTTGTACATACAAAACAAAAGAAGGGAAAGATGTGTGCGAGAAATGTGTGCGAGGAATGTGTCGCGAGGGATGTGTTGCTCGGCGGCGTTGCTCCACTCCCGCCTCACCGCACCCCGCCCGCTTATTTGAAAAGAGCCCGCTACACATCTTCGCACTACTCAACTACCTCGCACATCTTTGGTGGCTACATTCACACCGTTACACATCCTCGTTACACAGCCTCGCACCGCTTAGCTACCTCGCACATTTCTGGTGGAAACGCAGCCTAAAGGTACCTAGTTAACCATGCAAACGAACTGTCTGGAAAAAGTTCCGTTGTTACACGAACATTACCCATATAGGTAGGGTCAACGTCATAAATAAGTGATCACTTTTGTACCTGGTCACTTTAACGTCATGTTTGAAAAGCCATCTAATACCTTTAAACGAGCAATTCTTGTATATATGTATATATATATATATATAATCAGGATCTCGGAAACGGCTCCAACGATTTCGATGAAATTTGGTATGTGGGGGTTTTCGGGGATGAAAAACTGATCTAGCTATGTTTCATTTTCAGAAAATCGCTTTTACTCGTGTTTTCCGGCTATTTTTGTTTGCATTAGAATATAAAGCTAAATTTCGCCGACTTCGAGCAGATCATAATGGCACATTAGAAATCGGGTGGTCGAGGATCCAGCCGACCTCGGTTCGATACCACGTTTTTTTTTAAGATTTTTAGTTTTTTTTTTTGTTTATTTTTTATGAGAAAACGTCAAGTTTCTTCTTTTGTGAGAAAAAGTTACTTTTTTGTGAGAAAAAGTTACTTTTTTGTGAGAAAAAGTTATTTTTTTGCGAGAAAAAGTTACTTTTTTGTTAGAAAAAGTATTATAGGGTACGTGCAGTAACTATAGGCGGCAGCACTAATGCGACAGAAGAGACACTATGCGGACAGTAAAACAAACTTATCAAGGTAAAACATTCAAATTGATGGCACCCTTATGGCACCAGTTGGCAGCACCGTCTATGTGCACGTTCCCTATTGGGAGCACAGAACAGGAAAAGCCGGTTGTCTGTAAAGTCGGTTTACGGACGATAGTTTAACGTGACTCACCCCTCCACCCCCTCCGGTGTTTTTGCCAAATATCTTGAAAACGGTGCATCCTACGGCAAAATCAATGAAATTTTCATCCCCCCTTTAATACCCCCGCGCTCCCTCCCCCGCATCCCCTCCCCCACTCTCAACCCCCCCCCCCCCCCACCCCTCCGGTGTACACAATCAGGATCTCGGAAACGGTTCCAACGATTTCGATGAAATTTGGTATTTGGGGGTTTTCGGGGATGAAAAATTGATCTAGCTTGGTCTTATCTCTGGGAAAACGCTTGGTACCGAGTTTCTGCCCGAGCAGAGCTCGGTCGCCCAGGTACTATTGAATTATGTAACGACTGAAAGTGACAAGGTACAAAAGTGATCACTTATTTATGACGTTGACTGTACAATTGTATTGTTAATTTTAGTGTCACAACGAAAAGGTTTCATACTAATTTTAGCTACCAGCGCGGCAGCGTTAAGATGTCAAAGTTTTTGAACTCCACTGAAATAATAATACTTAGATATCCTAAAGTACAATAAGTCAAAAATTATCATAAATTTTAATAAGGCAGCACTTAGTACTAGTTTAAATAATTACTTTTTTATTATTAAATATATTTACATAAATTATCTTATCATATAACATATCAAATGACTTTGTTAAGGATATTTAACTCTCACCCCAAAACGTATTCATACAGTTCTTAAAACTTACTCAAATGTACCAAATCTTTACAAACCGAAAAAAAAACGCTCGTTTGTCGGCCTACTAATTTCGCCCCAACATTAAGCACGATGCGCTTAATCTCCAAACAAAATAATTATTAGTTTAGAGTGCTCTAGATAGCCTCTGTCTGCCGCAGCCGTTGCTTTGACCTATATTCCGGCTGATAATAATCCATCACAATCAATTAGAGAGTCTCTTAGTGCAAACATTTTTAGGTTATGCAGAAGTTTCAAAACATTTTGCTCGACCATTGCTGGACCAGACAAATTATTTCTCTACATAAAACACACGGGACTACGGATACGAATATTAGATATAAGTTCCTTGATTTAGTTTATGAATTATGATTATTGTTTTCGTATTTCAAATTTCGGTCATTACCAAAGATCGAAAGGATTTTCGTCATTGTTTGAAATATTGCAGAGATGCCTCCAAAATTAATTAATAGGTCAATCAATTAATTAATTTCTTGAATTTAAATTCGAATTCCTGGAAATAACAATTTAATTTTAGTATATTTTTGATTATAAAAAGGAATAGACTGACAACAGAAAATTTAGAAAAAAAACTTTAGTAAAATTAAATCTCAGACAAGAAATTTATTAATTATGTAATTAATTTTGAAATCAATTTATTTATATATTTCTAAACTTACAACTATTTTCATAGGACCTTAGCCTAAAAAAACAGTGTATCTTAGTTTACGATTTGAATTAAATTATACTATTTATGTAATTAAAAACAATTATTGATGGCTGACGGATTCCTGGTCATTACTCATTACAGTCATTACATCTACACTGTTCACGTGATAATTGATATTAGTGTATTTCTTTCGCTTTTACGTATTCATCAAAACAGTACAAATAAATTACGAATATCTGATAATGATGGGATATCTCGTAATTTAATAAGGTAACGTACACCTAGGACCCCTACAAAGTTAATATCATGAACGTTACTGCAAATTGGAAGCAACTATAGAAGTCAAACTCAAAAACGAAATCAAATCATTGACAGGCACGCTTAAATGTCGTGTTGAAACTCAAATATACACCAACCCCTTCAAACCTACCCACTCCTTTTGAATAAAGGATTAAAAATACATTCTGGTGCTGAAACGTTCACCAGCATACACAGAATAGCTTTCAGTAAACATATGAATATGTAAATTTTCATTGGACTTTGCTCCTGATTTTAAAAGCACGGTAGGTATGTGGTTTGAATATACCGTTTTTCCGCATTTTAACTACGATTTGCGGCTGGTCAAAACGACGGGATAATATGTCGGATGTTTTCTTTTATTCTATGTTATAGAAATGAATTATTTGTTAATTTCTTACAGTATGCCTATCGAAAAATCCTGTTCCTGTTAGCGCTCTAACGAGTCAGTTTGTTATTCAAAAATAATTGCCGGTAAAGAATTTTTCATCGTTTATTATCTAATTATGATGGTCAAAGGGAAATTTGAACTAAAATGATAGCTGGTTAGCGTAGAAACTTTGAAGTCTGCTTAAGGCATTCCCACACTGTAGTTACGTCCCACTAAACACGCATGATAATGTGAGGGAGCGCATTTAGTTCTACGATATTATCATAAGTGTATGGCCAGCCCACTCCCACGTTGTAGCAAAGCCTACATTTCTCGATGAAGTACCTACCTCCCCGTAGACACAATAGAGCGAAATTACCCTTATTCGCACTGCTTTTCGCTCTGTACGATGTGGCAGTCACTAAGTGCTCTCTTGCGGAGCGCTTCCCTTGATGACGAGAGAGACTGAGCGCGAAAGAACCTTGCGCGCGCATGGGCAAGCCTAGTAGCCATATGTTATTCGCCATTCGACGCGTTTGTGCTTCCTATCCTATCCTCGCCGCTTCCCATGCCAGTCATTGAGTGTGTAGTGCAGGCAGTACCATAGTAGAGGAGACGTGGAAGATCGACCTTCACCGATCTGATAACTCGATGAGACATATTTTTTATTAAATATAATTTATAAACAAATATGCTTATGATAACTTGCCTATCGAAAAGTGTTCATAGCTATATTTAATTTCATTAATTCAGTATGGCCAAAGGCACCCCACAATAAAACGACACAACCCTATCGAGTTTGGGCTCGTTTGATTCGTCTTGACGAGCACTTTGATCCCAGATGGTAACCTGGGTTTGATGATGGAGCTGGAAGATGGCCAAAGGCACTCCACAATAAAACGATACAACCCCATCAAGTTTGGGCTCGTTTGATTTGTCTTGACGAGTACTTTGGTCCTAGATGGTAACAAGGGTCTGATGATGGAGCTGAAATAGGGCCACAAGAACACCGTAACAAAATAACACAATTCATTATTAAATAAAATATGTCTCATCGAGTTATCAGATCAGTGAAGGTCGATCTTCAGCGGCTCTTAGACCATTAGAAAATAACGCTGCACGGGCCTTCCCATTCGCCAAGGGATGCTCGGATAAGATAGAGATTGGATCCGTCTTACAAAAGTTTATTCAGCTACAACGAAGATTGGCCAATAATAAACAAACAGGGGGTCAGAATTCATCAGTTATCTGGAGAGAAGAGCTCTGTGACGCACGCGCACCACGAGCCTTTACCGTGCCATATAATGTTATAAACATCGTGTAACGTGTAATCGCCGGAAGGTCGCATTATCGGGACCTCGACAAGCATTAGCTCCATTGATTTTTATTAAAACTACGCTAATTTTTAATATACGGGACGCTGATTTCTGTCTATCAACAAGATAGTACAATTGTTGGTTTCATCCAGTAGAAGCCGGTTTTTCACTTGATAAAAGTTTTTAGTACTTAAATTTATTTTTTAATATAATTAAGGAAAGGCTTTGTAAAATTAAAGGTTTCTAAATTTTAAAATCACTCGTTTTTGATTTGTATGTGTAATAAAATATCTGATTAGAGTTTGCGGTACCAATTCGGCGAAATCACTCTTTTATGTAAATTGGTGATATTCGTGACGAATGTTAATGTTATGTCACTCTTAAAATGTATGTTATTCATATAATTATGTTATTCTTAAAAATTTTAAGTTTCCAAATATATATTTTTTTGTTTAATTAGTATTTCATTCATTTACATTAATATACTATAAAATAAATACAATAAAAAAAAACTAAAATTTAATAGCTAACCAAAATTATAAAGTAAAAACGTTGTTATCAATACATATTTGAGCCCAAGACACTGGCTACACTAGGTACCTCTCTGAACTGCTACTTCTAGTGTATGAGAGAGGTAAGCTCCAACCCCTGGGGTCGTCTGGAGCCAGAACCAAACGCGATGACAAGTCTTTGATAATAATGTTTGGGTGTTTCTGAACATGGGCCCATTGTCTCAAAAGCAAGCGCCGCAAACTAATGATAGTTTAAATATTGAATTAAAAAACTCATTATATTATTTTAAAAGCCCAACCCACGCCATTTTGTATTGCTCCTTAAATCGTCAGACAACTTTGAATGTAATTCCCAGCTTAATTAATGTAGCGAAGCTTAGCTTACTCTAATTTCGAATGAAGTCTAACTTTAGATCACCAGTTCCATTTAATTATGATTCAAGTTTGCCGTATTGTCTAAGGCAATTAAGTTTATCGGATTAAACAGGAGGCTTTTTATTAAAAGATTTTATTTCGTTTCACCTGTTCCGAAATTTGGCTGTGGCTGGGTGGGTGTGTAATCAATTCTTGCTGAATTAATTAGACGGATTTACTTGAAATTTGATAAATATAAATAAATGGCTGCACCACGCTAAACAGTAGTTGACCGTTGTACAAAATGACTGACGGGAAAAATTTCCGATGTAACGGAAAACTTTCATACCAATTTTAACCACTGGCGTTAAGATCTACTTTTTGAACCCTACCCAAATGGCAGTGCACGTTTACAGTCAGACAAAAAAATTTTTTTTTCTGATGATTGGAAACACTTGTATCGCAATTAAAGTTTTCAAAGGCTATAATTAGAATTACAACGCATCTTTCACTGAGACTGCCGCCAATTGTTTTTAACCATGGTGACCAAGAGACAGATGCCTGTTATGAGGCCAATTATAAACCACGATAAAACAAAAGACGGGTTAACATTATTCATCTTTCTAACTACTAATATACTTAGCAGTTAGTCTGTCATGATAAAAGACTTCAAACATTATTTTGATTTCATCCTGCATTAAAGGCGTGTATAGATTTATAAATGTTTTTTATTTTGTTTCAGACGAAGCTTATATGAAGCTGGCTCTAGAAACGGTGGAGGAGCTGGATTGGTGCCTGGACCAGCTCGAAACCATACAAACACATCGCTCAGTATCCGATATGGCCTCACTTAAGGTAAGTTTAATTTATCATACCGACTGCCTTTAAAAAAACAAATCAACATTTGTAAAACCGACCAAGTGCGAGTCTGACTCGCTTGATAGCCCCCAAGAGGTTAATTAAGTTGGTTGTGTTTTTTCTAGTTTATCGCATAATGTAATCACTTGTAATAAATAGGCATGCGATGACTTTTTGTGACGTAAGTATGATTTATAAACAGTCGTGAATGAATCACTCTTTAAGTTAACATTCTTTATGAAAATCACTTGGAAGTATTGTCTCTCGACGAACGCAAAAGTCTTATTTTATATTTTTTTAAGTATCATATTTATTAGTAGGTAGCTCTTAACACCCCCGTATCTGTGAATATTGTTACTGTAATAAATCCACGCGTGTGCTTATTGTTGAATAACTTAATATAAACATAAAGCAATCTTCTATATATGTTATGTTATGACGATTAAATGTATTATTCAAGTCCACTGCGAACGGTAAAATTGAATGGAAAAACTCTGTGTAACAAGCGGATTATACACCGCATTATAGAAGTTATTGCGGCTGTACGTCTATTTGCTATGTGATTGCTTTATCCGTTGGCTCGCGGAAAGTTACCGGCACGAAAACACGAACTAGGGCTCGTATGTTAGCACTAGCGTACCACCATTTTGTGGTGTTACTTAAACCGTATTGTGCGCTACCTAAAACGCTGAAAACGATCACTCAAACAAACCGTGCAATTATGTTACACTTCACACACATGTGCTCTGTCTCTCATCTCTACCGAAGAAGTACCTTCTGTAATTTTACATTACAAGCCATTATTGTAGGTTAACTTTTTAATTCCGAGCAGTATTGTTCCACCTACCTGTTTATATTTTAACAGGTTACCTGCGTTATATTGGATATTCGATCTCACATATAAAGCCCCTTTGAGTCGGCAAAAGTTTTAATGATTTCTGGAAAAAGATGGATCAGATCCTCGCTTCAAAGTCAATATCTTGAATTTACTTATCATTCATCTCACGTCCTATTTAATAAGTTTGTTTGGATTCTTAGGCAAGATCCCAAGTTTCGGTTCTCAAGATTAGCTCGATCTGATAACATTTTTCTCCTAAATTAAAAGTTAAAATAATTATTTTGGTAGTGTTTTACTAATTTAAAATACATTAAGTAAAATATTTTAATTTTATACAAAACTTACGTACTTATCTACCGCGAGTAAATAAAAACCAAATTTCAAACTCTTTGCAAGGTTGCTTTACTAAGACAGTACTGTAAAAGTCATTTTAATTTTAAGAAAGCAAAACGGTTACATTTCTGCGTTCCCTTACTTCTTCTTATTTAAGAGTTACACTCTTTTCCGTGTAGCCGATGAATGGCTCTCCACTTCTCTCTTCTCATTACTTTCAATATTTATCATTTTCATCAGCTACTAAATAGGAGAATTGTGCAGTAGTTTCCTATTGCTTTCTGCACCGCAGTTTGAAGATCGTTCCCTTACTACTTACATTGAAAATCACATAGCTAATTATGAAATGGTTACTGTAAATATGCATGAATTGGATGGCTTTAACGTACTTAAAATTGATATGTCAAGGACAAAAAGGCCCTGAATCCGGGTTGCCCGGCGAGATGAAACCAGGGCATCACAGGAGGCGTGGCTTATGAAACCACAACCGAGATGAGAGTAGTGTGTTGTAACAAAACGCATTGAAACGATTTAAAGGGCGAATTTGGAGTTCAAAGCGGTCTAGATTCGAAAAAAAATCGCTTGACCTGTGGATAAAAATACGCTAGAAGTCGCTAAATATTTATTTCTCGCTAGGGTCGAAGTTTTTCCCGCTAAACATTCATAACGGCAACAACACTGACCCGCGCGCTTTTTGTGACGTCGGGCGAAATATAACATGATTGAAATCGAAATATAATAATAACATGATTCGATTTAATTACAAACAGCTGATACAATGTGGAAAAATATAACTTGAATTCTGAAAAAATATCATTTTATGGGTAAATAAAATGACATTGTTAGGTCCTAGCCCTAGCTTCAATACAATACACACTGTAACGTGGGTGTGACAAACTCGCACAAGATAACATCTGAGCATTGTAGGGGACGTGAAAAATTCCCACGTATTTCGGTGCGATTACGTGATTTCATTTCGGTTAAGTTAAATGTTTATGTGAAATAAATTAAAGACGGAATGGTTCTACTAAAGCAGTCAGATATAGATTTCATGATATTTAGATCGTATTCCACATCTCGTACGTTTTTCGAAGTTCCAGCATTCAATTTCCAATTTCAAACACAAACAAATTCGTTTTCTTTTGCGATGTTAAGATTTGTTTACCGTCGATAATACATCTCCACCCACGTTGCTTAATAATTGTGTAATGATTGTATATTAAAAGGTATAGTTCGTGGAGAATGCTACAACTGCGGTATTTATCTGTTTTTATTCTACGTAGTTTCGAGTAGAGGCACTTGTGAATGGATCGATCACCTTGACGTCACAATAGTGCCAGTTGTAAGCTGCAATACTGCACGTAGTGCCGAGTACCAGTCTTACTTGTTTTAAACTTGACAAGTTCCCTTAGGCTTAGCCACTCCGTACAGAGATTTATTAACCAAAATCCACCGCTAATTTCGTATACAAATCCTGATATGGGTCCGGTTAGTAAATTTAAATTACGACCCCTACGGTATACCTCTCCAAGTAGCATAAATTACCTCCCGGTTTCTCCAAATTTCTATTTTTAACAATAAACGTGAGCGACTTTTATGTGTTCTGTGTGCTCCAACAAGAAGACTCCAATTAAAAGTCGAGAAGTTTGCTTACGTAACATGTTCGCTTTTTTCAGTAGAGGCCCGTGGACATATTTTATACAGAACACGGTCATGTTTGGTTTTAACATTCATCGGGATTGCAAATCGGAAAACGTGCTGGAAAAATTACGTTTGGTAAAGTTTGCTTTTGTTTGGAATACTTTAGGGTCGTAGCTACGTAGCTACTACAGAGAATACTTGATGTATTTCAAGCGTCAGCCGTGTGTAAATAAAAACCGCCAATAACAGCGACAGTTAGATCCATTTGGGAATAACTTCTTTTTTTAAGGTTGTGGCATGTCTGGTGTGCGTGACGTGCTATCATTAAAAGTCGGAGGGCACAGCGTAGCCTCGTAGTATGACGTAGATCCGGCCTTTGAAAAATATGTGCCGCCACTAGATACAGTTACACGTCTAACTAGAGTCATTACAATGATTTAAAAATACTCCTCAATGCTAGTGTTCTATTTTCGTAACGGCTATTCGTGGATCTCATTAAATGACAGAGTGTTACTGTTGCCGTGTATCAACGAATGTTTTTGTGTATCATTCTCGCAGACGGCTCTAGGACGTTGTCGAGATGCGAGACGTACTGTATTTAAGGCTATCGAGTATTATTGTTATTCCAATGCTTGTCTTTAACGTAATTGCTAGCCTTAGCTTGTTCATTTGCGGAAATGAATACGCTTTACAATAACTGCGTAATATTTCCTTGACGTTAGGATAGTTTACACATTAACTATGGAAAATGCAGTCGTTACGAGTAAGGTTAGTACTGTTATTAGGTATTGAATGGACTCCCAACTGAATAAGTTATTTATAACCATGTTTGTGAGATAGAAGCAAATAAACCAGAATACAGATTCATCACATAAAACTTTTCGAACACAGTCATAATGGTTTCTACAATTTTGACTCATATTTTGTCAACAAAAACAAGTAGCAAACTCAATAAGTTATATAGCCTGCTATTGGACAAGTTGACAAAAATAAATAATCACGGGATACTTAACAGTAGTCTAAATTACCTAATCCCAAAGTAAGCTAAACTTGTCTTATGGGTACTAGGCAACAGATAAACATATTTAATTAAATAGATGATACATACGTAAATACAAAGTAAACACCCAAGACTCGAGAACAATGGGGTTCGAATCCGGGATTTCAAGCTTCGTAGTCAGGTTCTCTAATGACTGGGCTATCCGCTTCAGGGCTGCCAGCAAATAAATCGCGGCTATACGGTTATACATATTTTGTATCCAAATATACGATCTGGCAGCCCTGATCCGCTTGTCAAATAAAACCTATTTTCTAACCCTATCGGCTCGATAACAATGAAGCCGAGTTTCCCATTCCGCCTCGCGCCGTATAAGCGCATGCCGCTCTGAAATCCACAACAATGTGTAAACTAAATATTTCGGGTGCTAATAGCGTAAATCTAGCGCCGATTATAAACAAAGCGGCCTTTAAAATGTGGTTATCGCGTCTGATAATTATGTTTTGTACGGAACCGTGGTGGAGGTCTGTGGCCTTGCGAGTGTGACGCGCGCCGCCCAGGTCACGTAGGCGCCCGCCTTGCGATGCCTCGCGCCCTTACGCCGAACACCTACAATACAAATAATCTTTATCAAACACAACACTTTGATAAGCAACGTTGTATAGTATCGGAACAGAAGCGTAAGTATGTGCACGTGATTATTTTCAATCTAAATAAAACGTTATTGATAGATTGGATTGAAAAATGTACTTACATTATTTTATTCGCTGTCTTTTCAGCATATATCGAAAATTTCAATTTCAAATGACACTGTTGAATTGTAATTCCATCTAACTTCAATAAAAAAAAAAACTTTTTTACTAGCTTTTATTTAACTTGCAATGTTCGTTTGTATAAAAAAAAAAAAAAAAAATAAATATCATGGGACAATTCACACCAATTGACCTAGTCCCAAAGTAAGCTTAGCAAAGCTTGTGTTATGGGTACTAAGCAACGGATAAACATACTTATATAGATAAATAAATACTTAAATACATAGAAAACATCCATAACTCAGGAACAAATATTCGTGCTCATCACACAAATAAATGCCCTTACCGGGATTTGAACCCAGGACCTCTTGCTTCGTAGGCAGGGTCACTACCAACTAGGCTAAAGCGGTCGTTGTATGTTTATTAAGGTTAAATCTTGTATGTCGAAATTCACCCCTTTTAGTGATAGAATTGACTTTAGATTTGGTACGGATATGTTGTACCTTGGACGACAATGGAAGTACAATCAACAAAAACTACAGTCAGCAAAAAAAAACCTTGTGCTATTTTTTTGTAAAAGGTAGGTAAGGTAGGTAAAGGTAGGTAGGGTAGGTGTCAGCCCATGTTGTACGTGGGGACAACTTGAACAAAGTACGAACATTATTACGCTTTTTGTAAAATGAATTTAGGTGATAAATTAGGGCGCAGATATTTGTGTGAAAAATACGAATGTTTGTGCTCGAGTCATGGATGTTTAATATGTATTTAAGTATGTATTTATCTATATAAGTATGTTTATCCGTTGTCTAGTACCCATAGTACAAGCTTTGCTTAGTTTGGGACTAGGTCAATTGGTGTGAATTGTCCCGCGATATTTATTTATTTATTTAAATCTCAATATACTAATTGAATTCATGCGATAATCCTCCATTGCCACATGTTGTAAAATATGTATTTTGTATAGATCATGGCGTACATAAAAAAAAGTGAATATTTTTCAGGTATTCAAAAAAATTACACCATTAATACATAAAACCGGCTATTACGACTACTAGTGCAATATTTTTCTACCCTTTGGTAAATAAAAATAATCTAATTCAATTATTTTACTTTGCAATATAAATTCATGGTATCCTCGTTTTAAAATTAGGCAACCTGTTTGCCAAAGTTAAATCCCCCTTCTAAAATTTCTCGTACCTACTTACTTTAGTGAATCAGGCCGCGTCACGATCTCCTCTCCTCTCTCCCCTTTCTCCTTATTTACGTTTCTACCCCATTTATATTTGGTACTGATTACGAGTAATCATATAAGTAGCTTACGCGAACTCTAATTAGTTGCTTTTCATCAGAAATTCGCGTATCTGTTTAGTAAATGTAAAGTTATTTCATTGATACCGTCTGAAAGTCTTCGTGAATTTTATATTAGACTTATTCTTGAGAATATTCCAGTGTCAGTCATGATTATTTTCGGTTAATTGGAGTAAAGTTTAGTATTCCGTCCTCGGCCAGAACCGTCGCAATTGATGTACAACTAATTGTTTCGAACTCGTCTTGATTGGAATATAAGTATTGATCGATTTTTGATTTCTGAACTAAAAAGTTCGATAGGCATTGATTTATTATATTTAATTGGGTAGTGTTTACATCAAACACCGTTGCTATGCCAATCCGTTTAATAACAAGTACGTACAATTCTTATAGATTCCCTAACAGTCAAACGTTATCTAGTTTTTCATAGGGACAGCGACATCTCTGGGTCAATAAAGTAAAAAGCGTCCAAAACATACTCCCGCCTAAAATGACTGAAGGTCATTTTACTATAAATTTGTGAGAATTGTACTCAATGCTATTCAACTCCTTCACTTTCGCTGCTTGCTGTTTAATGCACATACTTTTCTCAACATAGCTCGATTTTTCTATCAGTGGACTGTATTTTTGTTTATATTCTTTTTGTGTTGTACTCAAATTGTTTTTTGTTCATTCTCCAAATCTATATCATTCTCATCTGGTTTATTTAGAATTATGTTACTATGTTCTCTCTTTATTTTGATGCTTTGTCTATTTTTTCATTGCTTAAAAGTAAATTTTGTTTCTTTTGGTTTTTCCGGATTTTTTCCGCCAAGTATCCATTCGTAAATCTTTTGATAAACCGTCCCTCTTGTTTCTCAATATTATCATATGCTCTCCTTTTCGTAAACCAGTTCCTCTCGAATTTAGATTTTGTGTGAATTGTTTTTGAATTTCTGCATCTCTGTTGTCTTTCGTTGTTATCTTGTCTTTATACTGTTCATCTGAATCTGTTGTTACTCTTTTTCCGTATCTATCTTCTCCTTTCTGTTCTTCTGTCTGATTGTTTGCTCTTTTCTCTGTTAGTTCTTGTTTTGTTTCTCGTTGCTGTTTCTCCTCGTCTTGTATCTCTTGGTTTGTGTCTCTGTTCTGTCTCTGTTGGTTTGTCTCTCTGTTTTGTCTCTCTTGTTTTATTTCTTTGTTTTGTCTCTCAAGTTTTGTCTCTCTGATTTGTCTCTCGTGGGAATGGCTGGATGTATTACTTCTATGCAACAGTGTGTGGTGTCTTTTTCCACAGGTGTGACAGGATGATTTGTTTTTGCAATACCTTGCTGGATGACCAGGCATAAGGCAGTTGAAGCACAGCCTCTCATTCTGTACAACATCTGTCTTCTTTTCAAGTTTTAATTGTTGAAACTCTCTGCATTGAAATATGTGATGGTTGAGCTTGCAAAATGTACATTTAATTTCTATGGCTACTAAGAATGATTTCAATTCTGTTGCATCGTAAGGCACTCTCTGGACGTTTCTAGTAGGGTTTGCGTTCGTACTCTGTGTTGGTTGCATCATCTCTAAAACGCGGAACCGTTTCTCGAGGAACTTCTCAAATTTAAACCACGAAGGTAACTCATTGATTTTCATGTCGCTTACCTCTTTTTCCCACTCTTTGTGAGTTTCGGTATCAAGTTTGGAAACAGTGATGAAAATGATGATTGTATCCCATGAATTAGTGTTTACCCCTTGAGCTTTCAATTTGTTCAGACATTCAATAGTAGTATCTAGAAGCTCTCGAATCGATTTGGCAGTTGCTGTACTTATTTTCTTCTGATTGATTATCCTGTTCAGGATCGAATTGATAATGATGCGTTTGTTGTTGTATCTGCCTTGTAACATATTCCATGCTAAGTCGTAGTTGTTGTCAGTGATTGGAAAATGTTTCAGGAGTCGCTCGGGTTCACCTGACAAACAGCTCTTCAAATAATATAGCTTCTGAATGTTGTTTAAACTTGCCTTGCTGTGGATGAGAGTTACAAAAAGATCATGAAATGATGTCCAGTCTTGATAGTTGCCGGTGAATTGTGGGATATTTATTTTCGGTAGTTTTATCTCTTCACTCTGACTCCTCCCGCTCGAAATTTGTGCAGTGTCGTCTAACATGTCTGTCATCTCTGCTTTTAATTCAATGTAAAATTCTTCGTATGTAGAATAATAATCTTTCGTAAAATACGCCAGTTTTTCCATATCTTCTTTATTGATAGTTTTGATTATGGTTCGGTTGGTCTCTACAAAATTCTTCCAATATTGTTCTAAAATTTCTTTTCTCGTTTTGACGTATCCACTTGTCAACCTAGCTTTTCCCGTTTTCTTGAAATTTATTTTCATTTTTTGAATAATCCCCATTGCCTGTTCTTGTTCTGCTATAAGTCCCAATAGTTCTTTCGTCATCTTGAAGCCTTGAACACGTTAGTTTCGAAAATTATCACAAGTCCATATAATAAATCTCGAAAAAATTAAAAGTCCATAGAAAGAATTTTGAAAATTTTACAAGTGTTTGAATTTTGTGCTCTGAATTTGGCTAAGTCCATAGAATAAGATTTTGAAATTTTACAAGTCTTTGACAGCTACGATTTTCCCGCTAAGTTTGTTTCACTGACACTGACACCTCACTTCACAGTACTTACGGTTTTAAGGTCCACTTTTGCACTTACACTTCACTCACTACTCACTGTCACTGTCACTGTTACTTATCCGCTCGTAAGGACCACTTTGTTTACATCAAACACCGTTGCTATGCCAATCCGTTTAATAACAAGTACGTACAATTCTTATAGATTCCCTAACAGTCAAACGTTATCTAGTTTTTCATAGGGACAGCGACATCTCTGGGTCAATAAAGTAAAAAGCGTCCAAAACAGGTAGGTATCACTTTTTAAAGTGTGGCTTTGAAACGGAACAATTTACTCAAAATATATACATTATCTTAACTGATACGATTTTTTTTTATTACCTATCTTTATATATATAATTCCACCGTACGTGTGTTTGTCACTGAACTCCTAAACGACTGGACCGATTTGAATGATTTTTTTGTATGCGTTTGGGTGGCGCCCTGGATGGTTTAGATTCACAAATCAGCCCGGCAGATGGCGCTGTAGTCGGTATCTAGGTTCATGCAGGACAACGTCTGTCGGGTCCGCTAGTTATCTATAAAAAGAGTAATTTGACTAAGTGACTGATTAACTGACTGAATGACTGATTGGCCCTATGAATGGCTGATTGACTGACTGATTGACTGACTGAATGACTGACTGACTAATAGACAACTCACAACCTAAATCACTGGAGGTAGTTTGGTAACAATTTAAATAGGAGGAGTTGGAGTAACATAGTGGTGCACTAAGTAGAGATTTTTTTAAATTCCCATGGGATGGGTAAAATTAGCTTTTTTTTACTCTCCAACGGGAGCAAAGCCTTGGGCATGACTTAGTTTACATATAAAAACATTTTCTAAACTATTAAAGATTAATATTGATGAGATGACCCTAGTTGACATTGAAGATTAAGTAGCTTAAATGTTCGCAAAAAGACCTAAAAATTGATTCTAAAATTATACTTTAATTTGAATACTAGCATTACCGTGAATCCGAATATAATTTCAAATAAACATTTTAACCTGCACGCTTTAACACGAATTTTGAAATAAACATAGCGTATCTCAAATACGTTTTCCATTGAGTTATTATTTATTTACGTTAAAATTCTAGCAACAATGACGCTAAGTACGTTCCTGAAGCGTCATGCCGATGAATGGCATGTCTTTGTGGTTTTCTGACATTCCTAAGAAAAGCTAAAATAAAATTTCTAAATACTTTTGTGTTTGTAAAACAAGGTAGGTATTTTTTTTGGAATGTCAAAAACACGCTCCAGTTTCTAAGTATATTATAAACTAGCGTTCGCCCGCGATTTTTCCTTCATGGCTGAGAGCAGACAAGCGTTTTTTTAAATTGTGAGTTGCGTAATATCCACTGGATTTGGCTTCCTGTACAAGTCTTGTTTATCACTCACGGAGTTCAAGATGAGCGTGTTATTTTGTCTGCAATCAATAGATGCGTTATTTTCTGAACGAATATACCTATTTCTTTAAGAATGTAACTGTAACCTTCTTTCGAGCCAAACACTAAGATTGTTAATGTTTCTCGTTAAAGTACTTCTAACGCGAACCAAGACGCAGGTTAAAGCTAGCTATTATTATAAATATTGTTGAACGTTCTACATAAATTAGAAATAGTTGCGATTTATAAACTGTAATTATATATGACGAGCTACCGTTGATTTGTTGATACAGCTCACGCGGTGTATCAAAGGTTAATCACAATCATATACTGTACGTCAGGGGCTTTTGGATAGATAGAGCAAAGAACACAAATTAGCTAACATGAATCACTTACTCGGGCGACTAATGAATGACTGACAAGCTGACGTCAGATACTACACCCTAAAAATCTTATGATAGACATCATGTTGTTACAGTTAGGGAGCCAGAGAGGGTATTTTGGGATTTACTCGAGCACGACAGATTAACATCCATACTAACGACTTGACGACCGGATGGCCTAGTTGTTACAGAACCTGACTACGAAGCTTGAGGTCCCGGGTTCGATTCCCGGTCGGGGCAGACATTTGTATGAATAATACGAATGTTTGTGCTCGAGTCTTGGGTGTTAAATATGTATTTAAGTATGTATCTATCTATATAAGTATGTTTATCCGTTATCTAGTACCCATAGTACAAGCTTTGCTTAGTTTGGGACTAGGTCAATTGGTGTGAATTGTCCCGTGATATTTATTATTTTTTTTTTTTTAATGTTATAAATGCGAATGTGTGTCTTTCTGTCTGACTGTTACCTCTTCACGCTTAAACCACTGAACCGATTGATGAAATTTGGTACATAGATAGGACATAGAATAGTTTTTATCCCGGAAAATTGCGTAGTTGTCATGGGATAGCGTTAAACGGATTCGTAGCAGCCGGAGCTGCGGGTAACAGCTAATATATTATATTACTAGCTGACCCCGCAAACGTTGTTTTGCCATATGTTAAAGCCTACGACCTATTCTCACACCTACCGAGTATGGAGAAAAAAAAATTAGAAAAATCGGTCAAGCCGTCTCGGAGGAGTTCGGTAACAAACACCGTGACACGAGATTTTTATATATTAGATTATAATATGGTGTGCCTTTCAATTTTCTTTGTTCGTTTTTCAATGTGTTCGTGGGGATAAGCCACGTTAGACCAAGCGTCTTATATTATGTAGAGCCGCGCGTGTAGGACAGTTGATTAAAAAAGTTGTAAAAAAAGCCTTTTATGCATTTTTCAAATGCCTCCACGAGCTTGTGTCACATCCAAATGGGCAGTCTTTTGAGTAGAAGCTGCATTCGAGTCTACATAATATTTCTTTTAAATATCTGACCCACTCAACTATATATAGCCCTTTTTTCATTTTAAAGCAAGTACGGCTGCCCCTACCACGCAAGTCGGAAGCTCAAGAGGTACTTATGTTGGGCATATATCTGATGCGCGCTCGAGTATCTTCACGTAAGGATTTTTTATAATTTTTTGAAACTATATTTCACACAGGTAAATGAGTATACATCATATAAGCTGTTTTTTATTAAATTTATTAAGTCCCCACGAAACACGAGTAAATCCCCATTTAGCGTCTCAGACTCCCCTACTATTAACACACCGCCCGATTCACAATATTGCAATATTTTCACGGTCGGTGCAACATTTTTCGCGCGTGCCATGCCTAAATACAATACAATATTTGAGCTGATAAGTGGGTTAGATTGATTGCAATGGGTAACCTTGTGAAGGTTTTTTAGGGTCGTTCTGATTGTGATTGACAAATATTTTCATCCAACCATTGATCGATGTTCAAATTGTACGACTTCAAAAGGGTGATCACAATTCCGGTGAAAAACTTTTACGGGTTGCCGACCAATTTCAAGATAACTTCTTGTAGATTAATTTCGTACTAATTTCATGAGACTTAATTCATTTCTATTTGATGAAAAATCTCGAACCTAAAATAAATTACCAAGTGCCATCATAAAATATAGAGATCCCTTTGTTGATAATATGTGGAACCTCCGCAAAACCTTTAATGAAAACGTTTGAGACCTGTATTAGTGCGTGGAAAGTATTCCTTAGTGCTCAGTAAGTAGTTTTAGTGTGTTAGTAATTTCCAATCCCCGTGGGTCCAATGGAAAGTTGACCGTGTGGCTTGTTCCGTTTGTTTTTGGAGCTTAGTGATTGAAAGCTGTTGGACCCGACATAATTCCACTTATTTGAACAACTTTGACTTTTATCTCACTCATCATGCGTCTCTACTTTCATACAAGTTTAGTATACTATACTATCCTGTGATAAAGGTGTGGATCAGTTTGCGGAAATGTAGTTTGAAAGTTCCAAACTACTTTTAACGCAATACCTACCCCACACCTAAAATGGTATTACTGACCTAAAGTAGTATAATTTTATAGTCAAGCGATACGTGTTTGAAGTTGTGGGCAATGTTAACACCTCATGCATTGGAAACACCTGTTCGTTCATTGTGGCAACATTGTGATTGTAATGTAGGTACATTTTTCTCACATATTTTATTACTAGCAATGCCCTCGGTTTCGCCCCGATGTTTTTTTTTAAAAAACCTTGTCCTTGTAATTACGAAAACAACGTAAAAAGAATTATCTAATTTGGTGCAGTGGTTCTCGTGTTTTTGCGCTTAGTGTATTTGGCGATTCATTTTTATTTACACATGGTTATTTGTACAAATAAACCTGCATAGATGTTTATACCTGATCTGCCTTGCTGGCCCCTTAAAAGCTTAATTATTATATGTATAGGCGTGTGTTCTTGAATAATTAGATAATTACAAATAAACGTAGGTACACGATTGATTAAAAAATACGGATAGTGAACACTTAATAAATAAATAAATAAATAAATAAATATTAGGGGACAATCTTACACAAATCGACCTAGTCCCAAACTAAGCAAAGCTTGTACTATGGGTACTAGACGACGATAAACATACTTATATAGATAAATACATACTTAAATACATGAAAACATCCATAACTCAGGAACAAATATTCGTGCTCATCACACAAATAAATGCCCTTACCGGGATTTGAACCCAGGACCTCTTGCTTCGTTGGCAGGGTCACTACCAACTAGGCTAAAGCGGTCGCTACTTATCGCCAATTATTATTTATATCACTCGCGCCGATGCTGAAACACACGTATAAATTTTTGATCCACAAGCGTAAAAATATACCTAATTGAACCCCAAATCAAGGGTAATACGATTAGATTTTTATGTTGCTATAGCAAAAGGGTATTGAACAAATGGCCCGGTTCAAGTATGACGTCTGCGGCGACCTCCGAGCGCGCCGCCCGCCCGAGCGCCGAAGGTTGACATGAGTTTCCTGAACACAATGGGATATTCAAACACATGCCTATGTTTATCATTTATGTTGACGTGTATGTATATTGGTTTATTAATTTTGATCTTGTTTGATGCCAGCTGGCCTGTGTGATGACATGTTATTAGGGATATAAAATAAATTTGGTTTTGGCATATAAAAACAAAGGCAGACCGTTGATGGGTTTCAGAATGCAATAGATAAAACAAAGCATTATTAAACTGTTTACTGTTATGTATGATTTAAAGAGGTACATTAAACAAGCAGCGATAGTAGGGTCGGTTCCCTAACTTAAGTATCCACTTTTCCATACAAACTGCATAGAAAAGTGGATAAGTACTTATGTTAGGGAACCGACACACACACAGCGATTCTAAGAAAAAAAAACGTTTTTATGCAGTGTTGTAATTCTTTATAATCATTTATCTATATAAATAAAAATCGATTGCAGAAAATGTATGTAGATCCTTGCTTGTAGGTATAACTTTAGAACGGTTGCTTATATTTGTCCAATTCTGTTTTACTATGTTAGTACCTAATTATTGAGAGAAGGTTCGTATGAAAGAAAATGTTGTTTTTTTTAAACGTGTACACCAGTACAAAGTCTAGGGCGGGCAGCTAGTTAATCTTCTTAATATATAAAAGAAGAAACTGACTGACTGACTGACTGACATATCAACGCACAGCCCAAACCACTGGGCCTAGAAATTCCAAATTTGGCATGTAGGTTCCTTATAAGGTCTAGGGGTGCACTAAGAAAGGATTTTTCAAAATTCACTCCTTAAGGGGGTGAAAAGGGGGTTCAAAGTTTGTATGGGGAAACAAGATTAGTTCGACTATTTTATTCGAAACTTCACAGAAGTACTCCTAATGATAAATGAGTAAACACGTGTTTCAGGTTTTTTGAGAATTCAACCCCTAACACAACACTAACACTACTACTACTAAGGGGTAACAAAGTCTGAAAATCAACATGGGTGTTGTTTCTATGGTTTATCGGGTCGCTGGTTATGAAAACAACAACGGTTATAAAATCCGATGTGGCATACGTAAAATACCAACTCCCTTGATAGGGTGCGATGGGGTTGAAATGTCTAAATATCAATATGGGTGTCGTTTTTAAGGTTTTGCCCAAACCACTGGACCTAGAGACTTGAAATTTTGCACATAGATACCTTATACAATGTAGGCATCCACTAAGGAAGGATTTTTGAGAATTCCCACGGGAACGGGAAAAAACGGGATTAATATATTCGATTCCGAGTGACCCTATCTCAGTAACTATAATAACTTGACTCTTCAAATTTGATACACAAGTAGGTGAACTAAAACAATTACTTTGCTCACCCGCGACCTTACAATAGTTACGTTTATGCAAGAAATGTGTGTTCATACAGTTCCTCCACCTCCACACTGTACGAACACACACAAATCACATAAACACAACTATCACCACCACCAAGCTACACTGACGCGTTTCGAACTCAACCAGAGCTCATCCTCGGAGTTACCACAACCGTATGCTATGCTACCAAATGTTAAACAGTTTTAGTAATTATAATAATAATTGTTTGTTTGTTGTGTGTTTTGGTAATTGACAACCTTTCATTTTTTTAACACCTGAAAATTACTGCAGGAATCGAAAGAGTTTCGCCTCCTGAACACGGAAAAATATTTATTATAATTTATTTCTCCATATTTAAAAAAATACAACAAATTTAAAAACATATATGTACTTACAAATACATCCACAGAATAGATATGTTTCCTTTGCCCTTTTCACTAGAAAAAAGAGCTGTCATAATTTTAAATTAGATAACAACCTTAACATCAAATTTACGTCATCACTTTTTTTTAATAGAGACTAGACAAAAGTAATGGATCTATTCTATCGTTGCGCTCTTTTAGAATAAGCACATCTTTAAAAAATTGTAACAAATTAATTAATAATCCTAGTGAAAATTTAAAACTATCAGCGTCTTTCTCTTTCCAAACAGAATACACAGAACGAGTAAATTATAGTCTTAGAAATATGAAATGTTGTCAATTGTTTTAGTTCATTAATATGGACCTCCGCAAAGTAACGCCTCATTCAATAAATTACACAAGTAGGTATTACATTAGTTGAAACATTAATTTCAGGATTTTTCAAAATTCCCACGGGATAAGGAAAAAATGGGATTTATATATTCAGCTCAACGGAATCCTATGAACTATAATTACTAGACTCTTCAAATTTGGCATAGAAGTAGGTAATTATAGTAGTAAAAAACGGTTTTAAGAATTTTTGGAAATTCCCGCGGGATAAGGAAAAAACGGGATATTTCGCTTTACTGGTCGTAGAAAGCCTAAATTCGGCATGTAGGTTGCTTGGGAAGTGTAGAGGAGCATTGAGAGAGGACTTACGGAAATTTTTCGGTCAATTGTGGCCCGATTTTAAAAATTCTTTTTTTATTCGAAAGAATATAATATACTCCTTAGATGGTCACATCTGATGAGGGGACCTCAGGGAAATCGAGGGCAACCTTCAAATTTTGTAGGCACGCATTACGTTTTTCATATATTTTCTCAAGCTATTGAAGTGTTTGCGTCTGGTAGACATCATCTCATGTTGATGAGCTGATGATAGAAGGTAAAACTCCTTAACGGTTAGGAGTTGAGGACATTTTTTCAAATATTATAGGTACGTATAGACCGATAGTTGTATTTTTTCAAGTTATCCAGGTGAGCTGATGATGGAAAGTTAAACTCCTTAATGGTTAGGAGTTATAGGAAGTTTCTTTAAATATCATATGCACATATAGAGACCTTTAGTTGTATTCTTTCTGGTTATTCAGATTTTTAGTGTCCCCTTCCGAAACAGTGAAAAACATTGTATACAAAGAAATACTGTAAAGGACCGTATCTACCTGCAGTTTAGTCGTGCTTGCATGCACGCTTGCATGCACGCTTTCTTGCACGCTTGCTTGCTTGCGTGCATGCATGCTTGCTTGCATGCTTACATGCACGCTTGCATGCTTTCTTGCTTGCCTGTACGCTTGCTTGCTTGATATCTTGGTTCGTTGGAATACTCATGATACACGCGAGCGAAGCCGCGGGCAAAAGCTAGTAATAAAATAAAAATTTTAATTATATTGCGATGCTCTAATACAGAGTTCATGTTCGGGAAATAATCTAGTTTATAATACAACCCATGAAAACAACGATTATGATAGAGGGAGTAAAATTCAACACGTACTGACGCTTGATACTTTTACATTTCATAAATAAAATTATCATTAAAAACATAGAAGGAAGTTGAGCTATCAAATACTTAGCTGGCAATAATGCTGCGCTGCGGGTAAATTCACAATGTTAACCGCATCTCAATAAAATTACACTCATCAGTCATCTCTATTGGGCATGAATCCTTTCCAGCGTGTTGTACCTTATAATATCGTCTACATAGCCAATAACAAGTTACGAACAAAATCTGTGTTAAAATATTGTGTAAAACATTTGATCAGTTTTGCCGTAAGCGTGTGTACGTTTTTGTGTGTAGGTACTTTTCAATGGGTTTCACTGAAAAACAGATTTGCGGGTTGCTGCAACATTATGCTCAGTGGAATTTATATTATTCGGTGTTTTTTATTGCTGTGTATCGCATATACATATTTTTGTAAAATAAATGTATTTTGTTCTCTCCTAAATAATAGTAAGTATATTTAAAATACAATGTGTAACCCACAAAATGAGCCCAAACAAATAAAATAAACCCATCTCACATTAAGGGCCTATCTATAACTTACTCGCGAATTTTTACGACTTGAAATAAAGGAGGTTTTATTTGACGATATGCCGATCATTCTGAGATTAATCCGGAAATTCCGAGGTAAAATTCCTCTTTTCTTATTAGTATGGATTCAGTTATAGTGATTTGACCTCGTTTTAGATATGGTTTATCAATATAGACATAGCGGGCAGCCGTCATAAAGTCCAACACCGATCATAAGAATAACAATTTATATTTATAATAATACCTTTTATTGTACTATTCTCACTAAACAGCATGAGTCGTTGATTTAAGTTCTTAAGCGACTGAAAATCACGCTACAGCGTCATGGGAAACGGAGCTTTATTTATTAGTGTTATTCAACACCTATTTGCTAATCATCAGTTAATCTTTTATCCATACAGAACGGTGCAGGAAAACTGCGTGTCATACAAAATCTGTCATGTACAAATTCTCGTAAAAGGTACGCGGTATTTGCTCTTTTAATAAGCAATGATGATCCTCAAAATCGTACCATATCAGTAGTCTCAATTATATTTCGATCATGAAATCAATCACTCTGTTTTGTTCATAAAAGTTTAGAGAAGGTTAACAGTTGACACTATAATACCACTTTTCTGTATTAGTTTAATTTTTGGAAACTAGTTAAGGAGGTAAATATCTTTCGGCAAACGTCAGAAACGTCTCCATAAGATCAATGCTAATGATGGCGCAGTAGCCGCAATTGCTGCAACATCACGATGAGTGCTGTAACTGAAATTGAAAATAGTTCTGTAAATTTTCACTCTTTTTACCAAACGGTTATTACTTGTTCACGTGCTGTAGGGGAAGCCGGCATTTAATAATATATTTCTACATTATTTCGTTATTCTTGTGCGAAAAATAAAATGCGTTTCTAATAATTCGTAACACTGTCAAATAAGCCCACACGTGACGCGTTTTCCCACTCGCTTGCTTGTCTTTAGCTACACCTGTATCACTGCCACAACTTATATGAAATAAAAATAACGACACAGTTTTTTTTTTCATCTTAGTTGGTAATGCGTAGGAAAAAGAGTGACATTCGTAAAGGTCTTTAAAAAATTTTAAGATAATTTTGTTGTACGGCCCGAATTGCGATCGTAGGTATAAGATGTTTCACTTCTATACCTCGAATATTTAAATAATAATAATAAATAAATAAATATCACGGGACAATTCACACCAATTGACCTAGTCCCAAAGTAAGCTAGGCAAAGCTTGTGTTTTGGGTACTAGGCAACGGATAAACATACTTATATAGATAGATACATACTTAAATACATATTAAACACCCAAGACCCGAGAACAAACATTCGTATTTTGCATACAAATATCTGCTCCGACACGGGAATCGAACCCGGGACCTTAAGCTTCATAGTCAGGTTCTCTAACCACTAGGCCATCTGGTCGTCTATATACATTATTTAGGGCAACAATATTGAGATAACTAATAACAATTATACTTAACACTAAAGTAGTTAACTGTAACAAAAATCAAACTCAATATTTTTCCGGATTAAAAATGACCTAATCTAGTGAAATTATTAAATCCTAATACATTATGAATCAGATTAACACGTAAGCATAATTAGTCGTAATTAGATAAAGGTATTATTTTTAATCCTTTCCGGACGTGTATTACGCTATGATTAATTTTGAAATACGATTAGTGAAAGCAAAAAATATAAAAATATAAAGGATTCTTAATAATTTTCTTCGTGTAATAGACAATGATCGCCAAAAACCACTCCAAAAACCAATATCAACTACACGTGCATAAAAATCTTCGCAAAATATTGCAATGTTTCGAAACGAACATCTCACGTGAAACTCTGTACCTATTGCGTCATTGAAACGCTCGTTTCATAGCTTTGATAAAATATAAGATCGTTTGGCTTCTATTTGCACGCACACGAATGGTAAACGATAGGTAGTTAATTACTTGTCAATAGATGAAAGCCCTTCATCCGCGGATATTGTGTTACGTTTAGATATACATAGGTATGATATTTCTGATATACCCGGGCAACTATTGGCACTGAGCAGAAAACTATTTGGGGCTGGGTAACCCATTTGGGGTACGGAACTACGTCGGATACTATTTAATTAAGTCTCTAGGTTATAATTAGCGTCACGCTTTATTATTGTGTTCACTTGGTGCACTATGATTATTGCAACATGAATGTCTCGTGACAGTCACTAACCAGTCATTAGTTATTGAATGTTACATCATAAAGCAACATGTCTCAGTAATTACTGAATAATAATTAGCTCAGAGGGCGATGGAAAGGGCTATGCTCGGAATTTCTCTGCGGGATCACATTAGAAATAATAAACCAAGCAAGAACTAAAGTCGCCAGCATAGCTTAATAATCGCCAGACTCTGATGGCAGAACTGATGACTGATGGGACCAAAAGGTTCTCGGCCTCCAACAAGATGGAGCGACGACCTGGTTAAGGTTGTGGGAACGCGTTGGATGCGGATGGCGCAAGACCGGTATGTCTGGTGAACCTTGAGGGAGGCCTACGTTCAGCAATGGACGTCTTCCGGCTGAAATGATGATGATGATGATGAATAATTAGCAGCCATCTTACAATTTATTTCCGCGAACCTGAAATGTTAAGTATCTTTTACTCAATCCATCTCATAATATTGATTTTAATCGAGCAAAAGCTGCTCGCGAAAACCAATTTGATCCGGTAATTGTTATTATCGTAAAAAGGGCAATGTTCACGCTTTCAGAGCAAAGGAAAAATGCTTTTTTAAGCACCATCTGTACCTCTTTTTTAATAGCAGACCAATACGGTACAGTCAGATGTTTCGAGGTTGTGGTTCATACAACCTCGAAACATCTGACTGTACCGTATTGGTCTGCTATCATTCTAAAATACTAACCCCGGATCCAATACAGTTTGGAATTGTATTACAGGCCCCGCTCATTTACCAACGGAAATTTACTGTGACTGTGTGTGTGTGTATAGACGTCTATCACAATCTGGTATTTTTTTTTACAAACTATCATAAAATTGACTTATATTACGCGACAGGAGCCAATAATTGGTTTCGTCACGCATAAATCGTTCCGGATTTATAGCCGTGGGCTTACCCGGTAGCGAGCCCGTATTTGATACTCGTTTATCGATGACACTCTCCGTATCGTAAACATTATTACACAACGCAAACATATTACGCGTCCTGTAAATAGATACTTTGTGCTGAGTTTATATCGGACGGAGATAGGCTCGGCGAGGGCTCGTGGCGACGGTCACGTCTACCCCGACCGCGACCGATTCGTATTATAGACGATATGCATTCTTTGGATGCGTGTCCCGTGAAAAAATATGGAGGAAAGCCATCTTTGTTATCATTATCACGTAATGTGAAAATCACAGATACTTTAATTAGGTATCCAAAAAGCGTCAACCTCCTACGTACCAAAGACTGATTCGGAAAATACCTCAGTTTATGATATGTGCATGCAAAATACCCAACAAGGTATTATTCGTTCAGTACAGAAAGCTTTATGTACACATGTATAATGTTTCCCCTATCTGCTTATTCTGCAAACGTTATTTTCCCAAATAATGACAACACAAAATTGAATTTCAGTTCCACGTTCATTCATTCATTACTAATTATCATAAACGAGATTGAAAGAGTTATTGCTTCCTGTGACGGACCAATAAAAATGTAATAATCTTTCTTGTATTTCATTATACCATGTAGTTCGTATCGATAAACAAACCTAACCGTAATAAAGTTTGAGTAAACACAACGTATTATATAAACGAATGAATGCTGCAAAAAATGTAGGTCATGGTTAGCAGCATGTGGATCCTCTGTTCAGTTATAGCCACAAGAAACAAACAACTGAACACACAACCGATAAGTAATTGATATAATGATAACACCTACAGCTACGGCCCACAAATGAGCTAAAACAATCAGCAGTGCATTTAAATACTTTCAGCGCAGTGCTTAATTTTTCAACTAGCATGAAATGAAATTAATGAGCGCAGACTAAAACAAGTAGAATCTGGAATTTCGTTACCAGCGAAACCCAGACCAATTGGGTCGACTGGACAAGGCGAGTCATTCCCACCTATAACTAGGTGATTCTGGGTGTATTCACACTGCTGATCATTATTGTTCTAGATAGTTCTTCAGAGATGGCAACTAACATAAAAAATTATAAATATTATTGCCCGTACACAGCTGCCATCTTCCTACAATATAGTAATGTGTTGAATTACGTATTTCCCCTCCAAATATGTGCATGTGTGCAACAATAGCGTCAAATATTTCTTAGACGTCTATTGCATCCATCATCAAGTATATGCATATGTTAAAATAATATTAATAAATCTATTTATTCAGATAACTTGGATCCATTATTCGTTAGTTACAATGGGTGCTTAATAACTATGTTAGTAGAAACTACAAAACACTCACTCACTGTTCAAGCAATTTTTTCCCAAGATTAAATTTATTCATGCAAAGCTGTCAATAAAATGAACATTGAAATTGGTAAATTCTGTTTACTCAAAACAGAATTTACAAAGTTTAATAAATACGGACCTTGTCCGGCACAATGCATAAATTGATCCAATTCTGAAAAATACAGGGCATCGAATTTGTGGTAGGTATCTGTTTTTCCTCGTCCAAATGTATACTTGAAATTTTAAATATGTATCGCAAGTTTCATGTCGTGACGCATAAATGAAAATACGGGGTTGAGGTCAAAGTCGAGTTAGCAAGAAAAGCAGAACACTAAATACTTAGAACTTACTAAAAGAGACAAAGCAAATGATTCATCGTATGGGTCCGCCTTCAAGTCGCAATTGAAAGCATTGTCCTGACTTGCATAAGTGTGTGCTAAATATGGCTTTATTATTACCAAGAAGATTAAACGCAATAAAGTGACTAGGATCAAAAGATCCTTCTTTTATAATTATAATTTTATGTGCAACCATTTTATCAAACAATTCTGATTTTTAATCTATATTTCAATCCTCTTTTTATGAGCCAAACTTCGTGCAATCGATACTGAGAATAGAAGACATTCTTTTCTTCTTTCAGAATATTTACAGAGGATCATAATTTTATTAAAAGGTCAGTTGATTGAGGAAAAGCGTTCAAGTTAGGTTCAAAAGTACAAACTTGAAAATCTTTTAGTAATGACCGGGAAAAATGAGTTTATTTACGTATGATAAAATGTTAACTCAGTAGAAGTCAAAGCTTAATGAGTAGGCATCTGTAGGTAAGCGACCGTTTGGCTGTAGGCGAACTTTAGTGTCATTATGAATACTTTTATCCTAAGTCAAGCCCTGCTATCTTAATCCCCGTTTGACGTGAATTAACAAACAGCATAAAACTGTTTTATCTGTTTCTATTCATGGATGTTTGGGTTTATTCCTACAATTCTACCTACAATAAGATGCTATTTTTACATTCTTTGCTGATAAACGCTAATCTTGATGATACGTGCTTGTAAATTAATAGGTTACCGTCCGGATAAGTATTTATTTTTACTCAGTATGCATACGAATTTCACTTCATCTGAGAAAATATCATCATAATATAATCCCAGCCTATATACGTCCCACTGCAGGGCACAGGCCTCCTCTCAGAATGAGAGGGTTTGGTCTATAGTTCCCACGCGGGCCCAGTGCGGCTGAGAAAATATACATAGAGTGAAATCCATATGCATACTAGTATTACACATGCGAAAGTACTATGTCTGTCTGTTACCTGTTCGCGATTAAACTGCTGAGCTTATTTAGATGACATTTGGTACGGAGACAATTTGAGACTCTGGGAAGGACATAGAATAGTTTTTAACCGGGAATTTTTATAGTTCGCGCGGGATCGCGTTAAACGTATTCTTTGCAGACGACGTTACGGGCAACAGCTAGTAATAGTAGTACTAATATTTGGGTTCGGGATTTTTTTTTAGTATTGAATTTTGTAATGATTAAAACAATGGCTACGAATTTTTTTTTTCTTTCCTTTTGGTTTGCACTGAAATGTCATACATATTTGCTCATCTATGATTTGCCTGGTTTCTATATAAATGGTGACGTAACTTCCCAGCAGATTGTTTTATATTTAATCTAGCTTTTTCGCTATTACGTTTAATTAAACTAGGAACATATCTAGGATTTATTTGTTCAGCGCCATCCAGCCACATGAACACGGCATGTTCCGTAGATTAAAACATAGGTACATAAGGATAATGTCCCTGTGCTCGACACTGACCCAATACATGGCACCTTCAATCTTATGTCGTAGTAAGACAGGTGACAGATGGGTGTCATCTACTGGGCGTTGAGGTGTCGAGAATTGGTACATTTACCTTAGTATAGTCGGGGTAAGAAAAGGTTCGTCACTTTTCGACCATAACTCGTTGACATAGAGTCGAACAGTGACGAACCTTTTCTTACCCCGACTATACCTAACAAAACGTCAACGAAAGAGAAAGATTGATGTAATATTGTCGCAAAATGAATAGACGATAAATGTATCGTCTAAAAAAATTAATGTCATAAGAAAAATGTTTCTTATACGCTACGGAACTGTATATATACCTTAAAACTCTTAAACGAAAGGAATAAGCTTATTTTTGTTAGACACGCGCCGACAACATCCAATTTTTTGGTCTCGTCTCATTACTTCAGGGCCGATCAGGCCCTATACTACGAAGCGCGAAATTCGAACTTCGTTTCATGCCGTTCTGTTCACGCTAATGGTATTTATTACGAGAGTGAGAGGGACCACACGATCCGAACTTCGAACTTCGAATTTCGTAGTAACCCCCTGATCTAACGTTACTTTATCTATACCTTGACAAGCTAGTGCGCGGCGCTCGGCGGAACCCTGTCGCAGGGAGCCTCTGCTGTCCTTAACAACATTGTTTTTAATAAGTGCGGCAAATACTCACTGCGACAGGGTTCCGCGGAGGGTCGCGCATGAGCTTGTCGGACTATAGGCACGCGGCGGACACGACGTACAAATACGCGTTCTTGAATCTACATAAGCACGACGACGTCTGTACACGCGTACGCCTACATACATCGCGCGCGCACTCTTCTGGATTCGGGCGGTTTCCGGCTATCTGCGCCTTGAGGGGTGGGGTAATTCGAATCGGTGCGGGGCGGACCGTTTCCATTCTGTACGTCAGTACTATTATATATTCTGTGCTATAGGTATGTTTTATTCGGTATCAAAAATACCCTAGACGAAGAAAGGTTTTGTCTAAGTTCTGAAACGCTGGTAAGATATCTTGATGATCATGGTGTTCTCTGTCATACGTAAGTGTCATACATAACTTGAATTAAAATATTTAAACTTTGACTTGAACCGATAGTGTCCTTATCAACCTCGGCATTGGCAGAATCATCGATGAAGCTATATTTTAAAAATTGCATTGAATTGACTTTGGCTTGTACTCACATATTTATTAATCAGTAAGTCCTTGCTCATTTTTAGGGTTCCAACCAAATAGAAGAATCTCGTAGCTATCGTAGACCTAGGTCTATGCTGCCAGTCTCTCCGTTTGTCTGTGTTTGTAGTATATTCTAATTTTAAAATAATGTAAGCGGATTGAGCAAAATCTTTAGTTTACCTACTTATTTTTCTTGTGAATTTGTAAATGTTGATTATCGAAGAGATTAAATTAAGGCTATATAAACGCGTGAGATTAATAGCGTCGCCTTTTCTACAAGTAATTATTACAATTTATTTATTTTCTGCGGCTACTTTACTTTCTGTGACGTATTTACCTTTATAAAACCCCCCTTCCTGTTTAATTTATTGTCAGTGTCGCAAAATTGATAAATTAATTTTAAAACCCTATTCTACGGTATACTCTAACCGCAACAGCGAAAACAATCTCGTAGTAGTGAAGGATTAAGTTTATTTATTTCCTGTTAAACGTCACTCTTAAGTCTCGTATTAGTGACGTCGCGTGCGAAATCAACTTAGGGTTACCCCGTGATTCAAGGAATAGCATTGTACTTAAACCCAGTGAAAACATACGTGAGGAATCGTGCAAGACGAATTACATTGCGTCGCTCGATCGAATGCCTATAACTGGTTAGCACCGCGGCTCCGCAATACAATGCAACTATATGAAAAGATTCCTTTTCACATGTTATCTGGACATTAGAGTTACATTGGCGCCTCTTTCCTTTTACTTCGGGTAATTCCATTTTATAGGTGGCCGTGCCAATTTTAACCTAACATAAAAAAGTTTTCCTTTAACCAATCCAGTGCAAGTCGGTTACGCGCACCGAGAGTTCCGTATGTAAGCAAAATATTAGCAGAGTTACCATGTTATTTTAAGATCACGGAATTCTTATATTTTCCTGTAAGCGAGTTATAATTAAATGACCATGTACCTACTTGTATTCGTTGTTTAGTTGGTGATGACTTTAAGAGGGGAATGTTGGTCAAATTTCGTCTATTTTCTTGGATAGCTTCAAAATATGTACCTCTACAACAAAATTACAACAGTAGGTTTTCGAGATACTGTTTTAAACTTTCGTGATTTTCACTCATAATTACTAAACTAAACGGGACTTATCACGCAATAAATATTTATTTATTTACCTCGACGTTTCGGCTACATTGCAGCAACCGTGGTCACGAGTTAACTGAAGTGTAGGGTGTCAAGTTCGTTTAGCCGCACGAGTCTTTCGAACTACCCGCACTTGATCCCGATTAGAATCAGCACCCGTATCCCGAACTACCCGCACTTGATCAAGATTTTCTAACGGCACCCCATCACACCGACACACAACACTCACAACATCCGACGATCTCTCCGAACACTCCTGCCGACGCCAACACTTGTTTATAACAGGATTCCACGAAGACGAAAGCTTATATCCATCCTCCCGGTTGAAATTTCTATGTTTTTTTAATTTCAACCGCTTCACGCACCATTCTAGAGTAGAAATGACGTTCCGTTGAGAGAATTCTGGGATTGTGCAGTTCAATCCAGTGGTTTGGTCCTGACTCCAATAAATGCTCGGCTATGGCTGACTTATTTACTTGGCGATTTTTAACAGCCGCGATATGTTCCTTGACCCTTTCAGCTATTGTTCTTTTTGTTTGTCCGATATAGGAACTACCACAACTACAATCAACCTTATAAACACCCGGTGTTTGGAAAGGAACAACATCCTTGGGTGTCCGCATATGCCTCGCGACCTTGGACAAAGGCGTGTACACAACCTTGATGGAATACTTGTCCAAAATAGCGCCAACCTTGTCAGTCACTCCCTTAACATAAGTAACATAAGGCATATACGCGGGCTGTCTAGCCACGTCAGGATGTCTATCCCTACGTTTCCTTCTGGGCTGCCGTTTATTCACCACAAAACCGTTACGCTTTAGCACCTCCTGAACATGTCTCAGCTCATCCTCAACAAATTTAGGGTCGTACAGATCCAATGCCCTATTTTGCAGCGAACTCACAACAGATTGGAGATGTCTGGGATGGTGGTGAGATGAAGCATTCAGATACCTATCCGTGTGCGTCGGCTTCCTATAGACAGTATGTGCCAAATCCATCAAGTATCCATCAAGTATGTAATTCCATCAAGGTTGTGTACACGCCTTTGTCCAAGGTCGCGAGGCATATGCGGACACCCAAGGATGTTGTTCCCTTCCAAACACCGGGTGTTTATAAGGTTGATTGTAGTTGTGGTAGTTCCTATATCGGACAAACAAAAAGAACAATAGCTGAAAGGGTCAAGAAACATATCGCGGCTGTTAAAAATCGCCAAGTAAATAAGTCAGCCATAGCCGAGCATTTATTGGAGTCAGGACCAAACCACTGGATTGAACTGCACAATCCCAGAATTCTCTCAACGGAACGTCATTTCTACTCTAGAATAGTGCGTGAAGCGGTTGAAATTAAAAAAACATAGAAATTTCAACCGGGAGGATGGATATAAGCTTTCGTCTTCGTGGAATCCTGTTATAAACAAGTGTTGGCGTCGGCAGGAGTGTTCGGAGAGATCGTCGGATGTTGTGAGTGTTGTGTGTCGGTGTGATGGGGTGCCGTTAGAAAATCTTGATCAAGTGCGGGTAGTTCGGGATACGGGTGCTGATTCTAATCGGGATCAAGTGCGGGTAGTTCGAAAGACTCGTGCGGCTAAACGAACTTGACACCCTACACTTCAGTTAACTCGTGACCACGGTTGCTGCAATGTAGCCGAAACGTCGAGGTAAATAAATAAATATTTATTGCGTGATAAGTCCCGTTTAGTTTAGTAATTATGAGGTTTTCGAGAGGCTCATAATTTATTTATTTACGTTACACATCCGTGTTTAGGTTACAGATGTGCATATGATTAGAGTACCAAATTAAGCATTTTAGTAGATTCGGAGCAAATTGGCTGTGACAGATGGACAGAGAAACATACAGACCTACGGTTGATCCTCTAAGGGTGCCATTTTTCTTTCTGACGTATAGAATCCTAAAAACTGGCGCTTTTTCACTATCCCTTGCTTGTTAGTACCTCATCGGACAATATACCATTTATTTATTTTATTGATTTTGCTGTGCAAGTCATTTACCACGTACCTACTGCTGAATCTGAATGCGTAGCTAATAAAGTAGGTATTTTATACTAATAATAAATAAGTAACAACTTTCACAGTTGTTTTCCTCTTATCGAAACTTACAAAAACCCCTTGATTTACTGAAATCTTGTAATATTTGTGAGAAAAGAAATTATGCCCAAAGCATTTTACAATTTTATAATTAATGGTATAAATGCATAAGAGTGGACAACACATTCTGGTTCAATATGAAACTTTACTATTGCTGCCTTGACACGGTGTCATGATTCTATGTATTATTGGAAATTCTCTTCGCTTTTGAATTATAATGAGCGAACGATAATAGTTATGATTATCCGTAAGGATTTCTGGATGATCAATAGAATCCAATCAGCCTCAGACGGCGTGCAGAATTAGTAATCGGCCACAATCGATAAGAATTAGTACACGGGCATAATTCCCGATTACCTTTCCACCGATCTCCTATTCTATAAGTTAACATAGAACATCGAATTTTATCGAAATTACGTCATGAGCACGCTACTTTTTTTTAAAGAAATGATTCACTTCTTGGAAACCTGACGCGTGAGTGGGTTAGGTATTTTTTTTTAATTTTCACGCGAGATCATCACCGCTGACCGAGTGACCGTCATTCCACTTAACTCTACTTTTAAATTTTTGGACACTGTCCAGGATTCCCAATAGAATAATTTATCTACAAACTTTCATTAACTGAAATGATTATGCAAATGTATGTTCTAGTGAAGTGGCTTTGTTCTTAACAAAATTCAGAGAATCTTATATAAGTTATCCGCCGCTGCGACCTACTTCGCAAATGTGTTGTTATTTGGTTTGTTTAAATGTAAATACGCGCACAAAACGACTCTCACTGGCCGAACAAAGCCGATATCATGTCGTCAGAGAGGTCCGGAATCACTGTCCCGTGAAGTGACACACAGAATAACTCACGTTTTTATGCAACTATGTACCTAATTGTGTTTATTATAAAACCAGCTTCGTTCCTTTTGGTTAAATTTAACTTTTCATTTCCTACGACAGGCGGAGGTGATTGTTCTAGCAAAAAACGTTTATGACCAACGATTATTTCACGTGAGAAGATCTAAAAATACTCTTGGCGGAATAGGCTTTAGAATATACGTGCATTTAAAGATCCCACCTGTCACCTGTCTCTCGTTGCTAGTTTGGTATTGCCAACAGAGCTCTGATAGTGGTAGCATGGATAGGTATTAAGCTTTTTCGCCACAACGGACGCTATCATTTCATTATACAAATTCATTAGTGATTTAGGAACAAGAGGTCGGTTTTTAGATCCCGTAGAGATTCCCAATTTACGACAAAATCAAGTAGATTAGTCTCATAGGGATCTAATTAGACCTCGAAGTAGTTGACTTCCCATCCTAAGCCAATCGGGGATAACGTCACAAGGTTATAGAAAACTATGTCAAGTACACGTTTAGATTTTTTCAGTAGATACAAGATGTAGGTACGTTCGCTCAATGTTAGTGATGGATGGTGCCGCCGCTCGGCAACCAAATCCGATGAGACCAGAATTTATCAGTTATTCGTTAAGCTTTTATCACGTTACTAGGCCAGCTGGGTGAGCTGTTCGTGAGCTGTTGGGGAGTGATTTGATCCGATACCCACCTTTATCATATTTACGTTCATACAATAAACCGCTAATTATTCTCATTACGATTCCCAGATAAAAATGTTATTGAGTCTAATTGACAAACAACAAAGGCAAATGTAAAAACTCGTTTCAATTGTATTTTAAACAAAGCGGTCTTCTCTGGTTATGCTACTTGGCAGCTACCTATGTCGTTGGTCGGAGCTCGGTAAATCCAATCAAAAACGACTCACTGCAGCGTGACATTTTGGCGGTGGTAATTGTTTTACCAAGCCAAAGTGAAATACTCGCGCTAGAGGAAATTCGATTCACGAGATTTCGGGATATGGTAGAGTGACTCGAATTCGTAGAAGGTGGTATTCCAGCGCGTAGCGTGATGCAATGACGACAGGCTAGACGGTTAGCGCGAGGCCGTATCGGCGGTGTGGCGCGTAGCTTCACTTCAGTATTGCCTTAGCGCTCCACACTCAAACACGTGTTGATCGACTAACACTAGCGATAAACATCGCGCGTGGTGTACGTTGAACACAAGTGAATAAATTACAATTTGACTTTTTTTTTAAAACACTTTCTTATTTTTTTGTGAAATGCGCGTGTGCGCCGAGAGACAATCCTTCCGTTGTGGACCAACACGTTGGTTGCGACGCCGTGCCACGAGGATGGCTCACTCAGTGGAACTGTTGCATTTTCAGTTCAAACGGATGCTGAACAAGGAACTGAGCCACTTTTCGGAGTCCAGCAAATCCGGCAACCAAATCTCCGAGTACATCTGCTCTACTTTCTTGGGTAAGTGCTTATTTTTTACAAACTTTTATTTAGTTAAATAACGTGCGTTGTTAGTTACTAATCGAATACATGTGGTTAAGTCGCATTTCACCTACTTCCAGTGGTCACATTGGCTTGAAATTTGGCACACAAATCTAGATTGAATGACAATACAAATGCCTATAGTCGACAAAAGTTTATAAGCTTTAGTCTTTCTTTTTAAGTAACGAACAAGGATAGATTTCTGGAAAGAAAACATAAGTCCTGTGCAATAACTTGTTTTAAGTTTGTTTGGCTTCAGTTATGAAAACTCTGTTTAATTTCAATGCCGGTGTAAAATGAGGAATGCAAACTTTTATGAAAGTTGATTTAGAAGCGCAATAAACTTTTACCGTCTCATTGGAAGAGTTTACAAAATGAAATATTTCTAGTTTATTGTGTTCTAGAAAAAACTACAGGCTTTTACGTTGTACGTTTATTGGCTTGGATATTGCCTTTCTATTGTTATCCCGTACAATAGATACAAAAGAAATCGAGAGAGATGTCATCTGAACAACTACAGTTAGCTTTGCAATATTCAATATTAGAACTTGAAGCTTGGATAATCTACAGAAGATTAAGTGAGGTAAATTATAGCTTTATATCAAAGAATAAAATGTAGCTTTGTTTGACCGTGTTTATCGTTTACGTTTGAGTCACTGAAGTAGGTATATAGACTGTGTGACGTCTGCGCCGTGCCCCGCCCGCCCAAACAATAATCCCGCCCTCCCCGCTTCATTAGAGTGCTCTGCATCAAACAGAAACACAAGATACTTAAGTAATACTTACATAATTCATACAATTACGAAAGCGCAACCCTCCATAGAAATTATAAAAAATATTGAACGTCTACTTTTAACTGGATATTAAAGTTCTTTCCTCATCATCGCGTGTTTTGTAACATGTTAAAAGATATGGTATCTAATCGGCGAAAAAAGATTTACGCTATCTTATTATAACTAACGGATGAGCTCTAGGAGGTAATAAAATATTAAACGTAGCGCGTTTCTTATCTGTTATTCAGTCTAGAGCGACGTACCGTGGGCTTATGACTGACGTGTGCTATCCTTGGCTCTCACGGTAGTAGTCTGAATGTATTCCAAACTGATAATCACACTTGACTATGTGGCCCACTGTAGTAAGTAAATAAACATAATTACTTATCTGTAGATAACAAAGTTATGATGACCTCTTGCTCAGGCGGCGTGCTAGCTGATAATGATAAGGCTTGTACATCCCAGGGGTGAAGATGAAGTTTAGTGATGGATGAAGATTGTAATAGCGCCGCTGAAATTGTTGCTGGTTCATGCCAGATAATGAAAAGAAAAGCCGTAGTAGCCACTTGGCTACTTGGTTTAACCGATGGCCTTTTACACACAGAAAAGTGGGCCCCAAGCTCGCACCTCTGAGTTTTTTGATATTCATGTGCGAAATTACATTTGAAATTTACCATGACTTTTACGGGGAAAGATAGGTAAGAACTGCATATACCTGCGAAGCAATTCAATCGTATTTGTGAAGTTCCCAGTCCGAATTAGGCTCGCGTGGGAACTACAGCCCAAACCATCTCATTCCGGAAGGCCTGTGCTCAGCAGTGGCACCGAGTATAGACCAGAAACGATGAGAGATAATAAAAATTAGGTTATACTACTCATAGTCCCTGACGACCGAGTTGCCATGTCTATGAAGGCAATATAAAATTGAAATGTCTCCCTCCGCAGTCATTTAGCTTTTAGCGAAGCATAACGATGCGCCCTGCTATTAGCGTTAGTCTGGCAGGCCTTCATAGTCATGAATATTCAAGGGGAGTTTATTGGGAACATAAAATATGCAGGACATGGGTATTTGAGTAGCTCAACGAGTCATTGAGGCAATTGTCCGGCGCCGGGCGTTCGTTTAATTTGTTTTTGAGCGGCTCTCGTCCATCGCGAAGTTTTCCCTCGGCGATGGCATAAATTACTTACTGAGCAATTGAAATTGTTTTGTTTCCTTCGTCATAAATTAGGTGCGGATAGCTCTCGCGTCGGAACGCAGCGTCGTAGTTTATGTCCGTACGAAAATAAAAATATTTTACTACAGAACACCCAGCGTGTTTTGCTGAACTCCGCGTCTGCATTTGCGATTTCATAGAACGCGTTAGGAAGTTTTTCAACAAGATTTATTTATAACAATAATAAATTAGGCCAAAGTAATGTACACTCTAGAGAGTTGTTAATAAAAATATGTAGGCTGTGGCGCTTGTAATCTAGATCTGCTTTTTTGATTGCGTGAGTTTTTTATTTTGTAAGCGTTATGCTATGTACCTATACTGAATTTGATACGTTAACCTATAAAAGTAATGACGCTTTTAAACATTTTTGATCTAATTTATTCACATACATGTTTACGTAATCAATCATTTCAGTGTTGGAATTGAAAATATTTTTATGCTATCAAAACAAACCAAACAACCTCGGCACTCGATATGTAACCGTGATAAAATAATGAGACCAATCAATTCATATTATCGCTTTATTAATACTCAACTTCAACTAAATTTAGTTTTAGCTAAATAAAACTTTTATTGCGCTCTTATTTGTTATCAGATCACTTAAGATTAGATGCCTCTACATATTAAGATGATACACTCTTGTGTAGGACTGTAATAGACCTGATTTGACCTAATTTTGTATATCTTTGAAATAAAACTACCGTGAGACACAGACATAATTACTAAAATAACCAACCTTGAAAAAGATCTACGGATTGGTTCGAAACATGTCAGTCACGCCTCGACTATTAATACATGAGTGACCCTTATCCCTTATCTTAGCAATTAGATTTAGTATAATTGTTTGTAAATGATACTCAAATTATATTATACAATCACGACAGGCCCCGGTGACGACAATTTTGTGAATTGAACTCATTGTGATCGTTAATCGCTTGCATAAGCTCGACTGAGATCTGATTAGATCAAGACCAAGATGGTAGCTATTGTAGTATTTAAAGATCATCTCAGTACAAAGGTCGAATTTCACGCACGTGCTTGCCAAGCATGTTAGCGTCTTACCAAAATTAGTTTCAGTTAGGTTTAGACTCTTTGTTTTTATTTGGCAAAAGGCGACAAAAGTTCTACCTAAGATTTATAAAATTTTGTTAATCGAGCTCCTATCCGATTTTTCACGCGTTGATTTCATTTACCATTTGTAACGTCTTAAGAATGATGGGTGAGGAAAAACCTTTTAGATTATTAAACTGCAGAAAGGCTCGTTTACGTAAAAATCACTTATCGTATATAATGGGTCAACGCCATGAGTGTCTTATCTGTTTCGCATCACGCAATTATTGCTCAAGGTAGGTGATGCCGAGCGGGACGGGAGGTTTGCTAACACTTGGCGTGACGTGACATAATATCTTTATATTGATCGATGGAGCTAGGTGTTATAATGACACAAATACCGCGACCTAGAACGATATCTATCAAATATAATGTGAAATGCGCAATTCACATGCTCACCTACTTTCTTTCCGTACCTAATGATACCAATGGCACGGTTTTAGTGAACTGATTAGAATCATTCAATTTATAACCCATAAGAACACGTATGTCGAAAAGTTAAACTAGTTCTGTTTCCTCACTCATGGCTATCTACTTACGTAACATCAATATGAATCGATGATGAGTTATTGGAGTTTAATATGTACTTTCTGGCGAGTACATCCCCGCCTGATTGGTACATGCCATCTGGAACAGTTGTCACTTTAAATTTATTAAACTGTAGATACTATGTGTCACTTTCAATACCTCGTTCGATATAATGTTTCATCTACATTGCAGTATATAAAATTAGATTTGTGATAGCAGTGTTCGTTTGAATGACAGCTAATTAAGTATTTTCTTATTACAGATAAACAACAGGAACTTGACCTGCCCTCATTGCAAGTTGATGAAGCGTCTGAACGTATCAAGAAGAAGGAAAAACCTCGCCATGGCGGCCCTGCGACTACGATGTCACAGGTTGGTATAATTAACCTAGAATACGGAACACTTATGATTAGAGTATGTCAATTTGATGTGATACACATATATTACCGCAGTAGGTACCTACACGATGGTACCTTATAAGTTATAACTCATAAAGATATAAATAGGTAGAGACATAGACTCAGATGTCAAAAGGTCAGGGAAACTCCCAATGTTTTTCTCTTAGTTATCTAATCATTGTTAGTTTTTTGACCCTGAACACGCCTCTATTCAAATAGACGACCGCTTAGCCTAGTTGGTAGTGACCCTGCCTACGAAGCAAGAGGTCCTGGGTTCAAATCCCGGTAAGGGCATTTATTTGTTTGATGAGCACGAATATTTGTTCCTGAGTTATGGATGTTTTCTATGTATTTAAGTATTTATTTATCTATATAAGTATGTTTATCGTCGTCTAGTACCCATAGTACAAGCTTTGCTTAGTTTGGGACTAGATCGATTTGTGTAAGATTGTCCCCTAATATTTATATTTTATTTTTTTTTTTTTAGAGGTCACACGCACTAGCGGACTACTTGTGCGCATCCGTCGTCCTTGCAATACAGTTTATTGGTGACATGTCGTAATCTAACCAATTCATTCCATTCCCAGATCACTGGCGTGAAAAGGACATTGACACACACAAACAGCTTCACCGGCGAGCGCGTGCCGCGGTACGGCGTGGACACTCCGCATGAGGAGGAACTAGGCCGCCAGCTAAGCGACTTGGACCGCTGGGGCGTGGATATATTCCGGATCGGAGACCTGTCGTGCGGGCGGCCGCTCACCGCCGTCGCCTACGCAGCTTTCTCCCAGCGCGAGCTGCTCGCCACCCTACAGATCCATGCGCGCACGTTCCTTGCGTTCGCGGTGACGCTTGAAGAACACTACATCCGTGACAACCCCTTTCACAACTCGTTGCACGCGGCTGACGTCACACAATCCACCAACGTGCTCCTGAACACACCCGCCCTCGATGCCGTGTTCACGCCCATCGAAGTGTGCGCGGCTCTGTTCGCCGCCTGCGTACACGACGTCGACCACCCCGGGCTCACTAACCAATTCCTAGTCAACTCTAGCTCTGAACTCGCACTTATGTACAATGACGAGTCCGTATTAGAAAACCACCACCTCGCTGTCGCATTCAAACTCCTACAGAACGACGGCTGCGATATATTTATAAACCTTCACAAGAAACAGAGACAGACGCTCAGAAAAATGGTCATAGATATGGTGCTCTCGACGGACATGTCGAAACACATGACTCTTCTGGCGGACTTGAAGACGATGGTGGAGACTAAAAAGGTGGCTGGTAGCGGCGTGTTATTGCTGGACAATTACACTGACAGAATACAGGTACTAGAGAATCTCGTACATTGTGCCGATCTGAGCAATCCCACGAAGCCTCTGCCTCTGTATAAGAGGTGGGTCTCATTACTTATGGAGGAGTTCTTCCAGCAGGGTGACCGCGAAAGAGAGCACGGAATGGATATCAGTCCGATGTGTGACAGGCATAATTCAACAATAGAAAAGAGTCAGGTCGGATTCATCGACTACATCGTGCACCCGTTATGGGAGACGTGGGCGGATCTGGTGCACCCCGACGCACAGGACATCCTGGACACACTAGAAGAGAACCGCGACTACTACCAAAGCATGATCCCGCCATCACCGCCACCCGCGCCCGCGCAGTCCCATGCAATATCTGACGACGATCGCCCTGAACAAATACGCTTCCAAGTGAGTATAATTCGTAATCTGCATCATAAATTATAACATTAAACTTTTTATTTAATAGAGTAGGTATGATTAGTTCTCATTATAAAGTACTAGCTGTTGCTCGCGACTCCGTCTGCGAAGAAAAATAGCCTACGACCTATTCTCAGACCTTCCGAGTACAGAGAAAAAGGTCAAGGGTAGTCAGATTTTGAAGGTTAATTCTCTTCTGTGGGTAGAAGTCGCAAGAGAGAACCCTCTAAAAATCGGTCAAGCCGTCTCGGAGGAGTTCGATAACAAACACCGTGACACAAGATTTTTATATATTAGATGTAATTCTACAAGTTTTTTGTTGTCTATTTAGGTAACACTGGAAGAGGGTGAAGGCTCAGAAGAATGCGAAGGGGAAGGCGACGGCGGGATGTGACGGAAACTACTGGGAATCTGTAAGAAACTCTCTGAGAAGATGCAGGTGTGGTGGAAGCTCTGGCAGTAGAGCGCGGGGCGCCTCGCCGCGGAGCCGGAGCCCTGGCCCTGACCGCCCGCGGCGCCCGGGGGCGCCCGGCCCGGCGCGCAGTCTTCTGTCGGATCGGATAATAATAATGTAAACACTTGTTGACGCTTACGTCGAAATGGAACGACCACCGGGTCCGTCGTAACATTTCGACCATGATTATTTATATGTGATTATTATGCAATGTTGATTAGGTAACCTAACGACTAAATAATATGTCCCTCCAATGACTGTATCATTCGATTGTCTAGTGTTTTTACTGTTGTTTCGTTTTGTCTAACCAAAGATGTGTAAAGTTCAATTTCCTAAGTAACAAAAACGTTCGGAATCCCTGTAAGTAGTTAGTTTTCGGTTGGTATAAAGTTAAAGTCGTGTAAGTAGTTATAATGCCGCCGCCGCACGACGCGGCGCGACTAAGTTAGGACATTGAAAACGCTTATTAATTGGTATGAAAGGGTAATTTATATTGTCATATCATCCACGTTTCTCATATTTAATACGGGTTTGCGATAATGATGTTATTCACCAAAATATATTAACGTAATAGGTACCTATCGTAAATTGTAATCTATTTTAAGGTAAATTTTAAAAATTGCCTTTTGGAGTTGTTGTTGTGTCTTTTTCCTGAATATTTGATATTCGGCCGCTGCGCCTGCGCGCGGCCCGCTCAGCTCACCTCTAGCACCTCATGTCGTATAAGGGTCGCTGGCGATCCCTTTTTATTTTTCTTTTAGTATAACGTATTTTTATGTGAATTAGGTATTTTATCTCTTTTACCCATAATGTTAGTCATGAATCTTATGGTAAAAGTTTTGTGTAAGTATGCAACTAACGGCTTGAAGTGTTTCATTAAAATGTTAAATACCTACTAACAAGAGTGGTTTGCGAATAAGTTTTCTCTCGAATTTTCAGTGCATTCGTTTGCAAAAGTAATTAACCTAAGTGTGTAATCGGTAGCGGCGTGCGGGCCGGGCCTTGCAATACTACATGCTAGTCTGTCTGCCCTGACTTCAGGCAATTTCATTCATCTTCACACTTCGCACAACAATCATACCTACTTTAAGTTATTTGCATATAAATAATCTCTCATTTGCTTCAATATTCATTCGTATTAGGAAAATAATTTATGAGCTAATTAAAGCAGCTACGTAGGTAACTGGCGGCTCGGGAAATTGTTGTTAGTTATATTTTCTTAACGCGAATGAAGCTCTAACCTTCAGTATATCGATGTTGCCTCGTCTGCAGATCTGACTTGAAAGTTACACTTAAGCGAGCGTAGTCACAATATAAGTAATGTACATTGCTGTTAGCCGCAGCGTCCCTTGCATAGCACGTCGCAGTCTACCTACGATTATAACTGGTACCCTCAGCATTTGACCTCTTCGATGAGGGTGCGACTACTTATTCACATGTACCTTTAAGGATGTTTGTATGCCATTATATCCATGTTAATGTAAATTCTAGCGATTGTTTTATGAGCTGGTCTCTATACTTTCATGTACTCAAAAGATATTTTGATTAATAACGTTTTAGTTCCTTACACTTTTTGTTCTCCCTAGTATCTCAATGAGTATTATTATGTTTTATAAATGCAGGTCATTTTCACCAATCATTCATCAGAGTCAAGAATGAAGGTCCAATGTACATTATTTTCGTAGGTAAATTAAGATTTTAATCGGCGATCAGAGAAAAAGTTGGGAAACAGTCGAACGCCGAGATGTCTTCAAAATGTCTGATTTTGGAAGTGCATAGATTAGGGTCGGAATGTCAAGTATAAGAAAAATTAAAACGCTTAAATACTTGTGTGTTAAAAATAGAAAGATTACGCTTAGAATCATTTGTTTTCTAATGTACCTATGTCTCTGTAACAAAATTGTGTTAAATAAAATGTTCATACTACAGTAGATCTGTGTATAACGTACGTACCCAATCTTGCGTAGTTCTTAATGTAAAACATAGCAACTTATTATGCCTACCTACTACGTGACCGGCACCCCTAGCTCTGGTGACATTTAGATTTTTAATAAAAAAGAACTGTATTGTGAATTATTGATTTTGTCATCATAATGGTCTTGCATGGTAGATTGTCAATATGCTTATGTTCTTGGGTCTCGGGTCTTTGTATACGCAAAGAGACTGTAGTGTTGTCTCGTGAGCAAAAACTTCCTGAAGAACAAGATTTTAACGCAATCGCATCCCATACTAAATATCATAGTAGGTAACCAGTATAATTCGAACTTGTGTGTTTTACCTGTACTACGGCTAAGATTGGATAATACCTAGATAAAATTATTATTAATAACAAGTTAAAAGTGTGCAATGCTGGTCATTTGCATAACTTATTATTTATGTTTAAAATAAAAAAAATAGCTTGTAATAGTTTAAATGACTATTTGAGTTGAACTAAAGAATATTAATGTATTTAGAATAAAAAGATATGGGAGAAAACTCAAACTATGGTTTCATTTTTTACTTTATTTCCGTTCTTGTAGTCTACCAAGTTTCCTTTGCAACTTATCAGCCCTAAAACATACATATAGAAGAAAAAAGTAAGTATATAGGTAAATTTACCTACTTGTTCCACTTTACACAGAAAAAGATGTCCAAAAGATCTTTACGGTTATGTATCCATACAATATTTCTGATCTGCGCATTCGAAGCAGCCAAACACAGCCAAAGTTACAAATATACATGTATCGACGATCTTAATGTTAAGTGAATAAAGTCGTGTACTTAAACATAGTTTTGTAACTTTGACTGTATCGATATTTTAGTCTACACTGTACATACACGCATTATGCCACCGTCAGATATACTTATCTCTCACCGAGAACATCGCAAAAGCGACATATTATTATTATGCGCATAGCAATGATTTAGACCAAAGGCATAAAGGCTTATAGGAATGTAACCGCAAAAGCCGCCCATCCATATAGGTATTCTAGTCTGCATGTAGTTTTGGAATCTGCGATGGAACTGCATGAAAAGTAGACGGGCGGTCGTCAGTTGCAGTTATGTTGCGATTAGAATAAGTACAGTTCGTAGATAAGGCCAGACTCGTTCGTGGTCACACCACTATCTATAGAGAGTCATTCTTTCGCTTTCGTCGGCAAATTCGTCAGAAATCATTTTTATTCCGCAAATGTAGGTAGGTTAGATTCGATAGGTATCTATAGATGCCCAAAGGGCAAATAGGCTAGAAATAGGAGCAGGGATCCGTCGAATAGCAATGGTGTGACGACGAGTCTGGACCCCCTTAGAGGGCATTAGAGAAAAAGAATGACAAAAAGTAACCTGGGGCCTGCTGTTGCATAACAAAATACAACTTATATTACAAGCGGAACTCCCTTTCTAGTTAATATAACTGCAGCGAGAGTTCCACTTGTAATATTAGTTGTACTTTGTTATGCATTATGCAACAGGCCCCAGGTTACGAAAGATAACCATGTGGAAATCGTGCGTGAATTATCCGCAACGAAATAATGGAATATCCACGTACTTATAAGGGGATATCCTTTATCAGCACATCACTAATATAGTGAAAATAAACGGATCACTCACGTCTCAAACCGAGTTTAACTTGACTGTTTCGGGCTAATCCGTAGCCCTTCTTCTTGGAGTCACCCGTCACGGCGGCTGCCAAACGCGCACACGCTTAAACTCGGTTTAAGACGTGAGTGATCCGTTTATTTTCACTATGAGTGAGTCTCACGGTAGTTTTATGTTTAAAATCACTGATATAGTTTTTGATCTTATCTTAATTTTTGAAGATCACTTCTGAACCTCTTACATTTGCACCTATCTACTTTTTTTAACTAAAGTTAAACATACCTCTTTGCAGTTCGGCAATGGCTAATAGAAAAGTCTTTATATTTCCTGAATAGCAGTAGCCTTATTTAGCCTTACTTAGGTACAACCCCAGTAATTATCTTTGTTAAAAAGAAAAGACTCTACGAGTGATGAACCCTTTTGAAGTCACTAAAATAATCGTTTGTTAGTTATTTACCTCAAAAGCAAAAAATCCTTGTAGCGTTTCACCTAGTCACGTTTTGACGCGGCGGAACAAAATCTCGATAGTTTTTTTATACTTGAAGCAATTTACCGCGTAGCTGTTCACGTAAGTAAGTATATTTAATTTGTAGAGTCATATTTTCCGTGTAGTATTTTACCCTAGACGCGCTTTACCGCGATCGTTATTTATTTTTCTTTGATGCGATGATTGATGTTTGCAGCAAAACTCTGTAACTATTTTTTTTAAACGCGTCTTGTAGTTATAGTTCAATATCTAAGAGGCTATCAAACTCATTGAAATATTATCTTTATTACTAATAATAGACAATACGTCGATAAACACTCAAGATCTCAGCTCAAGATAATAAATACAATAAAGTGTGTTGCTTGAAAGTATGCAGCTTGAGCCAGGGTCAGCTTCTGCTGGGCGGGGTAATTTTTATTTCATCGATAGCTCACACAAAGGGAAAATTTTGATAAGAGCTGGGCACATGCACCGACTAAATAAATAGCATAAAGTAGTACTAAAAATATTGCTGAACTAAGTAATGTTACAAAAATATTTAATCGAGCTGAAATGCGATTACATCTATTAGCGACCAAAAATATAGACGATTGAGATATAAAGCGAAAATAAAATAAACGATCGAGGTGAAATGCGACTAAAATCACTAGCGACCAAAAAATTAGACGATTGTGACATAAGACAAAATTTAAATAAACAATCGAGGTGAAATGCGACTAAAACTATTAGCGAGCAAAAAAAATACGATTGAGACATAAAGCGAAAACAAAAAACACGATCGCGGCGAAATGCGACTAGGTGAAACGCTACAAAGAATTTTTGCTTTTGATGTCCATAACTAACAAACGAAAAAAATCGCATCTCTATTTGCGCGGTGAAGGAAAAACGTACAATCAAACATTTTCATATCAGCAGCATTAAGTAAAATTAGGATTAATCAGTGTTTATAGGTTTTATTTCGTCACCCACTGCGCAATTTAACGTGAAGATAATATTGTCATTAGCCGCGTACTGACTGGCGAGGCAGCCTCAGGCGTTTGCCTCACCCGTTTGCCTCGGCGAGGCAGCCTCGGGCAGTCAGGACGTGCCTCGCCCGAGGCAAACGCATGCTCGGCTTCGGGCGAACGTGCCTCGGCCGAGCCGAGCGTAGCGCGTACTGACTAAGCGAGCAGCCTCGGGCGTTTGCCTCACCCGTTTGCCTCGGCGAGGCAGCCTCGGGCAGTTAGGACGTGCCTCGCCCGAGGCAAACGTATGCTCGGCCTCGGGCGAGCGTGCCTCGGCCCGAGCCGAGTGTTGTCGGTTTTTGTCCATGCGTGATGTGCCAACTCGGGGAAAAAAAACTCGATTTTACGTAACTCGAGTTAACTGGATGAAACAGAGAAATTTTTCAAAGTTTTTACCAATTTATTCCCTCAAATTCGCACTAATAGTTTAAAAAAAAATGGAGCAGACAAACAATTTTTTTGACGAAAAAGGATGACGCAATGTAACGTACATGTCCCGTACAGAGCAGTGAAGGCCAGAATATACAAGAGAACAGCGCGCGCCAGAATGTACAATCTTAGTACTAGCGCTCGGGTAATTTTTAATGGGGGGAGGGGTGCGGGGTTTTAAAGGGGGGATGAAAATTTCATTGATTTTGCCGTAGGATGCACCGCTTTCAAGATATTTGACGTTTTGTGTTTTGTTACCCGAGCAGTGTAGTCTGTCTGAAATTCCGTAGATTAGCAAAGCATTTCCGTAGGTCTGGGCACAAGGCCTGTCTACGGACTTTTCCGTAGATCTGGCAACGCTGTACCCGATGCTGCCTCGCCGAGGCTGCTCGCCAGTCAGTACGCGGCACGGTCGGCTCGGGCCGAGCATGCGTTTCCCTCGGCGAGGCGAGCAAACGCCCAAGGCTGCCTCGCCGAGGCTGCCTCGCCAGACAGTACGCGGCTCGCTCGGCTCGGGACGAGGCACGCTCGCCCGAGGCGAACGCATGCTCAGCTTCGGGCGAGGCACGTCCTGACTGCCCGAGCTTTCGGTCGAGGCAAACGCCCGAGGCTGCCTCGCCGAGGCTGCCTCGTCAGTCAGTACGCGGCTATTAAAACAGGCTATGTTGATGTATCGATTAAGATAAAAATATTTGGTGTAGGTTTGTTAAGACTATTTTTTGATTTAGGTATCTGTAGAGTTAAGTAATCCCCACCTCTAGTAGTTAAACTGTTGGCTAAGTATATGACAAATTTAACAGGGAAACTATCACTGCTTCAAGTCTGGATAAGGCTTTACAAGTTGACGAGTAATAATCGATCAAAACTTAATATGGAATATTTGCCGCATGTTTTATTCAATTACTGTAAGAAATGTTGCAATCGTAATTGTAGGAAACAGTCCAAGTCAGAACAATATCGTTTTGCAATGACTGTGACCAGGGGGTAAATGCCTGCCTCATAATCAAGCAGGGAGTTGCAATCTTCAGAAAACAGTAGAATACAATAAAAATTTTAGTAATTCTGGAATTTCTATTCAACTGTCAGAAAGACACGCGAGCAAATCCTTGGGTAAGTGTTAGGTAGGGAGTTGCGCGCAGTGCGCGTTTGGCAGCAGCTGCCGTGGCGTGTGCTCCGTGATGATGGGCAACGGATGAGCCCGAAACAGGTCAAGCTAAACTCATTCATAGACGTGAGTTATCCGTATTTTTTCACTATGAATACTCTCACAAAAAGGTAGAGTGGGTTAATTGTTCTAACTCCTTGCTACGAATTTATCCGTTGCTACGACGGTGCTACGGGTACTACGTAGCACTCACAAAATATAAGAATACTATAGTATAAATCTTCCCAGGTGAATTTTTCGCTTCGAGCCATTATATTAAATTTGAACCTTAATACTATGACGATACCGTTTGTTTTGAAAGATAAGGGCTCGAAGCGAAAAAATCACCTGGGAAGATTTATACTATACTAGGCTTTACTCCCTGTACACGTGTAGCCTGTGGCTGCGGTACACGCAGCGGTCCTACATTCTCCTAGTCAGTGAATTAATTTTATAATTTATTTACTAACATTTAGACCTTAACCCGTCACGCGTCCCAGGGACTACGTTAGTCCCTAACTTTTTTTGCGGGAAATGTCCTAGAGACTACTACTGAAGTCTCTAGGACATATCCTGCATAAAAATAAATTTTACTAATTTTAGTACGGTGGACGCGTGACGGGTTAAGCTACTAAGAAACATATGAATCTTTTGATACTTGAAATAAATTATTACATACTAGCTTTTGCCCGCGACTCCGTCCGCGTGGAATTAGTAATTTGGGCAGCTTATTTTTTTTATCCAATTTGCTTTTTCATCAATTATGGCTCTGCTTAGTTCAACGATATAAAAAAAATTACCCCCCCCCCCGCAACCCCCCCCCCCCCGTCACCGTCCCCCCACCGAACCCCCCCCCCCCCCCCCCCGCACACCCGCGTACACATTCACCACCGTACCTACTCCCAAGTCACTACTTCTAAAAACAGTTCTATAAATTCTTAAAATAGACGTATCTTTCTTATTTGTGAACCGATTCAAATGAAACAAACACTAAATGTTAATCCAAGAAAATACCAACATATCAGTGAAAACCGCATCCTTCTAGGTTAAGCCGTTTCTGAGATTAGCGCGCACAAACGCACAGACAAACAGACAAACAGATAAACAGACAAACAGATAAACAGACAAACAGACAATAATTCTAAAAAACATTGTTTTGGGTTCTATTGCGCTAGTAAATAGCCCTAGTGACAGTTTTTCTCAAATATCTTCAATGTACAGACACCGACTTGTTACAGATTTATTATATGTATAGATTATTATTTAGCCGCGATTTTTCTCACGTAACCCATTAGATGTGGAAATCGAATTGAAATTCCGAGATTTTACCGAATTCCCGCGTGAACTCCCTTAAATTACATCATGGTCTTCATTTTACATTGTAAGTATGACAAACACCCGACAAAATATCATGACATTAGTGGTTAAGATTTTGGAATTTTTCATTTATCCCACAGAAACTGCCTACATACCAAATTCCATCCTACTTCAACCGACTCCAAAAAAAATACCTAATCAATTCGGTTGTATTTTTTTTTTCATCTCTCATACTCGGAAAGTGAGAATCATGTCTGACATACAGGAGGATAAACTATTATTTTCTTCCCAAGGGTAGAAATGAATTAAAAAAAAAATAAAAGCATTGCCTGTCAATGGAACACATACGCATTCATCCAAGCATTACGGCATATACATGGAATAATTAAGTATTGAGTTTTTTTTTCTTAATTAGTCATATTACAAATTTTATAATGCCAGTGAAATATTATTAAATTAAATTATTATTATTATTAAATTAAATTATTAATTTACATTAGTTTCTTATTTAGTGACTTAAACCAGAAAAGTTAGAAAATGTTAAGAAAAAAAAAGACAATGTTATTGTCTACACAGCCTATCTCCATACAGCTTAACTCCTTGGTTCAAATTGGTTACTTAACATATTTTATACTTAAATAAATTTACTAAAATACCTACTTTATCTACCGTTTTCATTGATTATTATATTGAACATTCTAAATTTTGTTAAATTAATTATTCCTTAACAATAAACTCCATTGAAATATTTTACAACAATCATATTGACCAGTTTAGACATTTTTATTTATTTATACTTATATTTTCTTACTTTCCTTGTAGTCGAAATGAAAAGCAGAGTGTTTAACTCGGGAAAATACCAATATGACCCTCGGAATGTTGGCACCCTCGCTGTGCTCGGGTGCTAAGTAACCTCGTGTGATATTGGTTATTTTCCTCCCTCGTTGAACAATCTACTATTTCTTATCTCAGATCTCTGTCATTTATCAACACATTTGAAAAAATAATCTGATGGATCCCGGAGAAATCGAAGAAACTCTTCATACATTGTAGGGACATATTGGGTATGTATTACAATACCGAAGTACGAAAGACCGAATGTATTAAAACATCGAATGGGTCAAAAGGCCGACACGATTTTTTTCTGAAACCGTAAACTTCTCAGAATTTATTAAAACGGCATCATACAGAACCCATTAGGTTAGGTTAGGTTTGTTTTATGAGTCGTTTTCAAAAAAAGTGTAAGTACTCAATTAAGCGATTTAATAAAAACAAAAGTAAATTGATTCCTTTGTGTGACGAAAGTTACCCATATATTTTCTATGACTAACTTTCGTAACACAAAGGAAGCGATCGTGATTTTGTTTTGATTAAGCCCTTAACTATGTACAATTTTTTTGGAAAAGACTCTTATAACAATCTTAAAAAGTTAATAATATTAATAATAATAATATGTACAGTCAGCAACAAAAATACGAATACACTTAAAGTACCAAAAATATGTATACACGCCTTTATGCCCTGGTAATAGAGTCGTGGATGCATATTTTTGGTACTTTGGGTGTATTCATATTTTTGTTGCTGACTGTACTTATAGTAATTTGGGTATTTTTTGTACTATACTCAATAACTAGTACTCCACGGGTTGCGATTCACAGTTGCTAAGCAATTTATAGTCATCGAAATGTATATAGTGAAGTGGAACTGATGGTGAAACACGAGGACTCCTCAACAATTAACGTCTCAGAATCGGGAAAATCATTATTTTGGAAAATATGGACAGCAGTTGACATTGTACTACCAAATGTTAGACTAAAATTAGTTTTTTAAGTTAATGTGAGTCTAGCATTTGGTAGCACAGTGAACGGTTTTGCGGTAGGTAAGTACTCTGAAGATGAGCTTTGGTGGAGTTCGGAACGCGTCAGTGTAGTTTGGTCTGAGTTTGGTGGTGGTGATAGCTGGGTTTGTGTGATTTGTGTGTGTTCATACAGTGTGGAGGTGGAGGAACTGCATGAACACGCATTTTTTACATAAACGTAGCTATCGTAAGATCCGCGGGTGAGCAAAGTAATTGTTTCAGTTCATTAATATAGACCTCCGCAAAGTAACGCCTGATCCAATAAATTAAAGAATGTAGATTTTTTTAAAAACACACAAAACGTCAATTAAATAATAATCAATAATGTCAAATAATTTAACAGTTTAACCACTAGGAAATTTAATTTCCCGTAGCCAAACCAGTTTGGCTACGAGGAAAAAGGGAATGTAGCAGGACGACAACGCCATCTAATCAATATTATTGGCTCTTCCTTAAAATTTACCTACATATTACTAATATTACTACTTATAGATAATTTAAGACTATTAATATGCATAATAATAATAATAATAACGCTGCTTGTTTAACGTTATATCGGACTATCGGACGGACTCTTTTGCGAACACAAAGATTGTTTTGCTTTCATCTCAACTCTTCATGCAATTTTTTTTTTATTTAAAAGGTTTTTGTACACAAGCAAACTAAGTAAGTATAAAAATATTTGAACATTATTACATGAATATTGTTTAAATCGAAATCTATTAAATTATTGATTTCTAGCCGCTTTTTGCCTTTAATGTGTACTATGTTCATAATGTTGTATACCAAAAATAGTAATACACCTGACACAGCATCCTCATTAAAGGCCACCACAAACCGGAATCGCGGGGTGCCGACGGAGCGTGCCCAGCGCGGTACACTGAATCATGTATACGGTGACAACACCGGCAGCGCGGCACAGCGTATATGATTCAGTGTTATTGACCGCGCTGGGCACGTTCCATCGGCGCCCCGCGCTTCGATTTGTGGTGGTGTTAAAAAATAAAGCTGAATGGGTTATGTCCTATAGCAGTTTTAAAAAACTGTCTGTCGTCCGTGCTGTTGTTTTGTCTGTGCTGCCGTCAGCGTTGCCAGATCTACGAAAAAGTCCGTAGATCTACGGATTTTAGGCCTTGTGCCCAGACCTACGGAAGTGCTTGGCTAATCTCATTTTTCTTAAATTCACCTGTTAGTTTCGCTGATAACTAGCAAAAATGAACAAAACGGAACGGAATGAACGGGAAACCGAAGCGTATGAATAGAAAATTTCTTTCTTGTCAGTATGGATTGCCAATTATTATTTTTTTTAATTTAAGCCGATTTCCTATTGCCAACTTACGTTAGCCAGACTCTTATCTAATTTTGAATAGCATTTAAGGGTTTACGTGCAGTCGAATATACCTAACTTAAAAAAATCCGTAGAACTACGGATTTTTCTTCAGGTGATTTACGGAATTCTAGATTTTTTCGCCTGGACCTACGTGAATTTACATAAAATGGATATGGCAACACTGGCTGCCTGCTTCACCATTGGTTGGTTTGGTTGGTTGGTTTCCTCTAAGTAGTCTGTGGTTGGTTTGGTTGGTGCATAGTCTGTGACAGTCTGTGTCTCTGTGTTGGATATCTGACTTTGTTGGATATTTGTGTTGTTTGTGCGAATAGCGCTTTGATAATTAAATTAAATTGGTACCTAAATTAATAATTCTGATAGGTATATAAAGACGTCAAGTTTCGAAAATGGTGAAGCTAACAACAGAACTTATACAGAATTCTATGCAGTATATGAATCCATGTCGCGATCGCGAACTGGATTTGAGAGGTTAGTCCCAATGAACGTAATCAAAATGTTTCAAAGCAAACCCATGTTAATATGGGCTACTTATTAACGTAACCCTGAAACTGACTTTTAGTTCATTCGTAATAAAAAATCATGATAGTGAACACGCAACATTAAATTTTTTCAGGTTACAAAATACCGCAAATAGAGAATTTAGGTGCCACTCTTGACCAGTTTGACACAATCGATTTCTCAGACAATGATATCAGAAAGCTTGATGGATTTCCGCTACTGAAGAGGTTGAAATGTTTACTGCTAAATAACAACAGGATTGTGTAAGTATTATTCTTCTTACAGTTTGCACTACAACTGCTTCTCGCGTCTACTTATAACAAACCATTTTAACTTTTTACAGACGGCTAGGAGAGTCCCTAGAAGAATATTTACCCAACTTGGACTCTTTAATATTGTCCAATAATAATTTAACGGAGCTAGGTGATTTAGACCCACTAGCAACTTTGCCTAAACTGAAAACGCTGTCACTTATGAACAATCCAGTTGCAAACAAACAGCATTACAGGTATGTATAAAGCCTTATTGAGTTGTTTGTTTTTTTCGATGCAATATATCGGAACTGAGCATCAATGTCTTCCCATGTATCGGTTAGAAACATCAATGTTTTCTGAACATCAAGTACTTTTTCTAACATTACATCACAATGCTCTAGTCAGCCCTCTGACACTCCATGCAAACATCAATTTATAGTTATGTACTCACCAGCACTGTCCGTGTCTGCACACCTATTGTGTGTGTTTAAGGATGGTGAATGTTCAAAAAATTTGTATAACTAAGAAAATACAACTTTCATGCAAATCATTGCTGATTCAATTCAAATGTTGTTTATTTAAAAAAAGTGAAAGCCATGTATGAGAAGACTTAAAGAAAAAAGTTTTTTGATATTGGATCCAACTGAAGTTTTTATGAAATGAACTGGTTATCATTGATTCAATTTTTTGTGAAATTACATTGAATACATCAAAAGCTTTTTAAAACATTGGGTCGATTTGATGTATCGCCACAGAATATATAATAGTACTGACGTACAGAATGGAAACGGTCCGCCCCGCACCGATTCGAATTACCCCACCCCTCAAGGCGCAGATAGCCGGAAACCGCCAGAAACCAGAAGAGTGCGCGCGCGATGTATGTAGGCGTACGCGTGTACAGACGTCGTCGTGCTTATGTAGATTCAAGAACGCGTATTTGTACGTTGTGTCCGCCGCGTGGTATTGCATTGCAAACATCGAGTAATTTTGATGCATCAATGTATATTGAATATCCCTATAATGGTACATTGCTGTTGATGATCAATCACTTCTAAATTTGTAGCTATATGGCCCCACAAATGATATTTGTGATATTTCTGGCATTGTAAAAATAAGGCTTAATAGTGTAATTAAATTAAATTAAAATGAAATTAACTTTATTTCAAGCTCGAGGCTCATAATATGTTAGTTACAATATAACTTAAAAGCTATGTTAGTGATAATGTAATTCACAAGACTCCACTATTGTTACTGGGCCTGTGAAGTCCACAACAGTGCATAATGTACGGACAGTCAATCCTGTCCGCAATCATTGATAGGATGGTGTTGGGGCTGTCACGCACGCGCCGCACTAGCGACGCGGCTCGCAGGCGCATTGTCGCTTTAAAACAGGTTACGCGCGCGTCGGCAATTCCACTAATATTATAATTGAGGAAGATTGAGAAGATGTTTGGTTGTTTGTCCAATCCAATAATGGCTGAACAGAGTTAGATGAAACTTGGCATACAGATAGACAAAAATCTAGATTGATACATAGAATACTTAATATCTTGGTAATGAATGGTGGGATTATAGCAAAGGGGGCCTAAAATATTACCATATCCTTCTTTCATACATTTCTTGAATTAGATATTTAGGAAAAGCCACAGGTTAACCTTTTCAACGCCAAGCCTAACCAAAACGTAAAGTGTAAAGATTACTTTGACATTAAACTTTGTGACAAATATCACAATTTATATATATATTGATGGAGTTGAAATGGTTAAAGCTAGTAACTTCATAAAGCTTGACGAAATCTGCGCTGCGGATCTGATTTTCTTAAAAAAAAATCTTAATTGATAGGTGAGCACATAGTCAAGTTATTTTACTATTAGTACCAGTAATAGTGTTTGGAACTAAGCATCATTGCTTGACCAAAGACCTAATTGCGCCTCTGTTTAAGTTTGGGACCTCTAATTAAGCTTGGGTTAGTATAAATCATTTAACATGTGTCCCAGATTGTTAAAGACCTGGGTTTGATCCCCAACCCCATCATTTTTTTTGCTGTTTTTTGTGTTTTAATTACAGTATTATTAAAATAAAATAGCTATAATTTAACAAATTTTGATTTTTCAGAGCATACATAGCATACAAAATGCCAAATCTGAGGCTCCTAGATTTCAGAAAGATCAAAGCAAAGGACAGAGAGGAAGCCACAACTTTGTTTAAAAGTAAGAAAGGCAAGGAGATACAAAAGGAGATCACCAGAAAGGCCAAAACATTTGTCCCTGGTGGAAATATGCCAGACTCTAAAGTCACCAGTAAGTATCATTAAACAAGTTTTCATTAAGCCTTTTTAAAAATCCATAGCTTATCTGTTAACTAAAGATGTTATGGATGGATTTCTGATCGGAAAGTCAAGATTTCTTATTGATATTAAACTGCCAATTTCGACTTTGGTCACACACTTTTAAATTGGAGGTTGACTTACTGCGGCAGAGGTAATTGTGATCAGCCAGCATATATAAACAAGTTCATGCTTGTTTTACGAGGAACCTCCCTTCCCATGCACTTTTGTTTATTACTTCTCCACTTATCGTTTCATATTAGAGGATGGTTCATTGGTTTTGCGTATTATTTCGTTTTATTAGACCCCTCCTTAACAGAATCTCTCTTCTGCCTCCAAAATCGCTTCAGACTCCAATTCCGACAACTCAACTCAAATTTCAGTTTCACCACTTTGGTAACATCACTACTGTTAACAATGATGAGAATTTCTAACAATCTTCTGAATTTCCTTCTTCACTTCCAGATCTCACTCCTCAAGAAATACACAAAATCCGTGAGGCAATTAAGAACGCGTCTTCGCTGCAAGAAGTTGAGAGGTTAACGAGAATGCTGCAGTCGGGGCAGATACCTGGACAGAAACCATTACAAGCACAGCCAACCAATGGCCAGCGTAAGATGTCAATTTGTTTTAATTTAATTTTCACTTTGCTGATCAATGAAACATTAATGTACATTAATTCCAGTATTAGCGAGGATATCCATTAAGTAAAGAAAGCCCTTCTAATAATTAATGATTTTGGAGCTTGGAGAAACAAGATCATTATAACTACTGAACTTTTTGTAGGGTAATTGAACAAACTTTAATGCTGTATATGTTGTAACTCATGTCCATGTATGATGTTAGATATTATAAAATTATATTTATAATTATTGTGGAAGTAAATGAAACAATAACAATTTTCACAGGATTCCATCACCATAGTGTTTCCTGGATGAGGGAGTTATCCTGTGAATGCGGGATGGTGCATCATAAAATAATGTTTATTATTGTTGTTGGAGTGGACAAGCCTACTTCCATCAATTTCAATAAAATTTCATTGTTGAATATTTTACAGCAGCTGATTTTTTTCACAAGTGACTGCTACATCACAAATTCAAGAGACTGGATTGAACATCATTAGCAACTAGTTCTTCATATTGATCAGCAATTTTATTACCTTTTTAAAACTTTGTGTCGAAATTTAAAAAAATAATAATAGTTAAAAAAAAAACTAAAAAACTGCTGTCATTGGTCCTTGATAAGTATGCCAAATTTCGAGTTAATCCGACGTTTTCAAGGGGGTCAAAATCATGTTCAAAGTTTCCGTTCCATACTAACATACATATGTTCATACGTATGAAGCTAATAAAAGCGTGTTAAAAACTATATTTCCGTTCCTGTGAACTTTTGTTTATGTTTACAAATTTAATATCGATTTCTCTTAATTTCAGAAGAAAATGACGAGGAGATGGAGACTGACCAGACAAATGGCCAATGAAAATGCTGGACTAAGATTTTTAGCTGTAAGAACAGATAAACTAAGTTTCCTTTATTTACCTATTTTCGTGCCGAGTTAAGCTGATTAGAACAGACTACGGTCATTGCTTTTAAGGTGGATACTACACAAAACCAAACTTTATTTGGCAAAAGAACAGATACACATGCACGTTTTTTAATCAGTGAATTTTTTTTTTAATAAATTCATTAGTCATAAATGTAAGTACTTTTATTTAAAAAACTTTAATTATATATAGTTTTTTTTTATATAGCCCCGTCCAACAGAGGACAATTCTGTCAATGTCGAGTGTATGGTTTATGCGACTATGGACTATAAGGAAATTATGGCGATGTATAAAAATGTCGACTTGATAAATTGTCTCCCAATGTATTTTTGTGCCCACATGTATATTAGACGAAATATAAAGATTTCGAAAACTTAATAACATGTGAAATGATATTCCATCTTTTTGCAAATTTGATGTATCTGTACGTGGACTTTTGAAAGTGGACATATTTCTTTATAGTCCATAGTCGCATAAACCGTGTATTTTACTGTTGTTCAGTAAAAAAAAAATCAAAAAAAAACCTTAAAAAACATTTATTATCAATTATTCACATTGCATTGTCACTTAATATATTATTTTCAAAGAATTACAGTAGCGTATCCGGCACGTAATCACATTTTATTTTAATAATTATTACAGCATTGAATAATCAGCCGCATAAGGCTACGTCAGTATCAATGTTGGTCAAACTGATAAAATTCTCTTAAAATAGTCATACATAATAATGCATTCATTTTTGTACTAAAATCTCTCTGCAACTTTATATAGAAGTTCATCGTCACCCGCGTCCAGGAAAACCGTATAAACCATAGGCAAAAGAATGGCTCTACCCATCAGTTCCTGCACCGTAGGCCGCTTTGAAGGCAAAATTGACAACATAGAGTCTACGAGATCTTGCATACCCCTCTCGTATACCGTTAAGTCGATTGGGTGCACACTCTCACTTGTAATAGCTTTTACTAAACCAACTAGTGTCTGAAACAAAACAATACAAAAGTCGTTTTCAAAAAAAATTGTACACAACGGATTTAATTAAAACAAAACTTAATTGAATCTTTTGTGTAACTAAAGTTATCCATATAGTTTGTATGACTAACTTTCGTTACACAAAGGACGCGATCGTGATTTTGTTTTCAGTAAGCCTTTAATGTAGTTTGTCAAGCGAGTTCAAAAATCTTTTATATGTCAACACTAATACGCTGAAAACTATGATTGATGCTCGAATCTATGTAGCATTAAGTAGTTAAAAAGAGCTACATAAATTCAAGTATCAATCATAGTTTTCAGCGTATAAAGTTGACATACTTAGATAAGATTTTTGAAAATGCCGCCTTTTTCAAGGGACACGACTACGGCAAAACCAAAATTAAGTGTAATGATTTTAGCAGTCTATGAGACTTATGTTTGTAGTTACGGATGTTCCACCGTAGCGTCTACTCATCCGATTTTAATAAATAAGGTGACATTTTGAAAACGTTGATTCGTTATGATATGATGGCTGTGCAAAATTACTTCCCTTACCTCAGATTCGAAGGGCCTCTTGTGAGTACACATCTCGTATAGCAAGCAACCGAGAGCCCAGACGTCGCTTTTGGTATCGTAAGGTTTTCCTTCGCAGAGTTCTGGCGCCAAATAATAAGGAGTGCCGATAACCGTTGATGTTTTCTTAGCTCTGAAATTTTTTAATCATTAATGGTTACGCCATCTATTGCCGAATAGAAAAACTAAAGGGCTTACGAGCTGTGTAAAGGCCACCACAGACTGCAGCGCAAGGCGTGCGCGCGACGCCGATTTAACGGGCCCAGCGCGTTGTATAACACTGAATCATATATACAGTGACACACTCTGGAACCGCGGTGCAGTGTATATGATGCAGTGTTATACAACCCGCTGGGTCCGCTTTAGAGCACCAAAGAATATGGGGCCCAATCGGAAAGTATTAAAATGAATGTCATTGACAACAAAAAAATTATTTTCGTGTAAACGTGTAATGTGACTTTCGGGGCCCCTGTGGGGTCAAGGGGCCCTGTACACGAGCCCCGTGTGCCCTTATGGGAAAGACTGTACACTGAAGGGCTCGCAACAACATCTATTTAAGTGACCCTTCAGATGCTGATGCTTGCATTTTGACTTGTTACGGAAAAGATTTTTATTTACAGTTTTCCCGCCCGTATATTATTACTCGTATGCTCGCGTACCTAAACCGTGATCTGACAGTCGAATTGATGAACTGGAACAATTACTTTGCTGACCCTCGACCTTCAACAACTTAGATCGCGGATGTGCAAAGTAATTGTTTCGGTAAAGTAGTGATACAATTCAATTCAAGAAATTAGTCGAATTGATATTCCGGGATCTTACTAAATTCGCAAAAATACATGGTAGTCTTCATTTACGTTGTATGACGGACACCCGTGCAATATTTCACGTTTCTAACCGTAGCAGTTAATATTTAAAACAAAAAAATAAATAAAAATCCATTTATTGCCACAACCATACAAAATAAAAAGAAAGACAAAGAACACAAAAAAAAGAAGAAGAACAGAAACACACAAAAAAAAACATCGTGGCAATAGGCTCAGGCTCAGCATAAATGCTGCCGGTTAGGAAGCCGGCGGCGCTGATTTTCAGCCTGCGCCCTCCCGCGGCGCGTTAAACACAGCAACAATACGGGAAGGGCAGAGCTCACAATATTACGTATATACAAAATATTTAATTTACCAAGATTAGTATTTTGGGATTTCACAAGGACACCATGGTAATATCGGAAATAAAATAAGTAAAAATAAAAAAGCCGTTACATAATTTTGTATGGCTTTTCAAACATGACGTGGAAGTGACAAGGTACAAAAATCTATACGAACACCAGGAGTAGAAAAAATTACTTACGAAGCTAACATCTTTGAAATACCGAAGTCCCCTATTTTAACTAAAACTCCATGCTTGCCGGTCAGAAGGATGTTTTCTGCTTTCAAATCCCTGTGAATAACATTGAGACTATGGATATAGTTAACGCCAAGTAATATTTGCGACACGTAGAAAAGAATTTCCTGTAAAAGAAGAAGACTGTGAATGAGGGAGGGATTTAAATTATAAATTCATAACCCAGATACAGAATTAGTTAATATTATACCTACCTGTTGTTTTACTAATTTTGGATAATATTGATACATGCATTCCGCTAGATTTCCTCCCGTAGCATATTCCATTGATATCATCGCATAATGTTCAGTATAATAACAATCGTAAAATTGTATTATATTGGGATGGTTCATGGTTGATAGAATGTCCACTTCATTATCAATATCCTGAAAGAATATGAAAATACTATAGATTCTGATGTCCTTTCTATTCAAATCACACATTTGTAAACAAGGTTGCAAGAATGAGGCTTTATTTTTCCTACCTTTTTGTGATCTTGAATCTTTATGTTTAGTTGTATGTCTTTGACAATGGTTAATAGAAGAGTATCAGTTTTTTCGCATAAAAAGACATTTCTGTAAACGAAGTTAAAAATATAAAAGTCACCCTGCTTTTTGTCTTAGCTTCGCATTACCATTGTACAGAAATCCTTACCCATAGGTACCCTTTCCGATGGTTTTTAATATAGTTAAATTGTGATTTTTGTATCTTGTTACGGTATCCATTATTAAATTAAGTGATATTAACAACTTTCGAGAGAGTGAATGTCAAGGAATTGCCCCACAAGTGATTTTTAAAACTACCTCCCAATTCCACCAGAAGTTATTTATGTTTATGAGTCAGCGTATATGATTCAGTGTTATACAGCGCGCTGGCCCGCTCCGTCGACACCCCGCGCATGCCCCGCGCTTTGGTTTGTGGTGGCCTTAAATACTTGCCCTATGCGTTGGAAAATATCAATAAAACGACTCACCAACAGGGGTGGATCTACATAGGGCTTTAAGGGCTACAGCCTAGGACCGCTTGGATATAAAGGGCCCCCAACCCCCTTCGGAGACCTACCTACTTAGTAAATATAAATATCGAAGTCGAAGACAGTTCTCGACATAGTCGCAATTATTTGATTAATTTAATTAGGTGGGGTCCCATCCCAAGTAGTATTAAAAACTTAATGGGTACACTAAAAAATCTTGATGAGCGTTAGAGTATGCGCGCAGAGGCAACTTTGTCTCCGCGACTATTTTATCAAGTCTATTATTGGTTAGGCCCATACTACACGGGCGGTTTCCCGCCGCGGTTTCCCGCGCGACGGAGCTGCGCAGTGTAGTTTGCACCATACAACTTCCATATAAAATTGTGTCTAGTGGCGGTTCAGAAGCGGTTTCCCGCGGCGGGAGAACCGCCCGTTCTAGTATGGGCCTTTGTATGGTGCGAACACGTAGAGCCGCGACTCCCAGGGTACAAATACACACAGACTTGATAAAACATTGGCAGAATCATCGATAGTATCGATGGAGCTATATTTTTAAAAATTGAATTTAATTGTATTGATAAAATCGTCGCGGAGACAAAGTTGCTCGTGTGCACATACCCTTAAACTATCCATCAATGTAATGGTCCGTTTACACGCTTGCCAAGCTTCGACAAGCTTTCACAAACGCCAACGTGTATACGGTACGGGGGTGTTTGGTTGGCTTGGCTTGCGTGAGTTGACAGAGCTTGCCGCCGATCTGTGCCAGTGTCGGTTTTTGAACACAGACCAAAGAAAGCTTGCGGCAAGCGCTTGCGACGTGTTTACACGTTGGCGCGTGTTTAGTGTCACTTACGAGCTCGCGCCATAAAGTATTTTTATTCTGCACTGTATACAGCTGTGTATCGACTCAACGTTGCCTGTCCGGGGTAAAATAACGCACTTGCAAGTGTGTAAATGGCATTCAGTATAGGCATATTTGTATTGTATAGGTTTGGAGCTTGCTTGTAGACGTTTGGCAAGCGTGTAAATGTAGCATAAGAGTATAATCGTGAATATCGTGACATTGGCATACAATTGTATCCAGTTACAATTGTACAGATACGATACGAGTACTTTTGACCGAAGTATATTCGAAGTATAATATATTATATCTACACTAATATTATAAAGAGGCAAGATTTGTATGTAATGAGTAAACTTAAAAACTACTGGATCGATTTCAAAAAATCTTTTGCCGTTAGAAAGATACATTATCACTGAGTGACATAGGCTACTTTTTACCGCGGGAAAATTAATTTATCGCGGGCGAAGCTGCGGACGGAAGGCTAGTTATCGATACAAAAAGTACTTAAATCTGGTCACACTGTGCGCTGCTCCTGTCAACCAGCCCATCCCATCCATCCCATCCCATCTTTCCAGCTGTCAGTGTCACTCGTAGGCCTCGTAGATCCGTCTGTGTTTGTGTGCGTGAGGCACAGGACAAAATTGGACTGAATATAATATAATAAAGTTACAATAACTGCATAAAAAGTTATCCACATCAGGCTGTGCTTAAAAAAATGGGTCAAATAATGGGTTCTTTAAATGCCCGCGATGTGGGTCTCATAATGGATGATAAGCCAACTTTTGACCCGCAAGCAGGATTTGATTTTGAACGAAAACAACGAGGTATTAATCTTAAACAAAACCAATAACGCGATCAAATCTTATCCAAGAACCATTAATTTAATACTTTATTGTTGTTAAGTCAAAGATGTTTTTGCTATTATATAATTGTTTTCTCTAGGTTAACTTGTTAATTGTTATTACAGTGATGCCAGTTAGCCAAGAAGCCCTTGTCTCGGCTAAAATCCCCCCTAAATTTCGCGACTTCTGTGCTGACCATTTATTAGAATACCAAATATGCCGATACAATAAGATGCCGATGCTGTACAAGTGTGCCCATGAAAAACATAACTACCTGAACTGCGAACATCAAGAGTGAGTGTCGGGTTACCTTCCAGCCAAATTAAACATTAATTTTCCTTTTGAAACTGCACACAAGCCTCCTCTCAGAATTAGAGCGTTGTGTGGGAGGGGTTGGGGTAAGTGGGCCCAGTGTGAATTGGGAGCTTCACATACACCATTGAATTTCTCCACAGTTGTGTGCTGGTTTCCATGCACTGGTTTCCTTCACCACAAAGCTCATGGTAAATTTCAAAACACAGTATAAATTCTGCAGTCATAGATGAGTCCGGGCTTGAACCCGTGACCCTCTGCTTGAGAGGGCATAGGACTTAATAGCTTTAGCTTTAACCTTTCGTATGCCAGAAAGTAAAAAAAGTTGTGCATTCTAGTCTCAACAATTTCATATAAATCCAATGATACAGATTTAAAAAAAAAAATACAAAAAGAATACCTTAAATTGGGTACGGATCCGGTACAAGGCATACAAAGAGTTAATAGTTACAATCATAAGAAAAATTCAGATATAGGAACTGGCATAAAAATGCTAAAAACAGCACAGCCTGCCACACTGTGCACCGCCTGTCTTTGTTGACTTTTTCTTTGGCTAAGTATTTTTTTATTATCAATTTGAGTCACTTGATCAGCCATGATTATTTATGTTTGAATGGTGTTGTAATTAATTTTAATCCTATTTAATCAATCCATATAAAATATTCTGAAACATTTGATTGCTATTTCTGATACTGACAGTTTTTTCTTTTTTCCACTTTTTGCTGGTGGTGTTATTAATAAATTTGATTCTACCAAAAAGTTTTGTAGTATTATAAGTAATACCATGACTACATGGTCTCATATTTTATACCTAAAAGACTAAGTGCATTTGCAGGATTCCAGAGCATATAATATTTAGGGTTTGCTTATTTCAATGAATATTTTATTTTAAAATGTTTTATTTGTGCTACTATTTTAAGCTGGAAAGATTTGACTTACTTTTAAAAGGTTTCTGATAAATGAGATTAAGTCTTGTCAAGGGCTGTCTTCATAACTGACAATTTTATACTGAAAGACTTATTGCTAAGTCATCTAATATTAATATTCTAATATATTTGAGTCTTTAAACTAAGTGGCAGGTTTCCACATAAATATTAGGTTTCATTTAATATAAGGGATATCTTTGTGTGTGTCAGTGAGTTAAAATATTATGTTAGTAGTACTAGTGTGCATTATATGAAGCCATTGTGGCCTATTGGTTTGACCTATGGTCTCTCAAGCAGATGTTTGTGGGTTCAAACCTGGGCTCACACCTCGTGAGTTTTATGGAATTTATGTCCGAAATTACATTTGAAATTTGCCATGAGCTTTATGATGATGGAATACATTGTAAGGAAACCTGCACACACATGCAAAGTAATTCAATGATGTGTGTGAAGTTCCCAATATGGACTGGGCCCGCATAGGAACTATGGCTCAAACCCTCTCAAGAAGGGGAGGTCTGTGTCCTGCAGTAGGACAGATATAGGCTGGGCTGATTATGTTGATGATTATAAGAAAGTTTCAGTATTATCTGAATCTGTTATACCTAATGTGTATACAATTTTGTTTTATTAGATTTAAAAATATTTTATGTTTTCTTCACAGTTACGTTCTGCGCATGAAAGAATTTGAACGTGAGCGTCGCCTGAGGAAACGCGAGCAGCGTCTTGTGGGTGCAGCATAAGTAAATGAAGGAAACTGTAGTAAATGATCAATCTTGTTAATGTAAATAGATCAATAATTAAATATGTGTTTTATTGTTTATTATTTATTCTCTTTTTTTCCTAAAATGGCAGTGCAAAATACCTCATACCATGCATGCTATGGTAGCATTCCTCCTAGCAATTCTGGTTAGACAGGTAGAGACGCAACATACGTACTGGCCTTGCCACGAGAAGGCCTCAGACGGCCGTTATAATGATATGGCTGCTGAGTACGGATTTCAGTGTGGTCCACTTTCAAAATTTAGAAAAAAAATGTGTGGGCTACTTTACCGGCTTATGCCGCGCCCCCTAGGATTTTGCGCCCGGTGTCACGCACCCCTTATGGCCCTGGGTAAAAACGGCGGTTTGTGAAATTGTATAGGTAATTTATTGTCCTGATTTCTCTTTTGTTTCGTTTCGTTTCGGCTCATCTGAGTGCATTCTTAGCAGGGTTAACCATAAAAATAAATGACACAAGTAAGAGATAGCCTTTAAGCAAAGAGAGTAATTTCCCTATTGTTTAACTCGGTTGTAGCATGGTTCTACTTCTACCTCTCTTCTAGCTGTAAGTAGATTCTATTAATTATTTTACGACTCTGGCGCTTTTTTATGGTACCTATTTTGCCCCTTGCCATCTACACATAGAGTAATATTATATACGGGAAAATCTACGGCAAAACAAACTACCCGTTCAGACGGAAATCGTGAACTTCAATCTACGATTATTATTCGTAGACTTCAATATTGTTTTATCATAGAAAATCCATTTTCACAGAGCATTAGAATAAGTTAAATCTAAGCAGTAATACTAAAATATTTAAAAGTTTTAAAACGATTAAATAGGAAATAATTCAAATAATTATGGGATGTTTACGTTTTCTTTTGTCATTTATCGTAAAAACGAAAGAAACTATTATGTCTATGGTTTTTGTATGACAACACCGAATAAAATCAATAATGTTGCCATTGTCCAAAAAAAATTGCTTTTGTAACTTACACCGTATTGATGCAAGTCAACAAGGATGTGTTTTGTATCCCAAATTATTTATGACAAGGTCAAAATCACATGCACAATTGTACAAAACGACATGCAATTACACACCTTATGAACGGTTTGCATTCAAGAGTCATCTGATAGCTTTCTTGTGACATCTTCTGACAATTTTTGTAAACACACGCTTGTCGAATAGGCTATTTACTGCGGAAGTAATGGCTTCCCTAAAATTTAATTGCGGATATTATTTTGTAGTGGTAATTAATAATTAAATAACAAAAGCGTAGAATGTTTTCCGATTTAAGGAATCGCCTTAGGTGAATATTATAGGGTGATATCCGGCTTATTTCCTTTCCTATTTATACATTTTCTGTGAGCCATGAAATAGCTACAAAGGACGTAAGGTTCTCATAGAAAGATTTATTTTGTTTGCGATTGCGAGTTAATGAAATAATATCGTTGTTTGTTTATAGTTATTCCAGGTGTTTTATTTTGTGATGTGTTTTAGGAAAACACGTTTAAGGATGGCACTTTGAATGTAAAGTTCACAGTTGCGTCTCAGGACATGAGCTTTGGATGGTGGGTTTTTGAACTGCAGACTGGAAAACGATGAGCGACGCGAGTGGCAGTAGTTCTGTGGGCAACAAGAGAAAAGTAAAAGGGCAGGATGACGAGGTTTCTGATGAAGATACATGGGACAGTGAGGAAGACGACGATACTATAGCGAGGATACAACGAGCGCACTTCGCACAAGCTGCAGCCATGCGCGGCCGCCGGCGCTCGGCCCCTCGCCCTCGCCCCATGAGCAACAAGAGGAAACTAGAAGCAGTCAAACAATTCCATGACTTCACGAAAAAACTCAAAAAAGACACTGGTGTTACCATTCGAAGTCTAGTTGGTAATAATATATTAGAGTTAAGTGACTTTTCAAGTGAAGATTGCAAATCAGACAGTGATGGCTTGTCCGAGGAAGAGTTTGTTGTTAACCCCAATGCTGTTCAGGAATTGAATGAGGGTGATGAGAGTTACATTGACCCTGAAACGGGTGATTTTGTACAAGGTAAGAAAAGCGATCAAAAGCCGCCTAAATCCCCAACACCTCCGCCGGCGACTGCAAAGCCTGAAGAGGTACCTGAAGAAAAGAAAACTTTATCTATAAGTGACATTATAAGTGATGGTGACTTAGATTTGACTAAAAATGTAGAGATATCTGAAGTAGAAGAGAGTGAATTGTGTCCAGAAAAGAGTGCAGAAGAGTTGTTAGATATGAAGCAAGAAGAGAACAGCCAAGACTTTGACATCACGGAAAAGTTAAAGGAAATGGGTGAGATTAGTGTTAAGCCAATCAAAAAAGATGAGGAGGAAGATAAACCTCCTGAAGAAGATGAGAAAAAACCAGAGACTGAAGAAGAAGTAAGTACTTTTTTTAATGTGCTGATTTAATGCCTTAACCTATTTTATTGTGCTCTCTGTGGCCTCATCTGTGATTTAACCCATTAGACGCTTAAGACATAGATCCATGCCAAATTTAACCCCTCGTATGCTTAAGACACGGATCCATGCTCAATTTAAGGCATTCTTTTTGTATTTTTTTCTTAACCAGTATGATTAGATTTACATGAAACAGTTGAGACTAGAATGCACGACTTTTTTCACTTCCCGCATATGAGGGGTTAAGTCATTCTTTTTCCATTTTTATTTGTATGTATCTATAAAATTGGCTTCATATGAAACTGTTGAGAATAGAATGCAAGTTTTTTTTCACTTCCTGCTTCCGAGTGGTTAAATTATACCCCATAAGATGTTTATTTAATACATAAACATTAGTAAAATTTAGCAACAAACTTCATTTTAAGAATTTGCTTTAGCAACTTTTTTGCTTTTGCTTTTGCAACTTTCAACTAACTAATTAAGTTAATATGTTTTTTTTAACTGTTGTTTTTTCACAAATATGAAAGTAATACTAACTTTTTTCACGTAATTACCCAGCCATAACACAATTACATTATCTACAACTTGAAGTGTAATATTGTTCTTGTAGTTGTTTTTTTTTTCATCTATTCAAATCTATCATATCTTAATAGGCATTTTTTTAATTTTAGAAAAAGCTAAATTCAAATGCCATAAACATGCGTCGCAACATCAGAGATGTTATGGATGAGAAGAACCTCGATGCTTCTACCCTGGCTGCTCAACGACAGGAGTCGGAGCGGTTGGCAAGAGTACAGGAGCAGCAGAGGATCATCAGAGAGGTAACATTATAGTATTCACGATTTTGTCTGTAAAGAATTAAGTAGTTGCTGTCCCTATGCTTTGCATTTTCGGGGATAAAAAGTATTCTATATGTTTATCCAGGTTATGAGCTATCTGTGTGCCAATTTTTATCAGAATCTGTCTAAACATTTTAGTGTGAAAGAGTAACAAACATTTGTATTTGTAATATTAGTAAGATTATCTAGCAAGTTATTTCATTGTACATACTAGTGTGTGCCATTGAATTCTCGTTGATGGAAACAAACAGTGAATTTCGAAAAATCTCTTGTTGGTGCACAGGGGCGTAGCTACCGCCGTATCTGCCGTATCAATTATACGGGGGCCCCCGACGTGCGTAAGCAAAAATTAATAAAAACTTCTCAATTTTTTTTTAATTTCAGAAATGACAAAAGTCAAAAAAAGCAAAAGTGATAGATAATTTATGCAATCATTCTTTTGTGAGAAATCTTTACCCTTCATAAAGGCCCCCAAACAAATTTTTATACGGGGCCCCGCCAAGGCACGCTACGCCACTGTTGGTGCACCTCCATTATACTCAAAGTATAATAATATGTCTGTCAAATTTTAAATACATAGTTTCAGTGGTTTAGGTGCTGCGTTGTTTGTTACTTTGGCAGTCAATCAGTTGGTTTTGTAAGTATAGATTAATGGATGTTGAACATTTCCACATATTTAGTGAAAGCTCTAATCCTAAATTAAGCAAGATAAGCTGCTGCTAAAGTTACTAAAACTGTGTATACTTCATTTAATTTAGAATTAGAAACCACAACAATATTATATTGCGGCTCGTGAACTGTAATCTCTTTACAATTTGTACTAGAGTAACAATTGACGACACGCAAATAAAATGACATTAAAACAATTTTATTTTGCGGCTCCCAGACTATTGTACTGTACTATTTGCTAGGTAAGAAATAGTTGACCAGACGCAATATAATGTTATTGTGGTATCTAATTCTAAATTAAATGAAGTATAATGAGGTACCCATGAATAATTGAATAATGTACTGGGGCAGGCCTTTAATATTCCCAATAATAAAATGACTGTCAGAAATGCTACAAACTGCCTAGTATATAATTTGATATACACTTTTTTAATATTGTTTGGTTCATATGTAATAATCATAATTAGCAGCTTTGTATTTATATGTATTTTCCCTTTTTCATCAGGTACAAAGACAAATAGCAATAAACAGACAAAATAAAATACATCAAAAAACAATATCACTATTGCAAGGAGGATCGTCACTATTGAAAAAGTCTGGTCCCGGACAAAAACTTAAGTATGTGAACCATCAAACTGTTACACTCAGAGACACCAAATAAAAAATAGATAGGTTTCATTTTGAAATAGTTGTGTGAAGTTTTACTAAGTTTATTAAAATTTAAAAATTAATTGATGTCTCTGAGAGCTCTTTACAGCTTCCTCTGAGACACTTATCTAAATACCTTTTATTACAGCTTGCCAAATACTGTACTGGTTAAGTTGCCATCTGGTGAAGTGAAGAAGACCACTTTGAAGCAAGGTCAAGTGGAAGTGACCAAAATTTCAAAACCTACCACCTCAGGATCGGTTCCACAAAAACTACTGAAGTCCGACCAGAAGACTGATAAAAAGGAGGTAATGTTCTGTCATCATAAATTTCTTTATTGAAACTTGACATTAACAGTGGTCAAAAAAACAATTTCTGTGTTCTGTTTTAGATATTTTCGAACGCAGCAATTAACATTATTGTATATGTAGAAATATAACTTTCTTTAAAATTTCGCAGAAATGTGTATACACAGAGATATGTATAATATTATTTTAAGACATTAAGGGGCTGTTTCACCACCCATTGATTAATCTTAACTGACTGATAAATGTGATGCCGTCTCCGTCTATTCAAACAAAACAAACAGAGACGGCATCACATTTATCCGTCAAATAAATTTGATCAATGGATGGTGAAACATGATTTCATGTAGTAAATGAAAATTGCTAAAAACGTAGATCAAACAATGTTAATTACTGTGTTTGTACTAATAATCTCTGTATTTATCACTAATTCAAAAAGTTATGATTGTCTTGCTAGTATCAAGATTTAAAATCATGTCATCAGTGGCAATCTCATCTTGTCAGGCAGCTTGATTAGTCAGAGTCCATAGGTGTATTTTCCAATGTGCAAATCACATTCATCATTACTTTCAGTCAAACGGTATGAGATGATGTAAAATGGGTATAGTGAGTGCCCCAGCCCCCAGTGCTGTCACTGCTTAGCCATCAAAATCCCTTCTTTCACAGGTTGTAGAGATTGTTGACAGCAGTAGTGGTGAAGAATCGTCATCGTCTACGTCTGATTCTGATGACTGCATCATGCTGTCAGACTCTGAGGTTCCACCCAGTCCTGAAGCTGAAGAGGATCCCAATAATTCAGGTAGATAAAATTGCAGTGTTTAGTTTATAATCTCAGTACCTAAATTTGGTGTGAGCAAAATATTTTGCGAGGCCCTATGATGGCGCATAGGGTTACCATTATGGCAGGCGTTTGCCGCATTTGACACTCATTTTAAGGTTTAGACAGGCGTGCGGCCGGCATTAGTCTGAGACGCATTTTTAAAAATTTCACGCTTACATAATGTCCTCTGACAAATATCAGTAATAAACATCCTTCTTCATTATTATCTGTTGGCTTTTACTTATTACTCACAGCGTCTTGCTTTAGACAGGCATTTTTCTGAAAAATCAGGCATTTTAGGTACCATAGACAGGCATCCCTCTATTTACATATGGTAACCCTAGGCCCACCACACATTAGACGACGTATGTTTAAATGAGCAAAAAAACGAGAGACTTTAGAGGCGCGAGCCCCTCAGACCGCGAGGGCGTAGACGTCGCCTTCGCCTAGCGCCGCCTCTGTTACCCATTTACATTTAAACAACTACTAGTTTGTTGCCAAATCTAGTATCTCACTTTTATAAGGTAAGTAATGTTTGAATGAGTCCAGCAATGTCAGTTCAAGTCCTGACATAGATTAAGGATAACCAACAGTGGTATTTGGCTAATTATACGAGCGTCTCAACCGCCATCGTTTCCGGTCGCAAATAGTGAAGAAATAAGTCGCACCGAACGGAAGGTTATTGTAAAACGATACAGTGCGCTCGCTGTAAAATAAAAATTCGTTGAAATCCCATGCAAACAATAGCTCATTTCTTGGATATATGGGTCCTGGTAATGATGGCGGTAGAAACGCTCGAATAATTAGCCATTTGATCGATTTGAGCCGGTTTAATGGGGCAGTGCACAATTGCACATGATTTAGAGTTGTCCAGTACTGGAAGATGCAGCATCAATACACAAGTTATCAAGCACCCAATTGATGCTGGTGCACTAAACCTCAGTAAAAATAGGTATACCTACCTAGATAAAAAAATTCGTGATGTGTGATGACATGTAGAATTGAAGAAAATCATGTAGTTATGTATGAATAAAGAAATTTTAAGCTTTTACTTCTAACAAAACAATGCAATTTCAGGCAATGGCTTCAGAATAATCATAATATTGACATTTTCAAATGCTAATAAAGTTTTAGGTATTGACAATAATTAAGTCTCAATTTCTCTATTAGGTCTTCATGTGAATGATGCTTACAACACGCCGGACGAGCAAGGCCGTGTCTTGATTAATATCGGTCACCAAGAGAACGAGGAGGACATTTTCCTGGCACCTCAAATTGCCCGGGTTATTAAACCCCATCAAGTATGTACCAACACTAGTAATATCTCGTTTAAGAGCGATTTCACATTATTCGATGATTATTGGAACAATTGAATATAAGACACTAGTTAAGCTTAGGTCTGCGCATTGGTTGCAGAACTCTCAAGTTTAGGGGAAAATACGTCGTTATCTTTTTTTGCGAATAAATGCTTATCTTATAGGCGGTCGAACTGTGTTACACTTAAACCTTTTCGTATCGTAATAAATATCAAAATGTCATATTACTAGACGAGGAAAACAAGAGTACCATTAGCCAAGCAAGCAAAGCAGATACAGCAGAATTGATCAATGACTTTTGTTGTAATCCACGTCACATTGTGACGTCATATAAGGACCGAGGAGAGACTTGGATTCCAAAGATTAGTATTTGGTTGGATTCTGCATTTTCACGCGCCGCTTTGCTTCTATGAACGCATTCCCTTGCGCCTTCGACGTTGAAGCAATACTTTGTGCAGCAAACTAGGTACAGTCAAGGGCAAAAATATGTATACACTTTAGTACATTGTCACTTTAACCACTGTGACAGTTCATATTTGGCATTTCAAATATGACGAAAATAGACAAGGTACTAAAGTGTATACATATTTTTGCCCTTGACTGTACAGGAGAAAAATCCATATCCATATTAATGCTGTAAATGTTAAAGTGTGTTTGTTTGTTTATCCGTCGTTCACGTCGAAACTGAGCGACGGATTGGCGTGATTTTTTGTATGGACCTATTTGAAGGGCTGCAGAGTGACAGGCTACTTTTTACCGCGGGAAAATGTCTTATTTCCACGGGAAAACACGTTTTAATCTACTTCAGTGGGGGCCAAACCGCAGGCATCAGCTAGTATCGTATAAAATAAAAGAACTGGACTTTTTTAAATTTACAATTACTTTAATTTCAGATTGGAGGTGTTAGATTCCTCTTCGACAACATAATAGAATCTGTTGAACGGTTCTCGACCTCCACTGGGTTTGGGTGCATACTGGCGCACTCAATGGGTCTCGGGAAGACGCTACAGATCGTTTGCTTCTGTGATATATTCCTGAGGCATACAACTTCGAAGACCGTGTTGTGTATCATGCCTATCAACACTTTGCAGAATTGGGTATGTATATTTAGAATATCAACATCTTAAGCAATCTCCAGTAGTGGCTTAATTCTATGGTAACCTATGAACCGTACGTGCGTGTTCAGATATTTTTGACTACCTTGCCTGCTCCGATGTTTATGATGGGGACAGTATGTTCACTAACTTTAATTGATGAGCCGTTTGCCACTGTTTGTATTTTAGCCGTGTAATTCAAATCAGGATATATGAGTATAAACGACTAAACCCGATATGCATTACGGCTAAAATAACAGTGGCAAGTGGCTCATCAATTGAAGTCCGTGATCGTACGCCATTTAGATTCATGAACTGAAACAATTACTTTGCTCACCCGCGACCTTACGCGATAGTTAAGTTTATGCAAGAAATGTGTGTTCATGCAGTTCCTCCACCTCCACACTGTACGAACACACACAAATCACACAAACCCAACCATCACCACCAGCAAACTACACTGACGCGTTTCGAACTCAACCAGAGCTCATCTTCAGAGCCAGCACCACAACCGCATGGTGAGCAAAGTAATTGTTTCAGTTCATTAATATGGACCTCCGAAAAAGTAAATAAAATAAATAAATAAATAAATATTAGGGGACAATCTGACAAAAATCGACCTAGTCCCAAACTAAGCAAAGCTTGTACTATGGGTACTAGACGAAGATAAACATACTTATATAGATAAATAAATACTTAAATACATAGAAAACATCCATAACTCAGGAACAAATATTCATGCTCATCACACAAATAAATGCCCTTACCGGGATTTGAACCCAGGACCTCTTGCTTCGTAGGCAGGGTCACTACCAACTAGGCTAAATCGCGATGTGTTAGCCGTAGCATATGGTAAAGTACTAACAAACGATTACAACAATGTGACGCAGGTAGCGGAGTTCAACATGTGGCTGCCGGTAGAGGGCTCGTCGAGCCCGCTGGCAGCGCACGGCGAGGTGCGTCCGCGCAATTTCCCCATCTACGTGCTGAACGACAGCCACAAGACGCTGCAGATGCGTGCCAAAGTCGTCAAGGTAACAAACTGTTGTATTTGTCGGTGAACTTTATGTTATCACCACCCGGAGGCAGAAGGGCTTACCAAGTTTACTTCCTTTTCCTTTAGTCTTTGTTCGTTGTTGTTGTTGGAAAAAAACCAGTAGTTCGTAGTGCGAACAGGTGGGAAAAGATTCCCAGTCGTTCGTAGAGCGAGCAGGTGGGAAAACAAATTCCCACTGATTCGCACTTGCAGTGATTTGTTTTTTTTTTTATATTTTTGAACCTAAGGGTATCCAAAAACTAATTAGTAATTACTATATTATTATTTAAATCGTAACATTGTATTTTTGTGTAAAAAACAGCATTACGATATATTTTAATCAGTGCTATAAATAAATAAATAAATAAATATTAGGGGACAATCTTACACAAATCGACCTAGTCCCAAACTAAGCAAAGCTTGTACTATGGGTACTAGACGACGATAAACATACTCATTCTTAAGGCCGCACCAAGCTTCTAGCTCTGATCGATTTAAGGTATTCTATGCACTCGTGTATGTGTTACAAGCCATAAGCGACACAAGTTCCCCGTCTGATGGCCGAAGGAGAACTAGCGCAACTAACTAAACGGACAAGTTTGCTTACGGGGGGGGGGGGAGGGCTTTGGTAGTAATAATATAGTATAAATCTTCCCAGGTGAATTTTTCGCTTCGAGCCATTACATTAAATTTGAACCTTAATACTACGACGATACCGTTTGTTTTGAAAGATAAGGGCTCGAAGCGAAAAATTCACCTGGGAAGATTTATACTATAATACTGTCCGAGCCGATTTCGGCTACAGCGACTGCTCAGGACAGGCTCAGCAGCTGGCGCCTCATTGGTCCGCGCGTTGGTGTGCTCGCATGTGACTGTTGTAGCCAATTTTGGCCTTAAATGTTCTTGAGCATATCGGACAGGTGAGAACGCCGCCACTATAATTGTAAGTTAAAGCCGTTGGTGGTCTGGCTTTTAGCTCGTCTCTTTTTGCGTCGAGCTCTTCTTTTCGTAGCTTTTCAAAGGCTTCGATGTTCTGCCTTAAAAGCCGTCTCCATTCTGGGCGATTTGCAGCAGATAACTCCCATGTTAAGGGGTCAAAAATAGCTTTGCTAGTAATGATAATGATACAGCAAGGGAGTAAATTAATGCAATTAATACGCCAAAAGCTTCGTGCGGCCTTAATATGTTTACGCTGGACGATGCGGGCGAAATTTCATCTTACTCTAACACATAAAACTAGCTAGTATCTCCATAATATCCTGTGGACAATTCGCACAATCAATCCTTGTTTATTATCATTATCAACATCATAAAAGGAACCTTATGTAAAATTGTAACTTTCTATTTTCAAGTGTTTGCTCTGGGTGTGAGTCACTCAATCAGCGAGACCTTGTTTTAATTCCAGGATTGGACAACAACCGGCGGCGTCCTTATGATAGGCTACGAGCTGTACAGACTCCTAAGTATGAAAAAGGACAAGAAACCTCGTAAGAAAAAGAAGGCTGAGTTAAAAGCTGAGGCTGAGAGAGAGAAGGAGAGAGAAGAGAGGGAAAAGAAAAATGAGAAGCCCGATGGAGTTAATGACGATACTCAGGTAAGCATAATAGAACATACCTTTGACTATTTAGCATAAATAAACTATTTCAAATAATACTAATTAACTACAAACCTTGCTTTTAACCAGATGTGATCTTTATAAATACAACTTTTACGCTTATGTGTCCCTGTCGGTTATAACCTAACCTAACCTACTTATGTAACTGTATGTAAGGGGTAACCCCCACTTGCATTTATCACACGTGATGTTTAGTATTAGGGTCACCAAATATTAGGGCTCTCCGTCTGTATTTTTTATAAGATGTATCGAGAAGGGTCAGCTGATGGAAAGCAATAACCGCTGCCCGCTGGATACTCATAACGAACATAGAATTACGGGTTCCGGGCTCTTAGGGGAAAGAGTGGACTCGTTTTTTGAAAACCCCCAAGTTGTACCGAACCGGAAATATTGGCGCTGCAAGCTGACACTTTGTGTATTACATCTCAACGATCATACATGTAGACTTCAAAAAATTAAACCCCAGAATTAAATAAACTGAATTTAATAATAATTTAAAAACATAGAAAAAACACAATCAAAACCACATTCGCTTGCTTCCGCCATACGTCTCCCCGTTACTTCCATAGAGTATTATTAAAAACCAATTTGTCTTTTTTATTTTTTCCTACACTCGGCCATCCTGTAGTTGTATGACCTCAGACAACTTAACACAGTTGGTCCTCATGCACACAGGTAGCTGCAAGTTTGTATTACATCATTTAGTTATTCACAGAAAATAAAAGCCACTATCTTTATACAAAACAACGTAACCTAAACTTCACTATACTTTGAAGAGCATTTTTCAGATCCTCTAGAACTCAGTAAATGAGTTTTAAAAAGTACCTACATCAACTGAACCTATGAATAATAACAAAATAAACATTTAATCCTACACCTGCTAGAACTACAACTCCATGTAACACCTTATAACACCATAGAGCCATTATGATAAAAAAGCCTTGTTAAATTCTTAACCAAACATTTATGTGTAAGTATTTATACTTAATAATAAAATAAATCATTTGTTTTACTGCTGCCAACTTTCTCCTTGTACCATATTTAGCAAACTTATATTTGTGACCAATCTCAGGAATCACTATCTTTTACTGACTTTCTGATAGTCCAGACATACCTGCATGGAGTTATATATTTTTTCCTAACAAAAACAAGAGGTCTACAATTTTCTAAATAACTAGGCTTAATAATGTTCTTATCAAAACACTCACCAATTCGTCGTTCAAGTACTTGGTGCTCCTTAATTGCTAACTGCCTCGCTGTTGTTGCCATAGGCCATAAAATAGAACTCATATCAATAAAAGCTTCCTTGGTCTGGACAGTCTTATGTTTTGATACCAACTTCTGAGCTTCCTCACGTACACATACGTCTGGCACATACCTGACAGCCTGTTCAGTATCTGAAAACAAACCCTGCACCAACCCATCCTCGCTTCGCGGAGTTACACTCACCTGCCCCCTATCGAAAATTATTGTAGCTACCTCAAATATTGGATAGCCCAATATTATATTATAAGGTATTACATCTTTTGGTACTACATAAAACAACAAATCATAACAGGAGCCGTCGATCTGCAATGCCATCTTACTTTTACCTAAGGCGCAAACTTTTACTGAACCGAGTCCTGTTATGATTGTTTCATCCTTGATAAAAGACCCAATATTTATCTGCGCAAGTAAGTCCACCGATATTAAATTCACCTCACTGCCAGAGTCTACCAAACAATCAACTTTTACACCGTCAATTTCTAATTTCTTTATCGAAAAATCCGCTTTCATTACACAGTTTATGTGATTCAACTTTGTAATGTTTATATTTTGCCGGCTATCTTGACAACATTGACACTGATGACAGCTCGACCCGCCATTGAACTCTACCGCAGTGCCCTCTGTGCGCAACTCGTTCAAATTTTCTGCGTTTTGAAATAATGAATCCGCGTGCATTGTGCGCAATCGCGATTGTCGCCAGCTCGATGTTTGTGCTTTGTTGCTCTCCCCTAAGCTGCGACCATTTCTGTGCCCTGTCCCGTCTCGTTCGCACTCACCGCGCGCTCTGTTTGAATTCATTGCCGGACAATGTGGAGCAATATGACTAAAATTATCGCACTTAAAACATTTTATTCCGTTGGGACACGAACTAGCTATATGATTCTTTTCTCCGCATTTGTAACAATTACGCTTGATTTTTGCCTTTTCAGTCTGGAACTCTATCTGCGAATCAAACAGCTTTTTCTCTTTACTTTTCATCATTTCATATATAGCGAGAACTTCTTTTAATTTACTATAGGACGTGACCCCATATAGCATGATCTTACTCGACGGCGTGTCTTCAATGCCGTCTACGATATACTGAATGACCACGTAATCCGCAAAACCGCCACGCTTACCCAGCTCCTTCATCACCAACATATATTCATAACAAGTTTCATCCTTCTTTTTCTTCCGTGCCGCCATAATTTCATGAATTTCCTTTACGTTAACATAGTCTGGAAATTCCTCTGCTAGCGCCTTTTTCAAATCATTGTAAGACTTAAATGTTTTCTCAGACTTTAACCAGAGAGCGGCTGTTCCGACTAAGGATCTGCGAGCTATCAGCAATTTTTGCGCTGGCGTCCAGTTAAATATCTCAGCGTTATCTTCTATTTTTTCCGCCCACGCTATTACTGTTAAAGTCTTGTCTGTTCCCGAAAATTTGACAACTGCTTCTTCGACTTGATACAACAGCCCATTTGCCGATTGCACTGTTACTGTTAAGCTATCTTTTTCCGTCATTTTTCTCGCCTTTTACACCTTTCATAAACGCCTTGAACACCTTATTAGACACCTTTAAAAGCTTCTTTTATCATCTTTAACACCTTGATCACCTTTATCGCCTTAATCCATCATTTTAGTTTTATTTCATATTTCTGTCAAATCGCCATTTTCCTTCTTACACGGCGCTTCTTGTAAAATATTTTAATTCTTCATTTTTCGTAACACCAACTCTTCAAAATAATTAAAATTGATCCCGGACGAGCCCCCAAATGTAGACTTCAAAAAATTAAACCCCAGAATTAAATAAACTGAATTTAATAATAATTTAAAAACATAGAAAAAACACAATCAAAACCACATTCGCTTGCTTCCGCCATACGTCTCCCCGTTACTTCCATAGAGTATTATTAAAAACCAATTTGTCTTTTTTATTTTTTCCTACATACATGCATTATCCTTCTAGGGTTCCGACAACACATTTCATTCGAAAATCTCCGACGACTCAAAATTGGACAAAGAGGATGGCGAACCAGTGTGCAAACTAGACGCTGAGATTAGGGATGAACTGAAAAAAGATGAAAAAAAAGAAGACGTCATTAATGATGAAGATAAAAAACTTTTGGATGGTGAGTATACTATATATCTAGACTATAAAATAGACAGGGTTCATTATTATAATACAGTAAGTAAATGTAGTCCAAATCTGTAGGAATTTAATGTTCTTCATTTTGCGCTTGATACTATTATCGTCAACAGCCTAGGTAATAGTCCACCGCTAGACATAGGCCTCTCCCATGGCACGCCACTATGCTCAACCTTCAGCTCTTCTCCAATCCCTGCCTGCTGCCCATTATTATCCTACCTACCTAGCTTGAGACCATAGTAGAGGAGACGTGGAAGATCGACCTTCACCAATCTGTTAACTCAATGAGACAAATTTTTTATCAAATATAATTTATAAACAAATATGCCTATGATAACTTGCCTATCGAAAAGTGTTCATAGCTATTTTTTTTTGTTTTGTTTGTGGAGTGCCTTTAGCCATCTTCCAGCTCAATCATCAGACCCTGGTTACCATCTGGGATCAAAGTACTCGTCAAGACGAATCAAACGAGTCCAAACTCAATGGGGTAATTCGTAATTTCATTAATTCAGTATGGCCAAAGGCACTCCACAATAAAACGACACAACCCCATCGAGTTTGGACTCGTTTGATTCGGCTTGACGAGTACTTTGATCCCAGATGGTAACCAGGGTCTGATGATAGAGCTGGTAGATGGCTGAAGGCACTCCACAAACAAAACAAAAATAAAATAGCTATGAACACTTTTCGATAGGCAAGTTATCATAGGCATATTTGTTTATAAATTATATTTGATAAAAAATATGTCTCATCGAGTTATCAGATCGGTGAAGGTCGATCTTCAACGGCTCTTAGACCTCCAGTAAACTTATAAAATTCTAGAAGAATTCTTAGAATTTTCAGTTAATTACCTCGCAAACAGAATTTGATATGGATTGTGAAGTAAGTAATGCTTGTGCTTTGATTTACAGAGATGTACGAAGCCCTAGTGCGACCTGGGCCCGACTTGGTGATATGTGACGAAGGTCACAGAATCAAGAACTCGCATTCGAACATATCCTACGCTTTGAAGCAAATGAGGACCAAGCGCCGAGTCGTTCTCACTGGTAAGATTCTATTGAGTTAATAATTGTACAGTAAAATTACATAAAGTTTACCACTGACAGATGGTTTGCCTTCATTTCATATTCAACTTTAACGACCTACAAATAAAGCCAATTTTAGAATACTGTTACCCACGTTTGCAGATTTTGTAATAGCTACTTTATTTGTATGGTGTTAAAGTTGGAAATGAAATGAAGGCAAGCCATCTGTCAGTGGTAAACTAAAAGTAAACGTATTGTACTTTTGCCGGTCGGACACGGACCTTGTATGAAGTCCTCTGCGAGCACTGCCCACCATCTTACTCGCTACTCCTGTTGCTAAGCAGTACTGTTTTTTGTGTTCCGTCGTAGAGGAGAAGACGCTAGACAACCAAGAAAATTACTGACACTGGACTCTAGAGGTATCTTGAGCGACTTGAGCCATTTTGGTGCTCTGTTGCCATAGCATTTGCAATCACGGTCTGGCGAACGTCTATGGTCACTGATGATTACAAACCATCAGTCGGACAACATGCTGGTTTTCTGTTTTCCTACCTTATTATGTAGAAAAGGCCCTATACATGTAAATGGATTAAAACCACTTTCCTACTCCACAAGTAGGTGTATTAGCTAAATTACAAATACAAGGTAATGCTCAAGTTATTGTTATTAGTTAGCCTGGAGAAGTGTTCCATTACTGGGCAAAGGCGTGCCCCCATTTTCCGATGTCCCTCCACTCTCCAAGGTACACGTCAAGGTCGTCCCGCCAACGCCTCCTGGGCCTACCTCGTTGCTGCCATCCATCCTGTGGTATCCAGTCCGTGGCTAACCTAGCCCACCGATTCGGATCCATGCGGCTGACAAGTATCAATGGAAAATACTTTTATGAACAATTTTATCTACAGGTTATCCCCTCCAAAACAACTTGTTGGAGTACTGGTGCATGGTAGACTTCGTACGACCGAACTACTTGGGTAGCAAGACGGAGTTCTGCAACATGTTCGAACGGCCCATACAGAACGGCCAGTGTATCGATTCTACGCCTCAGGACATTCGGCTCATGAGATACCGGGCCCACGTGTTGCACTCTCTACTCGTTGGTTTTGTTCAAAGGTAAAGAAAATTTCATTCAAACTTACTTCCTCAGTTAAAAAAACGTATCCGTATTGCCTTTCGCCTTCGGCTCGTGCATCATTTACCTGCGATCTGAGACGTTTCTTAAACTTTCATAGGCCAGTACTCTGTCACTTCATTCAATAAAGTATTTACCCAACGTTATGTATGTATGTATGTAAACTCTTTATTCTTCAAAAACCCCTTTGTATCGTTGGCACTTAGTGATTCTATTCTCTTTGGGTGTTGCCACTTAGAAGTGGGTCATGCACATTTTTTTGTTCGCGTCTCTCCTGTGGACACGGCAAAGTTAAGCGTTTAGGTTCATTTCGTCCACATTCCCACTTCGTCAGCAATCCCATTTCGTCCAAATTCAATTCCCAATTCGTCCACATTTCCATTTCGTCTACATTCCCACTTCGTCAACATTCCCGTTTCGTCCACATTCTCATTTCGTCCACATTCCCATTTCGTCGGCATTCCCATTTCGTAACAAAATAGTAACGAACGGTAGTGTATCTGAATAGTATTGACCCGCACCATGCTTAGCAAGTATTTTTCTTAACATGAATACCTTAATCACAAAAATTGTTAAAATCTTCCCTGAGAATTAAGCTAAGTGATAACGAAAACCGCATTAAAATCGGCTAGGAAATTAGGAATGTTGACTAAGTGGGAATGTGGGTGAAATGGGAATGTGGACGAAATGGGACTGTGGACGAAATGGGAATGTTGACTTAGTGGGAATGTGGACGAAGTGGGAAAAGGACGAAATGGGAATGTGGACGAAATGAACCTAACGAAGTTAAGGCTCTTCATTCAATATTTATCACACGCCTGGCCATCTTTCGGCCCATTCAAATAAATCATAAGTTTGTACACAGCTTTTGTTTCTATGCTGTTGAACGCTGTGTATGACCCAAGTGTACTTTGTGACTGCTACTAAGACTGTTCACGATGAGTCTGCTGGTAGGCGAATACCGGCTGTCATTATTATATAATCTGTGCTTACATGTGTATTGTTTTCGGTTTGTAGGCGATCACATGCAGTATTGCAATCAACTTTACCGCAGAAGGAAGAATACGTACTCTTAGTGCGCATGACCCCGTTGCAACGGAAACTATACGACAGGTTCATGAATGAAGTCGTTCGGTCAACGTCCGTGCCGAATCCCTTGAAAGCCTTCGCTATATGCTGCAAGGTAAGTTGTATATTCCTACATTGTTTGTTTATATTATTGGTCTAAAATGTAACGCCCAATATTTCAATAAGCGACCAGTAAAATCGATCTGAACACCCATGCCCAGTATAAACAAATAAAATAAAAGCTATATAAACTTTTAAACTTCACAGCTATCAACTTGTTATTAAGATACTTCAGATTGGTTAGCATGTCTTACCATTTGCATTTAATTTTTATTACCCGACTGGGGAAGGAGGGTTATGTCTGTCTACTTTGTTGTTAAAATGACAAAATTATTTGCGGTAACTTGAGCTAATCATGATAGGTTCAATCAGAATCAGAATATTTTATTTCTTTAATATAGGTATTGGTATTGATCTTAAACTCAAGAAAAGCTTTAATGAATAGAATAGCTAATGATAACTTTTTTTCAGATATGGAATCACCCTGATGTTTTGTACAACTTTCTTCGGAAACGGAGCGAAGTCAATGCTGCAATCGAAGATGATTTGGACCTCGAAGAATTGGGTGGAGTGACCAAGGCGGGCCGAGCGCGAAACAGCAAGAATCAGCCGCGAAGAGCTGCCAAAACTAGGGTAAATACAATGAATGCATCAAACGGAAACTTAAAATTTAATTGACACTAAGCTGCGGGATCTTTAACTTGTTAACTTTTGCATAAGAACACGGTCGTACTTTATACTTAATGGATTCGAGTTACAAGCAAACTTAATACTAATGAATCTTTTCCGTTTTAACTAAACACTTTGTTCACAGGGTGCATCTAAAAAACCAGCCGCGACCATACCACCAAACACCACAACTGGCTCTATGATGCCGCGGCCCGATATGCCCTATGGCAATGCTCCCTACCCTCCCAATGGACCTTATGGTCCCCCTCAAAATTACAGACCTGACCAACCTGGTGGACAGTACCCTCCCTACAACTACCAGAACCAGGGGCCTGGTTACTACCCGCCAAACCAGGGTTACAATCAAAATTACCCTGGGAATTACTACCCTCAGCAACCTCCTTACGACAGTAACTACCCCAACCAGTATCCTCAAAACAATCCAGAGTGCAACCAGAACTACAATCAAAACTATTGGGGCAACGGCAACTATTACGGCAATTCGGGATACTACAACAATCCTCAGTACCCCAACAACCAGCCGCCCCAAGATTACAGAGGGAACCCTCCATCCGAGTTCAGTAACCCCCAACAATACCCGCCGAACTATAATCCACCTTCTAATGACAACCCCTATCCAGGGAACTCATTGCAGCCCTACACTAACAACCAAGATCAGCCAGGCACGAGTTATGGGAACCAGCCCCGGCCGCCGTATCAAGGCTCTTATCAGAACGCGCCAGGTTTCCCAGACTTCAATCCGAATGCTCCTCCAGGACCGTTCCCTAATAACCAAGCTCCTCCGGGCGGGTACCCTAATCAGCCCTACCCGCCGCCTTATGCAGGCACCGACGCTCCTTACGGGACCAATCCGCCTGCTGCACCATACAATCAATATGAAAATAGACCTAACTTCCCCGCATATCCCAATAATATGCCCCCCAACCAGACACCCAAAGAAGAACCACAAGCCGCTATTAAATCGGATCCTAACGATGATCAAGGCTTCCAACCCAATGAAGCTAAACCAAACGTCAGCCCCAGCTTTCCACAGAATCAGTTCGGTAATCATCCACCGAACTATCCAGGCTATCCTAATAACGTTCCGTCTAATGTACCTGGCAGCCAGGGTGGAGCGCAAATCAAAAACGAACCTAATAATACTGCTGATTTTCTATCAGAAGAAATGAAATCCGAAACAGCGGGATCTGGGAATGGAGCACAAGCTGTGCCATACGGAAATCCTGGCTTTAATTACAATCAAACGAACATGCCAGGCTTTCCTAATCAAGCGGAAAATAACGGAAACGGCAACTACCCGTTCCCTAATTATCCAGCGCTAGAAACGAAACCGCCTCTCGGAAGCAATAGCTCTGGAAGTCCACTGACCTCTTGGCCTCTAGACACAATCAAGACGGAAGTTGATAAACTAAAAGCCGAAGAGAAAACTGAAAAGTCTGAATCAGATGGTGAAGTCAAAATCGCTGACTTAGACACGAAGATGATCGTCAAAAACGACACCAAAAAGGCAAAACCAGAAATTTCAAGTTTAGCAAAGGATAACAAGAGTAAAGCAGGGGATAAGAAGAAAAAACCAACAAAATCAAATGTGATCAGGAGCGATGTATCTGAATCTGAAGAAGAAAGTGGTAAGAAATTAAAACCGAAAGGAAGAAGCAAAGAAAACAAAAAAGCGGAAAAGCCCAGACCTCGTGGCAGGCCAAAAGGGTCCAAAACTAAGAAGGACTCGAAAGCACCGAAAGAGAAAGTTGACTCGGAATCGGAAGACAGTGAGAAAGAAGAGAAATTAAACAGAGAAGAGGAGTTGGCGTTAGTGAAGAAAGCCGAGGAGATGACTTATGACTGGGCAGCTGAACTTTTAAAAGATTATATACCAGGCATTATAGAGAATTCCTCTAAGATGGAACTCTTCTTCTACTTGCTGAATGAAAGCATAAAGATGGGTGACAGAATACTCCTCTTCAGCCAGAGTTTGTTCACTTTGAATCTCATTGAAGACTTTCTTGAAAGAAATTACATTCCGGGCACGAATTGTTTGTGGGAGAGGAACACTAACTATTACCGTGAGTATTTTATTATTTAAAATTTTAATCAAAGTGCCGTTATTCTACTTGGGCTTTTAATCCTTCTCTAATGAGCGGTGTATGAAGGTGAAAAAAAACTCATTTCCAATAATTGAGACATTGAAACGTAATAAGTTGATATTTTGTAAGCGCCAGAGAAAGCCCATTCACCGTTAATTTGAAGACTTTCAGTATAACATTCGTCGACTTAGGTAAACGTATATTTTTTCGCCAGGTCTTGACGGTTCCACGCACGCGTTGGAGCGCGAGAAGCTTATAAATGAGTTCAACGCAAATCCCCACATATATCTCTTCTTGGTGTCGACGCGCGCCGGTTCGCTCGGCATTAATCTGGTCGGAGCTAACCGGGTGATAGTTTTCGACGCCAGCTGGAACCCCTGCCATGACACGCAGGCTGTCTGTCGCGTTTACAGGTACGTACACGGTTATAGGTATAAAAACGACCAGCTCTGGAGCTCTTACCAAGCGAGGGTTTTACCGAGACATACAAATTTGATTGCTACATGGAGTCTTGCTCGCAAGGTATGCTTATGTAGTAAATTATGGTGCTTCCCTACTATCAGGAAAGCTTTTTTCTGATCATTACTTCCAATTAGAGATGTTATGGAAGTGGTTCTATAGGAACCGAAATCGGAGTCGGAATTTAAATTTGAGCTGTCGGATTGAGAGCCGGAGGCGATAGCGGAGGCGGAGGTAGTAGAGAGATCTGGTAAGGGCAGGTCTATTAAAATAAATATGTTTGTTGTGTATTGTGTGTTTTGGCCTCTTTAATTAACACCGGCGTGAAGCAGCTGCGTTTCGTACGGTCAGTGAGAGCGCCGGGGGCCCAATACCTCTCCCCCTCCCCTATTCCCTCTCCTTTTTCCTTAGGGCTGACAACGCACTGGCATCGCGTAAAGCGCTGCGGGTGTCTATGGACAGTGGCGATCATTTAATATAAGGTGACCCACTAGTTCGTTTGTCTTGTCTGGCCTCTCTAACATAAAAAAAATACAGTGGGCCCTTCCCACTTCCCCACGCGACAATCTTCCGATTTAAAAGTGTCGGAACCCAAGTCGAAATCAGAAGTTCCGACTTTTCGGAATCGGAGTCGAACCTCCTTAACATTTATTTATTTAAGTAAACAGGACACCATCATTACAGTTCACCCAATGCGTTAGTATACCGAATCTGGGGGCAGGCAGCCCATGGAACATGTTTATTTGCTATGATGTTATTTAAAAAATCGGTCCTCAGGTTTTTGAGTAGGTTTCGAACGAATGATGCGTACGCCGATTTTTTTACATCCGCGCACCGCTGCACGTGCCGCGAAATCTGTCTTGTACTGACTTGTTCAACATCCGCATCCGCATAAACGGGTATGTATTACAATACCGAAGTACGAAAGACCGAATGTATTAAAACATCGAATGGGTCAAAAGACCGACACGATTTTTTTCTGAAACCGTAAACTTCTCAGAATTTATTAAAACGGCATCATACAGAACCCATTAGGTTAGGTTAGGTTAGTCTTATAACAATCTTAAAAAGTTAACGGTTTCAGAAAAAAATCGTGTCGGTCTTTTGACCCATTCGATGTTTTAATACATTCGGTCTTTCGTACTTCGGTATTGTAATACATACCCGCATAAACTCCGCAATGATTTTTGCAGATGCGAATGCCGGATTTGATGCGAAAGTCCCGTGTTGCCGATACGGATGCGAATATACGCAACACCACTAGTTTCGAACTGTCTGCGTTTAGTGCACGCAGTACATAATTTTGTAGCCTTTTTCAATCTCACTATTATTTCACTTACCACTGATGGCCAACTGCAATGATTAATTTACTTATGGAACACTTAATAGCTAGCGTGGGACAGCTGGGAACCTACTAATTGTTATTTTTTCGTCACAATCGTAGGTACGGGCAGAGGAAGCCCTGTTTTGTATACCGGTTCGTGATGGACTGGTGTCTTGAGAAGAAGATCTACGACCGGCAGATCAACAAGCAGGGCATGGCCGACCGCGTCGTCGACGAATGCAACCCGGACGCAGTGCTCTCTATGAAGGAGATCACTAACCTGTGCTTTGACAATGACGAGAAGGTAATTACTTTAATCGTGAGTTCCTCCAAGTTACTATAAGGGTAAGGGTGCAGGGCCCAATTGCATAACAAAGTACAACTTATATTACAAGCGGAACTCCCTTTCTAGTTAATATAGCTGAAGCGAGAGTCCCGCTTGTAATATTAGTTGTAATTTGTTATGCAATTGGGCCCAGGTCTGGCTGATCGACGGATACCGGTCGATAAACTATTGATCGACAGCCCTTCGATGTTACTGTTCGGCGTCGATCGATTGGTGCAGTAGAAACTGTCGATCGACGTCGACCAATCTATTCTCCTATAGGTCGATGGCGTCGATTGACGATCGATCGATTGGTATGGTAACACCCTAGTTAGAATCATTGTCAAAGCAGCCATCAAATCTCCGGTTAAGTAATTTCTTCAAGCTAAAATATACTTAAAACACTTACCCCCTGTTTCACCATCCATTGATCAAATTTATTTGACGGATAAATGTGATGCCGTCTCTGTTTGTTTTGTTCGAATAGACGGAGACGGCATCACATTTATCCGTCAGTTAAAATTAATCAATGGGTGGTGAAACAGCCCCTTAACGTAGTAAATAACGGCTTGCAGAGATTTGACAGCTTCGGGATCACAACCGCGCGTTTACGACCTCTGGTTTGAACTTGGTTATCGTTATTTTAGATCGGGGCAAAAGTATTTTCGTATTTTTCATACAAAGGAAAATGTTTCATACTAAAAACCTCATCTTTCACACTAAAATTTTCCAGACTTGAAACGCTTGAACCACATTTTGTGCTACTCTTATTGATACCGCATTAGGTCCATAAACCGGAGAAATTTTATTCGCGGCGTTCGTCGCTTTTTTACCTTTTTTTTTAAACTTTAAAATGTACCGAATTTCTTCGTCACATACGTTCATTTTGCTTGCTTGAAAAACAAATGAAAAATGGCGGGAACTAGTTTTTATTTTTATTTATTGCATCTTCAGAATGTCAACATTTAATGGTATTAAAACCAGCCAGTTACATTCAGCACAGCCAAAGAGGTTTGATTTCTAATAATACATTAAAACTACGAAAATACTTTTGCCCCGATCTATATTAGTAACTTGGTGCAACTCATGCTAAGTCTTCTATAATGTAGGTCAATCCAATAATTTTCTTTTGCTGTAATTTTATATAAACATATATATTTTTTTTAACATAATGTACAAATACATTCAATCTTGTAGCAACTATTTGGTTACTAGGTACTCCCAAATTTGGATTGCGGCAATATTGAAATTTTAATAAAATTAGCCATTGTTAGGTCGAACTAGTCACCTGCCTTTTCTGTTGTGCGTGTATGTGTGCGACGGGCGATTACGTTTTTCTTCTTGAAAAGTCTGCTCTTTTAGGGCTACACTGATTTGTACTTAGTAGTGTATAGAACTAAACCTATCACTTTGGTAATACACATTAGAAACTGATTAAACAGGGCTGACTTGCGATATCTCGCGATTTCGCACTTTATTTCAATGAACAAAAAATGTATAACGAAACAACTTTTGTTATAATTTCATAAAATATTGCTTCTTTGATTAAAGATACAAGGCGACGTTGTGACTTATGGTCTAATTACACAATCGAGACCGCGAAATTTTTCGTTAACTAACATAATAAAACATCGCGTCGAATTTCTTCATATTTATTGATCTGAATTGGTCACACTTTTGCCGTGTCTAATGTTGTTGCGTATTTGGAAAACTACTATGAGTATTGTATCGCGATAGCAAAATCACAGGATAGTTATTCTTATATTACATTAGTTTTTTGAACGATGTTTTTGTCCGACCAATTTACTTACCGTTTGAGGTGTTCTCTTCATACTTCACCGTTATCTCTACAATGGTGCTATAACAACAATATGCAACCGTTAAAAACATAGATATAACGCCTATCTATCTACGTATGTCAACCCCTTTACGTCGTATTTGACTGTCTCAAATGTCTAAATACTTCCAAACAAACTTTATTTTCTTATATTCTCGCCTGACCACCCAGCAGATTTAGTTATAATAAACCAATCACTAGCGTAACACAAATTTCAAGTTGTCAAATAAATCTCAAAACTAGCACCAACTAGACAGTTCCAGAAACCCTAATTATAGTTCGATTAAATTCCAAACTTGATACTTTCTTATAGGAATCGGAGCCTAAGGACCTATCAGAGCATAAAGACAAGTACTTAGACATACTGATGCAGGGCATCATAGCCCACCACAGCCGGCTGCTGAGTAAGGAGCCTTTCCAACACGAGTCGCTGCTGGTCGACAGGAAAGAGAAGAAACTGTCCAGTGCCGAGAAGAGATTAGCTCAGAGAGGGTAAGTAAGATCTTACATAACGTGTCTGTACAAAGATTTCATTAATACGAAAGCAAGTCTCCATTTCGATTTGTAACTTTTGATCTGAAAAAATATATAGATTCTTAGATTTTCTGCGCCTGTAACCACTTCGGAGTTTTTGCCAGTTTGAAATAGAACAAAATTCGCATCAGAAATATTTTTTATTGCAGCCGTGACTTACTGAATGATTTATGTAATAGCTTAAAAACTGTTTGAGAAATAAATGCTGTCGGATTGATGAGCACGAGTGATCATGACGTGAAATAAGCAAAATGCTCTAAATAAGTAAAATGCTCTAGAAGATCGGTATTAAGTTATTAGCATAATCTGCTTGCCTATTTTACAAAAAAATAGATGTAGAACAACACTGGCTCAGTTACGAAGTGTTTCGTACTACCTTACAATATGTGTGCTATTCTATTATCAAAATATTAAGTTCAGCTAGCAATTGGCCGGTTTTATTCTTGGTTATTTTGCGACAAGAAACAGCTTTTGTTGTTGGACCGAACCCTAAATTATGAAGTTGGTCAGCACTGTTACAAAATAAAAACAAAAAACCCGCCAAGAGCGTGTCGGACACGCCCAATATAGGGTTCCGTAGCCATTACGAAAAAATCAAGTAATATTTTTCTAAGGATTTCGTATGTGTACGGAATCTTCCAAGTTTAGGTATGTTTTATACCTTAGGCTACTATTTACTCTTAAACTACAAATAATTCCCTAGCAATCTTAGCCGCTATAATTTTCCTTGTAAATTAAATATATTTACTACCATTCTGAATTTTTTCAAATTTTTCCACCCAATAGTTTAGATTTTAGAGGGGGGGGGGGGACGGTCGATTTTAATGAAAATTTTCACTTTAAAGTTGAATATTTCGCAAACAGATCACTGAATAGAAAAATCATGTTAGCAACCCCCTAATGGTTTTAAAAGACCTATCCAACGATACCCCGCACTATAGGGTTAGTCGAGAAAAAAAATATCACCCCCACTTTACGTCTATGGGAGGTACCCTAAAAAAAAATATTTTTTATTTTTTTATTTTACCACTTTGTTGGCGTAACTGATATGTATATTCATGCCAAATTACAGCTTTTTAGTACTAACAGTCTCTGAGCTTAGCCGCGGACAGACAGACAGACAGACGGACAGACATGGCGAAACTATAAGGGTTCCTAGTTGACTACGGAACCCTAAAAAGGTTTATGAATTGCTTAAATTATTCTTGGGTTATTTTGTGAAAATAGTTTCAGACGGTTGACATTTGATCTCTCTATCGCGTTGGACTGTTGAAACCCTGTTTTAGCTGGTTTTACGCAATCATTTCCTTGTCACAAGATTTTTTTTATCAAACCTAGTCCGTCGTTTCCGAGTAGTCTATTATGGTGGTCCTCTACTGCTCACTCAGAAAATAAATGTAACATGCAACCGATGATTGTCGGAGTCGCCTATTAAGTGGAGTGACGAGATGACATTAGGAGAGAAGCCAGTGATTCTACCGATTTTCGTAATATATATATGTGAACAGTTTCGCGCCAATTTTTCGCGCCAGTCTTCTCCGCTCGCGTCCCCTGCGTCCCCCGCGCCAATTTATTGGACTTGTGTCAACACATCACAGCAATCGCTGGCACTGAACTATTATAGGGGGGCGTCTGTGCGAGAGACTGGCATTGCAAACTAGCTCCATGCCTTGTCAGTTTTTGGTGGCGATATTTTGGCGAGCTTACCATTCATCATTTAGTCGAAAGACGTCCACTGGCGGACATAGGCCACCCCAAGGTTCGCCAAACAAACCGGTCCTGCGCCATCCGCATCCAACGCGTTCCCCCAACTTTAAACAGGTCGTCGCTCCATTTGTTGGAGGCCTACCTACACTTCCGTCTTCCGGTCCGTGGACGCCATTCGAGAACCTTTTGGCCAGTTCTACGAGCGATGTGCCCTGCGCACTGCCACTTCAGTCTCGCGAATCTTCGAGCTAGCTATGTCAGTGACTTTGGTTCTTACGCGGATTTCATCATTTCTAATGTGATCCCGCAGAGAAACTCCGAGCATAGCCCTTTCCATCGCACTTTGAGTTCATTTGTTTTAAAGCAGCTAAAATCTAATTTGGCAGTTAATTAAAAATAGTTTGGTTTTCAGGGCTACAATAATGTGTTTTTTTTTGCTACATGTTTATAGTATAGTGCCATCGTCCCTATTAATTAAACTTCTTGGAAAAGCTTAGACTGATTCAGCTTTCAGTGTAATATAGTACGCGCGGTTAGAACTTACCATTATAATGATGATAACTTAAAACAGGTACGAGTTGGAGAAGAAGGCGGCGTCCGCCCCGAAGCCGACGCCGGCGTACCGCACGGTGCGCACCGCGGACGGCAGCGTGGTGCAGCGGCCGGTGGCGTCCGTGCGGCCCATGCAGCACGGCGCGCGCTGGATCCCGGCCGACGTGTGGCGCCGGCAGGGCATGACCGCGCAGGAGATGACGCTGCCGCTCGGTAACACATTACTATAAGCGGCCGGTGGCGTCCGTGCGGCCCATGCTAGCGCGCGTGGCAGGCAAAGCCCCACCGCGACCCACGCTGTCCACGCTACGAACTCCCTCCCCCCCGCACCCCCCGCGCGTGCGTGCATGTGCGTGGCCCGCAGTGGAGAATGTAGACACACGCAGCTGACCAACGTAGCCACGTGGCCCGCACGTTAAGGCCCACACGTTTTACGTGTGCGTGCATTGGTTGCTGTGAAAATATTGACACACGTATCCAGACCAATGGACCCACGTGGGCCACGTGTACACGTGTATAGCGTGTCCGTGCGTAGCGTGCGCAGCAGTGGCGCTCCGGCTTAACCCAGTCTTTTCTTTTCTCTGCACAAAGCTTTTCTAACCCTTTAATTGGTATAGCCAAAATAGTTGCCAGTCAGTGTTTTCAAACACGTACTTGTTTTTACCGCTATTCCTTTTAAGACGTAGTTTGCGATGCTCGTGAAAGAGTTGCCTTTTCAAGGAAACCGCGGGGGCCGTGAACCGTCAGTAGTAAAAAGCAATTAACTTCAGACCAATACTTTTTATTCTCAACTAAATTACTAAACGTCAAAGTAGCGTTGAGTCCGATGCATATCACTGAAAAATGTACGGATCCGTTTATTACTAATTTAATTTTGTAATAAATAAGTATAATTTGAATGTTAACTGTTGGAGGACTTGGAGGTTAGAAAACGCGGATGAGCGCTTCATGAAAAAGGTTGAAAAACACCTGCTTTAATCCATAGTCCAACGAGTCATCATTTACATCATCATCATCAAGACTTTCTGTAAAATGAAGTAACCAATAAAGAAGATAGAGGAATTAACCAATAATTACCTGCGGGTGGTAGGACGTGCTACGTCCGTCCGGATCGCTACCGCTATCTTACTCGCTAATACTGCCCTCAAGCAGCAACTGCTGTGTTCCTTTCATCATCATCATTTCAGCCGAAAGACGTCCACTGCTGAACATAGGACTCCCCCAAGGCTCGCCAAACAGATCGGCCCTGCGCCATCCGCATCCAATGCGTTCCCGCTACCTTCACCAGGTCGTCGCTCCATCTTGTTGGAGGCCTACCTACACTGCGTCTTCCGGTCCGCGGACGCCACTCGAGAACCTTTCAGCCCCATCGGCCGTCATTTCTACGGGCGATGTATTGTGCCCTGCCCACCTGTGCCTGCTGTGTTCCTTTGTGCAGAGAAAAACAGATTGTGTAATTAATTCTTAGGCTGGCAACGCATCTGCGATCCTCTTGGTGTTGCGGGTGCGTGTTGCCATAAACATGATAATTGTTACAATAAAAATATTTATTTGCAGATGTTGTGATACCAACCAACTCCGCTGAAAAGACTAACATAGTTCTAAAAGCGGGTCAACGCGTCATGGTCCTCAAATCGCCAAAGGGAATTTATATGCAGCTGGAATCCGGCAAGATCATCGCCATCAAGACATCTCTTGGCCAAAAGAGCGGTGACAAAGACAGCAGTCCAATAGGGAAGAAGAGTAAGTAAATTTGTACAAGGGTTGAACTTGAATATCTAGTGTTTTTGGTAGCCGAATTGCAGCAAACTACTTCGTTCACCTAATGCGGGCACCGCACTTTTTTAAAACTACTTTGGCGAATGACCGTCGTCTTCACTTTGGTCTATTCACCTACTGAGGTGGCCACATTTAGGCATTGGCAGCTGTCGTTTGCCGAATGCGACGATTATTTGGTCGTGTTTTTTGGTCTTATTGCTTTACCTTGTATATTTTTTCCATTACTTGTTTTTCTGTATTGTTTTCTTTGTGGTGTGCAATAAAGAGTCATTGTATTGTATTTACACTGTTACATCACCGCATGTTGCATGCGAAATCGAATTAATGTAATGTCGCATTAATGTTTACAGACATGCTGATCTTCATATTTTGTTACAGTTCTCGGCACTCGTCCAGGAAGTATACCAGGATCCCTGAAAAACAACTCCGCGATCACAATAACCTCCAAAAGCGGCCCTAGGCCAGGCTATCAGCGAGTGATGACGAGACCGTCCATAATAGGCCACAACAAGATCTCGAGACCACTACTCCCCGGCCAGAAGATAGCTGACATCAGAAATCGGTTGGGAGAAATGAGGTCTTACGGTGCCATGCGACAGAGGCTAGGACAGATACCTGGGAGAATACTGAGGCCCAACTTGCCAGGTTCCCTTAGCATAACCAAAATTAGAAAGGAAACAAAGAGATCCGATAACGAAAACAGCGATTCCAACCCACCAACTAATAAACCAGAATCTGAAGATGATACTCAAATACTAGACAGCGACGATGAAGAAGAAAAGAAACAAAGCAGTGAACAAAATAAATCAAAGCGGGACAACAATGAGCATTCGGAGGATTCTAAGTCATCAACGAGCTCAGAGAAACATAAGAAAAACGCTAATAGCGAGGATAAAACCGAATCGGAACCTATTGTTCTAACAACCGATGAAAAGTTACCTTCCGAGGAGGCTTTGGAGACCAAATCTTCCGAAAACTCCAACGACGGCTCCAGATCGTCGCGAAACAGTTCGATGGATACCGCTCCGAGTATGGATAACGTCGCGAGAAAAGTAAATTTACTGAAAAATTATAGGCATCAAAGGCCTGGCGCCCGGCCGGTGACCGAATCTAGTTTGAGTATATTAGAAAGAACAGCGAGCGTGCTCAATAAGGAAAGCATGCCGGATTTCCGTAAGAATTTAGACGATATTACTCAGTCCTACTCTCCCAGCAGCGACGAAAAGTCGGGCTCTAAGTCTAAGAAGAAAAAATCTCCTAACAAGGACAGTTCAGAATCTCAAAGTGAAAGGCAGCCGATGAATTCGGGAATGTCGCATAGTGTGTCTAGTCTACTCGGTTCCCCTGGCACCGCTAAGTCGCGGGGGGAGTCTGTGCATAATACAACTCCTGTAGCCCCCTTGGGTCTACCGATGCCTGGGATGTCGCATGAGTCGCCCATGGCGCATCCCTTGCCCCACGGGCAGGGTAAACCTCAGCCTTTGCCACTGAATATGGCTCCGAGCCCCATGATGGGTTCACCGGCGATGCCCGCCGACGGCACTAAACCCTATCCTGCCGCGGGACCGCCTCCGGACGCGCCATACGCACAATACCCAGGTTAGTAAAAACTATCAACCAGTTAACTTTTCGCACGTAAATTCCGAAACACTCAGAAGTGCGAACCTGAGGCCGTATTGTCTAACGCTTCTGACGCTTGCCTTCGCTTTCACCATCTTTTTCTGTCACCATCTTATAACGGTATACCGTTTGACAGAAAGAAATAGTGATTGAGAAGGCAAGCGTCAGAAACGTTAGACAATAAGCCACCTGGGTTCGAACCCACGGCCCTCTGCTTGAAAGGCCATAGATCAAACCACTAGGCTACCACGGCCTGGTCTCTAACATTGTGTTAACTTTAAATCATCATCAATCAATCAATTAATTTTTATTTTTAGTTGGGCCACTTTTTAGAGCTGCGTCATCGACCACATCCACCGATATGTTGCTTGTCTTCATAATCTTACCAAAATGCTTGTTCCAGGATACGGGTACAGCGCGTACCCGAACCCGGCGTACTACGGCGGCTACGGCGGCGCGCCGTACTACCCGCCGTACGGCGCGCCGCCGGGCCCGGCGCCGGCGCCGCCCTACCCCCCCGCCGCGCCTCCCCCCGACAATTACCTCCCCCCCAACCCCCAGTGGTAAACTGAACAACATTCGAATATTCACGAGTGAAACGTAATTTTAGATGTTCTTTTTGAGAATCTTAACTGTGTGAATGTGTTAATTAGAGCGGCCATTATTGTCCATTCCGCAGAGTGGGAAGATTTTGATGCTTTTGAGATGTGTTGCAGTTTTTTCTATTCTTAATAGTTCATGACATTAATTCGTGTAATTAGTTATTTTATACATATTTAATGCATAATTTGACATGCATACAAAATTTTACTGTATTTTATTTGAATACTTATTTATTTCTTTTTCTGTGAATTGGAGCTGTGGTATTTTCCAGATTCCTTTTGTGAACGCTGTGAAATTAAAATGTCCTGTCACATTGGTACTTATTATAATATGGTATGAGTAGGACGACTGTACGCATGCGCAGTTTTTGAATCATTCTAATTACCAGTGTCAAAATAAACTTAGTAAGAGTAGCCTTTACAGCTAATGTAAATGATTGTCTTTCCATTACCGTGGCTATGGATGAGTCGATGGATGTGATACGTTGATTACTTAGTGTTAGTCGAATATAGTATGTATGACGGTATTTATCAATGTAATTTGTAGCTTAGATAGGAGCCCACTTACATAATTAATGATATCTTAGAAAAGTTCTCATTTATCCATTGAATAGGACAGTGAGACGTGTAACACTAACATAGTAGGAGTGTATGCAGGTATAATGCATGGAAAACTGTTTATCTAACTTTAGATCTATGTTTTGACGGTGTTCCGAACGATAACTATTACAAATTATAAAATTTTAAATGATAGATGATTTCTATTTTTTATTTGGTGTGTAACGCTCGTCTCATAATTTGTAATAGAACTTTTTTTTTTACTTTTTATGTTTAATTTTGACGGAAAAGAAAATTTTATCAAAAAAGGCTTCTAACGTCTTTCAATAAAAAATCTATGAAGCTTTGTCTTCTTGGATGTGGCAGCCGTCCAGTGATGTAGGCAAGGTGCCTAAAAGCGTTAGCACTAGACCACGGAAGCGAAAGTCTGTCCCAGTCTTAAACGTAAGAGTTTTTCGAAAAAGAAGGATATACTTTGGCTTGAGTCGTCTAGCAATACAGGTCTATTTAGGTCTTGTCTATGGCCTCAGCAGGTTCACTTCAGGTCGGTACGCAAACTCTGCTCCGGTTCCTATGCGTACATGTAGATATATGTAAAAGTCTGATAACTTATGTCACAACAGTAACGTTACGTTAGCAGTATTATTTTTTGCTTGTGTATACGGAATTCGCAAAGTTTAGATTAAATAAAAGCCGTAGGATAAGTTTAAATTAATATCAGATCGTATAGTTTGTTAAGAAAAACAAATGAAATGCTTCCCATGTAATTATCGTCTTTATCAAAATGAATCTCGCACACCAGACGAAAAGTAGAAGTGCTGACGTTGTTTTTTTAAATTTATAGTCATTTGTGTGTTGACCTGTGTACAAATAAGTGTTCGGCATTGTTCGAAGTGATACATAACATTGCATTTTAAATTGATCCATAGTACTGTACCGGCGATATCTAATAAAGAAATCAGTAAACAGTAACATGCCCGTTTATTATTAATATGTATTACCTTTGAGTACGAAATAAAACAACACTTTCACTGCATTATATCGCCGAATAACAAGCAAAACTCACTAAAATTTCTGTCGCTGCTCTTCAAAAAGTCTTATCTAGTTAGTAATTTCATACTGAGATACGAGCTTTGTTTTAAGTAGATATTTGGTACTTAGTGACTTTTGCTTGTCACCCAACGATATGTTATGCACTGAAACTACATAAAATCAAGCATAAAATAAATCATCCTTGGGACAAGTTAGTGTTTATAAAGCAATGTTTTTTTTATTCGATAAAGATTTTTAAACTACACTGAGATAACTTCAGAATATACATACATATTTGTATGTAGGTCTATAAAAACGACCTTGTGTTTTTCTATTGAACAACTTGTTTACGCAGTTCGCTTCGCACTTGAGAAAATATGGAAACGAAGCGATTTGGAGTCCCAAGATGTTTGACCGCTAAATTTAACGCTTTGTAATTTTTTGTCACTGTTTATTACTCTTAGAACGTGGCACTGTGGTGAATTGATGTTACGCATCGCAATTACAATATCGGAAACTAACAACGTGTTTTACAAAGTATCGCTAAAACTGGAAATGTTCGTGAACTTTGACTACAGTAAAGCAATTTGTTTTAATCAGATTTATTAGTACCCGACCCGCCGATACAGTCTGATAATCGCAGTAATTAGCCAAATTACGCGTTTTATAAATTTAAACGGTAGTCTTATTGGGACATTAACCTTATTTATTTATTTATCGACGCCAACGACGCATATATCCGCACCGCAGGTTCAACGCCAACGACGGATATTATCAGTCACGGCGTGCAGAGCGATATCTACCAACATGCATGTCTGTACGGTTCAACTTCGCGTTTGACATTCCGATGTCATGGCGTATGTGAGAGCTTGGTGAGAGCTGTTTATTTTTGACAAAGCGTTGAAAAGTTTAACAAATCATTTAGTATTTACAGTTTGTAACTATAAAGCGTTTGATTTTTAGATAGGTACTTGATTGACTTTGGCGTTAATTTGTGGAAGTCTTCTCTTACTTTTCTTTGCTATCTACACGCTTCTACATTTTAGTAGGTAGCGGAGAATGAAGGTAGATAAATTGTGGTTCACTTAAGTACATACAGTATACATCCGTTACATAAATATACCATTCATCATCAAAGAAATAATTCTGGCAAAAGAACCGATCTCTATTTAATACAATAGAAGCTTGGTACACATCTATACAAGATCGGTTCCATCGGCTTAGTTATTTTCATACATTATAGACACATGATTACTATCTCATTTGTCTATAAATAAGTACCTAAGGTCGAATATGATTTTCTGTAATTCCTGCGCCGCAATAAGTAATTACGTATGTCGTTACAGTAGACAGCAAAAAATATTATAAGTCACGAAGTAACATCCAATTAGACAAGCTATTAAAGTGCTATGAATTTATTTTAATAATAATGTAGGTAAACAGCCATTTGTTTTTTATACCCCAGGGAAATAGATGAACAAAGAAGTAAATTAAACGAATGGCTTAGCCGGCTAGCAAGTCAGCAGGGAATTTTGTGTCAGAATAATCAGAACAAAGAATTAATTTTAGGTCGATGTCAGTGTTGGCTAAAATGGTTGTTTACGGGCCACCAACAAATTTAAAAAGAAAAGAGCGTCTGTTGAATATTCGTGTCGTAGCCAAACTTTTCAAATTCAAAGACATCTGCAAAAAGCCAATTTTCGACTGATATCCGTCCCTGTTAATTGGAGAAGATTTTTATTAACTTCATTTCGCACGTGTGTTTTTATTTATTCGTTTGTTTAATATAGATCATTCTAGTGCAGTGGACGATTGTGTACCTAGAGTTAAAAAAAATTGGACATTTTAATGACCGTAGTTCGAATTTGTATGAAAGTGTTCCGGTACAATGGCACCTGTAGTAAATGTTTGTGTCGCAGTCGCAACGGGACTTTTTCCAGTTAGTTGTTTTGCATGATTAAACACGATTTAACGTGGTTCATCTTCTCTCCACTCTTATGCTTATCTTAAAAAATTGTTAGGTTAATTTATAGAGCTCCAATGACAATGCTTGAACAGTTCAGCAAGAAGTTCGTGTTTAAAATAGTTTTCTTTTTGCAAAAACTCAGCCGCTCCGCTTGGAAGCTCAGTTTAGTGTCGCTATCGCTACTATCGCTTCCTAATTTCCAATTTATAAAGTAATTTTTTAAAGGACTTTTAAGTTTAGTTATTCACCTTTTAAATTTAATGCAGGTGAAATAGTTTGACCTAGTTAGCTGAGATTGGTTAGTCTAAATTCTAAATAAAACCCACAAGGGAAATAACATCAAGCTCGTTCTAAATAAGAAAAGTTAGAGGTTGATATTTTTCATCAATATGGCTATCACGTTTTCCACTGTAAGAAAATTGATGTTTTTATAAGATGATAGCTCTCTTTTATGAATTTGGCGAACATATTTTTTAGTCGAGACAATATGTAAAAGAAAAGACTTGAAGCGTAAAATACTTAGGAATAAAATAATGATGTTTCTAACGGCAATGTTACTCGCCGTTCTTCCTTTGAGCGCAGCGTGTCCTCTAAGTACTTACAAAAGAAGTTTTTGTTATCATTAGCGGTTGTTAAACCTCAATGGCATCGGTGTGGACCACGGGTCGTGACCAAGGAATTTATCCTGTTACTTTAAACGAGAAATCTTGTTGAATGTCACCCTATGACCATTGGGAACATCGTTAGTTTTTGTCTATCTGGCGAAATCGTAAACTGAGGCTGTATGGTCTAACGCGTGGGCGCTTGCCTTCGCTGTCGCTATCTCTTTCTGTCACCATCTTATACCGTTTGACACAAAGAAATAGTGAATGGGAAAGCAAGCGTCAGCGCGTTAAACAATATAAACGTAGGTTGGTGAGTTAGTTTATAGATAATTTAGATATAGATTAACTATAAATTATTATAAATAAATATTTTAATCATTCTCAGCTGCTTAATACAAGCCTAGACGTAATTGTTAACACGTTAAGCATACTTTCTCATGGGGCTGGGGCCATTAAGTTATTAATTTATTACAATTTTTTATTTAACTAGCAATGTTTGTATCTAAACATTTATAAGTAAGTTGTCTTCAAATATTGCAAGTAGAATTTCGCCTAGGTACCTACACACGTCTAGTGATCAAACATCAATATAAATTTTAACCTAAAATTGCTACCGAACTTTCAATCGAGTAATTGGGAACCATTGCAATTTCTAGTTTCAGTAAAATTCATTGCATAACTAGATTCTGGATTTAACGTCAGGCCGTCAGATCCAATGATTGTTGTGGTTGGAGGTCCATTTCATGCCTTCCAGTCCAGTCCAGTCAATGCAGTATATTGATACATTCATTTGCCGTCCGCAACCGACATTTCGATACAATTTCATTGGCTTTGCAGTTAAAAGTAACAGTACTTTACCTACTACGTAAGTTTCAGCACAACAATAAGTGCATAGAATGATATGTACTAAGAATAAAATTGTCTTCTTTATACTTACTACCGCGACGACCGAGCTTCGCTAGGACTGAAACTCGAAAACACGCGTTTTCCCAGAAATAAAACCAAGCTAGATCCATTGTTTTCCCAGAAAACCCCCACAGCAAACTTCAACGAAATCGTTAGCCGTTTTCGAGATCCCCGAAGTAAATAAACAAATATACCTAGATACAAGACGACTTGCTCGTTTAAAAAGAGGTAGGTAAACTTTGTTTATTTCTATGTATGTAGGGGATAAACTCTGGAATTACTAGATCAATACAAAAAAAAAAACGCTGATAGAGACTTACACTATGCCATATTGATATAGGCTACTTTTTATCGCGGGAAAGTGGGTTCTGTCGGGACGCAGAAGAACTTGCTGGCAACAACTAAGTAGTAGAAGGTTAGTACCTAGCTGATTTAACAAATCATTACTATCCGTACTAAGTAATATTATAAATGTCTGTCTGTCTTTTTGTCTGTTACATCTTCACGCTTAAACCGCTGAACCGATTTAGACGAAATTTGGTATGGATATAGTTTGAGACCCTGGGAAGGACATAGGATAGTTTTTATCGCGGAAAATTGCATAGTACCCGCGGGATAGCGATAAACGAATTCTTTGCAGTCGGAGTCGCGGGCAACAGCTAGTTTTATATAATTTACAAGTAAAATATAGGCACTTAAATAATTATTTATGTTTAGCTTCGTTAAACCTTTTACGCGGAGTACTTAGTTTGTTTAATTTCAGCAACTTCCCAAAGATACTTCGTTGATCCCAAAGATACTTGTCTAATTAATGAATAGGTAATAAGTATATTATATTAACGATTAGGTAAGAGAAAGTTTTAGGCACGCGCTTTTGCAATATCTACATAAACCTATTAGGGTCTTACGTATCAGGACAGGGCCCTATTTGTAGATACGACGTTACAACTAGTTTCCATTACATAAGTAATTAATTACCGTGCCTTAAAGAATTCATTATATCCGTATGATCAAAATACTTAGGTATACTCGTTTTCTCCAGGTCCAACTTTCACTGGACTTTCGTTTGGAATTCAAAGAATTTACTACCTAATAGGGTGGCTACTCAGCCTAAGTACGTACGTGAATTTACAAATACTTAAGTAAGTAAATTAACAATATTATACAACTTCACGGCTAAGCCATGACTACCTATGTGCGACCGGCAGCGCGGCGAGCATTTTCTCTGTTCAATTAGCCGGGTCTCCACTGACTGAGCGAGCAGCCTTGCGAGGCAGCCATTTTCGGTGCGTTATGAGCTTTGTGTAGAACAAAATCATGCCTCATGCCATACATGCGCTTGCCTCGCGGAGCGGCTCGCTCAGTGGAGACCCGGCTATTGCGCGGCCGAGATGCTCCAGGCCAGTGTTTCGGACGTGTGAAGACAATCATGGTGGAGCTTGTCTAGTTTAAAATGACGCGCCCCACCACCGCACTCACGCACAGGATTCGAAACTCAATTCAAGCTAACTACAATAGACTCTATTGTAGCTCAAATTGAGCTACAAATCCCGTGCGCAAACGCGGTGGTGGGGCGCGTCATTTCAGACTAGACAAGCTATAGTAGTAGGTATAGATCGAGTCATTCATGATGATGATGACGCGTGCCGTGGTTCTTATTGCAAGTCATTAATGTCTAATTTTGACAAATTCACTCGTCTTCTTGAATGGCACTAACTATGTAGGGTCAACGTCATAAATAAGTGATCGCTTTCGTACCTTGTCACTTTAAGGTCATGTTTGAAAAGTCATATGAAATTATGTAACGACTGAAAGCGACAAGGTACAAAAGTGATCACTTATTTATGACGTTGACTGTACAACCTACAACACAAAGATACATTGGGTGCAGTTAGTTATTGGGTCTGAACAGTGCATATCCGGGCTACGGGTTTAACAACGATATGTCCGGGCGGCGAGAAAAAGTGAAACTTTCATCGGAAAACGTACCTATCCTCAGTTCGTAAAAAGCAACGAATTTTCATCGACGTCAGTTGATTTACAATGTGTTGAGATACTTGTGGTGTTTAAAGTCACTACTTTTACGGAATAGCCTAAAATAATAGGCGAAATGTTATCAATTCTTAAGAGTAATGCATTCGTTGAACATGTTTTGTCATTGATGGAGAATTTATGGACCTACGAGCGAAACTGCTTATCAGTCAACGTAGTAAAAGAGGAAAATTTGAGAGATTGCGATGTTCTCCGGGTCTGGTTTTTTTTAAAGGTGGCAGCCCTAGGTGCAGACAAAGTACGATATGTAACTGTCGACAAGGAATGAAGGACAACCTGAAGAACGAAAAGATAATTCAAATCCTATAGTGAAAATAAACGGATCACTCACGTCTTAAAACGAGTTTAACTCGACATGTTCGGGCTAATTCGTAGCCCTTCCTCTCGGAGACGCACGTCACGGCGGCTGCCAAACGTGCACCCCGAATGAGTTGAGTGCGCGTTTGGCAGCCGCCGTGACGTGCGACTCCGAGAGGAAGGGCTACGAATTAGCCCGAAACATGTCGAGTTTAACTCGTTTTAAGACGTGAGTGATCCGTTTATTTTCACTACGAGTGAGTCTCACGGTAGTTTCATGTTTAAAATTGTAATCCTCATGTAATTTTATTGTCATAAGGGGTTGGATAATCAGGTCGTGCTTTATTGTCGTTCGTTCTGGGACGACAAAAACGGGGTCGTTGATTAACCGCACTCCAATACAATGACACTTTATTGAATACCACATGGTAAACAATACATAAAACGGGTACATAGGCTTTTGTAGAAAAGCCGTGATAACCTAGTGGCTTTTGTCCTATGCCCTCTCAAGCAGAAGCTTGTGGGTTTGAGCCCGGGCGAAATTACATTTGAAATTTACCATGAGCTTTACGGGGAAGGAAAACATCGTGAGGAAACCTCATCAGCGAATGAATTCAATGATGTGTGTGAAGTTCCCAATCCGCACAGGACTTGCATGGGAACTACGGCCCAAGCCCTCTTATTCTGAGAGGAGGGATGTGTTCGGCAGTGGGGGCTAATAGGCTGGGATGATGATGAGGCTTTTGTATCGAATGGTAACGGTAAGTATCTGTAGGTAATCTGGTAGGTAAAACAAGAATTCGTTGCATTGTGTAGGAAAACTGAGGGCAGTACCGTATTTAATTGAACTGTGACATCATTGAGTGTGATTAAAGTCAACATGATCGCCTTGATAGATAATAAGCAATAAGTACCTGTTTGATCCGTCGTGGCCAAAGCAAGGGCTTCGCCTAACCGCCGTGAAAATTACAAGATAATAAGTCACCGTCAGCTGCATAACAATAAAGTTAATTATGTACAATTATAATTATCTCATTGTGTGTCTTAGCGGCGCTTCTGTTCGGACGAAGCATTAGCCTTTTTTCCCACGTGGTTTGAGAATAAATGCGCGGAAATTGAGTTTTAGTACCGACACATGGAATCTATGCTAATACAATAAAGAAACAAACTTTGACTGTTTTTTTATAATGCAGGGATACAGAATACAGATTAAAAAAAAACACTAAGTAATAGAAAGCTACACTGTTCCAGAATAAAGGCTATTTTTTTTTATCTTAGCTAGCTATAGTAGCTTAGTAGTTTGACAAAGGGGTGTGTAATGATCGATATAACAACATTTGATATAATCTTCTTTTCATAAAACATTTGATATATTTTCAAATGGAATAATCACTCATTTGATATAAATAACGTTTGGTATAATTTTAACATATATAATTTTATATGGTATAACGTTATTACACGTTCGTTATCTCGTGCGACGCAAACATTTGTTTTGTGTAGGGGGTTGCAGTTCTAACCTAACCTACTTTTCTGGCATTAAATACAACCATTATTATATAACCATCATTATATCTTATGAACGTTATATGAAAAGTTGATTATATCAAATGATAATATATTAAGTGTTGTTATATTATTCAATAATTATATCAAATGAGCGTTATAGCGACTGAAGTTATATCAAAAGTTTTTATAGCCATCCTTAGATTATTTATGCACTAGATAGAGCTTCGGTGGCATGGAAACGTCCCGTAAAAATATCATTTGCAGGGTTGCCAATAGTAATATGATAAAATCCCCAAACGCATTGTCGAAATTCCCCACGTGTGGGGAATGAAAAATTATGTGGGCCGAGTGACTTAGTTTAGAGCTGTTGCGAATAATGAATTGTAGGAAATTAATCAAGACTAGCAGAAATTTGATGTCAAATGTCGCGTATTTGTGTTCATACTTAAAATCCCCTCATTTTCCCCGAATTGAAGCTCTCCCCACACATTCCCCAATCAGCTTCACTTTCCCCACATTTTGGGGAATGTGAAATTAACTGGTATCATTAAGCACGCACACAGTGACAACCGGAATGACGTAACGCGATCGTAATATGAAGCTGTCAAATGGATTTGTGGACGTTTTGTATCGCAATGTTTGCTACTGACGCTCCATCTAGTGCATATATAATCTAAGTAGCCATCGTTGCGCACCCTTGACAAAGGCCCTCTAAAGCAGAGGGTCGTGGGTTTCAAGCCCGGGCTCGCACCTCTAAGTTTTTCGGAATTTTTGTGTGAAATTTTGACCATGAGGTTTACGGTAAAGGAAAATATCGTGAGGAAATCTGCCTCCTGTACCACAAAAATTACAAGTGCTACAAATCGACATAATTGTTAAGTTCCTCATACAAAAAGTGATAATTATGTTGAACTAGCTGTTGCCCGCGACTCCGTCTGCGAAGAATTCGTTTACCGCTATCCCGCGGGAACTAAGCAATTTTCCGAGATAAAAAGTATCCTATTTGTTAATCCGCACAATCCGTCAAGCCGTTTTAGCGTGAAGGAGTAACAAACATCCATCCTTACAAACTTTCGCGTTTATAATATTAGTAGGATTGTAGCACTTAATGTTTGTGGTCTTGGGACCTGGAGGCACCAGCGAAGAAATTCCATGGTGTGTGTGAAGTTCTAGATCTTAACTGGGCGCGCGTGGAATGATGATGGTGATGATTTTTATCCCAGGAATGTGCATAGTTTCCGCGGGACACAGACAAAGTTGCGAGCAATAGCTAAGTTACTCACTCATAATGTAAGTAAATGTTGTTTTATTATGTTAATCTAGTGCTAACTTCTTTTAAAAGCGAATGGCACGAACCTACGTACAGTCGCGAACCGGGATTGTTGAGCCACTTACCTATGTTCGTAACTTAGCCGTGTAATGCAAATCGAATAGCTGTCAGCTAGTCCGTAACATCGGTCATTGATTACACAGCTAAATTGCGAACTATGGCAAGTGGCTCAACAATCCCGGTTCGCGACTGTACTATACTTAGGTACCTTACTTTTTGACTTATTTAGTTACGTGTCTCCACATTTTTAAATTACGCGTATAATTGGAGGAATTGCTATCAAATTTGGCGTGAAAACAGGTAACTTTGGTTTGTTTGATTGCACGCGATCGTAACCGCAAGAAAAAGCTGCTGTTATAAAATAACGGTCTCCTATAGTTCAGTTCTATTGGTTACCACAGCACAGACCACTTATGACAGGAGAAACGCCGGCCGTGCCTTTTGTTTGGGGTAGCGTGAGCGTGAGATAAAATCTGACAATCTCTTAGATACCTAAAGTCAACTGACATGGACTGGACACTTGTCCTGATTGTTTAGGTTCTTAAAAATATTTTCAATCATATCACTAGAGATCTAGACAATTCGTTGTCCATGTCAGTTGGCTAGAAGTGTCTACGAGATTGTCAGATTCTATTGAACTTTAGGCAGTAGGTAACAAAAGTTTACTTTTCACGTCCCTTGTCTCCTTACTCCACTCGCTCTATTCTTTGGCGGGCAGAAGATGGTAGTGGCGTTTTCCATTTTTCCGTCAGGAGAAATGTTTAGCGTGGGCGTGTGTCGCATTCGTGATGATTAACAGAGTCAAGAGTCAGAGAGAGAGAGAATGAGTAAAAAAAAAATCAAAAAAAAAATCAAAGAGGTATCAACTTTGTTTAGCAATAAGGGTCTCATATACAGTTGTGGCCATATAATTAAGAACGATTATTTATTGAGATGATTTTTTCAAAGTAACAAGTATAACTAATTGTCCGTATTTTTTTTATTTCTTTCGGTATTGCAAAACTTTTCCGTACTACCGGTACATTCATTTATGCAACATTGTTGGCTAAAAAATTAATAGAGAAACTTTATACATTCGATCTGAACCTAGTATTAGTACTTACTGGCTGGTCACGTAATTAAGAACGCTGAATAGTTTATTATTTTTTCAAATTTAAATAGAGAACACTGTGTGGCTCTGTGGTTGTAGATTATTATTCGTATAATTTTGGCGCCATTTCGTGCTGTTAAAGTCTTAAAAGTGATTACTTCGTATAAAAACAATGGGGAAAAATAATAGTTGTGATAAATCTACAAGAGAAGTAATAATAAAACTTCGCGAGAAGAATTGGTCGTATAAAAAGATAGCCGACCATCTGCAATGTTCAAAAACAATGGTTTTCCATGCCGTAAAGCATTTTTCCACGTATCAAACTACTTCAAACGTTCCGCGTGGACCTAGACAGAGAAAGTCATCTCGTCGAGATGATCGAAATATCGTTCGTTTGGCAAAACAAAATCCTTTTAAAGGGTCTAATGAGTTGAGAAAAGAATATTTTGGCGAAAACAACCCTTCAGCAATCTCTGCACACACTATTCGAAGGCGTTTGGTAGAAAATAAGTTGAACGGAAGGATAGCAAGAAAGGTGCCTATGTTGAAACGATGTCATAGGCAAGCCCGACTTGCATTTGCAAGAAGGTATGAAAACTGGACAGTCAGACAGTGGAAAAACGTTCTTTTTTCTGACGAGACAAAAATAAATAGGGTATGTTCTGATGGAAAACGATATGTACGACGCCCTCCGAATAAAGCATTCGACCCAAAGTACACAAAAGTGACATTAAAGCATGGCGGGGGAAATGTGAAAATTTGGGGGTGCTTTTCTGGACATGGCGTTGGACCTGTTAGGCTGATAGAAGGAAACATGGATCAATTCCAATACAAAAATATACTGCAAGAAACAATGTTACCATATGCCGAAGACGTGCTTCCGGTTATTTGGACATTCCAGCACGACAATGATCCAAAGCATACTGCACGCACCGTTAAGGAATTCCTCACATCACAATCAGTTTCAGTCTTAGATTGGCCAGCCAACAGCCCAGATCTTAACCCAATAGATCATCTTTGGTGCGAAGTCAAGAAAAAGGTTTCAAATCGACAGTGTGGCAATTTGAGAGAGCTGTACGACGTTTTCTTAGAAGAATGGAACTCTATTTCTCTTGCGAAATGTCAAAAATTGATAGATTCAATGCCTCGCCGGTGTAAAGCCATAATTAAAAGCCGTGGACATGCTACTAACTATTAATTTTAGTTCAAATGTATTAAATTGCTTTTTTTTTCTATACCAACTTCACATTAATATGATTTATTTAATCTAAGTTTCATATAAAACAACTCTCGAGCAGTTTAATAAATCGTTCTTAATTATTTGTCCAGCTTCATTACTATTTGAATTTATTAGTATAGAGAACAAATAAAATTTGTAAAAAAAAATGTTAGCAATTATACACTATTATTATTAATCCTGTTTGCTCTATCCATGTGGCTATTTTATAACATAACTTGTTACTTCTAAGAAGGAACACAACTAGACATATGACATGATTTAGATAAAAAAAAATCGGAAACTTCAAATCGTTCTTAATTGTATGACCACCACTGTATGTATTGTACGCTCGAGAAAGATAAACTTTTGTTTCTAATAACGTATATCTTTTTTACTTACTAAACAATGAACTTTATTAAATTCCATTCTATTCTAAGATTTTACGAAACTTTGACGTATCAGTACACGTGTATTGGAAGAAAAATATAGTAAAAAGATAAGCTAAAGACATCTCCCGTTAGAAGTGCTTCGTGATTGTTACCAAACCTAGTTCGCTAAGAAAAATAATCTAAGGTCAGCCGGGGTAACTACGATGATCTGATTCCTGATGACGTCTTTCAGATGTAATACCAGGAAATACGGTACAAATACGGTACGGTACATACAGTTTGCTAACCGGTTTGATCAATTAAAAAATGTTTAGTTAAGGCGTTATAAAGAGGTGTCCACTGTCCTGTGCACAAGGCGCAGTCTTATCCACTCCCCGTCGAAGTATTATTAAACCCAAACCAAACTTTTTCAAAAGTGTTATATTAGCTTCAGCTTCACTTACAACGAACAATGTAACAATGTAAAAAAATCTCGTAACTCGTTTTTTATCCACTTCCAATGGTCCGATTGTAATTTGAAATTTGGTAAGTGTTAGGCTGTCTTGCGCGGACCAGGTTAAACTTTTAAACTCAGAGTTCAGTAGTGTCAGTGTAACCTAGCCTAGGTTTAAGTATTTAATTTTTAATCCCTGGACCGTGTAAGTGGTCCTTTATCCGATGAAAATCCAATAACAAAGAAAATCCATCATCAATAAAATTATTGTTATAAAAAATAAACTTTCAAAAAAAATATTTTGATGTCCGACGTTCGAAGTCGAAGTCCAAAGATAGACAAGGGATTTCTATAAATTATCAAATAATACACAAAAAACAAACATACAAGTGAAGCTAATATAAAGCGTGTAAAAATAGTGGTCCGTCTTGGTTCTCCATCGTTTGCCTGAATTTTATATGTTATATGACCTATCGTTTATTATTATAATTTTCATTTTTAAGTACCTAATTTATTTCTGAAAAAGTATTTTCTTCAGAATTGTAATTAAACTAACTTAATTTACTGAATTCTATAAGATGAAAAAAGTGATTCGAACAAATATATCATCTTAACTGTTTGCTTTGCAGTATGAGTCACTCATCCAACAACGTATGTCCATGGGCGTACTCAGCTTGTGTGTGGCACAGAGGAGGGCAAATTGTCCCAGGGGAGACGACAAATTATAAATTTCTTTAGCGTGACTCTAACATAACTTTTATCGACATCAGTTCTTAGGATTATACGTAGGGTACACGGAAAAAACATGTCTAGTCACCTCAGCAACTTTTTGAGTTATAGCAGTTTGAAAGTTAGTCATAACGAACAATTACTACGCTCTACATTTTGAGATTAAAATCTCATTTTTCCAAAAAGGAGGCTATATGTATAGACATGTTCTCTCGGTGTAGTGTAGCCTACATTATAATTCAGAGAAGTACGCTCATGTGTCTAATGGTTACCAATATAATCGTATACTAAGAACCAATTCAATTAACTTCATGACAACTGTTCTACGCCTATTAAACTATCCAGAAACCGTGTGGCCCGTCCAACCAGCCATTACATAACCACGATTACCGATAGAGGTAAACTTCCGCATTAAACAAAAACTTTTAATGGTGTTTTTGATCAAAGCCAACTATTGAAGGTTTGCAATATTAACCTTTTTGGGAAGCTTTTGCTTGTTTTTGTGTTGCTAGAAACCTATTAAATCTATTAAAATTGTATTTCAAAAATAATTATACTACCGGGTACAAAACTTGCAATGAGCATTTTTGAAAAACCGGCCAAGTGCGAGTTGGACTCGCGCAGGAAGGGTTTCGTACCATTATCTATAAAAACGGCAAAAAAAATCACGATTTTTGTATGGGAGCCCCCCTCAAATATTAGTTTTATTTTAATTTAATTATTTATTTTTAAAGTGAATATATAACCAAAATAACTAAATATTCTGTGAATATTCCTAGCGCCTACCTGTTTCCGTTATCAATATCGAGCAAAAACGAGCAAAAAATCACGTTTGTTGTATGGGAGCCCCCTTAAATATTTATTTTATTCTGGTTTTAAGTATTTTTTGTTATAGCGGCAACCGAAATACATCATTTGCGAAAATTTCAACTGTCTAGCTATCACGGTTCGTGTCACGTGTCGGTTCGTGTCGTCTGTCACTAGGCTGGACAGACGGACAGTGGAGCCTCAGAAATAGGGTTCCCGTTTTAACCCTTTGGGTACGGAACCCTAAAAAAAGCTGTTGATTTAACGGAATAACTCATGACATTATTTTAGGTGTAGGCACTGTACAGTACACTAGTTTTGGGTGAATCAACTTTTTAATGTTGTTTACTGTGGCCCCAGTTGTCCAAGTGACACTTCATACTGTTTCATAGAAAATCCTAGGTTGTCCAAGGGACGTAACCATAGCAACGGGTGTCACTAAATAGTTGATTCACCCTTTTACATTTTTACTATAAGCGAACCTACTCCGCTTTTGATACAGGGTAGGGCAGAAAATCCCAGTGAAAACACAAATTATAAGTAGGTAAATTTAAAATTATGAATTCTTAGACTATTCAATTACTGATATTGAATTTCTTCTCAGGTGTGTGCAGGTTTCCTGTGAAGAAATTCAATGTTGTGTGTGAAGTTCCCAATCCGCACTGGGCCCGCGTGGGAACTACGACCCAAGCCCTTTCATTCTGAGAGGAGGCCTGTGCGCTGCAGTGGGACGTATATAGGTTGGGATGATGAGTCTAAGGTCAGCCGGACGGAGTGACTACGACAAATTGATCGATTAAATTGTGTTTAAATCTATATCTTAATACTTTAATATTATAAAGAGGAAAGATTTGATTGTTTGTTTGTATGTTTGTTTGTTTGTTTATTTGCATTGAATAGGCTCCAAAACTACCGGGCCGATTTCAAAAATTCTTTTGCCGTTAGAAAGCAACATTACCACAGAGTGACATAGGCTACTTTATACCGCGGTAAAATACCTTTTCCTACGGGAAAATTAATTTTATCGCGGGCGAAGCTGCGGACGGAAGGCTAGTAGGTAAATAAATAATCAATGCTATAGGAATGATTTTTGACTTTAGCTTAGTTGAATAGGAATGATGAAGGACCAATGAACTGCCAAGCTGCTAGATTCTCCCTTAGATTTTGCATGGCAATAGATAGTTATGACGTCACATCGACTATTTATTTGTTAACTAAAAATCTAATTTTGTGTAGGGCTAAATTAAAGTATTTTATAGTCTTAGAATTTTTGTTTCAGCCCTATTCGTAGATTAAAATTAAAGAGTTGAAAATCAAATGTTGCAGAGTTCTGTTGAAAACCTCAACCATACCTACTTACTTGAGTTTACAGAAATAAAGCAGGTTATGTGATTTGGGTAAAAGTTAAGCTCTTGTATGTTCCTAACTGGAAATATCACCTTTTTATACATGCAAATTGGCATGGTGGCAAGTTTTAACAGTCAAATGTTTGCGTACAGTTTTAACAACCTGCAACACTGTGATGCGTCTCGATAAAAATATGCAAGCGTAAAACTTGTTGACATCACAAACATGCTACTACTACAGATTTACTAAGAGTGTATTTCAAAAGCATAAGATACGTAACCTAACTAATAAAGAGGAACAAAAATTTCATGCGACCTGGCTAAAAAGACATAACATTTATTTCCTCAGCTTAATCTGTAACAAAGTGCAGATTTGATGGTTGAAAAAGCATTACGTTTTATTGGTGAATTTCTACTTAAACCTATGAAAATACGAAAAAACTGTCATTGACAGGGGCGACATCGATTGTGGAAGAAAATACACACGATAACATTTCTATTGCTCATATTATTAGTTATCCGGTACAGTCAGCACCAGAAGTGGATGAGCGGTTCTTGTGCTTGCAAAGATTTACACACGACTCTACGGCCAAGGTAATAAAATAAGAGAGTCTGTTGATCATTTTTTGAGTACCACATTCGCTCATCCACTTCTGCTGCTGACTGTACGTAACCATGTGACACACAAAGCAGGAACATTCAGCAGACCTAATAGAAATACGTTTTAATTAAGTGACAGTGATTTCTACATTCAAGTGTAAAAATATGGGTGCATACAACTTGTTCATAAATATGTCCCACCCATAGCTCTTAAGTCATCGATTTAAGGTATCGGTACATAATTATGAGAGGATTTAATCGATACATATTTTTGCACTTGACCGTACTAAATAGGTTCTCGCTCTTGAATTAACATTAAAGAGAGTATTGTATCCGTCCGCAGGCCCGCGAAAGTGCTATAAATTACGTAATAAAATATCTGGGCGCAACATTATCTACTCTTACATATCTAGGTCAATAAATCAGACAAATATTATGGCTTATTATTTCCTATGTAAGTAGAAAATACGCCTTATTAGTGCGGACTTTTGTTACAAATGAAATAGTCAAATGAGCTTTTTTATACCTGTCTAATTAATTCAATTTAATTTGAGTTAATTTTATTGCTTTCAAAAGTACTAAAAGGTATTTTTTTTATAGTCCGTAAGTTATATTTGTAGACAGATATAGGTGAGAAACTTAAGTAAATGACTTGTTGTATGCAGTAGTAACGTGTCCGTATTAAAACTTGTCGTTCCAAATTAGAAAAATTACTTAAGCTCTATATCGATTCTGTGCACTAATAAATACGTACCTACAACAGGTAATTTACTTAAGTTTTTTTTACCTATACATAGTATAATATAGAACAGAAATTTGCCTATACTACTAAGTACGAGGATATTCAGTATTCAGTCATTTAATGCTTTAAAAATTCCATGCAATACAATATACAGTTCAATTCAGCTTAGAGAATTACACTAATGAAAAGTTACAAAAAAAATAAAATAATAATATATACAGTGGTGGTCATACAATTAAGAACGATTTGAAGTTTCCGATTTTTTTTTATCTACATCATGTCATATGTCTAGTTGTGTTCCTTCTTAGAAGTAACAAGTTATGTTATAAAATAGCCACATGGATAGAGCAAACGGGATTAATAATAATAGTGTATAATTGCTAACATTTTTTTTTACAAATTTTATTTGTTCTCTATACTAATAAATTCAAATAGTAATGTAGCTGGACAAATAATTAAGAACGATTTATTAAACTACTCGAGAGTTGTTTTATATGAAACTTAGATTAAATAAATCATATTAATGTGAAGTTGGTATAGAAAAAAAAGCAAATTAATACATTTGAACTAAAATTAATAGTTAGTTGCATGTCCACGGCTTTTAATTACGGCTTTACACCGGCGAGGCATTGAATCTATCAATTTTTGACATTTCGCAAGAGAAATAAGAGTTCCATTCTTCTAAGAAAACGTCGTACAGCTCTCTCAAATTGCCACACTGTCGATTTGAAACCTTTTTCTTGACTTCGCACCAAAGATGCTCTATTGGGTTAAGATCTGGGCTGTTGGCTGGCCAATCTAAGACTGAAACTGATTGTGATGTGAGGAATTCCTTAACGGTGCGTGCAGTATGCTTTGGATCATTGTCGTGCTGGAATGTCCAAATAACCGGAAGCACGTCTTCGGCATATGGTAACATTGTTTCTTGCAGTATATTTTTGTATTGGAATTGATCCATGTTTCCTTCTATCAGCCTAACAGGTCCAACGCCATGTCCAGAAAAGCACCCCCAAATTTTCACATTTCCCCCGCCATGCTTTAATGTCACTTTTGTGTACTTTGGGTCGAATGCTTTATTCGGAGGGCGTCGTACATATCGTTTTCCATCAGAACATACCCTATTTATTTTTGTCTCGTCAGAAAAAAAGAACGTTTTTCCACTGTCTAACTGTCCAGTTTTCATACCTTCTTGCAAATGCAAGTCGGGCTTGCCTATGACATCGTTTCAACATAGGCACCTTCCTTGCTATCCTTCCGTTCAACTTATTTTCTACCAAACGCCTTCGAATAGTGCGTGCAGAGATTGCTGAAGGGTTGTTTTCGCCAAAATATTCTTTTCTCAACTCATTAGACCCTTTAAAAGGATTTTGTTTTGCCAAACGAACGATATTTCGATCATCTCGACGAGATGACTTTCTCTGTCTAGGTCCACGCGGAACGTTTGAAGTAGTTTGATACGTGGAAAAATGCTTTACGGCATGGAAAACCATTGTTTTTGAACATTGCAGATGGTCGGCTATCATTTTATACGACCAATTCTTCTCGCGAAGTTTTATTATTACTTCTCTTGTAGATTTATCACAACTTTTATTTTTCCCCATTGTTTTTATACGAAGTAATCACTTTTAAGACTTTAACAGCACGAAATGGCGCCAAAATTATACGAATAATAATCTACAACCACAGAGCCACACAGTGTTCTCTATTTAAATTTGAAAAAAACAATAAACTATTCAGCGTTCTTAATTACGTGACCAGCCAGTAAGTACTAATACTAGGTTCAGATCGAATGTATAAAGTTTCTCTATTAATTTTTTAGCCATCAATGTTGCATAAATGAATGTACCGGTAGTACGGAAAAGTTTTGCAATACCGAGAGAAATAAAAAAAATACGGGCAATTAGTTATACTTGTTACTTTGAAAAAATCATCTCAATAAATAATCGTTCTTAATTATATGGCCACAACTGTATATATATATATATATATTAATTCTATTCCATTCTTTTCTCATAAATATTATTAACTAGCGACCCGCCCCGGCTTCGCACGGGTACAACTATATTATCTAATACCTTTAAACGAGCAATTCTTGTATATATGTATATATATATATATATAATCAGGATCTCGGAAACGGCTCCAACGATTTCGATGAAATTTGGTACGTGGGGGTTTTCGGGGATGAAAAACTGATCTAGCTATGTTTCATTTTCAGAAAATCGCTTTTACTCGTGTTTCCGGCTATTTTTGTTTGCATTAGAATATAAAGCTAAATTTCGCCGACTTCGAGCAGATCATAATGGCACATTAGATATCGGGTGGTCGCGGATCCAGCCGACCTCGGTTCGATACCACGTTTTTTTCAAGATTTTTAGTTTTTTTTTTTAAGTTTATTTTTTATGAGAAAACGTCAAGTTTCTTCTTTTGTGAGAAAAAGTTACTTTTTTGTGAGAAAAAGTTATTTTTTTGCGAGAAAAAGATACTTTTTTGTTAGAAAAAGTATTATAGGGAACGTGCAGTAACTATAGGCGGCAGCACTAATGCGACAGAAGAGACACTATGCGGACAGTAAAACAAACTTATCAAGGTAAAACATTCAAATTGATGGCACCCTTATGGCACCAGTTGGCAGCACCGTCTATGTGCACGTTCCCTACTGGGAGCACAGAACAGGAAAAGCCGGTTGTCTGTAAAGTCGGTTTACGGACGATAGTTTAACGTGACTCACAAGCAGACATGCAAGCAGGCATGGAAGAAAGCAAGCTTGTAAGAAAGCATGAAAGCAAGCATGCAAGCGAGAATCCAAGCAGGATTCTAGCGAGCATGCGAGCAAACATCCAAGCAAGCATGCAAGCAAGCATGCAAGCGAGCATCCAAGCAGGCATGCTAGCGAGCATGCAAGCAGGCATGCAGGCATGTAAGCGAGCATGCAGGCAGGCATGCTAGCAGGCATGGAAGCAGACATGCAAGCAGGCATGGTAGAAAGCAAGCATGCGAGCAATCAACGATGCGAGGAAGCTTACCAAATTTCGTCTAAATCGGTTAAGAGGTTATTGATTCTCCATACAAAGTTTCACCCCCCTTTTCACCTCCTTAAAGGGCGATTTCCGAGATAAAAACTATTCTATGTCCTTTCCCGGGACTCAAACTATCTGTATACTAAATTTCATCTAAATCGGTTCAGCGGTTTAAGCGTGAAGAGGTAACAGACAGTTAGTCAGACAGACAGACAGACAAACAGACAGACAGACAGATACACTTTCGGATTTATAATATTAGTATGGAATTAGTATGGATAGACTGCTGGCTCTGTGAGCTGTCTGTGAGATCTCGCGAGTTTTTTGAAATTGTTTTATGAAACGCACCTCTCTCGGCCCCTTTCTAATCATACCCCCCAGCCCCTATATCGCGCGGGCGAAGACACATTTAAACGGTCTAGCCATAATAATCTACTCTTATAATTCTCTAGTGGCTTTTTTAACCTTTTCAACGTCAAGCTTAGCCAAACGTTAAGCTGCTTTGAACCTCATGTCCGTGAGCAATCATCAATTGACCCTAATTTTATTAATTGGCAGGCAGGTCCCACCGAAATGATCGGTATTTTATTTGGAATGTTTATTTTACCTACTACACTAATCTATTATCTTTATAAACATTTTGGGATAAATAAAGATAATTAAACTTATATATAAGTATGCTAATTATAACGTACATGACTCAATCACTACATAGTATATAACAAAGTCGCTTCCCGCTGTCTGTCTGTCTGTCCCTATGTAGAGGTATGCTTAGATCTTTAAAACTACGCACCGAATTATGATGAGGTTTTTTTAATAGATAGTGATTCAAGAGGAAGGTTTATAATGTATAATACATCCATAATTACACCCGAGCGAAGCCGGGGCGGGTCGCTAGTTTGCCCAAATTTCCAAAATTAAAAACTAATATTTATATTGACATTTTTAATTTCGTAATATTTTTTGAACGGAATGTCAGATTTCGATAATTCAAAAAGAAATCAACAGGTATTGAACCAGTCTTCAATACGAAATAATTTATTTGGATAAGAATTAATACAAAGGTGTGGATAACATGGTCTGATTTTGATAGGCATTTCTATCATCTTTTAAATTGTAAAAAAGTAGTAATAGTGACGTAACTACAATAGTTGGTCATATGGTCTCGCGAAGTTTTTTGTAGATCGTTATACATTCTATAATATTGTACAACACTTTTTTGTTCTATCATCAATACTTTCCGCAGCGCATGCGATGAAAGACATTTTACGGCTAATTTTTTTACACCTTGGGTTGGTTTTAGTAAGATTTACTGAGGATCTCTAATTTATTCTAGTAATAAATATAGCCTATGTTACTCAGTGATAATGTAGCTTTCTAACGGCAAAAGAATTTTTGAAATCGGTCCAGTAGTTTTTGAGTTTATTCATTACATACAAAAATACAAATCTTTCCTCTTTATAATATTAGTGTAGAAGTGTAGATGTAGATAATGTCAAAGGAGATACAATTGTAATTTACAAAATCTTTGGCCTAATAGAAATAAATTATAATTATTATTTAATAAGAAAAATAGAAATACAATAAGTAAGGTATGCAATTAAAAATTAAATCAAATACAATAAATTTTACACAATATTAATCCTGGATGAGTTACATGTAGAGTAGACCAAGCAAACATTTAGCATGTATCAGTCAAATATTTTAGCAAGATATTCGTAAAGGGTATAAAATGGTCTTAACTTTAAATAAGATTCCAACTTATTAGAGAATTCTATGAGAATTCTCTCAAGTTTTGTGATTTTCTTATGTCGACATCAAGGTGATTATTATTATTTTTTTTTTTTTTTATCTTTGAGCATAATTTTCACCCACTTCCCGGTTTCCGATTGAGCTGAAATTTTGCACATATGTGTAAATTGGATGACAATGCAATATTATTGTAACATGGAGCTGATCTGATGATGGAGCTGGATGGTGGCCATAGGAACTATGTAATAAAATAACACAATCCCGTCGAGTTAGGGCTCGTTTGATTCGTCTTGACGAGCACTTTGATCTCAGATGGTAACCAGGGTCTGATGATGGAGCTGGAAGATGGCCAAAGGCACTCCACAATAAAACGACACAACCCCATCGAGTTTGGGCTCGTTTGATTTGTCTTGACGAGCACTTTGATCCCATATGGTAACCAGGGTCTGATGATGGAGCTGGAAGATGGCCAAAGGCACTCCACAGTAAAACGACACAACCCCATCGAGTTTGGGCTCGTTTGATTCGTCTTGACGAGCACTTTGATCCCATATGGTAACCAGGGTCTGATGATGGAGCTGGAAGATGGCCAAAGGCACTCCACAATAAAACGACACAACCCCATCGAGTTTGGGCTCGTTTGATTCGTCTTGACGAGCACTTTGATCCCATATGGTAACCAGGGTCTGATGATGGAGCTGGAAGATGGCCAAAGGCACTCCACAATAAAACGACACAACCCCATCGAGTTGGGCTCGTTTGATTCGTCTTGACGAGCACTTTGATCCCAGATGGTAACCAGGGTCTGATGATGGAGCTGGAAGATGGCCAAAGGCACTCCACAATAAAACGACACAACCCCACCGAGTTTGGGCTCGTTTGATTCGTTTTGACGAGTACTTTGGTCCTAGATGGTAACAAGGGTCTGATGATGGAGCTGGAAGGGGGGCAGGTGGCGGGGGGGGGGGGGGGGGAATGGGGTGGGGGTAAGGGGGTCGGGGGTTTAGAGGGTTGAGGGTAAGGGTGTGGCGGTTGGGGTTAGGGGGTGGGGGGGGTTAGGGGGGGTTTGGGGAAAATAGGGTGGGGGTGTTTGGGGGTTCGGGGGTTAGGGATTTTGGGGGTTGTGGAAAATGGGGAGGGGGTAAGAGGCCTAGATGGTAACAAGGGTTTGATGATGGAGCTGGAAGGGGGGTAGGTGGAGGGGTGGGGGGTTGAAGGGAAATGGGAGGGGAAGGGGGTTTAAGGGGTTGGGGTTAAGGGTGTGGGGTGTTGGAGGGGTTCGTGGGTTAGGGAGGTTGGGGGGGTTGTGGGAAATGGGGAGGGGGTAAGGGGGGTTCGGGGTTGGGGTTTTAGGGGGTTGGGGTTGGGGGGTAAGGGGGGTTGGGGATAGGGGTTTGGGGGAAGTTTGAGGAAATGGGGTGGGGGTTGGGGTTAGGTGTTTGGGGGGGTTGGGGAAATGGGTTGGGGGATGTTGGGGGGTTGGGTTTAGGGGGTTGGGGGGTCTCTTTTTAGCACATGGAAACTGTCACTGTAAAAAAAATGCAACTAAAAAATAGAAAATAAATAATAGTTTAAAAAAACTAAAAAACACGCTTTAAAAAAATAAAAATAAAAAGTAAAAATAAATTAATAAATTTCAATTCACTATTCTTATAGTGCAGTAAAAAATCTTAATAAGCAATTATTATATTGTTATAACCAGATCAAAATTTGTAAACAATTCTAAATATTGATAAAATAAATAATAATAGTTTAAAATATTTTATTGTAAAAAAAGCGTGGGGTGCTTTTTAAGATGTTATCAAAATGATAATCCTTGACAATTGACACCATGCACCCCACGCTTTTTTTACAATAAAATATTTTAAACTATTATTATTTATTTTATCAATATTTAGAATTGTTTACAAATTTTGATCTGGTTATAACAATATAATAATTGCTTATTAAGATTTTTTACTGCACTATAAGAATAGTGAATTGAAATTTATTAATTTATTTTTACTTTTTATTTTTTTAAAGCGTGTTTTTTAGTTTTTTTAAACTATTATTTTATATTGTAAAAAGTACGACTCAGGTAGTACGAGATCTAGATTGCGCCGTGACGGGTATTTTCGGGAATCGTTTACTGATTTAAATGAGTTTAAGGGGCTGTTTCACCACTTTTTTTAAAGTTCGGATTAGCTTGATCATAACCTTATTTGTCACATGGAATAAAAATTTCTGTTTCACCAGTCTTGATTAGCGCTAAGTGACGGACAAACTATTTCTTAATTTGACCATCAGATCAGGTGGCATTTAGCATTTTTATCCGTCACATATCTTTTTAATTAGTTAGTTTATTTTTTTGTGGCTATGGTTGGAGAGCCCTTCAGCCGGTTTCAGAAAAATAAATCAAAGTATTTTTATTTTTTAAAGAAAGAAGTCATGCTAAATTGCTAACGAGAATTTAAATATCCAGATTTGATTAAAAAATATAGGTACGCTTTCAGTATTTAAAAATAAATCCAAAATTTCGTAATATTTTTTAATTACAGACTTTTTTTCAGTGGCACAATCGTTTGTTCTACCTGAACTTGTATATCGCCATTAAAAAAAAAAGTTAATCTGTCAAAGGGTTTGGCGCCACTTTTCGATTCGTTTTACGTGATTTTATTTTTCTTTGTTATTGTTAACCAAAGTATCGTAAATAAATACCGTTTTTGGATTAATTATAATGTTACACATTTGTTTATGCAAAAAAATAGATGTATTTAAAAATTACATAGTTTACGATTTATTTTGCTTAATAATGAGCGACTCTTTGAACGAAAATATGCGAACAGGAACCCGTGGTCGTGAAATGGGACGTTGCTATTTCGACTTTTTGTTAAACCGACGATTAGTTAAGTGGTACTTAGTTTGCACAGGACCGGAGTGGTGAAACTGAAAAAAAACTGGCTGACAGATTTATGCAGTACTTAGTTTATTCATTGGTTACGTAACCAGTAGTTTGACAATAAGGTGGTGAAACAGCCCCTAAGTGTTTAAACACGTACAGACAAAGTTGGTATATGTATAAGGAAATTACTGTGAAGATGTTGTTTTTTATGAATAAATGTCTATGAGTTTCAGGAAAGTACCTCTCGATCACACTATTTCTCAAACATGCTTTGAAATGTATGCGTTAATGTCACGAATTGAAGCCATGAAGTTTGTTGTTTATGGCTCCCTACATTGCTTCTTGGCCTAGGCCATAAAAGTAAGTATGAAAAACCATTATTGTCCGCTGCTTTAACTTTTTAAATTTGCTTACTAACACTAAACTGACAAAGGAAAAATTGCATACAGCCAACTTACGACATTAAAAAAAATCTATCTTCTTTTATTTCTATAAAACCGCCTAAACTACTGGTGGAATGTATGGATATATGGATGTATGGATGTATGGATATATGGATGTATGGATGTATGGATGGATGTATGGATGGATGTATGGATGGATGGATGGATGTATGGATGGATGTATGGATGTATGGATGTATGGATGGATGTATGGATGTATGGATGGATATATAGATGTATGGATGGATGTATGGATGGATGGATTGATGGATGGATGGATGGATGTATGGATGGATGTATGGTTGGATGTATGGATGGATGGATGTATGGATGTATGGATAGATGTATGGATGGATGTATGGATGGATGTATGGATGGATGTATGGATGGATGGATGGATGTATGGATGGATGTATGGATGTATGGATGTATGGATGGATGTATGGATGTATGGATGGATATATAGATGTATGGATGGATGTATGGATGGATGGATTGATGGATGGATGGATGGATGTATGGATGGATGTATGGATGGATGTATGGATGGATGGATGGATGGATGGATGGATGTATGGATGGATGGATGGATGGATGGATGTATGGATGGATGTATGGATGGATGGATGTATGGATGTATGGATAGATGTATGGATGGATGTATGGATGGATGTATGGGTGGATGTATGGATGGATGTATGGATGGATGTATGGATGGATGTATGGATGGATGTATGGATGGATGTATGGATGGATGGATGGATGTATGGATGGATGGATGTATGGATGGATGTATGGATGGATGTATGGATGGATGTATGGGTGGATGTATGGATGGATGTATGGATGGATGTATGGATGGATGGATGGATGGATGGACGGATGGATGGATGGTTGGATGGATGGATGATGATGATGATGATGATGATGATGATGATGATGATGATGCATGTTTGAGAAAAGCTCTATACAATCCTCGGCCGGAAGAGGGATTGCTGGACTCGTTTTATCCGGCCTCGTCTACGACTCGGCCGTATACCCCAAATCTCGTCCATCAATCCCTTACTTCACGGCCTCTGCAGTAATGTACTATTAAAACTGGCCACTTAGAGACATCAGAATAAAAATATTTATTTAAATTTTGAAAATAAACTCTTTAGCTTCAATTTCGCGTTTGTCATTTGTTTTAACAAATTGGTGAGGAGATGAAAATGTTTGTTTCGTATTAAAAAGAATTTAAGTCGTGGAAATTTTAGTGCAATGATTTTCTATGACTTTCGCTGTGGTTTAAGTCAACAAAAAAGTTTCGATTGATTCCACATGGTCTTTTATGACGAAGATTCGACTCGTGCCACAGTTTGTTTATAACTGGTGTAATGAATGTAAACGTGGTCGTACCAATTTTTCTGATGTTCTGCGTGAGGGGCGGTCTTCAACTGAATATAATGTCGGTGCGGCTCAAGATAGAGAAGGACAGGGAAGTAAGGAAAGCAAACTGGAGAAGTTTAAGGATTATTGGAGTCAAGTGCACAAAATCTTTCATGAACATGTAGGAGCCAGGAAGCTTTGTGCACGATTGATACAAATAACTCCGTCGTGTTGATTGGCGTGTTTCCTACAACCATTTACAGACTCCGCAACCAAACGTGCAAAATAGCTACGTCTGTGCTAAACATCCATACTAATATTATAAAAGTGTGTCTGTCTGTCTGTTACCTCTTCACGCTTAAACCTGAACCGATTTAGATGAAATTTGGTATGGAGATAGTTTGAGATCCTGGGAAGGACATAGGACAGTTTTTATACCGGAATTTTTTATAGTTCCCGCGCGATAGCGATAAACGAATTCTTTGCAGGCGGAGTCGCGGGCAACATATAGTATTTTTTTATTATTAACTCGAGAAATTACTCGATAAGTTCAACACTTTCAGTTGTCTGCTAAGGCCTAAATTGTAAGACTTACTTGAACTAACTAACCAAATTTCTAATAGAGTCTATTATCTAAGAGCGCAATCAGAAGGCTGAACCTCGACAATTAGGCCAAACGACTTCTATTTAGTAACTATTTAGCCTTTTTGAATACTTTTTTATCTTAAACATTTAGCAACAGCTGACTCAGTTAATTGGTCAACTAAATTAGTACGCACCTGTTCTAATAATCTTTATTACGTTAAATTGAACCATCCAAAGTCTTGGCGATTTCGCGCATGAGTCGTTCCTAAAATAATGACTATAATCGGATCATTAGAGTAAATAGGAACTATAGATAACAAAACAAAGTGTAGACAAGTTGGATCACTTCGGAGAGGTAAATTGACGTTCTTATATAAACTCCTTTCCTCCCCGCCATTTTTATTTTATTATGAGCAGCGACCGCGGCGCGGACGCAGTGTAGGGTGGGAAATCGACGCGCGAACTTGCAAACGTCAAGGTGTTGTGACAACTTATTATTTTGACAGCGACAAACCGTTTATTTTTTTTTTAAGTGTAATAACTTCAGGGTAAAGGACACGAGATGTGGCGGCAATTGTTTGTGGTAAGTAGTTACTTAGCTTGATCTATTTACTGAAAAAATTCACTAAAAAGAAACATTATCTAAAATAAAATGAGAAATCATATCAAAAAAAATGTCAGTAAAATTTTGCAAAAGAGCTCGTTATTTATGCGTATTCAAGACCATCAAAAGAAACTGAATATTACTAGGCACTAATCTACTAAAATAAATTTGAGGCACTTGATGCTATCATAAATATTTACGTAAATATCAAAGGAACACAGATGTATCAAATAACTATGTTTTCCTAGAAATGGAAAAGTAAACGATTAATTACATTAGTCATGGCTAGTATATAAGATATTAGGTTTAGTTATTTACTTGACTAACTCCTATGTCTGCTGTTCAGAAAAACATTAACGAATATCGAAAATATCTAGATGATATTGTTATTTGGTAGGTAAGTAATTTGAGATAATTTGCGATTTTCGGTAATATTCAATACCTAATATCAGTTTCTTATTACGCATTGTAATTAATTACAACTGATCATTGACTTGTAAGATGATTGCTTTATATTTGATAGAACTACGGGTTCACTTACTTTGATTAGTAGCCGACGCAAAAAATATGAATGGGAAAAAGATATCATTTAAGTTAAAAGGGCATATCTAACGAACATTTCTTTAGCAAGTACACGAATATTTTGCTTGCTGAGTCGTAGCCTATTAGTCTCACTTTCCATTCAATATCTCTCGTTCAATAAGACGAGAGCTCATTAAAAATACAATGGCCAGTAAAATGGATTTTATTTGCTTTTTAGTTCAGCTGTAGGTATTCATAAAACATTAGGAAATTGAGGAATCACGATAAGAACCAATTTCAGTGACATTTTTAATTACTACATCATCTTAATTGTGACATTTGATTTTGACGACTTTAGCTTAGTGGATAAAACCTAATTACGAAACTTAAGGTCCCAGCTTCAATGCCCGGGTGGAGCAGATATGTTGTATGAAAATACGAACGTTTGTTCTCGAGCCTTGGGAGGTTTAATATTATATTTAAGTATATATCTAATATATAAAAATCTCCTGTCGCGGTGTTTGTTATCGAACTCGTCCGAAACGGCTTGACCGATTTTTATGAAACATTTTTCTCTGTATTCGGTAGGTCTGAGAATAGGTCGTAGGCTCCTTTCTTCGCGGACGGAGTCGCGGGCAACAGCTAGTTTATTTATATGTTTATCCGTTGTGTAGTACATATAAGCGTTGCTTAGTTCGAGACTGGGTAAATTTGGAGACAATTATACCATAAAATTCAGGTACCTATCTAATTATTTTACATTTAGGACTACAATACAAATGAAAGGTTACCTAAATGTTCCTAGTTAGGTCAAAGAATAAGTAATAGTACTAACGTACAGAATGATCACTCTCGAACAAAAGTGAACTTTAGGTATAAAAACTTGCCTACTCTTACTGCTTGCACGCGAAATTGAATCTTATCGTGTGATACGAGCGTTCATATTCCGTTGGGTACCGCTGATCCGGAACCAAGGGCACAGAATTCCCACTCGCCGATATTTGGTAGATTTTATACTTATATAAATCAAGAAAGATAACAGTGTGTATTAATTCAGTAAACTACCTTTAGTACGTAAGTAAGTTATTTATAAGATCGTTTAGAGGATAGTTTGTTGCAAAAATCACAGAAAAAAACCGGCCAAGAGCGTGTCGGACACGCCCAAGATAGGGTTCCGTAGCCATTGCGAAAAAATCAAGTAGGTAATATTTTTCTAAGGATTTCGTGTGTGTACGGAATCTTCCAAGTTTAGGTATCGTCAATACTTTGAAAAAAGCTCGCATTTCACAATCGATAATCTAGCTAAGTGAACTTTATTACGCGCGTATCAAGGTTCAGTTTTGTTTACATGCTGATTTGAGATACGAGCTTTTTCAAAGTATTGACGGTATGTTTTATAACTTAAACTACAAATAATTCCCAAGAAATCTTAGCCGCTATAATTTTCCTTGTAAATTTAATATATTTACTACCATTCTGATTTTTTTCAAATTTTTCCTCCCAACAGTTTAGATTTTAGAGGGGGGGGGGGGGGACGGTCGATTTTAATGAAAATTTTCACTTTAAAGTTGAATATTTCGCAAACAGATCACTGAATACAAAAATCATGTTAGCAACCCCGCAATGGTTTTAAAAGACCTATCCAACGTTATCCCACACTATAGGGTTAGTCGAGAAAAAAAAATCACCCCCACTTTACGTCCATGGGAGGTACCCTAAAAAAAAATATTTTTTTATTTTTTATTTTACCACTTTGTTGGCATGACTGATATGTATATTCATGCCAAATTACAGCTTTTTAGTACTAACAGTCTCTGAGCTTAGCCACGGACGGACAGACAGACAGACATCCTAGCTGACTATATTCCTAGTTGACTACGGAACCCTAAAGAGATGCTTAGGTAGTTACGCGCGACGCGGCTAGCGTGCGAACTGAAGGCCGAGCGACAACCTACTGCCATACTCCTCCCCGGGAGGAGCGCCGGCCGAACATACCTAAACTGCGGAGTGAAACCTCCCTGGTTAGGTACAAAGAAATAATAAAATAATTTAGCTTGCGGCTTTTCGAGGCGGTTTGTTTCAATCCAAGATTCCAGTAGGTAGGTTAGCCTATTTATTTACTAACCTAAAGCTAAGCTCCAATTTACCGCAGTGTATCGTTTCCCAGCAATTTCACTCAAAGCATTGCTGACACTCGATATCTGTTTGGCAAAGGTATCGCTTACGATCACCCATTGACTATAGAAAGCGGGCTTAGCAGCTCTCCTAGAAAAGAAAGTTATTAATAAAAATATTTGCCCCATTTACCCCTGACCGCAAACGGCTATAAACAAAATGTCCCCGCCAGATAAATAGCCAAATATTTCATGAATGGACGAATGGACCTAAATAATGAATTGGATGAGTTACCTACATATTTACATGTTGCGTAAAGCTTGAACACGCCAAAACGTGGGCACATAAAATAACAAATTAAAAACAATGTAAACTATAATTCAAGGAAATTTTTATTGCATTTATATACAATATTATTGTACGTTTTTGCCTATATATACTTTTTTTAATTGTGCTTTGAATATGCCATATTGCGTACCTACTTTGCGTCGAATCCGGCTCATTAAGGTTTGCACAGCACTATCAGGATACTTTTTGCAAGCCCAAGTCCATGTTTTTTGCAACTCAGTGACTGATTTAACTTGTCCGCCTTTCTTTTTTAAAATCCCTTTCATGATGGACCAGTATTCTTCGATCGGCCTGAGTTCAGGACAATTTGGAGGGTTGTACTGTTTAGGCACCACAGCAACAGCATTCTGCTCATATATACCATTCAGTCACTGCTTTAGAATAGTGACAGCTCGCAAGATCAGGCCAAAACAATGGTTGTGAACTGTGACTGCGTAAAAAGGGTAATAGACGCTTTTGCAAGCATTCTTTTTTGTAGATATCATCGTTTACAGTACCTGTTGTTATAAATGACCGACTTCGTTTACCACAACTACAAATAGCTTGCCATAACAGGAACTTTTTTGGATACTTCGATCTTTTTTTAATCTTGCAATCTTCAGGGGCATCTTTACGATTCTTAGAAGTGTAAAATTCTTGCCCCGGTATCTGCTGGAAGTCTGCTTTTATGTATGTTTCATCATCCAATACAACGCATTTAAATTTTGTTAGCAAATAACTGTACAATTTTCGTGCCCTTTGTTTTGCAGATAAATTCTGCTTAGCATCGCGATTGGGTGCAGCTTGAGCCTTGTACGATTTTAATCCAGCCCTTGACTTGACTTTCTGTACATTTGTACCTTTTTTGCGACATCACGTGATGATAACTTCGGATTCGCTGTAAAAAGCTGCAAGACACGGGCTTCTTTTTTTTTGTCCTTTGCTCCTTGCTTACCACCACTACCCGACTTCCGATCTACAGTCAAACGTTCTCTGAACTTCTTTAAAACCGAACATACGGTGGATTGTGGGTATTTTAATAGTTTTGATAGTGCTCTATAGCTTAAATGGGGTTTTTCTGTATGTTTGAGCAAAATAAATTCACGCTGCTGATATTCAGAGTTCGCCATGGTGAAAACAAATGAATGAAGTGGTACGCTGTCATAATATTTTTTGTTTATCTTACCATGGAGTTTAAAGTTATAGCACTAAATAGTTTATATACTATGTAAATAAAAAAATATAAGTACTTGTGTGTGCCCACGTTTTGGCGTGTTCAAGCTTTATGTCAGATGCTTCCGTAGTATTATTGAGATTGGAATGAAAAACTGTGCCTACGATAACCTACGTTGTCAACCCGTGCGGTCAGGCTCGTACGCAAAGGGTGGGTTAATATTATTTGCAACTGACTCTAGGTAGTAACAGAAGGGTTAATCTTTTTTGTCACTACTCGAGGTTGTAACAGTTAAGTTAATTTTCTTTGCAACTGACTCTAGTTTCTAACAGGAGAGTTAATCTTCTTTGCAACTGACTGTAGTTTGTAACAGGAGGGTTAATTTTCTTTGCAACTGACTTTAGTTTGTAACAGGAGGGTTAATTTCTTTGCAATTGACGCTAGTTTATAATAGGAAGGTTAATTTTCTTTGTAACTGACTCTAGGTTGTAACAGGAGAGTTAATTTTCGTTGCAACTGACTCTAGTTTGTAACAAGAGGGTACATTTTCTTTGCAACTGACTTTAGGCTGTAATAGGAGGGTTGATTTTCTTTGCAACTGACTGTAGTTTCTAACAGGAGGTTTAATCTTCTTTGCAATTGACGTTAGTTTATAACAGGCAGCTTAATTTCTAACTGACTCTAGGTTGTAACAGGAGGGTAAATTTTCTTTGCAACTGAATCTACGTAGGTTATACAATAAATTGATATAGGTATATCAACATATTTATTTGTTTTATACTTGTACATAAATTGTGAAATTGACATAAGGTAATCTCAACGCTGTCCTGAGGCGTACTTAGATGACTTTCGAACAGCCAACAATTCGATTAAAACTTTTATATAAAAAAATAAGTTAGTCAATTCTTCATCATAGATTAACTTGAAATGAAACTTAAGTTAATAATTAAATTTTACAATTTTTATATTAGTTGAAGTCTACAACGTCAAACTTTTATATTCTGGGAATTTATAATGAGGTAGAGCTTAGCACTGTAAGTTTATTAGCGCTTGCCTACGTGTTTTTGTTCTGCTATCATTTCGTTTCCAAAGGATGGACGAAAATATAAAAGTTAAATTATTCAGGGGATTTCTTCCATTTTATTTATTTTAACCCGTGGAACAGCCTTTGATTACACTTTTGAAAAGCGTCTATGATAACACCCGTGGTTATATGACGCTATATGACGAATTTAGATTGCACCTGTGATCATAGTACGCTTCGCGGGTTAATCTAACTATTGCTGTAATCTTTGGAAAGCAAACACACAATTTAAAAGCTCATTTTGATAATCTTGAACTCTCAATCTACGTCATCACACGGCGAAGGGAATGTGCGGCCGTATATGTAAAGCCAAATTCAGAATAAGCCTTCTCCAATTTTCTTTCACAATCTTAAACGTGGACACATTCGTCCGTAGTGGTTATATTTTTACAAACGACGGGTAGGCACTGCGATCAAAATATAAAGTAGATACTTATAGTCAACGGCCGCTATGAAGTAAATCCTGACACTTATTGCACAACTATGAAGTTTCTGAATATTGACAATGTGAGCCCACTATGAAAAATCTAAATTGATTTAAGTACCTACCTACAAAAGCGTCTTTCGCGGGCCGGCCTTGAGTCAGACAGGTCAAGTGTACCATAATTACAAGCGATAAGGTAACAAATCGATTCACGACAAAAGGAAAACTGTTACTTTCGTTATCTTATTCAAGTGGATGCACCTGACGCAATATTTTCTAACTTGTTTTATGAAATCGGGCACGATTCTCTATCACAATAGAGCGTCGTAAATTACTACGGAGTAATTTAGGCACGATTTATTTCAGTGAATTTAGGCTAGTACTTATTCCTTAAAAATAAAAAAATAAATTTTTTTTTTTAATAAATTTCTGAAGTTTTGATTAATTTCTGTGAATTTAGACCAGATTTTATTACTTACAAAAAAAATTAAACCGCCGAAAAAACTGAAAAGCAAAAAATAATAACTTTTTTGTTTGACCTTAATCTAGGTAGGTGGGCCAATCAACTTTTAAACCGACACTTTGGGCGTCTCCTGCGTTACCAAAATTGTCTCTGGCGTTACCAAAAAATCGTACTTCCAACAAGATATTTCACGGTTTAATAGGTTGAACTTACGTAGGATGGCATGTATTCATGTACACCATCTATTAAATTGCAGAAAAAACATGTTTACTTACAAAAATCTGCAATTGTTTGAAAAAAATCGCGGACAGATTAGCGTCGGTATAAAAGTTGATTGGCCCAGGTACCAGTTTGAACTTCAAGTTAGTGCCTCAGCACGAGCCAGGAGGGGTGATAGAAGCCAATCAGGTAGACGATTATAGGTCCACTCCTCCTGGCTAGTGCTGAGGCACCGACTTCAAACTGGTACCTAATACAAAAAAGGTATTATTTTGCTTTTCAGTTTATTCGGCGGTTTATTTTTTTTGATAAAAAGTTTTTATTTTATACTTTTTTCCCATCCTTGGGGTAAATTTTTTTTTTCAAATTTATATAATACCAACTTCAAGGTATACCCTATCTAATAAAAAAGAATTATGAAAATCAGACTACTCTGTAAAAAGTTAGTCAATCATCCCCTGTTTTCTTACCCTTAGGGTAGGAATATTATTTCCAAATTTAAATGGCACCACCCTCGGGGTATACGCTTTTCAATAAAAAAGGAATCATCAAAATCAGACTACTCTGTAAAAAGTTTTGCGTGGTCATACATAAAAAAAAAATATATATACGCGTCGACTTGAGAACCTCCTCCGTTTTTTCGTCGGTTGAAAAGGAAGAAATTGAATTTAATATGTAATTTTGTTCAATAATTTTCGGAAGTTCCGAAGAAGTCTAGAGATTTCTCTCTTTTTCTTTTGCACACAAAGTGACTAGTGAGCATTTGTGAAGTACAAGTGAAAACTAGCATTTTCATACAAACGTTTCCTCTTTTTCAAATGTTGCTTATAATTACAAAATACTTGGGCGACCGAGCTCCGCTCGGGCTGAAACTCGGTACCAAGCGTTTTCCCAGAGATAAGACAAAGCTAGATCAATTTTTCATCCCCGAAAACCCCCACATACCAAATTTCATCGAAATCGTTGGAGCCGTTTCTGAGATTCACGGAACAAAAAACAAATTGAACAGGAAAAAAATATTCATTAAACTGAAAAAAAAAGATACTTTCACGTCTAGCTGTGTATGGACTGACTGACTACTTATTAAAAATTGGTCGATGTCGGTTAAAGTATAAGGAGTGAAAAACGTTATCATATCGTCGTTAGTACGCGGGGTCGTGACTACACACAGTCGTCCTAATTATCACAGTATCTAGGCTGTACCACATTATAAAGTATCCATCCCTTTCGCAAAAGCATATTGGCTGGAGAGGGATATTTTGCTTCACGCCCTCCACGAAACCTGGCGTGCTAAGCCCACCAATGTAGAAACTTAGCGCAATTCATATAAACTTAGAAACGGTATTACGTGATCAAATAATTAAAATTTAAAACACTTCAGAAATTACACACTGTCTAGCTAGTTAACTCTATCCGAAACTTGATTTACTTTACCACATTAAAAGCGATACCAGCTGCCAGTTTTATTAGGTACCTATAGGTTGCTCTCAAATTAAACTTGGAGCAATGTGCATAGCGCTCCACATTTTCATAATATATACTCGTATACACGTAAAAACTATTCAAAATAAATGCACATCAGTTTTAAGCCTGAAATTAACGCGTGGTTCATGTTTTTACGCTCTCAGAGCGGATGTAAACAGACGTGAACATCGAAGAAAACACACATCATTAGTGGTACCTACGCTGTAAAACTTTTTGGCTTTACTTACATAACACGCTCGAATGAGATTACTTCGGAACAATATAATAAACTCTGAATTTGCTTGACAGTAAATCCAACTTAGATGTTCAATTACAACAACTAGCGTCAAATTAGATATGTTCTTAATAACCTACATAAGATTGGGTCGTCACAAGTATTATTAGGCAAGTAGGTACCTATATTAAATCTACAGAATGTTGCCGCTGTTAAAATAGTTATGTGAAAAGTTGAACTACATATCCCTGAATCTGAACTGTATACAAAACTTTATTGTCTGACTAGAGGTATAAAATTACAAGGTAATGGTCGCCTAGGTTAGATAGACGAATTACGATTCACAACAGCTCACCAAAGGCATTTTTGCAAACCAAAATACCTACACTGTTTAAATGTAAATAGCATGAAATATCCCCTTCGGACCCGTGTCTCCCCTGGTCAACCCCCTGGGGGAAACATCAGGAATCTTTAGTACCGGAGTCTGCCCTAGCTGGGGGAGACATCGCTACTAGGTTTTGAATTATATTTGAAGTACTCGTGTATGGTTATGTCTGTCATGGTTATACATACTGGGTTTATACTGGCCACTCAATAACGAATAAGTATTTATGACTAAATTGTCTTCCGCGTTTGCTATTTCATCCCAATCTTCCAGATTTTTTCCCAAATGAAATGCACACACTCGTGTCCTAGGCGAAATATACAAATTGTATTTCATCAAGAGCCTTGCCTTTAGCATCATCGGAACATCGTATAGATCGGTGTAGAGACAGCCGCCGAATATACACGCAGTTCACTCCGGTGTTCTCCGCAATGGCACAGCATTTTTACTTTCTTGGGCTACTGGATTTTCGCCACTCATCGTGAAAACAACTATTATAATGACACAACTTACTGACACTGTAAAACATCAAATACTTAGTTCAAAAAACCGTTTTATTTTTTAATATTTTTAAGGTGTAAGTCATATCTGATAGGGGATACACAAGTACTTCAAATATAATTCAAAACCTAGTAGCGAAGTCTCCCCCAGCAAGTGGAGACACCGGTACTAAAGATTCCTGATGTCTCCCCCAGGGGGTTAAACCAAGGGAGACACGGGCCCGAAGGGGAAATATCTTAGTTAAAAATCAAAATTACCTAGTCCCAAACTAAGCAAAGCGAAATATATCATGGGCACAATTGTTGATACTCGTGTAGTAGTAATTGTTTTTATAGTTATTTGTGATACAAGGTTGGTAAGTATGGTTTTACAAGTGAGTTGACGAGTGATAAACCCGAGCCGGCACGGCGAGGGTTTTCATCGTCACGAGTTTGTAAAACCTTGCCAGCCGTGTATCATACGACGTTTTTCAGTACATTTGTGAGAAAATAGGCAATTAATAACACAAATGTAAAATAAAAACAAATTTGTCGAGATATTGGTGGCAAAAGATTATTTTGCGCGGTTTGCGCCTTACCTAAAATATCTCGGGCGGAGTTAATTCCATGTTATTGTCGACTTCATCACTTGAAGAATTCATTTTATTTGGTTTTTGTATATATACAATAACAAAAATAATCATCAACTCAAAACAACGTAAAGTTTTACAAAAATGGCGCGTCCGCGTAATGCGCATGCGTAAGTTTTGTTTTGAATTAGGTTTTACTAAAATTATCAGGCAACGGTTCGACGCGTTCAGCCTGCTTTTTTTTCGAATAAATAAAAGGTGGAAATCATTAAAATCTGTGATAATTAAATTACAGTTTATAATAATTACAATCAGTTTTGCAAATTCATTACTTAGATTTGTATATTTATATATTTTCTACGTATAAATCGATATTTTTTATTTTTGTTAGTTAAAACTCTTTGCTTGTAAACTTTTAAAATGGAGAATTAAAAAAAACTGTAAAAAAATCGCACTAGTGCGGTAAAATGAACTAACGAGCCATGTATGTATACATCCTTTGAAAGTGAATTTTTCGAGCAAATGTATTGAAAAAATTATTAGAGTAAATATAGAACAGTGCGAATAATTATTGAATTATTCATTCAATTAGGAACTAGAGGGATTAATTATTGAGCTGTATAATACAATATTTATTGTCTCGTAACTATTACGCTTTCGCTGGTAATTATAAATTTCTTACTTACTATAAGTCATTAGTTATCTCTTCCGTTATATTATATGAGTTCGAGAGAGTCATTATAATTATTTGCAGTGATTATTCCATTCGCAAAAACGTTATTAGAGCAGTAGAAATAAAAAATATTCGCCCTGCGGTTCCGTTACGGAGTATTATGACATCTATTCTTTCTCAATTGAAAACGTGACAATGCGAATCGAGTAAAGGTAGTGTAATCTACTTTAACACTTTGCGTGGTTTTTTTGGCGCTTTCAATTTCGATTCAATTCAATAGGCGACTGTTATGTTATGAATAAGCATGTGATAGTATTGGTAAGCGACTGTCGATTGTTTACTTATCTAGTTCCGCATACTTTTACTGTCACTAACAGGCACTTAATAGTGACAGTGAACTAGGAAGCTTGTAAAACATCTGTCCATTTATTTTGAGCTCGTATTCTCACTAGGAGACCGGATTATTCATAAAGCCGCAATCTAAAACATCGGAGCTGCCTAGCTAGCTGCTCAAAAATATCTGAACACGCACTTACGCGATTGAAAATACGGTTGTAAGTATTCAAATATTCTTGAGCACCTAGGACAGGTCTCATGTTTATGATTGCGGCAGTACCTATAACTTCAGTTTTAAATTGGTTTCTTATGGTTGAGTTGTACTTATTTACACGTGAATTGCATTTAATAAACAATAAATATTTATGGAAGACCCGCGTGTGTTAAGCTAATAATGACACAATTAGAAGGCACAACATATTATTATTATTATTTTTATGGCTACGAGGACATTAGCCAATGTCAAATATTATTATTTTCATTGTAAAATTGTTCAAAATTGGTAAAGTTACCCAAATGTTTATTTCCTGGCCAAACAAACCATCTGCCAATGTACCATCGCCCCAGACGTCAGATACCCATTTTCAAAACAAATTTGCTTGCAGCCGTTGATGTTTATTGCTATGGATTGTTATGGACAGATGTCTAGCCACTGCACGCAAACTGAGCCTTTAAGGTGGTTATCTGGCGCTTGGGGCGATAGTACCATTCAAAGATCACAAATAGAAATAACAAAACAAACTGTGTTGTCTGTGCCGCTCCAGTGGCCGTTAAGTGCAATAGTCGGCCATCGCCACAAGATTTTTTTGCTCCAAGATATACTTTTTCTTCGGTAGTGACATAGTTTCCTTTAATTGAAGATTACGTGACGTGATGTAATAGAAAATTCTCATATATTTTTTGTACGGTTAATCGGCTGTTTAGGTCGTTAAGCAATTCCGTTTAAACTTTCTTGCTCGTTGTTTTCTGCCGGCTAAATTAACGATTTAATTACTTTCATGACTTTTATGATTTTGATTTGAATATTTTGACGATTGACTGATTTTTTAGGGTTCAGTAGCCAGAATTACTAAAATCAGTTTCCTTATAGTTTCGCTCCGTCTGCCTGTTTGATTGTCTGTCCATAAGTCAAAAGACTATTTCTTGAAAGCTATTAACACATATAACTTGTTGTTGTCCGCGACTCTGTCTGCGAAGAAAAGGGGTGTATAAAAAATAGCCTACGACCTATTCCCAGACCTACCAAATATAGACAAAAAAAATCATAAAAATCGGTCAAGCCTTTTCGGAGGATTTCGATAACAAACACTATGACACGAGATTTTAATATATTAGATGATAATTTTAGAAGCGTAGGTACGTTGTTATATGAAGTTTCGTAGAATTTTTTGGGTAGTAGCAGATAGAAGATATTTTTTTATAAACTCTAATTTTTTAATCGTATGTTTAATAAATATGGATAAAGTACATAAGGAAATAATAATATACTTAGATCATAATAGGTATGCGGATTCGGAGATATCGCTAAATAATTATTCTGTCTTTCTTACACGAAAGGACGGAATCGAGACCATTTCCTTATGGTTCATTTTTCGGATCAGCAGCTGGGCGATCCACAAGGTTTATTTTAGATTCAATTCGACCACGCGACCCTTCATTATGCGTAGTCCGACACGCCACTTAGCTGTGTTTATTAGTTAGAAAATTTAACTTTGCGTCTTACAACGATTCAATCGATTTGCTTTCTTTTCAGGGTTGGGTACTCGTCGTATATACAGTAGCGATCAGAGTGCCAGTCGATGACAAAGAAGAAAGCACGACGGATGTAATTAAAGTGAACGATTCTAGCCCAACGCAAGGGGATCCAATCTACTATGAATCAAATGAAGACAACGTCGACAGTTATCTCGTACCACCGAACCCGCATAAGCCAGCGGAAGACAAGCAGGATATAATACCCACTTACCTCTTGCCTCCAACGCAAGCGAAGCAAGAAGACTTCTATTATGTCCCTGCTAATGCAGGGGCTCAGTCCGACTGGTATCCCATACCCCAATCGCCACCACAAGATAATCCAAGCATTCTGCTACCCCAAGCGCAACAACAAGAAGCTATCCCCATTTTCATGGCAGATGAATCTCCAGCACCGCAATTTAAAGTACAAAATCTAAGAGCCGGAAAAGCTCATCAATACGAACAACAAATTGCTCTACCGGTACCTTCAAGACAACTAGAACCTCCTTTAGAAAATGCACAAAACCATTTTATACTCCCAACTCCGTCAGTTGAATTAGAGCTGCCCTATCAGGACCAGCGTCAACAATTCCTTGCCCCTCAGCAAGAAGTATACGAACTACCGATTATGGAAGTTAGTCAGAATTTTAATCCGCTACTTACAGAAAACACGCCTGTAAATTTCCGGCTTAAAGCCGCTGAGCCGACGCTTTCTTTGCATCTCACGCCACCAAAGCCCCTGTTATCGAAACATAAAAACCCTACAAAAATATATCCTAAAAAGTATCTAGGGGCATTTAAGCCTGTACCAATTCCAGTAGCTCAATTCGCTGAAGAATCTTTAACCGATGTCCCCAAAGCAAAGCCCGTAAAACCATTTAATCCAGCTTCTGGCGATGATAGTGAATTTTCAATACCGGCAGATAAAGAGACTTATTTGTACGAGAAAGCTAAACAGAAACGCAAGCTTAGGAAGGAAAAAGCTGCTAAGGTTAGTATAAATTCTGCTCATTAAAATTCGATAATATATTCCAAATATGGCCCAATTTTTTACTTTTAAAAGCATTCGCCAAACCAATAAACTCAACTAACGACGCTTTTCTTTTTGACTAGTGATCGCTCCAATTTATTCTTATAAAAATAAATTTTTATATAAAGTATAACAATGAAACAAAATAATAAATCAATTCTATTTTTCTTTATCCTCGTAAAGCCCACGTAAAATTTTGACTATTATGATAGTCAAGTCAAGGATTTGAAACTTATTTATTGTCAATCAAGAAAAGTTGACATTTGCTTTGACATAACGTATTGAATTTAGCATGTTGGGCCTTACAAGGTAAATTATTGTAAATATTTTATAGTGCAATGGTACTCATTACCCAGCAGCTATCATTTAAAATTTGCTTTGTATAAACTTCATCACTTACAAAATAATACAAACATACAAACAAAGTTGGGGGCGATCACTAGTATATGGGAAAAGCGTCGATAATTAAGTTTATCGATAAAGGAACTCCTTACCTGTCATTAAATTTTGCCCCCTAAATTCCTATGGCTGTTGATAAATATATAAAAAAAAAATCTTTCTTCTTTTAGCAACAACAATTGGCATACATTGAAGAACAACAAGCTGCCGCGCCTGTATCGGAGCAAGATACTTCAGAAACTCATTTTAGATATCCTGGACGTAAGTACTTATTAACTATTGAATACGATTATTTCGGCGTACCTATAGGTAAACCTCTTTGGTAAAACTTCTTTGACAAGTCCGTTTCTTTAACAAACTTTGACGTGAGACCTGTCAAATTCCCCGCCAAAGCGTGACATTTGACGAAACTACCTAACTTCAACAGATGTAGGATGACCATGCATTCAGTGGATGGAGGATGTTATAACAATAACGTATTTATTTTTAATTAAACTGAGACTGTATTGCTTGAGACCTCATCTATTAAATTCGTTTTTGGCTGGGGGTTAATATTTTTCAACTCCTGATCAGTTGATCACCGATTAAAAACCATCGTGTATACCTAATGTCTTCGCTAGTGTGTGCACATTTCCTCGCGATGTTTTCGTTCACCGTAAAGGTCGTGGTAAATTTAAAATGTAATTTCACACATAAATTCACAAATAACTCGAGGTGGGAGCCCGAGCTCGAACCTACGACTTTCTGTTTGAAAGAAAGGCCATAAATCAAACCACTAAGGTACCACGACATTTTGCACACAATAGAGACAGCAATAATTAAGGATGGGTATGCTATACATACCTGCTTATGGCGCATAAAACGTTATAATTATTACCAAGGATTAGTAGACATCAGACAAAACAAGTAGGTACAAACGGTAACCGAACCGTACAAAAAACGATTTACTGGCATTAAGTACAAATGGAAAATCGTCCACTTGAATTGACCATTATGAATATTGGCCTGAATTGGATTAAACATTAATTGATTTGATAGTCATTTCTTTCGGCCTATATCAATTTTGACAATTTTACTAGGGGCGTAATTCCATTTTCGACGATATTCTGTCAAAAATGAATATTTAAAATTGCCATTTTTCTTATTTGACGTGACTTATCGGGTGAAAAATTTTCCATTTGTACTAAATGATGTAATTTTTGAATCCTCAGGTAATGTGTACCCCGCGCCGCTTCGGCAGGCGCCGCCGACGCCGCCCCCGAGGCAGCTGTCTGCTGGAGCCCCATCTAAGCCCCCGCCGGCGGGAGACCGAACTGAGTTCCGCATGCACGGCATGAAGGGGCCACACAGCTATCAGTTTGGCTACGACACCGGGAAGGGGTAAGTTTGTAAATTTTTACGTTAAGTACCTAGATCTTGTATAAAGGGCCTACCGAGTTTATCATGCTAACCGATTTTGGGTGGGCGATTTCGGGCGTGGGGCCGCGTGGGGGAGGCACGATGGCTCAAGATAGGTTGGTTGGACTGCGCGAGTTTTTGGGTATTTTCATCTTATTACAAAAACAAATACATATTTTAAAAATGTAGCAAAACTACGCCCTAGAAAACATCTTGTTTTATTAACATTCAAAAAGTCATGACCTTCCCTGCAGTATTAGTGTCGTACTACGAGTTTATTTTATTTTTAAGAGACGACTTTGGATTTTTTTTCTATCGAGCGAACTACAAGTAATCGTGTTTCGATAAATACTTGTCACTAGAGTGACTCGTCAAATATCTTACATATGAATTTCAGGACTACAGCATTGCTAGTAATGATACAGCACGAGTTTAAATGAATGCAATAAATGCGCCAAAAACACGGTAGGGCCTTAAGTAGTGACCGGAAATGATTTCTGAGCTCAGACGGAATTAGTTATATTTATTCAGTCTGAGACTTTGTCGAGTTGGGAGGGCCCAGTAGTATTGTCTGACATAAGGCAGGAACAGCAATTAGAAACGTTCAAATGATAAAAGGCCTTATTGTCTATGGCACTCGGGATCACAATCGCTTTCCTATTTCACTCTGTCAAACGGTATACGATGAGCGTAGAAAGAGGCGGTGAATACCTACGACCGCGAGCGTCTGCGTTTTAGACAATACAGCCTCGTACGGGTTCGGGTCTTTGAATTTCCATCTATTTACAACTGCATTTTTACCGCTCTTGTATCACTAATAACTAAAATGTAGGTAATTGACAAAGGGAAATATGTTAGGAGCTATGTTAGTATGTCGGCTTTTGAATTTGTAAATAGTTTTGTGATACGGTTTAGGCTATGAACAAAGCAATTAGTTACAGAATGCCTGACATAGTTAGAATTAGCGCACATGACACAGAATAGTTCAAAGGTTCCAGTCCTACATTTCACCGAGTCAATTAACATTATAGCACAAAGCATACCATTTGTAAGTCTTCATTGTGCGGCGTCGCGTGATGACGGCAATAAAGATAACAATCGAAGATAGACAAGTTTGCAAATCACGGTACCTGCCTTTTGTCTATTTAACTCAAATTTAAAGTGGTTTTAAGGTCATTACTAAACATCAACGGGTCACGCGTACATAGCTGTTTTGGAAAATTATTGTTTGTTTTTGCCAATGTTTCCGTAGTTTTATTTTGTATCGAGAATATTTTTTTGGACTGGCAAAGCCACAAAGTTAGTTAACTTTGTCAAGTATAGTATTGAGTCTACGTATAAATATAATGCATAATTAATTTATTTATTAGGATTTGCTATAGCTATAACTTAGACAGTAGGTATTCTACGGCCGGGAATTTACATGCCTGTAGCTTGCAAATTTTCGTGCTAGTAACTTGTAAGCTTGAGCCATATTTGTATGAACAACGTATGACAAGCTACCGGCATGCGTGATCACGGATTAACGAGCGGGCGCTCGTGATCGTAGGTATTTACAATCTTTTTCTACTCTCATCTTATACCGTTCGACACAAAGCAATCATGAATGTGATGGACTTCCGAGTGCGTTAGACAATATAGCCTCTGGCCCTCTGTTCTTTTTGGGGGTTTCTGTTGTGAGGTTCACTGTTTGAACGATCACTCATGAATACATTTTATTTTCCAGTAAGAACCGCCAGTTCCGTTTCGAGGAGCGCGACAACGACGGCCACGTGCGAGGCCATTACGGCTATATGGACAAGCACGGGAAACTCCGCGTGGTCAACTACGATGCCCACCCCGAACACGGGTTCCGTGCCGAGGCTCCCATAGAAAACGAGCCGTGAATACCAACCAGAGAGATTCTAGAATATTAGGAACAATTTGAAGAAGTTGCCTCGATTCTCGATGCATATTTTACATCTGTACAGAGGCTGTAGAGTCAAAGGCATAGATCAACTATGTAGTACCTATTATATTGTGTTCACTCTATTACAGATTTATGACGTTCATTGACGCCATTGTTCAACGCCTGATATAATTAAAGCCGAATTTCCATTATGTAACTAATTCAAGTAACTAGCATTGCAGCAGGGTGCTGTGGATTACTTATTTGTTATCGTTCCCGTAATTTAACGCTAGTTTATTAAAATCAGTTGCATAACGTAAATTTGGCTTAAAAGAGCCGCGTAATATATTACGGTATTTTCTCAAGTGCCACGTTCCGTACACTTAGCTATGTCAAAAAAATGCTCCTCAGAGTTACCTGTTGGTAAGTATTTCTAGCACGGATGATACACCAAATCGTCGGCATTTTTAGCACGTAGTGGTGAAACCTGGCTTTACGGGATCGCCTTCATTTAATTTCAAAAGTAAATATTTTTTACTAACATTACCTACCTATTATTATTTAGAAGGACGATTAGCCAAAGATGTTTTCATCATATTGGACGTTTTAACGCCTATAGATTTATATAGAGCAAACACGTGAAGCTAAAAGAAACCTCAAAATTTAAATATTTCTACAGAGAAATACATAATAGGAATCATCAAGATCAACATTTTAGAAATTAATGAATTTATTTTCCTTTTAGATGCTTAATGGTAGCTACTTTAAAAAAAAATGCGTTAAATGCCAAGTACCGACCTAAAAAATGTACAAGTCTTCTTAAAACAATGTTTCATTGTGTAGAATTCCACGAACATTTTTTTTATGGGTTGGGAAAATTAAAAAATAATTGTGACTGTTGAGTGGTTTTTAGGTACGAACTGTTTAAAATTTCTTTTGACAGGTAATTAATGAAAACAACTGAAAATAAAAAGTTTCATTTTAGCATGTGCCTAAATACTTCCAAATTGAGTGCCCCGTGTGTTGTAATAACGCAGAGCCCGATTGGCTCTTAAAAAAAAAATAAAAGTTTTTTTTACGAGTATTTAACGTAATTTGTGTTCGTATTGTGATTTATGAATAAAATTAACAATTGTTAAGTTACTTAATCGTTAATCGGTGTCATATTTAAGTAAAATAAAATGTAAATGCTTAGTTATTTTTAGATATAAGGTTTTTGCTGACTGATTCAAGAAAATAAGTGAGTTAGTCGGCTATTAAGCTGTAGTTAATTTATAATTTTGTATATTTCTAGTGCAGTTATATTTTAAATTAAAATAAAAGAAGTTTTGTTTTTGACTTTTTTTTTCACGAAAAACAACAACAATGTACGGAATAAATTCAAATTTCTTTCTTTAGTGAACATACTTACCAATATATACTTTTACTTCTCAATTCTACTCGTCGCCAAAATTATTCAGTGCCCTATCATTTACCCTTGTAACTCTTCAGCTTTGAAGGGAACGGCATTGGACTGCAAATGTTTCTCTATCACGTCGAGGAGGCTCGATGCGCCAATGCGGAACAGTGTCGGTGACAGCCACTCAGGCCCCAGTTCGGTGTGAACCAGCAACAACCAGTTTACTGCATCACGGGCCGTCTTTATACCTCCAGCTGGTTTTAAGCCCACCTGCCCCCAATATGTTAAATAAGAATTAATGAACTGAAACTTGAATGTACTTTGCTTTGAGCTTTGATGAAGTGACGCCTGATTCAATAAATAATTTAAAGAAGAATTTTATCACAGGGATGACTAATTATTACAAAACGTTAAACATAAGAATATAGTTGTCCTCAACTTTGTCTACGTCTCACCGGAACTTTGTGATTTCGTGGAACAAAAAGTAGCCTATTTTAAAAGATAGTGTAGATTCCCGTCAGGGATTTTTTTAGAATTGGTTTAGCAGTTCCAGCGTTTACCTACCCCTGACATAAAACAAATAAAGTTTAACTTTTGATCATATTAGACTAGAATCTAGTCTAGATCTATAGATATCTATATAGCGTCAACCGAACAACAAACAAACCATCAGGCACAAAACATTTATCTCGGTTGTGTTTCGATTTATTATTACAAGTTCTAGAGAACCAATATTATTTTGCTTTCCAGCAACGCACGGGTTTCTCTACCAACGAATAAACACTATAATCCGATTATTTAACAATGCAGTTTTATTTGTCGCCTTACCTTTTGCCCAGTCATTTGATAGAATTTCCGTATAGCTCGGCACATGACGAGACCGACGGGTAGCGTCGCATTCACTGCCTCCTTGCCTGTCGAGGTCTTGATAAAGTCTGCGCCTGCCATCATTGATATCATTGACGCTTTATACACCTGTAACACAAAACAATAGACATTATCTTTAGACAGTTATTTTTGAAAGAGAGAAAAATGAGCAAGTGAGTCAATTATTACCTCTGCCTGCAAATAACTCCGTTACTTCATGACGTATAAACATTAAACGTCCACCATCGAGATGGACGGACGATTTGGTAATGGCCGCAGGTTTAGGGTGGATGCAAGTCGCTCCAACCGTAATGATTGGGTATCAATGAGGGACGCCTATGTCCAGCAGTGGACGCCCTACGGCTGAAATGACGATGATGATGACACATTTAAAAAATACGAGTATACAAAAACTTAAGATAATTACGAAATCAAACACACGAACACATCTGAAAGTTGTGTATAAGACTAGTGAGATAGGTAATAGATAGGTAGCGGGCTGTTTTCGGCAATTTGACGTCTATGTGCGCTTATTTTGCGTAATTGCCTGTACGCAGTATTCGTTCCAGCTCAGCTCCTGAAGGAAATCCAGCAGACTTCACGTTGCCGACTACTTCGTCGACCGACCGTAGTGCCGAGGTGTAGTTAGTGCCCTTGAGACTGGTGAAGAAGCATTTATGTAGTACACTAGCTGGTGCCCGCGACTACGTCCACGTTAATCTTTGATACTCCGCTCCTATTGTGATGTTATATAGCCTATAGCCTTCCTCTATAAATGGGCTATTCAACACGACAATATTTTTTCAATTCAGACCAGTAGTTCCTGAGATTAGCGCGTTCAACCAAACAAACAAACTCTTCAGCTTAAGTCTATAAATAAATACACTCACATTTTCATATGTTCCCAGTTCACCAACCCCAAGGATAACCTTGAGATGGGCATCTCCACATGCTTCCCGCATCGCCCGCACCTCATCATACAAGACCTCCCACTTTCCAGTCAGCACCAGACTACGGTCCAGTACCACATCAATCTCCGTTGCTCCATCATCTACTGCCTTCTTTATTTCGTGTAATCTCGTTTCCAAAGGGTACAGGCCAGAGGGGAAACCAGTTGCAACTGTAACAAGAAATTGTTAATAGACTTAAAACTGTCCAGTTTGCCAATAGGACACTGGGCTTGAGGCAACAGTTTGACGCACCAATATTGTTTGGCTTGTGAGTCCAAACTCATACCAAAATTAACAGATATTTATCTGTGTAGACATTAGGAGTTTTGTGAGTATTTGACTGTATAATACTGTTTGCCGGCACAAAATACACTTACCAGAAGCCACTTGGATTTGTGCAGTCAAGTCCATGCGCTTAAGCACACTATAAGCATCTGCAACTCTGTTGGGGTAAACACACACTGCTGCTGTTCTGATCTTTTCTGAGTCACTTAGTCCTAAATCTTCAAATAATTTTTGCGACAGTGGATTTGCAGCCTAGACAAGAGAAAAAAAAAAGTTGAAGCTTTTTTAAAAAATTTTTTACTTATTAAAGTAACTAACTATGTGTATGCAACATTGTTATAAATAAATTGTTATAAAATTTAATTAATAGACAATGTAGTACATTCAAGGTCTAAATAATAACTGTAAGAAACAATGTAAAGTAATGAAACAGTTATTATCAGCCTGAAGGTTAGTTTTTGGTTCAAGTTGATTTATGGGTGGAGTTGACAAAGTTTGACCATGATAACCAGTAGTAGTATGTATGACTGACAGGATAAAAGGTTTGGTATGTAATACTATCCATACAAATGTATGGGTAACTTTCTGTTGTAGGGTCAAAGTCATAAATAAGTGATCACTTTTATACCTTGTCACTTTAACATCATGTTTGAAAATCCATACAAAATTATGTAATGCCTGAAAGCGACAAGGTACAAAAGTGATCACTTATTTTATGACATTGACTGTACAACAGAATGATTCATACAAATTTTAACAACGAGTGTTAAATGTCCCTACATTTTGAACTCCTCTCACTCGCAACAACATAGCAACAACTGGTTGATTTCCACCTGATGACAAAAAGGTTGCAAAAGTAGATCTCTACCCAAAATTCTAGACGCTTAGAGGACCAGACGGCCTAGTGGTTAGAGAACCTGACTATATGCTAGAGGTCCCGGGATTGATTCCCGGTCGGGGCATATATTTGTGTGAAAAAATATGAATGTTTGTGCTCGAGTCTTGGATGTCAAAGTCAAAGTCAAAGTTCTTTATTCAATTTAGGCATCAATTGATGCTCCTATGAATGTTGAAGAATCTACCACAGGTTTGGAAAAACCCTGTTGAGAAGAAACCGGCAAGAAACTCAACAAGGTATATTTTATCAATTAGATCTACATTGTTATGTTTGTAATTATAAGTATGTCTATCTGTTGTCTAGTACCCATAGTACAAGCTTTGCTTAGTTTAGGACTAGGTAAATTGGTGTCAATCATCCCAAGATTTATTATTATTATAATTTTAGTTGCAGTGAAAACAGTGGCCATATTGTGGAACCCCCAGGAACTTACACACAATCATATGCACCATTCTTCTACCCTCATCCTATACCGTGTGGGGAAGAATGAAATGGTGAAAACGATTGTGATTTTGAGTGTGCTAGACAATAGGGTGTCTGGTTACAGTCACGAGTTTCAATTGAATGGGCAAAGATTTTAATAACTAAATTTATTTTTTCATTAGACAATGAGACATATTTGGTAGGTATAATTTTTGTTACAGCCTTCATAACCTATATAATCTTAGTCTTATAATTACTGTACGTAATTGTAATTGAAACCTAATGAAATAACAAAATTTGTAATGTACCAACCCTTATACACAGCCTCGTTACATTCGATGTGGTGTCATCACCTGATAAAGTAGTCAAGTCTATCACAGTCACTGCTTTCAGCAACCAAGCATTGAAGGTTTCAGTGCGCCACACGGGATTACGGTCTAATATGGTTTTCACTTGTTCATCCACGCTGTTTCTGTTTATGTGTATGCTTTTAAACATAGTTGGATCTAATAACATAAAGACAAAACTTTATTTTAAACTAATCTAAATACATTCCAAGTAAATATCTATTATACTAAATATTAAATAATACGACGTATTTGCCTTATAGGTTTCTTTTATGTTATTATTTATATTAGTATTATTTAATTTAGTATAACAAAGTAATAATATAATATTAATAAAGAAATAAGTCACATTGGTGTAGATAACTCACCAAAAGATAATTTGAAACTTACCAAAAGTTTGAGACACTTCTCTCACCATTTTTACAAAGATTTCGGAGCACGATTATACTTCTTCTAATAGATTGACTTTAGTAAAAAACGATACTTTTATAACATTATTGAGTGACGATAACAATGTTATTATCTATTTTGGTGATAAAAAAGTACACACCCAGCTCATTTATCTTTCTTTCTGTAAGTGAAGTCAAGTGTCAATGTCATTTTATCTAAAGTTTGAATTGATGTCAAGCGCGCGCGCCACGCATTGTATTTTTTTCTGTTGATCTTTTTTTGACATGTCTAAAGAAAATTGACCCATACATATAGTGAATTGTGTAGTGACACAATACATCTTTGCTAACAGGCGAAGTCATAGTTTTAACGTCATTGTTTATGTCGTCGAAATGTTGGTATGGAAATAGCTATATCATTGCCTAAGAATATTCTACGACGTTCAACCAAAGTAAAAGAAGACGACCTCGGGATTCTCGTGCCATCCCAACCACTGAAATAAAAAAAAATACTTTACAAGTCGATATAATATAAGACCATCACAAACCGAAGCGTAGGGCGCTGACGGAGCGAGTCCAGCGCGTTGTATAACACTGAATCATTATAGGTACTCAATAGGTACTTATTGCACGCTGACACTGAATGACAACTGAAATGGGTTTCTGAGCGCGCGCAGACAGGGAGCGGTCTGGAGTTCCAAGTTCCGCGTTCAGAGTTCTGTGTTTTGACCGCTCGAGAGTTCCGACCGCCTGCTGTGTGCGTTATCGTAAGGGACTCAGTACATTCGAAAGAACGCAAACTCTGAACTCGGAACGCGGAACTCCAGATCGTTCTCTGTCTGCGCGTGCTCTTATAGGTACTTCTTTTAAAAGCCGGCAACATAATGGTAACTCTCTTTGAGTTGTTGATATTTATGGGCGGTGGTGATTATTTCCATCCATTCCCTATGAATAAAAAAAAAATCATTTAATTCAATTCAATATTTCAAACGAAAAGTGAGGGCTGCTGCATTTACGGAGATCATTATTGTGTTACAATACCTACCTATGTAGTTACTGTACTAATTGCAATACTAGTAAACCACCGCGCGCCAGCTAATAAAAGCAAACAATTCTAAACTTCAACGGACGCTGCTAGGTGCTCACGAAGAACTTGTCAAATAATATATTTAAAAAACTATTTGACATTATATATTATTTCGATGGTGGGATATACTTTGTGAAAATAGGTGCCTAAAATACTTAGTTAAGAGCTTAGAGTTAAGAGCATAGGCCTCGCACACCTTGATGCCAGACCAGTATCCTAAGCAATCCGGGGGGGTCAATGGTACTTACGGACTTTGTCAAAAGTTAAAGTCAGATATTGTTCCGTGGTTCTGCCTGTATTGTTGATCAGATACACTGATTGCGGTAAGCACCGACTTATCTTGCCTTGCATTTGAAGTCAGTAATTGACCCAATATGACTGTAAATTTAGCCTAGACAGACCAAATTCTTAAATAAGTACTTACTAGTTCCTAATGCAAGTTCAACTACTATTTTACTTTATTTTGCCACATTCTTCGCTCTAAAACTAAAATCTATTTAGGTGCCAAGGTATCTACTTAAATAGTAAATGAAGGGTCCACGGAAAGAACATGTCTAGTCACCTAAGCAACTTTTTGAGTTAAGTACCTATAGCCGTTTGAAAGTTAGTCATTACGAACAATTATTAATTTTCGATTAACTGCCAAATTAGATTTTTTGTTGCTTTAAAACAAATAAATAGTTAGTTGATTGAATTGACGAACAAGTGACGTCATAAGTAGCTATTGCCATTGAAACTCTATCCATGGGAGAATTGTGTTTTGACAGCTCATAAAAAGTATGTCAGTTGATTGGTGGTGTGAACATAAAACCATTTCTTCAAAGTGAAATATGTATATATATATATATACTAGCTGTTGCTCGCGACTCCGTCTGCGAAGAATAGGGGTTTAAAAAAAATAGCCTACGACCTGTTCTGCTCAGACCTACTAAATATACTTAGACCAAAAAATTTAATAAAATTCGGTCGCGCTCTTTCGGAGGCGTTCGATAACAAACACCGTGATACGAAATTTTTATATACTTATTAGAAGATTGTTTTCAGCTATCCATATTTTATTAAATGGTTAGTCATAGTACTTTGCGAGCTTATTTTGAAATTAAAATGTCAATTTTCATTTAAGCAGGTAGATCCTAAGTCCAACTTTTCTAAAATTCACATCCTGTACAAGTAACACCGATAAGACAAAGTTAACAGGAAGTTTTCAAAAAGAACATCCTACATTTCAAAGCATTCGATTTCTTTTACAGAGAAAGCGCTTTGAAGATAAGCTCTGGTCAAGTGATATTTGTTTAGTCGTTCTTTGAGGAATCCGTTTATACTTCTCATTTCCTTTTATTCATTTCTTAATTAAAAACATCAAAGTGACCAAGTTTTATCACTCTTTAACAAGATTGCTTTTATTTTTTGAAGGCGTTACTTAGGCTTGCGAATACAATATCCTGTTGTTGTGTCGGGAGTCAATAAAGTACGAGAATTCGACGAATAGAGAGACGCTAATCAAAGTATAAATCTCCGTAGCCCGTACAATTTATTGCGATCTGAGATTTGTTTCTTTTGTTTAAGCTAAAGGCCGGAGTCCGCGGCCCGCCAGCGGACGCGCCGCTATAAACATTTCAGCGGACCATTACGGAGCCCCACCGAGAAAATGTCTCTTAGTTTTTACTTTAAAAGTTTTAAAGGAATTACTTCTGTTTCCTTGTTTGTTCCTTGCGACACAGATTGAATCACGACACCCGGTCGCACTTCCTTTTGTATCTCGAATTGGCCAGATCTTTAAAATCTTTCCGTGTTTTGTGCATGTTTTTAGAATTTGCGGGTTCAACGAGTAGCTGAGGATATTTCTTGTCGATTTGTGCAGCTAAAAATATAAGTACCTACCTTGGTAATAAATATACACTGGCACACTATTTTCGTGGAATGTGTTCTTTTATTGGCTGTTATACCTATTGGTTTGTCCACGATGCGTCTGCAGGATACTACCGATAGAATACGAGTAATAGGTACTTACTTGCTACATTGAGGCTGAAGCTTATTTACTATAGTTATTTCTCTAACATCATGTGTAGCTAAACTTATTGTGAGCTGTGTACGTAATTAATAATGTTTAAATAGTTTATTCAAACGAAACCTGTAAATAACAGTGAAGTTATTTTGTAACTGGTTTCATTTTGTACAAAAAGAATGTAAGTAATATCAAAAGATCCGCTCTAAGCGGATTACTACTAACCAACGAATATCGCTAGTTTTGTTATTTAAAGTATATTCACTCGCACAATATTGCCGCAGGGATCGAAGCACGGAGGTTAGACATTTATACACAATACGAGTAATGTACTGTTACGTATGTGCCTGTGCAGTTAATATACTGCAGAAACACACTAAATAAACTGAGTATTCTATAAAGGTACCGAGAGGTACCTAGTTCAGTTACTCGTAAAAAGACAGCACCACACATTAAAAGGACAATGTTATCTGAAATAATTTTTCCCAAAAAAAGACCTTAACAGATCGATTTATAGATCCCAAATTGTACTATACTAACACTATTTTCGGGAAAATCTATTAATCAGATAAAGTATACTTTTGTCGACAACGTGGCAGTAGCTTTTACTTATATTTAAATACAGTTTACTTATTAGGATAGTGTAAGATACATATACGTAATCTGTATCTGAACATGTAAAAGGATAAGAAAACATAGAAATGTTTTATATTTTCGCTGTAGGTAAATTATTTGTTTCACTCCGGTAATGACACAGCAGACAATTACTTACCAGAGCACGTGAAGCAAGCCTATCTCATGACTCGTTACCCTCAGTAATGCTATGTGGTGTACAATTTGCACATTTAAAGTGTACTTACACGCGTACGAGACTGTAATTATCCTCGCAGAGCAAAGAATTGCGTGTAGCAAACGTGACTAATAAAAAGGGTGATTTGGGGTGCTCGATAAATCTCGACTGGCGGTGGAGATTTATATTTCTATTAGAGAATGCCTTAGCAAGAGATACTGAGAGGAAGGTGACAAGGGCGAAGACAGAATCGTGGTGCGGTTCCCTGAAATATTTAAGCCCCGCGCTTGTCTGAGCTCATTTGACTTAACTCTAATTATTTAGCGCTGCTTAAGTGTACAACCTTTGAACCGGGGATATTTTAAATAGTGAGACTACTTACTCGAAGACTTGTTGTAATGTAAAGGAAAAGGACTTTGGAATGTAAAGAATGTAAACTTGACGTATCTACGACGCAAGTATTTAGGTAGGTAGGTAGAATGCTGTTGAGTATGTAGCAGTTAGTAGGTACTTTTTATTGGCCCTTTTTGACTATAGTCTGGTCTTATAGTTTGAAATTATAGTCTCAAAAATTACGGCTGTTTGTTTCAATAGGGATGGTATGGCCATTAAAAAATAATTCGAAGACACGACTCCAGTAAAAAAACGCTTTATTTTAGCCCTGAAAACCAGATTAATTTTCGATTAACTGCAAAATCAGATTTTTTGTTGCTAAACAAAAAAAAAGTAAACTAGTGACGTCATAAGTTGCTATTACCATTCAGACTTTATGGGATTGGGAGAATTGTGTTTTGACAGCTCATAAAAAGTAAGTCAGTTGATTGGTGGTGTCAACATCCCTATTTTTAACTTCCGACACAAGAGGTGTTCTAAGTTTGACCGCTATGTGGTTGTGTGTGTGTGTGTGTGTGTGTGTGTGTGTGTGTGTGTGTGTGTGTGTGTGTGTCTGTGTGTCTGTCTGTGGCATCGTAGCTCTTAAACGGGTGAACCGATTCAGTTACGGTTTTTTATTTGAATGCAGGTTTCTTGGTGATGGTTCTTAGCCATGTTTCATCAAAATTGGTTCAGCCGTTTCAAAGTTATCAGCTCTTTTGTTAGCTGCGGAAGGGATCTTAGACGCAGAATGTGACCAAAACGCGTCGAGGGCTTTTCAAAATTTTAATTTATAGTTATCTTAAACTGTTGGCGAATTACTGTAGGTACTTGCCTAATATCGACATTAATTAACTAAGGTTTGGTGGATTTGTAATAAATTTGGGTTCCTTTGATTGTTACAAATTTAAATATTTATTAGGCGCCTAATTGTAAAAGGACTGTAAATCTAAAAGGAACAAAAGTATTCAACAGGTAGGTACGTCTATTTGTTTTTCCTCAGGGTAATAAATTGAAATTTCAATATTTCCTCGCCGCGCCCCAACTTTATGCTCCAATAGACAAAGCGTCGCCACATAGATTTTCCCAATTCTTTTAACGCAATGATTTGTTGGCTCGGATTAAATAATGATTGTTTGTCGAAAAATTAAAGCTAGTTAATATTGTAGGTATTTCAGTCGTTACAAGACCATTAAACAAAAGGGTAGGCTTTAAACTGCACGCCATTGTCGATGTTTAATTATATTCGTTTACAAATTTTCAAGGTAACCCAAAATCTAACCTTTATTCGGATTGGACGTAACATAAGTTACTAAGTCCCGTTATGAAACTAATGGGTTTGCGGGTTTAACAGCTCGCCTTATATTTTGTAGACGTAGGTTCTGATGTTACCTATACACAGCGGCAGAACATTAAAACAAATTATTTCGAAGTATTATACGAATTGGGGCAAAACGTATTTGAATAATAACATGTCTGTTAAATTCAAATCTAATGGCAAGTGAGTACGATCACTCAACAATGTAGCGCGTCGGTCGGAATTATTTTGCTCGCAACTAAATTATCATTTAGCGAGCGGGCTGGTTTTAATTCCACTTCCTCTAATGGAATTCATTCACTTTTCAACGATTCAGTGTCCACTTTTCTTTGAAGCTATAATGGGACATTTTGTTTCTGACATCCGTACAAGGCTGGAGAGGCGATTAGGTTACTAAAAGAACGCTGGAGATTTAATTACATTTTAGTGCTGAAGCGTTCTCTAATCTCTTCTAAGTGGGCATTTGTGTTAGTCAAGTGCCGTTGTTTTGTTATCTCTTTATTCAGCAACAATGGGAACTGTAGCTACCTGTGACGGTAACGAGCTCGTGTCCGATAAGGCCCGATACCCCGGAAAGGCGGCGCGGAAACTGGTCCAGAAGCCACCGAATGTTTCACATGCGTTTACAATTTCACACCCCGCCGCCTCTCTTAATTAACCTGTTCAAACTCGTTAAACGAGTTGCAATATTCACAAGCGCTTATTTGTAATTCGCGTGCCTAATATTAAGCCCGGAACTATTACTGGGTTATTAACTCGCTTACGTGCGCGAGCTACCTCGAACGAGGCTCGATCCCTTCCGTCTGCGTAGCTGAAATGATTGATTTCGATAAGATGCAGATAATTGGACGCAAAATGGCGATGAATGATGAAATGGTTCAATTATTCCTGACTAACAATGAGAATTAACTTTGGCAAGTTTAACTGATTAATAGAAGCATTATGGTACAATACAATGAATTCAATCATGCAGCTTTTGGTATAATAATCGAATCGTTCACGTGTACAAATACGTCACGTGTGCGGTGTATGTTCGCTTCCGTCGTCTATTTTTTCGGATAAGTACTTAAGAAGGGGTATTCAAGGTTGGCGTGAATAGGCTGTCACTGAACCAGTGAGTAAGTAGGTATGAAAAACTTCGACCTCATCTATATTTACCATCACGAGAGATAAGCTCTCTGGTTAGTTTGAAATGAAAGAAAAAAATTAAGCCGAGTTTAGTCCGCTATTTGTCGTATTGATACAAAGTCCTAAGCCTTGGTAGCCTGGTGGTTTGACTTATGGCACACGGCGGATACGACGTACAAAATACGCGTTCTTGAATCTACATAAGCACGACGACGTCTGTACACGCGTACGCCTACATACATCGCGCGCGCACTCTTCAGTACCTCTACCATGAGTTACACTAGTTTACAGTGACCGTACTCGCTAGCGACGGCGTAAATGATTTGTATGGAAAATTGTGTACAGCGCCTCTAGCGGTCACTTACGGAAGTACATTTCTCCATACAAATCATTTACGCCGTTGCTAGCGAGTGCGGTCACTGTAAACTAGTGTAACTCATGGTAGAGGTACTGGATTCGGGCGGTGTCCGGCAATCTGCGCCTTGAGGGGTGGGGTAACTCGAATCGGTGCGGGGCGGAGCGTGTCCATTCTGTACGTTAGTACTATTATATATTCTGTGCTTATGGCGTCTCAAGCAGAGGGTCGTGGGTCCGAGCCTCTGCTCACACCTCTTAGTTTTTCGAAATTTATTTGCGAAATTACGTTGGTAATTTACTTACCATGAGCTTTAAGATGAGTATTCCTCGGAAACTCGCACACACCTGCGAAGAATATCAATGGTGTGTGTGAAATTTTCGGTTTGCATTGGTCCCGCATGGGAACTACGGTGCAAGCTCTTTATTGTGAGAGGAGCCCTTCTTTTATTGTATGCCAGGCTGGGATGATAATGATGATACAAAATCCTTCCTCTGGATGTGCCTATAGTAGCAGAGCGTGACCATCTTTGGGTCTCCTCACATCTATCGACGCGGACCGAATTGAGCCGAGCCGATCGACGTCTTTTTCGCTCTTATTGCGTTGAGATCGGCTGAAGTCGATTCCGCGTCGATACCCTTAGACCCTTAGTGTGTGTGTTTAGTATGGGTGCAGTGCAGTTTGACTCACTACCGATCGGTTGCACTCCCAAGGAAGGACTAGGATTAAGTACTCTAAAATGTCGGTCCAAAATCGGTTTGTATCGGTTTACGACCGCTTTAGCCTAGTTGGTAGTGACCCTGCCTACGAAGCAAGAGGTCCTGGGTTCAAATCCCGGTAAGCGCATTTATTTGTGTGATGAGCACGAATATTTGTTCCTGAGTTATGGAAGTTTTCTATGTATTTAAGTATGTATTTATCTATATAAGTATGTTTATCGTCGTCTGGTACCCATAGTACAAGCTTTGCTTAGTTTGGGACTAGATCGATTTGTGTAAGATTGTCCCCTAATATTTATTTATTTATTTATTTTATTTATATACGTGAAAAAGTCTGAGTCGCACGGTTAAGGTGAGTAAGTAAAAAATTAAAGTTTTTTTTCAACTAAAAATACCTTTAAAAATAAGGCGCATTGCTACAGAACTTAACTCTAACAAAGTGCACATTCGAGAACAGAAATTTAAGTGACCCGTAAAATAACGAGAATTCAAGTTTTCCACTCGAGTGCATTCAAAGAGTTTTGAGTTATAGACGCTGGCGAACCTACGTGACATTAAGAGAGCAAAAGTCGGCTGTATTTTACATTAACTTTCGGTTAAGACGAATCTAATTAAGAAAGTTTCCGAGAGTTTGGTCATATTATAAATGCAGAGAAAAGAAGCTAAATAATTCTCGTTTGCTGGAAAGTGTAACGATATTTTCTCTTGCATGTTAAGTTTAAACTTCTTACCCTGTTTCTGCTTAGTTTGTTTAAGACCCTAGATAATTTATCGTTATTTTTTATTTTATTCACTCTACATAATCTTTTTGTCATAAGTTTAAGTGACTTTTATCAAGCTTAATACATTAATCTCGGAAATGGTCATGAATAAAGAATGAATGAATTTTACCCGAAAGATCTCGAGGAAAAGAATTCTCATATTAAAATTCTCAAAACACTTCAGATAAAAGTACAGACAGCAACATGGCTTCATTCATTGTGGCATTTTTATTGCGTAATAAGACAGAATTTAGATGGATAATCTCGGGCAGTAAACGAGCCAAAGAATACGAAAGGCATGTTTGGTATGACTTTTCCATAGACATAAAGACGGCAAATGGAATTGGAGTACGTGAGGGGATCGTCGCGGCTGGACGAAATTAAATGAAGTGCGGAGATCAGTCCGCGTCGCCGCTGCCGGCCGTGATAGCGCAAAGCGGATTCGGCGGAGCCAGCCAACGATCTTATAATTTATATCAATTTAAACTCTTTAATTGATAGCTTTATTTAATGCCGGTAGTATAATCCTTTGACCATTAATTTAATTCCTACGTTAACTTAATTTGCCTTATTAAGAGATTAAACAGTTTCTTCTTTTTCTGCTGGATGTTACGGCTCACTTGTTCTGCTGAACTATTATGTATCAGAATACATAGATAGAGGAGGAGTGAGATAAAGTAGGAGGAGGATAGAGAAATCACTGACATAGTTCAATGAATTGTCAGACTTAATACTCTTTTTGACGATTGGATAGCCGGATAGTGTAGACATTTGAGATACGAGCTTTTTTCAAAGTAGTGACGATTTTTTTTAAAGACAAGGGGAAAACGATCAAGAGTGTTATGAACTATTATTACATAAAAAAGACAAATTTGTTTTTAATAATACTCTATGGAAGTAACGGGGAGACGTATGGCGGAAGCAAACGAATGTGGTTTTGATTGTGTTTTTTCTATGTTTTTAAATTATTATTAAATGCAGTTTATTTAATTCTGGGGTTTAATTTTTTGAAGTCTACATTTGGCGGCTCGTCCGGGATGAATTTTAATTATTTTGAAGAGTTGGTGTTACGAAAAATGGAGAATTAAAATATTTTACAAGAAGCGCCGTGTAAGAAGGAAAATGGCGATTTGACAGAAATATGAAATAAAACTAAAATGATGGATTAAGGCGATAAAGGTGATCAAGGTGTTAAAGGTGATAAAAGAAGCTTTTAAAGGTGTCTAATAAGGTGTTCAAGGCGTTTATGAAAGGTGTAAAAGGCGAGAAAAATGACGGAAAAAGATAGCTTAACAGTAACAGTGCAATCGGCAAAGGGGCTGTTGTATCAAGTCGAAAAGCAGTTGTCAAATTTTCGGGAACAGACAAGACTTTAACAGTAATAGCGTGGGCGGAAGAAATAGAAGATAACGCTGAGATATTTAACTGGATGCCAGCGCAAAAATTGCTGATAGCTCGCAGATCCTTAGTCGGAACAGCCGCTCTCTGGTTAAAGTCTGAGAAAACATTTAAGTCTTACAATGATTTGAAAAAGGCGCTAGCAGAGGAATTTCCAGACCATGTGAACGTAAAAGAAATTCATGAAATTATGGCGGCACGGAAGAAAAAGAAGGATGAAACTTGGTGATGAAGAAGCTGGGTAAGCGTGGCGGTTTTGCGGATTACGTGGTCATTCAGTATATCGTAGACGGCATTGAAGACACGCCGTCGAGTAAGTTCTCGCTATATATGAAATGATGAAAAGTAAAGAGAAAAAGCTTTTTGATTCGCAGATAGAGTTCCAGACTGAAAAGGCAAAAATCAAGCGTAATTGTTACAAATGCGGAGAAAAGAATCATATAGCTAGTTCGTGTCCCAACGGAATAAAATGTTTTAAGTGCGATAATTTTGGTCATATTGCTCCACATTGTCCGGCAATGAATTCAAACAGAGCGCGCGGTGAGTGCGAACGAGACGGGACAGGGCACAGAAATGGTCGCAGCTTAGGGGAGAGCAACAAACCACGAACATCGAGCTGGCGACAATCGCGATTGCGCACAATGCACGCGAATTCAGATCAAAACGCAGAAAATTTGAACGAGTTGCGCACAGAGGGCACTGCGGTAGAGTTCAATGGCGGGTCGAGCTGTCATCAGTGTCAATGTTGTCAAGATAGCCGGCAAAATATAAACATTACAAAGTCGAATCACATAAACTGTGTAATGAAAGTGGATTTTTCGATAAAGAAATTAGAAATTGACGGTGTAAATGTTGATTGTTTGGTAGACTCTGGCAGTGAGGTGAATTTAATATCGGTGAACTTACTTGCGCAGATAAATATTGGGTCTTTTATCAAGGATAAAACAATCATAACAGGACTCGGTTCAGTAAAAGTTTGCGCCTTAGGTAAAAGTAAGATGGCATTGCAGATCGACGGCTCCTGTTATTATTTGTTGTTTTATGTAGTACCAAAAGATGTAATACCTTATAATATAATATTGGGCTATCCAATATTTGAGGTAGCTACAATAATTTTCGATAGGGGGCAGGTGAGTGTAACTCCGCGAAGCGAGGATGGGTTGGTGCAGGGTTTGTTTTCAGATACTGAACAGGCTGTCAGGTATGTGCCAGACGTATGTGTACGTGAGGAAGCTCAGAAGTTGGTATCAAAACATAAGACTGTCCAGACCAAGGAAGCTTTTATTGATATGAGTTCTATTTTATGGCCTATGGCAACAACAGCGAGGCAGTTTACAATTAAGGAGCACCAAGTACTTGAACGACGAATTGGTGAGTGTTTTGATAAGAACATTATTAAGCCTAGTTATTTAGAAAATTGTAGACCTCTTGTTTTTGTTAGAAAAAAAATATAACTCCATGCAGGTATGTATGGACTATCAGAAAGTCAGTAAAAGATAGTGATTCCTGAGATTGGTCACAAATATAAGTTTGCATTTAAATATGGTACAAGGAGAAAGTTGGCAGCAGTAAAACAAATGATTTATTTTATTATTAAGTATAAATACTTACACATAAATGTTTGGTTAAGAATTAAACAAGGCTTTTTTATCATAATGGCTCTATGGTGTTATAAGGTGTTACATGGAGTTGTAGTTCTAGCAGGTGTAGGATTAAATGTTTATTTTGTTATTATTCATAGGTTCAGTTGATGTAGGTACTTTTTAAAACTCATTTACTGAGTTCTAGAGGATGTGAAAAATGCTCTTCAAAGTATAGTGATGTTTAGGTTACGTTGTTTTGTATAAAGATAGTGGCTTTTATTTTCTGTGAATAACTAAATGATGTAATACAAACTTGCAGCTATCTGTGTGCATGAGGACCAACTGTGTTAAGTTGTCTGAGGTCATACAACTACAGGATGGCCGAGTGTAGGAAAAAATAAAAAAGACAAATTTGTTTTTAATAATACTCTATGGAAGTAACGGGGAGACGTATGGCGCAAGCAAACGAATGTGGTTTTGATTGTGTTTTTTCTATGTTTTTAAATTATTATTAAATGCAGTTTATTTAATTCTGGGGTTTAATTTTTTGAAGTCTACATGTATGTAGGTACTAATTTTTGGTACTGTGATAAAAAGGAGCCGCCCGCCATACAATACGTACAAAGCCTATAAAAAACATAGTTGCAGAAAAAGTAGCTTTTTATTCGTGACAAGTAAGTACGTCGGTACGTTATTAGCATTACTTAAGTAACCTTAATAATGTTTCTTCAGCCGTCGCCAGAAACGTGATTCCACATAAAATGTTGTTTGCAACGCGGCGTTGAGCGGGTAAACGGTTCCTCCACAGTTGCCACTCGCCACACCCGGTAAATTCTAAACTTAGGTTGTTAAATAGAGAGCAGACTCAACGCGTCACCTGGGGCTGCGGTCGACCAGTCTTACTGCATTAGGTATCTCCTCGAATACTCACTAACTGCGTAAAGGAATTTCTCCACATCATCATCATTTAAGCCAAAAGACGTCTACTGCTGAACATAAGCCTCCCCCAATGTTCACCAAACCTACCGGTCCTGCGCCATCCGCATCCAACGCGTTCCTGCACCTTAACCAGGTGTAACACTGCGTCTTCCGGTCCACGGACGCCATTCGAAAACCCTTTGGCGCCATCGGTCATCAGCTCTAGAATATCTTGTCATCCAATATAATCATAATCAATTTTTATTTTACTTAAAATGTGGTACAGTAAGCCACAATTTACAATTACTTAAGTAAAATGAGTTTCACACATTTCATCAGTATTAGGCATGCAAAATATAAATGTGCAAGAAAAGACATCAGGTAATAGAGATAAAAAATTAAATAGGTCAAACAGAGCCGATGGATAGATTTAACATGTCACAATAATAAATTACGAGTGCCTAGGTATGTCATCCCAGAACAAGAATAAAATCTTTGAATAAAATTAACAAAACATAAGCTCCAGGTTAGCTTGAAAAGATCCCTTTTAGGGATAAGCTGGCCTTTGTACTCTTTTTGTTTTGTATTTTTTTGTGTTTTATTTGCAATAAAGTATTTACAATTTAACCTATGAAAATGCTCAAAGGTAGATACCGCAGTGTCTCCAAAGATGAGGCTGCTACAGCTTAAGGTCACACAGAGGGTATTGAAGACGGCTAGGGCCGGAGTGTCTGTAACTGTGTCTGTAACATTACGAATTATGAAATTCGCGCAAGAACTGAAGTACCGACATAGCTCGAAGAACCGCCAGATTCAAGTGGCAGTTGGCAGGGCACATCGCTCGTAGAAATTTCTCCACAACTTCCTGAAAACACTACGTTCTACGAAAGCAAATCGTACAGCTCAAGTGAAACGTTTGCCAAAAATACAGTGAGTTCCAAGCTTCTCAGAACACTTTGTCCTCACTCATATATAAGAATACATTTGCAACGCGTTTCCGGGAATAATAAAAGGAGTTCTGATAATTCCGAGATTATACGGATACTATCCACTCGTCAGGATTTATACGTGCCTCAGTTTTATTTGCCAGGCGGATATTAATTGCTCAGCCAGTGATTGGGCATCGGGCCTGGTATGTTTTTCCGCCAGTTGGCAATATACTTAAGTTGCGTGAAACGTTTCCTCCGAACTTTGATCGTGATCAGTAGGTAGTTTATATCCAGCTATACATAGTACAAAACAAATAGCTTTACGTGTATGTCGGTCTGTTCATCTTTGTGTCCACTAACTTCTCCACGCAATAGCTTTCGGTGCAGTTTTCACCATTAGTTACATTTCTTTAAAGGTTTATCTATTTATATATCTATACATACAGAGTATAAAACCAAGTCGTTTTCCGCGTCTGTCTGTTTGTCTATATATCCGCTAACTTCTTCTAAATCACGCAACGGATTTTGATTCTGTTTTCATTATCGGTTAAATATTATTTCACAAAAGGAAAGGTACATATTATATAGAGGTTCTAGGTGATCTGGCAAACGTTTTTCTTAAAAATTGCGATTAAAAAGTAGAAAATAAATAATCATAAAAATCGGTTGAGCCGTTTCGGAGGAGTGCGTCCGCAAACACCGTGACACGAGATCTTTATGTACATACCTATTAGAAGATAACTACGGATAACTACATTTTGAAAAAAAGGGATTAAAAATGTTTAGTGAGAGAGGTTCATAGGAGCATCAATTGATGCCTAAATTGAATAAAAAAAAACTTAAACTTTGACTTTAAGGTGAAAAACTGCTCACAAATTATGCTGATTATATTTAGAATCTCTTAATTTTCACTTCTTTTTTGTTCATATAATTGTGCCGATGCGACGCCGGGGCAATTCGCTAGTAAGTAGTAATATTAACTATCAAAGCTAAAAATGGTAGTTGAGAGGTCGTCGGTAACGGTCGATTGCAGCAGAGATGGGAGTCGTTTAGTCAGCGTCAGCGGCCGTAAAACCTCCCCTCCCTCCCACCCGGCGCTTACGCAACACTACACTTTGATAAAGTTTAGTGAATGCTACTCTACTCTGCCAAATCATACTCATTAGCGGTCTACCATAAGTGTTATGTTATGACCTACATGCGGAAATACAAACTAACTTTTTTTTGTTGTCTAATAGACTGTTTAATAAAAAAATAAAACTATTTATAAAATTATCCTTAACTTAAAACACATAAAGCAATAAAATCAGTAAGTCGGACTCGTACTTAAAGGGCTCTGTAGTTCCACACAATGTTTTAAAAATAATTCAGTAAAAAAATTATAAGGGTCGAGTCAAATTCTTTAATTTTTGATTTCATTTTATTTTTATTGTTTGTTGTTGTAGCGGCTACAGTAATGTGTAATTGGTAAAAACTTTAAACATGAAACTGCCGTGAGACTCACTCATAGTGAAAATAAACGGATCACTCACGTCTTAAAACGAGTTTAACTCGACATGTTTCAGGCTAATCCGTAGCCCTTTTTCCCGGAGTCACACGTCACGGCGGCTGCCAAACGCGCACTCGCGAAACATGTCGAGTTAAACTCGTTTTAAGACGTCAGTGATCCGTTTATTTTCACTATAATTGGTAAAAATTTTAAGCATAATGAGTCGGATGGACAGACAGACGGACGGTCAGATAGCGGAGTCTCAGTAATGGGTGCCAACCCTTTAGGTACGAAGCCCTAAAAAACTAATACTAAAACATGTCACGAAAGGGCATTTTGGCATGGTTCCGAAGATACTTGCAGCCTTTACTCTTTGAATAGCTAAGCTAATTCATTGTCCAAGGAAATTCCCCGTTCTTCAGTCTCCTGTGACGTCGACTACCTAGCCTCTTTATAACTTTTTTATGAAGCCTCAAAGTACTACGACCCCACGACCTTAGGTCTTGATACCGAATGGAACTAAGTCGTATTCGGAACTCCTGTACCTCTACCATGAGTTACACTAGTTTGCAGTGACCGTACTCGCTAGCGACGGCGTAAATGATTTGTATGGAGAATTGTACTTCCGTAAGTGACCGCTAGACTAGAGGCGCTGTACACAATTCTTTATACAAATCATTTACGCCGTCGCTAGCGAGTACGGTCACAGTACCTCTACCATGAGTTACACTAGTTTACAGTGACCGTACTCGCTAGCGACGGCGTAAATGATTTGTAAGGAGAATTGTACTTCCGTAAGTGACCGCTAGAGGCGCTGTACACAATTCTCCATACAAATCATTTACGCCGCCGCTAGCGAGTACGGTCACTGTAAATTAGTGTAACTCATGGTAGAGGTACTGTAAACTAGTGTTACTCATGGTAGAGGTACTGTATTTGTAATGAACTATTTACGTACTTGTTTACCTGAAAAAAATCTCTGACGAATCATTATTTTCATCCTATATAAGTTTCACTGCTGGGTACAGGCCCCCTTCTTAGGGTGATAGTGCTTGGGTGGTAGTTCCTACGCAGGCCCAGTGCATACCTTAGTATTTTTTGCTTCAGTGAAAAAACATGGAAAGTTCTTAATATAATTTTGCACATCATCATCATCATCATCATTTCAGCCGAAAGACGTCCACTGCTGAACATAGGCCTCCCCCAAGGCTCGCCAAACAGATCGGCCCTGTGCCATCCGCATCCAATGCGTTCCCGCTACCCTCACCAGGTCGTCGCTCCATCTTGTTGGAGGCCTACCTACACTGCGTCTTCCGGTCCGCGGGCGCCACTCGAGAACCTTTCGGCCCCATCGGCCGTCAGTTCTACGGGCGATGTGCCCTGCCCACTGCCACTTAAGTCTAGCGATTCTTCGAGCTATGTCCGTGACTTTAGTTCTCGCGCGGATTTCATCATTTCTAATGCGATCCCGCAGAGAAACTCCAAGCATAGCCCTCTCCATCGCCCTCAGAGTGACCTTGAGCTTCCTTATAAGACCCATCGTTAGCGGCCACGTCTCAGTGCCATAAGTCATCACTGGCAACACACACTGGTCAAAGACTTTTGACTTGAGACACTGCGGTATATCGGATGACAAGATATTGCGGAGCTTCCCGAACGCTGCCCAGCCGAGTCTAATTCGTCGATTGACCTCTTTCTCGAAGTTGCACCTACCCAATTGGATTGTATGTCCCAGATAGATATAGTCGTCAACAACTTCGAGCAAAGTATCTCCGATTACGACGGGAGTTGGTACAACATGGGCGTTCGACATGACCTTCGTCTTGTCCATGTTCAATTTAAGACCAACTCTCTCTGAGACTCTTCCGAGGTCAGCGAGCAACAACAGCACATACTCGTAGGTAAACTCAGAGGCGTGAGTCGGGCTCGAACCCACCACTGCTTGAAAAGCCATAGGTTAAACCACTAGACGACTACCACTGGAAACTATTTGGCAATCTAAACTGAAGCTTGTGTGCTAATATTTCATGCATTCACAGATTAAATAGCTAGCTAGGTATCTAATGAATAGGCAGCATCAAAGGCACAATGAAGCATAATGAGTCTCCTCATATCGGGATAAGGACGCAGCCTGCTGAAACTATACCGTTGTGATGAATTACCCGCCGGCGGGTTGCGCCGGCGATGACTTGCGACGTTGTTGTTCGACTTGCTAATGAGTTCTCGATTTTGCCCGAGTAGCGTCTGTACGCTGAGTATTTTCACTCTCATTACTTACTATGTGTTTTGACATTTTCTATCGCGTTCAGCTAAATGTTTGCAAAGTTTAACTTCGTGCAACTTGAACGGCTGAGCACCGACTAAGAGTACCTAAGAGCGAGCTATTTTATTTACCTACCAGACAACGGTTCGAGTCTGAAATTTTTGAGATGCCGGAGTGTAAAATGAAAAAGTAAACTTGGATGCTTTTCCACTTTAGCTCTGCAATTCGTACTCACCTGTTTCAAAGAAAAGTTTTACGAGTACAAATGAAATTCATTCTTTAATGAAACTCAAAGTGACTTAGGTACTACGCTTTCTTAAAACCAATAAATGATTGAAATATTTCCAGTAGGTACAAAAGAATAAGTATCTATGTACTCCAAAATATTAGACTTCGATCATCTTCAAATCCATATGCTCTGTCTATTTATAAATAATTCTGATCTTATTTTGTAAATAGGCGGTAAGCACCCAATTGTTTTTCCATTCCCAGACTGCCGATTACAATAATGAGGGGTTCTTGAGTTGCGGCATGTGGATATAAGGGTCACACATTGTCACCCGGGAAGGGAGGAAACGGAATCTCTTTCCGAGAATTTTCCTGGTTTCACCCTTACGTTAGAATATAAATTATAGCATTACCATTAAGTAGCGCGTGCAGAAAATACTTGTCGAATTTCACAGCTACAAATATAAAGTTTAATCGCTTTGTGTTGTGTTATTTCCTCGGAGAGTGGGTTAAACACATAAATATTCTGCAAAGTTCCAAATGTCTTTTCCTGTTCCGCAGCTTGCTCGATACCGGCTACGAGCGCTGCGATGCATGTATTTATTGAGGAATATTTGGGCAATCGACGACTCCACGACCCAATCATAAACAGATAGCAAGTAAATACTCTGAACCAGCGTCTTTGGTACACTTGGTACGTAGGTTTAGTAAACATTCAATCGATAAACTCTGGGCGATGTAGGTGCCAGTTTGTACCATCTAAGTCCTATACGTGGCCATCTAGCCATTATGGATTTCTTAAAATAGTGTGCCCCGGTACACTTTTTAAAACGAAAACTTATCTTGACTTTGGTCAATGAAAGAACTTTCTTATGTGTCGTGTGATGATTTTTTGCGGGTCAGTAAGATACGTCGCGTACCTACCCAAAGGTGTAATTTGGTGCGGACGCGTCGGCTGAATAGTAGCAAGACGGCACAAGGTCTCCTCTGTTTAAGACACGGGAGAATGCGAGCATCAGGAAAAATGTTATTATTTAAAAATAACTATCCCAACTTTCCTTTGTACTGTTCTCGATTTAACGTTCATAGTAATTGCTTGCAACTGCGGTGGAATAGGATAATAAAGAGGTGATTATTCCAGGCGTGATTATTTGAGCGGAGTAAAATCCGGGAGCATTTGTTATTATCACCGGCCGGGCCGAGGCCGTGCTGCATTACGGCACTCCTGTGGTTTGGGAACTACTATCTCCAAGAATTAAGTGATTTACGCTATCCCAAGTTTTACCGCCCACTACACTAAAACCATTAAATTAAGATTTGTTACCCTCCACGATTACAGCTAAACCTATGCTGAGCTAACACAAGCTAAACCTGCTTAAATATGCCAACAGAAATAACCACAACAACCTCTTTCCTAACTCGTACTTTAACCGTCAATATTTAATAACATACAGCGACGTCGTTATTTAAGTATTTTCTCCGTGAAGATAATAAATGAGCTCAGTTTAAGCTTCAGATTCTTTGTTAATTAAATTATTTAAATGACTTAAGTCCCTCAAAGTGCACGCTACCAAATTATTTGGTACAATTAAGTCCGTTGGAGCCTTTTCGGCCTCCAGGAGCCCAGCAAAGTCGGTGTAATTAAGACGGTCGTACGTCTAAGGTTTCCTTCCATTGCCTAATGTAGGAGTGGCCAATTATGCTGATATTTTATCCGCATTTTTGTTCGCGATTCTAAAAATATAGACGCTGGCGTCGGTTAAAGTACAAGAAGGTCTTCCTTGACCTTTTAGTAGCTATAAAGGGTTTGCGGAAAATTGGAGATAATTTGTCAGATTGTGCTAAGCTAGGATTGCTCGGAATCAATTTTGCAAATATATTTCGGGGAAAGTAACTATTAAGTAATCTGTGCTATAACGTAAAATGAAATTTAAAAGTACTTTAACTCTGACTCAATATCTAAGGCCTATAAAAACCGCGTTATCATTGTAGCTTGTTTGGCAGGCCCCATAACGACTGTTTACCGTTCGCTAATTGCACCTTTAGGGCCACTTGAACCCTAATTATACATTCATATAGGTGCGTTTGAGAGAATCGAGTGTTAACTTCGGTCTCATGTATAAACAGCACTTTGAATTCCTAATGAATGAAACAGAGTTGCGAGGCACCAGCAATCCCTAGCGCTAGAATTGTGTTGTAAAACTAAACTATGTTGTTCTTGACGTGACCAAATCCTCCAACTTGTTCTAGTTAAATGAACGAGACCAGGAGATCAACAATAAATGTTTACGTCATAGATATTACACTGAATTGGACAACTACAGTCGAAGTTATTGACGTTTATGTATACCTGGACCAAACGGTTCAGTCAGGGTAAGGTATCTCGGCGAATCTAACTCGGTTGGGCAGCGTTCGAGTAGTTAGTAGTTACGCAAAATCTTCACTTTCATTAATACCAAAGTGCTTCAACACGAAATTTTTTAACCAGTGTACTTATGTTGTCAGTGATGGATGAGGATGACATAAGTACGGAACTGACATGTGGTCGCTGACAATAGGTCTCAAGAAAGCTTAAAATCACTCAAAAAAACCTGGCTTCAGGCTCCATATCCTCCTATGCTCGGACTTCCCCTTCGTCATCAAATCAAAAATAAGCTATGATGTACTATGGTTCTAAGAAAGGTCACCTATACCATTTTGTTGTTACTAGACAATAAATAATGTGAAGATGTTGCCGAAATGGAGAGAGGCAAGTGTACATTTTAGACATTCTGAAATTTCCTAGCGTGGTTGGGTCTTAAACGCAGTCTCTAAAAGCATTGCTGTGTTTCTGTAGTTTTAAAATATTACTCACAGTGGGTACTTTGAGGATTCCTATGTAGTTAATTAAGTTTGAATTGAATGCAAAAACAAAGCAATTTAGAAAAAGTTTAAAGACTAAACCTATTGTGTATGCGAGCGCGTGCGCCTGTGTGTGTGTGTGTGTGTGTGTGTGTGTGTGTGTGTGTGTGTGTGTGTGTGTGTGTGTGTGTGTGTGTTGTACCTACGCTAAAATGTCTGGATGGATTTAAATTATCTAATCATTTAAATATACATTTAGACTTCTGGAATAACAAATAGGCTTCTTTTTCTGCTTAGTCCGCTCGGGCCTAAAATAACTCGTTCCCACAAAATACCAGATTTTTCAAAATAGTAATTAACACATTACCACATTTCGAGCTTACCAAATTCTCATTGCACAGCATTACAAAATTGAAGATTACTCAAGGAAGCGATTTTTTTGGACATTTGGTAAAATTGGAATGTAATAAAAAGGTAATGTATAAGTAGGTCTATGCGTCTGTTGCAGACGAATTATGGCTTATTGCCTGTGCACAACGCCTTACGTGGCTGACTAGCCCGATGCGAGAGCGACATGTTCGCCCACAGGCCTGACAAAAGCAGTATGCTTAGTATAAGTTTTACTTCACCAAAATACTTCTCGATCGCGTTTACGTAAAAATTTCAATTCTATGGAAACATGGACGCGCGGCCGCGGAGGCGCTGTCCATGTTTCCCCAGTAATTGATTTTTTTACGTAAACGCGATCGAGAAGTATTTTGGTGAAGTAAAACTTATACTAAGCATACAGTGTGCTTAGTATAAGTTTTCCTTCACTTCAATACTTCTCGATCGCGTTTACGTAAAAAAATCAATTCTATGGAAACATGGACGCGCGTGCGCGGAGACGCTGTCCATGTTTCCCTAGTAATTGATTTTTTTACGTTAACGCGATCGAGAAGTATTGAAGTGAAGGAAAACTTATACTAAGCATACTGTACGCTTAGTATAAGTTTTATTTCACCAAAATACTTCTCGATCGCGTTTACGTAAAAATTTCAATTCTATGGAAACATGGACGCGCGCGCGCGGAGGCGCTGTCCATGTTTCCATAGTGATTGATTTTTTTACGTAAACGCGATCGAGAAGTATTTTGGTGAAGTAAAATTTATACTAAGCGTGCTGTTCGCGGATATTGGTGCAGAACCGCCTTGATGTCGTTTCAGTCTCTTGTCAGCGAGTGTCTTGAACCAGGCCTTATCGCATTACTTGCGACCTTCCAATACACGTTTGCGCCAATCAGCGCGTTTTTTCGCTATCTTTTCCCAGTTGTAGTGGTAATGTAGTATTTTGAAAAATTTGGTATTTTGGAAAAGTGGTGGTAAGACACGAGCGAATTCCCATAGGAGCAAAGCCTTGGGTAAAGCCTAGTTTGTTAATGACATTAATGACGCGGCGGTAATAAATGTCGCTATATTTTATTCTTAGACACTTCGTTTTTATTAACCTAAGGATAGAGTTTCAAACTCGTGCTCTGTGAAATTGTTAAGACCATGTTATTCGGACGCAAAAAATTTCCAAAGTCAGTCTAATTATTCACAGAAATTTTGCAAAGAAATGGAATCTGAGTGCATTTTTTCGAGATTATTAAAAATTTAGCGATAAACATCATGATCAAGGGTAAACAATAAATAATAATAAATAAACAATCATTTCATTTCATCAAATCAAACTGAATCAGAAATCAATAAAAAAATCTATGATTTACCAGTTTTTGCATTTTTTATTTTATTGATCGGCTCAAGATTATGCAACGTGAATGAAATGTACCTATCGTGTTTTGAGCCGTTTAATGATCAAGAAAACTTGTTAAACTAGAAAGTATTCACGAATATTTCAAATTATTCAGGAGACTAAAGAGACGAAGAATTGAATAAAAAAGTTGAAGTTTCTAATTTCCATCAGGTCGGCTATGAGCTCCTCAGATTACTTAACATACTTATATTAAAAAAAAAAACAATGACTTCAAATACCTTGGCCTTAACGTCAATATAGCCGTTAATGTCTCGTCGGTGATTATACTGATATACATCTTGATTTGACATTTGCTATTATAAAACTTGCTCCTGGCTATTTACGTCACTATCGGAAGCAGTATACCTACTATATTATAAAACGTTATACGATCGCCACCTCACTTCAGTCGTTCACCATTAGATACGTAGAACTTTTTTTTTTCAAAATTTAAAAATTCTGCGAATATAAACATTATGGCTCCAAATGTAGAAGATATTGAACCAGGTTTGCCAGAAGCTGAAGAGAAATGGGAAAAGTTAGTGGCACCTCAAGCTGCGCCTAGAAAGTATGAAATAATATACACGAACCTGCTAACATTTGGATACTGGCATGTCGCTGGGCTATACGGCTTATACTTATGTTTTACTTCTGCTAAATGGCAATCTATTATACTTGGTACGTATTTAGATTTATTATTTCTACTTACATTTTGACATCCCTGATTACGAGTGTAACTAGTTCTACTGAGAAGTTTTCGCAGCTGCAGCGATAGCCCTTAGCCGTACCTATAAGTAAGTAATAAACTGAACGGTTTCGCGGAACATTCATAAAACCGGTACATGATACAGGAAGATGTTGTCTCTCGGCAAAGTTAATCAATCGAACCGGCAGAGAATTTGTCTTTATTTTAATACATAAAGGTCCTGACTGATTCATTGAAAACTAGAAATTTGCGTAATTGCTTGAGGTAGAGAGAACAATATCGCGAATTTTGTTATATTCCTGCAGGATATGAAGTCCTACGCGTCCCTACCTGAGAACTTGCGAACGCAAGCTAAGTAGTAGGTATGTATGTACTATACAATGTAGTGTGTAGTGTACACATTGAAAAATATGTTAACCTTGGCATAGTTACAATTAACGAACTTTAGTAATTACTGAAACTTGGGCGACAGGATATCCCTGTGAAATAACCTTACTACGAAGCTTGAAGTCCTGGGTTCGATCCCCGGTCAGGGCAGATTTTTTTTTAGACAATAAAATATGTGCTTGCGTTTGACCACAATCACACCGGATGGAAAGCGAAGATGAGGCCTGCGATGGAGCACTCTGGCCTAGTAAATGCTTATTCACCCTAGACTTGAAAACGGCCAGATTGTAGTGTTCAGGGAACACAGTCACAGGCAGGGAATTCCACTTCTTGCTGTACGGTTGATGAAGGAAGAGCGAAAACGCTTTGTGCGGGTTTTGAGAATACTGACAACGTAAGGGTATCCACCCCGCCTACTCATCATGACAAAATTATGACATAATTACAATTTGTTTGCACTCGAGTATTGGTTTTTAATATTTAAGTATGTATGTTATCCGTTATATTGTATGTTTATCCGTTGCCTAATTGCTTACTTTGGGACTTGGTGGTAGGTGTTAAGTTTCCCATGATAGGTACTATTTATTTTACTTTTATTAATTTTAAATTGTGAATAACATTGACTTTCGTTACAGCTATCATCCTTAACGCAATTGCAATCTTGGGCATAACAGCAGGTGCTCACAGACTATGGGCACACAGAACCTACAAAGCGAAGATGCCCCTGCAAATCATCCTTATGATTTTCAACTCGTTATCATTCCAAAATACTGCCATTCATTGGGCCAGAGACCACAGATTGCACCACAAGTATAGCGATACGGACGGGGACCCGCATAACGCAACCCGAGGGTTCTTTTATTCACATGTCGGCTGGCTGTTGGTGAAAAAGCACCCTGAAGTCAAGAAGAGAGGAAAGACGATCGACATGTCTGATATTTACAGCAATCCTGTCTTGCGATTTCAAAAAAAGTAAGGTAACTTTTTAGAATATTGTTAGATACATTACAGGTTAAACTACCAAGACTATAAATAAAAGTACGATCATTTATTTAAACTAGTGGCTTTGTGAGTAGTAGACCTTGCGAAATGGCTGAAAGGACGCCGGGATTTAAACAAATCTAAGAATTAAATCGATAAAAAAAAAACATATAATTACCGCTCACGAAATTTCGTTATAATTGGTTGAGCAAAAGTTTAACCACATACTTTGCATATTATGTAAAAAATAGATAAATTATTAAAACTTTTAACAAAAAATATATTAGTTTGATGATACTTATATATATACGCCAGTAAACAAATTGATATCTAATAAATAGAAATAAGTTACATGAGTCGTCTGGTCTTGGTAATGGTAGTAGTAATAATAGATATATAAAATAATAAATATCCTTGAAACAAATGACCACTCATGTTAGTATTATTTCAAAGAAACTTTGAAATTATTTTGTAGCTCAATCAAAATTATAATGACAACAATAAGTGTAACCATAACATTTACATTTTCAGGTATGCAATACCTCTCATTGGCATGGTTTGTTTTGTACTGCCAACGACAATACCAATGTACTTCTGGGGAGAGACGTTGAACAACGCCTGGCACATCACTATGTTGCGTTATATCGTCAGTCTCAACGGCATATTCCTTGTAAACAGCGCAGCCCATTTATACGGCTATAGACCTTACGACAAAAACATTATGCCAGCTGAAAACAAATTGGCTTCAATTGCAAGTTTAGGAGAAAGCTTTCACAATTACCACCATGTGTTTCCTTGGGACTATAGAGCCTCTGAACTAGGTAATGTATCATAAATCATCCCAGCCTAAATACGTCCCACTACACGGTATAGACCTCCTTTCAGACTAAAAGGGCTTGGGCCGTAATTCCCACGCGGGTCCAGTGCGGATTAGTAACTTCATAGACACCTTTGAATTTCTTTGCAGGAAGTGCAGGTTTCCTCACTATGTTTGCCTTTACCGTAAAGCTTCAGATGTAATTTCGCACATTACAACAGCCCGGGCTCGAATCCACGACTCTCTGCTTGAGAAGCCATAGGTCAAACCACTAGGTACCAGAACGGCTTATTACCAAACAATTTCAACAAAAAGAAATCGTTAGTTAAGTATCAGATACTAAAGGCCTGGATTCACTTTGATTAGTGATTAGTGCAGGTGATTAGTGCAAGTGATTAGTGATTAGGAGAAAACAAGTGTGGACAGCGACTGATTAGTGCAGGTGATTTGTTGGCTGCGTAGTAACGTGATTAGAAGCGTGTTCTATTTTCTTGTGAGTGAACTGCGAGTAGCCACGTCCCGCGCGCCCTCCCTTCCCACTCACTCGCAGCGTGCCTGACACTAAAAACGTCTGGTTTGGAATTTACTTAACAGAGCCAGAACAAGAATTGGACACTACTTGCACTATGCACCTGCACTAATCATCCTCAATTACTAATCACTTGCACTCGCACTAATCAAAGTGAATACAGGCCTTTATCTAGCAACTTTGGTATGGTTTGACCAACTAAGCCACGCATGATTAATTTAATTAATATGGTTTAACTTGAGGATTATTTGCGTGTAAACTCATATTATTATTATGGAATAATGTAAAGATTTTAAAATATGGTCCACGGAACGAACATTGTCTAGTCACTTAAGCAACTTTTTAAATTATAGCGGTTTGAAAGTTAGTAATCACGAAAAATTAATATGAAAACCATTTCTTTAAAGTAAAAAAAAATATTATATTGTTTTCAGATGTCCATATTTAATTCAATGGTAAGTCATAGTCCTACTTTGCGAGCTCTACATTTTGAGATTCAAATCTCAATTTTGAAAAAAGGTGACTAGACATGTTATTTCCGAGGATCCTTCATATGGTTTAACACTTGCATAGTAATATTATTAAATTTGATTGCTTTTATTTTAGGTAACATATCAATGAATTGGACCACGAAATTCATTGATTTCTTCGCTTGGATCGGCTGGGCTTACGATTTAAAGACTGCGTCGGATGAAAATATCAAAAGCAAAATAAAAAGAACTGGTGATGGTACTGATTTTTCGGGACAAAAATATATATGCGAGAATAGTAAAGTGTTGCAATAACTACATTTTTATTAATTTTTTAAGTCATTACTTGTTCTTGCTATTATATGTATTCATTTTAAAATTAACCACGTCTTGTTATTAAATATAGTAAAAAATTATGATTTATAGTAAAAATTACTTAGTCCTTTCGTGTTGTTTTTTTTTTATCAAAAGTACCTAATCCATGTCAAATAAGTAGGTATCTGTTTCCGTTTCTTCTTTTTGTAATTCTTTTTTGTTAGGAATAAATGTTTTTCTTTCTTTGTTTTTTTTTTCTTTCTATAGATTTAATTTAGGCTTACCTTGCACTTGTGAAAGTCGAAGAATCTACCACTGGTTCGGAAAAACCCTGGTGAGAAAAAATACAATTCAAGTCGTATTCGGCATAAAGTGTATTTTACAAGGTCTCAATTTTTGATAATGAAACTCCAAAGCTCCCAAAATAAAATTGTGAACATGATACAGCAAAACCTGGCTGTAGGTAGCTGAATTACCAGACCTTAAAAAAGTTAAATTACGAAATTCAAACAATCCTAAGCCCACTGGAGATGATCTATCCAGCCACGGCATAATAGGGATGTTGACACCACCAATGAACTGACGTTTTTTTTATAACCTGTCAAAACACAATCTCCCATTGAGTTTGAATGACAATAGCGACATATGACGTCATTGTTCGCATACTCAATCAACTAACTATTTATTTGTTTTAATGCAACAAAAAATCTAATTTTGCATTTAATCGAAAATAAATCTGGCTTTCATGGCTGAAATAAAGCGTTTTTTACTGGAGTCGTGTCTTCAAATTCTTTTTTAATGGTGTCAACATCCCTATTTCTATAATTTACCGGACACGCTGTATTGCACTCTTAATTAAAAAGCGTATCAAATCAAAACAATAAGTCATTTTAATTTAGATCTTCTAGGAAAAATTAGTGAAATTGAATTTTATTAAAGTACTAGCTGCCCGGTACGTGCTTCGCTACGTATAAAGTGAAATATTAAAAAAATTTCATTGAAACATCAAATTCATTTAATTTTATTCAAACAAAAAAATATTTTATTAATTGCTAGCTATTAATGGCATTGATATGAATGTTCTTCGGTGCTAAAATGGCGCGTTCTCTCAACCAATCATGATTGAAAAACACATTCCATCAATTCATCTATCGATTGCGCAATTGTACAAAAATTGTTCGGTAAATGCGTTTGACAATTTAATTCAAATAAAGCCTGTAAACGATATGAAACACCGACGGCTCGCTAAAAAACTGAGAAAAGTACACGCACACTTATACATAGTACATTTGAACAAAAAATATAAACACAAAGCAATAATTATCGCTGACAATTTGCTTTAATCGAAGCACGTCCAAAATGAAATGACCACATGAATGACATAACAACATGCTTTTACTATCAACACTGAATAAAGTTTCAATTTGACAGCACAATCACCATCTGAAAAAAGGTTCAATTTGACAGCAAAATCCCCATTATCAAAATGATCCGCCATTTATTGAATTCATTTATTACAAAAAACGTGATAAATGAAGTACCGCTCTACCGATTTTGTGCAAACTTCACATAAACCATCTACTAAATAGTCCAAACAAAGCCTAAACATTTGGTTTGGATAGGTGAGCCCGTTCTTGAGTTATAAAATTACAACGAAAAGTGCCATTGATTTTTATATATATAGACTAGCTTTTGCCCGCGGCTTCGCTCGCGTGTACCAAGAGTATTCCAAAGAACCAAGATATCAAGCAAGCAAGCAAGCATACAGGCAAGCAAGCAAGCATGCAAGCATGCCAGCAAGCATGCAAGCAAGATGCAAGCAAGCATGCATGCACGCAAGCAAGCAAGCGTGCAAGAAAGCGTTCAAGTAAGCGTGCAAGCAAGCCCGACTACAGGTAGATACGGTCCTTTACAGTATTTCTTTATATTTTTGTACAATGTTTTTCGCTAATTCGGATGCGGGCACTAAAATAACCAGGCTTGTTAATAATATAAAACCTATTATTACTATCCCCTGTCCTGCATTAGGTATAATTCAATGTTTTCTTACCTTCTACGGAAACTTGAGTAACTGGAAGCGATATGTACCTACTTAGCATTGATATTATACATATTATATATAGTATTTTGTTAAAGTTTTGTGTGACCTAACCGTCAAAAAGTTATACCTTCCATCATCAGCTCATCTGAATAACCAGAAAGAATACATCTAAAGGTCTATACGTGCATATGATATTTAAAGAAACTTCCTATAACTCCTAACCGTTAAGGAGTTTAACCTTCCATCATCAGCTCACCTGGATAACCTGAAATAATACAACTATCGGACTATACGTACCTGTAATATTTAAAAAAATATCCTCAACTCCTAACCGTTAAGGAGTTTTACCTTCCATCATCAGCTCATCAACATGAGATGATGTCTACCAGACGCAAACACTTAAATAGCTTGATAAAATATATGAAAAACGTAATGTGTGTCTACAAAATTTGAGGGTTGCCCTCGATTTCCCTGAGATCCCGTCATCAGATCCTGATTTGGTGACAATGGGACCATCTTAGGAGTACCTATATTATTTTCTTACGAATAAAAAAATAATTTTCATAATCGGTCCACAATTGACAGAGAAGTCGGTGAACATACCTCCTCCTTTTTTTGAAGTCGGTTAAAGAGCCCTTTGCGGCCTACTCACAGTATAAACTTAATTTTGAAATTTTAGCTTTCTACAACCAGTACAACGAAAAATCCCGTTTTTTCCCGTTCCCGTAAGAATTTCGGGAAATGCTTTCTTAATGCTCCCCTACACTCCCCAAGGAACCCACTTGCCAAATTTCAGCTTTCTATGACCAGTAAAACGAAAAATCCCGTTTTTCCCGTTCCCGTGGGAATTTTGGAAAGTCCTCTCTCAATGCTCCTCTGTACTGTTCAAACAATCTACATGCCGAATTTCAGCTTTCTGCGACCAGTAAAACGAAAAATCCCGTTTTTCCCGTTCCCGTGGGAATTTTGGAAAGTCCTCTCTCAATGCTTCTCTACACTCCCCACGCAACCTACATGCTGAATTTCAGCTTTCTACGACCAGTAAAATGAAAGATCCCGTTTTCTCCCGTTCCCGTGGGAATTTCGGAAAGTCCTCTCTCATTCCTCTTCTATACTCCCCAAGCAACCTACATGCCGAATTTCAGCTTTCTACGACCAGTAAAACGAAAAATTCCATGTTTTCCTTATCCCGTGAGAATTTCCGAAAATCCTTAAAACAGTTTTTTACTATTATAATTATCTACTTCTATGTCAAACTTGAAGAGTCTAGTAATTATAGTTCATAGGATCCCGTTGAACTGAATATATAAATCCCGTTTTTTCCTTATCCCGTGGGAATTTTGAAAAATCCTGAAATTAATGTTTTTACTAATATAATACCTACTTGTGTATCAAATTTGAAGAGTCTAGTTATTATAGTTACTGAGATAGGGTCACTCGGAATCGAATTTATAAATCCCGTTTTTTCCCGTTCCCGTGGGAATTCCCAAAAATCTTTCCTTAGTGGATGCCTACATTGTATAAGGTATCTATGTGCAAAATTTCAAGTCTCTAGATCCAGTGGTTTGGGCTGTGCGTTGATATATCAACAGTCATTTAGTTTATTTAGACATTTCAACCCCATCGCACCCCATCCAGGGAGATGGTATTTTACGTCCGCCACGTCAGATTTTAAAACCGTTGTTGTTTTCATAACCAGCGACCCGATAAACCATAGAAACAACACCCATGTTGATTTTCAGACTTTGTTACCCCTTTCCCCACTTTTAGGGGTTGAATTCTCAAAAAACCTGAAACACGTGTTTACTCATTTACCATTAGGAGTACTTCTGTGAAGTTTCGAATAAAATAGTCGAACTAATCTTGTTTCCCCATACAAACTTTGGACCCCCTTTTCACCCCCTTAGGGAGTGAATTTTAAAAAATCCTTTCTTAGTGCACCCCTAGACCTTATAAGGAACCTACATGCCAAATTTGGAATCTCTAGGACCAGTGGTTTGGGCTGTGCGTTGATATGTCAGTCAGTCAGTTTCTTCTTTTATATATATAGATTTATTTATCTATATGTCTTTGTAAACACAGTGTTTAATTGAATAAAGTTTTTATATTATTTTATTATACCTAGTTTTGATTTTGAGTCTAAATATTCGTTTTCTACGTGTTCGTTGTATCTACATTCTTGTTTAGTTTTTCTTCACTGTGTTCCGAATTTTAATACCCATGGCTACAAATAAACTAAAAACATGTTTTAATACTCCTTTCAAAACTGCAGTAAAGACAGCAAAGTTTTATGTAATCCGTTAATACAATCGAGAAGTATTCGCCGGCGGGCGATGTTGCCGATATGTCGTTCACTTCTGGAATGTTCCAGCCCCAAAGCTTCTGTAATGCGAATGCTAATTTATGGGCTTACTTCTCGGCCTTGATTCACTGCTCTCCGTTAAACTATTGTCTACATAATCTAAGATTAGGCATTTATAAGCAGAACAGCAAAGTTTCCGTACATTGGGCTCCATTGTACTTTGTAAATTATTGCTAGTGTGCCACGAGAACGGGTAATATTGTTATTTCGTGCATAGTTGGGCGTAACTTTATTTAGTAGTAGGTACGTCGATGGGTAAAATTATTTTTAAAGTATATCTAAGTTAATTTCAAGTTTTCATAATCGGTAGTTGATAAATCAAACCATAAATAATTTATTTTTGCATGAATGAGGTAAACGAGATAAGATATAGTACGGCAAGGCAAGGTAAAACCGGGATATACTCTCCAATATTTTCTACGGTCTCTTTTCTAGTTAGATCTGTTTTTAAACAACTTTGACTCTGGATTTGTTATGATTTTTCTGGTAGGATGGACTAAAAAATTCAGTCTTATTTCTTACTTTACGTATTTTTAAGATGTCGGTACTTACTCTCACCCTTGAGACCACCATAATGAACCTATTACAAAATGGCTCAATGGCAACTCGAGCCCAGTAATTCTGTGTTTATTTGATCGATCGCTTCCTGCGCTACCATTTATCAACCAGCGGGGGATATGATTGATTATAAATTTTCCTCATAACTCTAATAAGGTTTGTATTAACCCTTTAGCGGGTGTCCCTTTGAAATTTGATACCCTTAAACAATGTCCGTAGAACTATGTACATTTAAGTATTTCCTTTTCGGGTTTTTCAGAAGTCGAGATACAATTAAGCCAAGTTTGTATACAAATTTTAACTTTCAACTGACGATGTTTATTAAATCTTGAAAGCCAATTTTAACAAACTTCCAGTGATTCTGATGAATTTTAGTAGATATAAGTAGTTTGTCAACAACGCATTAATACACTTCTGTCAGCAAAAAAGCGTGCATTAAAAATTAAATCTTTAACAGGAGTCTTTAAACGTTTTAGTATAAGTTTGAATAACCACATCTAACGGTCGAAAAAAACACGTTGCTTAAATAGAAAAATTAAATAAGTATACATAATGCTTAATTGCAGATGTGGTAAATATAAGATAGGAGATGTTTTGTGATAAGTAAAAGCTGCGTTAATCGTCTCATTTCTTATGGTATCGTTTAGATAAAACATAATACTCAGAATAGTTCTTATTTCAGCCGGAGGCGGACGTAACAAATGCCGTAATTAGTGAACATCGAGACATGTTGACAGTTAAATAATGCTTGCTTGTTTAGATTCGTTTCCCGTACTATAATTACAGGCCAAATCAGGCTTGGTCGGCTTCGGAAACAGAGGAGGGAGGCTTAATTTGGTTGGTTTAGTAATGTACCACCGGGTTTTCCTTATCCTTCTTGAATGGATCTCTGCTCGCTGTATGTTTCAAGTTTGATTTAACTTGAACATCCTGAAATATTATAGAAAATAAACTTTCAACAAAAGGCCAACTTGCATACATAAAATCACGGCTGTAATCCCAAAAGGAGTAGGCAGAACACACGAAACATTACATTTACATTACGAGGCCACTTTTAGAAGTTTTAGGTTTAAAGGTAAAAGTATTATAATAGTGACAGGTTGCTAGCCGATTGCCTACAATATACCTTTAGCTCGAATAAAGTAAAGTAAAGGCCAAAACTGTTATAAAAACCACTTACTTTATTCGAGCTAAAGTAAAAAAAAAAACTATCCGAGTGCGAATTGAAATCTGTACCACCGTAAAATGTTGTACTTGTCATCACATTTTTTTAAATATTTGTATTTCATACAAGAGTACGTATTATAGGTAATGGACGGTCCGGATCGCTATCACCATCTTACTTTTTAATCTTGCTGCCAAGTTGTGCAATGCTTGCGTGTTCAAAAATATTTCATCATCATTCCAGCCTATATACGTCCCGCTGCAGGGCACAGGGCTTTCAGAATGGGAGGGGTTGGGCCATAGTTCCCACGCGGGCCCAGTGCGGATTAGGAACTTCACACACACCATTGAATTTCTTCGCAGGTGTATGCAGGTTTCCTCACGACGTTTTTCTTCACCGTAAAGCTCGTGGTAAATTTCAAATTAATTAAATTTGAATTTTTTTGAAATTAATTTCAAAAATATTTATAAAACCTTAAATCACAAGATTTAATTAAAGTAATCTTATGTTTTCATTTGAATATTTCTCTTAAAGGTCAACGACAAATGCGACAAACCTGTCGATTTGAAAATTATGGAACCCGTCGTTTTAATCATAATACCCACTTACTGGAAACAACAAACCCTAAGATTTCACATTTAGTGTGTAATTTAATATATGGAAATGTTGAGTGAAATGGGATAGGACGTTGAATGATGATCAAACGAAGGCAGACAGACATGGAGGATAGACTACAAACAAAGCTACGAGGGATCAGAACACGGGATTATTTACTTGTCCTAGAGAAATCCTTTTCCTTTACAAACTCGGTTTTCATAAATATGGATACCTACCTATCTACTGACAGAGAGAAAAACTACCTAGTTGTTGTTGTTTTTATTAGGTATTTTGTAAAATCATAGGACTTAGGTACTAAGTATTCAGCCAGAAATGCCAAAAATGTTGGGTTTTGCCGTTATATTTTTCTTTTCTTTCAAACTTGCTACCAAAGACTTAGAACCAGAAAAAACTTAAAAAAAAATACCCAGTACCTTTAATGCCTTTTAACAGATAATATTAATTTTACTTATAGACGAAAATTTGGATAATCGTTCAGCTCTAAGTAGTATGGTACAGTCGAAAACACGTTTAATTGAATATTAAAGACACATTTCAAAGAAAGGGTCAAATTTAGAAAAGGATACATATCATAAACAGTTTTAATAGACAGTTGAAAAGAGAGAGATTCTAAAAATTAAATGATTCCATTCACTATTACATGTCGAGTACGATGTGACTAGCTTGTGTTGCCCTTTACGGAAGACCTTCTTCAGGATGACAACGTTCATGACAGGGGTGTATGACATGTATGTACATTGCGGTTGCGAAGAGACAGCGTGAGAGCGGTTTCGAATCGCCTGTACTACACCGAACGACGGCAAGCTTTATATTTTAAGGTTTCGTAGTCTTACAAAGAACCCATACCTCATTTTTTGCTTTTAACTTAGACAAAGAACAAGAACGGATTTTTGGGTAATCCTACGGGATAAAGAAAAAACGGGATTTATAAATTCATTTTAATTGAACCCAATCTCCGTAACTGTAATTATACCAGACTAGACTCTTAAAATTTGGCATAGGTACATGTAGGTGATTATAATAGTAAAATACTGATTTCAGGAATTACCCACGGGACAAGTAAAACGGGATTTATTTTATTAATATTCATTACCTGATACTGATTATTATGATGATGATTGATTTTTGGATATTGCTTTGCCGGATTTTTGCTTCATTAATGAAAAAGATGAGCTTTACCACAAATTGAATTCTACGCAGACGAAGTCACGAGCTAAAATTAGTACACAATATTTCTAAGCTGTCTCTAAGCGCCAGAAAATATTTACTCCGTCGATTGTACTACTCGTACTGGCCAAACACAAGCACTACTACGTCAAACATTATCGTGACAAATAAAATGCCTATATGTATTCGTATACCTACTACTTACTCACAGAGTGCTTTTCGGCGTTTTATGCCACAGATTATACTTCTCGGTCGAAACTAATCCCTGACCGAATCTTTATTTCCTAGATTAAAAACGCTTTCACGTCCACTACGCCTTAGATGGAAAATCCATATTTATTTACCGAAGTTTATTTTTCGTTACGAAAGAGATTGAATGTTTTCTTTTCGTTATTACCTGCGTTAGATTTTTTCATCTTATTTACCTGAATTTTATTTATAAATATTTATAGTACAACTTCAAGTTTGTTCAGACAAGTTAGAGTTGAAAGAGAAATTTTCAATTTCAGAAGAAACTTTTCGATGTTATATCTCATTTGATATTTTTATACATTCGATAACATGAAGCGTGCCCTTTATGAGGCCGTACTTGTTACCAAAATATATAATTCTATGTCAGGGTATTTTTTTACCTGTTATTAAAATTTCTGTAAATAGGTACTTTTCAATGCAATCTTATTCATTGGAATAACTTCAACTCCTTTAAATATTATTTACATGTAAATACCCGTTTGATTCATATATAGCTTTTGGGCAATGACTAAGAAAAGTGAAAGATTCCGAGCATATTACTAATAATATTTTAATAAAAACTTTATAAAAAGTTGCAAGATGTATAAACAATGAATAAATTCTTACATTAGCTGTTGCCCGCGACTCTGTCCGTGATAAATAGGGGTATAAAAATAGCCTACGACCTATTCTCAGACCTACCAAATATAGAGAAAAAAGTTTCATAAACATCGGTCAAAACGTGTCGGAGGAGTTCGATAACAAACACCGTGACACGAGTGATCTTTGGGGTGCGAAATAGTGAAATGACAGGACTCTGATATTATTTTGTTTCCTTTCCGCGCTGCTCTTGCGCTGCTTGTTTACGAATTTTATTGGTGGCCAGTTGGTCCACAGTGTAGATATAGGACCTTTTTACAAACTTTGTACATGCATCGTCTACAGCGAGATTTTTATGTATTAGATTTACGATAGCAAAATAATATTTACTCAATCGAATTACATCGGTCGAATTACACGTCCTTACATTTTCATTAGGCGTAAGTAAAAAAGCCGTGCTAGCCTAGATGTTTTACCTATGGCCTCTCAAGCAGAGGATCGTGGGTTCGAGCCCCGACCCGCAACCTCTGAGATTTTCGAAATTTTTGTGCAAAATACATTTTAAATTTAACATGAGCTTTAAGGTTAAGGAAAACATCGTGAGAAAACCTGGCTGGACATACCTGCGAAGAATAGTGTGTGTGAAGTTCTCAATCCGCACTGAGCCCACGTGGGAACTGCGGCCCAAATTCTCATTCTGAGAGAAGGCCTGTGCCCTGCAATGGGACGTATAATGATGACTGGGATGATGATGATGACGATTTTCATCAGACCCTGCATGTAGCAAGTACGACAAGTAATATAAGTTCTTGTGGCGGTGTAAAGTGCGCGTGGCTGACCTTTCACAATTTCCAGCTAATAACAGCATATTTGACCGACCGCTGGTCCACATTCCTTGAATCGCCTGGCCAAGGGTCATAGCACGTGGGCTAAAAGCGAAGATGCTGACTCATATCAAGTTATTTTTGCGTTTTGTTATTTACACGATGGACGGATGTTAGTAAACTTTTGCCTTGTTACCACAATTATACAATAGTTGAACATGTGTTTAACACAGATACTGTCATTTCAGGCACGATCGAACTTCGGAAATTTTACTTCTGATTGTATTTTATATTGAAAACAGCGCCATCTCTCGTGTTTGGTTCGGAATATATGCTCTACAAGCTTTTGCTCTATTCATCAGGCGAGATAGTGGTCAATCACGGGTCAGCAATCCTCCTGAGGTCCGATGTCCTATTATTAGGACTTTATAATGTGACATTGAACTGAACTCATTAGTAAAAAAGTTTAAATTTCACTGAACATCGTTCAACCGTTATTGAGTGATTGATTAACAATCATTCAAACATGACCACAGAGTAAGTATTTAGTCCAAAAGCAGTCCGACTAACCTAAATTTAAATTAACTTTTTCTCGGGAAAAATCACAAATTACTTAAATAAAAATATGGTTCTTGAAATTAGAAACTCACACTTTCTGGTATTTGTACCAAAATTATCCGTTGTCGATTTAACTTTATGAAGCCTCAAAGCGACAGAATTAAATTAAAAAGCCGAGTGAAATTGTTTTATTTATACTTTTATCCCGATAAAGGATCGTGATTTTCACAGTAGGCAAAATTTCTAATCAATCTACCCTGAGACTGTTTGTTTAGTGGATTAGTTATTTTAGTCATTCAAACTTCAATAAGTTCACTATTTGTTCCTTAATTTTCTCGGAGTCTTGGATTATATAATCAAAAGCAGAACGTTTGATTTACAATAAAATAGGTCCATCCATATTATACCTACTTATTCGGAGTTTTCAATTTATGATTTATGAATAATTCCCAGAAGTATAAAGCTCATTATAATATTAAAATGTCTTTGATTCGAAATACGTACTGATTTGTAAGATTTAATAACTACTACGTACTTTGTGAGTGGGCGTAGAAAAGTATATATTTGTCGTAGTAATAACTAGGCCACTTAATGTCTTCGCAATTTTGTCTATGTAAAATTCATAGTATCTTACATTTTTTTACTTTATGAAAGTGTCCTGTGTTTTTTATTCAATTATTCCGCCATATTTTATTTTTATCCGTTCTGCTTTTTATGCGAGGTTACTTGTTAGATATGTGAGTACAGATATAGGTAAAAACGTTTGTATAATGTTTTATGTTTGTACCTAATATGAGTAGTAGCAGTGGTCGTGCCCTGTACAAGTCGAAATCTTTTCACTTTTTCCCAAAAATATATTTTAACTTATCTTCAAAAGCAATGTTAACGATCTATTTTGGATGTTGAATTGACCCCACACCACCTTCACTTTTCCCACCGCCCTTATTTAGTTTGGGACGTACACGATTTATAAAATGCCTCGCAGGGAGTTACTGGGAATCATTTATTGGGTCAGGAGCCCTTGTAATTTCATTTCATCAAATTGATTATAGTTTGCCGACCTGACGGTTTCAGACCCGTTGCCGAAATGAGATCCGACGCCCGTTGTAATGGCATTGATAAAAACCTTAAAATCGAGTAACGACCCTTTAGCCTCCGTAATAGCCTGACGATGTAGAATCTCAATCAAAAATAATCGGTGTTCTGTCATTTGACCGACAAACGTTTGACAAATGTGTGAGGAATTGTTTGAAATGACCTGTTGTATGTAGTAGTGCACAAAATTGATATGAAGGATAAGTCATTTTTTCAATTTGGAACGTCAATTTGTTTATATGGACACGTTACTATAACATACACCAGATCATCTTCTTAAGTTTTTCACCTATATGCTTCATTTGGCAACTTAATATCTGCTAATCTGTGAATAGGTAGAAGATCTCTTGTTAGGGATACGTTCGTCTTTCCTGACAAGAGTACGTGGGAGCACCTTCAACTTCCTGAAGACAATAGACCTTCATCACCTTAAGCTGGCACTCTACCACAAGTCATTTCTCGCGGAACATTTTGCCACGCACGATGAAACTTTGGAAGTATTTTCTTTGCTAGTTGTTTTGAAGGTGTTAAGGTCCTTTTTCGCGTGCAGGTGATTTGTTATTAAAACGCGGCTTGTAACTCTGAGAATTTAATTCGGACTGAATTATGTTAAAAAAAACAATAAACATATGATCTTGAAGGTAGGTATCGACACTAGTATTTTCCGGACCTGTACAACTTGGGGATCTTCAAAAAACGAGCCTACTCTTTTCTCAAACAGCCGGCAACGCATCCGTAACTCAACTTGTTTTATGGGTATCCATGGGCGGCGGTGATTGCTTTCCATCAGGTGACTCGCCTGCTCGTTGGCCCCCTATCATATAAATAAAGCTCCAAGTATGTTTCTAACAGTAAATGGATCTTTGTTGGCTGAATAAATGAATTTTATTATCATTAAGGACTACATCTGCTACATTTCAAGTCTCTAACTCCAGTGGTTTTAGACTTTGCGATGTCTGTCATCACCATCATTCCAGCCTATATATGTCACACTCACTGCACAGGCCTCCTCTTAGAATGAGCAAGCTTGGGCCGTAGTTCCCACACATGCCCAGTACGGACTAGGAACTTCACACACCATTAATTTTTTTCGCATGTGTGCGCAGGTTTCCTCAAATGATCTTTTACCGTAAAGCTCGTAGTAAATTTCAAATGTAATTTTGCAGCTCTGCTTGAAAGGCCATAGGTCAAACCACTGGGCTACAGTAAAATTACATAAAGTTTACCACTGACAGATGGTTTGCCTTCATTTCATATTCAACTTTAACTACCTACAAATAAAGCCAATTTTAGAATACTGTTACCCACGTTTGCAGATTTTGTAATAGCTACTTTATTTGTATGGTGTTAAAGTTGGAAATGAAATGAAGGCAAGCCATCTGACAGTGATAAACTAAAAGTAAACGCATTGTACTACGGCTTCGGTTGTCTATCAGATAGACAGCATAGGGTAAAGTACCCAGTAGTCAGCCAGGCACCGGTAGTCGACCGTACATGAGTGAGAGGAGAACCAAAGATATCTCTCGTGCTCTTCCCACTCGTGCGAAACTTTGGCAGAGGCCGTATACACCGGCTTGGCTGACTACTAAGAATACTTAGAATACTTTTGTATAGGTATAAGATAAACAAATTACTAGGACAACCAAACTCTGTCAAAGTCAAAGCCAATGATCGAGTTAAAGTGCCAGTTATGAAGTAGTTTGCTGCGTTACCCAACGGAAATCGAATGGAAAGTTTATTAAGAACTCGTGTATCCGTTTTGACGAGTTTCCACAGGTTAACCCGGATAACAAGACTTCCAGGATATACAATCCGGTATAATTAGGTATGATTAATATATAATAAATTTCCGGTATAATTAATTTCCACTTTAATTAGAATCAAAGCAACGTATCCACTAGCTTCATTCGCTTTTTGCTCGCTCTGACACTGATTAACCGACTGGTTTTTATAAAAAGGGAGACTAAGAGAGATACCGCAGTGAGAGCAAGAAATACTACAGACTTTAATGGCCATTGGGAATAGAAGCGCATTGATATGTTCTGTTAGAAGTAAATGTTCTTGAATCTGGTAATTTTTGAGTTGAACCTTAATACTTAATAGTCCTGTAGACAGTGTAAAGTTATTTAAAAGTAACACTAATACTGAAGCAAATTTCGAGCAACTGTTACCAACTAGCATGTGCTAGTAATGATCATAATATGAATACTTGTTGTAAAATATAATGAAAATGAAAAATATTTAAGTTTTCACGTTGTTAAAGATTTTAATAAAGTGACACAATAACAAGCTGATTGTTCTACTTTTGTACAAAATGAGATTTTCAAATTGACATTGTCAATAGTATTAAAACCTAAAATTGTAACAAAACTTTTATGTGTGTATCTTTATTGTTACATTTTTAATTACAATACATATACGGCTGGGGCCGTATCAATATAATCCCTGGTTTCATAGAAAATATGTTATTAATTTGGGCATCTTCCGTTAAGGAAAGTAAAAAATATTTTTTGCAATTATTTTTTCCCAAGCTGAAATATGATTGCAAACTACATAAATCAAACGACGGCATTTTCATTATAACAAACTAGCAACGAACTGTTTCAACGACTCGTTAACTTCGTTTCGAAAGCGAAATGAAAGTAAGTAAATATTTCAGTTTATTTTTCGCGTAACGTTTGGCGCGAGGTAAATTTCGGAAGGTATTAGCTCCGTAGCTGAACGCTTGAGGAGAATTTGAAACTTCGGCTCTGACGATAGATCCAACCTACTTTTGTGAATTTTGCTGTTAGGCTGTGTTCAGACCAAACTGACTGACAGCCGCCGAAAGAGAGCGAGCGTTACGCAGCGGCTGCGCAGTTTATTGTATTTCCATATACATATTCATTTTTCGTTCACACCTAACCGACAATACGCTATTACGTTTTTTCATATTAACACTGGGGCTCAGTGAGCCTGCTCACATTCGGCGGCTGACTATACGTTTGGTTTGAACACGGCCTTAGGGTATTGGTCCACATTTGAATAATTTTAGCGTGTCGTATTATATCGTGTCGCCTAGCACTGACAAGTATCGTAAACGTTATATTGGGCGCGAAATTCGCGATAATGCAACACGCCGGATCTGATTTAGTGTGTCTTTAGGTACACCAGATATATGTTTGAAAAATATGTACCTTGTTGAGTTTCTTGCCGGTTTCTTCTCAACAGGGTCAATCAGTTGATGCCTAAATTGAATAAAGATGGATGAGTTTGATATCCGCCAATCATATTCCTTGGTCCACATACATAGCAATCGTGGAAACGGGATCAAATAAGCGACGTCTTTTATATGAAAAGATGCGTGCTTTGGATCTTCGTCGTACGGCTACATAGCTGCATACGGGGTCTATTCCGACTAGTTACATTATCAGTTCCATTGATGGAACTAGATGGATTTTTTTCCGAGTAGTTACATTCAACGAAAAGGGTTTCCTTAATGGAACTAGGTGGAATTATTTTTTCCGAGTAACATTCAACGAAAAGGGTTTCCTTAATGGAACTAGGTAGACTTTTTTTTCCATGTAGTTACATTAATAATGCAGAGTTAATTTAATGGAACTAAATGGAGGGGGTTTATATTGGAATCTATAATATATTTTGTCCTAATAACAAAATCCATAATAACTTTGCTCATAATGATCTTTTGCTATAATAACGTATGCCATAATATTGTTTGTCCAAATATTGAATATCCTAATGCTTATTAGCACTATTTCCTTAAGTACTAATAATCATATGTCCTAATATGTCACATGTCCTAATATTGGTTGACATAATCACATTTGTACTAATATCACAGATTACTTAATAGTTACTTCGTAACAGATACTGCATCCCGTACAAAATCTTGGTACTTACCGCGATTGTAGCCACAGATTATACTACTCCGTCTCCTTAAGAATGTGTGCGTGCCGACAGTGACAAGGGCTGGCAGTTTGGATTAATTTTTTTTTTTCTACATGTTGTTTTACCATTTTGTCGGGATAATTGCTATATATTATATCCATGCAAACTTTCTAGCACTAATATTCTTTAAGCTAAGCCACGGACGGACAAAGAGACAGACGGTCATGGCGAAACTATAAGGGTTCCGTTTTTGCCATTTTAGCTCTGGAATCCTAACAAAAAAAGATATTTATTGTAATGCGTAGAACACATTGCCATGCTCATAGTACCCTAGCGTTATACTAAATACGAAGGTTAACTTTCGAACTTCGCATCGTGCCATCCCGCTCACGCTTATAGCTTTTTATAGAAGAGTAAGAGGGACAGCACGATACGAACTTCCAAATTGTTATATTAGCTATTAATTCTAGCATAGTCATATTAAAATTTGCCCCCTGTTTCACCATTCACTTATAAAAGTTCAGGCGGCATATTTTTTCCGTGGAACACGAATGAACGTGCGTCGGCGCGCGCTTGTGACAACCTACTGGAATTTCGATCGCAGGCGATCGTCCCCGCGGTAGGTAAATATCGCGCGTAAGTACATGGCATGCATGAGGCCTGCTAATATTGTTAGACGACCAGATGGCCTAGTGGTTAGAGACCCTGACTATGAAGCTTGAGGTCCCGGGTTCGATTCCCGTGTCGGGGCAGATATTTGTATGAAAAATACGAATGTTTGTTCTCGGGTCTTGGGTGTTTAATATGTATTTAAGTATGTATCTATCTATATAAGTATGTTTATCCGTTGCCTAGTACCCATAACACAAGCTTTGCTAAGCTTACTTTGGGACTAGGTCAATTGGTGTGAATTGTCCCGTGATATTTATTTATATTTATTTATTTATTGTTTGTCATAATATATGCATATTTGTTATAATAATTTTATACTCCTCATCATCATCATCTCAGCTTATATACGTCCCACTGCAGGGCACAGGCCTTCTCTCAGAATGAGAGGATTTGGACCGTATTTAAGGAAAATAAAACATATTAAAAATTAACAATACCTATTCAATTATAGTTGTTCCCATTCATTTTTGCCCCACTATCATAATAAATAAAAAAAACCGGCCAAGAGCGTGTCGGACACGCCCAAGATAGGGTTCCGTAGCAGGTACGAAAAAATCTTTGCATACTTTATTATATTAATGTGGTTGTTTTGGTCCCAACTCCCACCGCGCACAGAATACCAACGTCGGTGGTACAGCGCCATCTATCGGCGAATTGGGTAACTAATCTTATTGCACTCTACTAGAACTAGTATGTATGTTGATGGTTTTTCAGATGTAATTCTTAACCGATTTAATAATAATAATAATAATATTAGGGGACAATCTCACACAAATCGACCTAGTCCCAAACTAAGCAAAGCTTGTATTATGGGTACTAGACGACGATAGACATACTTATATAGATAAATAAATACTTAAATACATAGAAAACATCCATAACTCAGGAACAAATATTCGTGCTCATCACACAAATAAATGCCCTTACCGGGATTTGAACCCAGGACCTCTTGCTTTGTAGGCAGGGTCACTACCAACTAGGCTTAAGCGGTCGTTAAAATTTCAATTTTATTTTTTTCATTTGAAAGAAGATACTGTTAGCGTGATATTATAGGTACTTAAAGAAAAAAAATGCTTGTAATGGCGGTTAAATTACAATCTTAGTTTAGAAATATTTTTTTACAAAAACTTAAAAACTGCTCAACTGATTTAAGTTGAAAATAATTTTTCTAAAAAGTTTTTATTAAGTTTAACTTACGTGATTTTTTTCATATTTTTAGACTTGCTGTTCAAAAGTTAGAGGGGGGGACACATTATTTTGAACTTTCGGAGTGAATATCTCCGAAAATATTCACTTTTTCAAAAAATGATTTTTGCAAACCCCTATTTAATTTCAAATACCTATCCAATGATACCCCACACTATAGGGTTAGTCGAGAAAAAAAAATCACCCCCACTTTACGTCTATGGGAGGTACCCTAAAAAAAATTTTTTTAGCTTTTTTTATTTAACCACTTTGTCGGCGTGACTAATATATATATTCATGCCAAATTACAGCTTTCTAGTACTAACAGTCCCTGAGCTAAGCCGCGGACAGACAGACATACAGACAGACGGACATACATGGCGAAACTATAAGGGTTCCTAGTTGACTACGGAACCCTAAAAATGGGTCACTTTTATGATACATTACATATGTCCCATTTTTTTTTATTTATTACGATAGTGGGGCAAAAATGAATGAGAACAACTATAGTTGAATTATTGTTAATTTTTATTAAATGTTAATTTCCTTATATACGGTCCAAATCCTCTCATTCTGAGAGGAGGCCTGTGCCCTGCAGTGGGACGTATATAGGCTGAGATGATGATGATGAGGAGTATAAAATTATTATGACAAATATGCATATATTATGACAAACAATGTGTGTGTGTGTGTGTGTGTGTGTGTGTGTGTGTGTGTGAGTGATTAGGTATGTCAACCAATATTAGGACATGTGACTATTAGGACATATGATTATTAGTTAGTAGTAGTTAGTTTAGATATATCATGCTTTCGCTCAGTTCGGACGTGTCGATCATTTATTAAATAAATAATCACATGCTGAGTCGTGACCCCGTTTTTTACGATACCTAAGTGACATATGTACTGTGAGATATTTAAATGTGAAAATGTTTTATCTTTTGCTAAGTGATAAAAAGTGAATTTAAAATCAATAAATAATTTAAAAAAAAAAAAAAATACAATGCACAGCCCTTTCAATCGGAGTGAGAGGACCGCCCGCTCCCCTCCTGCGTCGCCTGCGCCTCACCCTGCCGCGCCGCCCCAAAATGAAGAAGCCAGAACTGAACCCAAATCCACTGCTGAAATTCAGCTTTGGATGACGACCATTGAGCAGTGCCTAAGTGAAGTGTGCTCCATATCATCAGAGAGCAAAATGAATTCGGATCAAAAATTACGCGTTAGTACTCTATGTCGGAAAGTGGGTCATGGGACATCGCAGATGGCAGTACAATACCAGTCCTTGATAAAGACGACGTGCCAAGTAAACATGTCTAATAAAACTCTTATGAGAGAGCTTGACCTTTCGAAGCAGCTTCAGGACCTTAAGACACAAGTTCAGGAGTCAGCCAAACCTTCATCAGAATTTTCTTTTGCTGACATGGTGAGAAAGGGTAGTAATAAATTCATACAGCCTGAAAAGATTAGCTCAATTTCCATTTATCCAAATGACAAACAATACAATAAATTTTCATTTAGGAAGTGTTTTGCGTATAATATGAGCGAAACGAGTATAGGGTCTTGTGACCCAGGTGAAGGCGTCAGTGGGTCGTCATCAATATTTGAGTGTGGGCAGCGAACCAAGTCGACGTCGTTGGACAGCTTGAATGTGCTGGGGTTGGCGCCGATGACTCGAATGGATGCCGTGTGCGATGAAGATGCCATGTCAGAAGTGCGCGTGCCGTCAGAGAAGAGATCTGGTGGCCCGAGTGATGATAGTTGGGCCTCTGATGCAAGTTTCATTACCGTAGGAAGGAAACCCAAGCGCTTACGGGGTACAGCGACTATTACTTCAGTGCCATATGTCGAAAGAATTCCTGATGAGAATTTTGTAGTATATCTAATTTCAAAGACGGATCTGCCAAAGCAGATAGGTTTGGCCAAGTTGCTTCAAGCCAAAGGTATAAAAGGCATTTTAAGAATTAAATTCTCGGGCCCTTGTAAGGTGCGCATACAATTCAACGCGAAGGAAGAGGCAGAGAAGCTTTTATCGGCGATAGAATTTAACAATGATGACAGACGTGTGTATTGGGCAAATCAATTGAATTACATCTATGGCATTATAAAGAATGTGGATTTAGATGTTAATGAGGAAGAGTTTTTGAAGAATATTGATAGCTCGGAAGACATCATGTCGGTAAAAAGGCTGAATCGTTTGGGTAGTGATGGTCGATGGGTGAAGTCCGAAGCTATACGTCTGTGCTTCAAAGGCTCCTGTTTGCCCCCCTATGTGTATGCCTATGGCTGTCGATTTAAGGTAAACCCGTATAGTTCTCCGGTTACCCAATGTTCAAAATGTTGGAAGTTTGGGCACCTTATCAGGTTTTGTCCATCAGGTAAAATAATATGCCCGAAGTGTGGAGGAACACATGCCAATTGTGAGACAACTGATTTTAAATGCCTTAATTGCAAAGGGCCTCACATGGCTTTAAATAAATCTTGTCCGGCATTTCTCAGAGAAAAAAAGATAAGAGGAATCATGTCGTATGAAGGCTGTGCTTATAAAAAAGCTTTGTGGCTATATATGCAAGAGAGTAGAGATCAGCAGGGTGCGCCATCTTCATCGCATCGGCCAATAAAGGTTGGATCAGATATTGGCATTGCTGTAAAGGAGAGAGCTGGCAAATCATATAGGGATGCCATTCTGACCAATCTCGTGAGTGGAAACGCGTCGGAGCGTGTCAGCAGTCAGCAGCCGCCTATGGTTCGAAAGCCAAGAAGTCAAGGTAGTACGGAAATTGAAAGTAATCAAGAGGTCAGAAAGAGAAAGAAGCCAAAGAGAGTCCCCGTAGTGACTGAAGATGAAGATCCTACTTCTGAGCAGCCCCAAAGCGTTTTCACTGAGGATCGGGATCAGAGGAGGAAAAAAAGAAAACGTAGCTGTTTTGAGCGGTTTATTGAGAAAGTGAAGGATATTTTACTGTCAAACGGTAGTTGGCAGGATAAGTTTAAGTGTGTGTGTAAGTTTATTGTGGAAGAATGCTTGGAAATGTGTAAGAAGTATTTTAAGGATTTTGAGTTATTTAAGTTTTTTTTTAGTAATATAAATGGCTAGATATAATTTAGATTCCTATTTGAATATAATTCAGTGGAACTCTCAAAGTATGAGGCCTAAGATAACTGAGCTTGAACTTTATTTAAACAGAGAAAAAGTTCACATTGCGATAATTAATGAGACATGGTTGGATAATAGTTGCGTTCTTCGTATAAGCTCTTATAATGTATTCAGAAAAGATAGATTGGATTCGTATGGAGGAGTAGCTGTTATTATCCATGATTCTGTAAAAGCTCAGGTATCTCATATTGCTTTAAGTAATTCTGGTATTGAAGCTCTTTGTGTTGAAATTTTAAATTGTGCCTCTTTAAAGTATATTGTGTCTCTATATTGTCCTTCTTCAGTACGGACGTCGCAGTATGATTGGGATTCAATTTTCTCTTTATTTTCTGAGAAAGCCTTAGTCGCGGGCGACTTTAATGCTCATCATACAAATTGGTCTTATAAGTGTGACTCAAGAGGTGGTCAGTTGTTTGATTCGGCGCTGGAGCATGGTTTTGTATCACTTAATAATGGGAAGCCTACAAGGGTTAAATTTGTGGATGGTATTCTGCGAGAAAGCTCTCCTGATGTTAGCTTTTGCACTTCAGACATTGCTGTTAATTTTACTTGGGTTGTGTCCAATGAGCATTTGGGTAGTGATCATCTTATTATAAAGTTAAGTTTAAATTACAGGGATTTTCGACATTTTATACAAAAATTTAATTTCAAATATGCAGACTGGCCAGGGTATCGAGACTCTTTGAGAGATTTTTTTAAGGATAATTCCTCTTTTGTGCAAAATGATGTTCATACATTATATGATATTTTTGAAGCCCGTGTTAAGGAGGCTTTAACCAAGAATGTCCCTATAACTAAAACTTGTACTGATCCTACGCGTATTTTTAAGCCCAAGAGTTACTGGAGTCCCCTACTCTCCAGGGTTGTTGCGGAGAGACGGCTTGCGTTGCGTCATTTCAGACGTAATCCTACTCCAGATAATTTGAGTTTTATGCAGAAAAAGGTTTCGGAGGCACAGCGGCTTATTCGAAATGCCAAATCTCGCAGTTGGCAGAAGTTTTGTCAAAGTATTGATCACACTGCGACTGCGTCGGATATGTGGAGTCGTATGAGATGGATGAAGGGTTATTCTCGATCTAGAATTATTGCGTCTAAGGAAAGCAGGATAGAGTTATTGTGTTCTCTTACGCCTGACTATGTGCAATCCGAAATACCTGCGTTTAGCTCGGCCAATCCTTTTCTCGAGGGTGAATTTTCGTTAGAAGAATTTAATATTTGTTTGAAAAAGAAAAATTCTGCGCCAGGTATCGATGGGATAACGTATGAAGTGATTTTTAACTTGCCTCTTGTTGCTAAATTGTTTTTGCTCAAGATATATAACCTGATCTTTGCGTCCGGTGTTGTGCCTAGGCTGTGGCGGATGATTCAGGTCGTACCTATTCAGAAGTCAACTCATGTACAGGATCAGTTCGTAAAGTTGAGACCCATTTCTTTAATCTCTTGTGTGTGCAAAATTTTTCATGTGATGTTGATGAAACGTTTAGAGTGGTTTATAGAGAAAAATGAAGTTTTTTCACGTGATACAATAGGCTTCAGAAGAGGCCAATCTTGTATGGATTGTTTAGCTCGCCTTGTGTCTTATATACAAGTGGGCTTTTCGAAGAATATGTCTACCTTGGCATGTTTTTTGGACATTGAAGGAGCATATAACAATGTGTCGGTTGGAAAAGTTGTTAATATTTTAGATTGTTTAGGTGTTGGTGCAAAATTTTGTAAATATTTATGGACTTTCTTGAGTGAGAGGCATCTCATTTTACGAGATCATAATGTTGATTCTTCTGTTATTCGATGGACTGATAGAGGTTTGGCTCAAGGGGATCCACTTTCCCCTCTTTTGTTTAATATTGCTACATATCAGATTTGTCATGAGATAGACAAAGTTCATATTGCACAATATGCGGATGATTTTGTGTTGTATATTAGGTCCAAGTCTTTGCAAGATAGTGTTAATACTATGCAAGATTCTTTGACTATAATGATTGATGTGCTAGATAGTTTAGGGCTAGTTGTTTCTGCTAGTAAGTCAAAATTCTGTGTATTTAGCAAGGGTCATAAGGTTCAGCATGTCAGTCTTAATATTTGTGGTAATCAAATGAGCTCTGACATTTCAGCCAAGTATTTAGGGATGTGGCTAGATCGTTCGTTGCGTTGGGGAAAGCATATTGGTTATGTTGTTGAAAAAACTCAAAGATTTCTTGGTATCTTAAAAATTTTAGCTGGTTCTTCTTGGGGTGTTCATCCTAAACATCTTCGTAGATTATACATTTCATTGATTCGTAGTAGGATGGACTACGCATGTTTTTTGTATAATAACAGTGCCAAGACGCATGTGTATAAGCTTGAAAAAATTCAAAATCAGGCTCTAAGGGTGATTGGAGGTTTCATTAGGTCAACGCCTATTCATGTCATGGAGAGTGAACTCTGTATAGTTCCTTTACATGTCAGAAGACGTTATCTAGCGATTAGGTTTAGTTTAAAAGCTTTGACTTATTCAATTAATGTTACTGTTGACATGATTCGTGAGTTAGGCAATGTGTGCCAAAGTGGTTATTGGAATGGCAAGAGGAAGCCGTTGCTAGCTGATGTAATTGCGGAGGTTTCTGATGAGCATATTTCCTCGTCGTGTCCATTGCCTATGTTTAAATTAGATGCCTGGGTGTCAAAATTCCATCTAGGTGATGTTTTGTTCTGTAATCTAGATTGTATTCGTGGGGCTAAACGTGAATACAACGGGCACGTTCTTCGTCTTGAGGTAATCTTAGAGTTAGAAAAAAAATATTCCAGTTATCATAAAATATTTACTGATGGTTCCAAGTGTGGCGATAAGTTGGGGGCAGCATTTTACGACCCTGTTAATAATGAAAAGTCACAATTTAAAATTTTTGGCGGCCTTTCGATTATGTCTGCGGAACTTTATGCAATTGCTGAGGCTTTATCATATGCCCATGTTTTAGATTATTGTGATATTGTGATATTAACTGACAGCAAAAGTGCTGTTCAGCACATAGCTCGGTGTACATCGGGCAAGCGTTGTTTTTCTACGGCTTACAGAATTTTGGAACTGATTTCTTTATTCCAAAATTCAGGCAGACGTATCAAAATACAGTGGATTCCGTCACACATTGGCTTAATGGGCAATGAGGAGGCTGACCGGCTAGCCGCGTCATCTGTGACTGAGGGAACCGAGACCGTGATTACTCCTGAGTTCTCAGAGGTAATCTTGCGGTATAAGAGCAAATGTTATGATCTTTGGAAAGAACATTTTAATGATCGGTCTCAGTTAAAGGGCATTTGGTACAGAACTATGCAGGCTGAGCCTCCTCATGTGCCTTGGTTTGACTCTGCTAGACTCTCCAGAGCAAAACTGGTTTGTGCACATAGGCTTCGGTCTGGCCATGTTCCTTTAAATAAGTTTGCGCATTTAATGAAAAAGTCGGAGTCGCCAAATTGTGATGAGTGTGGTGTGATTGAGGATGCGCATCACTTATTGATGGAGTGTGCAAGGACTCGAGTCAAGAGGGATACGTTCTGTAGAGTCTGGGACCTTACCCTCTTAAATATTGGTGTTTTCCAAGCTATACTGTCGGAGCCCTTGTCGCATGCTGCTAGATTTGTATACGGGTTTTTAGAAAGTAAGTAAATAGACTGTGTTACGTTTATTTAGCAGAGAACTCGTGTACGGGTTTGGCGGTCTGTGTCGGGGGCTTCGGCGGTGTGATTTGGGGGACGTGTCGTATCCCTCTTGGCTTGAGCCAGATTTTTAATTGTAAGGTTGGTAGTTTTTTTTTTATCGAGTTAAGGCCTATTGGAACTGACATGTTCAAAATTTACTTGATCAAAGTTCCTTAAAATAAAGATTAAAAAAAAAAAAAAAAAAAAAATGACAAACAAAAGACCAGCGAGGAGACCAAATCATTGGTTCAAAAAATTATTTGTCCAGAGCAAATGAAGCTGCACGTAAGAAGCCTGCACAAGACGAGAAACGGAGGAGTTACCATTAGCACCGATACCAGGGAAGACATTACAAAACTGAAACAATCTGTTCAGTTAAAAAATTCGGGCCTTACGATCGAGGAAACACACAAACGCAAGCCAAGGGTAGTTGTAATTGGAGTGCCCACTTCAATGCAAGAAAATGAAGTCCTTAAGTGCGTGTACCAACAAAACTTGACCGACAAGCTGGAAGTTTCTAACCTGGAGTCATTTTTAAATTCTGTTAAATTGAGCCACAAATCGGGCAGAAAAGGAGCTGATACTGTGAACTATGTAATTGAGGTCACTGCCGGGATTCGTAAAGCCCTAATATCAAATGACAGAGTTTTTATAAATTGGTCATCATGTCCAGTGAGAGATTTCACCTTAGTCACAAGGTGTTTCAAGTGCCAGCAATACGGTCACGCGGCTAAGTCATGTCGGGAGGCAACTCACACTTGCGGCCACTGTGGTGATCTTGGTCATTTAATAAAAGAATGCCCGAAGAAAGATGAGCAACCGAAATGTGCCTCTTGCTTGCGTTTTAAAAAACCAAGCAATCACTCTACGGGTGCTGCTGATTGTCCGGCGAAAATAATGGCCGAAAAAAGGTATATAAATTCTATAGATTATGGAGGTGCCTAAGAGCACCGTAAATAGAGTTTTTTTCAGTCGTTTAATTATCCGATAAGTAGTCGTATTTACATTAATTTATGATTAATAGTTTAGTTAATGAGTTGGATAATTTATCTGTATCTGAGTCTAAAATTTGTGAAGCTGAAGATTGTAAGCAGTTGCTAGGCAATTTTGCTAGCCCATTAACCATTTTAACGCAAAATATTCGCAGTGTATTCAAAAATTTTGATAATTTTAGTACTTTGCAGCAGAGACTTAACATGGATTGTGACCTCATTGTTTTAACCGAATGTTGGATTTCTAAACGCCCAAACGCACCACTTTTTCCTGGGTATAGTATGCATAAGAGTAGTATTCACTACAATCAAAGTGATGGAGTCATAGTTTATGCAAGAGATCATCTTAATGTTGCTGTTGAGGAACCTAATATTCGAGAATGCAACAGTATGTTGGTCAAAATCGGAACCGAAATTGCAATTTTGGCACTTTATAGACCTCCCTCTTTCAGAAATATTTCAAATTTTATTGAATCATTAAATGACACTTTGCAAAGCATGTCATCCTTCAAAAATATAATATTAATTGGAGATATTAATATTAATATTCTTCCAGAAAGTGTTGATTCAGATGCTCAGAGCTATCTCAACCTATGCTCTTTTCATGGCATGCTCCCTGCGCACACTTTTCCTACACGTCATTTTAGTGGATCCTGTTTGGATCATGTCTTTCTGAAATCGAATTTTCCCTCACTTGCCCTAGTTATTAACTCGACAATAACTGATCACAATGCTGTCCTACTAACCTTAAATCGTAAAATATCTAGATTAACTAACGCTCGCACAATGTCTAAACTGAATGTAAGCAAACTTGAGGATGACTTACGCAGCATTGACTTTGACCCAGTTTACAACTCCACTGACCCACAATTTTGTATGTTATATTTAATAGAAAATATTAAGAGTATTATTGAAAAAAATACAATTAAGATTCAACTAAATAACAAAAATCATGGCATGAAACCGTGGATCACTCAAGGTCTCATTCGGTGTATGAGACATAGAGATAAACTTCATATGAAGGCTAAATCTCACCCAGATAATTCTGCATTGCAATTGACGTATAAAAGGTATAGAAATTTTTGCAATGATCTTATAAAAAAAGTTAAAATCAGTTACGATAAAATGGAGCTGGAGAAAGCTGGAACAAATTCAAAAAAAAATCTGGGAATTCATTAAAAATGTAACTTTTACCTCGAAACAACATGAGTCACCCTCTGGTTTATTACAAGCACACTCATCTCATTTGATGTCTGCTAGCATGGCAAATAATTTCTTTGTTAATATTGGCAAGGGTCTAGCGGAAAAAGTTCAGAGGTCATTGAAACATCCTATAAGTAGTCCCTTTACATGTAATACTAATTTAACATCATTTGTGTTACTAGATACCGACGAAACAGAGGTGGAGAGGATGGTCATGGGTCTAAAAGACGACTGTTCAGTTGGATGGGATAATATATCTAATAAAATTATTAAGCAATTTCGTCATCTATTGGTACCACCACTAACGTACATATTCAATTTATGTTTACGTACAGGACACTTTCCTAAGTGTCTCAAGAAAGCTCTTGTTGTCCCTGTATTTAAATCTGGTAGCAAATTTGAAATTTCAAATTATAGACCCATTTCCTTACTATCTCCTTTTTCTAAAATACTTGAAAAAATTATAAATAATAGATTGGTCAAGTATTTAGAGGATAACTGTATTTTATCTGAGAAGCAATATGGTTTTAGATCAAAAGTCTCAACCGCTGATGCTGTACATCATCTTACTGATTTTGTAGTACAAAATCTTAATAATGGTCTTCACACACTGGGAATTTTCCTAGACCTAGCCAAAGCTTTTGATACTGTGTCTATTCCTATTCTTTTGAGTAAGCTTGAAACTATAGGTATTCGAGGAACTCAGCTGAAACTTTTCGAAAGTTACTTGGAACACCGAACTCAATGTGTTAAGATAGGAAATGTTTTCAGCAATGACCAGGAAAACACATCTTTTGGTGTTCCCCAAGGAAGCATTTTAGGACCAACCCTATTTTTAATTTTTATAAATGACCTCTGTAACTTAAAACTGAAGCATGGAACAATCATAACATATGCAGATGATACGGCCCTACTTTTTGCGGCTGACTCTGATGCTGAAGTTTATAAGCATGCGCAACACGGGTTCAATATGGTTAATAAATGGCTTCAGCTCAATTTACTAACTCTTAATGCCGATAAAACTAACTATATTAAGTTTTCAATGCGGAAATGTACGCCTACGCAAATTGATTCTACATTATATGCCCATTATTGTAACTTTCCCACAGATGGCCAATGTGTGTGTTCCGCTATTAAAATTACCGACCGAATAAAATACTTGGGCATTATAATAGATGAAAATCTTTCGTTCAAACATCACATAGAAGCGTTATGTGCTAGAACTCGTAAGTTGATATTTGTATTTAAAAAGTTGCGACATATAGCGGATCCTAAATTAATTAGGCAAGTTTATTTCTCGCTATGTCAGTCAGTCCTAACCTACTGTATAACAACATGGGGTGGGGCGGGTAAAACATTTTTTCTAGCCATTGAGAGAGCGCAAAGAGCTATTCTTAAGGTGTCCACTTTCCGCCCTTTCCTTTTTCCTACTAATCTGCTTTATAAGTCGTGTAATGTGTTAACAGTTCGACAATTATTTATATTCAGTATAGTACTTAAGCAGCACGCAGCACTACCCTATAACACGGTACTAACGGATAAAAGGCGAAAGGACATAGTTTGCTCTCAAAAAATAAGACCCAAATTTGCTTTCACGCACAGGTTTTTTGTTTTCTTAGGACCACTGCTCTATAATAGATTAAATTCAGTTTCGCATATTTATCCCCTAAATGTTAATAAATGCAAAAAAAGTCTCCTAGAGACACTGCAAAATATGTCGTACGAAGATACAGAAAAATTATTATTAGTTGTAAAGTAGGTAGATTGTGTTTGCTACCTTTATTTTTGTTAGATTTTAATTTTTAGGTTACTATTTTGGTTATTTATATTTGTATTGTATTTTGAGAGAAGTTTTTGATTGTGTTTTTCACTGATTGATTGTTTATTTATTTAAAACTTATATTTTAGCTCTTACAGCCCGAAACACAGGATTTCCTAGTTCGGGCCCATGAGTTGCTTACTTAGGTTTAGTATAAGGAAACTTTGTACCTATTAAGTTATTCTGTAAAAATCAAATTTTCAATAAATTTATCTTTATCTTTTTATCTTTATCTTAGTACTTAAGGAAATAGTGCAAATAAGCATTAGGATATTCAATATTTAGACAAACAATATAATGGCATTTACATTAGGGCAAACGTTATTATAGCAAAAGATCCAACCAAAGTTATTATGGATTTTGTTATTAAGACAAAAGATGTTATGGATTCCAATATAGACCCCCTCCATTTAGTTCCATTAAATTAACTCTGCATTATTAATGTAACTACATGGAAAAAAAAGTCCACCTAGTTCCATTAAGGAAACCCTCTTCGTTGAATGTAACTACTCAAAAAATAATTCCACCTAGTTCCATTAAGGAAAGCCTCTTCGTTGAATGTACTACTCGGAAAAAAAATCCATCTAGTTCCATCAATGGAACTGATAATGTAACTAGTCAAATAGTTTCATATATAGCGTAGCTCCATAGTACTGTAGCTGCATAGCACATCTCTGGTGGAGTTGCGATACGCTTAAATAGTACAAAAATGTGGATTCCCCTTTAGGGTGGTGAGTTTCAAGTAACTTCACCGCCTTCTGATTATTCACTAGCATGAGGCATTCTCTCGCTTTTCTCTCAATGCATCCTTATTTGTCTCACCAACTTGGAAAGTGACATGCTAAGCGATGAGGCATAAGCGAAAATGTATGTATGTCAGCCATTCTCGTGATTCTCGCAACACCTGGGGACGTTATAATACGTTAGACGTTGAAATATCAAACATTTTGCCGTTGCATTATGGCAATATTAGAAATTTCTATACGTATAAGCTTTCAAATGTCGTTTATTCAAAGCGTGATGATGATTTTCCTAAACTTACCTACTTATAAATTGACTTCACTTCCTTGTAAGTTCGATTTTTTTTATGTTTCTTACTTGAGAACTACGTCGTTTATAAACCTATTGAGTTTTTTGTGATTCAAAAATGTACCAATGTACTTCGAGATTGGTCTCAAATTATAATGTCGATAACTTTTAAAGTTGATTAATGTTGCTGTTTTAAGAAAAAAATCAAATATGTTCATTCGCGTTAATTTAACCTAAAGCGATGTCAGAAATTGGGGAGCAAATAAGTGTTATCACTTAACCACCATAAGAAAAACCATACCACCAATATATACCATGCATATTTGCATATTTTTATAAGAAAATATTACTATTTATAAGAAAAATATGCAAAAAAATATTACTTGCATTTAAATCCTTTTCGGCATGACATAAGCCAAATTAACACGACATATTTTAAATTCTTATTTATATTTCGTAGCTCGTAGCTGCTACGGCGTAGCACGTGTGGGAAATTGCGTAGCACAAGAATCTCTCACTGCGGTACTTTGCATAGAAGTCGTGTTTAGATTACTTTTTCATGTTCTTTTTTCTTTCACGACAGTTAAACTAGTTTTGTATCCTAGAGGACTTTTCAGTTTCCAGAGATTCTACGTGATATTACCTCAATAATATAGAGCTCCATGTATTTCAATAATGTAGTAGTTTTTATTACAATTTAATATAATACAAAACATTTTTTTGTAGTACACCAAAAAGCAATACAATGAGTTAGCAAAAAAAAAATGTTAAACACTATGCAATAATGATAAACAATAACAAATGCATAAATCAAACCATTTTACCTGTGACGTTTATATCCACATGCACCATAAGTGAGTTGATCATGAGTAAGTGAATGATGTCATTAATTTTATAAACAATATTGAAGTTAACAAATCTGTAATTAATATAATTTTCACTTCTCATGCTCTTAAAATGTTACTTTAGTCTACTCTACATATCGGGACTAAAGCTCTTTTTTGATCTCTAGGGATTAAAGTAATTTTTTTTAATTTACTTTGGAAACCCCTAAACTGTCAATCACGTTGTTTGTGGATGGAGGATTATTGCCATTTTCAGTGACTGGGCATAGACAATTTTAAAGCTTTCCACAGACCGCAGCGCGCTGCGGACGCTCCGAAGCGCTCCGTAGCGTCCTGCGCTTCGGTCTGTGGAAGCCTTTAGGGCGAGAAAATAACCTCAAAATGACAACTGTATAAAAAATATTTAAAAAAATAATAATTTCGTGAAACACCATGAATAATTACGAATATTAATCTATTTAATTATATTAAAGATGAATTCATTTTATTATGCATACTTAGTCCAATTAGCTATGAAATAATTTTCAAGTTGTAATCTGTTGGCTAAATATGCAAACATTTAAAGCGTCACTCAACAAAAAAAAACCGCGGAACAAATTTAAATTGCTATTTGAATTCTGAACAGACGTCCATTGCTCGTATTGAGCGTACGTTGTATAAAAGTAATATTGTAGATTAGTATACCTAAAACATCGTTTTTTTCCTCGCATTCAAAGTGAAAAGTAGAGTGTTTAACGCGAGACTAAACTGCCATAATGACCGCGAATTATAGCCACCCTCGCTCTGCTCAGGTGGCTAAATATCTTGTGTCATTATGGCTTGTTTTAGTCCCTTGTTGAACAATCTACTATTATGTTGTTTCCAAGCTTTAGAATTTCTTCGTACTGAAATAAGTTGTGTCATTTAACTCTACCATTGACAATGTAATTTCATTTATTAATTTCAAACCGATATATATATATACACTGTGATATATGTGAACAATTCTAAAGTAATCGCGGTTTGATATTAATTAATAGCTAGTGTCATCGTCCCTATTAGTTAAGTGGAGGCAAAGTCTGACAAACTGACATAATAGTCTACTTAAGATCCTGATATTATAGTGAAGTTCCGTAATGCAGAAGTCATTGTTTTGTTTGCAAACTCGGCTTCAGAAAGCGGGGACGAAGCCTTTCATGCCAACGAATATTAGTCTTCTTTTGTGAGAGGTTTCCACGCTTTTGAGGAAGTTACGAGTTAGAAACACATTGGTTATTGAATCAATCATTTCATTTACATTTATTTCGGTACGATCAAATGCAAACATCCTATAGTTACTTCAGACGTAAATAATCATTATTATCTTCTAATATATAAAAATCACATATCACAGTCTTTATTATCGAAGTCCTCCGAAACGGCTTGACCGATTTTTATGATTTTTTTTTTCTATATTTTGCAGGTCTGAAAATAGGTCGTAGACTATATTTGTATCCGCCGGGGCGGATAACATTCGACGATGAGATGAGTTTGAGGTAGGAAAGATGAAATAAAGGAACGACTTACAGGTGAGCTGATGATGGCGTCGTACAGCGTAGATGAGCTGAGGGTGATGATTCCTTTCACCAAGGATTGAGCTGGTTGATTTTAACTGCACTACGTATTATCACAAAACACTTTTGACCGGCCGGTATGCGTGAGTAAGCGAGAGAAAGCAATGATACGTGTTCACTGGACGGCGCTAATTTGCAAGTGATTGAGCGAGAATGATGTCCGCGTCGTGCGCTTCTTACGAAGTCACGTGACCGGGAATGAGTGAACGGATTGAATCTTTTGATGCAACTGTCATACGTCGCGCTTGGCGGGAACAATATTTTATACCCCTATTCTTCGCAGACGGAGTCTGGGCAACAGCTAGTCTAATAATTAAAAATCTCGTATCCACGGTGTTTGTTATCGAACTCCTCCGAAACGGCTTGACCTATTTTTTTATGAAATTATTCTCTATATTTGGTAGGTCTGAGAATAGGTCGTAGGCAATTTTTAATACCACTATTCTTCGCAGATAAAGTCGAAAGCAACGGCTAGTTAAATAAAACGGACTGTTTAGATTGATTGTTGTTCGTAGTTCTAAGTCAAATTCTACTAATAAGTACATATTACAAATAGCTTTGACCCGATTCGTCTGCGTTGGGAATAGGCACAGTCAGCCTCAGAATTTGCTGAACACTAGCACTTTGTTGCAGTAATCAGGTTATAATGTGAAGCTTGAAACATGACACGTTAGTGAAAGTGACAAAGTACTAAAGTATTCAGCGACTTCTAAGGCCGACCGTACCTCCTCAAGAAAAAAATTATGTACAATTTTAGAGTTTGGTTTGAAAAATATTACGGTAACATTGGAAAGGTGGATACTTATGTTAGAAAACCGACTGTACAAGATACGAATGGAAAATAAAAGCAGTCGAATGACTAGTGTCTATTAAGAAAGTAAATTGAAATTTACTCGGTTAATTTAAACTAAGAACCTACCAGTTTCAAGCGTTTCTAGACAATGGTAAAAATACTGGGTCGAGCAAGCAGACAAATAATATAGCATAAAAAGAACAAAACGAATTGTAACTACAAAGGCTTTTTGTGAACGCATAACTAAGAGTAGGTAACCGTTTTTGAGGACACTACACTGCGATGTTCTGAGCGAAAACATCGCGGGTGGGTTAGGGTAGCGCTACAGTGAAATTAATGATACTGGGGCCTGTTGCATATCAAAGTACAACTTATATTACAAGCGGAACTCCTTTTCTAGTTAATATAACTGAAGCGAGAGTTCCACTTGTAATATTAGTTGTACTTTGTTATTCAACAGGCCCCAGGTCTTATACTACGAAATTCGATTTTCGAACTTCGTATCGTGCCGTTCCTTTCACGCTAATAGTATTAAAGAGAAGAGTGAAAGGGACAGCACGATACGTACTTTGAATTTCGAATTACGAGTGACCTCCCAGTTCTTTGACAATATCTCAACATAATTATTATGTACTGAAGCGACAATGACGGCTAGGGGTCGCATTAGTATATTTTGTTAGCAATTGGGCGGAGATCAGAAAGTTTTCCGTTGTGACATGAAAACTATCCATACCTACAATTTTATTGTATACATGTTGAACCCTTTATTGTACAAAAATAAAGAAAAAAAATCAATAATGACAATGGAAAGGGTAATTTTCGTGCCACACCGGAACTTATTCAAGGCAATCGTGTAATGGCGTAGAGGTTTGAGAACCTGACTACGAAGCTTTGAGGGCCCGGGTTCGATTCCCGCGTCGAGACCGATATTTGTATGAAAAATACGAATGTTTGTTCTCGAGTCTTGGGTTTTTTTTATGGTAAGTATAGGGGGCAAACGAACAAACGGATCGTCTGATGGTAAACGATTACCGTCGCCCATGGACAATTGCGACACCAGAAGAGTCACAAGTGCGTTGCCAGCCTTTTAGGTAGGAGTAAGCTCTTTTTTGAAAGCTTGAAGGTCATATCGGTCCGGGAATACCGCAGCAGATACTTCATTCCAGAGCTTTGCTGTGCGAGGCAGGAAATTTCTGATAAAACGCATATTTACTAAGTATGTATCTATACTTATATATGTAGGTACGTTTATCCTTGTGCCCATAACACAAGCTTTGCTTACTTTGGGACTAGGTCTATTGGTGTGAATTGTCCCGAGATATTTATTTTTTATTTATATATTTTATGATTTAACGTGGTCCAAATTTTTGGTCTCCACCCAACTAGCTTTAACTTGCGGCTTTACCTGTGTTAGAAATATCTTCACGAGAAACATTTCAAATCTTAGAATTTGGACCGAAAGAACGTTACGGTAGCATTTTTAAAGCACAACAACGCCAGCCAAAGCCATTAAATATTAGTTTGCTCCTCAGTCCACCTTAATTTTGTATCGTTAGCGTCCGTACTATCCTATTGTAATTGTTTTGAGTTAAGTTATTAAAATTGTTAGATTTATTAAAAGACCTATTTGGTGTATAGCTATGTTTACTGAAGTTACTAGGGGAGCTATTTTGTACTTTATTTGCACTTCTGTTGCCATCCTTTGAGTAAGCAAACTCAGGAGCAAGTGTATCCGATGTAACTCTAGGCGCACTTAACAAACAGATACTGTTCATATAGTTTTTCGTTAGGACGAGACTATGCGGGTGTACGGGAGCAACTTTTTGCAGACAAAAATAGACCAAGCGTCTATAGGTATTCAGTTTACTTCGCACTCGCATTTCGCAGTCACACTTGTCATTTAATAGCGTAATCGTTTATACGTTGTTTTTATTAATAATCACTTTACACCTACACTTGCTACTAAACAAAGTGTAAACAGGCCTTTATGCACCGACGAGATGTTTCAAAAGTTGCGAAATTTCACACGGAAATCTCGTAGAAATTTAAATTAAGCCAACGACAAAATCATGTCATGAGCTCATTAGATACGTGCCTATTTCAACAGCCTGCTTTTATTAGTATCTGATACATAGTATTATTTAAAATTCCCACAGGAAAATAGCAGAATGGAAACTTGCCTTAAATTCTCTTGAAAGTTTCCGAAAACTTCCGAGAACATTCTATACTTTTGAACTTTTACATTACTAACCCAACTAGTGACTGAAATATTCCGAATTTATTTTATGGTTGGTACCTTTTATATAAGTATACTATCTGTTGGCCACGACTCCGTCTGCGAAGAAAAGGGGTATAAAAATAGCCTACGACCTATTCTCAGACCTACCGAATGCAGAGAAAAAAGTTTTATAAAAATCGGTCAAGCCGTCTCGGAGGAGTTCGACAACAAACACCGTGACACGAGATTTTTATATATTAGACAAACTGTTGCCCGAGTCTCCGTCTGCGAAGAATAGAGGTATAAAAAATAGCCTACGACATTCTCAGACCTATCGAATACGGAAAATAAGTTTCACAGAAATCGGTCAAGCCGTTTCGGAGGAGTTCGATAACAAACACCGTGACACGAGACTTTTATATATTAGACTAGCTTTTGCCCGCGGCTTCGCTCGCGTGTACCATGAGAATTCCAAAGAACCAAGATATCAAGCAAGCAAGCATACAGGCAAGCAAGCAAGCATGCAAGCATGCAAGCAAGATGCAAGCAAGCATGCATGCACGCTTGCTTGCTTGCGTGACAATGGGACCATCTCAGGAGTATATTATATATTCTTTCGAATAAAAAAAGAATTTTTAAAATCGGTCCACAATTGACCGAGAAATCGGTGAACATAGGTACCTACATAAAAAAACACTAAAGTGGAATGCATAACTTCCTCCTTTTTTAAAGTCGGTTAAAGAGCCCTTTGCGGCCTACTTACAGTATAAACTTATGAATTTTGAAATTTTAGCTTACAACCAGTAAAACGCAAAATCCCGTTTTTCCCGTTCCCGTAAGAATTTCGGAAAATACTTTCTTAATACTCCCCTACACTCCCCAAGGAACCCACTTGCCAAATTTCAGCTTTCTACGACCAGTAAAACGAAAAATCCCGTTTTTATCCCGTTCCCGTGGGAATTTTGGAAAGTCCTCTCTCAATGCTCCTCTACACTCCAAAAGCAACCTCATGCCGAATTTCAGCTTTCTACGACCAGTAAAACGAAAAGTCCCGTTTTTCCCGTTCCCGTGGGAATTTTGGATAGTCCTCTCTTAATGCTCTCCTACACTTCCCAAGCAACCTACATGCCGAATTTCAGCTTTCTACGACCAGTCAAACGAAAAATCCCGTTTTTTCCCGTTCCCGTGGGAATTTTGGAAATTCCTCTCTCAATGCTCCTCTACACTCCCCAAGCAACCTACATGCCGAATTTCAGCTTTCTACGACCAGTAAAACGATAAATCCCGTTTTTCCCGTTCCCGTGGGAATTTTGGAAAGTCCTCTCTTAATGCTCCTCTAAACTCCCCGAGCAACCTACATGCCGAATTTCAACTTTCTACGACCAGTAAGACGAAAAATCCCGTTTTTTCCCGTTCCCGTGGGAATTTTGAAAAGTCCTCTCTCAATGCTCCTCTACACTCCCCAAGCAACCTACATGCCGAATTTCAACTTTCTACGACCAGTAAAACGAAAAATCCCGTTTTTTCCCGTTCCCGCGGGAATTTTGAAAAGTCTTCTCTCAAGGCTCCTCTACACTTCCCAAGCAACCTACATGCCGAATTTCAGCTTTCTACGACCAGAAAACGAAAAATCTCATTTTTTCCTTATCCCGTGGGAATTTCCGAAAATCCTTGAAACAGTTTTTTACTATTATAATTACTTACTTCTATGCCAAATATGAAGAGTCTTAATAATTACAGTTCATAGGATTCCGTTGAACTGAATATATAAATCCCGTTTTTTTCCTTATCCCGTGGGAATTTTAAAAATCCTGAAATTAATGTTCTAACTAATATAATACCTACTTGTGTATCAAATTTGCAGAGTCTAGTTATTATAGTTACAGAGATACGGTCACTCGGAATCGAATATATAAATCCCGTTTTTTCCCGTTCCCGTGGGAATTTTGGAAATTCCTCTCTCAATGCTCCTCTACACTCCCCAAGCAACCTACATGCCGAATTTCAGCTTTCTACGACCAGTAAAACGATAAATCCCGTTTTTTCTTTATCCCGTGAGAATTTTGGAAAGTCCTCTCTCAATGCTCCTCTACACTCCCCAAGCAACCTACATGCCGAATTTCAACTTTCTACGACCAGTTAAACGAAAAATCCCGTTTTTCCCGTTCCCGTGGGAATTTTGGAAAGTCTTCTCTTAATGCTCCTCTACACTTCCCAAGCAACCTACATGCCGAATTTCAGCTTTCTACGACCAGAAAACGAAAAATCTCGTTTTTTCCTTATCCCGTGGAAATTTCCTAAAATCCTTGAAACAGTTTTTTACTATTATAATTACCTACTTCTATGCCAAATTTGAAGAGTCTTAATAATTACAGTTCATAGGATTCCGTTGAACTGAATATATAAATCCCGTTTTTTTCCTTATCCCATGGGAATTTCAAAAATCCTGAAATTAATGTTTTAACTAACCTACTACCTACCTACTTGTGTATCAAATTTGCAGAGTCTAGTTATTATAGTTACAGAGATACGGTCACTCGGAATCGAATATATAAATCCCGTTTTTCCCGTTCCCGTGGGAATTTTGGAAATTCCTCTCTCAATGCTCCTCTACACTCCCCAAGCAACCTACATGCCGAATTTCAGCTTTCTACGACCAGTAAAACGATAAATCCCGTTTTTTCTTTATCCCGTGGGAATTTCTGAAAATCCTTAAAACCGTTTTTCACTATTATAATTACCTACTTCTATGCCAAATTTCAAGAGTATAGTAATTATGGTTCATAGGATTCCGTTGAACTGAATATATAAATCCGGTTTTTTTCTTATCCCGTGGGAATTTTGAAAAATCCTGATTTTAATATTTTAACTAATGTAATACCTATTTGTATATCAAATTTGAAGAGTCTAGTTATTATAGTTACTGAGATAGGGTCACTCGGAATCGAATATATAAATCCCGTTTTTTCCCGTTCCCGTGGGAATTTTGTAAATTCCTCTCTCAATGCTTCTCTACACTCCCCAAGCAACCTACATGCCGAATTTCAGCTTTCTACGACCAGTGAAACGATAAATCCCGTTTTTTCTTTATCCCGTGGGAATTTCCAAAAATCCTTAAAACTGTTTTTTACTATTACAATTACCTACTTCTATGCCAAATTTGAAGAGTCTAGTAATTATAGTTCATAGGATTCCGTTGAACTGAATATATAAATCCCGTTTATTCCTTATCCCGTGAGAATTTTGAAAAATCCTGAAATCGATGTTTTCATTATTGTAATACCTACTTGTGTATCAAATTTGAAGAGTCTAGTTATTATAGTTACTGAGATACGGTCACTCGGAATCGAATCTATAAATCCCGTTTTTTCCCGTTCCCGTGGGAATTCCCGAAAATCCTTCCTTAGTGGATGCCTACATTGTATAAGGAATCTATGTGCAAAATTTCAAGTCTCTAGGTCCAGTGGTTTGGGCTGTGCGTTGATATATCAACAGTCAGTCAGTCAGTCAGTCAGTCAGTTTAGAATTTTATATATATAGATTATTTAAGTGTTACCCACAAAAAGTGAAAGAAAAAATCTCTCCTTCTCTTCCAACTTCTGTCGTAATTACCTTGTGATTAGTATAGTATAAGTAATAATTACACAGTTTTGTTTCAAGTATATGTACACATACTTATGTGAATTACATAAATGAACAGGGTTAGAGATATCAGATAACCGTATGAAAAGCAGTGATCCTTCTCAACTACTGACGTCAGTGGACTGTGAGTAGCAGGCTTTATTGTACTAGTATATGACTTCATGAAATAAATCGCGCAGCCAAAAGCTATTATTTACGGGGTTAAAATATTGAGATGTAATACACAAAAGAGTCTTTTAGCTTTGTATGAAAACTCAAACTTAACTTAACCTTAGTTAATTATATAATATTTTTTTTACTAGCCTATTTGTGTTCCACTGCTGGTCAAATGCCTGCCCTCTGGTCCTCCACAGCTCCCTGTTTTGAGCGAAAATATAAGTAAATAAAATATCACGGGACAATTCACACCAATTGACCTAGCCCTAAAGTAAGCAAAGCTTGTGTTATGGGTACGGCAACGGATAAACATACTTAAATAGATATTAAACATCCAAGACTCGAGCACAAACATTCGTATTTTTCACACAAATATCTACCCTGGCCGGGAATTGAACCCAGGACCTCAAGCTTCGTAGTCAGGTTTTCTAACCACTAGGCCATCCTGTCGCCTGAATGCCTATGATTTTTTTGAAATGTATATGTTTTGTATGAAGAACACTCGTGCAAACTGTCACGCCTCTGGGCTTAGTGGTTAAGATTTCGGGATTTTACATACGTTCATATCGATCCTGTGGAAATATCGAGGTAAAAAGGGGTGTGTTTTACAATACCGAAGTACGAAAGACCGAATGTATTAAAACATCGAATGGGTCAAAAGACCGACACGATTTTTTTCTGAAACCGTAAACTTTTCAGAATTTATTAAAACGGCATCATACAGAACCCATTAGGTTAGGTTAGGTTTGCTTTATAACAATCTTAAACAGATAACGGTTTCAGAAAAAAATCGTGTCGGTCTTTTGACCCATTCGATGTTTTAATACATTTGGGTTTCGTACTTCGGTATTGTAATACATACCCTAAAAAGAGCCTATGTGTTATTCACAAAAATATCTACATATATTCCAAATACAACCATCCATTTTAGCTTAATAAAGATCAGGTTCTTTCACATTTTCCATATTAAGTAGTACCTACGATTAGTAGGATAAATGCAAGATACTTGATCACCCACGTATAATTTAGCACGATAATTAGGTATGTATATTAATTAGTGAGTAATCCAGTGTTATGCAACCCTTAAATCGATACCGGCAATATATTTGCCGTCAAACAGATATCAAAGCCAATTCAAATTAGCAACATTTACAGTCTAAAATAGAATGTCTTGACAGTGTTGTCAAATGGTTTTAAAGGTTAATTATGTTTGAGTCTCACGGAAGAATAGGGTGCTGTACGCTTAGTATAAGTTTTCCTTCACTTCAATACTTCTCGATCGCGTTTTCGTAAAAATTTCAATTCTATGGAAACATGGACGCGTGCGCGTGGAGGCGCTGTCCATGTTTCCCTAGTAATTGATTTTTTTACGAAAACGCGATCGAGAAGTATTTCGTGAAGTAAAAACTTATACTAAGCATACAGTATGCTTAGTATAAGTTTTCCTTCACTTCAATACTTCTCGATCGCGTTTACGTAAAAATTTCAATTCTATGGAAACATGGAAGCGCGCGCGCGGAGACGCTGTCCATGTTTCTCTAGTAATTGAATTTTTTACGTAAACGCGATCGAGAAGTAAATACTTACCAAATGGTGAGGTAAAACTTATACTAAGCATACAGAATAAGAAAACTATTCGCACTAGTAGGTGACTTAAACGTGCCAAAAGTCATTTTCAGTAAGTCCTTGCATCTTGAAACACCTATTAATAAAATATCAAGACGTTGGAATTAATGTTTCAGTTGTGTGAAGAGATTGAGCTTTGATACCTAATTAAAACCGTATTTAAATTTCATGATTTTACGTTTGAAGATTACTTAAAGGCAGTGCCCGTGAATAAGAGCCGCTTAATTACACGTGTAAAGATATCTTCGAACGACTCCTTTTCCATGAGTTAATTTTTATTTGTAATATATAAATTGTATAATCAATCTCAACCGACGGGTATGCTTTGAGTAATTTTTATTGCATATTTTCAGCGGTTTCAGAAACTACACAAGCTTTGTTGCAAGTACTACTTTATCTTGTGAGTAACAAAATAAGCATTTTCTTATCCCGATATATCAGAGGCATCGGGATGTACTCGTGTAAGACATACAGAGAACCTCGAAATCTAAGGACACCAAACTTTGTCTAGGCATTATCCATACCACATGAATGAATTTCACTACACTACTAAATAATGCTTGTGAAATTCGGCGTATTAGTGTTTGATTTTAAGAAAGTGGTCCTTCGAACCCGGAGAGCTGTATCATGGAATACCTATCACTCGGGCAGATTCAATTTCCAACATGGTGTTTGTAACCAACATTCCCATCCTTTGTTTGTTGTCGCGATAACTGCAATTTGCACTATAAAGTATGTTCAAAAAACGGCCAAATCCGTATCGGGACACTCGCTGTGCAGGCTTATGTACTAATTATGCGACAAATATTCCTTATTAAGTTTTGATCCACTATTACTCGTTAACTTGGTAAACCTACTATTGTGATAGTTTTTCTATTAAATTAATTCATGCTGACAGTTTAGCTAACAGAAGGGGAGCCACACTACATGTATAATACCTATTCTACTCTAACAGAAATTAACATTTTGAAGCTTAATATTTTGGTAACGATCCCTGAATCGAAAACAGCCTCAGTCAATTGGTAATGATTTTGAAAGAAAAAGAACTATCTAACGATACCACACCCACACTATGGGATATACGCCAAAAAATCCTCCATTTGCGTGTACGGGAGGCACCAAAAATTTTTTTTAAATTATTTTTCCATCAAAATTTCTACAGCTTTCTAGCGGTAACCTATCAATGTTTAGAAACTCATTTACTCGAATTTCATTTATCCGAAAACTGTTCACCGACTTTTCTAAATCCATTGTTTTGTTTTTCCACAACTTCACAATGCCACGGATTCATTTAATCACAGTTTTATTTGCCAACAAATTCAAAATCCCGAATTACAAAAATCCATTTTTTTATTTGCCAACCATTAGGTTGAAAACCACAACTGATTACAGTTGCCATATTTTCATAATCTAAATGTAACGAAAAGCCGAAAGTATGTTTTTATTATCTACCTAATCTAACATCAGAGTAAGACAACATTGCTTAATTTTTAGCGAGCGAGCGAAGCGAGCGAGCAAGACGGTTCGGAGCGGAAGCGACTCGGATAGATTAGGTTCAAAGGCTAATGCGGGAGCGTAGCGGAGCGAAGCTCCCGCATTAGCCTTTGGTGTTAGTTATTTTTTTATAACCACCTACAAAACCCCCCTACCCACATAGCAAACTCAATAAAATATTTGGGCAACATTAAACAACGAAATGAATATTAGGTACGCTCCACAAATAATTGTATGGTCGCCTTTTGTACCCCTGACTTTTGCGGAATAATAATTATGCGGAATAAATATATATTTGGCAAATGATCCTACGGAATTTCATGCAGTTGGATTTTGAATCATTTGGCAAATAGACAAATTTTACCTGAAAATAAAATTTATATTAAGTTACTTACCTTATTCCAAGCCTATAAAATTGAGATGGCACTTCCGTTTCCTACTGCGAACACGTGACTACCACGTGACCCGTGTCGTATAACCGCCACTATCCCCTCCCTTATCCAGCGGCCAGGCTCGGTTGCGCACCGAGCAGCCTCATTGGATTCTCAATTTAATTAATCTACCGTCTGTTAAGATATGACAGGACGGTAGTAAGCAAGTAAGCCACTGTGCAGAGTGCAGTTGGCGCCGATTTATTTTTGTTATGTAAACAATGGAGGTAATAATTGCTGAAATAAGCTGAAAATCAAGCTTAAGTACTAACTTAATTTTAAATATACTTAATTTAATTTATTATATTAAGTTTATGACTCATAAATTGAACAAAAATATCAGCAGGCAGTAATTAAAATTAGGCTTGGAATAAGGTAAGTAACTTATTATAAATTTTATTTTCAGGTAAAATTTGTCTATTAAGTACATGTACCTTATTCCAAGCCTATAAAATTGAGAAGTGTTTGTTATCGGCTGCTGGATTAGTGGGATAGTATGGACGGACTGTGCAGAACGCCAATGTGAGATTTAAAAACAATGAATATAACAAATTAATCATTTTGTATTAATATAAAACATAACGTAATAAAAAACATAACGTTGATAATAATTTCTACAAATCATGTATTGAAATTATCTTAAAGTGTTTGAAAACATTTATCTAAGTAATTAGAACTTGAACACCGAGTGTTTATATTTCTTTTCTCAAACATGCTTTGAAATGTATGCGTTAATGTCACGAAATGAAGCCATGAAGTTTGTTGTTTATGGCTCCCTACATTACTTCTTGGCCTAGGCCATAAAAGTAAGTATGAAAAACCATTA